>JAMXBC010000007.1:58569811-60969811 GCA_024138005.1 Lumnitzera racemosa
TTTGTTTTAGACAATTATATTTGAAGTTTTATTTTGTTTCTTGATCTATTTATGACCAACAAGTTAATAAGTTCAAACTATACGGCGAATGGACTGATGTAAGCTTAAGCTTATCACTGTTAACAAACTTTAGAAATCAATCCTATAGTAAAGTAAAATGACTAGTCGACCTCTCAAATGGCTAATGGACAATTTCTATAAAAGATGCAAGAAAGGTGTGTGAAATAAAATATGTCGAAAGAATTAAGCATGTGAAATAAAACATGTCAAAAGAATTGGGCATGTGAAATAAAACATGTAAAAAAGTATTAGGTATGTGAAGTAAAACATACTAAGAAAAACATAACGTGTGAAATAAAACATGCATAATAATAGAAAAATCATACATGCTAAGAAAACAAGGTACATGAAATAAAATGTACTAGAAATACTAAGTTATATGCAGAATAAGTGTTTCTTATTCATCATAATATTATTACAAAATCATGATGTCGACCTAAAGTACTACGTACAAAGAACATAAGTATAAGACTATCTTACGACCCATTTTTGAAGTAAGCAAATGCAATCTTTGGATCAGAGACTGAAGCTTTCTCAAAGCATACTTCTTTTTTGCTACTTGGGGTTTTAGAATAGGTGGACTTTTCCTTCCGCTTATGGGGGATTTCCTTTAATAGATGTTCTTCGTCTTCATTAGGATCTTCGACACAAGCTTTCTTATTACCCCTCGTAACAATCTTAGTACCTCATTCATTGTCATCGCCTTCATCGCAACTGCTGACTTTGTAGTTGACATTGTTGAAATCAAGGTAAAAGAGATCATAATTGGGGTAAAGCTTGAGTATTTCCTCTCTTGCTGCCTAGACCCCTTCCAACAACTTTTTTTGCAAGAGTCTTGTATTGTTGACTAGTAGTAACGATGTCTAGTAGCTCTTTGATAAGGGGACCTCTCTTTATAGTCTCCTCTAACTCGGCAACATAGCTTTGCAACTGTATTATTGGTCTCAATCTCCTTAATTTGCAATTTGAGCTTATGTTCCTCATCGCTTATTGTGCAAAGAGTTCAACCTAGATCTCAACACTCTTCTTTTTTCTTTTGTAACTCCTCTTTCAAACCTTTAAATTTCTTATACTACTCTTTGACCTTAGTTTTAAGGCTTAAGACTTCATCAGCAGCCAATGAGTGTGCAAATTTCTAGGTAGCCAGTTCTTCCTAGCCTCCATCTCAGCCCTTATTCTTAGGTTATCGGTGGTAGCAGTCTAGGCCTTGGAGGAGTTGTATGTATCCTCAATTTTCTACAGCAACACAATGAAGAATAATAAATATTTTAGATGACTTAGTAGAATACATGAAGACTATTATTTTCGTTTCCTTCTTCATCTCTTTGTTGGCTTCGTCCAAAGATGTTAGAACATGGTTACTTATCTAAAAACAAATAGGAGTATTAGTAATAAAACAAACTTGATTGTTAAAAGCATGCTATAGATACTTCGATCATATAATTTGGCTATGATGTAAGCTTTATTATAATCGCTAACCTTACTAATGTCTTTCTTTGTGATCTCTTTATCCTTAGAAAAAATAATGCCTTCCATTAAGCCTAGAGATTTCATCCTATTGCTTAAGGCAAAATTAGTATGCTAGATAGTGTGGCTCCTACGTGGGATGAAGTATTCACCAACCTCCATGTTGGGGATGAATTTGATACTATTGATGCCTAGAGCTTTGTTGTGTATGGCCTCCTTCATCCTTTTGTCCAGCTCTTTAGACCTCTTGGTAGGTGACTAGTTGATAAGCTGCTTCCCAACTCTCTTACTAGTGTTCAACTCCACCTTCGCCACTAGTGACAACCCCTTGGCGATTGTGGTGATTTCAGCCTCATTTTGTGGTTGAGTTGCTTGGCTACCCTTTCTTAACTCTATAGCCGATGGAACATTCTCAACTGGAGGTACCTTAGTTTATGTAGTTTTAGCTAGTCTATGCTTCTTACTCCCTTTCTGCTTTTAGGCTGATTGGGAAGTCTTTTGGGTTGTCACTTGCTTCGCTGCACCCTCCTTTGTTGCTTTCTTCATAGTAGCTAGCCAAGTGGTAGTGGTAGTGGTAGTGGTGGTCGTATGCTTGTTAGCCCTTAACTTCTTAGCTTTGGCTTAGGCCAATAGTTTGGTAGGGTTTACCTTACTAACACCCATATCTGTAATATGTAGTAAACATATTAATATTAATGCAAAGAAAAAGAACAAACTTATCCTCTTCGTACTGAGCATGGCTTAAAGGCAACAATTCTTCCCCCAAGTCACGAGAAGGACTTTCTTCTTGTAGCAATACTTAGCATAGTGGTTACTCATTAGCATACCTTCCTTGTAAAAAAAGATCAACTCTCCACTTTCCTAATGCCTTATTATTCTTTTAATGTCCTAAAAGAACATTTTGTTCTTCCTCTTTTCATAAATCTTCTTTGTCGTAATGGCATCATAAGGCATTGACTCTATATCCTTAGTGTGGATTGGCTTAGTCTATTAAGTCTAGAAATCTAACTCCTCATTTGAAACTATTGACATGAATTTGTTGTGCCACTTATGGATCCTGGACTCCAACCTATCCATGAACTTCCGCCTATGCCTCGCAGTAGCAAAGTACCAACCATCAAGTTACCTCCTAATTATAAAGAAGTACTAGAACAGTTGAGGCATTACCATGACTTCAACCTCTTCACAAATTATTTCGAAAGCCACTAGAAGCCGATATGTATTTGGTGAAAACATACTTTACGTGACTTCGAAATAATTGAAGAACCACTTGATGAATGCTAAGAAAGGGAAGCACAGTCTAAAATCAAGATACTTTAGATAGATGTGGAACTCATGCTCCCTGGAAAAATATGCTCTTTTCTCTTCTCTCTACCTCCTAAGATTCCATGCCCTTGGAAGGTCTTGCCAGAACTTGTTTTGTTTTGAGACAAGGACCCTATTAACGACACTAACTGCTTCGTATGTTGAATCACAAAAGAAGACTATATTATTGTATGGATACCTAACTGTAGATCTTCCCTCCTTATCATCTAGGTAGGTATCTACTACGAGAGAATTGATTTGGGTAAGTTTTTCCCACCGCTCTACCATGCTGTCAACCAAACTACCCAAGGAATATGCCGCCTCACTTCTTTTTTGAAAGGGGAGAAGTGGCCTTAGTCTTCATTGCTTCGGAATTTGAAAGGATAAGTCAATGAATTACGTTGTGAACCATACCTGATTAGTTACAGATTCACAACGTTTAAAGAGTTTGAAGTTGAAGACAAAAATATCAAAAGTAGGAGAAAGCTTATGACTATGATTGTAAAGTTTGATATTGCTATTGAAAAACTCTTAAAAACTTTGTTGAAAATGATGTATTGAATATAAGATGGTCTGGATTACTGACGTGTGTTTTAAGATAGAGATCCAACAGTTGCCAAGGCTTTAACAGTTATTATGACATGTGGTATAATTATAGATAATGTGATAGTTGTCATTCGTGCTATTGCGTAAGCTTTTGATAGGAAGGAAAATTGAAAGTTATGACCTTTTGCATAAGGCATGATCTGCCTCCCGAAAATTTTAAAAAAAAAATTCTGATTACTTAGTATTTGGGAAATTATTCCCTACTTGATGCTACAGAACATTAGGATGTTTACTCCCTTAGCCGAATCCTCATACACGAGAGTTAGGGGAAAAATGTTGATAGTCAATTTTCGTTTACTCAGCTTATCAAACATTGATACTAAAAGCTTTACTCACTCGTCTATCTAGTTGTTAACTAGTCGTATAATTTGTATTATTGACATCTCGTCGAGTAACACAAATCCATTCTTAATTTAAATTCAAGGGAATTGGCATAAATAGTTATCACTAGCACAGTTATATTACATAACTACCTATTTTTCCCACATTTTAGGGAATGTGTCTGATCAAGAGTCTTCCTTATATCTCAATGGTTATTCTGATAACCGTTACTTTAGATATGACATTCACCTATAAATACGAGAAAGAAGCATTGTAAAATGATCTAATACCTCTTGACCACTCACATAACTTTCTCTTTTCATATTTACTAACTAAGCATTAGAGTAGCCTCACCAGACTAACCCCAATACCAAGAGTTTTTCCCTTCTTTATAGGATAATTCCAATTACCAAAATCCACCACCAACAAAAGCAAATGGGAACCAAACTATTATTCAATATATCTTGTCATCTATAGAATGACAGACATATCAAGGTTGTCAATAGGATAGTGGGAACTCTACTTTGAGTTGTTATTGGTTGCAACATAATTGATCAGGATCAATGCCTACCTGTAATTAAGGTTTCTTACAATGGGACCACTTACAACACCACGACAATGTCACCATTTGAGATTGCTTATGGATTTAACTTTGAGCTTTTATTGGATCAGGTACCTAATTTGCTTAATATATATATATATATACATATATATATATATATAAATAAATCGTAAATACTCCAGCAAGTATATAGGGTCAAAATCAAGTAATATAGAGAAAGTAAGGTTATCAATCCCTTACAGACTAAGAAATTACTAATCTTATGCTAGTTCTTATCAATATTTAGGCAATCAAAGTTAAATTAATTAATCTAATAATTACTAAAAAACTATTGAAAAGAAAATAACTATGAAAAATCTAAAATTAAGCAATTAATTGAGAATTGTAAGAAAATAGAATCCACTTTAGATTACGCTAATCAAATTGTTATCATGTTCTATAAATTAATCGCTATATGGTCATTCAAGTAAAATTATTATACCTTAAAACTTAAGGATTTAAACCCCTAATTAATTGGTCAGCTTTTGTATCTTCCAATTAACAGTAGACTATACATTATAATTATATATCTCCCAATACTATGATTATCTAATGTCTAAAATCAATTATCCCTAAGGTCTTAGTGAATAATCAATCGCCGAACATCATATTAATCTCTAGATAATTTCTGATTAATTCAATTAACTCTGATTCCACATTGATTAATCAAATCAATTAAAAATTTCTAACAAACTCTATATCAACTCCCGTATCATTAAGGTTTCTAACAATTATAATGAATTGAACAATTATAATCAAAATCATAGAAATTGCAATCATGAATCATCTATATATCTCTTAATCCTATAACATGAACACAATCATCATCTTAGCTATATAGGGTTTCATCAATTCCTACAAATAAATTTAATTAGCTATGGATTTGGAAACAAAAGCACATATATTTACAATCTTATATAAAAAAAAAAGATCCTAAGGTTATATAGGAGAAGAGATTGGAAAGAATTAGAGTAAAAGGTATAGAGAAAAGGACTTAGAAACTTAAGAACACGACTCTCATGATGTTATTCAAATAGAAACTAATGAATATTTACAAGTAAAATGCAATATGAGAATATGTGGATTTAGAGAAGAGAGCTGGCAAATAGACTACAATGTGGCAAGAAAAAGATTTTTATTGCATCTTTGAAGTTTTCCTTACATTATTAAAAAATTCATTACAAATAAGCCCTAAAGTCTAGATCTACTTTTTTTCTTGTGATGGCTTAGCTCCTCTTCAATCTTATTTCTTTTCTTTAGCTCATTGCCTTTATCCATTTAGCAACTTGGGAGATATTTTCAACGTGGAACTTTTGGAAAGCTCTAACCCAGTAATAGGTAGCAATATCTTTAGGGAGTTCAATGATAGTAGCAAATTCACCAATGGGATTCATCTTCTAGACACTTTGCCTATAATGGAAATCAAGTTTATGGCTCTAAGTATATCTAATAAACCAAACCATAAGTAAGGCCATATTAGTCTTTAATTCTGCATTCTTCTCTTGTTGTAGACAACTGAACGATCTGGCCTGTGTTGCTAGTAATGTTAGGACATAAGATTTCCCTTCTAAAAAGTAGGTCACTAATTCTGCAATCCTATGATGTAAGTGAAATATCCCATTAGGAGACAAAATAGTTCCAAACACTACTAAGATATAAGCATTTATCCTATATTGCTACCATTCTTCAAAGCTACCACAAAAGAGTTTCTGGTTGTAGTTAGATAGTATCGCAAACCAAGTAAAAAGATCATCCACCTTAATTATTCTCTTATGGGGATCTACCAATATTCTACATATTTCAAATTTACAGAGGCTTAAGATTTTTTAGAAAATCTTTGCAAGGCTAGTCGTGATATCTGAGATGTATTTTTCATTTCCAATAAAGGGGACTCTTAATAGGTAAGAGTATTCTTCAATAGTTGGGCTTAGTCGGCATGGGCCGAAGTAAGAAGGCTGACTCTAAGGGTCCCAAAAGTGGACTAAAGAATTTGAGTAATGAGAGCACAGGCTTAATTTTGTCTTCAATGAATTTCTGTTGGTCTGCAATGAAAAATTGAAACCATCTTTCAAGAATTCCCTTAGGCTCTAAAGACTCATGGATATGGACTTCTTTGAAAAGGGCTTATGTAAGAGAGGACCTAATCATTTTCTACAAAAAGGATGAAAAGAAAAATTACATCAAAACTATCTTATTTACATAAGGATTACATCGATATTTTAAAGATAAGAAAGAAAACATCTACAAGGAAAAGATTAGGAAACTTCACAGATATTTTGTTTTTTTTTTTTTTTTAGTCCTACCACATCATGTCAATTTGCCGATTTTGGGAAAAGGGTTTATGAATGCAATTAATGAAGGTTCTAAAAAGTTCCTTATGTTTTGTGACCTTACTTGTTAAAGAAAAATTTCATTGGTCATATCGAGCTTAAGTAGGGTAGCCTAATCAACCTGAACGGTAATTGCACCACAACACCCGAAGCTTACACAATAGCCTCCCTCTTAGGGTCCTAAGACGGTTTGGCTTTAACCGTATCTATTCTGTATCTTATAGACACTTAATTTTTGCTCCCCTTTTATTTTTTAGATTAGGTTATAGGGTCCTAAATTAGAAAAAACACAAAATAGGAAATTAAAGAAAACCTAAAAAAATTAAGGAATTTCGAAAAATAAGAATTATAGAAAAAATACAAAAAAATTCAAAAATAAGAAAAAGCACAAAAAATAATAATTTTTAAGGGAAAGTAACAAAAATAAGAAGTATAGAAAGAAACCCTAGAAAAGTTTAGAAAATAAATTTTTTAAAAAATTTAGAAAATTGAAAAAATTACAAAAAATTAGAAAAGTTGAAAAAATAAAAGATTTTAGAAAATAACTTGTTATTAGGATAGATTTTAATTTTAATTTTGGTTAGATCATTGAACTTGGGCTTATATTTAAATCTAGCCCAAACTGACTAAGTCCATATGTGCAATTTGATTGTACATATGGACAAGTCATAGGCCAATGACTTGACGGTTAAGCATATGGACATAACATTAGTATTAAGCATGAAGTCTTAGGTTCAAGTCTTGGAGAGGGTATACAAAGTTTTTTTTTTTAACTTTTCATCACATCAGAGACTATCACATGTTAAGATCTAATTGTGCTACGTATCACGTAATGACACGTAGTATGTCAAGATTAGTTGATACATCTAATGTGGCACCAAGTCAGCCCATTTTTACCTCCCTTTCTTTGCTTTTTCCTTCGTTTTCCTCTCTTTCCCTCATTTTTCTCTACAATTCCAGCACTTTCTTCCTCGGATAGCCAACTTCAACGCGATTTTTGAACCTCTTCTTATTGCAATTTTTCCAAATCAATGGCAAAATTGCAAACTAGACATGGCTTATTTTAAATTTGGACTAAAGAACAGGACTAGATTCATCCATCAACATAGTCAAATCGAGCTCCCAAGTTGGGAAAAAAACTAAAATTTTGGCATTTACATTCAAGGCTGATTTTAGCTTTCCAAAGTTTCTAGGTCGAATTTATGTATAAAAGAGTGTTAGGGTGTACAAACAATCACACACAACCATTCACGAGCAATTCCTAAGCTCTCTCTCTCCTTTGTAGTCATTTCTCTCTTTAACCTGCACTCTCTCTTTTTTATCTTCTCTCTCCACTTCGACCCGAACCTAACCACCACTATAGTCGTGACCTCCACTCCATCAATGATGGATATGATGCACTAACACCTCACATAAGCTTGAATCATACTTAATATGACGCATAAGTATAGTCGGAGGTTACTTTCTACTAGTGCACGCTCAATTGGGTTAGATAAGAGTAGCTCAAGAGTAAGGGAACTTAGCTCAAGAGGGAGTAAAGTTCAGTGTAATCTCTATATGATATTTGCTGTATCTATGGCTATTACATTATGTGAGTGTTTATAATACTCAGTTAGGGTAAGTCCTAAATTATAGAAAATTACAGAAATGGATCATTACTTACTAAGAAAAAGGAGAATAATTTATAGGGGAAACATGAAATTGTGCAAAAAAATATCCTTTGTTAGAAAGGAGAATATATTATTATTTTTATTATTTTTTTTGGATAAAACCACCTACTTGACAAAACTTTTTTTATTTTATTAAAAACCCTAAAGTACCTTATTTTGAAAAAGTTATAACTTTCATGACAAATGCAATTTTTATAAAAGAAATGTTAATTTTAGGAGGTAAATATTCAATCAACATACTAAAGAATACTAAGTCACTAATTAACCAATAGAACCTACATATCACATTAATAAACTAGACCAACGATATTCACATCAATAGATATACTACACAAAAGGATTTTTTTCCTAACAAACAAGACACTAATCATACGAACACTATTCTACCATGCAATTAAAAATTGAAAACAAATAATATAACTTGTTAATACTCAAATAACACAATATTATCCAGAAAATCTAAAATGAAGAAACTAGAATCTAAAACTTTGCATAAAATACCTCTTAAAAAAAATTAATCCAATTAGTATTAGTCATTAATAAAACTTTTCTTTTTTTTCACATTTCTTTAAAAAGAACTAAAACTAATGAAAATAAAGGGAATAAAATAAAACAAAAGAAAATTAAAAAAAAAGAAAAAAAAAACAAGAATACGCCTACTACTCGAAGGATATGAAGGTGGTTACGAATATTGGTTGAGGGCACTCCATCAATTATCATCTTACAAGGGGGTATATAAATGTAAGTTTTCAATGGTGGGAAATACGTCAGTGAGGTGAACTTCTTTCTAGGTCATGCATAGAATGGTGGTTGAACACCACAACGGTAACCTTACTCTAAGTTTTTTTATTTGTCGCGTTTTACACGAATCAAAGTGGAAAACCACCACCCCCCCCCCCCCCCCCCTTCTTTTCCTAATTTAACAACACCAAAAAGCACGAATCTAGACTTCATTTCTCTAAATCTTTTGTAAATTTGAAGAAATTATAGAGAGAGAAACTCTATTGTAGCATAGAATTCTAGAGAGAGAAAGCTTTGTTTTTTTTTCTTTTTTTTTTGGCCAAAGAGAAAGAGAAAGCTTTAGTTTGAATGTGATTTTATCTTTTCAATTTGAATTCCTTCTTCTTCTTTAGTTACATAAACCATCCCTTTTATAAATGTGTATTTTGAATCAAGGTTAAAGCTATAAGTACATAGCCACCTTGGATAACACTTTGGTTCAAATTGTGATAAGGAATTAATCCCCTAGACCGATTACATGAAGCTAAGTTCAAGGACTTTAAGGGCTCATACGAAAAATACTAACTCTAAGCCATAGCCAAGACAAAGAGTCTTGTCAGTCAGATCCTCACATATGTCTAAATATACTCCTATCTAGCTGGGAAGTCCTGACTTAGCAGGTAACCTAGGAAAGGCTAGTCGAGTCGAGCTTTCCAACCAACCATTGGTGCATGACTCCAATTTAGCTGACTTCCTAACTATACTAATTGGTTCTTAACCTAATCCAAATCAAGTCAGCGCCTGACTATAATACATTCTTGTAAACTAAGCTCTGAAGATAAACCTAAAGATCTAGATTATAAAGTAAAATGGTGAGCTATTTGAGCTCTTCTAATACGTCACAAATTTAGATGCCAACCTAATGCCATTACTAGGCCATAAGATACAAGAGCAGCTTAGTTGAGTCATAGTTGATCGCTCTAAGGTAAAATGGATTGACTCTAACTCGAAGTAGGTTGCATTCTTATTGAAAATGGCTTAGTAAAAATCCAATATTGATAGCAAGTCCCAAAGTTTACGATAAAGGAGGTGTGCTCTTCATTTTTTGTCTCCATATTGATCTGATTGTAGCTTGAAATGGTATTGGTGAAGCTTAAGAGTGCATTGCTAGATGTTGAGTAAACCAATTGGTTAATCTTAGGGAAGGGAAAAAAATCCTTTGGGCAGGCTTTGTTGAGGTCGATATAATTAATACACATGTGCCACTTCCATTAGAATTTTTTCTAAGCAAAACATTCACTAATTAAGTTAAGTAGCATTTCTCCCTCGCGAACTCAGCTTTAAGTATTTTTTTCACCTCTTCTTAATTGCCATGTACAACATTAGTGCAAAATGTCTCTTCTTCTACTTAATAAGCCTTACATTCTTGTTGATATTGAGGTGTTGCATCACAGTGTTTGGGGAAAATCTTAATACGTTAAATGGTAGCCTAGCAAATTAGACCAAAGTAAATTGACGAGCTACTATGTAAGCTCAATGGGCATTGATACACCTACTTGTATTGTCTACTTGGTACTGCTACTGAGCTTTATCTTCTTTGTCACCTAAGCTAGTTCTTCCTTATTCCCCAACTTATCCTCCTATTCAAATTATATAATAACAACTCTTCCCTTGATAAGGCCTACAAGAATAAGGACCTTGACAACTATGAAACTCTATGGCTAATCCCAACCTTTATTGGTATATGGCACTTAGCCATGAGATGTAGCATTGAGGAGATCATCCTATAGGTGTTCTATCTAAGTTAACAAAAAATGATATTGTAAGGCAACTAGCAATCAACCATTAGGAAGTCTATACTTTGAGTAGTGACATTATTATTGTCCTTAAGCTTTAAAGGAAGGGTGATGATGCCCCTAATCCTCATTGGTTAGTTGTTGAAGCTATAGAGGATATGGTCGTAGGACTTCAACCTACACTTGAGCTTTAGGACCATCTTCTCATAAGCATGGTTAAAAATGATGCCTTAGCTATTCGCTATATCAATCATGACCTTGTAGACATTGAACATTGCGATTTAGGTTGAGATAGCCATAGCATCTTGGTAAAGAGTCTGTATCGAGCTTGAATTTTCAGTTTCATTCTCCTTAATCTGCTTAATATTAAACCTTAACTCATTCAATACTAACCTTTGGCTTAGAATTATGGAAAATGTGGGTTTTTGTAAATCTTAAAAAAAAAAAAAAGAAGGATTGGAGTTACCACCAAACTAAAGTTAGGATAAGACCAATCAGGTAGATTGATTGGAACTAAACTACCGGTTTTTGATTAAATTAATTTTAAAAAGAAAAATGAATCTTGAAGGTAGATGTTTCAATTAAGGCTAACCTATTAAATCTTAAATGAGTAATACCTTAATCTTTCTAATTTAGTTTTATTTTTCGAAATGCACTTTTAACTTGAAAGAATATTTCTAATTGGTAAGAAAGAAGGAAAATTAATTTTTATTTGCAAAAGAGAAGACATGAAGTAATTAAATTTTCTTATTTAAAACAGGAAAAATTAAAAAAAAAATCCTTATTTTAATTTGCTCCATAATTGCTGATAGGTGTCTATATATCCACTACTCGGGATAAAACTTCCATAAGTTCATTTCTAAAAACTTAAATGTGTTGATTAATTTTAATTCTGAAAAATTTTTAGGTTTACTTTTTTAACCATTTATTTTATTTTAATATAAAATTTTAGAAAACGGTCCTACTTTTGGGTAGCCTTTTCAAAAAGAAACCCTACATTCATTCTAATTTAAAAAAGAAAGGTTTTTAATTTTCCTTTTTACTTTAATGTAGACCTCATTTTTTCTGTTTTTCTTAGTTATTTTATTTTTCTTTAATTGAGCTAAGTTAATAAATAAACAAAAATTTAAAAATTAAAAGAAAAATGAAAAAAAGAAGTCGTATCGTAGAGAGTTTAGTCAAGTCAAGTCGAATCATTTAATATTAAATTGGACAATGATAAGTGATCAATTTAGTAAATTCTAAGGTTTTGAAAAATGAGACTTCATTGAAATATTTTAATCCGGTCCAATATAAAATGGATTTTATCTAATTTATATTGGGTTGAAATATACTTAGGATTTATTAAGTGGACTATTGGATTAAATCAAGTTGGATCGGATCGAGCTCAGAAAATAGAAAGCCTAAGTAAGGTTTCTAGAAGCTAAGACAAATTTATAAAGAATCAAAATTGTATCTTCTGCATCTTGGTTTAATTGGAATCAAATCTATATTTAAAATGATATAAAAGATTCAATTTTAGGGTTTATAAATTAATAGGTGAAGTTGATGACAGTTTTGAAGGACCGATACCCACAACAATTCACTCTTCCAGAATACGTAACACTCGTAATCCAACCTACTCCATACTCCAACATTCAATGCACAACATAATTCCCAAAATCACAAACTCCACAATTCACAAACGCAATTGCCTGAACATTCATGCTCTGCTTCACATGTC
Source organism: Lumnitzera racemosa (assembly GCA_024138005.1). Lineage (NCBI taxonomy): Eukaryota > Viridiplantae > Streptophyta > Magnoliopsida > Myrtales > Combretaceae > Lumnitzera > Lumnitzera racemosa. The sequence goes on from JAMXBC010000007.1 coordinate 58,582,411, forward strand.
ACTAGTCCCACAACTTCAATAGCCAAATCACGCAAGCTAACATAACAATCTTACTTCAAAATCACACCAATCAGCAATAATACATCACCAACCCCAACACCAGTTGAAGCCCACTGCAATACGATATAGATCTATGTCTGTCAATTGCTTGATCACCGACCAAATAAGCTTGGATAGCAGCTGATGCCTTCAACCTTCACATAATATGACACCAGCCGTAGCCCTTGGACAACTCCGATAACCCTAACTCATAACCTTGGATAGCAGCTAACATGTCAACACAAATTCTATGAAGCAACTAACCGTAGCCCCTAATGCTTGATACACATTGAATACGATACAACCAATACAGCTCGACACACCAACCCATTGTGCACAACACATACAATACGATCCACAATCGAATCCTTGCTACCATGTCTCCCATCCTTACATACATCAGGCTAAATCTACACACATTCTGGCAACTAAACATCCTTACTCCTAATTGATGAATAGCGCAACAATGCAAACAACCATGCGACCTCAATTCTAAACAAACATCCTTCATCGATCAATTATACTCGAACACACAACAGCACTACATACATGCTATATACAATCACACTATACAAACTCCAACTCATATGTAGTACATAAATGCAAACACATGACCATAGCAAACGACGCACCAACCATCATGCACATGATAAGTGGAAACAGCAGCCGACACCCTCCATCACGCCCATGATCAATGGAAATAGAAACCAATACACCTTCAATCACACCCCTGAAAAGTAGAAACAGAAACCAACATACCCTCGATCACGCGCATGATAAGTGCAAATAGTAACCAACACGCCTTCGATTACACCTGTAACCATTCGAAAACAATGTTCGATGTATAACTTGACTTATAGGTAAAATTTCTTATTTTTTCATTTTTATTTTATTAGTTAAATTAATTATTTTTACTAACTTATTTATTTATTTTTTAGTATAGGTTTTTTTTGTTCCAAATTTTGTGTTTTTTTTTTTACATACTCTCAATTTTTAATAAATTTAGCTCAATTATATTTTTAGCAAGATAGTGTTTTTTTTTTTGGAAAATAAACGTATCTTGATCATATTTTCAATATATCTTATAGTTATGATTTAGAAAATATTTTTTGCACATAGTGGTTTTAAAAATAAAAAATCTTAACTGGAGTTTTTTTAAAAAAAATTAGTTAGTTAGGTTCTTTTAAATTTGGGAAAAATTAGATTTCTTAGGTTTTTTTTAAAAAATAATAAATTGTTCAACAAACATAAACTTAGCTTAGTTATCAAAATAAAAATAAACCACTCTCTAAAAATTTATAAAAGAGAACTATACTTGTTTGATTCCGAATAGCGGGTATATAGGCGCTTTTGAGGCAACCACATAAAAAATTAAAAATATATATATATATATTTTCCATTTTCTTAAAAAAAATCCTAATAAAAAATCATTTTCAGTTACATTTTGATATTTAGGTGTATTTTTAATATTTTTAGAAAAATTACCAAAATAAAGCTAATTTGTATTTTTTTTCATTAATTTTTACATGGTGACTTAGTTTTAATAGGTTAGCCCTTGAACCCGATTTTCTAGATCAATTTTTGTAAAAATTGATTTTTTGGAATACCCATAGACTAGTAGTCAAACTAGAATTTTCCCACCCAAAAACCCTAATTTTATTCTTCTTACCAATTAAACTGGTTAGCAACTCTAATTTTTAAATTTTTTTTAAAAAGTATTACCTTATTTTAATGTTGAATAATTGATATTAAATGAGCTGAGCTTGATATAGGTTAAATTAAGGAAATTGAAATAGGGCTCAACAAACTTAATGACTCCATTAAGGAAGCATAGTAGGCTAGCTATGTAAAAATTAAAAATTAATTTATAGGCTTTTGTATTTTTTTTTTATTGTATTATAGTTATACTAACTTTTTTTTAGTTATGCAAGCCCTTGAAAAAAAAAAGAGTCTAGCCCAATAAGGCTTTCTTGGGGAATTATGGGAAGTTCTTTTTATTTTCAGTAATCATTTCTTTGTTTAGATGTGATCAAACCTAGGTTACCTTAGGAACATAGGATGGGCCACTATTATATATCCCTCAAGTTGCTGGGGTCTTTACCTCTGCCTGGCGATGATAGGTGAGTCCACTTAAGCTTCGATGTAGTAGGTGAGTCCACTTAAGCTTCGATGTAACCTACTAGGCTTTTCTCTAGAAAGCCTTAGAGTTATAGAGCTTAAGACCTATTATTAGTGGTGAATTTTGGGATGAGGAAATAGTCTTGCAAAAGAGAGTAAAATACTTGGTATCGAGGCTAGTTCGATACAGCCACTCTGATGCCTAAGTTAGAATGGTAATTTATTATAATAAATATGTGAATAAGAAGTGTCAGAGAGCTCTTACAGAGTTTCTTTTTGGTATTTATAGACAATTGTTATGTCTAAGGTAATTGTTAAGATAATTGTTAAGATACGTGAAAACTTCTTAGCTTAACATCTCCCCTAATATGTAGGGATGGAAAGCGGTAGTAAAATATAAATGTACTTATGATAACTGGTCGCATCATAAATTTGAATTCAAAGTAGAGGCATTTCTTATACATGACAAAAGTACCGTATGTCTTCTAAAGAGGATGAATGCCAAGAGAGTCAATTACCCAGCATCTCGGCCGATGAAAGGACGAGTGTAAGTTGAGCAAAAACTTACTATCAACATTTGCCTCCTAACTCCCGTGTTCGAATAGTCAACAAAAGGAGTTTTATATATATATATATATGTATGTATATTATAGTAGAAGCTAAGTGGGGAGATTCTTTAGATTCAAGTTAGGAAGTAGGATGGATCACATCCTAACCAAAACGTCACCATTTCAAAAATCTCACTTGTTCGGGAAACCAAAAAGTTATAGGCACAGCATCTGTCACCTAGGTCATCATTTTTTCGTAGGCCTAATAACTATCAAAAAGTTCTCAGCCATTAGATTACTGTCACGAAACACGCATCCAAAATTTGCATGACTATCATATTAATGCATCAATACTATCAAAAGTAGATTTGCAGTTATGAGAATGGATCATCCATATATAAGGTAATATTCATACTCAGATTTCACTTCTCTAGTTGCTCCTAAAATTTTGTTTGTTTTCCAATCTTTAAAATCTCACTCTTTGACTTCTGTTGTTTCATTTCATATAACCATCTAAATATGGTTCGCAAAGTTGCTCATTGACTTATTTTCCGATAGTATGGGGGCTAGGTGAGGTAGGATAAACTTGCTCGAATTAATGAGCTTCCTATAGATAATTATCTTGAGGATAAGGAAGGGAGGTCTTCAACAAAATATCGGTATAACATAATAGCTTACTTTCAAGATTCTCCTAATGGAACCGCCAGTTCCATTGACAGAGTTCTCATCACAAAGTACAATCAGTACTAGTATCCCAGAACATGGAACTTGAGGAAGCTGAGAGACGGAGAGAGAGTATGCTTTCCACAGGAGCACAAGTTCCAAATATACCTAAAGTATTTGGATTTTGGGTTGTACTTTCCTTTCTCGGCTTTTGTTTGGGGCTTCTTCAACTACTTTAGAGTCATACCGAGTATGTTCTCACCTAACACATATTGGCTTTTGGCGGTTTTTGATATATTATGTGAAGAGGTTGAAGTCAGAGCTATGCCTTAGTTGTTTAGATTTTTCTTCGCTATTCGTAGGCAACCTGACAGTTGGTATTTCGCTATTAAAAGGCATAGGCATAAGTTTATGGACGAGTTAGAATCCAAGATTCACAAGTGGCATGATAAGTTTATGTCAATAGTGTTTGATGAGGACTTGGACTTCTAAACCCAATGGATTGAGCCAATACATACAAAGGATGTATATTTAATGTCGAATGATGCAGTAGCACCGATGAAGATTCAAGAGAGAAGGAGAACGAAAATGTTCTTCTAAGACACCAAGAGAATTATATGGCGTTATAAAAATGGAGAACCAATATTTTTTGAAAAATAAGGTACGCTAATGTGTTACTACCATACTAAGAATAGCTACGAGGAAAGCCATTCTCGAGACTTTGGGGGAGAATAGTAACCTTTGAGCCTTGCTCGGCATAAAAAATGTAAGTTCATTTTTTTCCCTGTTTATTAATTGATTTACTTATCTTGTAGATATAGATGTTAGAGAGGTAGATCCTACAAAGCTACTTACCTAAGCTAAGGCTAAGAAGACCAAGGTTGATAGGAGGGGGACCACCTCGGCAACTACCACACAGCCTGTTGTCGCAAAGAGACCAACAAAGGAGGTTACAACAAAGCATATAGCTACGTAGATCTCTCGTCCTTGACGAGTAGGATGAAAATGCCATTGCCATAGAAGGCTTATTATAGGAGATTGCAGTAGCTTTAAGTGATGAAAAAAGACCATGGAAGGAACTTACCAGCTAACCACTTATGAAGAAGTCCAAAGGCCTAGACTAAAGGCAAAGGAGGCAATGTGTTCTAAATCTCTCGACATTACTAGCGTCGAATTTTTGCCAAACAAAGATGTCAACGATTACTTCAACCCTTGCTGGAGCCATTAGATTTTGGACATTAACTTGGTCTTGGGAGATGAGAGGAAATATTTGGCTTTAATAGAAGGGGTCATTCTTCCAAATGACAAAGATATCACTAAGAGGGATGTCAACAGGGTTGACAGTTGCAATAAGGCCCATGTCGTGGCCAAATTGTATGATGTGAGTATCCATAAACATTTTCTTTTCCTAACTCCTTCGAATAATTAACACATTTCCTTTTTCCCAGATAAGCAGCTACATCTTTACAGCTTTGGAAGAAGCCAACAAAGAGGCAAAGAAGGTAATATCCTCTGCTATATTTTTGTAATATCCGATCGTTCTTGATTATAATAACTGAATTTGCTATAGAAAGTTGAGGATACGTACAATGCATCAAAGGCCCAAACTACTGCGGCTGAGAATGTAAGTATTAGGGTTGAGATAGAGGCTAGAAAGCTTAAAGAGGAACTTACTACCGAGAAATTAGCATAAGACCTCATTGCTAATGAAATCTCTAGCTAAAAGGCCAAAATGGAGCAACAGGACAAAGAGTTCGAAAGCCTGAAGGAGGAATTGTAGAAGAAAAAGGAAGAGTATTGGGGCTTAAGCCGAACTATTTGCATGATAAGCGACAATGATGACAAACTCAGTGTATAGATAAAGGAGTTGAAGACCAACAACTCAAACTTACAGAGCCGTATCACCGAGTTGGAGGAGATTATGAGGAGGGGGCCATTTGTTGAAGAGGCTCTTGATATAGTCACTTCAAGTCGGCAATATGAAAAGCTTTCATGCAAAAAGTTGTTGGAAGGAGTTCAAGCAACAAGAGAAGAGGTCTTAAAGCTTCATCTCGATTATGATCTCTCATGTCTCGACTTTGCTGACGTCAATGACGAAGTTAGTAGTGCCGATGAAGATGAAGGTGATAAGACAAGTGTCGAGAGTATCGATCAAAGTGATAATGAAGCTTAAGCCGAGGAAGTTGCCTGCTTCAAGAAACCAACTACTAAGGAAGCCCTAGCAAAAGATTTAAGAATCACTTCTATTGAATCTAAGAATAGGTCGTAGGACTTGTTATATTGTCATATTGCATTCTCTTGTAATTAATCACTAGAATATAATCAAGGCAATACCGAATGTATGTGACTTTTGTGTAACTGAGCTTCTATGATTTGTATGGATTATGCATGTTGCTTCGTGCTCTCATTCATTGGCATACTTTAATTCACTTCATTTGTTTCCTAGCATGTTTTAATTCACATGCCCTACTATCTGTCAACCTATTTCATTTCACAAGCCTATCATTTCTAGGCATGTTTTATTTTATTTCATACGCCATGTGTTTCTCGACATGTTTCATTTCACAAGCCTATTGATTCTAGGAATGTTTTATTTCACACGCCATGTGTTTCTTGGCATGTTCTATTTCATACGCCTATTGTTTCTTGGCATGTTTTATTTTACATGCCCTTGTTTTATACTATCCGTTAACCGTTTGAGGTGTAAACTAGCTGCATTACTCGGTTGTATAGTTCTTTTACCGTATTAAGCTAAAACTTAGATCAGCTCGTTTGCCATGCAGCCTAGAATTCATTCATTAGGCAATTATAACCAAAACACAATGAGACTTCAAATATATAATTATTGTAAATATCTTACAAGCTTGTTGGCTGCTGCCAAAAGAGTTACGGTAGAAGTCATCCGATGTTAATTGAAATAAAATTTCAGATTATCAGTGTTCCAAGCTCAAGGGATGATGGATTTATCCAACCTTCCTAATCTGAAGGCCCCCTCGCTAATGACTTCCTGGATCCTGATAGGATCCTCCCAATTCATACTGACCTTTCCCTAACTTGCTTGCACGCCTATTGCTTTCATCTTATGGAAAATCAGATCTCTAAGTTGGAAAACCTTGTACTTATCAACAGCGATATTCTTACTTCTTAGAATTTTGTAAATAGAAAATGATAGGAATTCTTCTGCGAGCGTTTATACCACAAATAAGTACTTGCTCATCTCTTCTTCTCTTACCGCATAACTTTTAGTGACCTGATTTACCACCAGTTGGGAATCAGAGGACACTTCGAGTTTTTTGGCACCAATTTCTTTTACCAATTTCAGTTTGGCAATTAGAGCTCCGTACTCTACTTCATTATTATTAGTTGGGAATCTAAATTTCAAAGTGTAATGAACTTTGACATTATGGGGGCCCTGAAGAACTAGGATTGCACTACTTCCTTCTCATGTTAAAGAACCATCGATACAGAGCAACCAAATAGGTTTCTCGACAATCTTTACACATTCTTCGTCTCCAATAAATTCGGCTACAAAATCTACTAATACTTAAGCCTTTAGTGCCATTTTGGGTTTATATTTTACACCATGGGCATTGAGATCTAAGGCATATTTTATTATCTTCCCTAAGGAATCAGGCCATTGTAATGCTTGTCATAGTGGTTGATCAGTGAAATTCAAAATAAAACTTCAACATTCTTGCTGAAAGAACCACAACCAAACAAATTTTTCTATCTATGTATCGAAGCTCTGGTCTTTGCAAAACACGACTCACGTAATAAATGGGTTGATACTCTTTGCCAACAATTCGGACCAATATAAAGGAAAGTGCTTGGTAATTGACTGATAGATACAAGTATAAATTTTCTCCTAAAATGGATGTCGAGAGTATCAAGGGTGATGCAAGAAATTCCTTAAGCTCGTTGAAAGCTCTTCGTCAATCTTCGATCTAGTTGAATTCCATTAGATTCTTCAAAATTTTAAAGAATTCTGTGTACCTATCCGTACTTCTCAACATAAATTTGTTGAGGGCGGTAATTCGCCCGATAAGTTCCTGCACCTCTTTGATTGTGCAAGGTGATTTCATATTCCTTATTACTTCAATCTTTCTCAGATTGGCCTCAATACTGCGTCATGTAACCGTATACTAGAGAAATTTCCTTGATGTTACGCCAAAGATGCACCTTTGTAGCTTAAGTTTTATGCAATATCTTCACAATGTGACAAACGTCTCCTCCAGATCTGCAAGATGCTAATCTTCTTTCGTGCTCTTCATAATCATATCTTCAACATTCCTATGGTTTAAAGATTTGAACATCTTTGTTATTAATCTCTAGTACATGGCACCAGCGTTCTTCAGCCCAAAGGGCATTACCGTATAATAGTATGTTTCGAAATTGGTAACGAAAGATGTGTGGACTTCATTTGCCTTGTCCATCCTGATTTGATTGTAACTAAAGAAAGCATCCATAAAAGAAAGCAACACATGTCTTGCGGTTGTATCTACCATCTGATCTATTTTTGGTAGTAGGAAAGAATCCTTAGGATAGGCCTTATTGAGATCTCACCACTTGCTGTTAAACTTCTTAACTAGCATACAATTTGCTAGCTAAGTCAGATAAGGCTCTTCTTAGATGAATCCTACCTTCAATAATTTTTAAACCTTTTCTTCTATTGCCACTTGTCTCTCTGGTGCAAAATGTCTCTTTTTCTATTTGACCACTTTCACATTCCGGTTAATCTACAGCTTATGTATGGTAACGTCTCTTGAAATACTCGACATGTCTAATGGTGACCATACGAACATGTCAATGGCTTGCAAGAAGTCAATTAGACTTTGCCAGACATCTACTGACATGGGTTTTCCTATCCTTGTTGTCTTTTTGGGATCATCTCCCAAAGGAGTCTCTTCTGTATCATTCTTAGCATTTTTTATGTCAACTGACTTGCCTTCTGGATAGGTTTTAACCTAAAACACTTCTTCTCGGCTCAAAGCCCTTATATATAAGGAACGTACCAATTGCTGATCCCCTCTACATATATCAACCCCTGTAGGAGTGGAAAACTTAGTTTTTAAATGTACCATTGAAGGGACGATGCCAAATAAATGTTGACATAGCCATCCCATTATCATGTTGTAAGGGGACCAATATTTGACAACGAGAAAATCCACTTTATCCTTTACAACATGCTTATCAGCACTAATTTGTATCAGCAAAGAGATAACTTCGACTACTTGGACGGGTTGATTATTAAAAGCATAGAGGTCATACTTATAAGATCATAGTTGCACTTTGATCTTGGGCCCCATTTGATCAAAGGCATGCTAAAAAATGATATCAACCGAACTTTTCGTGTCAACAAGAATCTTCTTGACCTCAAAGTTGGCGACTCTCTCATTGATGACAAGTGAATAATTGTACAGCCTCTATATGCCTTCAAAAATCCTCTTCCCTAAAAGATATTGTATTGTCAATCTTAACCTTCTTTCTATGAATATTGCAAACATAATTCCTAGTGTTAATTGAGTTCGAAGAACTCGATTGGCCTATACTAGGTCAACCAACAATTGTATTAATTACTCTATTGGGTGCTCTATTAGGATTAACATCCTTTGCATCTCTCACAGCCATTGCTGGCCGAGTGTCATCATCATGTTCCTCTCTTCTCCTCTGAGATGGCTCTTCAATTCTTTCAGCATCATGCGCTAGAAATTTTTGTAGGTGCCTGCATTGTATTACATCTTTAATTGCATTTTTTAGTTGAATGCACTCATCCATATTGTAACCCTTATCACAGTGGAAGTCATAGTAATTGCTCGAGTTTCTTCTTGAAGGATTCCCACACATTCTTTTTGGCCATTAGAGGATACCTCTCTCTCTATAAACCTCCATCAAAATTTTGAGATTGGATGGTTAACAACCATATGGGATGAGAATGTTGGGATCCTCGATCTTTTCCTCTTAGTGTCTGGACTATTGTCGTTGTCCGTACCAAGTCCATCCTTAGCATTTTTCTGTTTGTCTTTCTTTCCATCTCTTCTACTTTGATCAGCCTCTCGTTATGCTTTTATGTTGTCTTCCTATCAAATGTATGAGGTAGCTTTAGCCTTAAACTCAGTGAAAGTTTTTCTTATTCTTTACGAAAGACTTAAAAAAGTCTCCATAAGGCTTGACACAGTTAATTATGGCGTTGAAGGCCATACTCATATCTAGTTCTACGATTTGGATCATCTCAGCCATAAATCTAGCCAAATAGTCTTTGATTGACTCATTGAACCTTTGTTTGATGGTGTTCAAGATTGAAGAATCCTTAATAGGAAGTTTGCTAGCAAGGGAGTATTGAAGAAACACTTATGCTAATTCATCGAAACATCATATGGTATTTGGTTTCAAGTGTTTAAACCATGTGTTAGCTACATTCCTCAAGGTTGAGTGAAAGGCTTGATAGGCCACCACATCACTTAAATCATGTAACTTAGCTAGTGTTCAGTAGTACTCCAAGTGGTCTTTAGTGTCCTTCGTCCCATCATATGTTTTAAATTGAGGTAGCTTAATGTGTTGAGGTATTACTTCTTCCAAAATCTCTAAGACAAAAGGACTTTTCTTGATTTGAAACTATTTAGTTGTTGAAACGAGAGTACTGACATGATAAGGTCCTACATGATGTACATACTACGGTACTTACCCTTATCAATTTTTTTGAAAGTAAGAGCTATAGGTTACGCTGGAACCTCAACTTGCTTTTCTGGCAATTCAAGTGAATAAATGGAATTGTTAGTACTGTTGGCATCATCATTGCCATGCTCTTTTTCCTAATTCAGGTGAAAATTTTTATAGAGAAGGTCAAGGATTTGTTCGTTTTGTTTTTTTTTTTTAGCTCGGAATTTTCTTTAGCTAAATCGAGACAAAGTTGCTCAAATTTAGCCAGTTATTGTTCATTAGCATGTTAACTCCCTTCGTCAAGGTGTTGGGAGGAAGTACCAACACCTGCACTTTGTGTCATCTTAGTTCTAGCCATGTAGTCGTGCTTAGAGAAAAACAAACAGCACCAAATGTTATTGGTGAATTTTGGGATGAGGAAATAGTCCTGCAAAAAAGAGTAAAATACTAGGTACCAGGGCTAATCTAGTGTGGCCACTCTAATGCCTAAGTTAGAATGGTAATTTATTATGATAAATACGTGAATAAGAAATGTCAAAGAACTATTACAGCGTTTCTTCTCGATATTTATAGATGGATGTTGTGTCTATGGCAGTTGCTGAGGTAACTGTTAAGACATGTGAAGACTTCTTGACTTGACATCTCCCCCAATATATAGGTATAGCAAGCAATTATAAAATATAACCATGCTTATGATAACTAATCGCATCATAGATTTCAATTCAAACTAAGGGCATTTCTTATATACTACATAAGTATTATATATCTTCTAAAGAGGGCAAATGACGAGAGAGTTGATTACTCATCATCTCGATTAATGAAAGGACAAGTGTAAGTTAAGAGAAAACTGATTATCAGCACTCATAAACCTTACCCTCTTCCATCATCCTTTTTTGAAAAAAAGGTAATTATTTTTAAATTATAGGAAAAGCCTGATTAATCTATGATGGGTTCGATTTTCTTTTTTTTTTCATTTAAAAGAAAGGGAAATTAAAAAAAAAAAAACCAGTGACCCTTATATATAAGTATTCATAAGCCTCATTTTTTTTTAAAAAAGAAAATCATATTTTGGACCTACTTATATATAAGGGTACCTTTAGACTGCAGGTTTATCATATTTTATATAATTTATTAATTACCGACCCTTGTCACATTACATGCGTGTATAGCATACTATATCTTTTTTTATATTTGATTTTATTTTGCTAATGATTATTTTTATCCACTCATTTTCATTTCCTATAGTATATGTGCTTTTTTTTCTATCGTTTATTGGTAGGTAAAAAGTTGCGTAATTTCTAAGAAAGTTTTTGAAAAAGTTGCAAAATTGTGAATGTCATATCTAGCTTTGTCCTAAATTTAGTGGTCTTGTTGTAAATAATTGCATCGTTTCATATTTATATAATATAAATATGAAAAATTAAGTTAGTATCAACCCCGTGAATTCCATCCTAGCCAGATTCATTGGCTTTTATAGATATAGGATTGAATTTTTAGGAAGATTAGTTAGGATTTTTTTTATTGTATTGGTTGAATTTTATAATAGTTAATAAATTTGAAACTTTATTATACAATAACTTTTATTGATTGTGCAATTTTTTTTTACTCATATTTTTTTATTTCTTGATAGTTTCCTTAAACAAAAATTTTTAAAAAAATGAAATAAAGAAAAAAAAAATTTGTTAACTTGTAAATTTTTTTAGGGCATGTAATCATGAAAATTAATTATGATAAAGATTATTATGGAATTGTTATTTTTTAAAATAAGACTTTCCAACATTTTAAAAAAAAATTCAAAAGATATTATTTGATCAAAAACCAATTTCATGATAATTATTTACTTAGTTAATTTCTATTGTAATGCCTTATATATACCATATTGTTAGTGATTAACAAAATACAAAAAATTAAAAATTAAAAAAAGATTTAATCATTAGATTTCCATTGTGAATTATTTTCCATCTTAAGGTTATTAATCATGTATACATCTAAGTTCTCGTTCTCATGTTTAACCTTTAAGTTATTACGATCCTGATAGAGTTTTCTCCATAAGTTCTCACCCTTGTGTCATTTATTTAATAAGTTTCTTATTATAAAATAATTTTTACTTCTCCATATCATCCTTGTAATATTATCATCATCCTATGTCCTTAGTTGTCAATCCTAATGTTTTCTTTGTTTAGATTCATTGATGTCAGTATCAAGCTTCTATGACATAAAATAAGCATTGATTTTCTAATAAAAGTTTCCAAAAAAAAAAGAAATGTTTCAAAAATTAAAAACTTGATGTTGCTAATAAGAAGGGATTCTTACAGGCTTTAAAGGATTTCTTTTTAAATTATCTAGCCCAACTTGAAGCCTATAATCACTCATTTTCAAAAACAAGATGTCTAAAACTCTTGAACATAGAAAAACCATAGCCAAAGGGGTTTTGAGCAAACACGAGAGACAAGTTGAGACCATGGCCCATACCCAAGCCTAGAGGCCTATTGACATACCATCTAAGATAGACAAGTCTAAATAGTTGCCTATTCATAAGCTCAACAATAGCAATAAAGGCTTGGAGAAGGAATTTGTGTAGAAATTGATGAAGATGGAAAAAGAAATCTTCTAGAAAATTGAAGAGAAAATGAGAGTTCTCAAGGATCATGATGTGCAGAGTGATTTGAGCTTGAGTAATGTTTGCACTTTTGAAGACCATGAGTTACCCAAGAAGTTTAAGGTATTAAATTTCGAAAGGTATGATGAAATAAGTTATCCTAAACTTCACCCTTAATGTTCACAAGATGGCCTAATTCTCTAAACATGAGCAGTTGATGATTCAAACTTAACAAGATAACCTAACTGGGCCAGCGTTGATTTGGTATGCCCAACAAGACTTGGTTAAGCTTAATACTTAGGATAAGCTAGCTCGAGCCTTTTATCAATAGTACAAGTTCAATGAAGTAGCTCTATCCCTAGTGGATTTGAATAACATGAAAATGAAGCTGACTAAGTCCTTTAAGGAGTATGCTCAAAAATGCAAATCTACAATCGCTTAAGCTATAGTACAATTGCCAGAAAATGAATTAGTCAACATATTCATCCGTACATTAGGTGAACCTTATTATAATCACCTCTTAGGCTATACTACTTTTACGTTTATAGATGTAGTTACAACTAATAGTCACATTGAAGATGCTATTAGAGTGGGGAAATTAATAGGGAAGGGATCAGCTCTATTAGATTCAGAGGCTACTGTGAACATTACGATGTCCTATCTAATGACACATGACCTAGTACCCTAAGCATTGGTCTAGAGATTAAGGAAAATAAGTTAAGCCATAAATTACCTAGAAGGAAGTTCACTTATATCCCGATTCCTATGTCTCGGGTCTACCACCGCTTAAAAGAAGAGGGTTTACTACATCCTAAGACTCCATCACCAAGGTATAAACCTTGGAAATATAATCCTAATGCATAATGCGAGTACCATATAGGTCAATAGGGGCAAGCTACTAACTATTGCTAGGAGTAGAAGAATAAAGTTCAAGATTTGATTGATGAAAAATTGGTCTAGTTGGACTACATTAGGGATCCAAGGCCCAAATTCTACATAGAGCCTACTATTAACATGATACAAGGATTAGAAAAGTTGCTAAAAACAGATTTGAATGGTCAAGCCCAAGAGGCATTGCCACGCCCCGAAGTGGTAGAGTAGTAACAGCCTTGCCATGTAAATCATTCTAAGATAGAAGTTGTCCTTACAACTACTATCTTAGACCTGATCTACACAAAGCATCCATGAATAACCCGATTTGAAGTAAATAGTTTGTAATTTAAATAAATCATTTACTTAAAAAGTAAGAAAAAATATATATATATATACTATAATTCAGTTATTACAATTAACGTTTACAATGTTTCACCGTAATATATTTCCCAAAAGCTTAGACCTTAAAAATATATGTTTATTCTTCAAATGTTTTTCTTCACTCCTTCAGATCCAGCAATTGCTAGCTTTAGAGTAGTTGTAAGCTACTTCTTAGCCAACACCTATATGATGTCTATAGGAATGTAAGCAACCATAGTTCAATAAGTTAGAATGAAGAATTTAAAACTATGCTATAAACATAACAAAGTTATCAACCAACTTATTAGGTGTAATGCATATTCAAGCAAATGTCATCCCATGACGTTGTTCGATCCGTCGTGAGATTAGAGAAATTGCACCCGCTTTAATCCGGGTTCAGGAGTTGCCATTAATACAATAGCTCACGATAAAACCCAAACTTATGCAATGGAGACACTGCTCTTCCCGCGACTACTTTCAAACCATTGACGTTACCCTCGCCGCGACTTCCTCTCCTATCACTTAATTTGATTAAGAATGAAGAAGAGACCATTATGTAATCTTATGCTATCCCTTTTGAAGGGGATGGTATTTGGCCGGAGAATCCTAGGTTTCCCCTAATGGGTTGTCATGCAGGTCTAATTATGATTATAGGTCGTATATTTGATTAGGTCTAGTTTAGGGTGATCAATCATTTCATACAAATCATACAATACAAGCAAAAACAACAAACAGAATCATAACATCACTCATAATCAAGCACATGCACACAACCAACTATCTAACAAGTATAACCAAGTATAATCTGAAGCCTCCAAAATACAACAATGTATTAATCACAACTTACTTGGACTCCTTGCTCACTCACTCAAAGTCCAACTCGCTCAATCCATCGCCAATCATCCTTATAACACAAACGTGGTTTCAGTTTTTCATATAACTATTATAGGTTGGTTTTATCCTATAACGCTTATTATTATCTTTTGTTTAGGGTTTAATATACCTAATTATCTAGGTCTTAAGTCTTTTACAATTCTTCTTGAATCGTGTTAAGTTTTGTATCAGTTTTCACATCGATTTCTAAATTAGGTTTTTAACTCAATTTTTTGTTAAAGATTTATATGTACACCCTAAGAAATCATTCCGACCCATAATACGAAATTAATTGCATTATCTTCGGATATCCTAAATATCGTTTTTAGTCTCTAACTAATGTTCTAGTCCGTGTGGTGCACCTAAATCCTAGTTTAATCACCGAATTTACTCCCGTTATGAGAAAATCTTAAATTTTTCATATAATTACATTAATTTAAGTTTCCTATCAAATTTATTGTATATTTTTATTATTATCATAATATCAATTTTTATTTTAATATCTTCTATTTATTATATTTCTAATAATTGTGTATTATATACTATTACTTATTTTGTACATAATACACATCTAATATTTTTATCACTCTAATTACCATCTCCCAACATTAATTATCATATCAAAATGTCTAAATTCATCCTAAATCAGATTTTGCACCTGATTACCCTAGTTTACAAAATTTACTATTTTTCCCTATTACTTATTTACTACATAACTAACCTAATAATTACATCTAATACCCTAAATGTTACAAGTGTTATAATTCATCAAATTTCAATATCCTAAAACATATAATTATTTACTAAATCAGTAATTAACTATTTAATTACTTAATTAACCATAAATTACCTATTTTATGGCTCATTTTAAGACCTAAAAATTTCAAAAATGAATTTTTGAAAATGGGCTTCATAGTACTGTTCTATATCATCTAATTAGTCTATGTAAAAATTTTAAACTCAAAACTACACTCCTAAGATCATTTATTTCTAAACCGAAATATGCTTAATTTTGTATGATTTCTTAAGGACCACATATGACAGGATATATTTTCATCAAAATAATATTTTTTATAAAAACTAAATACAAAAATATTATAGAATAAAAAAATTCATAATTTTCTAAGAATATTTACTATTTTTAAAAAATTACACAAAATCAGGTTAGAAATCAAACTCACCGATTTGGGGAGCTCCAACCACCGTTGGTGGCCATGGGTATGTCAGCCCACCTAGGCACTACCACCACCATGTGGTGGTGGTGGCCGTCCACTTTTAACTACTTGTCGGGTTTAGGTTCTCCTTAAAAGCTTCAACCTTACAAATTTTTTGTGATTTTTTCTAAATCCCTAATTTACTCTCAATTTCACCTTTCTCTATTTTTCTCACTCTCCAAACTAACCAAATGAGCTTCTAAAATTTTATTACTATTTATAGAGTATTAGGGAAACTATTATGCATTAATGGGACAAGATAATTGCCTTATCTCTTCTTTTTCCCACTTTCTATTTGTTGTATTTTAATTGGTTGATTTTTTTTCCTCAATTCCAGATTGCCATGCCTCAGTTCTAGATTTTTCCTCATTTTTCTTTATTTTCCTTAATTAATTGTGAATTTTCTTTAATTAATTAGTATTATTTTAGCTCATTTCACGTGTTTCAAGTAATTATGCGTATTTTTACTTATATGTAAATTCATATATAGTACAAATAAATATTCCTAAATATTATTTAGGTCATTCTATGATTTTTAGTACATATATAATTTATCTCTAGTGATTTGTTAATTATCGGAATACATTTTACACATTTTCGATAAATAACAAGTTATATGCTTAAAATTTGGAATTTTTATATTCTTTTATTTTATTGCTTATTTTCTTAAATTCGAACTTACGAGATCATTTTACTAATATTTCTAGCTTTACTTATAATTTAGGATCGATTAGATCTTTCAGCTGATCAGTACCCTAAGTGACTGATTATACGGCTTACAGGCATGTTATTGCCAAGGTTTGGAAAATAGGGTTGCTGCCTTAGAAGAAAAGTTAGTATTATTAGGAGAAAGGCTCACTAGCATAGAAATGGTGATGGGTTATGTGCTCAAGTAACTCGAAAACTTAGATCTTGATATAGATATGAAGTTACAGTCCAAGTATGAAGATGATTCAATGACAGAGAAGTCAGCAATAGATGTGCTGATTGGGAAAGCCTAAAATTAAGACAAGCTTGTCCACAATAAGAGGAGGCGATTTACATAGTTCAAGATTCCAATGGCCTAAGTTTTCAAGCAATTGAGAGATGTAGGACTATTGACATGCGAAAACCCAATAAGGAAATACAAGCTAAGGGATCGTTACCCCAACAAATGGTGTGAATATCATATAGGTAAAGTGGGGCATACCATTGAAGATTGTTAGAGATTAAAGGATAACGTATAGGATTTGATTGATGCTAAGATTATCCAACTAAATTTTCTAGAGACTGATGGGTTGATTACCAGTTGTATTCCTTCCCTAGGTTTTGAAGAAGCATCAAATAGACAAATTCCAGTATTAAGCATTGAAGGTCTATTACTATCATCTAATAAGGTAGCTTGCCATTTAAATAATTAGGTATATCTCTAAAAGATCAATTTAGTTGAATGTGCTAAGAGGTGATAGAAATAGGGGTAAGAAGTCGAAAGGAAGTTTAGTTCCTGAATAATCTTTCATTTGGGAGCTTGTAATAGATACAAGTTATTGAATAAAGCAATTTTCATGTGTATTCTAGTCTTTGTATGCTATGAAGCTAGCTCAATTCAAATAAGGGCATTTTAAATGAGTGAAAATGAACAAAGAAAATTTGAACTCGAAACTTAAAACTTTACACCTAAGGAAATAATAACACATTGCTTGAAAGGTTTACGATGAGAAGAGGTAACCCATGTCCCAAACACTAACCCTAAACACATATGAGAGAAGAGTGTCGTCAAGGTAAATAAATGGCCTCATTCCTTCAAAGAGGTTAGTCTTGAACTTAGTACACGTATCAAAATGATATTAGGCATTCATTCTATTATCGCTAAATACGATTATCCCTTACAAATCCATTTGAACCTTTAAGGGATTTTTCTTAAATTAGCCCTACCAAGAACCACCCCAAACTGGGGCAATTGGGAGGTTAAGGTTATTAATCTAGAGAAATGGGGTACACTGAATTGTGTTTTCCTTAGTTGTGCCAATTCATGAGAAAATATTGTCATAGATAATTCAATTTCTTTAGAATGAAGAACAGATTTAAACCATATACACCTCACTCAAGCCCGTACACTTACTTAAACACATCAAGACCATATATTCTTTCCTAAGCACTCTATACCATATACACTTCTCCTAAGGTTATATTATTTGAACCCATGGTTCTAAGGCTTTTAATCCCATCAAGCAAAAAGAAAAAAAATCAACAATGGAAGGTGACCACCTTAACCAAAGAGGAAAAAAAAGAAGAGGAGGAAAAAAGAAAACAAAAAAAAAGAAAAAAGAAGGGAGAAAAAGAAAAAAAAATTGAAGATATTAACAAGGTGATCAACTTCAAAGAAAAGCCAAATTACTAATAAAGCCTAAAATCTAAACTTATGATGGTATCTAAAGTCTAAACGTTATCAATTCCTAAGCCTAGAAGCAAAGCCTACATTTTATGATCTCATTCACTTTACTACCCTTGTTAAAACTCTTTTGTCTAAAAAAATGGACTTATCTTCAACAAAATTTGCTCATGTTTAGTCTCTCTTAGCTTCTTGACTTGTAATACCAAGAAAAATTGCATATGATTTCTTCAAAATTGACTGAGTATATTGATATCCCTTTACTTAAAACATTTGCCAAAAGCCTTATATTGCAAACCTAGAAAAGACCTATTGATTGACCAAAATGTACCACTTACAAGATAGGCTACAATTTTTGGAATTGATGTTGAGAGTAAAAACCGACATATGAGAGTGCAAGTCTAGTTTAACTAAATATTTCAAGTAATGGTATTTATCCTTGAGTGGGAAATTGAAGAGTTGAGTACTTTGTAAAAAACGTAAATGGTTATTTATCCCAAGTTAGAAATCAATGCTTCTAAAAAGTTCAAAGATCATGAATTATGGTCTAAGAAACAAGACTGAGAGAATTTGTGATAAACAGGCAAGGGGCAAGCCAACCACTTATTTGTGATCTTTAGAGTTTTTTAGACTTTCTTACTTATTAGCAATACAATTTTCTATCAACGAGTGTTTTTTGAATTTCATGACAAAAAGAAGAAAAAAAAAAAGAAAAACTTTACAAAAGAGAAATGAAACTTTTCTTTTAAAAAAAAATTATCAAGAGAGATTTCTTAAAATTTTTAAGGGAACATCAAAATCCCTCAAACTCAAGTCATAGATCAATTTGTCAAAACATGAAAGTTTTCTTCCTTCCAAGATTGCTTGCTCAAAGGAGTGTTGTTCTACTTATTCTTTAGTTGGATCGCCTGCTCATAGGAGCGTTATCCTATTTATTCCTTTGTAGGATCACTTACTCATGGGAGCACTGTCCTACCTATTCCTATTAGAATCGCTTGCTCATAGGAGCGATATCTTATCTTTTGCTAAGATCGCTTCCTTAAAGGAGTACTATCTTACCTATTCCTTTTAGGAACACTGGCTTACCTATTCCTTTTAGGATCGCATGCTTATGGGAGCAATGTTCTACCTATGCCTTTTAGGATTGCTTGCTCATGAGAGCGCTATCCTATCTTTAGTTAGATTGCCTACTCATTGAAGCACTATCCTATCTATTCCTTTATAAGATCGCTTGCTCATAGGAGTACTGTCCTATCTATCTAATCTTTTCTAAGATCGCTTGCTTAAAAGAGTGTTATCTTATCCTTAGTTGGGTCTCTTGCTCATTAGAGCGCCATCCAATCTTTTTTCGGATCGCTTGCTCATGGGAGCATTGTCCTATCTATTCCTTAGTTGGAACACCTGCTCATAGGAGCGCCATCCAATCCTTTCTAAGATTGCTTGCTCATAAGAGTGCTATCCTATCCTTAAGTAGGTCGTTTGCTCATTGGAATGCCATCCAATCTTTTCTCAAATTGCTTGCTTATGGGAGCGTTATCCTATCTATTTCTTAGTTGGATCGCCTGCTCATAAGAGTGCAATCTAATCCTTTCTAGGATCACTTGCTCGTAAGAGCACCGTCTTATCTTTTGTTAGATCTCCTACTCAAAGGAGCACTATCTTAGTACTTTTTGGGATCGCTTGCTTATAGGAGCATTGTCCTATTTATTCCTTTCTTAGATCGCCTACTCAAAGAAGCGCTATCCTAGTCCTTTTTAGGACCACTTGCTCATAGAAGCATTGTCTTATCTATTCCTTTCTTGGATTGCTTGCTCAAAGGAGTGCTGTCAAATCATTTAAAAGATCGCCTGCTAATGAGAGCGTTGTCTCATTTTGTTTTTAATAGATGTCATCTTATCTTGTCTTCAAAAGATCTATCCTTTCGAGCAACCCATCTAAAAGAGATCTATCCTCTAAGGATTATCCAAGTTAGGTCTAGCAAAAATAGGCA
This sequence comes from Lumnitzera racemosa, assembly GCA_024138005.1. Taxonomy (NCBI): domain Eukaryota; kingdom Viridiplantae; phylum Streptophyta; class Magnoliopsida; order Myrtales; family Combretaceae; genus Lumnitzera; species Lumnitzera racemosa. The sequence continues at coordinate 58,602,716 of JAMXBC010000007.1, forward strand.
TTTCTTTTATCTTTGTAGCGAAGTTCTAATCGAACTTCCCTATAAAGGGGGGTAGCTGTAGACACCTCATTCTTGCCAATTTTCTTAGTTATTTTATTTTTTGTTAATTGAGCCAAGTTAATAAGTAATAAAAATAAAAAAAAACGAAAAGTAAAAGAAAAATGAAAACTAAAAAAAGAAGTCAAGTCATAAGGAGTGAAGTCAAATCGAGTCGAATCGTTTAATATCAAATCGGATAATGGTGAGTAATTAATTTAGTAAATTCTAAGGTTTTGAAAAATTGAACTTCATTGAAATATTTTAATCCGGTTCAATATAAAATAGATTTTTATCTAATTTACATTAGGCTAGAATATATTTAAGATTTATTAAGTGTACAATAGGGCAAAATCAAGTTAGATCGGATTGGGTTCGGAAAATAGAAAGCCTAAGTTGGGTTTCTAAAAGCTAAGACAAATCTTTAAAGAATCAAAATTGTATATTCTGTATCTTCATTTAATTAGAATCAAATATATATTTAAAAAGATATAGAAGATTTAGTTTTGGGGTTTATAAATTAGTAGGTAATGTTAATGATAGTTTTGAAGGATCAATACCCATAACAATTCACTCATCTACAATCTGCAACACTCGTAATCTAACCTACTCCATACTCCAAATTTCACTGCACAACACAATTCCCAAAATCACAAACTCTACAATTCACAAACATAATCGTCTAAACATTTATGCCTTGCTTTATAAGTCACCACTCACGTAACTTCAATAACCAAATCACGCAAGCTAACATAACAATCCCACTTCGAAATCACACCAATCAGCAGTATGAGTTGAAGCCCACTACAACATTATATAGATCCATGTTCCACTATTGCCGAATCACCGATCGAATAAGCTTAGATAGTAGCTAACGTCTTCAACCTTCACACAATACAACACTAGTTGCAGCCCTTGGACATCTCCCATAACCCCATTGCATCACCTTAGACAGTAGCTAACACGTCAACACAAATTCCACGAAGCAACTAACCATAGCCCTTAACACCTAACATACACTGAATGTGATACAGCCAACACAACTCAACATGCTAACCCTTAATTGCGCACAATACGTACAACACAATCCATAACTGAATCCTTGTTGCCACATCTCCTATCCTTACATACATTAGGCCAAATCTATTCACGCCGCAGCAGCTAACTGTCGTTGCTCCTGATTGATGAACATCACAACAATGCAAATAGCCATGGGACCTCAATTCCAAATAAACAGCCCTCATTGATCAATTGCACTTGGATACATGACAGCATTGTACACTCACTATACACAAACGTACAATACAAACTTCAACTCATACGTAGTACAAAAACACACAACCATAGCAAACGACGTACTAACCATCATGTTCATGATAAGTGGAAACAGCAACCAACACCCTAATCATCACGTCCATGATAAGTGGAAACAGTAGCCAATGCCTTCCATTATGCCCGCAATAGTAGAGATAGAAACCAATACGCCTTTGATCATGTCCGTGATAAGTTGAAATAGAAACCAACACTCCATTGATCATGCCAGTGATAAGTGCAAACAGCAACCAACATATCCTCAATCACACTCGTAACCATCTGAAAACAGTGTTCCACGCGTAACTTGACTTGTAGGTAAATTTTCTTATTTTGTCATTTTTATTTTATTAGTTAAATTAATTATTTTTACTAACTTATTTATTTATTTTTTAGTACATGTTTTTATTGTTTTCATATTGTGTGTTTTTTTTTAGATACTCTTAATTTTCAACAAATTTAGCTCAATTACATTTTTAGCAAGACTGTGTTTTTTTTCTTAAATAAACTTATTTAGATCATATTTTTAATATATCTTATAATTAGGATTTAGAAAAGATTTTTTGACACATAGTGGTTGTAAAAATAAAAAATCTTACCAGGAGTTTTTTTTTAAAAAGATTTAGTTATTTAGGTTCTTTTTAAATTTAGGAAAAATTAGATTTCTTAGGTTTTTCTTAAAAAATAATAAAATGTTCAAAAAAGGTAAACTTGGCTCGATTTTCAAAATAAAAATAACCAACTCACCAAAAATTTTATAAAAGAAAATTATAATCAGTTTGATCCCGAATAGTAGTCACGTAGACACCTTCGGGACAATCGCATAAAAAATATAAAAAAAATATATTTTTCCCTTCTTCTTCAAAAGAATTCATAATAAATATTAATAAAAAATCATTTTTAGTTACATTTTGTGAATTTAGTTATATTTTTAACATTTTTAGATAAATTACAAAAATGAAGCCCATTAGTTTTATTCTTTAATTTTCACATGGTAATTTAGTTTTAATAGGCTAACCCCTAAACACGGTTTTTTGGTTCAATTTTTCTAAAAATTAAATTTTTTAAAATATTTGCAGACTAGTGGTCCAATTAGGATTTTTCTACCCAAAAACCCTCATTTAATTTTTTTTACTAGTTAACTGGTTGGTGACTCCAATTTTTAAATTTCTTTTTTAAAAGTATTTTCTTAGTTTAATATCAAGTAATTTATATTAAGTAGGCTGGATTTGATATAAGTTAAATTAATGAAATCAAAATAGGGCTCGACATTTAAGTAAACAATTTTCTATGTATCTTAAAAATAAATAAATAATAATAGTAAAATCTTTTCTAAGATGCTAAGTAAAACAAATAAAAAAACCTATTTATTTAACAATTTGTTTATATAAAAATCTATTTATTTGAAACAAGTGGATAAATTTTTTTTTCTTTTTTGGTTTTTTTAATAAGTAATCACTAAAAGGAAAAAAATTAAAAATAAATGAAAGAAGAAATAGACGTAGGCTAAGGCACGGCTTGAGCTTAAATCTTTGAATTAAATGTGAACCAAAATGTGAGTATTCAGGTTAGAAAACTAGGTTCATAGGTCAACGACTAGTGAACATATCAATGTGGCTTTGAATGGGAAATCAAAGATTCATGTGTTTTTAATGGGCAAAAGTAGGTTTTATAGGGTTGTTTTCACATTTGGTAGTAGTTTGGTGGTTAGTAGAAGTTTGGCAATTGAGCTAGGTTACATAAGCTACTAGTGGTAGACGTTGGAGTTTGAAAGGGGAGTGGGTTTTAGGTTTCTAAGGGTAGCGAGTGCCTTAGTACAGTTACTTTGTGGCAAAGTTACGGGTTGAATGTTAGCAGTAAGTGGTGGTTAAGGTTTAGAGCTCCTAACATAGTTGAGGTACATAGAAGGTACAACGAAGGTCACTGGCAATCAAGTTCAAAAGCTAAGGTGCTAGAGGAGCTCATTAGGTACTTAGAATGGTACGAGAATTACTAAGTATCTCCTAATACTAAAGAGAGATGGAATGATAAGAATCAAACCATGAGACCCTTTACTCAAGCTCCAGCACAATAGCTTGGGAACTTAGTGAGGAGCCTACTCTACTAATTTACATAGGAGGGCTTCAATCTACTTCCACTTGCCAACTTGCTAACATGGCTAAGCTGAACTTATCTAAACCTGACTCTTCTCTCTAAATGCTGACTTAAGGAGCACCCAACCAATAGCTCAGTCGACTTGATTCCAAGCAGCCTCAAGCATGTTTGAGTAGAATTCAATTAGAGGAATCATTCGCTCAGCTCAACATCTCAGCTTAGCAACAACTAAACTAACCATACAATTTTATCTATTCTACCAGAAGCATTGCTATTGATTGCTAACCACATGTCCAAACGACCACTTGATGGAATATACTATGCCAATAATTTGTTTCCTCAATTTTTCATTTATATGATTTTACATTCATTGTATAGTACTTCTTTTAGATAATACCCTTTTAGTCTTTTCCGTTTTTAGTAGGTTGCTCTAATAGTTCAAATATAAATACCCTTATAATTGTAGCCACAACATTAGAATCATCCTTTATTAGAATATACGACATTTTTTTACTTTATAAGCATGCTTATGCTTGCTTAGCTTTTCTTACTCTTATACTAACCCTTAAACAAGACTAAATGGCAAGTACCCTCATTGAGTTAGCTTGTGCATCATATTGAGTTGATCCTTGGGTCCTCAATAGTTCCTTAATGCATCATATCCTATGAGCTAATTGAAGTTTTTTCTTATTTACACGCATTCTATCTTCATTTTCAAACTTTTTATGAGTTTATACCCATTCCTGATATGGTTGACCTTGTCCTTCCTTAGTGTGGCCTATTAGGGAAGCTAGGTTTAGAGAGAGAGAAAGATGGAAACACGAACAAGAGAGAGAGAGAACTAGATGAAAGTTCATTATCAAGATTACTTAGGGGAGCTATATTTATATAGATTCAAGCTTGAATGAGCTTATATGGCCATGAATGGCTAATTAGGCCATTAATGACCATAATTGAGCAATCTTCAAATTTTGGAAAGAATGAATGATTTAGGATGTTTTATAACTATAGATGATGATTTTGTTGCTTAAATTAATGAAATGAACCTTTGATTCCTTCCATTATAGCTCAAATTCAAAGATCAAAGATTAGGCCATTGATGAACATGATTAAAAAATCTTTGAAATTATGGGAAGATAGAATGATTCAATGTGTTTTGGAAGTATGGATGATGATTTTGTTACTCAAATGAATGAAATGAAGCATTGATTTCTTCAATTACAGCTTAGCTTTGAAGATTAAAGAGGTGCTAGAATCTTGGTGCTAATTTTTTTTTTAATATTTTCATGATTCGATTTAGGTAAGGAAACAAGTGAATTTAGACTTGAATTTGATCTTGATGCAAAGTATGCCATGCTTAGTACATAATCTCCCATGAATGTTGATGGAATCATATGGAAATCATCTAAAAAAATGGCTTAGAACACAAGACATCAACAAGGAAATAGAAGGGAAACTTGGGATAAAGCTAGAGAAAAGGCCAAAAAGGGGGAAAGTGCCTATGTTAACCAATCACAGGCTAATACAGTGTACTTTTTAAATGAAGACGATAAAAAGGCACTTAATGCTTGTATGCAAACTCAAGCCCTAGACCTTTAAGATTACATGTCTACCCCTTAGCCAAGTAAGCTAGCTTTCTTCCTCATGTAATGCAATTTAATAACATACATGTTTAATAAAGCAACCTATACTACTTTTCTAATAGAAAATTCAATTTAGGCCGGATTCAAGCCCTAATCAACTATTTCCCAAAAAATTAAAAACACAATGACTTCCATGAGCAAATATAATGCACATATCTCAAATTAATTTTTTTCAAATTGAGCTCAATTTAACGGTCTTATAAGCTCTAGTTCGTTGATCATACAAATAATTCAAAAATTATTTTCCTCGTAAATGAACCAATTTAAGTTGAATAGAAGTGTTGTTAAAAGCCATGATTAACTCAAATTAATTTCATTTTTATGAACAATAAAGAATTATTCAAATCAACAATGGTCAAAATATTAATTTTTTAGAAAAATTCAATATTCTCAGTTATTGCTTGGAACAATTAGATCGCATATGTGCACTTTAACTTTATTTAGCCTTGGAAATGCAGTGATCCTATCCATGTAATGCAAATTGCCTATTATTGACCTAAGACCCTTATTTTCCTAAAAATTCTATTTTTCTTCTTCTTATTTTTCAATTTCTTTTTCTTATTAAATGCCTAAAACTACAAAGGAGAAAACAATAATTTTTCTTCATATGCAAGCTCATCACTTGCTAATCTATTGGGTTACTACTCAAGCTAGAACAACTTAGCAGTTCCCTCCTTAAGGGCCCCCAATGATGGTTTTTACAGCACCATTGAGGATCGTTGGGGGCTTGGTCACTACAAAAATTATTGTTTTTGACTTCCTCTCGATCTTCCTTAGTATTTTGCCTCTAAGTGGGTCATTCAACATTGTTGTCTAGGTTGATTATGCACTCCCTAAGATTGCTATTTAGACATCATCTTCAATGGTATTCTTTAATAGAAATCATCTATGTTATACCTCCGTTCTCTATGGAAGTTATAGAGAGCTAAAAATTGCCGTATTAATTATTAGGTTAAGCTTAATATTTATTTACACTTAACTCTTAGGCTAGGGAATAGAACCTAGAGAGTCTAATCTATATTTGGGATGATTTAAGGAAAATTAGTTTGGTAAGCTCAAAACAAGGATCGTTAGACCAATTCATCCCTATCCAACCTTTCTCAAGTAAGCTCATATACCTATGACGAAGACTATTAGTCTTAGGCCCATTAGCTAGCTCATTTAAGATAACCATGAATTCACTAGGCTTCATCTCATCCGTTGATATCCCAAATAATCTAACAAATGCCATCATTTTAAGAACCTATAAAGCCTTAACTTTTTCTCTTCATTTACAACTCTTAAAGAGAATAAATAAACAACATTACTCTATACAGACTCAGCTCTCTAAGATCAAATGAGCAATTCAAGTAATGAATTGATCTTACTTGCTCAAACTACAAGATAAAGGCATGAGGTCCCCTAAGGCTACCTTATCTAGCATGTGCATTTGAAACACTGGGATTACCTGTTCCTCCTCAATACCTCACTTTCTCCTAATTATCCCTTCAAGAGTCATTTTTGCTTCTCTTATCTAAAGCTACGCATAGCACATGACTTACGTAATATGTATGTGACTACTTTAGTCAAACCCTTACATCTACACTTTGGCAACTCCATTGGAGAAGAGTGATTGTAGAGACATGGTACCTCCTAGGAAGATAACAACCGACATGTCTTATGCTACATCATAAGAGCTTGACACTAATGTTTAGCTTATCGAACAGAATTTGCTCCCATCACTTGAGAACACTAGCCAAGACTATTCAATGCCTGAGTCTCCTCTAGTTCTCTTATAGATAATATGGGTAATGTAGGAAGCTACGAAGGCTTTAAACTAGTTTATGCCTATGTTCCAACCCATCCTCATCAGGATGACTACCGGCTGTTGCGTAATAAGGTGTAGCTTTGCCAAATCCCGTAGTTATTGAGTAGTCAAGAGCCACTATCTTAGTACAACTAGCTAAGCCTCTAACTATTGAGAAAGATTTCCAATAAGGAAGAGGTTACGAAACCCCCTACCCCTACCTTATGACCAGAACTTACATAACAACTGACCTTTGCAATAGGGAATGAAGAGTTTAGTTAGGTAGCTCTTCATCTTCACACGTGTTGGCTCCTCCATCCAATCCTACCATCTTAACCTTAAGTAGATCTACTTCCATACCAATGCTACTACTACTCTACCACATATGTCTACAACCTCTACCCAAAGGACTTCCTTTATAACAACTAAATACTTAGACATTTATATGAAGGAACTATAAGCTATGTCGTCTATAAGAGTATCAGAGATGAATACTCCGATATAATCAATGCATCACAGGGATGCCATACCCTAAGACTATGTAAGTCTCAAATTCATGTTGTTTAATAGCACGAAGGGAAGTGCCAAGTGTTGTTATGTGGTTTTCGGATAATTTCCTTCATACAAAGTACAAATAACTAAAGGGTATTAGGTCCAATTTACTATGGCCAATTTGATGCTTAAGTCAGTAAAATAAATTTAGGAGAAAATAAAATGAGTAGTTATGGGGTCTCAGATCATCCTTAAAGTGCTTCTTCTCCATATTTACAGGTGAATGTCGAGTATCTGAAATAGTAGTTAATTATATGATTATTAGGACATGTGGAGATCTCTTGATCAAGTACATTCCTAAAATGTAAGATTAATGGCTAGTTATATAATATAACTATACCAAGTGATAGCTATTCGTACCACTTTCCTTAAATTCAAATCAAATACAAATCTTTGTTAATCGGTGTCAGTTGAGAAGTAAGTTACTCAGCATTTTAGCAATTGAGTTCTCGAGTGAATGAAAACTGACTATCAACATTTGCTCCCCAAATCCTGTTGTTAAGGATTCAACTGAGGGAGTAAGTATTTTAATATTCTTTATGTGGTTGAGTGGAGCATAATTTCCTAAATGCCGAGTAATGTACGAAGTTCCTTAATTTTTGTTTAGAAGGACGGATCATGTAGCAAACTGTAACCAAGAACAAATAATGCCAGTCGTTGGATAGGTCTAAGCTTGTAGAAAACTCGGAAAAGGGTTAATGGGGAAAGGTATGAAAAGAGTGACAAAAACAAATGGAACAGTAAGCAAAAGCCTACGAATAGCGCTAGAGCATATGATCCACCAATGGAACTTTTGAAGATTCATGGCACAATTTAATATGACGTATGAATTGGTCCAGTGAGGTTACTCACCACCTGATGACATATCCAAAGAATTCAATAGCAATAGTCTTCACTTTCTCATAATCCTCATATTGATAGTAATCAAATATATGCTCCACCTTCTCTTCCTAATCCAGATACTCATCAGCACTCCCAGACCTATTGAAACTCAAAATACTCTTCTTCCTCCTCATCAAGCTCTCTTAAGTCTATCATTTGCTTTACTCGTCCACTAACTCCTCCACCTTGAACCAGTTAAGCTGGGTTCTAACCTCTAACAAGTTAAGCAACTTGTGGAGTGTTTTGCATAGCTTTAGTGGTCGGCAAGACAGTGCATGAATAGCTTAAGTCAAATTTACCAAGAGGTTATCTACCTCATCAAGTCTCTCATCAATGCTTCTAGGAGTTCCCCGAAATTATCATCTATGGTGGACAACTCCACTATCATCACCAGCACTAACATTAATACCTAGGTCTATCATTTTTCCTTACAGAATCAAATTTAAATAAACACTTCAAAAAGTGAATAGCCAATAACACAACAATCAAATGAACATAGTAACTGACTTTATTTTTCACATGCAAAATAGAGTATAACAGAACTCAAGAAGAATTAGCTACAGCTTACACAAAACCTCCACTTTCAAACCAAGATGTTGCCAATCGTGACCCAGAACAGATAACGTCAGTTACTGGATGGGTCCAAGCTTACAGAAAGCTCAGAAAAGGGTTAATGGTGAAAGGCACAAAAAGAATGAATAAGACGAATGGAACAGTAAGCAAAAACCTATAAACAGCTCTAGAGGATATGACACACCAATGGAACTTCCAAAGACTTACAACACAATTCGTTATGATGCACGAATTAGTTCAATGAGGTTACTCACCACCTAACATTGTTTAAGAGAAAATATAAGAGTGATACTGAGAGTAAACAAGTAGTGTTTACATAAGGAAGAAAGTACTTAAGTGTATTGAAGGTAATCTCCTCTGTTATAGCTACAAGTACAAGGGTATTTATACCCGTGAGTTAGGGCAACTTACCTAAAAGGGAAAAGACAGTAAGGACATTTCCTAAAGAAGCAATGTACATGATACAAGAAGGTAAAAATAAATATACAAAGAAATCAATCATTAGTGCTACAGATCCTCCATACGATATTGTATACGTGACGATCTTGCATTAGCAAGGTTGTTAAGGGATGCAGACAAAAAGTATGGACAAGTGGGCTTATCCAAGTAAAGATGGCCTAGTCAGTCTGGATTCTCTATCTCTCGGCTTCTTTGTAAGGATGATGTCGAGTGATTGGCCGGTTCAGCATTAGAGTAGTCATCATCTCAACATAACATAGAATAAAGGGCGGTCATTCAACACGAGATTAAAGGTGACTCAACAAATAAATACTCAGCTTTAACAGGGGTTAGTTAGAACATAAGGATTCGTTGTGCCAGCCCCTCTAGTCCCCGAGCTCAACTATAGGTCAGAGGTTCTATAGCTTGATTCTCATCAGATAGTATCCTATCTGAAAGGTTACAACTTTTCTATTTTCCCACCTATCTAAAGACTAAGGGGTAAAACATACGAAAATCGTCACCTTAGCCATAATTACACCATAGGTACTAATAACTATCAAAGCCTCGATAACTATTATTTTTCTATCTCGAAATACATGTCATTAATCTGCACCACTATCTGATCAGCACATTATTACTATCAGAACATATTATAGTTACAAAGGTGAACCATTCGTACTTAAGAATTTTTTTTTTCAATACTAAAAATAGATTTCATTCCATCTATATCCATAAACTTTCGCTTAATTTTGGTATTTCATCTCCTTCTTTAAAAATCCTCTAAAAAATTCTATGACATTCATTATAATCAAGATCAAGTATGGTTCGAAACATAACTCATCTACTTATTCTTTTAGATTCTGAAGCATCTAAGATCGAAGCTACTTCTCCCCCCTACAGGAGTGAGACAACATGTTCCTTGAGTAGCTCGATCGATAGTATAGTAGAGTGGTGGCATAAACTTGCTCAAATCAACTCTCTTGCAATAGATACTTATCCAAAAGACAAAGAAGGAAGATTTATGGCAAGGTATTTGTATAATAATGTGATTTATTTTAGTGATTTACCAAACTGAGTGGCCAATTCTACCAAGAGAGTTCTTGTTTCAAAATATAACAAATACTAGCAAGATCTTCCTAAAACATGGAATCTTAGGTGGCCAAGAAAGGGGGAAAGGGTATGCTTAGCGCAAGTTTCACATCTATCTAAAATATCTCAACTTTAGACTATGCTTCCCATTCTTGGATTTTATCAAGCAGTTTTCCAACTATTTCCAAGTTGTGTTAAGTAAGTTCTAACCAAACACTTATCGATTTCTTTTAGCTTTCAAGATTGTTTATGAAGAAGTCAAGGTCAGGGCTATACCTCAATTATTTAAGTACTTCTTTACAATAAGAAGGCATCTTGATGGCTGGTACTTTGCTACCACTAGGCATGCATGGAAGTTCATGGACAGGTTGGAGTCTAAGATCCACGAATGGTTGTATCTATCATTTTAGACAAAAAATTAGATTTTTAAACCCAATGGACTAAACTTATCTACACCAAGGATATTGAATTGATGCCGAATTATGCTGCCATGGAAAAGAAGATCCAAGAAAGAAGAAAAAATAAAATGTTTTACTGGGATGCTGAGAGAATAATAAGGTAATGTGAGAATGGGGAACCAATTTTCTTCAAGAAGGAAGGTATGCTATTGAATAGCCACCATGTTGAGTATAGCTATAAGAGAAAAGCCATTCTTATGACTTGGGGAAAGAATAGTTTCCTTTAAGCCTTACTCGTCACAAAATATGTAAGACTTTTATTCTTTGCTTTATTGTTAATGGATCTACTTTGTATTGTAGACATGGGCACTGGCAACATAGATCTTGCAAAATTGTTGGCCCAAGCAAAGGCCAAGAAGTCTAAGGTTAACAAATGAGCAAGAGTCGTAGTAATAGTAACTTAGCTAGTTGCTGTGAAGAAAGCTACACAAGATAAAGCATCAAAGCAAATAGCAGCTTAAAAGAAGGCACCTCATTCGATAGGCAAACGCTAAGGCAATGAAAAACCTGGGGCTATTGCAACTATACGAATTAAAGTGGTCCCACTTAAGGAAAATATTCCTCAAGATGAAGAGCTAAGAGATTCTAGCCAAGATGTTGGGATTTGCAGTGGGGATGAAGTTACTCATCATGAAATTATTGAGGGATCATTGGTTCAGGTAGATGTTGTGATAAGTCCCAATAAGAAAAGTGGTAAGGAGCTTCCCAGCTAATCTCTTCTTATGAAATTTAAGACATTGGATGAGAGGACAAAGGAGGCAATGAAGAACAAAGCTCTCAACATCAATAGTGCCGAATTCATCTCTAGCAATGAGGTGGGTGAATACTTTGTTCTGTTCTAGGGCCACAACATTCTCCACATTGATTCGGTACTAGGTGATAGGACTAAATCCCTAGCTTTGATAGAAGGTGTCATTCTTCCAAAGGAAAGGGAAATTATGAAAAAATACATTGATAAAGTCAACAGTCGTAATAAGGCGCACATCATAGCTAAATAGTATGATGTAAGTATCAATTGAATCCTTTCAATTCTGGCACTTATTTTACTATTAACAATCCCATTTGCCTACAATTCAACAACCATGTTCTGATGGCATTAGATGAAGCCAATAAAGAAATGAAAAAGGTAATAATAATAATTTTTCATATATTCTGCCAGGTAGTCTAGTAAATTCGTCATTTCATATTGTTAACTTATCATAGAAAATTTAGGATGCATACAATTTCTCAAAGGCTCAAACTGTGGTTGCTGAAAATGAAAGAATCAGGGCAAAGATGGAGGCCAGAAAATATCAGCAAGAACTACCAGCTAAGAAATTGGTACATTCACTAGTAGCCGATGAAGTCTTAAGCCTTAAGGCTTTGGTCGACTAGCAATATAAAGAGGCTGAAAACCTGAAGGAGGAGCTTCATAAGAAAAAAGAAGAGTGCTGAGGTTTAGGTCAAACACTCAACTCAATGAGTGACGAGGAAGATAGGCTTAGGATGCAAATAAAGAAACTAGAGACCAACAACTCTAGATTGTAAAGCTGCATTGTCGAGTTAAAGGGTGTAGAGAAAAAAGGGCCTTCTACTGAAGTGGTGTTTGAAAACATGACTCTAAGTTTGCAATATGAGAGATTACTAAGAGAAAATTTGTTGGAGGGGGTCTAAGCAACAAGAGAAGAAATTCTGAAATTTCACCCTAAATATGATCTTTAGTGCTTAGACTTTGTCGATGTTGATTATAAAGTCAGCAGTTGTGACGAAGAAGTTAACAAAGATTTAGGTGCCGAGATTCATATGTAGGGTGATAACAAGGCTCGTATTGAAGATCCTAGCGATGACAAAGATCGTTTGTCTAGAAACTTTAAGCATCGAAAAAGAGATATGCTTTAGCAAGGTCCCATCCTCTGATAAGGGAAACGCCTCTATACAATCGAAGAACTCATCGCCTTAGGATTGTTGTATTATATATATATTTTTTATGTTGTATAGGCATGGTTCAGCCGAGTGGTCGAACATTTCATGTTGTATTAATATCATCAACATTTCCTATAATGTGTGATTAAGTAGTTTCAATACTTTTTTATTTCACGCGCTTTATGGTTTCTTGGCATGTTTTGATTCACAAGCCCTATTTTCTCAACATGTTTTATTTTACACGCCTAATTTGGGTGTCCTTTTTTAGACTAGTCATTAGTCATTTGAGATGTGGACTAGTCGTCTTACTTGAGCTGTGATATGGCCTCTATTCACAAATATTCTTATTATTCGGCTTTTCAACTAAATTATAAAATTTGCTAACTAGGATACGTTTGAAGTTATTAAATATTAGTTCGTTCATTGTGCAGTTTGAACTTATTAATAATCCATCAATCATAAAAAGATCTGGTAAAGAAACAAACTAGAGTTAACTTTGAACATAATTGCCTTCCGAAACAACTAGGCTATTTCCTTACAAAACAAATGAAAATGCTTCACGATATTAAGGGAATTCATTAAAATAAATTTTTAAGTTCTTGGCATTCCATGTACGAGGGATGATTGTTCCATCCAACCTTTCTAGTTGATAAGCCCTCTCGCCAATGACTTCCTAGACCCTAACAGGATCTTCCTAATTTACGTCGAGCTTCCCTTGCTTCTCTAGCATACTAGTTACCTCTAGTTTCCGATGTGTCTCTAGGGTCGGATACATGAAGAGGCACCACAACGAAGCAAAATAAGAAAATAAAATGGGGGGTTTAGCAAAGACTAGGCAACTATCGAATGGATATGACAAGCCACTCAATCATACTCAGCCAACAATCTGCCAGATATGATATACCGATCCAAATTGAAGAGTCACTCACCACTACTCTTTACTAAAGGGAATAGATAAGAGTTGAATAATAACGAGAACACTAACGTTACTCAAAGTGAATAATTTCTCTATTGGTTGGATTCATCTTCTGCATACAAGAAAGTGTAGGCTTATATACTTGCCTACTAGGGTTACTTTACATGTATGAAAAGAAAAAAAGGGTATTCTATAATGGTAAAAGAGACAAAGAATATTTAGTGTAAAAAGGAAAGAATCATTTTGGAAAACTGTATTAGAAGATACATATCACTTGGCATCTATATGGGAGAAATATGGTACAAGGTAGGTGAAAACAAAGTAACACTTGTAGTCAGGGGCCGACCTAATGTGGACTAGGTCGAGGACCAATTAGTTCTTCTAGAGAGAAGTCAACTTCATTTGTGGTTAGATCAAGCACTTGCTTCGGCTACTCTTAGGCTGTCTCCTAGAATAAAGCATTGTTGCTAAATAAGGGCGAATCTTACGTATGTAAAGATCTGATCGTCAGGTCGGCAAGAGATCAGCTTAAGATAGGCATCCTTGTCTTAACTATGGCGTCAAGCTAGTATCCTCTGAGTGAGTCCTTAAAGTCTTCCAGCTCGGCTATGTATGATTCGTCCGAAGGGTTAATTCCTATCAATTTTAGGCAAACTAAATCTCCAAGCTAAAAAACCTTATGCTTCACCTTTTAATTATAATACCTAGCTACTCTATGTTGATATGCTATAACTCTCGCTCTTGTAACATCTCTAATTTCTGCAATTGTATCCAAATCAATCATCATACCAATAAGATTGATCATCACATTAAAATTTTGTGTATGTAGATTTGGCAAGTTTAACTCAATCAACAACACTACTTCCATACCATATACTAATTTGAAGGGAGTTTCCCCTATTATGGTTTTATAAGTAGTCTAGTATCCTTATAAAACATTCGACAATTCATCAACCCATTTTCCTTTGGCTTGATTAACCTTCCTCCTCAAGCCATATAAGATGATCTTGTTAATAGCTTATACTTGCCCATTAGTTTGAGGGTAAGCTACAAACATCTAATTCAGTCAGATGTCATATTTCTCACAAGATGCTCGAAATTTGTCATTGTCAAATTGTAGTCCATTGTCCGTGATTATCATAAATGGGACTCTAAACCTTGATATAGTGAAGTTGAAAACAAACATCTTAACCTTCTATTCGATGATCATTATCAATGCTTCAACCTTTGACCTTATAAAATAATCTACAATAATAATAATGAATTATTGCTAGGCTGTAGACTTCAAAAATGGTCTAAGTATGTCGAATCCTCATTGGATAAAAGGCTAAAGGCTGGTTAAGCAGAGTAATTCAGTAGAAGGCGCTTGACTCGATGCCTCATGCTTTTAACATTGTAGATAATGTCAAATGGATGTTGCGAAGTCATCTTTCATTATTGATCAATAATAGTTAAGTCACAATGTACGGATATATAACATTTGTACTTTCACATGGTTGCTACATATACCATCATATAGTTCAGATAACACCCGTCATGCATCTTTCGGAGGAAGGCATTGAAGATAAGGTTAGGATATACTGTTTTTATACAGCTAATCATCTATCAATATGTAATTTATAGTTTGATAAACTAATCTTCAAACCTCTTTCATATCATTAAGGAGGACACCATCCTTTAGATATTCTATAATCGAATCCATCCAAGATTTCTCTTTCATGTAAGGAGCTAGTACATAGCTTCATGGAACAATTGGTGAACTCTTGTGTAGGAGAAACTCAATAAAAAGTTTGTCGCTCAAATTAGGAAATGCTAGATTAGCCAACTTCAATAGCTTGTTGGTGGCAATATTCTTGATCCTTAGTATTTTGTGAATTGAAAAAGACTGAAATTCCTCTATGATCGCTTGTAGTTTCAACAAGTACTTTCTCATTTCTTCTTCCTTTGACTTGATTCACAACAAGTTATGAATCCAAAAAAACTTCAACTTTCTCAACACCAACTTCCTTTGTCAATTTGAGTCCTACAATCAAGGCTTCATAATCTACTTTATCGTTGCTGGCTAGAAATCCAAATTTTAGGGCATAATTGACCTTAACATTATGAGGTCCCTACAGGATAAGACCCGTACCACTTCCTTCTCTAGTCGAAGAACCATCAACATAGAGATTCTATATCAGCTTCTCAATAATATCTATGTTATCTTCTTTACCTATGAATTTAGCCACAAAATCCGCCAACACTTAAGCTTTTGCTATCGTTATGGGTTTATATTATACGCCATAGATACTTAGCTCCAAGGCATATTTCATCATCCTCCCCAAAGAATCTAGCTATTGCAATGCTTATCATAAAGGTTGATCAGTTGGACTACAATTTGGTAAACCTTAAAGTAAGGTTTTAACTTCCTTGCTGAAAGAACCATTGCTAACACAAATTTCTCAATTTTGGTATATCAATGCTCTGATCCTTATAGGACATCACTCATGTAATAAATTAGCTGATGCTATTTGCCATCGATTCGGACCAACATAAAGGAAAGTGCTCAGCTACTAATCGACAAGTATATATATAAGTTCTCCCATAGAATTGGTAACGAGAGTATTGGTTGTGATGCGAAAAATTCTTTAAGCTCACTGAATGCTTTATCATACTCATCCATCCACTTGAAATCTTTTGGATTCCTTAAAATTTCAAAGAATTCTACACACCTATCCATACTTCTTGACACAAACTTGTTAAGGGTGGCTATTCATCTGATTAGCTCCTGAACCTCCTTGACAGTATGAGGGGACTTCATGTTTCTACTCACATCCATCTTCCTTGAATTCACTTCGATACTACATTGAGTGACCATGTAACCTAAAAACTTACTCAAAGCAGCACCAAAGACACACTTTTGTGGATTCAGCTTCATATTATATCTCTTCAAAGTACCAAACGTCTCCTCAAGATCAACGAGAGGCCAATCCTCTGTCGTGCTTTTCACAATCACATCGTCGATATGAACTTTGATGTTTTGATGAATCTATGACTTAAACATCATAGTTATAAGCTATTGATATGTTGCTCTGATTTTTTTAACCCAAAAGGCATCACTATATAACAGTATGTTCTAAAGTTAGTGACGAATGATGTGCAAAATTTGTCTTCCTCATCCATTTTAATTTGGTTATAGCTAGAAAAAGCATCCATGAAAGAGAGTAAAGCATGCCCAGCTATTGAATCAATCATCTGATCTATTCTCGACAAAGGAAAGCAATCTTTAGGATGAGCCTTATTCAAATCTATGAAGTTTATGCACATTCACTACTTGTCGTTAGACTACTTGACTAATATATAGTTGGCTAGCTAAGTCAGATAAGGCTCTTCTCAAATAAATCCTATCTTCAAAAGTTTTTGGACTTCTTCTTTAATGGCTACTTGCCTCTCAAGGGAGAAATGTTTTTTCCTTTGTTGAATCACCTTTACGTTTGGATTAATCTGAAGTTTATATACCATAACATCTCTGAGGATACCCAGCATGTTTGAGGGGGACTATACGAATACATTGGCATTATTTTGTAGAAAGTTGATTAAACTTTAATAGATGTCTACCAACAAGGGTTTCCTTATCTTAGTTGTCTTTTCAAGATCATCTCCCAATGAAATTTCCTTCATTTTATCTTCGGCTCTGTTTATGTCAACTGACCTTTCCTTCTAGGCAAGTTTCAACTTGAAAAATTTCTTCTCGCCTTAATACCCTTATATACAATGATCTTAACAACTGTTGATCTCCTTTGCACATACCAACTATTGTAGGAGTGGGGAATTTGGCCTTGAGGTGAGCAATAGAAGGGATGATACTAAATAAGTGTTGAAATGGCCGTCTCATGATCATATTTTATGGGGTCCAACATTTGACAACAAGGAAGTCCACTTTGTCTTCCACAACATGTTCGTCACCTCCAATCTGGATTGGTAAAGAAATTACTCTAGTCAGCTAGATGTTTTTATTGTTAAAGGCATACGAATCATAATTGTAGGATCTCTGTCATGCTTTGATCTTTGGTCTTAGCTGATCAAAAGCATGTTGAAAAATAATATTTATTGAACTTTTAGTATCAATGAGAATTTTCGTGACCTCAAAGTTGGTAATTCTCATACTAATCATAAGCATATCATTAAGTGGCCTTTGAATGCCTTCAAAATCTTCTTCTGCGAAGGAAATCATATTGTTGATTTTAACCTCCTTGCCTTAGATATTGCAAATGTCATGAGCCAAGGGGGTTAGTCATGGCAGTCGCCATATACCGTACAAAGGATTGTAGATTGAATTCCCTTACAATTGACGACCCTTTATATGATACACAAGCTACAGCTATAACTAACAACCAAGAGTTGTGCAAGTATAAGCAATATCATTTCATAATAATAATAATAATAAAATATGGAAATATAAATATAATCTATTTATATAAGAATTTATAGATAAGAAGTCTAAAGCATTTCTTAACTCAAACTAGTACCATTTTATTACATAATCAGATTTATAATCTAGATAAATTATCATGAATACACTTTGATCATATCTTGCTCCCACATCAACTCCCTGATAAACAATTAACCTCAAGCATGCAGCAGCCCAACTCCACAAATAACTCATCTTGTGAAAGAAAACTACAAGGGTATAAGTTAACTAGCTTAATGAGATAATCCCTTCAATCATACTACAATCAAGTTATACATTAAATTAAATTTAATGAAATGAATGCATGTCAATCAATATGCCAAATAAATACATGCAGCTGACCAGGTACTACATGCAACTCAGATTTAATGCCCTTCGAAGTCAAGGTTAGAGATACATTGGCATAGTCAAATTCAGGTATCATACTAGAACTTATCTCATAATGAAACTCCACATTTCATATCTAAAAAGTAATGGTATATTTATTATCAATTTTAACAAAAATGAGTTCTATATATGATTGTGAGTAAGTTTACACAGCCCTCACTCACCCCTAAATGGAGGCCTCCAGACTTGACCCTTAGCCGGGCGGTTAATACCTCCAACGCCTAGTAATCCCGCAAGCCAAGATAAAGTCATATCATACGTGTATACCGTACAAAATCTATAATAATTAATTAATCAACCTACGTATGGCCTCTCACTACTTTTGTGTAATGTAACTACCAAAATTAGTTATGCGGTGTATGATTATGCGTATTTCAAGTTAACTTTTTCTAGTTAAGTAGAATTAGTTTGTATTATTCAGTAATCAACAAGGTCACAAACAATCAATTCCTAGTGAATCTACTATACAGCAATCAATATGTGATCGTACTTTAAAGTAAATTCACCATTAACAAACAATTATCATACACAAGTATAACGCAACCCCATATAACATTCAACTATTAATCATAATTTATATTCACTAATTATAAATACAAGCACGTATGGAATCATTAGGAAAACTTACTCAGCTGTAATTCACTCAAGGGTCGTAATAATCTGATAGCAGTTTAAGGTTAAGGTCAAGATCATCTGTGAATAAGGAATATAGAAAATTGTAAGGTTGGGATTTAAAGCTAAACTAATATTGTAATTTATAATATTTATTTCACCTAGTTATGTAAAATTATCGATTCGAACTTTTTCGTTTTAGCTCGGATTGTTATGAACTTATAATCCATCGGAATTGTTTTTTAGCGTATTTTCTTGTAACAAGGTCCGTTTTAAACGTTATGACTTGTAATTTAAACTGTAATATAAAAATATCATAAAAATTTATTATTTTAATTTAAAAAGTTATAAAATATTAATTTTAACTTTTTTATTACTATATTTATGATTAAATAATTATTTAAACATATAATTAATAATTTTATTATTTTAAGCGTATTTTACCTTGGTTACTTATTTCTACCTATTTTGAGATTTTAGACTTATTATTATTATTATTATTGTCTAATATTCTAGGATATACATATATATATAAATACTTATATAACTATATATACAAAATTTCTTGTAATATGAAAATACTAAATATGACTTTACATACATACATACACATACTTATTATTATACTTGTGCACATATACTATCCTTGTCCACATGTACATATATCACGTGATATATGTACATGTGGACAAGGATAGTATATGCGTACAAGTATAATAATATATATATATATATATACAACTTCACATATAAAAAAAATACAAAACACATGTATAGATATATGATATACATATACGTATACTTATCTATCTATATCATATATGAAAATAAAGATTATATACATATATACATAAATATACATATTCACGTGTGCATATATACATATATTAATATTTAATTTGTGAAATACGAAATACATACTATATGTATTCTCTTTATATATACACATATATATGTATATAGTTATTATTATTATTATTTTCTTTTCTTTTGTGTACATGCATATATATATATATATATATATATCTAAGTAATGAAATTTCTAAATACTTATTATATGTAGTCTTATTTATACATACATGTACATACGTATACCATATATTCTACCTAATAGTATATATATATATATATACATATCTACACACATATATTTATACGCACATAAAGGATTCATACGCATTTGTTTATCTACTTATAATTATACATACATACATCTATGTAATGAAATCTTTAGTAAAATATAACAAAATATTTAGTATATACATGAACATACCATATAATATACATATGTACAATTAAAATAAATATACTTACTTAGGTTTTCTTCTTTCTTTTCTCCTCGTTCTTCTTCCTTTTCTTCTTGTTCTTCTCAGTTTTCTTTTTGTTTTGTTTTTCCTTTTCCTTCTTCTTTTTATGTGTTTGGTTTCTCTTTTTTTTTTTCCAGATTTGCTTAGACATGAAGATTAGTAAATTTGATCAAATAAAATAAAAAAAATAAGGAAACTTATCTTCTTAATTTAGGCATTAATTAGGATAAGATATGTACTTTATTCTTTTGTCCTTTCTCTCTTTATTTTGTGACACATGTACATTTATTTATGCACATGGGCTGCTGATTTTTGCAGTTGCAATTTCACGTGTGAGAAAAGGAAAAATAGAAGAGAAGAAGAAAACAAGGAAAAAGAAAGAAAGGAAAATAGAGAAAATGGAAGAAAAAGGAAATTAGAAATAATTATTTAAAATTATTCTAAACATAAAAATTACAAAAATAATAACTATAAATTAATTTTGGAATTTTATGAAATTTTTTCAATTTAATTAGTACCCATTATAATTATAATTTTTACAAGTTATTGTAATGATTTAGTTAAAAATTTTATACAATTACGTGATTTAGTCAATAATTGTAATTGACTACAATCATATCACTATTGAGTGAGATTTAATTATTTTATAGGTTTAAAGTTATAGTTTTAGGGTTTCGATCAACCTCGAGTTCAATTTCGGATAATTGTACCTAAATCAGATTTAGGGTTTTAATCATTTTCTAGGGTTTTTATTATTGGTATTATATTCAATTTATTAATTTCATAATCTTTTATTGTTACTCACCTTATCAACTCATGACACAGTTTAGGACACTCGGACTTAAAATAAGGTTTAAACTATCGATTGTCTAGAGTTTACAACAAACATAATTAATGGCATTAATTAAGCTCAAAGAGCTTGATCAACCTATAGTAGAGCTGACAATAATGTTGGTTATATTATTGGGTGCTCTAGTAGTGCTTCCATCTCTTATATCTTTCCCAAGAAAGGCTAGTCAAATAACATTCTCCTAGTGTTTTCGTCTCCTTTGGGATGGTCACTCAATATTCTCTACATCATGCGTGAGAAACTTGTGCAAGTGCCCTTACTAAATTGCATCCTTAAGTTGGATACTTTTGTCAGTATTATGGCCTTTGTTACAATGGAATTCTTAATATTTGTTAGAATTTCTCTTTGATAGGTTTCCTCTCATCCTTTTTGGCCATTGCAACACTCCTCTTTGCCTACGAATCTCCATTGATATATCTGAAATTGGACAATTAACTAGCGTATGGATTGAATATGTCGAAATTCATAGCCTCTTTTTGGCAACGTTAGGGCAATTGTCATCATCCTTTCTAAGTTGATCCTTCATACTTCTCCTTTTGTCACCCTTCTTATCTCCTTTATTTTGATTGGCTTATTAGTAAACCTTAATGTTGTCTTCTTGTCAAATGTAAGACATAGCTTTGGCTTTGCCTTTGAACTCGACAAAAGTTATTGGCTTATTTTTAGTGAAAGACTTAAAAAACTCCCTATAGGGCTTGATACCATCAATAACGGTGTTAAGAGCTACACTTATGTCTAGTTCTAAAATTTAGACCATCTTAGCCATAAACCTGGCCAAATAATCTCTAATAAACTCATCTAATCTCTACTTTTTTGTTTTAGAACTTATAAGGAAGTGCTGAAGAAACACTTCTGCTAGGTCCTCAAAACATAAAATAATCTGTCTTTAGGTACTTGAACCATGTACTTTCTACATTCCTTAGTGTTAAAGGGAAAGCTTGGCAAGCCAAGGCATTACTCAAGCCATGCAACTTAGCCAAAGTGTAGTAGTACTCTAGATGATCTTTAAGATCTTTCGTCTCATCATAGGTTTCAAATTGCAGCAACTTAATGTGTTATAATATAACTTACTCTAAAATCTTGGGGATAAAAGGGCTCTTTTTTAATTTGAAATTGTTTACTCATTGTAATAGGGGTGCTAACATGTAAGGGTCTAGCATAATGCACTTGCTGTGGTTGCTTACCCTTGTCATTTCTCTTAAGTGCAGGGGTTGAAGGTCCTATTGTAACTTCAACTTGCTTTTTCGGCAATTTGGGTTAATAGATTGTGTCATTGCTATTCTCGACATTATGATTACTGTGTTCTTTATTTTGACTTAGGTAGACATTACCATAGAAGACATCAAGGATCTTCTCAGGTTTTTTTCTTAGTTCCTAGTTTTCTTTGGCTAAGTCAAGGCAAAGTTACTCTAACTTAGCTAAACATTGTTCATTAGCGTACCTACTTCCCCCTTCAAGGTGGTGGGATGACGTATTAGCACCTACACTTTTAATTAATCTTATCCTAACCATGTAGATGGGTAAGAAACCACATACGGTGCCAAATGTTGTTATGTAGTTTTCAGATAATTCCTTCCTACAAAGTACAAAGAACTAAAAGGTACAGGGCCAGTCTAGTATAACCACTCCGATGCCTAAGTCCGTAAAATTAATTTTAGAGAAAATAAAATTAGTTATGTGTTCTCAAATCATCCTTACAATTCTTCTTCTTTGTATTTGTAAGAGAATGTCGAGAGGTTAAAATAGCAATTAATTGTATGATTATAGGGATACGTAGAGACCTCCTGATCAGGTACATTCATGAAACATAGGAATAGTAGGCAGTTATGTAATATAATTGTGCTAAGTGATAATGTTCACGCCACTTTCCTTAAATTTAAATCAGATATAGATCTATGCTAATTGGTGTTAGCTAAGAAGTAAGTTACTCAGCATGTTAGTAGCCAAGTTACTGAATGAATGAAATCTAATTATCAACACTAAGGATGTAAACCCTGCGAATTTAGCTGTCTAAGTATAGAATCAAATGCCCAAACTGTAGATGATTTCCTAAAGTCAATAGAGCCAGTGAGATTTAAAATTAATTAAAATCTCAATTCAAAACCTAAAGTGAATATAAAAAACCTTAAATTATCAATTGAACCTCTAATCGCAAATGAAGATCCTAAAACCTTAAGTATATGTAACTGGAAAAGTTAGCTTCGAATCTCATCAGAACCCTAAGATAACAATCAAAGACTTAATCACGTATGAATATATTAAACCTTAAATGTGTAAAAATATTAGAGATTGTGCCCTAAAGTAATAAAAACCCTAAAACTATAACTTAAGGATATAGAAGCGCTAATTCACCATAATTTACCCTAAAACCCTAAGTGATAATACATCCTCCATATTTTTCCATTTCATTGATAAACGACTAAAAATAACTTTCAATCATGTATAAATATTCGAAATACTTAAGTGATCCTTTAGAAACAAAGATATCGCATCCTAGATCACATTTATCTTCTAAGTAATAATTAGGATAGTAATACATAGAGTTAAGGGTTTAATTGATATTTAGGTTACATGTAGTAAACCTTAATACCCTAAATGATGCTTTTCATCACAATTACATAAAGTGGCATACCAAATGATGTTTTTAGGATATAAATACTTGGAGAAATATTTTATTACCTATTTTTACTAATTATTTCAACAAACCCCACATTTCCTTAACTTTCTTCCTAATTTTTCTTAATTACCTCATTATGTGCATTCAAATTACATGCAATTTTAAGAGAGTTGACTAAGTCAACATTTGACCAAGTCAAAGGTTGATCAAGTCAACAAAATGTCATTGTCATCTAGAATTCTCTCCTCCTTTCTAATGATTTCTTTTCTTCTCTTTTAGCTTTTTTCTTCCTTCTCATCTCTTTTGCCGTCCATGCTTTTGCCCTGAGGACCCCACTTTTTTTTCCTTTTCCAAAGCACAAAAACAAAACAAATCTAAGACCTTTACTTCCTTCCATAACTGTGACTTCCCCTTTCCCTTTCACCTTTCTTCATTTTCAAACTATACAACCATATTTCAAGGACAAAACAAAGGTATGTTCTTATGTATTGTCCCATACTATTTTATAGTTAGATGAATAGGTAAGTTAGTTTAAGTAGTTTATGTGTTGTGTTCATGTATGTTGTGGCAGGCTTAAAGTTTCAAGCTTTATGTTTAGAAGTATAGGATAACCTTAGCACATGGAAGAAGATGTATGTGTATATGTTTTTAGGTATATGTACATAAGGATATACTAGAGAAATATAAGTATAGAGATCTTTGTACATAAGTATTTACTATGTACATAACCTAAATTAAGACAAATACTAACCATACATACTAATACCATGCTAAATACACTCTTAAAATACAAAAAGAATGAAATCAGGAAAGTTTTCTTAAGAGAAAAATTTAGCACACGAAATTTGTACAAAAATACGTATATGACCGTATAGGTATATGAGTATATGTATAAGTATATGTATGAGTATATTAGTATACATATAAGTACAGCAAAGGTGTACGTATATAGTTAACATATGTATAAATATACATCAGTGTACATAATACATTTAGGCATGAGATAAGGCTTATATAAGCAAAGGATGAGGTAAGCAATGATATAATTAAAAGATGATATAAGCCATGACATCACCAAAAGATTACATAAGCCATGACATAAGCAATGACACAAGCGATTGATAATGTAAGCGATGACATAAGTATAGGTTTATAAAATAATAAATAAGAAGAGTACATAAGAATTCAGTACATGAATTAGTAAACCTTAATACATTTCCTAAATTTGATTAAACTTAATTAAGTATGTGAATTAGTAATACCAATGTAAAATTCCCTAAGTGTAACAATCTAATGGCTAATTAAATCATTAAATACTAGAATAGGATATAAACATAAGCAATGAAAATAATTAAGCTTTAATGAGTTAAAATTTTAATAAGTTTAGCCCATATCATAAAACACGAGTCTTAACATCTAAAATAGACATCATCATGTGAACGTGCGTTCAAAAACGATGAAAAACGACTATAAGTTCACAAATATCGAAATTAGAATGAAAAAGTTACAAAAAGGAAGTCTCATAACTTACTAATATAAGAAAATAGTTACTATTAATCTCATTGAGTATGGTAACTCTATACACATTATACTTAGGTTATATTAGGAGAAATTAGATAAACTACAATAAACTTTTAGTTAACTAAGGAGTCTAACTTTTCAGAATACTTATAAGTTTTACCATTTTGATTTAAGCATTTAAAAACCCTAAAGGCTTGGAGAATGAGCAATAATCTAGGTAACGGAGTTCTAATGACCTGTTACTTACTTGTGCGTGTTACTTGTATGAGGTTTTGTTACTTGCTATTGCTTGTATGTTTGAATGATTGCTTTACTTGTTTGCTGTCATTTGTATGATCACCTTTTTAAATTGATAAATATAAGTATCAGACCAAAATAACAAATTATACTCGTCGCATGTCTATGATTCAGTAAAGGTATGAACGGAGAGTGCTAGCTTTGCAAAAATATTGGGAAGTGGTTTTAGAAAAAGCTTTTATACTCTTAAACATATTTTTGTATGATTTCTATAAGGGCTCGTAGAGCCATAAATAATGTTTTAACGTTAAGGCAAAGCTAGCATAGGATCTCCAACTGATAGCAAGAGAATCCACTTTATTGTGCCTATAAGGCCTTGGATAATTTTGGTTATGAGAAGACTCGCATGTTTTTGCTCGAGTGGCCTTGGATAGTGGATGGTTCCAATTTGGTATCCATCTATTTAGATTGGAACTCTTTTCTCGACTAGGGTAACAGTCGAGTTTTGCCTAGAAGGGTGGTGCCCTTAGGTAGCCTCATGCAGGTAAGCTGAGGTGCTCTGTGTGGGTAAGTATAGGGGATAATCAAAGTTAAAATGATGTAATTCTACACCTTCCATAGT
This sequence comes from Lumnitzera racemosa, assembly GCA_024138005.1. NCBI lineage: Eukaryota > Viridiplantae > Streptophyta > Magnoliopsida > Myrtales > Combretaceae > Lumnitzera > Lumnitzera racemosa. Next base: position 58,629,002 of record JAMXBC010000007.1, read on the forward strand.
TCTAAACTCCTATGGATGTATTGCTTGCATTCACCAAGCCTGCATTCATTTTGTATGTAGATAGCTTGCTTCCATGTATGATAATAATGTATGATAACTTGCTTGAACGGTAATAATGATGGATGAAATCACTGAGTTGTTTTATGCTTATTCCCCCTTAGTTTCCTTTGCAGGTTTATTTACAGTGGGTTTGGGATAAGTCTTAAGTGCTAAGTACAAGATAAAGATATGTATATGAATATTAGAATAGCTAAGTACTCTTTAGATGATACATAAACACCCTTTTCAGAAAATATTTATATGTTAGAACTTACTACAATTTAATTTTTCTTGTTATATATATATATATATATATATTTATAATGTTAGCATATCCTGTCTTATTATTTGGTAAGGGATACCGATTCTCTACGATTTTAAGGAACTATGGGATATTGAATATCTATAGTTATTTATATTTATATATTATGTTATATTACAATAAATTAATTACTTAAAAATCAGTAATTTTAGTGATTTATTATTTAGAGTCTTGCAATCTTTGACTTGTAAGGCAGTTTTCATATCATGGGTGTACACATATTGTGGAAATTTTAAGTAATCCTACTAGATCCCCTTTAGGGTCCTAACAAAGGATCACCTACTAAAATTTATTGAAACTTTAGAGCTTTATGGGCTCAATGATGATTTGAAGCTTCGAGAATTCTCCAAATCATTGATGGAGAAGTAATATACCTAGTATGTTAACATCCCCTCAAGATCAATTGATTTGTAAGGAACTATGTGTAAGCTCTTCTTAAAGAAATTTTTTTCTACTTAAGAATAGGTAACAACTATAGACATGGGAAGAATACAACAAAACTTGAAAGAGGATATGATGGATTATATAGAGTGCTTTAGAGAAAATGCCTTAAACATTTAAGATATTTGTGATGAAAAGAAGTTAGTGAAGATCTACATCCAATGGATGTTCTCTAAGTATGCTATACATTTAGAGAACCTCTCACTATATTCTTTTCCTGCACTCATTAAGGATGCACAAAGGACAAACAACTTTGTTACAAGGCAATAGGAGGAAAGTAACAAGCTCAACAAATGAGTAGCATTCGTATCCTCAATTAGGAGTTAAGACTTTAATGCCAGTAAGAGACTTAAGAAAGATACATAAGTTCCTTTGTTTCCATGCACAATGAGCAAGGTACATGCCATCCTTGACTGTTGGCTATTGGATGAAGCTATTAAGTTGATAAGAGTTATGCGCCAACCTATGAAGAATGAAAGAAGAAATCCTAATTATTATCAGTTTCATAAAATAGTTAATCATCCTACTAGGGATCGTCGAAGCTTAAGAAAGATATTCCATGAAAGAATTCAAAAAAGGGAGCCTGTCATCAAATATAATGACATTCCTAATAACCTACTCTTAAGCTATGATACCTATGTAGTAGCACATGAGTATTCTAAAAGTGATTAGTGATTTGTTAGCCATAAAAAAGTGGGTTCAAGCTATGACATTGCTTTTGTAAACAAAGAATGAATTTCACTACTAATAATAAAACTTTTATTATCTTACTCATCTTTGTGTTTTATATCTTAATCTCCTAATGCCTAGTCAATTCCCTAGCATCTCGACTTCTACTCTTTAAGCCTAAGCGATGCCATAGCATCTTAGTTCACATGCGTCAAACTTAGGAGACACCTTAACATCTTGGCTCTCACGCCTTAAGTGCAAGCAATGCTCTAGCATCTTGGGTTCTATGCCTAAAGCCCAAGTAATGCCCTAGAAACTCAACTTTCATGCCTTAAGCCTAAGCAATGCCTTAGCATCTCAGCTTTATGCCTCAAGCCTAGACAAGGCCTTAACATCTCAACTCTATACCTCAAGCATAGGAAACACTCTAGCATTTTGGCCATTGTGCTTTATACCCAGGCAATGCATTGGTATCTCAACTCTAGTACTATAAGCATTAGCAATACCTTAGTATCTCTACTCTTATGTATCAAGCCTTAGCAATATATTATTGAATCAAAGTAGTGATGTAATGATGGATTTTAGTCTGCCACACTTTCATCTCACTCATGCAGGAAACTACAATTCAATGGAAGTAATGTTGGCATGAAGGAACCTAGTTATCTTCATAAGAAACCACATACTGTAGTTTCGTGTAAGATAAGCCATTCAAGGCCTCATCCAAGATGTACCTTCCATAGAAAGGCAAACTAGGTATAGGAGGAAGGTAAACGTATATCTTCTTATGGTGATCCAACAATCTTACAAAGGCTTACTACAAGAGAGGTTTATTGTATGTAAGGCCTATTGTACGTGAGTCCTATTGTGCTACCTACTGGGACTTGTTGCATTTAAGGCCTAATGCATCTAAGGTCTACTAAGACTTTTCACTAACGAGGCTTGTTATGCATAAGTCATGTTGCTCTTAGGGCTTACTATACTCTAGGCCTACTCACTCAAGGCCTATAGTGCTTGAGGCCTACTAAGTCTTCTTTGATGGTGATCCTAGAGTACCCTTAAGTTTCATTACCAAAGAAGAACGTTGTGTGAGAATCCTATCTTACTCGAGGCTTGTAAAGGTCTTCTGCATTTAGAGCTTGCTATATGAGATGCTCACTATACTTAAGGCCTATTAAGTCTTACTACACTTAAGGCTTTCTTACACGAGGCTTCTCCATGTAAAGTCTGCTATGCTTAAGGCTTGCTTGCTTAAAGCCTACTATAGTTGAAAACTACTAAGACTGGCTATGCTTCGAGCTTGCTCATTGGAAATCAATTCCTTACTAAGGAACCACTCAACCAACTTTAATTCTTAAAGTAGATATTGAAATTGATCGTAAGCATTATTAATTATGATACTACACTTGTAAGAATAGGGAAGAAGTTAATTGGATAAAACAAAAATGGTACTCAAAATGAAAAAAGAAAAAAGAAAAGAAAAGAGCAATTGAAGCAAAACATCTAGATAATGGGAGAAGTCCTAGCATGCTTGTAGCAATGTTGAATTTTGAATATATATAGATGATGTCTTTGGAAACTTTAGATACTCCACTACAAACTAATGGTTCATCGTGCTTTCATTCCACTCGTATGTAGGAACCACAATTGAGTATAAGTGGTAATAGTATGGAGGCTTTAGTCCTCTTCAAAAGAAATGCATAGTTCAATTTCTCTTCCATGTACTTCGTCCATTAATCTCATCTAGAGGTTAGCTCATTTAGAAATGCAAATTAGGTATTACTCTTTCCTCTTGCTCTAAAGCAGAATTCTAAATCTCTCTTAATGGCACCTTTAGAATTAGCATAAGACTTGCACTTGATAAAATAGAGGTCACCATTAGTGTGAGGTGTTGTGCAAGCTTCTCAATACTTGGTCTTCTCCCAGAATATGTCTTCATATATAGTTTCATCTAGCTACATTTCTCGAGGACATGGGATTAATGGTAGGCACTTATCTTAATGTGCCAACAAGTCCTTTTACTTCATTGCTTCTGTACTTTGACTTAGATTCATCTTCATCTCTTTAGCTAATAGAATACAGTATTACTCCCTTCTTTTAGTGGAGAAACTTAGACTTAACAAATTGTAAAAGTTGCAACGCTATTGCTATGCGAGTCTAATTCGCTATTGCACTATAGGAGGACTTTCTACAATTTGAAGAATCCTTGTTTCAATAATAAGGGTTGTTGTCTTCTATTCTTATTACAATAAAAGAAAAAGAAAAAAAAGGGAAATATTAAGCATAAAGCAAATGATATATATGAAAGAATGGTAGAGCAAAACCAGTAGTATTTTCAAAAGAAAGGAGGACTCTCCCAACCTTATGTTGAAGGAAGGTTGGCAGTCCTCATAAGCAAATAACATAGTCATGGAATCAATGAAGTAAAGACAAATAAAGAAGAAAGCTGAAATTTGAACGGGTCATGTTCAAATTGATGAAGAACCAAAAGGTGTAAAGAACTCATTTGCCATACATAACTATGTTAGTATAGAAGAGCATTATGAGAATGTCATTCAACATCCATCAACACATTATCTACACATGGATGAAATTTGAGGGTATTTAAGTTAACAATCTAGTATGGAATTTTACCATTAAGAATCTATGGGTTATTCCTTTCTAAACTCATGAAGCTCAACGCCAAGGAAAAAATAATAAAATAAAATAAAGTACCTTTATGTAATATTCTAAAAGAATAAGCTAGTTGTCCACAAAGAAATATTAGAACGTGTATTGATTATGACGCATGCCTATCATCTCTCACTATCAATCATGCTAACATTCATGAACAAGCATTGTCGCTAATCGCATTTTAGTGTTGGTAATGGTTCATGTAAACCCCATAAATTTCATGTTTTGGACTTAGATTCGAATTTGAAGAACCAATAGATATTACTAAAGCTTGATTAGACTAAAGAAATTAAAATTGATAAAATTTTAAATTAGAACCTTTCAAAAACCCTAGAGATAAAATTAAAAAAAAAAAACTAAAAGCTAATCACATACAAGGACCCTAAACCTAAGTACATAAGACTACAAATTAGAAATTTGAATTGAATAGAAAGCCTAAACCCCTAACCATAGAGTTATGCTATTAACCTCTCAAATCTAGCCTTTTGAGCTTAGAATCAAACTTGTGTATTGTAGATAATTTTCCTAAGTTAATAGAGCTACTAAATTTAAAATAAATTAAAATTTTAAATGTAAAACTTAAAACAAGTATGAAAACCTTAACTTATTAATCAAAACTCTAATCTCATATGAAAACCTTAAACCCTAAATATATGTAACTGCAAAAGATTAACCTTGAACTTGATAAAAACCTTAATCGCATATGAAAACTTTAAATTCTATCCGTATATACATATGAGAAATTAAACTCGAACCTGATCAAAACCACAAAACTAAAACTTTAAACTTACACATATACTAAATTGCTACAAAAGAGATAAAACTTTAATTGAGCCAAATAAATGAACGATACGCATAATCGCGTGAAATTACAAGTGAACAATTAAAGATAACTTTTAAATGCTCATAAATATAAAAATATTAAATTAATTCATAAGAATTTATAATATTGTTTTATAATTAATATTAACCTTATATTTATATAGATAAGTTAGCGTTATGTTAATTTAGACATTTATTGGTTAATTAGATAATATGTAGTAAATATTAATAACATGATTTATAATTTACCTTATAATTATATTAATTATTATTCTAAATATTATTTATAGGATTAGCAATGTGTAAGGAAATTTTAGTATATGTTTTATTGATTTATTACATTTAATTTTTTATTTTCCCTCTTACTTCATTTTTCTTTCTTTATTTCCTTTTTTATTTTCAAACTAATTATACATAATACATATAATATATTAAGAGTTGACTAAGTCAACATGTCCTTTTCATGCATTTAATACCTTTTTTTCTCTTTTTTTTTTCTATTTCTATTTCTTTTTCTCTTTCCTCTCCCTCCATGCTATGAGCTAAGTGTATATACCCTAGAATCTTCTCATAAATTTCATGATTTGTCATCAAATAAAAGAAAAAAAAAATTATAGAACCCTCTCTTCAAGAAACCAAACCATCACTCTTTCCCTCTAATCTTCCATCTTCATCTTCCAATTTTTCCCTCCAATATAAACCTAACTTTCAACCCCATTTTCACTATCAAGCATCTTTTTTTTTTTTCCAACCTAAAAAGGAGGAAACAAAAGGACATCTACAAGCCAAGTAAATATATATTTCCTTTGTATTTTTATTATATTTAGTCATATTTGTTGTTTTATGTACATTAGATTTTTGGTATTTTCTTAAGCATTTATGTATATTATTATGATAGATGTAGTGTATATATAATCTAGTGCCTTATAATGGAAGTTTATGTACATATACTAAATTATATGTATGTGAGTTTATTTATGTTAGAAATTATATTATATATGTGTAAATGTTATAATACATAATGAAATATATATATATATAAGTACAAGTACATACTTGGCTTAAATGAATACTTATTTGTATAATTTATGTATGTATAGATATGTATATATACATAGGAATTATGATAGAACTTATAGTACAAATATGTGTATATGCAAATAAGATTAGGAATATACATATACATATACCTACACACCACTATATATGTATATTTCCATATATACATAAACTTACATAATAGAATTATTAAGTATTTATATATATAAACAAAGCCGAAAGCATGTATGCATATATATATAATATATTGAAAAATTCCTTAAAAATATGCTAGGAAAATATAAAAGTACATATAATTTATGCGAATAAAAGTATGTATAAAATTAGGTATAAATACATGTACATGTATATGTACACTTACATAAATATGTATTATAAAAGTATAGTGCATTTATAAATATGTATACATATGTATGCCTACATGTATAGACATATGTATATAAACATGTATATATGTATAAGTACATATACTAATATACTAAGTATAAGTATATTTAATAATATATTAAGTACAATAATATAGATGAGAATATATATGTACAGATGTATGTGTATGATATATAGTCCTATACTAATATAAGTACAAATAATAAATTATTAAGCACAATACAATAATAATAATTAAGCATCGTGTACATAAACCTAAGCATATAAATACATACATACAATACATTTATGTAATATAATATAACAAAATGAACTAGATTTGGAACACTTAGTTAAATGGGTTATTTTGTGGACCCATTAGGATATTTAGCCCATTGGAATAAGTTAGAATTAAGTTTAGGGTCTTAGAATGCAAATTAAGCGTAAACTAGCTTAATTAGTGATTAAAGCCCTAGAAATAGGATTAGAAGCCCAATAAATGAAAAGAATAAAATTTAAATCCTAATAGAAAATGGACTTATTTTAAGGCTCTTAGGAGGCTTAGGTCCAAATTATTAGGTGAAGTTAGACTTAAAACCTTAAAATGTAAGTTAAGCTCAAAAAGCCCTTAAAAGGACTAAGATTAAAGCCCAATAACTTAGTGACCAAATCTAATCTCCAAATTAAAAGGCTCATAAAATAAAATATGAAATTTCCATTAAGTCCGAAGGCCCATTCAATACATACCCTATAGGCCTCTTATTGAGTTAAGACCTTAAACTAATGAAAAGGGCCTAAGTTGAATGATTGCTAACCAAATCTTCTTGGTGTTCACCTAAGTGAACCTTACATGAGATACTAGATTTCTACTATGGAGAGTTTGAAAACTAGAATCAAATTACTAGGTTGAATAAAATTTAAAGACCAATGGTGTTAAATGATATAGTTAAGTTGTTGTTGCATAACATGGGATGGCATAAAAAGGGATCTATGGGTAAAAATTTTCAAAATAAGGCTTCCAAGTGCCAAGAAAAATCATGGCTTTTATAAAGTCTTGTTTTTTTAAACATATAAATTCTCATTGCCAAAACATCTTAACTATTTTGATAGTTTAATTTAGTAAACTATAATGTGTAGTCTAATTTTGTAAACAAAATTGAAGATCCTACTCCCAAGCAACTCCGCGTTACCTTTTTAATTTGGTAGACTACAGTATGTAGTCTAATTTGGTTAAGGCTCCTGCTCTTAGGAGGCTCCTTGTTGCCCTAAGTTCCTAAACGTTGTATCTAGATACCTAACTATGTTGATTAATATGATGAGGATATTGGAAGGGCATGGGATATCAGTATTGATACATGTCATGTGCATGAGCATAGTATGCTACATTGCTAGCAATAAATGCTTGGTTGGGCTAATGTATGTGTGAAGCTTAACTTGTTGGCTCTAGATGAAATGTTTTAGATGCGATATCAGCTATATTCAAGAGTAATATTAAAGCTCAAATTGAAAGCTATGGAATTTTGATAGAAATTTAAACTGAAAATGTTGAAATAAAAGCCAAAAAAAAAAACCTAAAAGGTTATGTGTAAGGCCTAATACCTAAAATTAAGCCTAAAGCCCAAACCTTAAAGTAATTTAACCAATACAATTGACCAATGAATTTGTTTGACCCAAATTGAATTCTTATAAATCTATACACCCAAAAAAAGAAAAAAACCTTAGTAAATGAAGAACACTCGAAAACGATGAAAATAGACTATAAAAACATGAAAAATAAACTTAAATTGAAGAAGTTATAGTGAAACAAGTTTTAACAATACTCGAGGATTTAGGGCGGGCTTTAGTAATTAGGTATACTTTTAAGTTCTTAATGAAACCCTCTTCCAATTACTTACATATATATTATTATTATGTCTTAAGTGACTTAATTGCTAATTTAAGAACCTCAAAGGCCATGACAAGTAGGCAAGCAAGCCAAGTAAGGGAGTTTTGATGAATTACTACTTGCTTGTATTTGACAATTACTTGATGTTTTATTGCTTACCCTTGATTGTCTATTTAAGTGATTGATTGTTTTGTATGCCAACATCCGTATAATTGCCTTTTAAATTGGTAAGTTTAAATATTTGGCAAAAATAATCGGATATACTTGGTGCATGTCTGTGATCCATTAGTTGTAAACTAGGATGTCTATAGCTTTGCCAAGTTTGTTGGAAAAATTTATGAAAATACATTTTCGAAATGTTTTATGATTCAAAGAAAGATTTATCTACTTAAGGAGTACTCATAGCAATCACCTGCAATATTTTACTTATTAAGGCAAAGCTAGTAGACTATCTTTAGTTGATTAATAGTGAGTAGCCTAAGTTGGGACTTGCATCGTTTAACCCGTAAGCCAATACATGTACATATATCACCATATACTATCTAATGCAAAGTACGCTTCAACTAATATGTGAGCATCTCTTGTTAGTGAAATGCATCAAGGAAATTACAATTGAATCTATATTAAGAATTTTTTACGCACATGAGGTGTTTGCCAAAGAATGAAAGTAATGGCTCATTCTTGGTAATTCGTATATTGAAGAAAAAAGGGGGATTTATTACAAACTTTAAAAGAGTTTGCTTCATCTTAGGTATTTTTGAAGAAAAATAAAGACTTACTAGTATTTTGTCACCACTTCCACAAGTCACGTACTAATTGGAAAAATGAGCTCTTTCTTGAAATAGTGAAATCAATATAAAACTAATCGATGAAGCTTGTAAATTTTAATAAAAACTTGTAAAAATCATGAAAACTTCAATAATCGAACCGATTGATTAGTAATATTGGGTGAGCTCCAATGTTGTATTTCCTAAGTGAATAAAGTTCTAGTTCTCAACTGTGTTAGTACCATTCATATCTAGACAACATGATGATGTCTTCATTCTTATTCAACCAAAACCATAAGCTTAGTTGATTAATCCAAATGAAGATTCCAATATCTAAAATAAGTAAAAACTTAATTTTTATTAAAATGAACCTAGAAAACAATTGTAATTTGTTCAAACACAGGATTCCATATCCTTACAATAGTAAGATTAAGAACTTACTCATTGAACCATCAAGAGGTGAGATATTTGAACTATTCCTATATTCATATGAAAATGGGTCATCAATTGATTTCAACAACAAAATCTTAACAAGATTAGGAAATAATTAAACTAACCATAGTAAATTAGGCATGCGAATGATTTGAATGTATATAAAAGGACGTAATCCAAATCTACACATATTCCTCAACAACCAAAATACATATCTAATGCCTAAAACCAACAACTTATATGCACATGATGACAATGAACAACCCAAACACCAAATGATAATCCAACATTAACAAGGGATTCAAAATCTTTGTTAATCACAACAAGAATACAAAATTTTTCAACATCCCAAACAACAAGAAATTGGGTAGAAAGAGAAACTAGCTTACTAGATAAGTTCTAATCTTCAATCCATGTTGGAATGATATTTTTCTTGCATCCCAAGGTTGGAATTTGCTAAAACTAACTTAATGTAAGCTTAATCTAACCTAAAATAACCTAACAAGGTGAAACCCTAAAAACCTTATAGAGAAAAGAAGAAAGGAAGTTGGGAAAAAAAAAAAGAAAGAAAGAAAGAAAAATCAGCTATAAATTGCAACTTTTTATATTAAAAGGGAACGGTTTTGACAGTAGATACCATCATGATAATACCTGAGACTACTTTCAGGACGATATGGTTCACTCTTTGCGATACTTACAATGGTTATATTATAGATGCCAACTTGATGGTAGCTAGAATTACCTTCAAGCCTATAGTTCTTACTACATGTCTTCATCCTTTTCTTTTCTTTTTTTAAGCTTCTCATGTGGGGGCATGGTAGCCCTAAGACTTATAAGAACAAGCATAAAGAGCTTAAATTCTTTAAACAAACATAACTTTTGAACACTAAAACATAAAAATATGAATTATAATTGTGTTAAGAAATTATATGTGATTTTAATGAAAATTCATACACTTTGGCTCAAAATTCTGTTAAATCATATATAATTGTTAGAGAAATCCTTTAAATAAATGTATGGTTTTGCACACTTATCACTTATCATGGATATATTTGAATATTTTGATAGAAATTTTGAGAAAGATGGCTAGGTCACATTAATTAATGAAATTTTGTCCTGATATGGTGGTCTTAATTATAAAGTATTGATCTTATCTGAAATTTTGCTTCAATCAGAACAAACATGTGCATGGTATGTGAATTTATAAGTTCATCTCAGTAGACAAAAAATTGTAAAATCAACTCAAATCAAGTGAAAGGGTGAATTAGTGTACATAAAGGAAGTTCCTTGTTAAAGAAGATTTATTTAATATATTATTATGGGGACAACACAATTCCAACATGCTTACGTAAATAGATAGTGCTACAAGCTTGCATACTGAAAATATGCAATAAACAAATTTGTAGTGCTAACACTAGGCCCATATACTCCAACAAAATGAAGCATTCAGCTATGTGATTACACTTGGTAGAAGTGCAACTATTTATGATGTCAAGTGCATCGAGTAGCAACTTAGCTATTTAAAAGCAATAATTGATGCCTAAAATACTTAGACTCCATCTAAGAATTTTGATTAGGCAGCAAAATGTGGACGGTTGAAAATTGGCATATTAATTATTGGGCTAAGTTTAACATTTATTTGGGCTTGACTCTTACGTTAGGTGACAAGGCCTAGAGAGTTCGGTCTATATTTGGGATAATTTAAGAAGATTCGGCTTGGTGGGCTCAAAATAGGGATCATTGGACCGATCCATTTGCATTCAACCTTTCTCAAGTAGGTTCATTCACCTATAAGGAAGGCTATTGGCCTTGCGTCCATCAGCTAGATCCTTTAGAATAACTATGAATTAAGCAAAATTCATCTCTTTCATTGATCACTTAAATGATCCGACAGATGCCATTATGCTCAATAGCCTATAAAAACTCAGCTTTTCGTCATTTACAACTCTTAGAGAGAACAAAAAAAAAAAAAAAAACATTACTCTATATGGACTTAGCTCTCTAAGATCAAATGAGAAATTCAAGCAAATAATTGATCTTGCTCACTTAACCTACAAGGTGAATGTCTGAAGTCTCCTAAGGTTGTCTTATCTATCACTTATGCATTTGAGATAGTAGGATTGTTTGTTCCTCCTCCTTACCTCATTCTCTCCTAATTATCTCTTCAAGTATCACTTTCGCTTAGCTTCTCTAAATCCATGTGTATAGTATAACTCATGCAATATGTACATGACTAGTCCAATTAGACCCCTACAACTAAAGAAGTCATAGTACTTGTTAGAGTTCTTGCAATTGAGATTGCCTCTCATTCTCTCTAACTTAATCAAAATCCCTTTGTTACTTACTTCCACAAAGATATCCCCGATGGACCTATTCAATAGGTTGTGTTAGATGTATCTTAGAATAAGGCATTTACATTCTCTTAAGCTACTATCCTCATCTTAAGATGAGCTTTTGTCATTTTGGATGCCATGATTGTCTTTTACAGGCCATTACTCCTTTTCTTTCTTCTTGTCTAAGCTATCGTGGATGTCTTTTCACCTTGCACAAATGTTATCTTCTTTGTTTATATATCTTTTTCCCCTTTTCTTGGAACTCCTCCAGTGTTTTAGGCTTACCCTTACATAGGGACTTAAGAAGTCTTGAAGTGACTCGTCAATACATAGTCTTGGTGTGACTTATCGATCTTCTAGTAGATGAGGTAAAAGATAGATGAGTTTTATGCTAGCAAATTGTTTGCTAAGAAATGTTGTTCAAAATGATAAGTAAGCTCATTAAAGCAAGTAATGGAGTTCTCAAGAACGTAATTGAACCAAGTCCAAGCAAGCAGTCATAAGGTGCTCAAAAAAGCTTTTTAGGTGATTTCATCATTGAGGTCGTGCATAGTCATTATTATCTCAAAATGATTGAGATGATCATTAAGGTCAATGATATTGTCTTTAGGGTCTAAAGGTGATAGTCAAACATTGGATGGAAATCTTGAATAACCTTAATAAAAGGAGATTCATTGAAGGAGAATTGGGCAATGCATCAATTTTCTTGCTCTCCTACTTATCAAAAAGCATTTTGATGTAATCCTTCAACTTATTGAGGTGTACATCCTCAATACAGTACTTTGACCAAGTTTTAAATGGCTTAAGTTGGTCATCATGTACAGCTATTATAGGACAAGAGGTTCACCTCCTCCATAAGTGTCCATGTAGTGCTCGACCTTCCTTTACCTCATATTATCTTTGATTAAAGAGGGTGGGTTAGCCTTTCTCTACATGTCTTCTTAGGATTGTTCTAAGCCCCCTCTAGCTTTAGGACTACCGATTGACATTGTCACTTTCCTCCTTATGAAAGGGGATGTCCAACTTCTCAACTAGTTTCAGCCTGCCATAACCATCATTAGGAGAGCAGCATCAGCTCCTAACTAGTTTACTCACAGGTAGTCAACCTTGTCATAAAAGACTACCCAACCCCACGAAAAAACCGCCGACTAACACTACTCACTTCACATTAAACCTTAAGTTGAACACCCCTACTTCCCTTCAAAGCATGAACCATGACATTCTCTCCTACCTAAATTTACGATGCCTTCGTCATAAGGTCAACTCTTCACCACTACCATTTCCTTTGAGTTCACCAATCCTATTCCTCCATTGCCCAACTCCATGACAAGATCATCTCTGATAGGTCTCTAGGGCTTCCATAATCATTCCCTTGCCTTCACCCCTGCCCTCGCCCTTACTTTCTCCTCTTATCCTCCAAGATTGCCTCTTGTTGAGTGGCCTAACAGTAGGGTCTACCCTTTAAGTTCACTTCTTCATTTTCTTATAATTTGGGTAGAGTCTTGTTACAATGTTGCTTATGGCATAGCCACCCCCTCTAACAACAATGCTCTCTACCTAGTGGCTGCTCTTCCTTTTGAGCTTCATTCACATGAGTCCAATTGTCAACAATAATTACCCTTTTTGCATATAGCATACTAGTTAGTATTTAAGTGGCTCTATTAAGCTAGAACTTTTAGCTCTGATATCAATTATCACGAGACAAAAGGTTCACCCCCTCCATAAGTACTCGTGCAACACTTGACTCTTCTTTGCCTCATGTATTATCTTTTATTAAGGAAGGTAAGCTAGCTTTTCCCTTCCTATCTTCTCAGGATTATTCAAAGCTCCTCTAACTTTACGAGTGTTGATTGGCATTGTTACCATCTTTGTTATGATAGGGGGCACCCAACTTCTTATAAGTTTCGACCTGCCATAGCCATCATCAAGAGAGCGGTATCAGCTCCCAACTAGTATGCTTATGAATGGCCAATCCCACCTTAAAAGACTATCCAACCCTATGAACAAATCACCAGCTAATGCCACTTGCTTTACATTAAGCCCTAAGTTGAACACTCCCACTTCCCTTCAAAACATAAACCAAGCCTTGCTGTGTGAAATAGTTAGCGAAAATGAGAATACCAATTTGCCATAAGAGATAGCAAATCAATTGTCTTAAGCAAAGACTCGACTACAATTATATGTGAGTTATGCTTACTGACCTATTACTAGCAACGATAGTGGTTATAGTGTCTGACTATTCTTATGTCTTAGTAGATGAATGAAGATGTCCTCCAAAGATAGCACAATATTCAATTGCTTAAGTGCCTCTACTCAAGCTTAAAGCTTCTTATTATGCTCCTTGGTTTCTTCATTTTGCATTGCTAAGTTGTAGACAAAGCTTCTAGATCCAAAAAATGCTATGGGTTAATGGTAGTAGTAGCAAGATTGTGGTGTTACCTAGTTACTCAACAACCTAAGTGTTGTCTTAGGAACCTTCAGTTTTCGAAACTCTAGCCATTATTGATGATGAGTTCACTTCCCATGAATTATGCAAAATATCATCTCTATATTTTTATTGGTGAAGAGATTAAGCCTTAGGAGTATATAAGATAGCCTACAAAATAAAGTGGAGTGAAAAAAACAATTAGGGGGTTGTCCGCCCAAGTCACCTTAATGCTTAAGTTAGAGTTTGAAGGACAATAAGGATGCAAAAACTAAGTAGTAAGGTGTTTGCAAATGGAAAGTGTAGACATTAGATCGATACGAAAAGTAAATCTTGATCATGGGAAAGTGGATAATGGCAATTGAGAAAAGTAAATCTTCCCATTAAAGCATGTTCCAAGTATTTCAAGGGTGAGTTGAAGACAGCTATCCTTATATTTTGTAATTGTTTCTTCATCTAATAGGTTTATGTCTCGAGCTAACTAATCAAAACATGTCGAAACCCAAGCTAATAGCCATATGGAGCTCGGTCTAACTTCTCTATACCTTGGCCTTGCTTTTGTTACTAGATGATTGAGCTAAGGTGAGCCCAATTGGTTCAAGAACATAAGAAAAACCTAAATTAGTTTCACTCATGTAGAGTAGGTTGAACAAGGTATAGATAACTCAGCCTACGCCCTATGTGAACTGGTTTAGACTTAGATGACCGATGTATAAAATAGCTTGCAACAGTTATCTAAACATTTTTATCCCAGCTTTATGGTTTTCTAATGTATGTACTCTGTACTACACGAGGTTGGAAAAAATACGCACATCCAAGTACGGCAAAGATAAAAGGCCCGTAGACATTTTATCACGTGACAGGACCAACTTCTCTTCCATTTTCATTATTGGACCGGACATCATGATTGAGGAGGCCCATTACATTTTAAGGACTGCAACTTCAAAAGAGCGTGTATATATATATATATACCATTTCACTCTGTCCACCACTCATACACATCACTTTGACAATTACCTTTTCTTTTCCTACTCTAGAATATCTTAGATCACCGCTCATTTTCTCTTCATTTAAAAGCTCGCCAATCATTGTCAAAGTTCACAAGAAAATAGTATCTCATTTGTATTTAAATGATCCATTTGTATTACCAATTGCTCATATGGTCCTCCACACATTTTTTTAACGAAAATTCCAATTTGAGATATTGAAGCTATAATATTCTGAAACATTGTGGAATTATGGTTTCTTAAGGTAAGATGATTTGTCATTTTTCATCATATTAGTGGACACCATACTCGTTATACATATACGTGTGCTAAAATTAAATATAATAAAGTTATTAAATTAAAAATATAAAACAATAACGTAACCATATGTAATATTTAATGGTTTGACACTTTTTTTTAATGAGTTTAATAACGATACTAAGTCTCTTCAATTAAAAAGAGATACTAAACAAATAAAATATTTAAAAGTCGTGCATGTATTGCAAAATAATGGAAGGATACATACATTGGAAAATAGTTATCAAAATTTGAAGTACTGTAAATTTCATTTAATAAACTTTATAAAAGGTAAAATCCATCGGATGCCACTATACTTTTAAAAAATACCATATTAAACATTGAATTTTTATTTTGTTCGCTAAACCTATCAAACTTCTCAAAAAAGTGTAATTATACCACTCCAATTATTTTGCATTCAAATGGCAATCAAAATCCTAAATGGCATTTATGACATGCCATCCTACATATAAAAATATTAAAATGTATATTCCTTTTCCTTCAAAAATACAAACCATTATCAAAAGGAAATAATTTTATCTATTAAAATAAAATTATTCATTTTTATTTCCAAAAACACAAGATACTCATTGTTCTCTAAAGATCAAATTATTAAGGTAAAAGGAAAAAAAAAAACTTTTGTTTTTCAATCCATTAGGTAGCATAATGCATTTGCGAGCTATTGGGAAAAAGTAGAAAACATGGAAAAAAAAGCTGTAGTGGTAAGAATTAATAATTAGTCACAAGATGTTCCATGCTTGGGAATTGATAAAAAAAAAAAAAAAAAAGAAGGTGTTTTGCACCCACTAATGGCTGCCATTTGATGATATTGTGGATACTTTTATTAGTTTGCAATTAGGGGTCTAAAGGATATTGGTATATTGATATTATGTATAGTGAAATGTTGGAAAGAAAAAATTAAAAGAAAAATCAAAAAAATATATATGGATGATTGAGAAAAAAAAGATTTTGTTAATAATTTGGTCTGATAAATAGTTTGTGTTTTGGGAGAAAAATAAATAATTTTTTTAAATAGATAAAAGTATTTTCATGTGTTTTTAACGGGAAAGAAATGCATATTTTAATATTTTTAAATATGGGATATTAGCAACCAGGGGTCTAAAGGATATTGTTATATTGATATTATATATAATGAAGTGTTGGAAATAAAAAAATTAAAAGAAAAATAAAAAAATATATATGGATGATTGAAAAAAAAAATTGTTAATAATTTAGTCTCCTGAATAGTTTATGTTTTGGGAGAAAAATAAATAATTTTTTTTAAATAGATAAAAGTATTTTCATGTGTTTTTAGAGGGAAAGAAATGCATATTTTAATATTTTTAAATATAGAATAACACGTTATAAATACCATGTAAGATTTCCTACTACCAATCTGAAAAATCATTAAAGTGGTATGCTACACAATTTTGAAAAATTTAATTGTTTTAACAATCAAAATAAAAATTTAATAGTTAGTATGATATTTTTGAAAGTACAGTGATATCTCTTTATAAATATAATATACAATTGTCACTATTCACAATGATAAATATAAAATGTACATAAAAGGATATATTGATAAAATAAAATGAAGGGATAAAAAAAAAAAGACAAAATACAAATCTCCTAATCTTTAAAGTTTCAAAATAAATCAAAATGGAAAAGTAATCCAAAACTTATGCGATTTCAAAACTCAAGAGTCCTTATGATATATTTTTAGTTAACAACAGCTGTTTAATTAACATTATAACTATTTGTAAATAAATATAGGCCATGAAAAATTGGTAATCTATTTAAGAAGAATACTTACAAAATGAGGAGTTACTGATATTGTGGGTAATGGATACCTAAAAAAGTTAATTACAATGACCTCTTTACTAAATTGGAGTTATTAAAGATATTAGTCTTTATATATATATATAATATTGTCTTAAAAGACAAAAAACACCAAATGGCAGTTATAGTTTGCCATTTCCCTTTAATAATATAGATAAACAAAAAAATTACAATTTCAAGTAGATAAATAAAGCATAATCTTATATAGTTTTAGAAGGAATTTAAATAAAACCCTAATATTTAATATAAAAAATAAATCAATAAATAAAATAAAAGTCATTAGGTGCCTCTTATTTACATGCTAAATTTTGTAAAGGGCCATTTTGGTCGCCCAATTTAATACTACTCAAGTTATTTCTTGTGAATCTTTTTTCAGTTGTTTGTTGTTGTGTATGGAAAGCATTTGATCTTTTGCCCTCATAAGCCTTTAGAGGCTTCTCTGCAAAGCCACCATACTTGTTTATGAAACCATTGAGCTTCATTGGCTAGGCCTAGCCCATTTACATCCAAAAACCCATAAGGAATATAAGAAAATTAAGAGGCTTTATCTTGTAACCAACGGTTTAGCTCATTCATCTAATTCTACAATCAAAAGGTCAAGATTGAGCACCAGACTATAAATAAAAGGTCTGATTTAAAGCATATTTAAAATTGTTGGCACTTCTCTTAAATCATTCATAAACGAATCAAAGTAGCTAGTCAAGCAAAATCGAACAAAAAGAACTAAGAACCCTCCACTCAATTTTTTGCCACACATGTTCTCTAGGGAAACAGAGGTTGTCCATAATTCGTCCTCCCACGACTCTCTTTATAGCGCCCATCCATGTGTGATGTGCCACTAGCTCGAGATTTCTCAAAATCATTCATCATAATATTTGCGTGTAATCAACCATACAATGTCTGAATAAATAAGCTCTCAATATTTCCATGTATTTTGTCAAGTTCATAATCAATCCAAAAAAGCGTAAGAATTTTCTTCATTCCTTTAATAATTACTTCGAGATCATGCATTAATAAATCCGAATAATATGTACTTGCCAGCAAGTAGGTTTCCTAATAATTATGTAATTACTCCGACGCCCATAGTTTTGTCACGAAGCCCCACTATAATGCAACAAAAGTTTCTCCATACTCATGATTTATAAGACATATTATAACGAGAGAATATTCTGTGATTTAATATGCAATTATTGAGAACATCCTCGACATGGGCATTTCCTTTTTGGCCGGAAAAGTTACACGTCTTTTTACGTGCTCGCAATTTACCAAACGTGCTTTTTATTTCCTTTTTATAAATACATGAATTGTGTTGTTTTTTCTCAAGTAATCATTGTTCCTAGGTTAAAATGATACATGATGTATATGCAGCTCCTACCAGAACCTCAAATCACGCTTATATTATTCAAGAACGCTAAAACAGATAAAATAATTTTATCTCCTTTCTTAAACCTTTAATCGAGAAGTTTCCAAATATGCTATTTTGTCTGATTTAAAATTCTTTTGGTTATTAGTGCGTGATATGAAGGAAGAAGATACATTTCACATGTCAACTTTGGTCTAGGAATATTACTTAATAGGGAATCGCACGGATTATATATTTGTAAAATGATAAAATACAAGTTAGTAAATAGCAAAAACGTAAAAACACAAATTACATTTTTATAATTTACTCCATTTTTTTTTTCTCCCTTAAAGTTTTATCTTTTAACAAAAAGGGGGATTTCCCCCTCTTTATTCCATAGAAAAAAGAAGATGTGTGGGTGCTAAGAAATTAATCTTTCTACAATTTAATCCCATGAAAATGGAATTTGGTAATGGAGTGCAAATTGAGAAAGAGGTGCCCCAACTAGCTGGGGCCACTGCGGTGACTGGTAGCTTTCTGTCCTTTCGCGAGGGAAAGAAATAATACAACTTTCATTTAGGTTGGTAATTTTGAAATCATTTCATGGATTTTGATTTTTATTATTTTGGAAAGAGTTTGTTTCTGTTTAACGTCAAGCATATTTTTGCCAATTAAGGGCGCCTGAAGTTGAAAAGAAAGTAACACGTTCTCAAAATTAAACACCCGTTGATTCGTTTTTAATCGCATTTATGCCCTCGCTAGATTTATATAGCAGGAAAAGCTTTTCTTTTTTTTTTTTCAATTTTAAGAGGATAATCTTATAGTTTTGGCAAAAATTGACCTTTCCCTAGCTGTTTTCTTCTTACTGTAATTAAGAAAAATGTGCCAATAAAATCCCTTTGATTATTTTCTCTCCTCAAAGTCTGCTCCAAGCAAATAAAAAGAATATAGTTTTGGAAGTAAAGTGGGTCACTTTACCCACGCTAAGTCTAGGGCTTCTCATTTTGGTTGGGGGAAAAACATCAAAAGAAAGGAAAAATCCCACCTTTCAAAGCATCGCTTTTTTTTTTTTTTTTACTGTTTATAAAATGTAACTTTTTATATATTTTTTTCCCCTACCAAGGAGAAATTTAACGGGCTCATGAGTTTAGATGAAAACTCCCTACCTTCAACAATCTACTGTACTGTAGTGCGTGTCTATAGTTAATTATATGGGCTTTATAAGATATTTATTGTAAAACATTTATATAGTTAATCGCATAAAAAAAGAGGGTAAACGTTATACATGTTAAAAAAAATATTTTAATATTAAAGTTATCGATATATATATACTTATTATATGTATGTAGTTGTATTTATTAATACATCATAAAACAATAACACTAATAATAATAGATGAACCTGTTGAGAATATCATGAAGCTCACCATACATTAGGTTGCAAATGCATTTTTGAATTTTAGATAATAGCAAATACAATAAATTATATAAGGTTCTAAAGAAACGTGTGAAAAATGTTTTGTAGAATGTTTAAGCCTTACTGGGCGAATATATGGATAGATTTGTACGGTTTAGTTTTAATTAAAATACAAATAATAAAACAAGATATTTTTAAATTGTATAATACTCATAAACTACGTGCTAAAAAAAACTTTTACTGCATTGCAAAATGTCCTTTGTTAAATTTCAAAATTGAAACATATTATTAATGGTTAATATAATGACAGCGTGAATAAATTTAATTGATGAAAAGGTTGGAGCTATAAAAAAAAAAAAATAAAAGGTGTATATGATGGATAATTTTTTGAAAAAACTAATAAAAACATCAAAGTAGTGTCATTCACATTAATACTGTATAGATAAATATAACATTTATAGAAAAAAAAGATAGAAGATTCTTAAATCATACTTTTCAATATAAAATTTCATAAATGGTAGAATTATGATAATGACCTTTTATTTTCAAATTTGAGAACTATCTATAAGTACATAAACAAGTATTGGCCATAGAATGGTGTAGTCAAAGCACCAATTAATTAGTAATAACTTCAAAGTTGACATGTCATTTAGATTGCCAGCACATCGGAGATAACCAACTTATTATGAGTTTGACACATCAATCAATTTGCTTCCGATTTTGTATTTTCATTAGAGCAAATTGGCTGTATAAATAATACTAATATGAAATAGTGAAAGTGTATTCCTAGTCCATCTACATTATAGTTACAGAAAAAGATAATCAGTTGTGTAACTAAATTAATGTGGTAAATGTAAAAGGTAATGGATATATCCCCATGTCCATGCCGGACCCAGAATTTTGTGTAAGCTAAGCCAGGGCCCACCCAAGTACCGTTGTTCGGTTAATTTTAAACTCAAAGTAGGTAATTATCTTTGATAATAAACTAAAAGTGAAAATGCAAATGCTAAAAGAGCATTGAGCTCAAGTGGGAGAGAAGAGCAGAGAGGACGTTCATGATAGATCGATGCGAATGCTCAGTCCACGGGGTCCACCCCAAGCAATTATCTAAACCGGACAATAGATAAGTATGGAGAAACATTCCCCTTTTTCTCTTCGGTCATTATAATGGGAGGGACGAATCCAGTCCATACCGGACCGTTTAATTTCATTGTAGTTCACAAAATTGCCCCTGCCAGTCGTTGTTGAGCATTAAAAATCTTAACTTCCCATAAATTGCAAAAGTTAACATCTTTAACGTTTTATATATATTTGTAAAGCGTGTGGAATAAACTCTATCTCACTCTGATCGCAAGTCCATATACCCATTGTCACTCCACTATCACATTCTAAAACCACCCATGTCTGTGTCTATCAACCATAATAAGAAAACCATGATGGAATTAAGATTATTGGTCAAGGTTATTCATTTAGGTCTCCTTACACTCTTTATTAAATAGATTATAAATAAGTCATTTGAGTCGGTTTTATAAAGATATGTTATTATTTCTTGATGAATAACAACTGCCGCATAGAGAAAATAATATATTTCAAATACTTCTATAAGTGATTTATTTACTTAATTAATTAACGTTTTATCTATTATGTATTTATGCGAAGCTAATGAGCTGTTTGAGTGATTCTTTTTTAATTCTTCCAAATATACGAGGGTTATGAAATGAGATTTCACAGAGGGTATCAGAGAAAACTTAGTAGCCAGATTTTATTACTTTATATAATTTGATTTGATCTTTTAGTTAATTTGCTGATTAAGTCTTAATCAATAATAATCTCAGCGGAATATATTCATGTCAAGAACACAACTATCGAGAGAAGATTTTATATCGTCATTTAAATTAAAGCTTCCTAAATTTAATTAGTTTTGATTTCATAGCCACTTAATTTATACTTAAAATATAAATAATATAATTCACGGAAACAATACTATTCTTAATAGGAAATGATGAAAGCTACGTTTAGAAGTATTTCTTGGACCATGTTAACTATATAATATATATATATATATATATTATTGAGCACTCTAGTCTCTAGGGGTACATTATGTGATATCAAATAAGGAAATTTCATTTCTAGATATGCATGTAATGTATAACAGCAATACACTGGCGAAGAATGTCTTGAGTGGTTCATGTATGCCACTCTAATTATGCCGGTAAAATTTTAATATAAGATAAAACTTGTAAAAGGGAATGTTATCGGATTTATTTTGGTTAGTTAATTTGAATATATGAAAAAATAAAAAATTTAAAAAGTAATTGAATTAAATCAAAAATTGGACTGCTGTTAATTTAAATTGATTTTATATTAGTTTTATAGAAAAGAACGATCGACGTATAAATCATCTTGAATATAACAACACTAATAAAAAATATATGATATTTTTTAAATGTTACTTACTTTCTATAACATATGCTTTACTGGTACTTGTTCACATTCATTCATACATGAGGTATATTAATCCCGATGGTTTTTTTTTTTATATTCATCAATAGCTAACTACTTTCTTTACCCGTGTTAAGTGTAGTCATCCATCGTTGGTTTGTCTGTATTACCGACCACAAGAATTGACGGCAAACTAACGCAAGCAACCATCAGATTCCATTAGACATTCATATCTGTGCCAGCAGAAGTTGCCATTGCCAACGCAACGATTCTACGGTTGCAATGCTAAATGCACGTGCAGTGAGAGAGCAGCCATTGGGCTATTATGTACAAGCCAAAAGTGCACTAGGCATGTGCATAGGCGCTGCTGTCTTCTCAAAGACTACCGAACTTTAACGTTGCCTTCACTTCCTTGTCCTTCGTGTCTTTTTCTAAACTTCGTATTGTAAATATTAAGGCATTAACCTAGTTAATAATCATTAGCAAAGTAAAAACTAAGGTATAATAATCTGGATTAATCATGTCAATGGTAATTGAAATTTTATGTTGCTTCCACTGTGATAATTATATTTAATTATCAACCATTAAACCATTAAATCTTTAAAAGTGGAATAATTTAACCATTTCCCTCAATAGGTCGGGTCTTAGAAGAGGGCCCAAAATTTGTACCCAGGTGAGCTATGACCATGGAGAGTGAGAAGTGCAATTCATAGCACATGGAAGCAGAAGACGATAACAATAAGGCATACAAAGATGTTTATACTACCTTAAGGGAGTAGTAAACTCAGAGTAATAAATAAGTGGATAAGTATTTTACCTATCTTGGTAATATTTTTTATTAAAGTAGTGTTTAGTTATGTAATTTTTTTTAATAGACTGGACAAAAAATTTGTTCTTATGTTTAGTTTGCAACTTTATTTTATGATTAAACAAAATTTGAGTTGATGTACTGAACAAAAACTGGGTTGATATACTAAACAAAAGGCCTAAATTTCATTCTATATATACTATAGTATAAAACAAAATTCATTGGATAAGAAAACAAAAATATTTTATATTCTTAAAAACACCCTTCCATATTATAAAATTTAGTTAATTAATATTATTTTTATTAAATATTACAAAAAATTGTTTATTTTATAATATAAACAATTAATTTTTTAACATAAATTTTATGTCTTATACTATATAAACCGAATATAGTACAATAAAATTGTACTATCCAATCCAGTCTTCTTTATACTTATCTTATCCAATTCTCTTTATTCAATTTAGTCATTACCACCAAATGTTACCTAAGAGTGTACCACACAAGAAATCAAACCAACAAACATGTGGTGCATACCCTCAATCGAAGGAATTGCTAAAACTAGGTTGGAAGCTTATCCACCTACTTTTTACCATAAGCACAAGCCTTTAAGGCATAGCAATCCATGATAAATTGGGACAATGAATGACATGATACGACGTAAATTAACATAAAGGCACAACAAGTGTTTATATTTTAAAATATCGATAGTCTGGTATCTGAACTTTTTTTCTTCTATAATTTAGTATTTATACTTTGTGAAAAATGTTGACTCACTAAGTGCCTATTTTAAACACTAAATTGTTAAAGAACAAATGTTAAAATACTAAATTGTCTAAATTGTAAAATACATACACTTGTTGTGCCTTTATCTCAACATAAATCATAGACTTCACATGGAAGAGTTGTGTTAATCGTATCCATTACCCTTAGAAAGTTCTCACAAGAAGCATGCAATAAAATTTATCAACCTTCAATATAGATACAATAGTTAGAAATTACCATGATAATCGAAAACTAATACTTGAAATTGTTCAAATTTAAAGAGAAGATTAAGTGCTACATTATTGCAAGCCCCATGAGCTTAAGAAAAGTGAGAACATCATATGGTTCCTTTAACTGACTAAGACATGAAGGAAGGATATAGCTAACGAAAAAGAATGGCTAGAGGCTCGAAGGAACAAAAATAGGTTATTTTCCAATCTCAGCAAGTAAAGCAACCATAATGGACCCTTTAGATAGTTTTTGGTCCTTCTCCTTTAGGTAATTGTGGATTGATTGACTATTATAATATGAGTCAATTCTATGATGACAAGCTATAATCTTATCACACTAATGTTAAAAGAAGCCTATGTGAGAGGTTTTCAATGGATCAAAAACTTGGCGCTTGATACTAAAATGGAATTGAGATGAGACAGCTTTCATATGACATTAGGATCAAAAGACCCTTCATGATATATTAGATATTACATATGTATTAATCACAATTTAAGTTGCTCAACTTTGAGACACCGAGATTATGCTATTTGTTATACCTAAAAATGTTACAAATATGAATTGCTTGTTGCATATAGTTAAAATAAGTCATACCCTTGAAATGGTTTAGCACTACTATTTGTTTTTGCAATATGATTTTTATTGAGCTTTTCTAAGTAAATAAATTTTGGACATGAGATTTGAACAGCACAAGAATCAACCTTTGTATATTCATATCATGGTAGAAATAATGTATAACAGGCTAACTATACCCTTTAAGTTAGAATGTGACACTTAGCATCAAAACTCATATGTACTATTTATATGTTGGTTTCATCAAAGAAGTTCCGATGTTAGTTTTAGGACCATTTGGCCATTTTGTACAAGAAAGGTTTCAACAAGTTTTACATGCTACATACATACATATAAATATATATATATATATATAGACACATACGATGAGTATTTAATAATAAAGTTCACATATGTGGTAGTGATAGTGAGAAGATTTCTAAAAATATTACCATTTACATTATCATGTATTAAAATTCTATTAATATTTGACCCATCACTTGTATGTTTACATATTCAATAATTGCAAGCGACTCTTTTTTCATTTTGGATATTGCATAGCACCATCAATTGTCATGGTACGATTCTAACCTCATGATCAATAGCATACCGTACCGATATTTTAACCTTGTCTTAAGCCCTACTATTTACCCATTTGCTACCATATCTACATTTCAATTCTTTAATTTGCAAGTCCATTAAGCACATATTGCAATTTGTAAGTTATTGTCATAGGCTAATTGCATAACAATATACCCCCTACATCTACAAGTCAGATTACTTGTAATACCCCAAAAAAACAAAGAAGTTATTAAATAATAAAAGTCTTGATAAAATCAAAAGGGTAATTAAGTTTTATAGAAAAGGGTATTAAGGTCTTAAACCATATATTAATAAAAAATGATATTAGAAATTCATGAAAAGAGTTAAAATAAAATCTTAACTTGATTAGTACACAATTGAACTCTTTGCTCATTATAGGTTAGACTTCTCTCATGCAATTATTGGAAGCCCTTAAGAGCAAGAGTAGTCTGTATAAGGAACACAACCCTAAAAGACCTTGTTAAGTGAAGTTTAGTTTACAATTTTGAGTTTTCTTTCTTTAAGAAACTAAGATTCTGTTTCAATTTCTTAAGGTTGTGAGTCATTAGTTAAGGAAAAGTGAGAAACTCTTAAGGACCGTCAAGATTAAGGTAATTCTTGTGTATTCCTTAGAATCCCCAAATTTCTTGATTCCTTGGTACATTTTGATTTTTTCATCTTAACTAAAAACATTATAGAAGTAGATTTTGGAAGGTTTTTGTTGATTTGAAGCAAGGGTTTATGATGTAGAGCTATAGAGTGTTGTTGGGTTTAGAAAGGACTTTAGGTGAAAAAAAAAAATTGACCAAAAAGTGACATAATCAAAAGATATGATAGTATCCCTTGCAGTAAGCGACGTGTGTTAATAAACCAGAAAGTTACACAACTAAAAGAGATAGCCATATCTCTAGTTGTGTCCCTTGTAGTAATGAAGTGTAAATCAGTAAGTTACACAGCCAAAAAAAACACGATCGTATTCCTGACTATATTGTAAGTTTTGCTCTAACAAGTTGAGTTTTTCTTCTTCTTTTTATTTCATTCCTTTGTTACATCTAAACTAAGCCCTTTTGATGTATCATTAAGTAAATTTAAGGAGATTTAAAAGGTCTAAAAGTAAATTTTAGCTCCAAGACATCGTTTATTCAATATTTAAAGAAGCTTAATAAGCATTTATTGTTTTTAGGATTTTAAGCTAGGCTTGTTTTGTTGGTAACGATTCCAAATATCAAGATACATAACACTTTCTTGTTGTATGTGAGTGTTAAGATAAAAAAAATTAAAATGAATTAAATGTATATCCGGTTTATATATCGTTTTGTTGCTTGTATTTTGCTTGTTCTAGGAGCTCGTAGTGGCAAATCCCTGAGGAGCAACCTCAATGATCTATTTGTCGCATTATCCCTTATGGAGTCTTATATGGAAAATATCTAAGGTAGATTTAGGTTTTTGTAAGGTTATAAAAGGGCCCGAAGAGGCATACCTAAACGCTAAGTTGTGATACGAGTTGTAATGTGATTGGGTAATGAGGATCATTATCATGTGTTGTGTATTTGACTTGAAAACAAAGATAATTCAACGAATTATGTGATTTATTTGTTTTTCATTTTTATGTATGTGAATATGTATTGTTTGATCACATGCATGTGGTTGTATGTTATGTACTAGGCTTTAACTCATTATATTATTTCTTTTTTCTAGTTACAAGTCAATATGGTGTTTATGAAGATTATAGTTATGGAGAATATGCTGATTATGAGAATGCTAGAGTTAAAGATTGGAATGATAGTTATTACTACTCGGATGTTGATTTTAGAGACTATTATCATAATGATAGCGGACAGTATTAGGAGTAGTAATAAGGATTGAAATGAAAACTATGATTGAGGCTTATAGATCTTTTAATTTCTATTCGTATTGGTTGTTTGATTTCATTTATGTTATTTCTGTTGTGAAAGATAAAAGTGTTATTTAATCTTATTGGTACTTGTAGAGTATGAACTATGGAGTTTATTTTATTTTATTTTTATATCAATGTTGGTGGTTTTAAATGTCAGGTTTGAAATATTCATTATGGTTTTTAGAGCTTGACGTGTCATTAGAAGACTAAGAACACGTAGTGGTCTATGGCATTCCAAGTTTTGGGATGTTACAAATTAAGTGACATCAGAGACTAGGTTAAAGGATCTATAAAATTTATAAGTGATGGATCAATAAAGGGGTGAAAGATTATAGGAATGAGTAGAATTTTGAATCTAAGTAGTAGTTTTTCTACTTAAGTTCTTTTGCTTCGTTTAGTGCTTGTGTTACATTAAGTATTTATTTTACTTCTTATCTAATAATCTTTTCTCTATTTCTTTTCTTAGAATTTAGTTATTTATCTCCTTTTATACTTATACGTCTTGTAAAATGCCACCTAGGAGAATCACTGTACTTAACAACAATGTCAGAACATGGCAAGATGCTCCAGTAGAGAGAAACATAGGAAGGCAATAGCAAGGTGGCCAATTTCCATCAATTGATGCTACCATGTAAGGTGGTCAAATACCACAAGATGAATAGTTGTCTTAAGGAGGTCAAGGTCGGGATGTAGTGGATAGTGTTCAACTACTCCATACTATGAACAACATGTTACGGATACTTACAGGGTGATAACAAGAGTAGTTCACTATAGACAAGTTTGCTAGATAAATCAACCCCTTCTACCCTAAGAAGGAGGATGCAATTAAAGTACACCATTAGATATAAGAAGTAGAGAAAGTCTGTATTGCTTTTAGAATGCCGGAAGAGAGAAAGGTCAATTATGCTACTTATATGTTGAGAGGTACAATAGCTTTGTGGTTGGTCGATAAGAGCAGATTAGTTTAGGGACCGGTTAATTGGTAGAGATTCAAGGACCTATTCTATGAGAAGTACTTTCCAAATAACATAAAGGGTGCTATGGACAATGCATATTACAATTGCCAGTAGGGAAACAATTCTGTTGTTGAGTATGAGGTGGAGTCGAACCACTTGAGCCAATTCTTACCAAAAGTTATTTAAGCTGATGACCGACCATGAGCTCATCATTTCCTTAAAAGGTTAGAAGTAGACTTATAATATAAAGTAAGTTCTTTTCAATTGATGGCTTATGTGGACGTTGTGGAGAGAGTTAAATGGTTAGAGCAATGGATGAGAAGAAGAGAAGAGTAGAAGCCTCATAAGATAAGCATGGTTCTCGGTAAAAGACCAGGGCTAAGTATCGCTCATTTGAATCGAGGTAAGAGACCTATGTACACAGTGCTAATAGTTAGACCTATGGCCATTCCAGTTAAGCCTTTCCAGCCTAGGCCAACTTATCCATTCTTACCTTCACCTCCACTTATAATGATAGCCCTAGTATAGAGGTATTCATGACGCATGGGGCCTCAAGAGTTAAGCCAATGTAGTTGGCTCGAAGGGGATTATTTCTCTTATGGTAAGGTTAGGCATTAAAGTAAAACATGTAATGAGAAATCCACCATACAGATCTTTTGCAACCAAGCAAAGAGGCCATAAAGCAGTTAATTATAGGGTTGCAAGGGGACAAACAACTATAGTTCCACAACAAACTCCAATGCAATGCCTAGTAGAGGCATAGGTCAAGGCACCAACTATTAGACCTTAAGGGCCAAAACAAAGAGCTCTAACCTGAGTGTTTACCCTTTAACAAGAACAGCACCAAGAGTATACTAAACAAGACACCATGGAATGTATGCTCCTTATTCACTCTATTAGTGCTTTTGTACTATTTGACGTGGGTGCCACATATTCCTACATATCTGATGTATTTATGTGAGCTTGTGACTTAAAACCCGAATTTTTTTGTGACCCCTTAAGTATCGATACTCCTTTGAGAGTAGGGCCAGTGTTAGATTGACTTTGTAGAGACATGCGCATCGAAGTTCAAGGTTAGGTGTTATCTGTAGATTTATGGGTTTTAGACATGACAAATTTTGATGTAATACTTAGAGTGAATTGGCTATCAAAGTATAATGCCACCATGGATTGCCATAACATGGTAGTGTATTCTAATTCCCTAAGAGAAGAGCGATTCTTCTTAAAGTTAGAAATTTAAAGGCCAATAGGTATCCTTACATATGAATTATAGGGTAAGGGTAGGCTAGCTACCATGACTATAAAGGCAAGGGATGATAAGAATCAAAGAAGTTCTAATTGTGAATGAGTTTATAAAGGTGTTTCCAAACAACTTACCTAGTTTACCACTAGCCAAAGAGATCAAGTTTAGTATCGATTTAGTACTAAGTACAAAGCCAATTTCAATGTTTCAATATAGAGTGACACTAGTGGAATTGGTGGAATTAAAAACTCAGTTAGAAGAATTACAAAAGAAAGGTTTCATTAGGCCTAGCATGTCACCATGGGAGCACCAATGCTTTTCATTAAGAAAAAGAATGGAAGCATGAGATTGTATATAGATTATAGAGAGTTAAATAAAGCAATTGTAAATAATAAGTATCCTCTTCCCAGAATTGATGACTTATTCGACCAGCTGCTAGGAGCTTAAGTATTCTCTAAAATTGATCTTAGATTAAGATACCATCAATTGAGGATCAAAGAAGAGGATATTTAGAAGATAGCATTCATAACTCACTATGGTCTATATGAGTTTTTAGTGATGTCATTTGGCCTTACGAATGCACCAGTGGCATTCATGAATCTAATGAATAGGGTCTTTCGAGATTAGCTAGATAAGTTTGTAGTTATCTTTATAGATGACATCTTAATATATTTGAAAAGTCAAGAAGAGCATGAAGAGCATTTGAGGATTATGTTAAACAAGTTGCAGATGGAGAAATTACATACTAAGTTCAAGAATTATGAGTTTTGGCTTAAGCAAGTGTCTTTTCTTAAGCATATTGTAAAAAAAGAAGGTATTTATGTTGACCAAAAGAAAAAAAAAATTAAAGCAGTGGAGGATCGGCCAAGACCTTAAATAGTGACTAAAATTAGAAGCTTTCTTGAGTTGGCAAGTTATTACAGATGATTTGTTGAAGGTTTTTCTAAGATAGTGGTACCTCTTACCAAATTGACTCAAAAAGGAGTAAAGTTTGTCTAGGATGATAAGTATGAGGAAAGTTTTGTGAAATTGAAAGAGAAATTGGTGATAGCCTTAATATTGGCATTGCCCTAAAGCAACAAGGAATATACTATTTATAGCGATGCTTCTAGTCAAAGATTGGGGTATGTTTTAATGCAAGAAGGGAGAGTAATTGCTTATGCATCTCAGCAACTGAAACCATATGAAAAGAATTATTC
Source organism: Lumnitzera racemosa (assembly GCA_024138005.1). Lineage (NCBI taxonomy): Eukaryota > Viridiplantae > Streptophyta > Magnoliopsida > Myrtales > Combretaceae > Lumnitzera > Lumnitzera racemosa. The sequence continues at coordinate 58,659,787 of JAMXBC010000007.1, forward strand.
TACTCACAACTTGGAGTTAGCAGCAGTTATCTTAGCCTTAAAACCTTGGAGACATTACTTATTTGGGGAAAGATGTCCAGTATTTACCAATCATAAAAGTTAAAATACATCTTCACCCAAGGAGATGAATTTAAGATATAGGAGGTGGTTGGCGTTAATTAAAGACTATGACATAAACATTCAGTATCATCCAAGTAAAGCTAATGTGGTAGCAGATACTCTAGGTAGGAAGAAACAAGGTAACATAGCGGTACTAATCACATCATAAAAACCTTTACTAGAAGACATGCGTAAACTAGAGTTGGAAATAGTGACGCAAAAGGTAAGGACTAGACTGGTAAATTTGCGTATTCAACCAACTCTTATGGATAGAATAAAAGCTACACAAATTAAGGATGTAGGTATCTAGGAAATTAAGGGTAAAGTGGATCAAGGCAAAGCAACTAAATTTAGCATTGATGCTGAAGGTATCTTAAGGTATGGGAATAGATTGTGTGTGTCAAACTAGGAAGAGTTGAAGCAAGAAATCTTGCGAGAAGCTCATTACTTTAGGTTTTGTATTCATCTTAGGAGTATCGAGATGTATAAGGACTTAAAGAAGCACTTTTGGTGGTGCAACATGAAGAGAGAAATTGCAAAGTATGTCTCCAAGTGTGCTATGTGCTAGATGGTAAAGATTGAACATAAGAGGTTAGCCAGTGAATTGCAACCTTTGCCTATACCAGAGTGCAAGTAGGAGCATGTAACCATGGATCTTGTCACGCATCTTCCTAGGACTAAGGAAAAGCATGATATGGTATGGGTAATAGTAGATCAACTAATGAAAATAGCTCACTTTATTCCTATAAGGTTAGATTACAAATTGGAGAGACTGGCTAAGTTATACATGAGATAGTAAGATTGTATGGGATTTCAATTACAATAACTTCTGACAGAGATACACAATTCGTATGCAAGTTTTGGAAAAGTTTGCAATAGTCTTTAGGTACTAAAGTATAGTTTAGTACGGCATTCCATCCTTAAACTGATGGACAGTCCAAGCAAGCAACACAGATATTAGAGGATATGCTACGAGCTTGTGCTTTAGACTTTGGTCGTAGTTGGAGCATGCATCTTCCATTAGCTGAGTTTACTTACAATAACAGCTATCAGGAAACTATACAAATGACTCCATATGAAGCTTTATATGGAAGAAAGTGTAGATCGCTCATTCATTAAGATAAGGTAGGAGAAAGGCAACTTTTGGGGCTAGAGGCAACAGAGAAAGTCAAAATTATTAGGAAAAGAATGCAAGCAGCTTAGAGTCGCTAGAAAAGTTATGCAAACAAGTGGCAATAACCTTTGGAATTTTAGGTTAAGGATAAAGTATTGTTGATAGTTTCTCCAGCTAAAGGAATTAGCAAGTTCGAACTAAAAGGGAAGTTAACCTTAAGATATGTGGGACCGTATGTAGTACAGGAAAAGGATTAGTAAGACAGCTTGCAAGTTGAGTCTACCCCCGAGTTTAGGCAAAGTTCATGATGCCTTCCATGTGTCAATGTTCAGGAAGTTTGTGGAAAATCCAAAGTAAGATAGTCACCTATACAGATTGTTTGGTTGGAGTTGTTGGAGTTACAACATAATCTAACCTCAAAGGAATAACTTGCAAAGATTGTGGATACCAAGAATCAAATACTGAGAAGAAGGACAATCCCTTATGTCAAGGTATAGTGGTCAAACCAACCTGAGCGAGAAGTTACTTAAAAGTTGGAATAAGAGATAAGAAAGAAGTACCTTGAACTATTCCAAGAATTAAGTAACTTTCGAGGACAAAAGTCTTCTAAGGGGGGCAAAATGTAATACTCAAAAAGAAAAAAAGAAAAAGGGATTCATTAAAAAAATTCTTGATAAAATCAAAAGGGTAATTAAGTTTTATGGAAAAGGGCATTAAGGTCTTAAGCCATAGATTAATGAAGGTGATATTGAAAATTCAAGAAAAGAGTTAAAATAAAACCCTAACCTAATTAGTGCATAATTAGACTCTTTGTGCACTATAGGTTAGACTTCTCTCATGCGATTATTGGAAGCCTTTGAGAGCAAGAGTAGTCTGGTAAGAAACGCAACCCTAGAAGACCTTAGTAAGCGAAGTTTAGTTTACACTTTTGAGTTTTCTTTCTTTTAGAAACTAAGATTTTAATCACTTAAGGTTGTGAGTAATTGGTTAAGGGAAAGCGAGAAACTCCAAAAGATTGTCGAGATTAAGGTAATTCTTATGTATTCCTTAGAATGCCCAAATTTCCCAATTTCTTGACAAGTTTTGATTTTACCATCTTAATTAAAAACATTATAGAAGTGGATTTTGGAAGGGTTTTGTTGATTTGAAGCAAGGGTTTGTGATGTGGAGTGTTGTTGTTGAGTTTAGAAAGGAGTTTAGGTGAAAAAAAAATTGACCAGAAAGTAATACAACTAAAAGATAAGACCGTATCCTTAGTTGTGTCTCTTGTAGTAAGTGATGTGGGCTGATAAACCAAAAAGTTACATGATAAAAAAACACGGTCATGTCCAATGAAGTGTAACTTAGTAAGTTACATGGTCAAAAAGATACGATCATGTCCCTAATCGTATCGTAGGTTTTGCTTTAACAAATAAACCCCTTTAATGTATCATTAAGTAAATTTAAAGAGATTTGAAATGTCTAAAAGTGAGTTTTAGCTAACAGAAATCATTAATTCAATATTTAAAGAAGTTTAATTAGCATTTATGGTTCTTAGGATTTAAAGCTAGACTTGTTTCGTTGGTAATGATTCCAAATATTAAAGTACGTAACACTTGCTTTTTATATATGAGTGTTAAGATAGCAAAAATTAAAATGAGTTAAATATATATTTGGTTTATTTATCATTTTGTTGCTTGTGTTTAGTTCATCCTAGGAGCCCGAAGTGATAGATCCTTAGGGGGCAACCTCAATGATCTATGTAACGAGTTGTCTCCTTTAAAGTCTCATATGGAAATGATCTAAAGTAGATCTAGGTTATTGTAGAGGGGCTCAAAGAGGCATGCTTAATGTTAGGTTATAGAAGGGCCCGAAGAGGCACACCCAAACGCTAGGTTATGATGTGAGTTTTAATGCAATTGGGTCATAAGAACCATTATCATGTGTTGTGTGTTTGACTTAAAAACAAAGATAATTAAATGAATTGTATGATTTATTTGTTTTGTATTTCTATGTATGTGATTATATATCGTTTGATCACGTGCATATGGTAATATATTACGTACTAGGTTTCGGCTCATTATATTATTTCTTTTTCCTAGTTACAAGTCAAAATAATGTGTATGAAGATTATAGTTATGGAGAATATGCCAGTTATAAGGATCCAGTAGTTAAAGATTGGAATTATAGTTATTACTACCCGAATGTCGGTTTTAGAGACTATTTTCATGAAGATAGCCAATAGTATTAAGAGTAATAATAAGAATTGAAATGAAAACTATAGTTGAGACTTGTTCTATCTTTTAATTTCTATTTGTACTAATTGTTTGATTTCATTTACGTTATTTCCATTGTGAAAAATAAAAGAGTTCTTTAATTTTGTTAATACTTATAGAGTGTGAATTATGGAGTTTGAATTTTATGAAATAAAGTCTTTTTTTTATACCGATATTGATAGTTTTAAATATTAGGTTTAAAATATTCAATGTGATTTTTAATACTTAACGTGTCATTAGAAGACTACGAGTACGTGACTGTCTATGACGGTTTATAGCGTTCTAGGTTCTGTAACATTATACTACCTTGTAGAAAAAACGGTAATATATCTATATATTTTTATATAGAATACTCTCAGGAATATGTGCCTTCTATTATTGACTCAATAGAGAGCATTATCAAAATTTAGAAGATCCGAGTGCGAAACTGGCAACGATTCTTAATTGAGCTTTGGCTTGTAAAGATCGACCATGGTTTTTCCAACAAAACTAAGCACTTTAAACTCTATCCCATTTATTACTTGTCAAATATAATTTAGGAGAAAAAAGAAAAAAACGTTAAAACTGTTTCATTCCATGAAAGAACGATGCTCATAGCAAGGAGGACATAGGAGCCAATCTTTATATTTACCTTTAGTTGATGCACCAACCGTGGAGAAAGTGAATGCAAAATAAAAATCCTCTCGGTCCATGAATTTAATTAAATGATCAACCATTCTAGACAAGCAGTGCACTGAAATGTTTATTTTAGAAAAGAACCCCCGATATGTTTACTTATAAGTTATATAGAATGGTATATTGAACACACATTTAAGAACATTCAAAAATAAAGATTATTCTATCTACTGATACTCCCTTCCTCCTCCTGCCAATAGATGACAAGAATCACTAAAACTTCATTTTTTGTACAATGCACTTTTTTCAGAATCAACTTAATGGAGATATAATATAACTTATATTCTAATGTAAAATTTAGAAATGATTCTTCCTTCTAAAGATGATCCAAGTGATTTTTTGCGCAGCTCTACGTTGCAATTTTTTTGCTGTAATCTCAGCGTTATTAGTATAGATTTCTCCTTTCCACGTTAATAATATTTGTTGGATAAAAACAGTATGAGTACCTAAATTTTCATTTTTTTTCATTTTAATACCTAAATTTAAAAATTTTTCATTTTAATGCCCTAACTTTTTAAATGGAATAAATTCGTATTTCCGTTATAATGACCATTATTATAAAATAGTAAAATAATAATATAAGTACATTGACTTTCATTTTATTTCCATTTTAGTACTCAAACTTTATTTTTTTTATTTTATTTTGATACTCCAATTTCTTTAAGTGAAACAAATAAATATTATTTATAATGACCATCATAACAGAAATATTAATTTATCTCATTTAAAAATTTGAGGTATTAGAAAGAACAAATTTAAAATTTAGATACTAAAATGAAAAAAAAATAATAAAAGTTTAGATACTTCTAGTGGTTTTATTTCTCTAGGGATATGACAACCTTGTACGGTAGTGAACCTAGCAAAAGCGTATTATGGTGTAGTCAATGAGAGCCCTCTGGCGCTTAAGTTAGTTAGGAGAGTAGTAGGGTTTAGTGAATGAGAGGATAAGTAAATGAGAGAGTTCTCAATAGCATTTAAGGATCCCTCAATTGGTGACCTTACTCTTATTTATAGGTTAAGGGATCTAAACTACTTAAACATATGGTATCAAGGGATTAGTCAGCATGAAATTCGAGAAGGCAGTGATGTGAGTACAAAAAAAGAATTCACTCTTCTTATTGGTTAGTAAGGGTTGACTTGTTACAACAATAGAGAGTAGCTGCCTTATCTTGGTGGCTACGCTGTAGACTCTATGTCAAGCGGTCATTTAACAGTTAATGATGGGAGAGAAAAAAGCAAGGCAAGAAGAGGAGAGTAAGCTAGGTTGCATTAGCCAAGAGCTCCCTCAATGCCATGCTCGAGAAGGGAAACAACCACTTCTCTTAGGATAGGAGCGTAGGGATGGAGGATCTCTAAAAGGAGGTTCCTAAAGTGCTGGGGGTAGGGCCTAAGCAGGGTAGGCAAGGCTCAAGCATAGATCGAGCTATTCTTTATCAAAGTTGGAGAAAACTTGGTATTACACTGATCGAGCTCTTTCTACTAAGCTTAGGCCTTTAGAATCCCAAGTTGAAGGCTGACCATCAATACTTGCCCCCTAACTCTCCTTAGTCTCGAAGTGGTAAGGAGGGTACAAAAGACCTAGGCTCGAGAGGTTGAAGCTTCTATTAAACACATGGTAGAGGGTGAATACAAGTGACCTAAGTAATCCAAGAAATACTTTAGATGACCTTTTAGATGTAACCATTGACATGAGTGCTATAAGTAGTCTTTTCTAAGTACGATGGTGGCGCCTAGAAGTACATGATGCACGTGTAATTATTAATGCACCTTAAAATCATCATAATCAAAAGTTGATGAGGGCATTTATGTTGATGCTTTACTAACACCTTCCCCTGACCATTAGATGGGTTGCCAACAACATGTGGAAAAATTGGATTTCTTTCTTGTTGGCTATATAAAGGCTTGATTGGGGTACCATCTTCTTCATCCTCATTTTCCAATAGCATACTCTTACAAATCATCTCTGTTAGTAAATAAGAGAGTCTAGGAAAATCATATTGAGTAGGAGAGCGTATAAACTTGGGCCGCATCCTTACGTTGGGCCCCTTGAGTACTGATTAAAAGATGTAGTACATTGCTTGATGTTTTGAGGTAGCCCTTGAGTACTAACCGAAGGGTGTACATGCATCCCTTATAATAGGAATTAGGCTACTAGACTTCTTACCCGCAGCCAAGCTCGAGGATTAGAGGGATCGACATAAAAAATTTTTCTATTCCAATCAACCCTTATTGAAGCCGAGTACTTTCTTGCTGAGTCACCCTTCATGCCAAACTATATGATTGCCCATATTTCTATAGTGTACTGAATTGAAGATTACTCACTAGCACTCGAGCTAACCAATTACTTGATATCTTCATTATTAAGAAGCCGAGAAAGAGAGACTCCAGATTAACTAAGCCATCCCTACTTGGACAAGCCATTTGTCCATATTTTTTGTTCGTATCTTCTAATAACCTCACCAATGTAACATCGCTACGTATATAGTATCATGTGCAAAATCCATTGCACTAATGATTACTTTTCTTGTATATTCATTTTTACCATTTTGTAACTTGTACATTACTTCCTTAGGAAATACTCTTTTTGTCTTTTCCTTTTTAGGTAAGTTGCCCTAACTTATGGGTATAAATACCTTTGTACTTATAACGGAGATCATCAGTAGATCGTTCTTAATACACTTGAGTATTTTCTTCCTTGCATAAACACTATTTGTTTACTCTTGGCATCACTCTTATCCTTTCCCTTAGGTACGGTTAAGTGGCGAGTAACCTCACTAGACCGATTCATGCATTATATTGAATTATATCGTAAGTCCTCGAAAGTTTTATTGGTGCGTCATATCTTCTAGAACTGTTTGTAGGTTTTGCTTACTATTCCCTTCAGCATTTTTGCCCTTTGTCACTTTCCCCATTAATCCTTTTCGAGCTTTCTGCAAGCTTGGACCCATCTAATGACTGGCCTGGTCTATTCTTGGTCATGGTTCTCACCATCTTGGTATTAAAGCGAAGGTTTCATGTAAACTATAGTAGGTTCTTCTTGAAGTTCTATTATACTCTATTTTACATGTGTGAAATAGAAGAAATTGCTGTTTCATTTGACTATTGTGTTGTTAACTGTTAATTTCTTGAATTGTTTGTTTAAGCTTTGAATCTATGAAAAATAGAAAGACAGACCTAAGTATGAATGTTGGTACGGACGATGATAGTAGAGTTATCCACCATGGACAATAGTTTTAGGGAACTCTTGGAATCATTAAGGAGAGACTTAATAAGGTAACTAACCTCTTAATAGATCTGACTAAAGCTATTCATATACTGTCTTACTGACCTACTGAGGCTGCATAAAATACTCTACAAGCTGCTTAACCTGTTAGAGACTAAAACCTAACTCGACCCATTCGAGGTAGAGGGGTTGGCGGATAAGTAAGGTGAAGGATAAACCTAAGAGAGCTTAATGAAGAGGAAGAAGAGTATTTTGAAGAAGAGCGTATGTGAATCCCCAGAGTATTTGACCATGTGAAGCTTCGCATTTCGAGTTTCAATAAATCTAAAAAAGCTTATGAGAATTTGGAGTGGACAAGAAGGTGCAGCACATATTTGATTACTATTAATATGAGGATTATGAGAAGGTCAGAATTGCTGTTGTTGAATTCACCAGATATGCCGTCATGTGATGGAAGAATTTTTAGGCTACGAGAAGACAAGAGGGCTACCAAAAGATTAACACTTGGCTCGAGATGAAGAGATTGCTTAGAAACAAGTTCATGCTGGAAATTTATCTCTAAGATATTTTCACTCGGCTTTAGGAGTTAAGACAAGAAGGTCGAACTATTGACAAGTATGTTCAAGAGTTTCAAATTCTCATGATTCATTACGAAGTGAAGGAACCACCAGCTCGAACAGTTTCAAGATTCATTATTAGCTTAAGAGGAGACATTCAAGACGTTGTGAAGCTCTAATGATTCGACACAATGGATGAAGCTATTAAGATTGCCCAGTGAGTAGAGAGGTAAAGAATGAGCTAAGTATCGGTAAGGATGCTGATTAGCTGACCTGGACATGCAAGTTACTAACCTTAGTTAGGTACAAAGTCAAGCAGAAAGGCCAACTTGATGATGAAGTGACTACCCAAACTTATGAGAAGGGGTAAGGGTCTAGTAAGAAGACCAGCTAGATTAAGTGCTTCAAATGCCAAGGGTTCGAGCATATGGCTGCTCAATGCTTAAATCAATGGATGATGGTCATCAAGGGAGACATCCCGAAGCTAGAAGAAAAAAGTACATATGAGGAACCCGGGGAGGAGGAGGTTCCTATCTAGAAAGAGCTAATTGAGGAGGACATGGTTGTCCAATGTACTATGAACATGGAACCTTCACGAGAGGAGGAGAAGAGAGAGAATTTGTTCCATACCACCTGTAAGGTAAATGATCAAATGTACACCCTCATCATGGATAATGGAAGCTGCACTAACGTGGCATTAGCTGATCTTTTTTCAAAACTGAAGTTGCTGACTATTGCACATTCGAGCCCATACAAGTTGCACTGATTAAGTGAGAAAGGAGCATTATATGTTACTCAACAAATACTAGCACCGATCATTATAGGGAATTACTCTAACTAGATTTTTTACGATGTCCTACCCATGTGTACTTCCTATGTGTTGTTAGGTAAACCGTGGTTATTTAATAGGAGAGTTATATATGATGGCTACAAGAATACGTATATGTTCGAAAAGGATGATCGAAAGATCATGTTGAATTCGATGCTACCGAGAGAAGTTAATAAGTTATAGATAAAACTTACTCGTAGATAAAAGAAGGCTCTAGTGATGAGTAGAGCCAAGCTTTAAAAGGCCATCAATGCTAATGAGCCAACCTTTTTGCTAATTAGGTGACTATTGGAAATGAAGGAGCAAGATGAGTTACCCCAAGAGATCAAGGAGTTGTTAGATGAATATGCCAACCTGTTCCTAAAATAGTTACCTAAAAGATTGCCCCCAACTTGAGGCATAAAGTATTGCATTGACTTAGTACTCGGTGCTGCACTACCGAATAAGCTAGCTTATCGAATGAATCTCAAGTAGGCTTCTAAGCTCTAACGCCAAGTCAATGAGTTGTTGGAAAGAGGCTATATAAGAGAGAGTCTCAACCCTTGTGTTATGCTTGTACTTCTAGTGTCGAAAAAGGATGGAACCTAACAAATGTGTATAGATGGCTGAGCTGTGAACAAGATCACGATCAAATACAAGTATCTAATCTTAAGGCTACAAGACATGTTAGATGAACTCAGTAAAGCCAAGATTTTCAAAAATATTGATCTCAAACCTAGTTACCATCAAATCCGCATGAGCTTAAGAGACGAGTAGAAGACTACATTCAAGATAAGTAGAAGACTCATAGACTTTATGAATGGATGTTCATACCCTTTAGCTTATCGAGTGCCCCGAGCACTTTCATCAGGCTAATGAACCATGTGTTGAGACATCTAATGGGAAAGTGTGTCATGGTGTACTTTAACGACATCTCGATCTATAGTGCTAACATGCCGAGTCACTATGAACATTTCAGAACAGTCCTGGATATCCTCAGTACCGAAAGACTATTCGACAATCTAAGGAAATGTTGCTTTTTCTAGGCAGAAGTGGTATTCTTGGGCTATGTAGTCAATGGACAAGGCTTGTGAGTCGATGATAAAAAGATCCGAGCAATTGTTGAATGGCCAACTCTTATGACTTGTGCCAATGTGAGAAGTTTCTACGGACTAACTTCATTTTACAGAAGGTTCATCAGGAATTTTAGCACCTTTACCCTCACCATACACTTACTGAGTTAACAAAAAAGAACACCGACTTTCAATAGGGAGAAAGGGAGGAGAGGAGTTTCACTAAGATAAAATAGAGATTGACCTCTGCTCTGATGTTAGTGTTACCTGACTTCGATAAAATTTTTTATCTAGAATAAGACGCGTTAGGCATTAGAATAAACATTGTCCTAATGCAGGAAGGCCGACTAATTACCTTCTATAGTGAGAAGCTTCGAAGACCCCAGCTAAATTATTTCGTGTATGGCAAAAAATTTTTAGCATTGATTCAAGCAATGTAAGTATGGCAACATTATTTACTACCAAGAGAATTTGTCATATATACTGACCATGAATCGCTGAGGTACCTCCGAAGTCAGAATAAGTTGTCGAAGTGGTAGACGAGATGAGTTGAATTCCTTGAAGGATTCAATTTTATAATGAAGTACAAGCAAGAAAAGAGCAACGTAGTTGCAAATTCTCTTTCGAGGAGATATGCATTTTTGTTAGAACTATAGACCAAATTATTTGGGTTTGCAAATATCAAAGAACAGTACTTCGAGGATCCACAATTTGGACCTATAATTTCACGATGGATCTATGGGAAGATAGTGGACAAGTATCATGTGGAGGATCCCTACTTGTTCTGAAGTAAAAAATTATGCATGCCAATTTGTTCATTAAGGGAGCTACTAGTCAAGGAAGCCCATAGTGGAGGTCTCTTCAGATATTTTGGGGAAAGGAGGACCTATGAACTAATAAATGGCTGATTATTTTGGCTAAGGATGATAAAAGTTGTACACCGATTTGTCGAAAGATGTATCGTGTACAAGAAGGCCAAGTGCCAAGCCAAACAAGGGAGAGAAATGCCCCTACATGTTCCAATGAGGTTGTAGACTGAATTGAGCATGGACTTTGTTCTTGGACTACTGTGAACTACCCAAGCTAAAGATTCTATAATGGTCATCGTGGATAGGTTCAAAAAGATGGCACACTTCGTACCCTTTACCAAAACTAATAATGCTTAAGCTATCACTTCTCTTTTCTTATAGGAGACTGTGTGGATACACAATGTGCTGAAAAGTGTAGTCTCTGACAAAGACTCGAAGTCCTTAAGCCATTTCTGGAGAACCTTCTAGCATCGTTTAGGAACCAAATTACTCTTCAATACCTTATGTCACCCTCAAACTGATGGCTAAATAGAAGTGGTTAATCATACTTTAGGATCATTACTCTAAGCTAGAATAGGCAAGAACTTGGTTGATTGGGATGTTCACCTACTAATGGTTAAGTTCGCCTACAATTGAACAGTCTATGACACCACTAAGCAGACTCCCTTCGAGGTGGCCTATGGATTTAATCCCAAGTTACCCCTTGACCATGCCCCTGTATTAGTACCTATATAAAAGGACCTTAATGCATCAATCATAGTACAATCCCTTCAGTACATATATGACAAGGTCACTCGACACATCGACCAAGCTGCTAAAAGAATGTAAGAAAAGACCAAGGGCAGAATAGCTAAACAATTTTAACTAAGAGATTTGGTGTAGCTACGCCTTAGCAAGGAACGGCTTTTGAATGAGAAGAGGAACAAATTATCTACAAGAATGGAAGGACCTTTCAAAATCCTCCAAAAGATCAATGATAAGGCCTATATATTGGAATTGCCCAAGGACTATGGGGTTTCTAACACCTTCAACATTGTCAACCTCAGTCTGTATCACCTTGATGGAGAACTAAGAAAACACCAATCGGATTTGATCCTAAATCCAAAATAACCTGGAGGGAATGATGGGAATCAAGCTATGAACCTTTGACCCACAGTTGAGCTTAAGGACTAAAGGGATTAGCATAATGAATCCTTCTATTCCAACCGACCCCTACCAAGATTAAGTATTTCCTTGTTGAGTTACCTTTCATACTGAGCCGTATGATTGCCTATCTTTCTATAGTGTGCCAAATTGAAGATTACTTACTAGCGCCCGAGACAACCAATTACTCAGCATCTTTATTGCCAAGAAGCTGAGAAAGAGAGAGTTCGAACTAACTAAGTCATCTCTACTCAAACAAGTCATCTATCTATACTTTTTGTCCATATCTTCTAATAACCTCACCAATGTAACATTGCCACATATACAGTATCATGTGCAAAATCTATTGTACCAATGATTATTTTTCTTGTATATTCGTTTTTACCCTTTTGTAACTCATACATTACTTCTTTAGTAAATGCCCTTTTTATCGTTTCATTTTCAAGCAAGTTACCCTATCTTATAGGTATAAATACCCTTGTATCTGTAATAAAGATCATCAGTAGATCATTCTTAATACACTTGAGTATTTTCTTCATTGCATAAATACTATTTGTTTACTCTCGACATCACTCTTATCCTTTCCCTTAAGTAAGGTTAGGTAGCGAGTAACCTCACCGGACCGATTCGTACGTCATACCGAATTGTGTCATAAGTCCTTAGAAGATCCATTGGTGTATCATATCCTCTAGAACTATTCGTAGGTTTTGCTTACCGTTCCTTTAGTCATTTTTTCCCTTTTGCACTTTCTCTATTAATTCTTTTCAAGCTTTCCACAAGCTTAGACCCATTCAGCTACAGGCCTTGTCTATTCTTGGTTATGGTTCGCACCACTTTGGTTCTTCATGAGGTATAGGTGGTAACTATGATGGTAGAGGAATGCTATATGAGTTTCCTAAAGATTGTGACCATTAGCTTGAGTGCTTAGGTCGGTCACAGTTTTCCTAGGTAAACTAGCAAGCTAATTCGAAGTAATGAACTAACCAACCTAAGTAGGAGCCCTTGTCCTACAGTTTAGTTAAGGTTTGTGAGCAAACCAAGTTAGGTAAAGACCGTCTCGTTAGGTTAACTTAAAGTTGTGAGCTTGGAGAGAGGCATTTGATATTGAGCAGTAAACTAGGAAGGCTTTGAGCAAATTTGATGTAATATTGCTTTTATTTTCTTCTTTTTGTTAACTTGTAATTAGAGCTGGTATGTTTGCCCCTAAGCTTGTAAATGTTCTTAAATCATCAATAAAATGATGTTTTGACAAATAATCATCTCTCTTTTCCTTTTTTTTCTTTCTTTCTTGTGCAGCTCGCCCTTTTGCACTTAATCCTACGTACCTATAGTCGTTTGTGGGGTACTCAGGATCATGGCCGAACACTAGTAGGTCCAATGTGAGCTTATGAGGCAGATGCCAAAGCTTTAGTGACCTTGAGATGTTGAACACTTTAGGCATGCTTAGGGACATGGTCATTACTTATTTCCTAACTAGATGTGACTATTGGCGTACTTTAGGCCTTTAAGGGGCATGTACCATTAATGTCACACATCCAAATGCCTAGCTAGTAGCCTACTCACTAAACAATCTTTAGCTATTAATTCTCTAAGCATGACATATGGTCGTCCTTGATGGCCATTAACGAAGCGATGCTTTACATGGCCTTGGCAAACTATGTGAGGGAATAGAGGGCTAGTCCATTCCTTACTTACTACTGTCACTCTATCAAATTTCTATTACAACATTTCCCTTACTTTCTCGTGCCTTTTACTCCTTTCCTTTCTTTTCTTCTTTTAAGTCTTCAAGAATGGTTTATGAAACACCTTAGTTAAAGTAAAAATTATAAGCTATAAAATTTATTTAAGTAGTGTAGATATAAAATGCATCTTAGTAAAGGAAAGTTTTAATTTATTTATATTCGAGTAACTCTAAACTTATTTTGAATTTTATCTTATTGTATGAATATCTATGTTGGTCCCGTATAAGATATCAATTAGGTGGGGGGGAGGGGGTGTGAATTGATATCTTTAAACTTTTGAAAACTTTTTCGATATAAGAAAAATAAGATTACCCCCCTTAACAATTTATATTAGTGAACAGTACTATTTTAATAATTCAACATACAACAAATAATAAACCAAATTAAAAGAGTGTAAAGAAGGAGAAAATCAAGCTAAGATTTTATAGAGCTTTAGCCTTTTACCTACTTCTCTCTTCTAACTCCACTATTAGGAACCCAGTTCACTTCACTAATGTCATTTCACTTGATTCACTAAATTAAATCACAATAAGATTACAAGCACTTATCATACACGGATTTTATAACACTTTGCTTTGCCTATCTAGCCTCTTAACAATCTAGGCTAATATAAAACTAAAAAGTATAAATATACTTGTCTCAACACTTAAATAACAAAATAATAATTTCAAATTGCAATTGAGAATATAAATATAAATCTCAAACAATTTCGCTCAAAAGGAAATGATGATTGTTGTAATGTTTGCTTTGGTAGAACTTTCTAAAGAAGTATCTAAAGGACTTTCTATTACTTTTCGAAGGTAAAATCTAATTAAGACTTTTAGTTTTATGGGAGCTTTTTTTCAAAGTAGTCTCTAGATGTTTTGAATCCTTCTTCTTTTTATATTGAAATCTTCCAATGGCTAATATATTGAAAATTGACTTTTTCTTATCTATCTAATTGTTAGTTTGCTAAAGATAATCATTAGATATTTTGAGAAGATCTCAATGATTTGCATTTCAAAAACAACTCTCCGTATTTTGTTTAGATCGGATAAACTTCAATCCGTAACCAGTAGATAATCTTTTGATTTGAATTTGTCGAAGAGAAATACCTTATTAGAAACTTCCGGATAAAACTGATATTCAAGATTTGAATTTCCATTAAATTTGATTCAACCTTATCCTTAGCTATATTTTTACTTATCTTGATTTTTCAAAAATTAATTCGCTTAAAAATCTCCATGGATCTTAATTCCATCTTAAGTGAAACTGGATTAAGTATATTTTCCTAATACACTCAATCTAGTAGAGTTAAGTCTTGTTAAATTCAAATTAAAAAAATGTCATGTGTTTCTAAATCAACCTTTTAAATGACCTTATGAAGAGTATCGATTCTTCCTTTCTTTAAGGCATCTGAATGATATGTTATAACATTTATGCTTATAAAGCTTATGAGATTCTTTCTAAAGAATTTCAAACTAGTCTATTTTTAATAAATTCAAACCTTCTATATAAGTTTCTAAATACAACTCAGTTTTGCAAAATTAAACTTTCTGAAAACCCTTCTAAATGCCTTCAATTTTAATAATTCATTAGCATTTAACCCTTTTTGTCATCATTAAAATATATGAGAGATATCTAATATTCTCCCCCTTTTTGATGAGAATAAAAACACTATTATAAAACCAAATAAAAATTCACAATCACATAATCAATATGTCATGCAATGTGCATACAATGTGCAGACTACAACTATTTTTTATTTTCTCTCCCCCTTTTTTATTATCACCTTGGATTAACATACTATGAGACCATTAATAAACTCCCCCTTAATCTTTAGAGAATGTGTAGAAAGAGTAAAATATAACAGACATAAAAAATCAAACTGCATTGTTTAAAGGAAATATCACAGTCAAGTTCAGAGATAATAAGAAATAACAAGTCCATAGGAAGATTGAGACAAAATATCCGAACGTAGTTTAGCTAAAACTAAAATACTGAATAAAAAGAAAAGCAAAGACAATCATTTCCTTGATTTCTTAGTTTTCTTCCTAGCATACAATTTAAATTTGCTAGAATACGATGGAGGAGCTTTGCTAAGAGATGGATTGATTTCAGAAGATGTTGTGACCAGGGAAGTTGGTTCTATGCTTTTATTAAAAGTTGATGTGGTTTAAATGGGAGCAGGTAGAGAAGTTTCCTTAGTGAGAGCCACAAATAAAATTTCAGTGTGGCCTTCAGGAGGTGTCTATTCTTCAAGATTAAGAACGGGAATAGCAACATGAGGTGACTTATTAGGAGATTATGGAGAAATGATAGGAGTCTTATCTAAAGTTGGAACATGAATAAAAATAGTCTGATCTATTAGTTAAGTAGAAGGATTAAGTTCAGGTAGAGTGAGTAGGGTATCTGAAATTGGAATAGATGGTTCTGTAGGTGTTAAATGAGGATCGAATGTACAAGCAAATGGTTCAAAGGGTTCAGTGGTTTAGTTTTATATAGAGGGTTTAGGATCAACAGTAGGATGAGCTTATTCAGTAGAATTTGATTCAATAACAGATTCTTTAACTCAACCTTTTAATAAATCTTTCATTTTGATAATTTGATCCCTAACAAGCTTTCCTACAACTTCCTTGATTCAATCAAAAAGTTGCTTAACAAATGTTAAGCTTTCTCCTTGTTTGTAGTGAATTGGTTGAAGCTCTAAACTATGTGAATCACTCTCTAAAGCTATCCCAGTTGGTTCCCTAAATTCAATGCCACTTGATCTTCTAACCAATTTCCCTTTCTTCTTTAGCTCCTTTTCAGCTAGTTCCTTTCCTCTTTTCCTTTTCTTTTCATTGCCTTTTTTCTTCAATCATAATGACCCTTCTTTTCAAATTTGATGGATGAACAAAGATTCCTCCATTATGTGAATGCCAAAGCTTGTCATTCACATAAATTCCCATTTATTTAAAGATTCTTTCACCAAGTTTAATAGGGGAAAAATGACAACTTACTTCTCTTGGAATTTTTGACTTCTTAAAACTAAAAAGAGCCATCAACATATTTCCATATGGCCTAACATCCACATGCTACCATATGTGTTGCATCATCAATTTCATAACATCTACCCGTCTTTTTCCTAACATTGTCAAAACTACCAATACATCCTCTCTAATTACAAAGGTTACACTACCCTTCCTAAGCAATACAAGTGAGTTAACTGATTTATGTAGAATTCTAACCAACAATTCAAATTTAGTACTGAAGATATCTCTCCCTATTCTCAATTCGACTCCATCATTCAATTCGGTGAATAAATTCTCGTTGTCAAATCTCTTAAGCTCTTATCCTTGCTCACATCTTTAATGCCAAAGAATTTCAAAATGTCTTTCTTTTTTATTTCTATCTTTTGTACTAATACAATTGACTTCTAAACTTCCTAATTTTTGCTATCAAGCTTCCTATAAAATTCATCTATCAATTCTCCATATATCACTCCATGCAAATCAACCAGACCATTTAAACCCAATCTACTCAAATAGTCTTTGTAAAAACCATTCTTATCAAAGAATTCTAGGCCTAAATAAAATGAATCTTTGATGGAAAAATGTTTTACAGTATACCGCTTCTTAATTTTATCCTTTGATTTGAATGAGGGAATTGACATCTTAACTTTGAGTAATTTTTTCACATTCTGGAGAGATTTTGAAGTCTTCTTAACTTAAATAGTAGCCTTAGGTTTCCAAAGAGACTTCATTAGCTTTAGACCAGAGGCATGTTAGAAGAATCCTTTCAAAAACTTCTTCAAATGGTTTGCCTAAAGGATCAGAATTTTCTAATTCAGCAACTTTTTTCGAATGAACTAGATTCTTGAACATCTTGAACAACCTTCTAATTAACTTCTTGAACTTGTTCAGAATGTACCTTAGAGGCGTTCTTCTGATTTACTTCTTATGCTATTCTGATAGTTCATCTTGAAGTTCAAGGGTTAGGGTTTTTTTAGATGAATCTTGATGTGTTTTGGAAGGTGGATTTGGTTACGAGTTGACAGGAATGGTGGTATCTTTCTCTAATTCATTAAGAATGATGGGATTCTTGGGATTATTTTGGATTTTGGATTTAATCCCTTTAGTTACAGTGCAGGTAGATTTTCTAGGTACAATTAGGGTTGATTTGAGAGATAATAGCATGAGAGAAGAATAGGAAAGATTTGATGAAGTAAGAGAAAGAGGGAATAGAAATAGGGCTTTTATAAGTGATTAAACTGCTAATGTTAGTAGCAGTTAACTAAAGGGAGTAGATTAACTTAATAGACCTACTAGATAGGATTTTGTAGACCTATTAAGAATGTGTTAAGGCGCTAAACCTTTACTTGTCTAGCAAATGATACAAAACCTTACATGTGATCAAATGATATACAATAAATAAATAAATAAATAACAAGCTTTCTAAAATAACAAAAAGGATTTCAAACACCTAACTCATTATGAATAAACTCAAATCTTAATTTGCCTAGAGGCTTTGTAAAAATATTAGCAAATTGATACTCAGTTGAAACAAAATCAACACTCACATTATTAGTTGCTACATGATCACAAATGAAATAGTGCCTTATTTCTATATGTTTTTACCTTAAGTGATAAATTAGATTTTTTTGTCAAATTAATAGCACTAGTATTATCACATTTTATGGGAATATTTTTATAACTTATTCCAAAGTCATCCAATTGTTGTTTTAACTAAAGTATTTGTACTCAACAATTTCCAATTAATACATATTCAGCTTCTACAGTCAAAAGAGTAATTGAATTTATTTCTTGGAAGACCAAGAAACTAACTTATCTCCTAAGAACTGACAAGTTTCTGAAGTACTCTTCCTATCTATTTTGCAACTTGCATAGTTAACATCTAAATATCCTATAAGATCAAAATTTTTACTCTTAGGATACCAAATTCCTAATTTTGCAGTGCTTTTTATATATTTAAAGATTTTTTTTTAACTTCAGTTAAGTATGTTTTAGTTGGTGAACTCTGATATCTAGCATACATATAAGTACTGAATAAAATATCAAGGCATGAAGTAGTTAGATATAACAAAGATCCAATTAAGCTTTAATATAGTTTTTCATTTACCTTTTTGCTATTACCTGTGATGTTAAGCTTTGTTAAGGTACCCATGGGTATTGAAAACTCTTTGGTATTCTTAAAACCAAATTTCTTTAATATTTATCTAGTGTACTTCTCTTGGTGAATAAATATTCAATTCTTTTATTGTTTAATTTGTAATCATAAGAAGAAGTTTAATTCACCCATAAGTGACATCTTAAATTCCGCTTACATCAAACTTGAAAATTCTTAGCAATATATTTCATTAGCTACACCAAAAATAATGTTATCAACATAGATTTGTACAATTAGCATATCTTTTTCCACAATGTTTCATTAAGAGTACAGTATCTATTTTTCCTTTATGAAAGTCATTTTTAATCAAGAATTAACTTAATCTATCATACCAAGCATAAGAAGCTTGTTTAAGTCCATATAAGGCTTTTTTTAACTTAAACACATGATCTGATTTGAAAGAATCTTCAAATCTAGGAGGTTGATCAACATATATTTCTTCTTTTATGAAACCATTAAGAAAATAACTTTTTACATCCATTTGATAAAACTTAAAATTTTTTAGACAAGCAAAAGCAAGTAACAATCTTATACCTAACAATCTTATAACTTCCAATCTAGCAACAGGAGCATAAGTTTCATCATAGTTTATTCCATCTTCTTATGAATAACCTTTAGCTACTAACTGTACTTTGTTTTTTATTATTTTTCCATGCTTATCCAGTTTGCTCCTAAATACCCATTTAGTTCTAATGATTGACTTATTTTTTGGTCTTGGAACTAGACTCCAAACCCGATTTCTCTGAAATTAACTGAGTTCTTCTTACATGGCTAAGATCCAGTTACCATCGTTTAAAGCTTCATGAACTGAGTGAGGTACAATTTTAGATATAAGAGGAAAATGATTTTTAAAATTTTGTAAACTTGATCTTATTCTTATTCCATATCTAACAATATAACTTATAAGCTTAAGAGAATGATCAAATTTAAATTTTAAAGTTAATGGTGGAGTATGAAAGTGTTCAGAACCTTTTGTCTTACCTTTTGGATGTGTAACAAACCTAGTATTAGTTTCTAAAGTACCTTTTGATATAGGTTTTGTTTCAGTTTCATCAAGCATCCTTGAAGCTTCTAAAATACCTTCTAAAGGAGGTTTTGTCTTTCCTTCTTCTAAATCAGAGCGTAATGTATTCTTTTTGTTTGAGGCCAATGGAATTTCATCATCCAATTCTTCATCGATTGTTTCTTCACTAAATTTGACATTTATTGATTCTTCCATAACTTTTGTTTCTTTCTTGTATACTCGGTATGTTTTTGAGTTTAGAGAGTAGCTTAGAAAGATGGCTTTATCTGCTCTCTCTTCAAATTTTCCCAAAAACTTTTCCTGTTTTCTTAACAAAACACTTACAACAAAATGTATGAAAGTATGAAATAGGAGGTTTTCATCCTTTATAGATCTCGTAAGTAGTTTTACTTGTCAATGGTCTTACATATACTCGATTTATGATATAACAAGTTGTTAAAGTTGCTTATACCCAAAAATGATTAGCTATATTACTTTTATTAAGTAAAGTTCTTATCATTTCTTGGATAGTCATGTTTTTGCATTCAACTACTCCATTTTGTTGTGGAGTATAGGGTATATAAAAATTATGAGTGATGCCTTTATCTTCATAAAATGAGATAAAATCTAAGTTATCAAATTCCTTACCATGATCAATTTGTAGATTGATAATGTAGAGGCTTTTTTTCATTTTCAACTCTTTTTGAAAAGATTTCAAAACTTTTAAAAGCATCACTTTTATGACACAAAAATAAGATTCAAGTAAATCTAGAGAAATCATCTACTATAACAAGTCCATATTTATTTCTTCCTAAACTTAGGGTACGAGTTAGACCAAAAAGATCTAAATGCAAAAATTCTAAACGTTTTTGAGTAAAGATAACCTTCTTACTCTTTTGAGAAGATGAATTTATTTTATTCTTAAGACAAGTAGCACAACGAATATTGTCAAGAGTATGCAATTTTGGCAATCCTTCAATTAAGTTCTTTTTAGATAAGTTCTCCAATTGTTGAGAGTTCACATGTCCTAGTCTTTTATGCTAAAGCATAGCATTATCATTTACTAAAATAAAATAGCTTTCAAATGGTTTAATTAGATAAACATTTTTTTTTTCTAAAACCTTCAATAGCTTAAAGCCATCCTTATCAGAACCAACATATTTATCATGTTCAAAAACTATTCTATATCCTTTATAACACAACTGACTTATACTTAATAAATTATGTTTTAATCATTTAACTAACAACACGTTTTCTATTGAATGAGGTACCAAACTAATTGATCCTACTGTAATAATTTTACCTCTACCATTGTTTCCAAACTTCACATAACCATCTTCTTTCCATTCCAAATTTGTGAATAATGAAACATTACCGGTCATGTGTCTTGAACATCTACTGTCAAGATACCATGTTCCTTTTATCTTTGCTTCATAGTTCTACACACACTAAAGCATAATCAAATCGGTTTACAAACCCAGCAAAGCTTGGGTCCATGAAAATTGAAGCTCATCTTTTGAATAGAACCTTGATTATTGCTAAGCTTGTATTTTTTATAAAAGCATTGTTTCTCTATATGACCTATTTTATTATAAAGAAAACAAGCCTAAGGTTTCTACTCATTAAACTTGTTACTTACCACTTTCCTTGGATTTGGATTGTTTCTGAAATACCCTTTATTCAACTTTCTATGGTATCCTTTGAAAGGATACTTATCATTGTTTTGAGAGAACCTTCTATTGTACTTTTTAATAGGTTCAAATGCTTTGTTGTTTTCCTTACCTTTAATCATTTCTTGATTTTCATTTTTTGATTTTATAAAAACTATTTCTTTCTTTGTTTTAGATGTTTCACTAAATTCAAAACCTAATCTAGATTTTGAATTATCCATCCTTTGGCTAGAAATTAACATTTGTAACTTTTTATCACTCTCATCAAACTTAAGAAAAGTATTCTTGATAGACTTAGATAAGTCTTCCACACAATTCTTCAAAATTTTTATTTCTTCTTTTAGAATAATATTTTCATTGACTAAGTCTTGACAAGCAATATGCAATCCTTCGAAATCATTTTTCAAGAAATCAGTTTTGCCTGCTAGTAGTTTATTAACATGACTAATTGGATGTCTTTCGGTTTTCAATGTTTTTACTTCAAATTCAAGCTTAGATATTTTGTTGCTTAACTTAGGAAAAGCTTTGAAGAGTTTGTTAATTTTATCACATATATCGCAGGTACTTCTAAATTAGAATCGAAATCAGTTTTAGAATCTACCTCAAAAAGTGTCATAAGACATAGATTTGCTTCCTCGCATTCCTTTAAACCTTCTAATTCAATTTTTGAATCTTCCAGATCACTTTATGTTGTCATCAGAGATTTGCATTTCTTTTTCAATTTCTCCATTTTCTTAATTAACACAGGACATTCATATTTGATATGTTTAGGCTTCTTACATTCATAATAAATAATCTCCTTCTTGAACTTTTTTTCTTCTTTTTCTTTGATTGCCTTTCTTGTATCAACAAACCGATTCTTATTAGTAGTAAATCTTTTAGTAAACTTTTTCTTACCCTTTTTCATAAGCAATTTATTAAGCTTTCTAACTAGAAGTGTTATGTCCTCCTCTTCTTCTTTAGATGAATCACCTCCTTTTAAATTAGTATCTATTTCCTTAGCTTTGAAGGCAGTAATCCTTTTCTTTGTATCTTCTAAAGTACTTTTTGATTTGAAAAAATCAGTTTCATATGCTATGAGCTTGCTGCACAGTTGACTTAAGATTAATGTCTTTAGATCACAAGCTTCTTCTATAGCAGTTTTCTTTGCATTCCAAATTTGGGAAGAATCCTTAGCATCTTGTGAACCATATCTACATTACTAATAATTTTTCCAAGAGAGGATAGTTCGTTAGTTATAGCAGTAAATCTACTGAAAGAGCCTTTGATTTCTTCATTAGGGAAAGTTTGAAATGTTTTATATTGTTGAACTAGCGAGTTGATTCTTGTATCCTTGATTGTTTCTGTACCTTCATAGGTTTACACCAAAGTATCCCAAATATCTTTAACTATAGTACAAGAAGCAATTAGATAAAATTATGATCATGTAATAGTACTCAAAAGTAAATTCTTAACCTTTGAATTGAGTTAGGCTTTGGTGATATCATCACTTAACATAATGATGGTTGGAACTTTGAGATCTCTTACAAAAATAATTTGCCAGGCCTAATAGTCTGATGCTTCACATAAGTCTCCATCTTGAATTTCTAGTAAGAAAAGTTAGTTTCATAAAAAAATGGTACCTTATCAGGTTAGATTGTTAAACTACCACTTGATTCACCTATGATCTTGAACTCTAAAAGATATTAGAGTAAGGCTTTAATACCAATTGTTGGTCCTGTATAAGATATCAAGAGGGGTGAATTGATATCTTTAAATTTTTAAAAACTTTTTCGATGTAAGAAAAGTAAAATTACCCTTCTTAACAACTTATATTGGCGAACAATGGTATTTTACTAATTCAATACGCAACAAATAATGAACCAAACTAAAAGGGTGTAAGGAAGGAGAAAATCAAGTTAGAATTTTGCAAAGCTTCGACCTTCTACCTACTACTCTCTTCTAGCTCTGTTGTTGGGGACCTAGTCTACTTCAATAGTGCTATTCTACTTAATCTACTAAATCAAATCATAACAAGATTACAAGCCCTCATCACATATGGCCTTTACAATACTATGCTTTGCCTATCTAGCCTCTCAACAATCTAGGCTAATATAAAACTATAGAGTACAAATATGCTTATCTCAATACTCAAAAACAAAATAATAATTTAAAATTACAAGTTAGAATATAAATATAAATCTTAAACAATTTCGCTCAAAAGAAAATGATGATTGTTGTAATGTTTGCTTCAGTGGAACTTTCTAAAGAAGTATCTGAAAGACTTTCTGTTACTTTTTAGAAAGTAGAATCTGATCAAGACTTTTTGTTTTGCAAGAGCTTTTTTTCAAAATAGTCTCTAGATGTTTTGAATCCTTCTTCTTTTTATATTGAAATCTTCCAATGGCTAATACATTGAAGATTAAATATTTTGTATCTATCCAACCATTAGTTTGCTGGAGATAATCATTGGATATTTTAAGAGGATCTCAATCATTTCAATTTCAAAAACAACTCTCCTTATTTTGTTTAGATCAAATAAACTTCAATCTGTAATCACTAGATAACCTTTTGATTTGAATTTATTGAGGAGAAATGCCTTATCAGAAACTTCTGGATAAAACTGATATTCAAGATTTTAATTTCCATAAAATTCGATTCAACCATATTCTTATCTATATTTATGCCTATCTTGATCTTTAAAAAATTAATTCGCTTAAAAATCTCCATAGATCTTAATTTCATCTTAAGTAAAACAAGATTAAGTATATTTTCCTAATACACCCAATCTAGTAGAGCTAGGTCTTGTTAAATTTGAATTAAAAAAAAATGCCATATGTTTCCAAATCAACCTTCTAAAGAGTATCAATTCTCCTTTCTTTGAGGGTTCTAAATCAGGTTCTGAATAATGTGTTATACCACTTATCCTTATAAAGCTTTTGAAATTCTTTCTGAGGAATTTCAGACTAGTCCATTTTCAGTCAATTCAAACCTTTTGAATATAACTCAGTTTTGTAAAATTAAACTTTTTGAAAACCCTTCTGAATGCTTGCAATTTTAATGATTCATTAGCATTTAACTTTTTTTGTTATCATCAAAATATATAAGAGATATTTAATAGTTTAATTTAAGATTCTGATAATATTTTTCTATAACTTTTATTTTACATTCGCATTAAATAGATTAATTTTATTTCACAATAATATATATATTTATTATTATACTATATCTTTTTATATTTTAATCCATATCCTATTTTCTTAATAGTATTCATATTTTAACTAAATTTTATTTTCTTAAATTTCTTTCAACACAAATCCTAAATTCTAGAACATTTTAGAATACCTAAAATCCTTTTATTTATTCCTACCATATTTTTGTTTCCTCTCTCACTGTAATCTCTTTCTTCCTTTTGTCTCTTTTGGCTCACTCATATTTTTTTCCTCTCATTAGACTCCTCTCTTCATTTACCCCTACCTTCATCTATTCCATTACCTCTCCTAGACATTAGCCCCTTCCCCACCATCTAATCTTCACTTGCCATTTTCCTAGTGTTGAACCCCACCCTACTTCAATCAATTCCTTCCCTGATTCTCTATCCCTCATCCTTACCTTCATTCCTAACACTAAACCTACCCTAATCTCTCTCTCTCTCTCACCATTTTCTTTTCTTTTTTCTAGAAAACCGTTATCCCCTAAAATCTCTCTCCTTAGCCATTTTCTTTTCTTTTTTTCCTAAACCCCCCTTAATCTTTCTCTCACCATTTTCTTTTATTTTTCCCAAAAAAACCTTAGCCCCCAAAATCTCTCTCCTTCACCATTTTATTTTATTTTTTTCCCAGACCCCCCCTAATATCTCTCTCTTGCCATCTTCTTGTTCCTAACCACCCCAATCTCTTTCTCTTGCTAATTCAATCTAAATTGTGGACAACTTTCCATAATTATAATTCTACACATTTCAAGTCACTTCAGTAATTTCCTTTTTATTAATTATTTAAGTATATTATTATACAAAATATAATTTCTATATTTTTATTTATAATAGGTTCATATTCGGCATCGATTCGTGTTTATCCAGTGTTTCTGTCTCAACTTGATTTTGCAAGTCAATTCGACTATCCTTTTTTAGTATCATGTGCATTGTATATTATTTTTATTTTTTCATTATTATTATGAAAAGTAAGTAATTTTTTAGTATTTGATTCCGACTATAAATCTATTTATTGTCATATTGGTGGTGTTTTTTTATATGAGAGTTGCTATTATAATCTAGGTCGTATATCAAAGTATGGGTATATGTGTATATATAGATTGATTCTAGTTTTCTATTATATTCAAAGTTGGGTCACTATTTTCTAAGTGTAAAGTATAGTAATACTCATGTCATATATGTACGATTTCAAGTATCAATTTGATTACGATAATGTTATTCTATTATGAATATGACCTTAATTTATTATTATTATTGATGATATTATTATTGTTATATTATTTCTATTTCATTGACATATAGTTATGTAATGTATGATATTAATCCTATAGTATGTATGATTTGGATTTCCTATTATTAATATATCTTTTCTTACATACTCCTATAATCTCTAGTATTGTCTAATTAAGTAAGTACTCTTTTATTACGATGACGATTAGTAAAACTATCTATTTTGACACCCTCATTATGTGTCCACTTTATATTTTCCTATATTATATATATATATATATTGTACATTACATTTTGAGTAATTAAATAATATTATATAAATATATTAACTTTTGGCTTTATTGTATTACATATTTATATTATCTTCAATTTCTACTCTTGATTTATGAATGGATTTGATTATTTCTTTCAAAACCTTTGATTGGATAAACATGTAGGTTCATAAGTAAGTTATAGATTCATAAGTAACTTTTAAGTAGAACCTAGTTATTAAGTTTCTAAGGGTTAAAGTATATGCTTGTTTTTTAAATAGATTCATGATGGTTATTGAATTCCTTCCTTGTTGAGGTTTGTGTTGTTTCATTTGGGACTTAAAGTTGAGGAGCTTCAATTAACTATTGAGAAGCTATCCTAGGTATATGGTGCTTAGTTATTGCTTATGCTTAATAGAATTTAGTAATCAAATTAGAGTAAATTTATATTCGACTTAATTAATTTGGTTTGCTAATTTTGCATGACCCACTCAATCTAAGGATTTGTAGTAGCAAATCCCTAAAGGGGAAATTGCTAATCATATGCAGGAATTTCTTAGTAGACTTTCATATGAGATGACACAGCTAGATTACTAGGTTTCTAGTCTCTGGACTCTAGGCATAAAAGACTTAAAGGAAAACTTATATTACATCTACTTATATATGTAGATACAAATCATATGTGGTAGGGTTATGAGTACTCATTTGTTTATTGCTAGCCTAATTTGAAGATATTTAAAATATTGTTTGCTTATATTTTGTTACAATTGCATTATATGCATATGAATGTTTTGGGCATGGCATTCATATGTGTTTGTACCCTCGTACTAGGCTTCAGCTCACTCTTTGGTTTTTTTTTTTATTTTTTTTTATAGTTGCAAGTCAATTTAATAAAATTACAATACGTATGGAAATTACTATCATCGAGTTGGAAAAGGGAGGCAGTTAGTTTTGTACATTGTAGAAAGTCAAGATTTACTTGCTTAGTATTTTTAGGGCTAAAATGACAACATGTGAGTTACTAGAATCGTTATATCTAGAGAATCGTTGTTTTGTACCTGATAAGGAGTTTTTAGAAGTGATTAAGGAGATTGTAGTTAGTTTTAGAGCCTTAACGTGTTTTTGAATGGCAGGAATACATGATGGGTTGTAGTACCTACACGTTTTGGGGCATAGCTAATCAATCACAATAATTATGAAGGAACAAGTTCTTAAGTGAGGCCTTCATGAACAAAGATCACGAGGAAGAGCCTATCCCTACTCCTTCCCTATCGATGCCAATTGGGACCAGCAGCATAGATAGGAGCTACACATACTTTATAAGGAGAGCATATGCGAAAGAGAAGCTTCGGTGTAAGTACCCTCCCGAGGAGAAGGAGGACGAGATTATGAAACTATTGCTGACCAAAGAAGTTGATGGTGTCATTACTGAAGTTGAGTACATGTACAAGAAGGATTGGAGGTACAGAGTTTGTTCAAAGGTCTGAGTAGGGTGGTGAGGCCAGAGTAGGGTGATTGGATGTGTGACTATGAGGATGACAGACGTTCATTTTGCATATACTAGAGGGCAATAGAGATGGAGTTATAACTGTCATTTACTGAGTTTTGATTAGAAGTATTCTATTACTTCTATGTATGCTTAGGCTCTCTTCATCACACATAGCATTCGGTGGTGGCCTTTAAGGTCATTTTTATATTTCATATGAGAAGACCAACAGCTTAGCTATTCAGGTGCTACTCAGGTTAGCAATATACTGTAGGTATAGTTTGTGCTCGTAATTGACCTTAAGGCAAAGATAAGCAGGGGTGCCCATTGCATAGTAGCATGCACATCATTAGAAGTAGCCTTTAAAGAAGGCGAATGGTAAGTTTATACAGGATAGGCCTTATCATGAGTCTATTTTAGCCACTCTCAATTTGTTAAGCAATGCTATGAGCTTATATAGGTATTCCTTCTTTAGTAGGGGGAGCATCCTTGATAGGGTATGTTTTTTATCCTTCCTTAATCCTTATTTTTATTTAAGTCTTTTTAATTGCTCACTTATGTTAACTGTCTTGTTTCAGCTAATGTAGTAGCATTAGCAAGAGCTTGGTGAGGAGAATGAATGACTAAAGATAGAGCCAGTTGGGTTGAGAGCATGGAACACAACGTTGCAAGATGAGGCCAACCAGTGAGGGGTAGAGAAGATGAGACTAGAGCAAGAAGTTGACTAATTTAGGTCTAAAGCAAATGTTGCCAAGAGTGCTATGAAGACTTAGAGGTGAAGCTTACTGCTTACAATAGGGAGCTAGTAACAACCAAGGAGGAGCTAGATGCGACCAAGCAAGAAGTAGTTGCCATGAAGAGGGAGCTCGACGAGGCTTAGACTAACCTTTGGAGGAAGGAAGAAGAGTTAAGGAATGGGAAGGGTTTGACTTCAACAGCAATAAATGAGTTGTTCAAGAAGCTCTTGTCAGGCAATAATTACAAATTTACCCTTGTAGGTGCTAGTTAGGATGGGGTAAGGTTAGGGAAGCTAGAATTGGAAAGTAATTATCTTGGTCAGGACTTCAACTACCTTGATCAACTAATGGAAGAAGATGTGTCAAGGGGAGGGTCATGAAGGTAAAGAAGGCAAGCTTAACAATGATAGCGATGGTGCTACTAGTGTAAATGCCATAAGTAAGAATGGGATTAGGGATGCTTAACAGCCTTTTTCATTTCTCCTTTCTCTAGTTTGTTGTAATAAGCTGATCAGTATAGACATGTTTGTTTGGTACCCTTCTTTTTGTTTTAAATGTACATAGGTCAGGATGCCGACCCTATACTAGAAGTAATTGGAAATTATGTAAATGAAAAATTTTAAAGCATTGCTTACTCCTCATTGTTCAATTTTTATTGCTTTTCGCTATAGTAATTCTCCCCTTTGTTTTCACACTTCAAGTTTTTTTTTTTCAATTGTAATTCAAAGTGTTAATTAGCTCTTGGACTTTAGTTTAGCCAAACGATGTTAGGTGTAGACTTAGGAATGTTAGTCCAAATAGTATTTAGTCGAAGTGTTTAGTGCATATGATCGTAAGGTCAAGTGTTATAGACTCAATCTATGTGCTTATCCCATGTAACCCTTTAGATATGGATACTTATCAAGTGCTTGAGGTAAAGCTCGAGGCTTAGGCGTTCTTAGGTATAAGAACTAGTAAGAGTGTCCGAGTACTAAAGATGAGAGTCAATTAAACTCAATTCTACACATTCATGCTTATCAATAAACGACTGGTGGGGCTTAATGATAACTAAGCTAGATTATTACAATAAACAACACGTTAGGATGAATATAAGAGTTGCTTTTCAATTCTTTTCTAGAATAACACCAAGTTTATGTAAGTGCCCATAAAATTTACATGAAATAAGACCTAAAATTGTCTACATTCTACGTTTTGGGAATGGGCTTCCCATCTAAGGTCTCTAACCTTTAGGCACCATTGCCCATGTCCTCTTTAACTTGTACAATATCTTCTCAATTAGGGACCAACTTACCTTATCCTTCTCAAGACCTGATGGCTTCGAGCCTTTGGCATACTAGATCTTTGGATTGAAAAACCTTATGTCTAACCTTCTTATATAGTACTTGGCCATCTATTGTTGGTATGCAGCTACTCAGGCTCGAGCAACATCTCTTAATTTGTCAATTGTGTCTGTGTTCACTTGAAGGGCCACCTTATTGACACTAAAATCAAAGTTTTGAGTGCTATCCATAGGGAGCTCAAGTTCAATGGGAAGCATGGCTTTTTGTCCGAATGTGAGGTGAAATGGGGTTTCACCCATAGTTGTCTTGTATGTAGTCTAGTACCCCCAAAGGATCGTAAGGAATTGGTTTGCCCATTGACCACCCACTCATTCTACCCTCTTCCTTAGGCTTTTGAAGACTATCTTATTGATAGCCTTAACATAACCATTAGTTTAGGAGTAAGTAATTGAGGTGTAGCAGAGTTGGATGTGATGCTTATTGTAAAATTCCTAGAACCACGTGCTATCAAATAGTTTGCCATTGTCCATGACGAGAGCATAGGGGATGGCAAATCTAGTGAGGATACTAGCTAGGACAAAGCCCTCCATTACTCTTACAGTGATACTAGCAATTGCTTATGCTTCTACCCACTTAGTAAAGTAGTCTACACCACCAATATGAGCTAACTCCTTCTAGATGCTTTTGGAAAGGGTCTTATGATGTCAAGTACCTATTGGACGAAAGGCCAAGGGCTAGTGATAAGATTTAACTCCTTAGATCAGTCAAACAAAGCTGAGCTAGAGGATTATAAGGACTAACCTGACATTTACTAGCTTAAGAACCTTTCTAAGACAAGGATTCCTTCTAATCTTAGACATCTACACTTCTATCGACTTGAGTGCTGAACTATAGTTGCAATTAGCTTAGTTTCTAAGCTATCAAGCACCAAGCATCTATCCAAGCTAAGCTTCCCAACCACTTGACTTGAAGAAGATTCATATAACTTTGAATGTCCGAGCTCTTACTTGATCTAAA
Source organism: Lumnitzera racemosa (assembly GCA_024138005.1). NCBI lineage: Eukaryota > Viridiplantae > Streptophyta > Magnoliopsida > Myrtales > Combretaceae > Lumnitzera > Lumnitzera racemosa. Next base: position 58,690,297 of record JAMXBC010000007.1, read on the forward strand.
TTAGGTTTGTCCAATTCTCTAACCTCCCAACCTCTTTTAAGTTGAATCCTATAATTACCAAGCTATTCGAGAATTTAATTTAGCTTAACTAGTTGCATTACAGACAACTAGTCACCACTTGACATGTATCTTTAAGTATAACATTCTAGAAGGATTCTCTACTTTTCGATATAAGACATTATTTATCATTTTTACCCATTTTAGTATATTTAAGGAATCTTTTATACCTTACGCTTTTTTTCTTTTCCTAGTACACTTGTAACACAAGTAAGGGCTAGTATATAAACCCCCTTTTTTCCTTATATGCAGACATCATACTTTCATTATTGAATTACAAAATTTTCCTTGCAAATAACCTTTATGTTCTCTCTTATCCTTAGCTCTTATTTAGCTCCTTTAATAAAAGTTAATAGCGAGTGATCTTAATATTACAATCGTATTGGTAGCTGCTAGGATTTGTTAAAATCCCTTTGTTTCCTTCTTGTTTGTTGTGATGTTATTCTGCATGTACGACCTTAAAAACACATCAACTTTGCTAGTATCCGTGCATGGTTTCAAGAGGGACTATGTGAAGTTGTAGTGAAGTTTTGTTCTTATTATTGTTAGTGGCTATTACGTTCTTTTGTAGCTATTGCAGTCATAGTTGTTAAAATCATAATTTTACTATTCCTTTGAATGCTTAGAATTAGTAAAATAATACATGAAATTTTATAATATTACTGATACATAAACGATTTTACTCACAAATTTTAACAACTATGGCTATAGTACTGTTCTTAAGTGCGTTACAGTTATGGTCAAAGTTATAGAAGTGAGTTTTGAAGTTGTAGGCTATGGAGTAGTAGCTTATGTGAGGTAAGTGAGGTAATTCATGGTACTTTGTTGTACTTTATTTTCCATTATGTAAAAAAAAAAAAAGGAAGTTTAGTTTGTATCATATTATGCTTTGTTGGGTATTGAGTAGCTGGAGTGTATTGGTACGATTTTGAGTTGTAGTGAGAAGAAGGGTTTTATTGAGTCTTGTGCCATCAAAGTTGTTAGGAAGTATGTTAGATTATAGTGTTCATGGAGTTATTGGTGGCCAATATAGTGGCATTCATGTTGGTCGTGGTCAACATGAAAGTAATACCCTAAGGTCAGTTGATGATAAACTCAATAGACTCACCAATCTTGTTGAGAGTCTCGTCATAGCTATGTAAGGCAATAGGTAGTAAACATAGGGTGTAGTCCACCATAACGTAACAAAAAATGTGCAAGAATGAAGATATGGCCATGTTGGCCGAGTTAATAGGGTAACTTGACCTCACTAAGCTAGAGGAGTAGTATATTGACCTATTTAATGAAGACTTGAGTTAGAGGAAATTGAGGAAGATGAAGAGGAAGTAGATGGAGATGCCAATGAAGAGGAAGGAAAGGAAAGAAAATAATCTGAGGCAAAAAAGCAAAGGTACGAAGCTCCTCGAAGACTTGATGATGTCAAGTTCTAGATTCCAACCTTTACAAGAAGGAGTAATATAGAAGGGTACCTAAAGTAGGAGGAACAAATTGAAAGAGTGTTTGATTTTTATCGTTAAATCAAAGCAGATAAAGTTTGACTTGTTACCCTTGAGTTATCTAGATATGTCGTTATGTGGTGGAAGAACCTAAATGCGGCTAGAGTAAGAGATAAACGATGAAGAGTGTACACTTAGGATGATATGAAGAGGTTACTAAGAGGAAGGTTTATATATGAGACTTAGCTATAAGATACCTTTGCTAAGTTGTAAGAACACCACCAAGGAAGTCGAGTTATTGATGACTATGTCAATGAATTTTAGATGCTAATGATTCGAGCTGACATAGATGAGCTTGAAGCCCACACTGTATCAAGGTTTATTTCAAGGCTCCAATATGAGATGTGAAATGTTATTGAACTGCAGAGGTTTCACATACTTTAGGAAGCCATTAAAATAGCAAAAAGGGTCAAGAAGTAAACGAGAAATACCCTAACTCGACTTAGTCCTAGCTCTTAATAAACTCCTATCCCATGTCGACCTACCCATAATGAACCAAGGAGACCCTTCTAAGCAAAAGAAAAGAGTGACCGAATTGATGATAGTTGAGCTAGGCTAATAATAGAGTAGCTTTGAGGATTTATGAGAAAGGGCAAACTTCGGGTTATAAGACAAGTGAGATAAAATGCTTTAAGTGCTTTGGTTACAATTACGTGGTTGTTAAGTATCCTAACCAACATATTATGGTCCTCTAAGGTGATGAAGTGGATGGTACTAACAAGAACGAGCCAAAAAAGGGAGATAAGAATGTTAGAGGAGGTAACGTAGAGAAGGTTGAGGAAGAAACCCGCATCTATGCCGACTAAAGAGAAGTGATGACTTTAGTGTTTAGAAGAGTATTGAACTCAATGCCATGCAACGAGGAAAATTAGAGGGAAAATTTGTGTCATACCGAATGTACTATCAATGGACAAGAGCGCATAACCATAGTAGATGGAGGCAGTTATACTAAGGTTATTACTTAATCTCTTCTGCAAAAGTTAGGTCTATCAATTTGTAAGTACCCCAACCTTATAAGCTACATTGGTCACATCACAAGGGAGCTTTGCTGATCTCTAAGCACTCCTAGTTCAAGGTATTGAGCATTGTATCAATTTAAAACTAGGTGTAGCTCTACTAAACTGACTTACTTACAAGATGAACCTTAATTAGGCTATCAAACTAAAGAGATAGGAAAATGAGCTAACAGAGAGTGGAAATGTAAGAGAAAGTGTGAGTCCTTATACTATGCCAGCTTTGCTCACCCTAAAGAAGGACGAATCATGGTGTATGTGCATCGATAGTCAAGCTATCAACCAAATTACTGTCAAATACCATTACCCTATATTGATGCTCGATGACATATTGGACAAGCTTCATGATGCTAAAGTATTCTTGAAGATTGATTTGTGAAGTGGCTACATCAAATTTGCATGAGGCTTAATAATGAGTAGAAAACTACATTTAAGACTAGATATGGTCTTTACAAGTAGTTGGTTATGACATTCAGACCTATTAATGCACAAAGCACATTTATGAGGCTTATGACCCACATGATGTGCCCTTTGACTGAATAATGTATGGTCGTGTACTTTGATGATATATTAGTATATAGTGCCATTGTGTCTGCTCATGTACATCATCTCAAAGCTATTTTTGATATACTTTGTGTCAAGGAACTATATGGCAATTTGAAAAAGGGTATGTTTTATGAAAGAGAAGTTGTTTTCTTGATTATGTAGTGTCCAGAAATGGAATCCAAGTTGATGAGGAGAAAATCCAAGCTATTTCGGAGTGGCCGACACTGAAGAGCATCATTGAAGTATGAAGCTTTCATAGCCTTTCTTCTTTCTATAGAATCGAGCTCACTAAGAAAAGTGAAGGATCCTAATGGAATAATCGAGTTAAGCAAAGCTTCAAGCAAATTAAGGAAAAGCTAACTATTGCTCCTGTATTTGGCTCTACTTGACTTTGGCAAACCTTTTGAACTAGAGTACAATACTTCAGGTGTTGGCAATAGCACCATATTGACACAAGAGTGCCAACCCATTGTTTATTATATTGAGAAGCTCAATGGTGCTACATTGAATTATTCTGTACATGAGAAAGAACTATATTCTCTTTTCTAAGCTCTTATTGTATAGCAACATTACCTTTTACCTCGAAAGTTTGTGGTTTATACGGATCATGAGTCCTTGAAGTATCTTAGGATTCAAAACAAACTTTTGAAGAGGTAAGCAACATGATTGGAGTTTATGGAAGGATTTTCTAATTTAACTAGGTACAAGAAAGGTAATGTCAATGTAGTTACAAATGCCTTGTCACACTAGTAAACCTTGCTCACTACCCTACAAATAAAATTACCAAGTTTTTCTCTTATTGCTAAATAGTATGCTCAAGACCTACACTTTGGCCCCCATCTCTGAGAAGTGCAAAGAAGGAGTTGCTGTTAGAGGATGTTTCCTGAAGGATGGCTATTTGTTTAAGGAGAATAGGCTATGCATACTAAGTTGTTCCATATGCAAGTTGCTTGTTAGAGAAGTTCATAGTGGAGGGTTATCAAGGGATTTTGGTGAGACTAAAATTGCCAACCTATTGAGAGAGAATTTTTGTTGGCCTAGTTTGGTCAAGGATGTCCATAAGGTCATCAATAGTATGACATATGTAAAAGGGAAAAAAGGAGGAAGGAACCATATAAAGAATACATGCCCTTACCTACGTTGACCTCAACTAAGGCTAGTCTCAGCATAGACTTTGTTTTAGGGTTGCCCCGAACATCTAAAGGAAAGGAGTCAATCCTTGTAATTGTGGATCGACTCAACAAGATGGCATACTTCATTCCGTACCACCAAATAAATGTTGCTTTATATATTACTTATTTTTTTATTGTAAATTGTCTACTTACATGGAGTTCCGACATCCATTGTTTTAAATCAAGATACTAAATTTCTAAGCTACTTTTGGAGGACCTTATGGAAGAAACTCAACACCAAGCTTGTGTTCAGTTTAAATATCTATCCTCAAACTGATGGCCAAACTAAAGTGGTGAATAGGACATTAGGTGCTTTGCTCTAAGCAATAGTAGGGAAGAATTTGAGAGATTAAGCTTATGCTTACCCATTATGGAATTCTAAATTGACGGAGCTACAAAAGAAAGCCAATCCAGAATTGATTGAGCCCAAGGATTACAAAAGCTACACCTGTTTGTAGCAAGGAAGATTACCAAGTCCAATAACCAAGAGACAGGAAATTATGGCTACCAAACTATTTCTTTCAAACCAAGTAACCTAATATGGGTCTACCTCAATCGAGAAAGATTTCTATACCTATGACAAAGTAAACTATCTCCACGAGCTAATGGTTTATTCAAAATCCTAAAGAAGATCAATTGCAATGCTTATTAGGTCAAGCTACCTAAGAATGGTATCTCCCCCACCTTCAATGTATCTAACCTAATCCTACGCCAACTAAAAGAAGTTATTGAAGATGCTAAAGAAGAGCAACCCTAAGAAGCCCCTTTAGATTTAAGGAAAAATCTTTCCAATCCCTAGGCAGATGATAGGAATCAACTCCTTAGACTAATCATACAAAGCCGAGTTAGAGGATTGCAAAGACTAACCTGATGTATACTAGCTCGAGAACCTTTTTAAGATGAGGATTCCTTCATTGATCTTGGGCTTTTATACCACTACTAACTTGAGTACCAAACTATAGTTGCAATCAACTCAACTTCAAAGCTATTGAGCACCAAGTATATATCTAAGTCAAGTCACTTAACCACCCAACCTAAAGAAGCACTAAATAACTTTGAATGCCTAAGGTCCAACTTAATCCAAATCAAGTCTGTCCAATTCTCTGACCTCCTAATCTCTTCGAAACCGAATCTTGCAATTACCAACCTATTCGAGAATTCACCTCATTGGACTAGCCATGTTACAAACTACTAGTCATTACCTAACACGTGTCTTTAGGTACAACATTCTAAAAGGATTCTCTACTTTTCAATACTAGACATTATTTGTCATTTTTACCTCTTTTAGTATATTTAAGGAATATTTTATATCTTATCCTTTTTGCCTTTTCTTAGTACACTTGTAACCCTAGTGGGGCTAGTTTATAAACCTCATTTTTCCTTATACATGACATCATACTTTCATTATAGAATTACAAAATTTTTCTTACAAAGTAACCTTTATATTCTCTCTTATCCTTACCTCATATCTAGCTTATTTAGTAAAAGCTAGTGGCGAATAACCCTAATACTACATTCATGTGTCATATCGAGTGTTAGGATTAGGTTGAGTAGGATCAATTAGTGTATCATATCTAGTTAGTAGCTGCTTGACTTTGCTAAAACCCTTTTGTTTCCTTCTTATTCATTATAGTTCTATTTTTTGTATATGACCTCGGAGACGCATCAACCAGTCATGGAGTGGAGCTTAGAGTTGGGCGCATAGTTAATGAGTGTGTGCTTCTAATAAGCTTGACATCATCATACCAAAGTTTACGTGTTCACTTTCATGGCCAACTAATAGTACCTGAAGTGGAGAGCTCGAATATATAGGGCCCAAGCTTGGATGTGGTTACTGCAAATGCTCACATGCAAGTCTTCTAGGGCATGAATGTCTTCTTCTTTGTTCAAACAATGGAGGAGGGATAGGCTATGGCTACACTAATAGAGGACGTTATCAATAATAGTATAGCTGGCCGCACTATAGGTGAGCCTTTTATCTTTGTTTCTATCCTTGGGCAAGGCACTAGTTTTGAGGTAGTCGATGATAGGGTTTATTCATGGTCTATGGCCATAGACATAAGCTTAAAGAGGTCATTTCCTTTGATATTTTCTACTACGAAGATTTTAGTGATGCTCTAGGAGATGAAATTTAAAATGAGGTCTCCAATCACCTTAAGCTCTTCACCATTGTCTCCCCTTTTGTTTCATATTCACTCTTTACTTACTGCAATACTAACATGGAATCCGAGTAGATGTTAACCTTTTGGGCACTAACGTCTATTGTAATTCTTAGTCTTGTAATGAAGGCTTTGAACTCGACCTCATTTTTGCTTACGGGAAATCTAAACTTCAACATGTATAATACTTTGATACCATAGGGGCTTAATGGGAATATTTCTACTCTACTCCCCTTCCCCCTTCCCCATGCCAAGAGTGGAGAATCTATCGATGTAGAGAGTCCACATTGGTATGCTACTGTTGTTGGGTAATTCCTCCTCTCCAGTATACTCTACAACAAAGTCTACAAGTACTTATGCTTTCATAGCTTACTGTAGGGTGAATTGAACACCATGAGCATTAAGTTCCAAGGAGTACTCAACCATTCATCTTGATGCGTCTAGCTTCTATAAGAGTGTATGGAGCAGTTGGTTGGTGAGAATAGTGATAGGGTATGCTTAGAAGTAAGGTTTAACCTTCCAAGCAGTAATGGTTGGAGTACTTAACCATTCATCTTGACATATCTGCCTTCTACAAGAGTGTATGGAGCGATTAGTTGGTGAGAAAGATGATGGGGTATGATTGGAAGTAAGGAACAAGCTTTCAGGTAGCAATGACTATTTGAAGTAAGCAAGTATACCTATCAGTTTATAATATAGCGAATATGAGTATAAATGTCAATCTTACAGGGATTAGTACAATTACTAGTACTCATTAGATCTTTATTATCTAATCGGCAAATTAAATTTCAAGAAACTTAAAGAAGTAAATCTAAATTACTACTAAAACTAATTTAAAGATTAACTAAGATGCAATTCAAGATTTAATATTTTACCTAGATCTTGCTTCCCTTAAATCTAACATGTGATTTTCCTAAAGATAATCTAATTTACTCCTTAAACTTGCTTGACTAGGAGAATTCACTACTAAAATTAGCCACTTTCTCAAGCTAGTCAACTACTTTCACAAGCCAATTAACCCTAACCTTAAAATCACCTATTAAAATCTCTTCTCAATAGCATGATTAAATAATGAATTCTCTATGCTTTAATTTGAAATTTAGAAGAATCTTGCAAATTATCTCTAATCTTGCAATAATTCTCATTAACCATGCTTAGTTCTAATCTTATAAGAAATCTTTCGATCCTCTTATAAGATATCAAATTCTAGATTATTACTCGCTAAAATAATAACCTAAATCATAAATCAAACATAGTTAAATCAAGAAAAAAAATAAAGAACTAAATTAATCAAGAAATTATAATATCACATGAATAGATTTAGGTTCTACAAAACCTAGATACCATGTTTCTACTCTTTATACATAGCAAAATATGAATCTAAATACAAAGAATAGAAAAGAGAAGAAAAAAAGTATTATGAAATCTAAATAAAATTAAATCTTGAAATCTTCTCTTCTCCTTACTTTCTTGATTGTTCTTGCCTTCAAAAACTCCCTAAAAGTTGTGGCAAAAAGTTCTAATAAACTTTAACAAGGCTTTATATATGAAGAATTAAAAAAAAAAAATAGGTCAATTAGAAAAGATACGACCAAGGATACAACTGTGTCTTTTGGTCATGTCCTTTACTGTGGTTCACGTTTTTCATTTATATATATATATAAATTGGAAACAACACAATTGATGACATGGTCATATCTTTTGGTCATGTCTTAGTTTGTAATAGTAGAAAATCAGCTCCAATTTTGCTTGAAAATAACATAGTCATGTTATTCAATTGTATCGATCTTTAAACCTTCATAACTTACTCATTTTAGCTCCAATTTGAGTAAAATTTGTTTCTATCTTCTCATTTTCATGTGTAGATCATTTTAAAACCTAAAAAATAAAAATTTACTTAATTAAGTTTCATTATCAAAATGTAAACTCAAATATCAAGGAAAATCATCAAAAATCAAGACATGATTCCAAAGTTAAAAACCATCACTTCCTAAAATCTTATACTCAATTTTTTTTTCCAATATCTAAAGGACACATTATACCAGAGCTCAAAGCTAATCTATATAAATTAAAGTTTAACTAGATCGTTTAATCAAGGATCCTTATACTGAAGATTAGATTTAACATCTCACCAATCAAGAATGAGTCATAAAAATTTTAAACTTACTTAGCTAAAATGTAAACAACCCTCTCTTCAATCTCGCTAAGCGCCATAATTTAAAGTAAAAACTTACTATATCCATTCATCCTCTAATCATCCCCTCAATTCATGCTTTAGTTGGGAAGGCTTCAAATTCAATGAATTTATGCTATTAATTAAGCACATTATTTAAGGACAATTGTATTGACAGTGAAAAAGGATCTCGCTCTTCAAACGAACCAAGAGCAATCCATACTAACCTAACCTTCATATTGGTAGTAGAAAAGAACCTTGCTCTTTTAAAGGTCTAAGGCCAATCCATACCATCTTTTTCTTTAAGCTTATTTTGACATTACAATGGAATTTAACTTTGCTCTTATGAGGGACTAAGGCAAATTGTTACCAATTTTACCCCTTGTTTATTTTTTATTTTATTTTTTCATTTATGTTACTTTCTACCTTCAACTATTTCATTTCAAGGGTTTATCAAAAGGCAAACTTCATTTGTTTGTTTACTAAGGATTAGAAGGCTCTAAAGTCATCTAGGAGGAAACTATACATCAAAGTAAGCTTCGAAAATCGCCATAACTAACTCCTAAGTAATGATGTTACTCTAATCCTACATCCTAAAATCTTAGGCTAAATAATCCGTAACTTGACTCCATAAAGATTTTACCTACCAACTTTGGCAAAGTGTAACTCAAACATCATAAATTGAGTATTCAAATTACATTCAACTCATTGAAGTTTATCAATTTCCAAATAATTGCAAGTCAATAGAATAATAAAATTAGGTTAAATGCGAAAAAATTAGTCTCCTAAGTAGCAAAAGTTTCTATATATTTCTATATCTCCTTCCCCAAACTTAAAACTGTACATAGTCCTCAATATACAAATTAAGTCACTTAATAGAAAATATATCAATCAAAACAATCATAGACAAGACGATATAAAAATGGGAAAGAAAAACGAATATTCCCTTGAAAATTTGTAGCCTATCTAGCCCTTAGCCTTTTGCCTAGTAGAGGTTAGACATTCTTGGATCCTTTACGAAATCTACTACCCAGCAACAATTTGTCATTGTTGCCATGGATTACTTTACCAAATGGGTAAAGGCTGAGGCAATGGCAAAGATTACCAAGCAAAAAGTGGAAGCATTTGTTTTTAGTTCCATCATATTAGGATGCGGAGTTCCTTACATGATAATCACGGATAATGGCTTTGACAACAATAAGTTCCAAGCATTTTGCAAGAAGTATGGCATTTTCCTCACCTATATGCCTATAGCACACTCTCAGAAGAATGGCCAAGTTAAAGCCATAAACAAGATCATCTTATATGGCCTAAGAAGGAAAGTAGATTAAGTTAGAGGGAAATGGGTCAATGAACTATTGAATGTCTTATGGGGGTACCGAACCACCCATGGAACTGTAACTGAGGAGATGCCCTTCAAGTTAACATATGGCATAGAAGCTATGTTGCCGATTGAGTTAGATTTGCCTAATCTACAGATGTAAAACTTTGATGTGATGGTTAATCAAGTTGGATTAATGGCAAATTTGAACACCATTGATAAAATCAGCGATATTGCAAGAGCTAGGATTGCGACAAATCAGCACAAAGTGGTAAGGTATTATAATCAAAAAGTCAAGTATAAGGTTTTTCTACCTAGAGATCTGGTTTGCCGAAAGACCGAAGCTACTGGTGCAAAAGTAAGTCAAAGGAAGCTTAATGGAAATTGGGAAGATCTTATTAGGATTTGGGAAGCCATTAATAAGGGGTATATTAACTAGAAAGATTGGATGGATCAATCATCCCTTAAGCACGGAACGCCGAGAATTTAAAATTATAGTTCTATTAATTGTTTGAATGATGTTCATCTTCACTTATTTATAAGGCAATAGCCTACTTGCTTGTAAGACTACTTTTTCATTAGAAATGTTTGAAGTCTTATTATATTTCTTAATCTTTTTATGATTGCTAAGTTAGTGAGTTATAGACTACACAACAAACGAACCAACTTAAGTTCTAGCCCATCATCGTTAAAGAATTGCATAAATTAATCTTACAACCGAGTAATGTGGCTAGTCTACGCCTCAAACGGCTAATGGACAATGTCTATAAAGATGCACGAATTAGGCATGTGAAATAAAACATGTAGAGAAATAATTGGGAATGTGAAATAAAACATGCTGAGAAATTGTTAGGTGTAAAATAAAACATGCCGAAAGATACATAGCATGCGAAATAAAACATGCTGATGAATAAGAACATGTGAAATAAAATACGTATATCATACATGTTGAGAAAAAACGATGCATGAAATAAAACGTACTGAAAACAGTTATATGAAAGATTTCATTCAACAATACAGTTACAAATACTCAGCCTACTATATGAAAGATATTTCATTCATCAGTTACATGAGAGAACACAATGTATAAAGAATATAAAGAAAATTCTATGGCTTACTCTTAGAGTTAGTAGAAGTAATTTTTAGATTTGAGGCTAGGGCTTCCTTCAAGTGAACTTCTTCCACAGCCTTTTGGGTCTCAAAGCAGGTATACTTTTCTTTCCATACATAGGGGATTTCTTTTGATAGACGTTCTTTGTCTTCCCCTTCCCTTAAATCCTCACTATGAGCTTCGTCATCACCCTTCATAACTATCTCAACACCTACCTAATCGTCATCATCTTCATTAGCATTACTAATTTTGTCGTCAACATTGGTGAAGTCAACGTAGGAGAGATCGTAATTAAGGTAAAGCTTTAGGATCTCATCTCTCATTGCTTAGACCCCTTCCAACAACTTTTTTCATAGTAGTCTCTCATACTGCCAACTATGAGTGACTATATTAAGTGCCTCTTCAATAGAGGGTCCTCTTCTCATAGTCTCCTCCAATTCGGCAACACAGCTTTGCAAGTTCATGTTGTTGGTCTCTAACTCTTTGATTTGCATTCTGAGCCTATCTTCCTCGTCACTCATCGTGCAAAGAGTTCAACCTACCCTCCAGCATTCTTCTTTCTTCTTTTGTAACTCCTCCTTTAAGCCTTCAAACTCCTTGTATTGTTCTTCTCTTCAATTTTAGTCTTCAAGGTCAAGACTTCATCAGCCATAAGGATATGTGCCAACTTTTCAGCAGCAAGGTCTTCCTAAAGCTTTCTCAACCCTTATCCTTGCATTCTTGGCAACCGTAGTTTGGGCTTTAGATGCATTTATGCATCATCAATTTTCTGCAACAATTTCACTTAATATGATGAGTATCAAAAGTAACTCGATGGAATACATGAAGACTACTATGGATCCTACCTTCTTAGTTTCCTTATCGGCCTCATCTAAAGCCGTCAAAATGTAGCTACTTATTTGAAAAGGAAAAGGAATATCAACAATCGAGTAAATTCAGTTAAAAAGATGGATACAAATACTCAAGTCATATAACTTAGCTACGATATGGGCCTTACTACAACTACCAACCTTGTCGATATCCTTCTTGGTAATATCTTTATCCTTCAAAAGAATAATCCCTTCCATTAGGGCCGAGTCGGTATCTAAAACCTTATGGCTCCAACAAAAGATGAAGTACTCACTAACCTCCTTGTTGGGGATGAATTTGATACTACTAATGCTGAGAACTTTAGACCGCATTGTCTCCTTCATCCTCTCATCTAAACCCTTAGACCTTTTGGCAAGTGGTCGGCTGATGAGTTTCTTCCCTGATCTCTTATTAACACTCAGCGTTGCTTCTAACACCAACAAAGACTCTTCGACAATAGTGACTTCTTCGATCTCAATGCGAGGTAGGGTCTCTCAGCTCCCTTTCCTCAGCTTAGTGACAAGTTGAATACTTCTAACTGGAGGCTCCCTAGAATGAGCAACCTTTACCAACAAAGCCTTCTCACGTCCCTTTCACTTCTTGGCTGGGTAAGAGGTCTTTTTGTATGCTATCGCCTACTTATATGTGTCCTCCTTTACCATTTTCTTTATGGTAACAGGTCAAGTAGTAGTAGCTACTATGGCCACCTTCTTGTTAGCTTTCGTTTTTTTAGCTTTGGCCTAAGCTAGTAGCTTGGTAGGATTTACCTCACCATCACCTATATCTACAATATGAGCAAGCACGTTAATATTAACACAAGGGAAAAGAATAAACTTACATTCTCTATGCCAAGCAAGGCTCAAAGGTAGTAATTATCCCCTCAAGTCATGAAAATGGATTTCCTCTTGTAGCTATACTAGGTACGATGATAACTCATTAGCATTCCTTCTTTTTCAGAAAAGATTGGCTCTCCACTTTTATAACGTCATGTAATCCTCTCTGCATCCTAAAAGAACATTTTGTTCTTCTTCCTGTATTGAATTTTCTTCGCCGTTGTAACATCATTCAGCATCAGTTTTATGCCTATAATGCAGATCGGCTCTGTCCATTGAGTCTAGAAGTCCATCTCCTCATCAGACATTATTAACACGAATTTTTCATGCTACTTGTAGATCTTAGACTTTAATCCATCCATGAACTTACGCCTATGCCTTATAGGGGGAAAGTACTACCCATCAGGTGGCCTCCTAATGGTGAAGAAATACTTAAACAATTGAGGTATAGGCCTAACATCAATCTCTTCAAAAACTATCTCGAAATCCACTAAGAGCTAATATGTGTTTAGTAAGAACATACCTAGTACAACTCAAAAGTAGTTAAAGAAGCCCTTCACAAAAGCTGAGAAAGAAAAGCGTAACCCAAAATCTAAATATTTCAGGTATATATGGAATTGGCGCTCCCTTAGGAAACATATCCTCTCCTCTTCTCTTAGCTTCTTCAGATTCCATATTCTAGGAAGGTCTTGCCAGTATTGGTTGTATTTTGTTACAAGGACTCTCTCGATAGAACTGGCAGTTCTATCCGGAGAGTTACAAAAGTAGGTTATGTGGTTGTATAGATATTTCACCAAGGAACTCCCTTTTTTGTCCTCAGGATAATTATATATAGCAAGAGTGTTTATGCGATTGAGTTTATCCTAACTTTCTTTGACATTATCGATCGAGCTATTAGAAGAATATGCCATCTCGCTCCTTCTTTGGTGGGAGAGGAAGGGAAAAGTGGCCTATGTTTCTATCACTTCGAAATTGGAGAGGACAAGTCGATGGACTATGTTGTGAACCATACCTAAATGGTTATAAGTAATGATATGACAGGAGTTGAAGAATGTGAGATTGAAGACGGGAAAGCAAACGAAAGTCTAAGATGCAACTTAAGAAATGTATTTTGATTGTGAACAATCCTTTAAATATGGACAACCTACCCTCATAACTGCAAATTAGTTTCTAACAGTAATGATGCATTGATTTGATAGTGACGTGGATTGTTGATGTATGTTTCAAGATAGAAATCTGACGGTTGACAACTTTCTGATAATTATTAGGCTTATAACGTAATGATGACTGAGGCAACAAGTGTCATGCCTCCTACCTTTTAGTTTCTTGAATGGGTAGGAATTTGAAAGTTACGACTTTTCGATTAGGATGCGAACCATCTTACTTCCCACCTCGCTCAGCATCTAAAAAACTACTCCCCAATTAGCTTTTAGCACATTATGTGTTACGCCCTTTGTCGAATCCTCGAACACGAAAGTTGGGGTCAAATGTTAATAGTCAATTTTCATCTACTCAACTTGATAGGCATTAACTTCGCTTACTCGTCCATTCAGTTACCGATAAGCCAAGAAATGAACATTCTCGGTTTTCTGCTAAGTAATTGACACTCCTCATTTTGTTAAGTAACATAGATCTCCCTCTTGATTCAAATTCAAGTTCATGATGCAAATAGTTATCACAAGCATGGTTATATTACATAACTGCTTCCTTTCCCTACACTTTAGGGAAGGTATCTAATCAAGAAGCTTCCATATGTCTCGACAATTATTTCAATAGCTGCTCCTTTAAATATGACAATCTCCTATAAATATAGGAAAGAAACTCTGTAAGAGACATTTGATAACTCTTAACCTCTTTATTTTACTTATCTCGTTCGTGCTTATTGACTTAGGCATTGAAGTGGCCGCATCGGATTGACCTGGGTACTAAGCATTTTTCTTATCTTTATAAGATATTTCTAACTCCCAAAATTCACCAATAACAAAATCCTTCATGCAATCTTAACAACTATTATTACAAAAGATATTATAAGCATGTTAAACTCCTAATTCCCCACTAACAAGAATCAATAGAACTTGTATGTTTGATGAAATAGGAAAACCTTTAGTGCTAGAATGAAGAACAAAGCATACAAAGCAATGAAGTTTGGCACTATGACTCAAACATTCAAGAATCGCACACCTATAAGAATGTACCTGCAAGTGATACAATTGTGTCACAACCCCATATCATTCACAATCTAATTATAGCACCAATTCAAGAACATGATTGTCATGCACATTACTACTAAAATATTAAAAAAAAAATAACATCCACCATAACCTACACTCACTAAACAAAATCATGCAAAAGCCTTAAGAAAAAAACAAAATCCAAATAAGTTCTTCCATGAAATTTCAAGAAAAACAAGAGATATTAAGAACTTACCAAGGTATTTGAAGTGACTACACTTGGGAAAACATAAACCTTTATGAGTGATGGTTTATAAATCAAAGATGATTGAGAGTGTTTGCTATTGTGTTTAGCATGAGTGAGAGAGTAGAGAGAAAGAGAGTATTGTATGTATTTGTATGATGAGATGTGAGAGAAAGCCAAAGGAGACGCATACATATATATTGCGAACAACACGACTTGAGATACAATCGTGTCTCGTAGTCGTACATCTTTCTATGGTTTGGCCATAATTGGATCCTGATACTGACACGATCCGAGACACAATTGTGTCTCTAAACTATCTAACCTTTTATGGATCGATCATGGTAGTTACTTCAAATTCATACAATCTAAGACACGACCATGTCTTATGAATGTATACTACACTAGTGTTTTTTTTTTTTGAACTTTTATTATTTTTATTTTAATTTATGTATGCCTAACCCAAATGCAAGAATCGAAAAACAAAAGAAACTTAAGGAAACAAAAGTACAAAAAGTGAATCAAAGAAAGTTAATGCAAAAATTAAACTAAAAGGAAAACTTATTATGTTGCACCTATAAATTTTGAAATTTCATTTAGCTTCTAATGTGCTACCCCGAACAACCCACAAGGGACACTATCCCCTTTACCCCTACTCGCTAACCAGCTAATAGGACCATTGTATGCATAGAGCAACATAAAAACAAACTTAACATTGAAATGAAAAATAAATGTGTTAAAGTACTAAAATAAACAATAAAAATTACCAAAATAACCTACAAGCTAGAAAATGACAAAAATAAATAAATAACTTGGATTGTCTTCTAAGAGCACTATGTTTAACGTTGATAGCTTGATGGAATGCATGGTTTACTGACCTTCATCCAGCAGAGATGGATCTTCACCCTTACCTTGCTTTTAAACCTTTCGAATAGGGTTAGACTTACCATTTTTCCATTGGTATAGTAAATTCTCTTATCTAGTTGCATAACTTCTATCGAGTTTCTTCTTATCACACCACTCGTCAAACTCATGTTACTCAAGTCTCTTCTACTTATCTACTTTTCGCTTAGATGGAGTAGTTATCAATAGCTTTAAGCTCCTCATAACAACAACATGTTCTAAACGATCTTCTAAGTGTTTCTGCTCCAATACTAGTGGTTTTACTTTGGGAAGTTCCAACTTTCCTTTATTTAGTCTATAAAATGGTTCAATCCTTATGTTCACCACATTGGGTTCAATAGCTCCGAATTGAGCTACAATTTCTAATTGATTAACCATTTCTCCATCTCCTATTTCTAAGCAATCATTCATTGGTTCTTTGACAAGTGTTTCCCATACACATTTAGTAACAATAGCATTAGAAGTATCACAATCATAGCTTATACCCTTTAAGTCAAGGGACTTATGCATTGACTCCAAATTTCGAAAAACAATTTCCTCATGTCCAACCCTTAAGATCAGCTTATGCTCAATAACATAAAAAATAACCCTAGTAGCAACTAGGAAGGGTCTACCTAGAATCTATGGTATTTTAAGATCTTCATCTATATCGAGGATAACAAAATCAATAGGGAAAACGAATTTATCAACTCGCACTAGAACATCCTCTATAATGCCTCTAGGGTATGTGATAGACCTATCAGCTCATTGAATGTACATGCGTGTTAGTTTAGGTTCTCCTAACCCTAGCTTTTTAAACAACTTAAAATGGCTTTAAGTTAATACTAACTCCTATTTTTACCAAAGCATTATCTATAGACAAGTTTCCAAGTACATAAGGAAGAGCAAAACTCTCTAGATCTTGTAATTTTTTTAGCAACTTCTTCTGGAGTAGTATAAAGCATTCCTCATTAAGTGTGACAGTTGAAAGATCTTTTAACTTCCTCTTGTCGGATAGAAGATCCTTGAGGAACTTTGTGTACTTTGGCATCTACAATAAAACATCAACAAGAGGTAAGTTCACATGAAGTTGTTTAAAAAGATCAAGGAAATTTTTCAAATTGCTTAGTTGGATCAAGTATTCTTGCTTAAGGTACTATGGATACAGGATAGGTGGCTTATACTCCTTTACTTTTGATGGCTCTACACTTTCTTTTGACCTCAATGATTCTAAACTTTCCTTACCCTTGACCTCCACATTTTTCTTAGCTACTTCCTCATCATTTGCTTTCTCAACCTGTAGCTTTCACCTACTTCTCAAGGTTATTGCATTAACATGTTCCCTAAGGTTCATTTCAATATTTCCAAGCAGTGATCCTTATTATCTCCCATTTAAAATTCTAGTGATCTAGCCAATTTAAGTCTCCAGGTTGTAGATGGAGGCTTCTTGGTTCCATCAAGAGGCCTTTGTTTGTTGCATTTAAGCCTAGTTTAATTGAATATATTTTTCCAAGAGGCTTTCCAACTTCTTTTCTAGAGCAAGTAGGCATGTTGTTAGTTGTTGAAACCCTGGTGGAAGCAAATTGGTCTTTGCTAAAGCTAATTCCTTGCCTACCATTATTGTCCTTGACCTTGATTTTGATCTCCCCATGAAAAGTCAAGATGGTCTCTCTGCCCCGAGTTACAGGTGTTGCTGTAATGATTATACTAAGGTCTTACAAGTTTCCCTAAAAAATCAACTTGTTCTACCTACAACCTATAATCCCCTCTTGAATTAAGTTGTTGGGGTTGAACTATGGTTATTGTGAACCTGTCGAGAGGGATTTGATTTTCTTACTCAACGTCTCCACCCAAGTAGCCAGAGACTGTACAACATTGAGCTCAAATATGCTTGCAACATTTTGCTTCCTCCTTAGGTTCTCCCACTAGTATTTATTCATAGCCATACCTTCTATCAGAACCTGGACTTCTTTAGGTATCTTGGTATTAAGTATACCTTTAGCTGTTGTGTTTATCATTTGTTTAGTAGAGGGGTTGAGACCATTGTAGAAGGTTTGCATTTCCATCAAAAGAGGAAGGTTGTGATGTAGACACCGCCTTAACAAGTCTTTAAAGCGCTCCCATATGTCATATAAGGTCTTACCCTCTATTTGGGCAAAAGATGAGATGTTAGCTTTGATCTTTATAGTTTTCATAGGTGAAAAATACTTCTCTAAGAATTTTTGTTCCAATTCATTCCAAGTTGTGATTGACTTCCCTGCCAAGGAATTCAACCACTGCTTAGCTTGGCCGTGTAAAGAAAATGAAAAGAGGTGTAACCAAAGAGCATCATTAGTTGCCTCGTTAATCTTGAATGTATCACATATTTCCAAAAAAAAACTTGAAAAATGTGTATTGGGATCTTCGTCTTGGAGGCCACCAAATTGTATGAACTATTGCACCATCTAAATAATGTTTGGCTTAATCTTGAAGTTATTGGCTACAATAGTTGGTCAGTTGATACAAGATTGGGTACCAGTTAATGACAGTCAAGAGTACTTCAACATGGTCCAATTCTATTCCCTGTTATTGGCCATGATGCCATTAGGTAAGCTCTCATGAGCAAAGTCTTGGTCTATTGCTTGATCCTTGACTTTGCCTTCTAATAACTCCACTTCATCTTTCAATCTAATCGGAGATCCTTGGTTTATCACCTCTACTAGTTCTTTGACAAATAATTGCCTCAAATTACATAAAGCCATCCTCTTAATCTCAAGATCAATTTTAATCAAATCCTTTGGTCGGCTTCTTGTCATGGACTATACCAACAAAAATAAAAAATTTAGTTAAAGATCACTTCAAGAAAATAAAAGAATTTGAGAAAAGAAAAGAAATCGCAAAAAAGAAAAAACTGATTAGGTTAATAAATTTACTAGCTTTCTTAATATCAAAAGTCCTTGGCAATAGAGGCAAAAACTTGATGTAGGCAAGTGTACCTATTGGTTTATAATATAGCGGATATAAGTTCAAATGTTGATCTTACATGGACTAGTACGATTACTAGTACTCACTAGATCTGTATTATCTAATCAGCAAATTAAATTTTAAGAAACTTAAAGAAGTAAATCAAAATTACTACTAAAACTAATTTAAAGATTAACTAAGATACAATTCAACAAGAAATCAATTCAATTGGAAATTGATTCAAGATTCA
The DNA here is from genome assembly GCA_024138005.1 of Lumnitzera racemosa. NCBI lineage: Eukaryota > Viridiplantae > Streptophyta > Magnoliopsida > Myrtales > Combretaceae > Lumnitzera > Lumnitzera racemosa. The sequence goes on from JAMXBC010000007.1 coordinate 58,709,517, forward strand.
ATGTTTTACCTAAATCTTTCTTCCCCTAAATTTAACATGGGATTTTCCTAAAGATAATCTAATTTACTCTTTAATCTTTCTTAATTGGGAGAATTCTCTACTAAAGTTAACTACTTTCTTAAGCTAATTAACCCTAACACTAGAATCACCTATTAAAACTCTTCTCAATAGCATGACCTAAGATTGAATTATTGAACAATGAATTCTGTATGCTTTAATTTAAAATCCAAATGAATCTTGCAAATTATCTCTAATCTTGCAATAATTCTTATCAACTAGGCTTAGATCTATTCTTAGAAGAAATTTCTTGATTCTTCTATAAGATATCAAACTCTAGATTACTATTCATTGAAATAATAACCTAAATTATTAAGCAAACATACTTGAATCAATAAAAAAAATAAAGAACTAAGTTAATCAAGAAATTATAATATCAGATAAGTAGATCTAGGTTCTACAAAACTGAGATACTAAGGTTCTACTCTCTATACATCGTAAGATATGAATCTAAAAACAAAGAATAGAAAAGTGTAGAAAAAAGCATCATGAAATATAAATAATATTCTCTTCTCCTTGCTTTTTTTTTATTGTTCTTGACTTCAAAAACTTCCTAAAAATCGTACCAAAAAGTTCTTTTAAATAAACTCTAACAAGGCTTTATATATGAAGAATTAAAAAAAAAATGTCGGTTAGAAAAAGACAAGATAGGGGACACAACCATATCTTTTGGTTACATCCTTTATTGTACTTCCCATTTGTCTTCTTCTTTTTTTTTTTTATAAACTTGAAACAACATGACCAACAATATGGTCATGTCTTTTAGTCTTGTCCTAGGCTATAATAATAGAAAATCAACTCTAATTTTGCTTAAAAACGATACAGTCATGTCATTCAGCTGTATCAATCTTCAAATTTTCATAACTTACTCATTTTAGTTCAGATTTCAATGAAATTTATTTCTAAAAGCTTACTCAATCAATTATCATTATCATAAAATAAACTCAAATATCAAGAAAAATTATAAAAAATCACTAAATAAAATGTGCAATTAGGAACTCATTACTACTATGAGGGTGAATTTTTCGAATTGCGTGTATTTAACCCCTAAGCCCTATAAAATGTGTTTGACATAGTAAATTGACTTATGTTCTCGCCCATTAGCTTAGATGAGCACTAAAGAAAGAGCTTGGTCACTAATAGCTAAGTATAGGTAGAGCACTTCACCGAGAACTAGCTTAGCAAGCATAGGTAGGTTCTAAAGGAATTTTTTTAGCTTATCAAAAGTAGCTTCACATTTACCAATCAATTAAACTTTGATAGGTTTCTAAGCAATTTAAAAAACTAGAAGCATTTTCCAACACTTCATGAAAGGAATCAATTGAGCACGGCTATCCTAGCCTTTAGACATTAGACGTCTTTGATTTTCTTAATAAAGCCTTCATATCCTTGATTTTATTGAGGTTTTCTTTGATACCACACTCTATAACCATATACCCAAGGAACTTGCCAAACCTTACACCCAAGACACACTTTTGAAGATTTAGATTCATTTAGTACTTTCTCAGTATGTCAAAGGTCTTTTATAGATTAGCAATGTGGTCAGCTTTATTCCTACTCTTGATAATCATGTTATTGATACATACATTAATTTTTTTTTTCCCAGCTGTAGTTTGAAGACTATTGTCACCAACCGTTGGTACATTGCTTTAGTATTCCTAAGGCTGAAAGGCATAACTTTGTAACAATATGTTTCAATGTCAGTGACAAAGGATGTGTAAAGCCGGTGCTTAGGAGCCATGTAAATTTGATTATAGCTAGAGTAAGAATCTATGGAGCTAAGTCTAATATGGCTCAGTATATAATCGATAAGTTGGTCAATTCAAAGGAAAGGGAAGTAGTTTTGGGGGCAGGCTTTATTTGAGTTTATGTTGTTGATACTCATTCATCATTTATAATTTTCTTTCTTTACGAGGACCATATTGGCTAGCAAGGTGGGGTATCGCTCTTCCCTAATGAACCTGGCCTATAGTAGTTTCTACACTTCTTGCTCTACGGCAACTTGTCACTCCGGTGGGAAGTATCATCACTTCTACTTCAAAGGTCAAGCATATGGGTCGACCCTCAAGTGGTAAGTGACCTCAAGGATGTTGATTATACTGGACATTTCATCAGGACACATCGTAAAGACATCTGAATTGGTGAGAAGGAAAGCCATAATGTCTTCTTTCTCTTTTAAGGATAGGGAGGTCCCAATCCAAGTGGTCTAGGCAGGCAGATGTAGTATTGGACAACCTCAATCTTCTTTATTGGTTCCCCCTTAGGAGCTTGTGTAATGTTGGGTAGGGACTCAATATGCATGAATTTCTCATGGGAAATGTGACTGAGGTAGAGTGTTCTAGATAACTTTTGGTCTTTTAGTATGATTCCAAGTCCTAAAGGTATAGGGAATTTCATCATAAGGCATCTTTAGCTAATACAGGCATCATATTCATTGAGGTTAGGGTGTCCAAGAATGGATTTGTAAGGAGACCAGTGGTCGATAACTACAAAATCAATTAGATGTGAGGCGATGTGCTTATCATTTACTAGCTTAACTAGTAGTGTGATTAAGCCTTTAGCTGGAATTTTTTTCCCTTTAAATTTGGTGAGGCTTTGCTTTTAAGGCTACAGTTCTTTGTCAAGTTTGTATTTAATTTGGTTGTACAATAAGTAGAAGAGAATGTTAATCGAGTTATCATTATCGACAAATGCCTTAGAGACATCAAAGTACCCAATCTTTACATTAAGGGGTCGATGTGAGGTTACTCAATGCCCTCCCTATCATTGTTGGTAAAGGAGATAGTTATGTCTATTCTCGTCTTCTTAGATTGGACTAAGAGTACATCATGCTAAGGCTGGGTAGAGCAATCCTCATCTAATAGTCCTAGTCCCCCTATTATTGTTTGCACTTCACCTCGTTTACCCATACACTATGTGTCATTGGGGGGGATGGTCATGTTAAGGCTATGGCTGTTGTTGTGGTTCTTGAGTTCGACATTGTTGAGCTAGATAAGGTTAGGTTGGTTCATCAATAACAAGGTGGTTAATGTAACCTTGGCGAACAAGGCCTTTAATCATATCCTTTAGATGCTTGTGCTTATTAGTGTTGTGGCTGAAGGCACCATGGTAGTCATAAAATTTTCCTAATGCAAGGGCTTCAAGTGTCTCTCTAATATTTGGGGTATAAGGTAGTCACTCACAGACTTTGTAGAAGACTTCTCCTATGGGGCGGTTGAGCAAGGTGTACATAGGATAGTCAACAAATTTCTTTTTCTTTTTCTTTTTTTTTTCTTTTTGCTAATCCCATTATTCTTTGAAAGATGAAAAGTGGTCCTTATGAGGATCAAGGCGATCCTTTACAAAAGTATTACAATGCAAGTCATTTCAAGGTGTGCATAAATGATATCTTTTGGTGCAACATATTGCTTAGCAATGGTCATGAAATCTTCAAAGTTGTTTAGCTAGTATAATAATGTGTCTTTGAAGAGTTTGTTATTAGGGTTTAGGCCATAGATGATGGTTTAAAGGGCTATTCCTGTTTTAATTTTAGGGACGAGAAGTTTGGCTCATTTAAAACACTTGACGTAAGCTCGTAAGGTCTTGTTCACTGGCACATGTTGTACAATGTGGATGAATCTCATTATGGTACCTTACTACTAAGGAATGTTGCTTGAAACGAGTGGCAATGTCATCAAAAGAGCGAATGAAGCCACTTAGAAGTTGGTTTAACCATACCAGATTTGCTTTAGTGAGTGTGCTTGGGAATGCTTTGCATATGATTTCATCAAAGAAATTGTGTAGGCTCATCATTGTGCGGAAATGTGCTAAGTAGTCGTTCGGGTCACTCACTTCGTAGTATGTATTTAGGCGAAGAAGTTGCACACCTTATGGCAAGGTTTCTTCAAATATGATGGGGATGAATGGACTTTTGCTTATTACCATGCCTAATTATCGAGCAGAAGACTCAAGGCATTTCTAACCTCCAAAGCTAGAGGCATGTCGAATGTGCTCATTGAGTTATCTGACATTCATATTGTTCAAGCGATTGGTTGAGTGTTTAAGGAAGATATCTCTCTATAGTTAGCCCATGCCTAAATGTGCACCTTAGTGATGTGCCTTACCGCGATGTATATTTAGCTTATCATGCAGGTCGTATGGCTAGGGTTACTTGTTTTGAACATAGTCGCAGGGGTGTGTAAGGTTTATTGGTGGTGTGAATGAGCACATAGGGCACTTATTAGGTCAATTGGGAGACTTAATAGCCCAATTGCACTAGCCAATGAGCTCCTCGAAGATCATGCTCAAGACAGGAGGCAAGCACTTCTCTTGGAATCAGAGAGTCAAGATGGAGGATCTCTAAAAGAGGACTCCTAAAGTGCTCGAGATAGGATTCGAGTAGAATAAGCAAGGCTCGAGCATAGACCAAATTATTCTTTTTCTAAGTTGGAGAGACGTTGATACTATACTAACCAAGCTCTTTTTGACAAACTTAGGTAAATACTAACTATCAACAATTTTAATTTCAAAATTCTTGTAATATTAGTAGTCATACCGTGACCAACAATTTCCTCTACGCATAGGCAAATGTACAATAAAATACACGTCATGTATCCTATATAATATATAGATAAGTAGTCTATAAACTAAAATAAAAAAGGAACCAACATAATCAAAATAATCACTTAAGCTGGTATGCATAAATGAGCACAATAAAAGTGAACTTGTAGATTATTTAAAATCACAATAAACAAAATCCAATTCAGTTTAGCCCCCCCTCTAGATATACCTACCCAATTGAAATCTCATCTAAGGTGGCCCCATAAGCATATCTGCGGCTAATAAGAAAGTAACAACTCAACTTTATTACCTATAAAGCATCACTCAGTTTTAAATTTTCTTGTTCTAATAATATTTAGGTTTGGTAGAGATTGTATTTTGACCGCCCATCTTAAATCATTTAAAATAAACACTATTTTTGTTGCACAACTATTTTAATAAGAGGTCATTTTGATTTAAATTTTAAAATCTGTAACCGATCCTCCGTCAATGAGTAAGTAATTTTGGGGTTTTACTCTCTAATATAGGCCTTTTCAATCGATTTTTTTTTTCTTTTTCTTTTTATTTTGTCATCTCAATATGGAATTTTCTCCTACTACAGTTTTAGGTTGCATTCCATGATCCTGTAAAATTTTAATCTGTTAATATCACTCGTATTTATATAAAAAATGTGTTAATTTTTCAATTGGATTTTTGCATCTCCATCAGTTTTAGCTTATTATTATTATTATTATTATTATTATTATTATTATTATTATTATTATTATTATTATTATTATTCAATAAGTTAAATTGGTATTATCTGCATCCTTTATAGAGAACAAAAACATGAATTAAATATAAAGTTGATATCAAGGTACTTAAATTGTGTTATTATTGGGATAAATAATTTGAAGGTTCATTATGTTTACTTAGCCTATGAGTTATTTTGCTTAAGGTACAAATAAATCGTTTAACTTTGAAGAAAATAAATTCCTTTATATCGAACTGCGGATTGACAAACATTCTTTAAATTTGAAAAAAGAAAAAAAAAATTAACTCTGCTTTCTAGCCACATACATATCTACACGGGAAGAGGACAAATCAAATGTTTTCCGATTCATTTCCCTTATAATAGTGTTTTTTTTTTCTTCTAATTATAATTATATTACAATTTTACTGATAAAAAGAATTAGATTTAATCTATTTAATTAAAAAATTAATATTTATATCACTAAATTATAATAATTTAAATATATTTATTTATTATAACTCATAATTGACATCTATTCACATAAGCAAAAGTACACGGAGATCCTTTCGAAGAAGTTTAACAGTTCTCTAATAAGTACATAGTTAAATCCTTTTTGAAATTGAAAATTACTCACACAAATCTAAAACTTCGGAACCTAATTGTATTACCTTCGGAGTTGAATATTAAGGTACTTTTATATGCGATGGTAAGACTACACTCGTGGCAGGCATGCTCATACTCGCCGACAAGAGTACGAGGCAATAATGGAGGGACAACATTTTGAAACATCAACGTCATTGCTATTATTTGCAGAAACCCTACCGCTTCAGCCAACAAATGTAGACTTTAGAAGAATAAGGCCTTCAAGGCTTTGTTATTTTAAACTTTTCCCCCCGATAAACAAGGCTTTATAACTTTTTATTTGCTTTATAGTTTATACTAAAATTTATAGTCAGAGGCAAGAGCTATGCCAGTAATCTTCGTTCGGTTGCACATAACAGATAACGATACGTCTTAGAAACTATGGAGTTCTTTATTGAAATTGGAAATAGCACCTATATAGAAGTATTAAATATTTAGATACTTATCAAATTTTTACCACTTCTTGTAAGTTTTTTTGTTAGTATAATTTTTGGTAATATTACAATAAGATTGATACATTTGTTTTTAAGAGCATGGATTTTTCTTACAAAAGGATATTGAATTTTAAGGGGAAAATAAATTGAATGCTTAAAAACCAAATTTTTATAGAGTATGTTTTATTAGATACTTTAGCAAGGGCTTCATTGAGGAGTACCCTAAACACCAGCTAGTTATCAAGCCCATTCTATCTTTTCAATATTGGTAGTATATTTAATGAAAAAAATAATTAAGTACATTAAACAACGTGTCTAAATTTTTCTTTTTAACTTCACGATTTTTCAAATAACCATAAAGTACAATTACCTTAGTTTCGGAACAAAATATTTTCTTATTAATTAGGACCGCACGAAAAATACATATAATTCATATATATAAAAATTTCAAATGTTTTCAAAAAGTTCAGTCTCCACCTTCCATGATCGTCCATCATGTTACTTCGTAAGCCAAGCCACATGCAGATGAGTGAATGATTGTACCATTTATTTGCAGTCCTGTCAACTACAGATGAATAGACACGCTGCACGCAATTGTAACCGGTGCACCTAGAGCTGGGTAAGGTTCCAAAACGGCCAAACCCGGATCGGGACGCATTGGTTTTCGATTCCTATAATGGGAACCAAAAGATTCGATTACAAATCTGATTTCTTGGACATACCAATTCAATCACGTTTCAAGAAATCATAAACAGACCCTTTTAAGAAAAATACAATTTAAAAATAAAAAAGTGAACTAAACTTTAAATTTTAAATTAAAATTATTAAAATCCAAAATAAATGTTATCTTTAATCTATTTTATAAATAATTATTAGAGATATACACTTATTTTTATATAGTTATATTCAACTTAATTACCATATTAATAATATAAAAAAATATATAAAGGTTATAAATAAGTTCAAAAAACCAAAAGTTAATCCTATGTTGCTAAGAATAAGATTAAATTTTTAGTAAAAGTTAATATATATCAAATCAAATAAATTTTTAAAATTACATTTATTATTTTATTATAAATAGCAATACATTGAATGTTGTGAATACGAAATGATTTTTCTTATTCATATAGAATTAGTTAAATTTTTTATTTTCATTATATTTATTTTTTTAATTTTAATGTGATTATATTTTATCTTTTTTTCATTCTTTTATTCTTTTCCTTTTTTATAGTTCTTGAATTGTTAGTTCTACTGATCTAGCGAGTTGTCTCGACTTAAACCCACGTGATTCGGCCATATAGGTCTAACACATACGACTAGTTTTGTATAGGGTCTTGAACTTAACGAGGAGTTTTGGATTAGGTCATGGTTTAGCCATGGCTTGTGCCTAAGTCATTAAATTCTACAAATAATTTAATTCAATAGTAGTATTAATATATTAAAGAGGCATGGTTCCTCATTAATTATTATTAGGGATAAATTATAACTGATAATTTGAGACCTTATCCACAAGATATAAATACAATACAACTTCTAAATAAGTTTGTGTACGAAAATTGATACAAGACACAAATAGATCATACTCATTTAAGTCTATTTAAATTTCTGTTCAAGTTCAAGTCTAACTCCTAAACCCACTCATAAATCTATTTGTTAGATAGTTCCCATAAACATGTCACAAATTCGATACACAAACTTGTTTAACTTAAGACTTTAATGGTTTTTAAACTCTCTTAAGATAATGGTCACACCATACTAAACTACAAATCGGTTCTTTTACGTTTCAAATCCTTCTATTCTCATATTTGTATTTTATTTTACAATTATATTATTCCTAAGTCAAAGATATCAATTGAAGATATAAGATTCACTATTCCTAATTATATATTGTTGTTACTACATTATAGTATAAATGCTGAAAAAGCTATGGACCAATACATTCATTTCGTTTGTCTTTTTTAAAGAGAGCACTTGAGGAGTTTTGAATTATATCAACAATAAGAATAAGCATTAGTTAGGATTATCTTGATATTCATCTTTTAAGTTTCTTCACTGGTTTCATCTTTGGAGGCAATCTTCCCATCTTCTTTCCCTTTTGATCCTTATATGTGTATATGGACCTCTTTCCATCGTTCTTCTTATGATTTGTCTTTATCAGTCTCTCATTGAACTCTTTAGAAGAAGTTTCTTCAACACCACAAGAAATCTTAGGCTCATAAACATGAATTTGTTAGCGATTCATCAATTTCAAAGATTGTTAGATAAAACTATAGATAGTTGATATGTGTGTTGGCATTTTTTGTACTTATTGAGCATTGATAATTTTGATAAACATTTTTATAGTTCCACCTAGTTTAGTTATAAATTTAGTTATATTATATAACTTAAATTTTTGGCTTTTTTGTATTCAATGAGACTTTGCTTCACTAATTTTTTTTTTTTTTTTTTTGTATTGTATTGTAATTTTACACTAAGTGTCAAAATCTTATGTCATTTGTATTTGCAAAATTTAAATATTATTATCTTCATTTTTCTTTATATCTATAAGCATTTTATAGATTTATTTATAACTTTTTAATCATTAAATAGGTTCAATCTTGACATGAGACATACCTATTAAATCAGTCAAGTTAAGTATTGAGGTTTTTATATACAATTAATAAAATGGTCATATCACATGTTAAGGTTCTTTGAACACAAAAACTATTTAAACACAGAAATGAGACATAACATAATAACACGAATTGTTAATGTGAGGATAAATACATTTCTAGTCTCAATGTTTCATTATTTTTTAGTTTGGATCCTAAATTTATATATTATTTTCTATTCAACTCCTTAATGTTTGCAAATATTCATAAGCAAATCTTTTTCTTTTAGTACCGTTAGTTTTTTCCATTTTTATATGATACGTATCACAATTTTATTGGTTCACATAACTATATTAAATGAATCATACAAAAAAATATATAAACTTAAATAAAATTATAAAATCAAAAAAATAATAAGGCAAAAATGCGGATAACCCATATAAACTTTCACTTAGGTGTGTATTTATCCCTAAATTTTCTAAAGTTTCAAATTATCTCCTTAAACTTTGATAAATCAAAGATAACTCCCATAAGATGCAAATGACATCCCTAATTTTTTACCTTAGTGCTTTATAAAGACACCCCCTAAACTTATCAAATTATACTATAAGACCTTCTACATTTTGATCTTAATGTAACCTTTTTCTATCAATGTTGTAGAGGGATAGGGTAGAGTGGTGTATGCATTGAATCCTTTCTTATATCAAAGTTTAGGAAGATTATTTACAATTTTCCCAAATAATAGAATTAAGGTGGTGAAATTAACATAATAATAGTTAAGACTACCCTAATGGCTAGAATAACTAAAGATTACAAGTGAGTCATAACCCATAGCTTAAAGTGAGACATTCAACCCACCATCTCTAAAATATAAAAGGATAAAATGAAAGAAAAACATTAAGAAGCCTAATTAGGTATCAATCAAATGTTAGGTAATCGCCCCTGTATCATAGTTTATGAGTGGAAAGGCAATTGGGAATGTCCAACTCGAGCTTATAATGAAGTAAGTAGCACTAGCAAAGTGGTTTTTATTATAGGTTAGGCAAACTCTCAAGGCAAAGTTAACCATCTATGAGCAAAATAGTAGAAAGTTGATGCCACTCTCTTGATAATGGCTATGTAAGCTGAAACTAGTTAGTTAAGCCTCCTAAACATATGGGGGGGGATGCTTTGAATGAATAAAAAGGGCACTTTACTGGTAAGGATGCGTTTTGAATAGTCATGGGTAAATAAGAAAAGAAGGCTTGGTAGCCATCTAAAATACATGTAAAATTAAGAAGGAAGCCAAAAGGATGGTTGAACAATGCATGGATAGTCTAAGAGGGTTGAACCTCATCCGAGGATAAGTGGTATCAAAGCTAAAGTTCCAACTTCATCAAGCTCCCTAAATGCTTTCCTATGTATTGAATGAAAGGATAATTCTTGCTCATAAGGGAAAAAAGGGCTCATGTAGAAAAGACCGAGGGAATGATTGGTAAAGAAGGATATTGCAAGTAGGACAACTATATTATAGGTCTTAACTTATGCAGGTTAAGCTTGAGAGGATAAATAGCCACTAAGGAAAGGACATCACTACGAGAGGGAGTAGTTATATCATGAGTTGGCTTAGATTAAGAATTTGTCCAAAATATTTATAAGATTGCTTCAATGAGAAAACCCTACCGTTAAGCTCCATAGCACAAGAGGATAAGCAACCATTAAGGGATAGACATTGCTATGAGATGGAGTAGTTGTATCACGGGTTGGCTTAGATTAAGAATCTATCCAAAATATCTATAAATTGCTTCATTGAGCAAACCTTACCATTAAACCACTTAGCATGAGACAATCTTAGAGGATAAGAGGAAGGGGTGAGGGCAAGAGGATACTTATAGAAGTCTAGAGTCCTGGTGGAGATGATCTTGGTTTGGAGTTGTGTAATCATTGAGGGGCTTTATGATCTTTAGGTGTAGGTAATGGCAAGCTGTTAGCTAGATGAGGATGTCGTAAACTTAAGTAGGTGAGAATGTTACGATAATTGGAGGGCAAATCTAGGTGTTTAACTTAAGCTTATAATGAAGTAAGTGACATCATTATAGTAATTTATTAGTAAGTTAAGTAGTTCCTTAAGGTAGGTTTGACCAGCCATGAGCAACCTGGTCGAAATGTGATGAGATGAATTCGACAATGACCATAGCAAGTTGAAACTAGTATAATAGGTGAGCCTCTAAACAAATTAGGGCTATTGATAAAGCTAACATGACAATTCTAATGAAATCGATAAGCTCAAAGTAGTCTTATGTACATGGGAGGAGAAGGTTAGCTCTCCATCCAAAATACATGCAAAAATAGGAAATAGATTGTCAAGCACCCCATGATTATTCTATGAAGGGTGAACCTATTATCTTATAACATACAAGAGACCTCCCTAAGGTAGTGGGTAAGCCATCTACCACCAATAGTGGGTTAAAAGACATCCTTTAAGCCATGAGACATGACCTGCCTACTTTCTTGTAGCTGGGTAACCTCTTTATACATGGTTTCTAATCAAGGTTGTCAAATTCTCGATTCTATTTAGAATCATTAGAAAGTCTATAGAATCAAAATGTAAAATCAAAATTTGAGTTTATGCAACCTATGTAAAATAGTTTTCAAAAAACTATAGATATACTTCTAATAATTATAAAAAACACTTGAAATACATAATGGAAATAAAGAAATGAAGAATTGAGTTCTTTTTGCATTAAAAAAATATTAATGTATTGATGTAAATCCATGTAGCAGGTCTTAAAAGTTAAGGATGAGGCTCTTGGGGTTCAAATGGGAACAAGGAACATAGAATGTGAAGGGGGGTTTGACTATGTTAATGGATATCACACACCAAGACATAAACACAATCAGGGGTTGACCTCAAAATAAAGTTCGATAAGACTTACGAACACAAAATATTACTCAGGTTTTGAATGAGATGTTAGATGTGACTCACTAACTTACTCAAATAAAGGGGTTTGCCATAATCTTAAGGACAAGATTGATAAGAACGCAAGAAAGATTAAAGAGTTATTCAACACTCAATAATCTAAAATGCCAGCTTAAAAGGCCTTAAGAATGTCCTTCCTTCAAGAAAGAACGTTCTAATGTAAATTTTCTATATGAATATTTTTCACTATCTCATTGTCTGTTAATTACAAATGTTGCTATTTATAGTAAGTCCTAAAACCCTAATGGAAAAACTGTAAATAATATATAAGGCCTTAAACCTTAAAGAATGGCCCATAATCGAAATAAGGAAAATATTTACAAAGTATACAAAATTGTGCGTTTAATAAAATGGTCGACATGCAGTCATCCAAGTTGTTTGTGGGATTAGATCCAAGTAAGGGCCAATTGGTAGTCAGATGTTCAAGTAAGGGTGAGATGTTCGAAAGTCTTATTGTATTTAGTCGAGCTCCTAGTGAGGTTGACCCACAATTGCTACACTTATGGCTTGCTTGGCATTAGCTTTGCTATGTTATGTCGAGCTTTCTTTAGCCTTAAGGCCTTAGCCGTTTAGTCTCTTGTCTTTTAGGCAGATGATAGACAATGGTTTCTCTTCCTCCCTTCAGCCCTCAGGTATTGGTTTGGTCTTACCAAGAGCATATCAACTTCCACTTCTAACGAGTTGATCTTGGCCCAAGGATCGTTGTAGACTAATTCTTATCATCACCGTAAGGTTGAAAAGAAGTTATCCTCGACTTTAGATTATAAGCGCAAGCCTAGGTGCCAAATAGGCTCGTCTTCCCTTTTCTCTTTACCATGGGCATCGGGCCGTTCTAGATCTCTTCAATACTTATGGGGGTCAAGCAGTAACTCTTCTCATCCTTCCAAACCATGTAGGTGTTAAGGAAGCCATTGTGGATCACCTTCCAGTTGTACTTCTAAGGTCAGCTAAGAAGCAAATTTGCTGCATTCATAGGCACTACATCGAAGTCAACCTTGTCCTCATATTGTCTAACCTTAAATGCTATCCAAGCTCTTTTATGTACATGGATTAAACCCATATCATTGAACCACTTCTGTCCATATGGTTGGGGATGCAGGTAGGTCAGCAATCTCATCTTCTCCATTAGCCTGGTAGAAACAATGTTGGTGCAACTACCTCTATCAACTACTAGGGAACAAGTCTTCCTATTCACTAAACATCAAATTTGAAATAAGATCTCCTTTTGACCTAAGTCTTCCTTCATGTTAACTCATCTGCTTATCAGGGCTAAAGGTACCCCACCTCAGGGTAAACGTTTATTGCTTCCTCACTCTCAAAGCTCTTATCACTATGGCTCTCTACTTGAGAGTTAGATCCTTTGCCTTTCAGGATCATTACCCTCTTGTTCAAGCATTATGATGCAATATTTCTATAACCTAAACATTCAAAGCACTTAACTTCTTAGGCCTTAGTGTTGGGAACTTTCTCCTTCATTACTTTCTTAGTGTTAGTTTGGTCAAGTCGGCTAAAACCTCCTTTCTCCATCCTCCTTTATAGCCCTTTTCTCTTGCCATACCTCTCAAGCTCAAGGCTACCTTGTTAAGGTCGGCTAGTTGACCTATGATGTTGTCTTCTCCTCTATCTCTCCACTCTAAATGCTAAATTGATCAGCTCATCCAGTGAGTTGAATAGCTATAGTTTGACTACATCGGCAATGTCATCTCAAAGTCTACTAAGGAACCTAGCAATGGTGCAGTCTTGGGGCTTGACAATCTCACATCTGGTCATTAAGGTCTCAAACTCTTATAAATACTCTTTGATAGTGTTTTAGCCCTATCTAAGGTGATGGAAAGCATGGAGCATCTCCTGCTTGAAGTAAGTCAGCACAAAGCACTAATTCATTAGACGCTTCATGAGCCTCCAAGTCTTGACTGGCTCTTCTCCTTCAACATCTCGCTTGGCAACCAACTCATTCCACTAAAGACTTACATATTCAACAAGGGATAACGAGGCTAGCTTGTCCTTAGTTTTATCATCACACTCATAGCACTCAAACATCTTCTCTACCTAGGGAACCCAATCAAGGAATTCATTAGGTTAGATACTCCCATTAAAGGTTGGAAATTTAAGCTTAATGTTGTCAAGTCTTTAGCTATGTGCTTAAGGTTCACCCCTTATGTTCTTAACTGGTTGGTTCACCTTGGATCAGCCACTTCTATTGGAGCTTTGCTCTGCCATATTTCTTTTTGGCCTCGGCTCTCTTCTTCGGGCCACTTGATTTGCCTCGAAGTCAATACTCCTATCATTGCTTCTTTTCAGCTCAACAGCTCTCCTCGGCTATTGCTTATCATTATTAAGTTCATTAGAGCCACTTCCATTAGCAAGTGCTTGCTCCTTTCTTCTATCTCGGCTATCACATCTACAGCCTCTAACTAAACCAATGGGCTCTTGGATAGAGTTAGTAAGATTTTGAATCTGATATTACAATTTATCAACACGTCACCTTAAACTTTCATGAGGGCTATCACAACTATTATTGACAATATCTTTAACCATTCTTGTTTATATAATAAATTCAAGAGAGAGAAAATTTAACAAACACATAACATACTGAACCGTACTCAACTTAGAACTACCACTAAGACAATTCCACAAATATTAATGTAATAAAATACAACTAACAGTAACCTAGAAATTACTGCTACTCGATTTCTGTAGCTACCCACAGCTAATAAACTCTACAGTAACTAGAATCAACTACTGAAACTACTCTTACTCAACTCGACAACAACACAATTCTACAGTAACTAAGAATTCGGACAACATACTATACTGCAAAACAACAACTAATCAAATATTCATATGACAAGTAAACTTTGCAGAACATTGTACATGTGTCTCTCCAAAGCTTTGATACCAGCAAAGCCAATACGAATCCATGCAGCAGGTCTCAGAAGCCAAAGATGTGGCTCTTAGGGTTTGAATGGGAACAAGGAACAAGTAATGAGAAGGAGGTTTTGATTGCGAAAGTGAATGGAGGTAGGATGTTTGGAAATCTTATTGTGCTTGATCGAACTCTTAGTAAGGTTGGTCTATAGGTGTTCCAGTCGTAGATTGCTTGGCATTAGCTTTCCTGTGCTGTGCCGAGCTGTTTTTTAGCCTCGAGGCCTTAGTCGTTTGGTCTCTTGTTTTCTTAGCAAACAACAAACCTGATGAGGAATGGTTTCTCTTCCTCCCTTTGGCCCTTGGGTATTAGTCTAACCTTGGTAAGAGCATATCGGCTTCTGCTTCTAACGAATTGATACAAATCTGGGGAGGCTAAGGATAAACAAGGCTAATTGGTAAGGGTAGTAGGTTCAATCTTACCAAAGGAACGAAAACTAAATGGGAGTTGATGGTTTAGCAAATCTCACATACTAACTCTACGGATATGATACACTATAGAACCATACACGAACCTAAAACTTACCAAATATGACACACCGGTCCGAGTAATAAGGTTACCCGCCACAATCTTTGCTAAAGGGATTGATAAGAGCTGGTAAGGGAGAGAGAGCTTTCTAAGAGAAAAGGACTCAAAAAGGGTTTTTCATTAATTCTATTATATCTTTATATTGAGACAAGTGTTGCTATTTATAGTACATCCTAAACCCTAGTAGTAGAATTGTAAATAATGTACAAGACCTTAAATCCTAAAGAATTGATCCCATAAAAAAAAAAAGAAAAAACATGTACAAAAACATAAAACTGTGCATTTTATAGGAAGAAGTTGGCATGTAGTCATTCGGCATGCCTTAGAAGTAGTCTCACGGTACCTAGTCGAGTAACCAAAGAGGTTGGCCTATAATTGCTGAGTGTTGGAGTCAATCGGCAATAGTATCTCCTGGCTACATCGAGTGGATCCAATCCTTGGTAACGTAAACTTTCGACCACTAAGTCAACGATAGACTTTGCCGAGTGAATCCAGCTCTTAAAAATGTGTTTATCTCGGCCTATCAGCAAGCATGATGCTGAGTAACTAATTGGTTAGGCATATGTGAGGTTTGTTCATTGTTTCGGCCTTTTGCTTCTCGGTACTTTAACTACAAGAAATAGTGTTATTAGACTTGGCAGACAAAATGAGTCGGTAAGTAGATGATCTCGACTTTGGTAGTCGAGTTGGGTCGGTATCTCGAAGTTTATCATTTCCTCTACTTTAGAGAAGTTTCAACTGGAAACTTGGTAATTGGCCGCTCTTGATCCCTTCGAGGTCAAACACTAATTGACAAAGTTCAAATTTAAACATAGTACACTACAGTTCTTATAACATGGGGATCACCAGCAGATTCTCCCTCCATTCATCATGGGCCCTATCAACTATACCTTGATAGTCCTGGCTATTATCAATTATGGGAAGAAACACGATCTCATGGTCATACAAAGAATTAGGGGCTCATAGATCTTATATTGGCGGGGCATAAGATGGCTATTCAATGGCAAGCGCTTTCACCTCTTCAAGCTCAACTAGCTCGAACATCATGATCTCTTCATTAATTGTAATCAACATTACTCCTGCTTCCTCATAATTCGGCTCTTTCTCCTCCTTCCATCTACACATCTCAACTCTTTCCAATAAGAGAGTCCCAAGGGTTAACATGACATATCCCTTGCATATGTATCCATCACCTCGACTCTAATAAACTTTAATCTACAGTTGATAATCGCTTATAGGTGCAATGTTATAATTGCTCATATTAGTGCCATGTAAACCTATCAGATGACTTGGATGCAATATTCCGATATGAGGAAGGCAAACATAGTAATTCCTAGAGCTACCATCTGTGGCATTTATGGTAGGTAATGGGACTACTTCCGGAACATGGGGATTTAACTACAATTTAGCTCAGTCTACCTCGACTCTTTCGTTCTTTTCCCCGGCAACCTCCATCTCCCCTTCTCCTACTTCCTTTCCTTGGTCTTCTTTCTCACCAGCTTTCTCTATTTGAGTAATCCCTTGCTATCTCATTTCTTCTTTGAGCTCTTTGAGCTAAACAAGTATAACTAATAATTGTTCCTACACATCATAATATTCAGCATCAAGGCTAGAATCTATTCTTAAGGCTAGTCAAATAGCCTCATTTAAGGTTCTTACTCCTAAGGAGTCAATACGTCGGGCAATCTCCGATCTCATCCCTCTCGTGAATTTTGAGATAGTACATGAAAGAGATTCATACAATTCACATCGTTGTAGGAGTACTTTATACTCCTAAGCAAATTCTTAGACACTCATTCATCCCTACCTCAAGGTAGACGACTCCTCATACAACTCGTCTTAATATGATGCAGGTACAAATTTCTCTTTGATGGTAGGTCTCATTGAGTTCCATATCGAACTCACTCCTCTGAGGATCCTTCGCCTTAATTCATTCTTCCACCAAGTCCTAGCAATACCTTGAAGTTAATCCTCTAAGATATATTGCTTATCATGTTCAAGAAATGGGAACTTTTCGAAGAGTTTGTTGACTCAAAATTCCCAATCCAAATATTCATTCGGGGGTCCATAGCCATCAAACATGGGTATTCTCGATCTTATATCGTCATAGTTAGAGTCATAGACATAGCCATATCATGCTCGATTGTCATAAGCAATGAAGTTATCACTTCAGCAGACTAGCTCAGCTTGCAAGAAATCTTGTCGGCAATGATGAACTATCTAACACTTGGTGACTCAATACGACAATTTGGAGGCCTACACAGCTCGAATCTAGAATTAGCTTGGCTGTCTAATTGAAGCGGGTTGGATGCATGCACAACTTAGTAGTTCAATAGGTAAACAACTTAGCTTGGTAACCTTAGGGGAATGACAATACAGTACTTCGCTTTGCTTTGATACTTCGGATTGAAATAGCTTGGAAGCTCAGCAAAGTTCAAATCCGACGCAACTATTCTTAGCAAATCAACTCGATAAACATA
Organism: Lumnitzera racemosa; assembly: GCA_024138005.1. Lineage (NCBI taxonomy): Eukaryota > Viridiplantae > Streptophyta > Magnoliopsida > Myrtales > Combretaceae > Lumnitzera > Lumnitzera racemosa. The sequence continues at coordinate 58,727,406 of JAMXBC010000007.1, forward strand.
ACAATGCTTTCTCGACCACTATTGCAATACCAAAATAAGATAATACATTGAACACTTGAAGAAGTCATATCTTAGTAATAATCCATAGTAGAATTCCTAACCTTTTCTTTAATATATATATATATATATATATATTCAATATGAGACTTACGATGTAAAGAAATTGCAACCCAAATTTTCACTAACCTACCTAAAGGAAGTTTAATTGAAACCAAACTTTTATCCAATAAACAAATCTTCGATATCTTAAACAAACCTACTAAGCCAACACTTCCTCAAACACCATATAGAATAGAAATAATGACAACTCTCGGCCCTATCTAGAACCTCGAGCTCTGATACCAAGCTGATACGAATCTGAAGAGGCTAAGGATAGATAAGGCCGATCGGTAAGGGTGGTGGGTTTGATCCCGCTAAAGGAACATGCACTAACTCTATGGATATAACACACTATAGAACCATACAAGGACTTCAGACTCGCTAGATGTAACGTACTGGTCTGAGTGATAAGGTTACTTACCACAATCCTTACTAAAGGGATTGATAAGAGCTGGTAAGGAGGAGAGAGCTTTCCAAGAGAAAATGACTCAAAAAGGGTTTTTCACTAATTTTGTTATATCTCTATATTGAGACAAATGTTGCTATTTATAGTACATCCTAAACCCTAGTGGCAAAACTGTAAATAATGTATAAGGCCTTAAATTCTAAAGAATTGGGCTCATAAATAAAATAAAGACAAACATGTACAAAAATATAAAACTGTGCATTTTACAGGGAGAAGTCTGCTTGTGGTCAATTAGTATGGCTTGGAAGTAGTCTTGCGATGCTTGGTTGGGTAACTAAAGAGGTCAACCCATAATTGCTAAGTATTGGAGTTAATTGACATTAGTCTCTCCGGGCTATGCCGAGTGGATCCAACTCTCAGTAACGTGATCTTTCGGCTGTTAAGTTGACGATAGGCTTTGCCAAGTGAATCTAACTCTCGAAAATGTGTTTATCTTTTCTTATCAACAAGCATGATGCCGAGTAATTAATTGGTCAGGCACATATGAGGTTCGATCATTATCTCGGCCTTCTACTTCTCGGCACTTTAACTGCAAGAAATAGTGTTATTAGGCTTGGTAGACAGAATGAGTCGGCAAGTAGATGATCTCGGCTTTGACAGTCAGGTTGAGTTAGTACCCCGAAGCCTATTACTGGTCAATCTCTACTTGAAGATCATTGTAGACTTATTCCTATCATGTATAATCTAAAATTTATGGAAGAAAGATAAGCAAAGTCCTAACTACTCCATTATTTTATTGGAAAAAAAGTAATAAATTGAAAAATAACCAAAATTTTTAACACATTTTAAGTTATTAATAATATAAACTCAAATATATAATTTCTTTTATAAACTTTTCTATTAGAGCTATAACTTAAACAAATACTATGAATATGAAACAATGAACTAAAAGAAATAAAAAGAAGAAAAAAATTGAAATAGGCTAAGAAAGATGATTTAATGCCCTAATAGTGAATGGGTGAGATGAAGCATAGTTATATTTTTTATTTTTGGTATATTCAATGTATTTATGTAAGATGGGAAAATTCGGTTGAAAATTTAAGTCTTAATAAGAAAACAACTTTACATTATAATTAACTTATAAGAACCTTATAAAATTATAAACTCATAAAATTACAAGAATAGAATTATGATTTTGACAACTATGCCACCACTCATCTCTTAGCCTTGAGATGGTTAGAACAACCTTTTTTCTATAATTTTTTTTCATTTTATTTTTTATTGATTTACATAATTCTTATACATATAATAATATTATTTAAATAAATTAATCATTTTTACCAATTAGATTATACTACATGTCTAAACTTAACAAAAATGTAACAGGCTAAAAAACAAAAGTATCTGGTTTGCAAACTTTTATAAATGTTGTTAACTAGAATAAGGAAAAAGGAATAGGTTTATGACTCAAATAGAAAAACTAGTGGAATGTTGAGGATAAAAAATTCATTTATTTATTTACCGTTATTATTACATATTACCTTTCTCGTTGCTTAATCTATCCTATTAGTATTTAATCTCATTTTCCCTTAGTTTATTCTATTTATAGAATCAATGAAGGAGAATGCAATAATTAAAGCATGAACCCTTTATTCCTGCATTTTTCTTTTGTTACAAAAACAATTCTCAGTAGCTATTACATTTACAATAACATGTTTGAGATGAAAAAAGGAAAGGAATAGGAGGGGATAGAATTAGAGGTGATTTGATTCCTTTTTTATTATTTAATCAAGAGGGAAATTAGGAAAGAATGGAATCAAGGGAAAAACAAATCCTAACATTATAGTATAATTCATTCCCTTTCAAGGTGGAGAGACCATAGAGAGAATTTGAAACATAGTCAAATTTTCTATTTTTTACCATATAATCAGTTGAATAATTAACCACTATGCGCATGTTAGTATTTTACTAATATATCACTTTTTTTCCTTATTAAGAATTAGCATTCATTCATTTTCTTTTCCCTTTTTACAAAAGATGTACTAAGAAATTAAATACCTCAATTCTTTTCTTTCTTCCAATTCTTTCTTTATACTATTACTGAAACTTTCTTCCCTAACTTTCATCCTCTTTTACAATAACTATTTATGGTGATAATATTATACTATTAGTAAATACTAGTCTAACATATTACTATCAAATCCCTCATTTATTGTCAATGGTCACATGATATTCATAAGCATTTCTATGTTGTACTATTGAATCCCTTAATTTTAGTAGTATTGTGTAATCATTTGACTTTATAAGTTTACATACTTCTAATCAGATTTTGAAAAATTTTAGTTAAAAGAAAAATTGAAAGCTTTTTTTAATCATAACCATAACGAAGCATCAGTTAAAATTTTATTAGTGGTGGAAACTATAAAACAAAGGGGAAGAAACTTATTCAAAATAATCTCAAACATATATTATACTTATGTTTGATTCCTTCTACAGACATATTTGTTCTATGTATGGGAGAATTGTTATACTCTGACTCAAGAAATGCAAAAAATTCACTACATGCTTTTACAATTATATAATTATGTAAAATCTCATGACAATTAAAACTGCACAATATAAAAATAATCAACAATTTCTCAAATATCTCTATTTATATATAATATACAACTTTGAAACTTTGAAATAGCTAAGAAAAAAGATTCAGTAGGTATTAGAAGTCACATGTTATGTACACCTAAAATGTAAATTCCTATAAAATATTGATACATATATTAATAGTGGAAATAGTTTCTAAATCCATTATTACATGTGATTTACACATGGCATATGTGTTAATTATTAGCATCTTATTAGTATTTACATACTATATATACATAATATATGGTGTATATTAACTAACGAATCATTTCCCATAGCTTATAATCTAAACTAATCTTTTTAAATGTAATCATCACAACTTGTTTTACTTTATAATATGTCTCATTGTATTAGTACTAAACCCATTCCCAAAATCTATGATGTACATAATAATTTAATCTTCTCCTATTCCAAAAAGAAAGGAAAGTTCCTTAAAGGGAATGAGAGAAAGGTCAAAAATATAGTTACATATACACATTTGCATGAATAAGGATATGCAAAGCATATATATAACCTCTTTTAGTGCAATTGTTAAAATAATATGTTAAAGCAATACTATGTGTAAATTAAAAGAGACAAGGATAGAGTAGATCAAGCCTAAATTTAACGTGGAGTTTAGACTACTCCCTACTCTTCACAAACAAACAATGCCTCCAATCAAGGACTTCATACTATTTTATTGTTTTTTCAATCCAAGATCCAAGAGTTACACATACATAAACTTGATTACAAAAGTTTTACACTCACAACTCTCAACACAAGTCATAATCTTAACTCACAACATAAAACTTAATCTCAATGATTATTGGTGTATTGATTTTAACTCTCAACATTTTGCAAGTAATAACTCATAAATACTACACTTCAAATCTTTCTAAATATTATAAAATTAGGATACAAGAGATAATGAGAATAATATAAAATAAGAGTACAAAAGAATGTTGAAATATTATAATAAAAGATCAACTTTCTATTGTCTTTGACCAAGTTATTAAGCATTTATACCAACTCTTTAAAATCTTCCCATTACTGTACATTAAATGCCCCTAATGACAGGCAACTGTCATGATGGTACCATATTCTTACTGTTACACAGATAACTTAATCAACCATTGACACAAACACTAGCAAGTCTACCACCATGCCAACTTGAAGAACAAAAAGCAATCCATCTTTTAATCTAAGGTACTTCACTGTAAAGCTGGTAAGCTACACAACATATACAATACAACTATAGAGTTTATCATTTGAAAGGATTATCACAACTTTCAAATGGTGTTTTGCAATTTTATAGAAAATTAAGTGATGTCTATTATTTTTCCAAAATTGCCAACTCAATTCTATTTTGATTGATTCATTAAGCTATCTAGCACTTCAAGCAAGTTTAATTTACTTTATTAAGGCTTGAAAAGCTGAAATTTTAGCTAAATAGCTAAGATTTAATCAAATCAAATCCTTAAAGCTATATAGTTTATGATAATGTATAAGTATGCATGAATAATCATTTTTAATACATAGATAGCAAGTTTTTGCATAAAAATACTTCAAGCAAATTTTAATCTCATCTCTAAGCATATTTGAAACAAGATATTACTTTAAGAATCAAGGAATTACAAAATCACTACATGAGTTTCATGAATTCAAGTATATGATAAAAAATGTAGCTAGAGATCAAGTAAGTGCATTGATTCAAAACTAAGCCAAGGTTCCATTTTAAACTACTTTCAATAGTATTTATACATATGAGAGATGCATTATCAATGTAAGTATCATCGAAATTGTTAAAATGATTAAATAACCTATCTTACATCATAAAGAGCCTAATGAGAGTCTTGATAGGTCAAATTTATACAAGATCAATATTTGACAAAAATAATCACTCAATCATGATTTAATGATGAAATTAAATGTATGTGAGCCAATTTTGGACATGAAAACCAATACATGATGAAATTATGCATATATGAACTCATATATTTATGAATGACTTTAAGTGTGCTTAAAACATATTAAATGCCATGTTTTATGTATCAAACCTATATGAGTATATTCTTTATGTCCAATTAAGTGTAAAAAGCTTATATTTCAACAAGATTAGCAAGATTTGACAAAATTAAGTCATTCGTTGCTAGAAGTTTATTGAGCAATGAGGTTAGTTATGACAAATCAATACTTTAAGCAAGTTTCAACATTACATTTAAGCAAGTTGGAAGGGAAACATCGCAATAAGGATTCAAAATTCCTAAAATTACCACTTGAAATCATTAAAATCAATTATCGAATACAAATTGAGTTTAATAACACACATACACACTAAATCAAGTTTATGATAATTCAACACTTTAAACAAGTTTCAATAGTACTTATAGATACAAGGGTGGCATGATTAAGATATATAGTATATAAATAGACAAAATGATCATATAACTTCCCAATATACATGATCAAGATATATAGTATATATGCGTGAACTAGTTTTTGGTACGGTATGGCAAAATTGTGCACATATGTTCCTAAATATATATAAGTGACTTGAAATGTGCACAAAATATATGATGTTTAGAATTTAACCTTCTACGCTAGTTTTAAATGTATATTATGACATGATGAGAATTTAAACATGGATTGTGAAGTAAACAATTGTAAAAATACTAGCTGAGTTCTTGAATACTTATGTAAGCTCAAATGTGATTGAGGATAGATCAACTATGTATAGTTTTATAATCAAATCAAGCTAACCATTCAAGTATGAAAAGTTAGCACATTTAAATATGAGGGAACTTATAGTTGATATTAAAATGAAGAGATGGTAAATATGTACATAAGGAAACCTAAGAAAAAATAGAGAACTTTAAGTACACACAAAATATGTTAGTTATTTGTATGAAGACTACTTAGACAAGTTTCTTGAATTAAATACTATGTTAAAGGAATTTTGAATTTTCTTTAAGTATTTTCCACTCAAGTTTCTTAAGTTGCTCACACTTAAAATTCCTACAAAAACATATAATTGCTTCTTTGCTACTTATGTGAGTTTGAATTTTTTGTGATTAATAATAATGACATATCCTTATCCTTCTCAAACCTAAACCATTTTACCTTTTTGATTTAAATTGGTATTGTGATGTATTGTATACATATGTGCAATATGATTATATCTACCGCAATAGCTGTAAATCTTGATTATTTCTTTTATAAAGTAACTCTTATAAGACTTATAAATATTTTCCTTACTATAGTCAATTCTAGTTTTTTCCAATCTTTACCTTTATTGACTATGGAGTTTTTACAAATTTCTATCTCCATTCACGAACTTGACTATAGTTTTATTTGAATCATCTAAATTAGATTTCAAGATAGTATTTTCAATTTGAAACCCTCTTAGCCCATCAACCATATCATCCTCATTTTTCATACTTACAACATTCATTTCAAGAGAATTATACTTGTTTTTTAGTTCATCATTTTCCTTAGCTAACTCCTCATTCTTAAAACTTAATTCTTTATTATTTTTATTTAATTTGTCAACTTCTAATCTTGAGTACCCATTATCTTCCTCTAAACTTTATTTGATATCATTTATCTTCTTGTATTCATTTTTGAACACATCAAACTTACTTCCTAATTCATTTATTATTTGTTTCATCATCTTGTTCTTTTGAACCTTAATAAATTTTTTAAATAACTCATCATACATAGTTTTAAACTTATCAAATGAAGAGTCACTAGAAGTAGAACATATTTCATTGTTCATGGTAATAAAGTACATTTTCTCATCAAAGTCTCTTGAATCGCCATCACTCCAAGTTACCATCATAGCCTTTTTCTTTGGTCCTTTCTCAATTTTCTTAGAATTCGAGTAATATTATTGAATATGACCTAATTTTTTACAATTGTAATACTTGATTACTTCCTTCTTCTCTCTTCTAAATCGAGATGTGTTTTCATTCTTATCCTTCACCAATTTCCTATTAAACTTCAAAAATTTCTTGTGATTATAGCCACTTCCTCATCGTCCTTACTTTCATCGCTACTAGAGCTTTCCTTGGTTGCTTTTAGAGAAATTCTTTTCTTTTTAGACTCTTCTCTTTACCTCTTAACCATCTCGTAAATCTTAAGAGTTTTAAGAAGTTACTCATTTGACATTGTATTAAGATTATAAGTTTCCTCAATTGCGACTCTCTTAACTTCCTAATCTTTTGGTAAAGACCTAAAAATTTTTGAATTAATTTCAAGATTAGTAAAGGATTTACTAAGAGCATTTAAAGGATCGACTATGTTAATGATCCTATTATGTATTTCATCAATTGTTTTGTTAAAATCCATCTTAAAATTTTCAAATTAGCTACAAATTAAGCTTATTTTTGTATCCTTAGCATGGTTAGTTCCTTCATTCATGCTTTTTAACTTTTCCCAAATTTCCTTAGCACTCTTATGTGTACAAACTCTATTAAAATCATTTTCATTGATGGCATAATGTAAGATATTCATAGCTATTTCATTTAAGTCAAGCAATTGCCAATCATTTTTAGTATAATTCTTTTCTTTCTTACCTCTTATCTTAAATAGTCCTTTATCAACTACTTGTCATAACAATTTATTTTATGCTTTTGAGAATATAGTCAACCTAAATTTCTAATAAGGATAATTATTCCCAATTAAAAGTGGTGGTCTACTTATAGCTCACCCTTCCATGAAATCTAATACATTAAATACCATGATCTTTACTCTAAATTGCGATTAAACTTTTTTTATAAAAAAATCTTAACTAACTATATCTTTTGAAAACTCGAATTAAGATTTTTATTTAAAAAAAAACACTACATATTAAAAATTAATTTTTCTAAACCTTAAATGCTAGATATACTAAGATACGATTTAGATATATATCTTATTTGAAGATATGAATATCGGAGAAAAGATATACAGTTATGTCTAGAAAAATGCAATTTGACCAAAAAACATGAAATTTATAAAAAAAAAAAAAATTATAGTTTATCTAAAAATTGCAAAACTCATTAACCTATAGTCTATTAAATTTTATTAAAAAAACCTATTCCAAAAAAAAAAGTTAGCAAAATAAAGTAATTAATTAAAAAAATAAATAACTAGCTAAAATAATTTACTCAATATATGTTATATGGGTTCCAATTGGTTCTAAAGGGGCTAACTTTATAACAAGAAAAAATAAAATCTTATATAATTATTGTTTAGAAGGTGTTTAATTATATATATATTTTTATTTTGTTTCCATCAAAATCAAGTAATAAACTTTAGGTTTAACAATTGTCACAAATTATCATCTTTTATAATAACCATTTAAGTGGTGCAATTTGAAATTCTATAGACTAACCTAAAACTTAGAGTACTTTGTAACTCGTAAAAAAATAAGAACTGAAACCAATAATCACATCATCCTTAGAGAAATAAGTTCATATACAAGCATCCACATTGGTGTCCCATTCTAACAATATGACCTATCTATCCTACCTATGATTTCTTCCTAATACTTTAACTTTATACATAACTTCACTTGAGTCAACAACCTACTACGTAAAAATCAATGCCTAACTAACTAGATTCCTTTGGTACAAAATTGCTCGACAATTAGTCATATCATACTAGTTATCAAATGAATTATCTCAAATCATTAGCCTACCTTGGTTCTCTTTAGGCATTTTTTCTCTAGTACAAGAGAATAACCTAATTATTTATAAAGTATCATTTTTCATTAAGTTGATTATTTTTCTATCCTAACAAACAAATGTAAACAACAAAGTAATTACGTACTTGTATCTCTAAAACTCAAAACTACTTAATCGAAATCACTACCCTAACCTAGTACACCATATAACATATATGTCTTGTCTTCTTCTAAGTAGTTCTTAGATTTCGACTTATTTTAATAGTCACCAATAAACACCTATGGTTTAAAACTTAAGGAAAAGGGTTAGTAGTTTCTATTTCATACTAAAGTGTTAAACTTGATAAGCTAGTTTGATCAATCCCTAATATGTATAATACCAACTCATTTTTTTTAACTTAAATAATTATTTGTAGCTATTTATCTATTAGTAACTATTGAAAAATAACCAACTTTCTTATTTAATTAAAATTTCCATACTAACTTTTTAATATAACTAGCTTATTGCTAATATAACTAACTTAATATAATTAATTATCAACTTATTATAACAAACTATTAATTATTATTACTTTTCAAATAAACACCTTACAAGCAACAATTATATAAGATTTTTTTTTTCTCGTTATAAAGTTAGCCCCCCTTAGAACCAATTGGAACCCATAAAGGATCAATTGACCAACTTAACAGTAATTGGTTGATAAACCATTTACATATCGGTTGATAAGTTTTTCAAGTCGGTTGTATTGATTTTAGCTAACAAGTTAACCCCTTGTAGGCTTATTGATCAACGACCTAAATTATTATTTTTCATTTAACTTTCAATAATAACAACAATGTTTCTCCATCAAGTTTTCCATATTGAAACTAATCAAAACACTTTTCCTCCTCAAAATTTAATTTTAATTTCACTTCGTAACAAAATTTCTATTTTGAAAACCACTGATTAGGAACTGAAGAATTGTTATATTTTTTCAAAAATCTTTCATAACGCTTTTTTTTTCTTGATTTCCAATCACTAAAGTATGACAACTTTTCAATTTTAAATAAATTAAATACTCTCCTAACCAATACTTCTATATCTCAATCAACCATCTTTTATAATCCATTGAACTAATTTATCACAATACTTTTTATCATTTGAAATCTAACTCAAGAATCATTTCATCTAACTTATAAAATACATAAATTTATCAATTTAACACTCTAGTACATTCACCCAACCCCTTCTCTTCCCTCCTTATCCCTAAAAAGACACCAAAAAAATAATTCTTTTACGTCTCAACTCTTGTTTTTCTTCCTTCGCAAAAAGAACCCTTCACAAATATACCAACCCAATCTATAACATCAACTATGTAATTGAATCAAACTTATATAAAATATAGCAATAATCGCACCTCCAACAACTCCAACTAAACTGAAAATGCGCTATAAAGCAAACACTATCTACATGCAGACTCATTTTTTCCCTAGGAAGTAACAATAGTATAAAATTTTTATAGATCCTTACCTAAATCAAATTGAGACACAATAAATCTCTTAGGGTTTACGCTACTAAGAAGTAGCACTAATATTGCAAATTTTTTTACGCTAGCTATAAATTCATACAATACTTAAAATTTGCTAGCAACTAAAACTTAACAAAGGGTTACTTCTTATTGCTGATTCATAATCCCTCCAATCTCCAAAAACTTCTTACTACAACCACTTGATCTTTATCTTTCTTAGACCTTGAAAGACCAATCAATTAGAGTTTACATTACTCTATAATAACATAAACTTCGTAGTAAAATGGAGTAGTAAAACTCCTTATTTAGATGCAAGATACAACAACAATAATAAGAGGGAGGGAGTTCCTTTCTTTTCCTTTTTATCTTTACAACTTATGCTTTCAAAATAGTCACACTAATTACACTGCAGGGGCACATACTTGATCTATAATTAAATAAAATGTGAAACCTGAACAATTGCAAATTGAATAACAAGAAAAATTATTGAAATATCCTTTAATTTAACTATATTTTTATAGGACATGTTGATAGCTAGTTTTCATCTATTCATCTTACTCGCCCATTCGGCTGCTAATAGGCTACACAATCCATATTCTTAGCACCTTACCGAGTAATTGATATTGTCAGCACTACGTCGAGTAACACAGATTTGTCGCTAATTTGAATTTAAGTTCATGGTGTGAATAATTATCATAAGAATTGTTTATATTAGATAACTGTCTGCTCTCCTTACATTTCAAGGAAGGTATCTAATCAAGAAGCTTCCATGTGTTTCGACTATTATTCTAATAACTACTTCTTTAGACATGAAAATCTCCTATAAATACGAGAAAGAAACCCTATAAGAGACATCTGATAACTTATAACCACTTATTTTACTTTCTCGGTTTCTACTTACTAACTTAGGTATCGAAGTAGCCACACTGAACTAGCTTCGGTACCAAGTAATTTTCTTATCTTTGTAGGATATTTCCAACTCCCAAAAACTACTAACAACATTTGGCATTGTTTATTTTCACTAAACATAACCATATGGCTAAGACTTGAATAATTAAAAGTGCAGGTACTGACACTTCTTCCCAACACCTTGAGGGAGGGGGGCCGGGAGTCGGCACACTGATGAACAACGACTAGTTAAACTCGAGCAACTTTGCTTCAATTTGGGTAACGAAAACTTGGAGTTAAACAAAAAACACGAATAATTCCTCAACCTCCTCCATAATAGTATTCATACAAATAAGAACAAAGACCGTAGAAATCATGATGCCGAAAATAGCGATGATTCAATTTATTCACCTGAGTTACAAAAAAAAGCAAGCTAAGGATATGATGAGACCTTCGTCTCCTACTTTTAAAAAGAATAACAAAGGCAAGCAATCGCATCAGGTACACCATGTGGCTCCTTCACATGCCAGTACCCCTACTACAATAAGCAAGCAATTCCAAATTAAGAAGAGTCCCTTTATTTTGGAAATTTTAGAGGAAGTGATACCTTGTGTTACGCCCCGAAGTCGCAAAGTTGCAACAGTCCCGCCGTGTAAACCACTCTATGATAGTAACTGGCCTCACAGTGCCTACCATAGAGATAATCTACACAAGGCGTCGACGACTCCTCGCTTTGAAGTAAACAGTTCGATTAATAATTATACTACAATTATGATAATTATCACAAAGTTCTATAAAACATAGATAATCATAAATAAGTCCACAGAGCTTCCCAGGAAGTTTTACACAAACACGACAGTTCACTAGATTACATAATAACTATTAGTCTTTCCTTCCTAATTACATGGTCATTCTAGTCACACATTATATTAAGTAACTTGATCCTCACACCCCTGGCTTCAAACGGACTAACCTCTGGGTAATTGTAGGGCGGCATAGTACTTGAAGTGTTCACAAATCAGAACCTGCGAAAGGATCTATAAGGGTATGAGCAACTACAGCCCAGCAAGTTGAATTGGAGACTCATGAATGCATACAAGCACAAACAAGGTTATCAAACAATTATTTTCATGCAATGCAACAATCAAGTGTCATCGCACAACGTAATCCGGTCCTTGTGAAATCAGACAAATTTCACCCGCTCCAATCCGGGTTGAGGAGTTCCATGTTATGTAGCAGCTCACAACCAAACCCAGGCTTGTGCAATGGAGACCTCGCTCCTCCCGTGACTACCTTCGAACCATTGACTTTACCCCCGCCGCGACCTCCTCTCCTATCACTTAGTTCAACTGAGGATGAAGAAGGGACCATTTTGCAATCCTGCGCTATCCCTTTCGAAGGGGTCGGTATTTGGTTGGAGAGTCCTATGATCCCCTAACGGGTTGCAATGCATAACATTTTCGGTTATTAGGGTCGACTAAGATTAAATGCCGGTTAGGGTGTTCAACAAGTTCATACCAATTCAGTCAGTCACAAAATCATTCACAGTACAAATTCCAGCACGAATTCAGATACATCAAGCACATGTGCAAACTATTTACAATCACAAGCATATGCAAGCCTAAGTCTCCGAGTACTACAAAACTAGTACTCTATTACAATAAGCAATAACCCAACTTACTTGAATTTGCTTGATCGCTCGATCCTCTAATTGCGAGCTGATTTGTTTCTTATATTTTATGGATTCTTATTCTAATTCATAATATAACTCATTTTCCTCATGTATACCTATAATGTATTAATGATTCATTGTGTTCTATTTCGGGGTTCGGCTCCTAAACTAGATTCTAGTTTTAATTCCTAAGTCGTAATTAAGCTCGAATCCCAATGTAAATTAATCACATTATGCTCGGGTATTCAAATATCCTATTGGGTCGTAATTTTTGTATTCTAAACTATTCGGTACACGCTAACCCTAATTGAGGTATCGAATTTATTCCCGGTGTGTAAAAATCTTACATTTTGAGATATTTACTTAAAATTAAATATCATTTCATATTTATTATTATTTTTATTTCTATTATAATATTATCTAAATAACCTTATTTTTTTAGATTTATTAATTTACATTTTCATATATTACTAATTTATTATATTACTTACCTAATTTCCCTAATTAACCATACTTAGTACCTAAAGGCTAGGATTAAGGTTCCACTGGAGAGATTAACTTCCCTAAACCTCTAATTAAGATCCAAATCAGTAATTAACATCCTAATCACTTAATTAACCCTAAATCACCCAATTCTACCATCATTTTAGGGCTAAAAATTAACTTAAAAATTTCAAAAATTAATTTTATAAAAATGGCTTCATAGTACTATTATACATCATATGAGCATCCTACAGAAAAATTTTGAACTCCAAACTACATCCCTAAGCCTATTTATTTTTCGGTTTACTAATACTCGATTTTGAACAATTTGTTAGGGACCCTATATTTCTAGACATAATTAAACTAAATCAATATTTCCCCCTAAATCTACATACAATAAAACCTCATAATAATAAGTTTCATAATTTTTTGGGAAAAATAAATAATTTTACAAAATTATACAAAAATCGGGTGAATAAATGACTAACCGGTTCGAAGCTTTTGGGCCGTCCAAACCCGGTCCAATGTTGTCAGCTGGTCCAGGCGGTGGGTCTAGTATAGGGTGGTGGTGGTGGTTCGGTCCCAGGTGGTGGGTTTAGCTTACTTGCCTAATCTGCACAGTTTTCCTTTTTTTTTTTTCTGGATTTTCTCTCAATTTTTTAGTGTTTCGATTTTTCTCAGATCCTAATTTGATCAAAGGACTTCTGGAATTTTTTTCCCCTATTTATAGACAATTGTAGAATTTAATGTGCATTAATTTGATGGGATTTTGCCCCAATTCCATGATTTTTGGCTTTTTGTTTGTCACATTCTTATTGGTTATTTTTTTTCTTTTTTTGCTGACCACGACCTGATCTTATTGCAGCTTATCCCCTTCTGATTTTTTCTGATTTTTTTATAATTATTTTGTATTTTTCTTTAATTATTTGCTTAGTTTTAGGCTAATTTAGGTAATTATGCGTATTTTTATCTACACGTAAATATATGTGGGGTACATGTGAACATTCCTAAATATTATTTTGGTCATTCTAAAATTTTTAGTATACATATAATCTATCTCTAGTAATTTATTAGTTATTTTATCACACTTTTCGCATTTTCGATAAATAATACCTATTATGCTTAAAATTTGAAAATTTTATAGTCTCCTATTTTATTACTTATTTTCTTAAATTCAAGTTTACTGGGTCAGTTTTACTAATATTCCTCTCAATAGTTTATAATTTGGGTTTGATCGGATCCTTTAATCGATCGCCCTAAACCTTGAGTTCTAAATTCAATCCTACGGTTATTTAGCTTGGCTTTTAGGCTTACACCTTAGCACATCAAGTTGCCACAATTTGAAACTTATGACAAAACATAAGAGCTCGAAAATCACCTCGAGTACTAAAATATTTTGGCCAAGCTGCATGGTTTGAGTGATGCAATGGCTTGCCAAGCTTTCCCTTAACTTTGAGGAATGCAGCCAACATATGGTTTAAATACTTAAAACCAAATACCATTTCTTGTTTTGATGAATTAGCAGAAGTGTTTCTTCAACATTTTCTTACAAGCAAACTTCCTGCTAAGGATTCCTCAATCCTTAACACAATCAAACAAAGACCACCTAGCTAGGTTTGTGGCCGAGATGGTTTAAATCCCAAAATTGGATATGAGTATAGCTTTCAACGTCATAATCGATCGAGTTAAGCCTTATGGAAACTTTTTCAAGTCCTTGTGAAGAACAAGCTGAAAACTTTTGCTGAGTTTAAGGTTAAAGTCACCTCATACATCCATTGGGAAGATAACATAAAGGCTTGGCGAGAGACCGATCAAAACAGATGAGATAGAAAAACTGAAAAGAGAAAAAGTGTGAAGGATAGATTCGGCTTGGATGATGACTAAAGTTAGGATGCTAAGAGAAGGAGAACAAGGATTTTGACATACTTATCCTACATGCCTGTCAATCGTCCAATTTCAATCATTTTGATGGAGGTACGTAGGCAGAAGGATGTTCTCCAGTAGCTGGAAAGAATGAGAGGGAGTCCCTTAAGGAGAAACTCCAACAAGTACTATGATTTCCATCGTGACAAAGATCACAATACAAATGAGTGCATTCAACTCAAGAATGCAATTGAAGATGCGATCCAATGTAGGCATTTACAAAAGTTCCTATTGCATGATGTCAAGAGTATTGAGAGGCCATCTCAAAGGAGATGTCAGGAATAAGAGAATGGAACTTGGCCAGCAATAGCCATAAGAGATACAATGGATGTGAATTCTAGCAGAGCACCTAATGGAGTGATCAACATCATTGTCGACAAACCTAGTATAGGCTAGTCGAGCTTGATTAATGCCAAAAATCATGTTTGCAATATTCAAGGCAAGAAGGTCAAGATTGATAATACAATTTCTTTCATAGAGGAAGATTTTGAGGGCATCCAAAGGCTACATGATGATGCACTCGTTATCAGTGTAAAAGTCACCAACTTCGAAGTTAAAAAAGTTCTAATTGATACAGGAAGTTTAGTAAACATCATTTTTTAGCATACCTTCGATCAAATGAGACCTAAGATCAAAGTGCAGCTATGGTCTTATAATTATAATCTCTATGCCTTCAATAATCAATCTGTTCAGGTAATCAAAGTAATTTCTTTGCCAATACAGATTAGCGACAATGAGCATGTTACAGAAGATAAAGTGAACTTCCTTGTCGTCAAATATTGGTCCGCATATAATATGATAATGAGATGGCCGTATCAGCACCTATTCAGCATTGTCCCTTTAACTGCACATCTTAAAGCTAATTTTCCTACTTCTACGGGAGTCAGTGTGTGCAAAGGGGATCAACAACTAACAAGGTCCTTGTATATGAGAGCCTTAAGGCGAGAAGAAGTATTTCAGGTAGTATTCTATCCAAAAGGCAAGTCAGTCGTCATCAAGAATGATATTAAGGAAATTTCTTTAGAAGGATCTTGTTAAGATCCAGGAAGTTGTTAGTAAGGGGGCTTATCGACTAGAAGTTTGGATAGATCTATCATCCTTCAAGCATGGAATGCTAAGAATTTGAAATTACATTTCAATTGATTTGTCAGATGATTTTCATCTTCACTTGTTTAGCGATAACCAACTTGCTTGTAAGACTACAGTACTTTTATATGAGAATTATGTTTGAAGTCTCATTATGTTTCATGTTCTTATTATGATTACTGAATTAATAAGTTCTAGACTGTACGATAAATGAATTGACCTAAGTTATAGCCTATCGTGGTTAACAAATTGCATAAATTAATCTTATAACTAAGTAATAAGGCAAGTCCATGCCTCAAACTGCTAATGGACAAAATCTATAAAGAGGCACGAATTGGGCGTTTGAAATAAAATATGCCATGAAACTAGTAAGTGTGTGAAATAAACTATCGTAAAACAATTGGGTGTGTGAAATAAAATATGCCATGAAACAATTAGATGTGTGAAATAAAACATGTCGAGAAATACTTAGCGTGTGAAGTAAAACATACTAACGAATAAGAACGTATGAAATAACATACTATATTATGCATGCCAGGAGAATGTGGTCCTTGAAATAAAACGTACTGGAAACAGTTTATATGAAAGATATTTCATTCAACAATGTAGTTACAAATGTCCTATTATATGAAAGATGTTTCTTTCAATATTTACATGAGAGAACGCGGTGTGTATACACCTAATTTTTGCCCTTCCATTGTCTTAGTTTTTATTTTTTACAAAAAGTGTCCTAATTCAAAAAAAAAAATAATAATAAAAATTAACAAATAATGAAAATACCAAAAAAATAAGAAAAGGAAAAATTATAAAAATTTCGTAGATTTTTAGGAAGTAATTTATATTAGGAATAATTAGTTTAATGTTAGTGTTAATTTTAGTTTAGTTAAAAATTATAGTTTAGGGATTCAGATAGTTTAAATATAATTTAATGGTAATGAATGTTAAAAAACAGGTCAACGGTTTAATAGATAAGTAGCGAAGTACTTGAGTGGATTTAATTAGAGATCACGGGTTCGAGTCTTAGCAGGCACCAATGTTTTTATTTTTCTAACTTTGCAGAAGTGAGACGAAAATTGGATTCATATCTAATCAAATCATATGAGTCTAGTTAAATTAGATTTGAATAAGATTTGAATTTAGTTTAATCAAATATAATAGGATTTGATTTGGACTTCATAAAAGAAAAAAAACCACAATGGGAATCAGATCATCAGCTTCATCAAAAATTCAAAAAAATCTGCTTCATCCACAGGAGAGAAACAACAGCATCTCCACGACAACTCCACATTCGAACTCCAATCCAACATCCACAATCACTCCACGCAGCAGCCGTAATCTAACGAACAGTAGCCGAACTCCGACCAGTCTGCAGCAGCCCAGCCTGACGGATACAACAGCCGAACTTCAACCAGTTGACAGCGTCCCTTCACGTCCACTACACAAACAGCCAAATTATCATCGACACTTCACTGCAATTTGCTGCCGACACGATCACCGAACACGCCTCTGCCATACATATACAATTTGAAACCACAATCCGACAATTGAGCTCCTGAACTTTACGTACTAATTAGTCGCCCAACTCCACATCCGGATTAAACTGTAACGTGCCTTCCAAGCTACTTGTGATTCCTCACGCTAACCAATCTAAGCCCGATGTCTAGAATTCACACGCCATCGCACTCGAACGCGAGTATAAACATATGTAACAATAATCTCCACTATAACACCGGTACAGGACTCCTTGACGTAAAACCTTACGACTTCGGTGTACACGTTCAATACTTTAGTCACTGCTGTAGGTATGCTCAGGTCCAGTCATACTTGGTTTCTTTCATCTTTTTTATTTATTTTATTTTTTTTAATATTATTATCTTTTAGTATATATAAATGTCTGTGTATATAATAGGTTATGTTTTTTTATATTAGTGTATAGATTAGATAATGATTTAAAGGTAGCTACCTGGATATAAATATATATATGTGTGTGTGTGTGTGTGTGTGTGTGTGTGTGTGTGTGTGTGTGTGTGTGTGTTAGTTTAGAAACCATTAAGATTAGTTTTTATTATATATACATTTAGTATAGGGGTTTCAGTATTAGTTTTTAATGAACATATTATATGAATTATTTGTTGTTTGGTAGATAGTTATATATTAATTTAAGGGTTGTTAAGATTGGTATTTTTTTAGGATTAGGTTTTGTTCAAGAATTCATCAAATAGGAAGTTAATTTTTTTTAAAAAAAATATAAATTAATAAAAGATTTTTTTAAAAAATATGATTTTTAAAATAGTTCTTTATAAAACAAAATCACATAGGAGTTAGAACCCCTTTAGATTTTTTTTAAAATAAACCAAATAAATTAAAAACGTAAACTTAGGTAGTGCTTTTTTTAAAAAAAAATTTAAATAAATCAACATATTAAAGTTTTCGGAAAAAACTACGATCGTCTGATTCCGACTAGCTGGTATGTAGCCACCTTCGGGGCGACGATAAAATATGTAGAAAGTTAGGCTTTTTTTTTCTTCTGATTTTATTTATTTATTTATTTTTTAAATATTATAATTAGAAAAATAATCTTAATTTTGGTAATAAATAGTAGTGCCCGTTAGGGTTTAATAGGTTAGCCCCCGAATCCGGAACCCTCTGGTTCTTTATTAAATTTGAAATCAAAGACCGGTAGCTAAATCGTAACCAATCCACCCAATTGGTTACGGTTTCTTTTTCATTTCCCGACTTCGGTTGAGTGGCGACTTCAAAAATTATTTTTAATAAAAAACTGAAATTTTTCAATTTCTTTAGTCGAGGATTAGTATTAAATGGGTTAGGGTTTAGTATTAATCAAGAAAAGAGAAATCAATTTTAAACAAAAACTGAAAAATTAGACTCGACAGTTTGGCGACTCCACTGGGGATCGATAGAGGGTTAGCCATTAGAAGTTGCCGAAAATAGGATTATTTTTCAAAAAAGAAATGAAATAATAAAAATAATAAAAAAGAACTTAGGTATGTTATTGTATGTATCTGTTTATTCTATTTGTTTTTACTAACATTTTTTTTTGTAGCAATTTAGTTAAGGGGGAATTTTAGGGTTTTTTTTTTACTTTTATTTTCTTTTCTTTTCTGTATCATAAATGCATGTTAGATACGGCCAGATGCAGGCTGTCTTAGGACCTTAGGAGGGGGGCCATTGTATAAACTTTGGATGTTATGGGGTAACCACCTTCCGGGGCCGATCAAGTTACCCCACTCAAGTTCAAATGCGACCACAGAATCATTGCTTTGAAAAACGTAATGGTTGCGGAACTTGAGGACCTTTAGAGCCTACTCTTTACGTTACATGAAAACCTTTTCAAAAATCACAAGAACCTATGATGTAGCAAACCTACATTGATAAAAGCAGTTGTAAAGTTGATTGTAATTGTAATATTCCCTTGTAAATACTTTGTAATATTTTTTATGTAAAGTTTAGAATGCATTGTAATTGTAATTTTAATTTTGATTAGTCATGGTTGGACCAAGTCAAGGGCCTTTTGAAGACATTCATGTCCACCTACCACATTGGCCACAGAAGCTGCTTCAAATATGGTTTCGATTCTTCAGCTCAGATAAACAGGAGTTTATTAAGAATAAGGTTAGGCCCATCCTCTCTCTATAGAAGATCCCTATGAACATCACTCTAGTCCGGGCCTTAGTCCGGGCCTTAGTCCACCTTTGGGAGCCTGAATCCACTAGTTTATGTATGGGCCTACAGCAGCTAAGCCCAACTGTAGAAGAATACTCCCAATTGTTGTGGGCTCCTGCAATCACGGATGGTATTTATGTCCCAAACTTGGAAGCTGCAGCACCAATGATCTTCAACAAGTTGCAGGGAATCAGAAGAACCGAAATAAACCGGGTTCTAAATCAAGGAAAGACCATTCGATTAGAGGATGTCATGACTGGTTTTCTACTAAAGTGAAACATAGAGAAAAACGTGAGGTTTTTTATGCAAGTTTAGAAGCATGGCACCAATACTGTGTCAACACTTTTATACTGGTAATCTTCAATACAATCCTGTTCCTTGATGAAAGATGTTGAGTCCATTTTAGAATTGTAGAACTCGTAGCCCAATTCCTTGAAGGGAAATCATATACCCTGGCCCTTCTGGCCGAGCAGATCCGGTCACTAAACCATCTCAAGAAAAAGAAATGAGGAGATCTAAAAACTAATATGGTCCTACTGGTGGTCTGGTTCGTTAGCCACATGAGAAGTTACCAACTTGATTTTAATCGGGCTAAGTTTACTCAGCAATATGATCTCATCAAATATTTTAGAGAAAGAATCAAGCTGCCAGAAAATATAGCTAGCCGCTATTGGGTCCAATACTTTCAGAGTATGAAAGCGGAAGAGTTATTGTTGACACCTAGGTGGTTTGCGAGCAAGGAAATGATAAGAGGATGTAGAGACTTCAAAGCGGTTCTTCTAATCGGTTTCAACCTCTGCACCGCATACGTTCCAGCCAATGGACTCATTGAGGACATGGTCCCCAAACCATCACTAGAAGCTGCCTCGCTGGACTTCCTTAACCCTGGTATGACGATGGTTGATAAAATAACCAAGCTTCAAAGCCTTTGAGCTCTGTGGTACACGAGAACGACCACCCTTTCCACTAAAGGGATAATAGTCAGGAGTCAGATAACCAAAGGATTTCTTTATCACCAGCTAAAAGGGCTGAAAGATATGGAAGACAACGAAGAGAAGAGGGGAATTCAAGCTGAACCAGAGAGGATGAGTAAAAGAGAGTAGGAATTGGAAAGTTGTTGTAAGGAGTACCATCAGAAGATAAAGGCATTGGAAGCACAACTAAAGAGGACCAAGGGCAAAGAAGAGCAAGCTCCCATGATTCGAAAGAAGAGGAGGACACAGGATAAGCTTACTAGTCATTAAGAGATTAAATTTTAGATTTTAGGTTTTTCATGTTTTCATTAGAATTCCTTTTTATGAACAAAATAAAAGATGTAAAGCTTCGCAATTGCAAAAAATTAATAAAAGTTAGTTAGGTTTTGCCACATCAAAGGTTCCCCCCATTTTTGACTTTTCATTGCACTCGTGTAACATGCATTTTGTGTTTGTATGATTCGCAACCCTTTTTTAGCAAAATATAATATATACTAACCCTTTGTTGAGTTATTCAAATTTACTCAGGTAAAATTTCAAGATAGCTCCCAAACATCAAGTCTTTCAAAGAAGTCCGATTAGAATACGTTCCCAGACCAGGATGGCCACTACTCAAGGAAATAATGGAGACCTTGAGATCAACGATCCCTTTGAGCTAAGGTTTCGTTCCATAGAAAGGGCTATGGAGAAGATGGTAGAACAAATGAGCTTTCTAGCAAACAGCATTTCTTTGCTACGAGCTACAGTGCCGGCTAATGAAGAGGGTTCCAAAACTTGTTATGGGAAGAATATACAAGCTCCTGAAGCATAACACGAATATCAAAAAGACCTATTCGAGTCGGAAGGAGTTTACTCGAAAGACAACCCAACCTTCGAACCTAACACATATGCGACCCTGAAACCTGTCGACCATGGGCTAAACACAAACAACTTGAAAGAACTGGAAAAGAAATTGACACAACAGATCATTGAGAAGATGAAGGCATTCGTAGGGCGTGATGGATTTGAACAGGCGGGGATCATAGAGTTTTCCACGTATGACATGGAATCATATCCTGATCAGTTTAAGGTGCCAGAGTTCGAAAAGTACAATGGGACGTGTTGTCCCAAGCTCCACACCAGGTTGTATGTCAGGAAGATGGGTAAATATGTCCAATACGATCCACTCATGGTACAACCATTTCAAGATAGCCTGACCGGACCAGCCCTGACTTGGTATGCCCAGCTTGATTTGAATCAAATAAATACATGGAAGAAACTTGCTCGAGCGTTTTATGAGCAATATAAGTTCAATGTGGAAGTAGCTCCGACTATGATGGATTTGGTCGCCCTACGAAAGAAGAATAATGAATCATTCAAAGAATATGCTCAAAGATGGAGGTCCTTAGCTGCAAGGATCTCTACTCCAACGACTGAGAATGAGCTCACATCTACTTTCATTAACACTTTGGAGAGGCCCTATTTCTCCCATCTCATCGGGCAGGCCTCATCCAGATTTGCTGAAGTAGTAGCGGCCGGGTGTAGGATTGAAAGTGTCGTTTCTTCCGGTAAGCCGCAAGACCCAGTAGATAGAAGACCACCACCATCATCATCTGGTCCTAGACTAGCCGCTAGCAAGCCTAAAGAATCTACAGTTGGTATGGTAAATTCAAATGCCAAACCAAATGCTCAAGTCGCTTTTAGGGCAAATCTACCTCTCACCCAGCAACAGTATAGAGATTAGTTTCAAACTAACAGGACTTATAGTCAATTTACCAAGATATCGGTTCCTTTGAGTCAAGTCTTCGAGAAGTTGCGAAAGGATAATTTGATACGGTACAAACTTCCTAGCGATCAATATCGACTGAGATTCTTTGACTCCACAGTAAAGTGCGAATACCACTGTGGACAAGTGGAGCATTTGACTGATGCATGCTGGAGATTGAGGAATAAGATTCAGGACTTGATAGATGAAGGGACAGTGCAGTTAGATTTTGTGGAAGCCCTGGTTCCTAATGTTAACAACAACCCCTTACCCAACCATGGGCTGATGATTGGTATGATTTTTGATGACTTTACTATTATTGCCATCAATTCAGATAAGAAGCCTAAGGTTTTTGAGTTCTATACTGGCAACCAGACTCCAGAAGTGAAGAGGTACACATTTTAAGTACCGTTGCCACTAGAAAATTACAAGGCCACTCCATTTAACTATCACCTGGTAAATCAGGAGAAACCAGGTTCTTTAGTAGGGGGCATTACTCGATCGGGAAATATTTATCACCCAAGGGAGGAGCAGGGGAAGAAAGTCATGTCAGGAGAATCAAATGATAAGATGACGGTCAAACGAATTGAGGGGCTATCGGCTTTTACAAAAATGCTCAAGTCAAGTGAGAATAAAATCATGGATCAACTCAGTAAGACTCCTGCACAAAAATAGTTGATGGGCCTGTTAATTGCATCTGAACCACATAGGGAGGCTTTGTTTCGCACTTTAAATGAAGTAAATGTCCTTCAGGAGATTCCAACTGAGAAGATGGGACTAGTTACTAATTCGATCCTTGTAATAGATCAAATTTCATTTTCGGCTGAAGAATTGGGCCAGGAAGGGAACAAACATATGAAGTTACTCTTTATAATGGTAAGAAGTAATGACATAATTGTCACTAGGGTGCTCATTAACAACGGATCGTTGCTGAACGCCTACCCACTCGCCACTTTGGATTTGTAGGGCATCGATACATCTACAATTAAGCCTTCTTCCATAACAGTCAAGGCCTTTGACGGTTCCAGAAGAGAGATTATAGGCGAGATTAATTTATCCATGAGTATTGGACCTCAGCACTTCAGTATTCAATTCCAAGTTATGGATATTCCAAAATCTTTCAACCTACCATTGAGAAGACCTTGGATTCATGCAGCAGGGGCCATACCTTCGAGCTTGCACCAAAAATTGAAGTTTATCTCCAATGGCCAGGTGATTACAATTCTAGGAGATCAAGATTATGAAATTTATAAGGAGACGGCTATACCCTACATAGGAAGTGAGGGATAAGAGGAGCTAGGATTACAAACGTTTGAAGAAGTAAACATGATTTCTGGTTCTGATAGAGAGGATGAGAGAAGGAAGGGGTTCAAGGAAGGCCAGATCGGCACCTACGGCTTTAGCTACAATCCTACCTCGGCAGAAGAATTCCAGAAGAAGCCGGCGAGGGGCAAGAGAGGTAACAGATTATATCGTATCTCGATGACCTTTCCACCACTAGTTGAGATGTTTGTACAGGGAGAGACTCAAGCTCGAGAATTTGACAAAGAAGGATCAACACACTCGCCACCTGAGTTCCAACACCATTTGAACAACTGGTTTTCTATCCCGGTAAATAGCAACAGGTCTTCCCTAAAGTAAAGGGGTGACCCATAGTTAGTATTTTCTAAATTTTTATTTTTAATAGTCATCATTTTAAATGTATCATTGAACCTTTCGTTCAAAATTAGTTAGGCCTTTATCTCATTTGAGACCACACCTCCATTTATTCAATGAAATCTTAATTCATTTTCTTTCCTATGTTGCTCTTCAGTTCTATTTTGTTTACATGCATTTTTTTCATACATTCTCATTCAGATTCAATGAAACAAGTGAAAACCAGGAATACCTCGCGCAGGTAGAAAATGAGAATATCAATATCGTTTTTGGCCCTACTAGGTTAGTCGTTTGGAGCGATGTCGATGACCACAGTAATATACAGGAGGAATGGCAAAAACATGAACTGGATAGGATCACTATTGATGATCCGATTGAAACAATTAATGTGGGGGATGAAGAAAATCCTAGGAATTTAAAAATTGGGGCGAGTTTAAAAGAGAAACAAAAAAACATAAATGATT
The DNA here is from genome assembly GCA_024138005.1 of Lumnitzera racemosa. Classification (NCBI taxonomy): domain Eukaryota; kingdom Viridiplantae; phylum Streptophyta; class Magnoliopsida; order Myrtales; family Combretaceae; genus Lumnitzera; species Lumnitzera racemosa. Next base: position 58,752,277 of record JAMXBC010000007.1, read on the forward strand.
ACGTTGTTAGTTGATTATCAAGACGTGTTCGCTTGGTCGTATGAAGATATGCCCGGGTTGGACCATCTCGATTGTAGTCTACCGTTTACCAACACAGCAGGATGTCAAGCTAAAAAAGCAAAAATTGAGGAGATTTCGACCCGACATCTTACTAAAAATTAAAGAAGAAGTGAAAAAACTACTGGTGGTTAGATTCATCAAAGTGTCGGATTACCCGGAATGGGTAGCTAATATTGTTCCAATAATGAAGAAGAATAGGAAAGTTAGAGTGTATGTAGACTTTCGAGATCTCAACCAGGCAACGCCTAAGGATAATTTTCCATTACCTTACATTGATGTTTTAGTGGATAACACTTCTGGAAATCATCTATTCTCTTTCGTAGATGGTTTTTCGGGATATAATCAGATTCAGATGTCCGAAGAGGATAATACGAAAACGACTTGGGGAACATTATGCTATAAAGTGATGCCATTTGGGCTGAAGAATGTAGGTGCAACATATTAGAGGGCCATGGTTGTAATTTTTCATGATATGATGCATAAAGAAATAGAAGTGTATGTTGATGATATGATTGCGAAGTCCAAAGAGGAGGAGGATTACCTAGAAATCCTGGGGAAGTTGTTTGATAAGCTAAGAAAGTACCACTTGAAATTGAATCCGAAGAAGTATACCTTTGGTATAACATTGGGAAAATTGTTGGGGTTCATAGTTAGCCAAATAAGTACTAAAGTCGATCCTGATAAGGCTAAAGCTATAATTGACATGCCTCCTTTACAAACGCTTAAGGAAGTTTGAGAATTGCTGGGTCGTTTAAATTACATAGCCCGATTCATTTCACAGTTAACAGACAAATGCCGCCCTCTTATTAAGTTGCTAAAGAAGAATGCAAAGATCAGCTGGAATGAGGAATGTGAAAAGGCTTTCATGAAAATCAAAGAATATCTCATGAAACCTCCAGTGTTGGTAGCTCCTAAACCAGGAAAGCCATTGTTTTTGTACCTAACCATAATGCCCAAATCCATGGGATCCGTGCTTGGCTAGAAAGATGAAGAAGGGAAAGAAAGAGTCGTTTACTATCTAAGTAAGAAGTTTATAGAAGGGGAGCAAAAATACTCAGAAGCTGAAAGACCCTGTTATGCATTGGTCTGGGTTATGCATCGGCTCAAACAATATAAGCTGTATTATCAGATTGAGTTGATAACCCAATACGATCCTTTGAAATACTTAGCTAAAAAACTGGCTTTCATTGGCAGAGTTTCAAAGTGGCAGATGTTGCTAACAGAATTTGACATTAAGTATGTGAGCTAAAGTTCGGTCAAAGGGCAAGCTTTGGCGGATCAACTAACGGAGAATCCTTCTAAGGATACCCCTCAAGGAGTACGGGTTGAATTTCCCAATGAAAATATCCTAATAGCGGGAAATGATTCTAATGGTGAAATAGTTGAAAAATTTTCAAGGTAGAAAATGTTCTTTGACGGAGCAGCCAATGTGTCTAGATGTGGAGTAGGGGCAATTCTGGTATCGCTTGGAGGTACACAATTTCCAATGGCTGTGAGATTAGTTTTCCCATGTACCAATAACATTGCAGAATATGAAGCATGTATTTTGGGGCTCAAAATCGCATTGTTTAAGGAAATACGGGAATTGCAGGTGTATGGAGATTCTTCGTTGATTATAGGCCAAGCTCGGGGTGAATATAAGACGAAAGACCCCAAATTAGTACCTTATAGCCAACACTTGGCCAAGTTGATAACCAAGTTCAAAAAGATTACCTTTATGTACGTACCAAGGGTTTAAAACCAATTTGCCGATGCTCTTGCTACTTTGGCATTGATGATTCAAATATCAAAAGGAGTATAGATTCAACCACTTAAAATTGAAATTGAAGAAAAGCCTGCTTTTTGTTTGGCAATAGAAAGTTCATGTGACGAAAAGCCTTGGTATCTTGATATCAAAATATTTTTACAACATGGTACGTACCCCGAGGGAGCAGAGAGGAAAGATAAAAAATTAATTAGAAGATTAGCAGCTCAATACTTGATGAGCGATTCTACATTGTACCGATGATCGTTTGACGGTATGCTTTTACATTGTGTAGACGGGAATGAAGCAGAGATTGTAATGGAAGAAGTGCACGAGGGAGTGTGTGGCCTTCACACGAATGGCTACATGCTCGCCAAGAAAATCATGAGTATGGGATATACTGGTCAACTATAGAGGCAGATTGTATTGCACATATTAGACACTGTCATTTGTGCCAAATCTATGCAAACAAGATAAATGCTCCACCTCAAGAGTTGCATACACTATCAGCACCATGGCCTTTTTCGATGTGGGGAATAGATATCATCGGCCTAATCACTCTAAAAGCATCAAATGGGCACTAATTTATATTGGTAGCTATTGATTATTTCACTAAGTAAGTTGAAGCCTCATCCTACTCTAGTGTGACGAAAGGAGTAGTGGTTAAGTTCATCAGAAGAGACATACTGGCTCGGTATGGTACTCTAGAAACGATTATTAATGACAATGGTACGAATTTGAATAATAAATTGATGTCCGAGTTATGTCGACACTTCAGGATCATTCATAAAAATTCGACTCCTTATCAGCCCCAAATGAACAGAGCCGTAGAAGCAGCCAATAAGAATATCAAAAGAATTATTGAGAAGATGGCCATTACATATCGAGATTAGCATGAGATGTTGCCATTCGCACTCATAGCTTATCGAACTTCTATCAAAACGTAAACTAGGGCAACCTCCTACTTATTGGTATACGGAATGGAGGATGTATTGCCAGTAGAAGTTGAGATTCCGTCTCTCAGAATATTGTCGGAAACTCAATTAGATGGGGCTGATTGGGTAAAGAAGCATGTTGAGCAGTTGAACCTAATTGATGAAAAGTGACTAACAGCTTTATGTCACAACATTTGCTATCAGCAATGAATGGCCAGGGCTTTCAACAAAAAAGTACGACCCCGGAGTTTTGAGCAAAGAGATATGGTGTTAAGGAAGGTGTTGCCTAACACAACTAATTCAAGAAGGAAGTTTGCCCCAAACTATAAAGGGCCTTACATTGTGAAGGACGTCTTGTCTGGAGGAGCTGTTATTTTGTCTCAAATGGATGGTCCGGATTTGAAGGATCTAGTAAATGCTGATGCGTTGAAAATGTATTACCCTTGAACATCAATGAAATTTTTGCAAATACTCTTACTATTATTGTAGTCTCGTTTTCATTTTTTACATACAAAGTTGGTAATTCTACTAGTCGTTAGCATTGGATAATATCCTTAGCCTTCCTTTTCCTTATTCCACTAAAAGACCCTGCTTCTTGCTCTATCATCTACCAAAATAAACTATACACAAAAAACCATAAGAAAAAATAATCATTTAATTTGAAGCGATGACTATTGATAAAAATTCTTTTAATACTTTATTATGGTTAATTCCCTAAAGAAGGGGAGATATGTTTCCTATTTTTCAGGATAGGGCTATGTTCAAAAAGGGTAACGTGTGGCGTATAAGCAGAAACTCACTTGATAACAAATGCTTGCTCAGAAAGCCAATGTTTAGACCAGAAGTTCAATACAGGACATCCTTGTTCAAGTAGAATATGTTTTACATTCGATTCAAGCTTAAGTTGTTTTCAAATTAAAAAAAAAAAATAGGGGTTTTGGAAAGAGATGGTAGAAGGAAGAAGAAGAACTAGAACAAGAAAAGCAATAGTAAGGGTCAGAATTGTTGGTTCTAATCGAACTGCTTAATAAGATAAGAGACGATTTGGGAGCTACCATTGAAACCAAGTAAGTAGTTCTAAACCTGATAAAACATTGCATTGACAATTGGCTTCCCCCTAAGGATAATAGCTTATTTTCCAAAAAACAATTTATTAGTGAGATAGTTAGCTCATAAATCATGGTCCCAGTATGTCTTCAGCTTCCGATCGCCGAACTCACATAACGTTATTCAACTTAAAATTTCTTCAAGGATTTAGTGCTTCGATCAGCTTATGGAGTGTTATTTCGACTCATATTCTCATTTAGGGATTTAGCCAGTTCATAGAGTGTAGTACCAATCTAAAGTTTCTTAAGTATCTGGCTAACTCCTAAAACAGTCCCAATTCGGAATTTTACAGGCTCCTAGTCACCCAACTCACAAAATGTTGCTTAGCTTATAATCTTTCAGGGATTTAGTAAGCTCATGGAGCGCTATCCTGATCTAAGTTTTCTTCAAATTTTTAGGTCTTAGCCAGCTCATAGGGTGCTTTGACCGCTTTGGTGAGTCAGCTCATAAAGGACACGATCCAAGTTTTTCTTCATAATTTTAGGTCTTAGCCAACTCAAGGGGCGCTTTGACCGCCTTGGTGAGTTAGCTCATTAAGGACACAATCCAAGTTTTTTTCATATTTTTAGGTCTTAGCCAGCTCAAGGGGCGCTTTGACCGCCTTGGTGAGTCAGCTTATTAAGGGCACGATCCAAGTCTTCTTCATTATCTTTAGGTCTTAGCCAACTCAAGGGGCGCTTTGACCGCCTTAGTGAGTCAGCTCATTAAGGGTATGATCCAAGTTTTCTTCATATTTTTAGGTCTTAGCCAGCTCAAGGGGCGCTTTAACTGTCTTGGTGAATTAGCTCATTAAGGGCACGATCTAAGTCTTCTTCATATTTTTAGGTCTTAGCTTGCTCATGGGGTGCTTTGACCACCTTAGCTAGTCAGCTCATTAAGGGCATGATCCAAGTCTTCTTCATATTTTAAGGTCTTAGTCAACTTAAGGGGCGCTTTGACCGCCATGGTGAGTCAGCTCATTAAGGGTACGATCCAAGTTTTCTTCATATTTTTTAGGTCTTAGCCAACTCAAGGGGCACTTTGACTGCCTTGGTGAGTCAGCTTATTTAGGGCATGATCTAAGTTTCCTTCATATTTAGGTTTTAGCCAGCTCAAGGGGCACTTTAACCGCCTTAGTGAGTCAGCTCATTAAGGGCACGATCCAAGTTTTCTTCAGATTTTTTTTGCCTTAGCCAGCTCAAGGGGCACTTTGACCGCCTTGGTGAGTCAGCTCATTAAGGGCACGATCTAAGTTTTTTTTCATTATCTTTAGGTCTTAGCCAGCTTAAGGGGTGCTTTGACTACCTTGGTTAGTCAGCTCATCAAGGGCGCGACAAAGATTCTCGTTATTCTTTCACAAAGGCACTTCCCATTGTCGTTCTGACCCTTCTCAAGTATTTTAATGTTCCTTAGGATAAAGTCATCTTAAGGCAAAAATGGTGTCTCTTTTGTCTTTATGGCAAAGTTTTATTCAAACTTCACCACAAAGAGGGGCAGCTGTAGACACCTAATTTTTGCCTTTCCATAGTCTTAGTTTTTATTTTTTATTTTTTTACAAAAAGGGTCCTAATTCAAAAAAATAATAATAATAAAAATTAACAAATAATGAAAATACCAAAAAAATAAGAAAAGGAAAAATTATAAAAATTTTGTAGATTTTTAGGAAGTAATTTATATTAGGAATAATTAGTTTAATATTAGTGTTAATTTTAGTTTAGTTAAAAATTTTAGTTTAGGGATTCAGTTAGTTTAAATATAATGTAATGGTAATGAATGTTAAGAAACAGGTCAACGGCCTAACGGATAAGCAGCGAAGTACTTGAGTGGATTTAATTAGAGGTCTTTATAAAAGAAAAAAAACCACAACGGGAATCAGATCATCAGCTTCATCAAAAATTCAAAAAAATCTGCTTCATCTACAGAAGAGAAACAATAGCATCTCCACGACAACTCCACATCCGAACTCCAATCCAACATCCACAATCACTCCACGCTGTAGCCGCAATCCAATGAATAGCAGCCCAACTCCGACCAGTTTGCAGCAGCCCAACCCGATGGATACAGTAGCCGAACTTCAACTAATCAACAGCAGCCCTTCACATCTACTGCACAGACAGCCGAATTATCATCGGCACTTCACTGCAATTTGCAGCCGATACAATCGCCGAACATGCCTTTGCCATCCACATACAATCTGAAACCATAATCCGACAACTGAGCTCCTGAACTCCACGTACTGATTAGTCGTACAACTCCACATCCGGATTGAACTGCAACGTGCCTTCCAAGCCACTTGCGATTCCTTACGCCAACCAATCTAGCCCGACGTCCAGAATTCACACGCTGTCGCACTCAAACACGAGCACGAACATACGCAGCAATAATCTCCACTGTAGCACCGGTACACGACTCCTTGACGCAAAACCTTACGACTCCAGTGTGCACGTTCAATACTCTAGTCACTGCTGTGGGTATGCTTAGGTACGGTCATACTTAGTTTCTTTCATCTTTTTTATTTATTTTTTAATTGTTATTTGGTAGATAGTTATATATTAATTTAAGGGTTGTTAAGATTGTTTTTTTTTTTTTTAGGATTAGGTTTTGTTCAAGAATTCATCACATAAGAAGTCAATTTTTTTAAAAAAATAAAAATTAATAAAATATTTTTTTAAAAATATGATTTTTATAATAGTTCTTTATAAAACAAAATCACATAGGAGTTAGGACCCCTTTAGATTTTTTTAAAATAAACCAAATAAATTAAAAACGTAAACTAGGTAGTTTTTTTTTTTTAAAAAAGAAATTTAAAATAAATCAACATATTAAAGTTTTCGAAAAGAGCTACAATCGTCTGATCCCAACTAGCGGGTATATAGGCACCTTCGGGACGACGATAAAATATGTAGAAACTTAGGTTTTTTTTTTCTTTTGATTTTATTTATTTATTTATTTTTAAAATATTATAATTAGAAAAATAATCCTAATTTCGATAATAAATAGTGGTATCCGTCAGGGTTTAATAGATTAGTCATCGAATTCGGAACCCTCCAATTCTTTATTAAATTTGAAATCAAAGACCGGTAGTTAAATCGTGACCAATCCATCTAATTGGTTACGGTTTTCTTTTTCTTTTCTCGACTTCGGTCGGGTGGCGATTCCAAAAATTATTTTTGATAAAAAATTGGAATTTCTCAATTTCTTTAGTTGATGATTAATATTAAATGGATTAGGGTTTAGTATTAATCAAGAAATGAGAAATCAATTTTAAAAAAAAAAAAACCGAAAAATCAGACTCGACACGATGTATAAAGAATACAAAGAAAAATCTTATGGCCTACTCTTGTAATTAGTAGAAATAATTTTTAGGTTGAAGGTAGAGGTTTCTTTGAGCATGCTTCTTTCTTAACACTTGGGGTCTCAAAGTTGGTAGGTTTCTCTTTCCATACATTAGGGATTTCTTTTGAAAGATGTTCCTTGTCTTCCCTTGGATCCTCAACATGAACTTCATTATTACGCTTATTAGCAATCTTGGCACCTGCTTCACGTCATCGTCTTCATTGGCGCAGCTAACTTTGTTATTGGCGTCAGTGAAGTTAAGACAGGAGAGATTGTAATTAGGGTAAAGCTTTAGGATCTCCTTTCTTGCCACTTGAACCCTCTCCAACAACTTCTTCCATAGAAGCCTTTTGTACTACTGAATAAGAGTGATTATATCGAGAGCCTCTTCAACTGATGGTCTTCTCCTCACAATCTCCTCCAATTTAACAATACGGCTTTGTAAGTTTGAGTTGTTGATCTTTAACTCTTTAATTTGCATTTTGAGCTTATCTTCCTCATTTCTCATCATGTAAAGAGTTCAGCCTAAGCCCCAACACTCTTCTTTCTTCTTCTATTGCTCCTCCTTTAAGTCTTCAGACTCCTTGTACTAGTCTTCCACTTTAGCCTTCAAGCTCAAGACATCATTGATACTAAGGGTATGTGCTAACTTTTTGACAACAAGGTCTTCTTAGAGCTTTCTCGCCTCCATCTCGACCTTATCCTTACATTTTCGACAAAGTAGTCTGACCTTTAGAAGCATTATATGTATCCTCAATTTTTTACGACAATTTCATTTAATACGATGAGTAAAGAAAATAACTCGATAGAATACATGAAGACTACTATGGATCTTACCTTCTTAGTTTGATTATCAGCCTCATCCAAAGTTGTCAAAACATAGTTGCTTATCTGAAAAATAAAAAGGAATATTAGCAACTAAGTAAATTCAATAGTTAAAAAGATGGATACAAACACTAACGTCATATAATTGGGCCATGATATGAGCCTTATTACAACCACCGACCCTGTTTACACCCTTCTTAGCAATCTCTTTGTCTTTTGGAAAAATAATTCCTTTCATCATGGCTAAAGACTTTATCTTGTCACCTAGGGCCAAGTCGGTATCTAAAACATTTTGACTCTAATATGGGAAGAAGTACTAGCCGACCTCCTTGTTGGGACAAATTCGGCGTTCTTAATGTTGAAAGCTTTGGACCACATTGCCTTCTTCGTCCTCTCATCCAAACCTTTAGACTTTTTAGCAGGTTGTTGTCCTGCAAGTTCCTTTCCCAGTCTCTTATCAACATTAGGTGCTACCTCCAGCACCAACGACGACCCTTAGGTAGTGGTAGCATCCTTAGCCTTACTACTAGGTCAGCTCTCTTGGCCTACCTTTCTTAACTTGATAGAAGGTTGAATATTTTTTACTAAAGGCTCCATAGAATGAGGGACCTCAGTCTATACTGTTCTCTCACCCTCCTTCAACTTGTTGAACGGTTGTGATGTCTTTTTCTGTGCTATCGCCTACTTAGATGTGTCCTCTTTTGCTATTTTCTTCACAATAATAGGTTGAGTGGTAGTGGTTGTTGCGGTTGCCCTCTTGTTTGCTTTTTGAGTAAACTCAAGTATACCTTAAATTTGATAACATTCTACTTAAATTTTTATTGTACTTAAAAAGGAAAATAATGTTACAATGAAAATAACATCACGATAATATTAGGTATTTTTCAAAACTTTAAACACACAATTAATCATTAACTTGTATATAGAATAAATCTTTTCCTAATGAAGAGTGGAAAGTGGAAGGAAAGCATGACTGATGGAAAGGAATGCAATCAAGGAAAAAAAAGTGAAAAGGATTAAAATTTATAAAGCCCACAAAAATGTGATCCCTCTAAGGATAGAGAGAAAGAAAGACAAATTGTCCAAATTATTATTTTAACCATTTCAATAAACAATTATTGATGAAGGATAATTTAATAATTGTAGGTTTATTAATTTCTTTTCCATCACTTTTCTTTATTTTCTAAACAATATTTTTTGGCCTTAGCCTAGGTTAGTAGCTTGGCAAGATTTAACTTGCCAGTACCCATATCTGTAACATGAGCAAACAAGTTAATATTAACACAAGAAAAGAATAAACTTACGTTTTCCATACCGAACAAGGCTATTAGGTGACAATTCTTCCCCCAAGTTGTGAGAATAACTTTCATCTTGTAGCTATACTTGGCATAGTGGTAACTCATTAGTGTATTTTCTTTTTCAAAAAAGATTGGGTCTCCTTTTTTCATAATACCATGTAATTCTCTCAGTGTCCCAAAAAAATATTTTGTTCTTCCTCATTGCTTGAATTTTCTTCATTGTTAGTACACCATTCGGCATCAAATCTATATCTTTTGTATGGATTGGCTTAGTTCATTGAGTCTAAATGTTCAACTCCTCACCAAACCCTATCGACACGAATTTGTCATGTTACTTGTCGATCTTGGACTATAACCCATCCATGAACTTACGTCCTTACCTTGTAGTAGTAAAATACCACTTGTTAAGTTACCTTCTAATCGTAAAGAAAAATCCAAATAGTTAAGGTGTAGCTTTGGCTTCGACTTCTTCACAAATTATCTCAAAAGCCGCTAAAAGCTAGTATGTGTTGGGTGAGAACATACTTGGTGCGACTCTAAAGTAGTTGAAAAAGCTTTTCACAAAAGTCAAGAAAGGGAAGTGCAACCTAAAATCTAAATATTTCGTATAAATTTTCGTATATATGGAATTTGCATTTCCTTGGGAAGCATATCCTCCCCTTCTCTCTTGACCTTCTTAGATTTACGTCTTAGGAAGATCTTAGGAAGATCTTGCCAATACTTGTTGAATTTCATGACAAGAATTCTATCGGCAAAATTGACAGTTCCATCTGAAGAGTCGCAGAAATACACTGTTATTATACAAATATAGAGTAATTGATATTCTTGACACTATACTGAATAACATATATTTATCATTGATTTGAATTTAGGTTCATAACATGAATAGTCATCATTAAGCATGATTATATTCCATAACTACTTACTCTCTATATTTTAAAAAAGGTATCTAATCAAGAAACTTTCACGTGTTTTAATAATTATTCTGATAATTATTCCTTTAAACATGATAATCTTTTATAAATACGAAAAATAAACCTTATAAGAAACACCTAATAACTCATAATCATTTATATTATTTTCCTGATTCCGACTTACTTTGATATTGAAGTGGCCAAGTAATTTTCTTATCTTTATAGAATATTTCCAACTCTCAAAAATACCAATAGGGCATTCCAAGAATTATTGAAATAATTAAATAACAAGGAGCACACACTTGATCACTTTAGTCTATTATTATATAAAATGTGCAACCTGAATAATTGCATACTAAATATTTCAAGAATAATATGCTATATACATCTCAAAAGAGGAGTTATTCAATTTTTGAAATACCTGTTTAAAAATTAAGGTTCAATTAGGTATATTGTCATACCTTAAAACCTAGAAGATGTTGACGATTAATCAGATGCCTTTAACAAGGACCATCGTTATCAAGAATGTGAAAAAGAGAAACAAATTCTCCCAATTATCTACAGAAACCCACACAAGCAATGAACCCACTTGCGCTTGCGCATACTCACAAGACACAGACATCGAGATGAATGTCTGTCGATTATTATTTACGAGTCACGTATCATCATCATCATCATCCTACCGAAAAGACAAATAAAAACCCTACTGCACACTCGAATTTCAACCATAATTCTAAAATCACACCTCCTCCTTTTATCATAATTGTGCACATATTAACCTAACAAAACAAATATAATCGATCTAACATGTAATTACGCCACCTTGAACTACAATACTTTCTTATCCCCCGAAATTCTTTTCCGAATTGGTCCAAACGATGTCCTTAAGCGCAGGCCTGAGCTCTTTACTGCAGAATTGTTTATACTCCAATGTATCCCCATGGTCCTTCTTCACTTCCACCACCAAAAGCGCCGGCGTAATCGGAAATATCTCTGCTCCGATCCCCAGCTTTCCTTTCCTTCCACACTCCTGCCCTTGCAATTTCACCTTGGACTCGCTCTTCTTCAACCTAAACTTCCCTGCTTTCGCCACCTCCTCGAACCTCGAAATAACACTACTTGCCGGCCTCGTCGTGGCGAACCTCAACTCATCTCTATCCTCCCTCTTCTTCTCCTCGAACAACGGAGATAAATCGAACCCCTCGGATAGCGAAATGATGTGAAACGCATTCAACGTCTCGGCAGGTTCCTCCCTAGACTTGTCGACCTCATTGAAATCTTCAAATTCGGATGAAGATTCTTTCGTTAGCACATTCCTAGGAACGGACTTTTTGAACCAGGAAGAGTCCATGATTTTGGATATGGTAATTCGGGTTTTTGGATTCGGATCGAGAAGTTTAGTAATCAACCTTCTAGCTTCTGGAGAAAACCAAGGTGGGCACTTGAAATCCCCTTTATAAATCTTCCTATACATGACCATGATATTATCATCTTGGAAGGGTAAAAACCCTGCAAGAAGAACGTACAGAATGACTCCGCAAGACCATAAATCGGCCTTGGAACCGTCATACCCCTTTTTACCGATTACTTCCGGAGCAACGTACGCTGGTGTTCCACATGTTGTATGCAACAAACCGTCCTGTTTCAAGTGTTCCGAAAAGGCACTAAGACCGAAGTCGGTGATTTTGAGATTACCATCCTCGTCCAGCAGTAAATTTTCGGGCTTTAAGTCCCGGTGATAAACACCACGACTGTGACAAAAATCGATGGCTGAGATCAGCTGCTGGAAATAAATCCTGGTGACCTCTTCTCGTAAACGGCCTTTAGTGATTTTGGAGAAGAGTTCGCCGCCTCGTACGAGTTCCATGGCGAAGTAGATTTTGGATTTGCTGGCCATGACTTCGTGCAGTTCCACGATGTTGGGGTGCTTCACCATTTTCATGACGGAGATTTCCCGCTTGATTTGCTCCATCATGCCCACCTTTATCACCTTTTCTTTGCCCACAATTTTCATGGCCATGCTCGTTCCGGTCGGGAGGTGGCGCGCGTGGTACACCTTGGCGAACGTGCCGTGGCCCAGCATTCGACCCAGCTCGTATTTGCCGTGTAGCAACGAGTTGTTGTTGTTGTTGCTGTCGACGTTCTTATCACCCATTTTTGGTAACAAAAAGTATCTGACTTTGATATTAAAAAGATAGCCTCTCAAGACACAAAAGGTTCAATAGGGTCTAGAATTGAAAATTATAGGGTAGCATCTAGGAGAGAATGATTAAAAAGTGTTTTTGATCACCCGTCTTCAACGTGTTTGCGGTGGCAGCTGCGGCCGGATATCCGTACCTTGATCCGCCCACCGGCCTCAGGGCTGATTAGAAGAAAACCGAAAGCCACCATTTCTCTGCATTCCCTAAGAGAGAGGATTTTTCGGGGATTTTGTTATCCTTGTATTGGGATTCTACCGATAGAGAGTGATTGGTGTTATTTCGTAGCCTCCCTTTTCCACCTGGGTGGGTTCGATGGATTGGGGTCTTCTAATATAGTACCTTTTGGTTTTGAAATTACCATTTTAGTCCTAAGCCGACGGTAACGAAAGGTTTGATGTCGTTTAGGTGGCACGATCTTGGAGGCCAAACTGTTATGATCAATTTCTGAAGTAATGTGTATTCCACACGCGTGAGGATGGTCAATATTAACCATCGATGGGTCATGAATATCGAATTAATCCATTCCTTCTTTAAATTTACGTTTTCACACCGGACAAATGTTTTGTATTTTATTGGAATATGTAATCAATTTTAGAATTTTAGAAAAGGAAACAATTGCTGAAAAAAATAAAAAATAAAAGGATTTTTTTGGGTGGGGGGGGGGGGGGGGGGGAGTATTTTCGGTAACGTGTTCCTTCTTATTCAATCTGTTTTGCATGAAAAAAGTACGGTAATTATATTAATATTTTCTTTTTTCAGAAGAAAAGGAAAATAATGAATATATGTGATTTTATGAATATAGCTTTTGTTTTTTTTAAGAAGAAGAAGAGGGATTTGTTAATATATAGATCTCATCCATCATATTCACTTATTTACTCGATTGATGAGAAGCAGGTAATTCGCCCTTTAGCAAATGTTAATTAAGATAGCTATGTTTGATTTAAATTTAAGGAAAATTGGTGTAAATAGTTATTGCCTAATACAGTTTAATTACATAACTACCCACTATTCTTATATTTTAAAAATATCCTTGATCATGAGGTTTTTACGTATCTCAATAATCATGTGATTAACCATCATTTCAGACACTCATTATTTGCTTATAACTATGGAAAAAAAAACACTGTAAAAACCATTAGATAACTTATAACTATTATTCTCTTAAATACATTCATTGACTTAAATATCGAAGTGAGCATACCGGACTGACTCTGATACCCTTTAGTCTTTTGTATTTTATAAGAAAGATTTCATTCGAAAATCATATAACAATATTTGGTGTCGTCTATTTATTTATTTGTTTGTTTTTACACACTCATATAGCAAAAATTAGATTAATTAAAAGCATATGTACTAATACTTCATCTTACTACCTCGAGGGGGAAAGTAGGCACATTGACAAATGTTTGGCCAAGTTAAAGCAATTTAGCCTCAACTTAGCTAAAAAAAAACTAAGAATTGAGTAAAAATATGAAGAGATCCTTGGTCTCCTCTACGATAATCTCCACCTAATTCAAAACAAAGAATGCAGTGATTATAATGTTGAGAATAATGATAACTCAATTTATTCCTTCGAATTATCAAGAAAGCAACCTCAAGTCACAATGGGACCTTCAACCCTTACATTCAAGAAAAATAATAAAGGGAAGCAACCACAATAGGTACACCATGTTGGACTCTCACATATTAGCACTCCTATTATGATGAGTAATCAATTTCAAATTAAGAAAAGTCCTTTCATACCCAACATCCTGGACGAGGTGATACCACAACATATTAAGCTATTGTAATTTGAAACCTGTAATGGAACAAAATATCCTAAAGATCACCTTAAGTACTATTGTACATTGGTCAAGTTGCATCGCTTAAGCGATGTTGTGGCTGACTAAGCTTTCCCTCAATAATGAGAAACGTAGCAAGTATATGGTTGAAGCACCTAAAGCCAATACAATTTCATGTTTTGAGGATTTAGTAGAAGTGTTTTTCCAATACTTCCTTGTGAGTAAACTTCCTGTTATGAATTCTTCTATCCTTAACATGATAAAACAAAGATTAAACAAATCTATCAAAGATTATCTTGCTAGGTTTACGGCTGAAATGGTCTAAATTTTAGAGTTGGTTATGAGCATAGCTCTAAATGCAGTAATTGATGGTATCAAGTCACACGAAGACTTTTTGAAGTCTTTTGCTAAAAACAAGTTGAGAACTTTTGTCGAGTTTAAAGCCAAAGCTACATCTTACATTTGATAATAAGACAACATGAAAGCTTATCGTGAAGCCAATCAAAATAGAAGGGATAGGAAAGGCAATAAAAAGAGAAGTGCGAAAGATTGACTAGGAATAGACAATGACCAATGTCCCAATGTTGAGAAAAGAAGACTGCGAATCCCAACATATTTAGTACACACACCAATCAATTGTCTAATTTTAAACATATTAATAGATGTATGTGAGTAAAGAGGTATGTAGTAATGGCCAGAAAGGATTAGAGGAAATCCATCAAGGCAGAATTCCAACAAATATTGCGATTTCCATTACAATGGGATCATAACATCGACAAATGCATTCAACTTAAGAGTGCAATTGAGGATGCAATTTGATGGGGACATTTGTGCAAATTTCCCATGTGTAATGCTAAGAATATTGAGCAACCATCTTATAGGAGATGAGAAAAGCAAGAGAATATCACTCCACCAACTCGTACTAAGAAAGGTGTGAGAGACGGGAGCATTAGTAGAGCACCGTATGATATAATTAATACTATTGTCAATGGACCTTTCGCTATAGGCTGATCAGGCTCCTCGAGCTTAACTAATGCCATTCATTATGTTTGTAATGTCAAAGGCAAAAAGGTCAAAATTGAAAATACAATTTCTTTCACAAAAGAAGATTTCAAAAGCATTCAAAGGTCCTATGATGGTGCACTTGTGATTAGTACAAGAATTGTCAACTTCGAGATCAAGAAAATACTTGTTGATATTGGAAGTTTAGTAAATATTATTTTTTAACACACTTTTGATTAGATGAGACAGAAGATCAAGGCGTAGCTAAGATCTTACAACTACAATTTGTACACCTTTAACAATCAACCCATTCGAGTGATTGGAGTAATTTCTCTACTAATCCAAACTGGAGATGATGTTTTTGTTGTGGAAGATAAAGTGGAATTTCTTGTTGTCAAATGTTGATCCCCATATGATATGGTTATTGGATGGCCATCTCAACATTTATTCGGCATTGTCCCTTCTACTGCCCACCTGTGGGTTAAGGTGTATAGAAGGGATCAACAGTTGATAAGGTCATTGTATATGAGGGCATTAAGGTGAAAAGAAATTTTTCAAATTGAATCTTGCTTAGAAGGAAAGTCAATTGACATAGATAATGCCAAAGATGAAATAGAGGAGATTTCATTGGGAGATGATCTTAACAAGATGACAAAAAATAAGGAAATACTTACCGATAGATACCCATCAAAGTATAATTGACTTTCTTGAAGATAATGCCGACATATTTACATGGTCCCCCTGAGATATGCCAGGTATCCCTAAAGATATTATGGTATACAAACTTCAAATTGATCCAAGCACTAAGGTGATTCAATAGAGGAAACGGCATTTTGCTTTTAAGAGGCAAGCAATCATAGAAGAAGAAGTTTGACAACTCTTAAAGGCAGGATTCATTCGGGAAAAGCTTTATCTAACTTGGTTAGCTAACTGTGTGTTGGTCAAGAAGTTTAATGGCAAGTGGTGAACGTACATAGATTTTACGAATTTGAACAAAGCTTGTCCCAAAGATTGCTTTCACTTGCCAAGAATAGATTAGATGGTCGATTCAAGTATCGAGCATACATTACTCTCTTTCATAGATGTGTTTTTTGGTTATAACCAAATTAAAATGAATGAGGAAGACTAGGTTCACACAACATTTCTCACTAACTTTGGAACATATTGTTATACGATGATGCCTTTCAGGTTAAAAAACGTTGGTGCGACTTATCAGCGGCTTATCACTATGATGTTCAAGCCACAAATCCATTGAAACATCGAAGTATATGTTGATGATATGATTTTGAAAAGCAAGACAGAGGATTGGCATCTCACCAACCTTGAGGAGACATTTAGCACTTTAAGGAGATACAACATGAGGCTGAATCTGTAGAAATACATTTTTGGTGTTACTTTACGAAAGTTTTTAAGGTACATGGTCACTTGGCATGAAATTAAAGTGAATCCAAGAAAGATTGATGTGTTTAGAAACATGAAGTCTCCTCATATTGTTAGGGAAGTTGAGGACCTAACTGGGCAAACAGCTGTCCTTAACAAGTTCTTATCGAGAAGTACGAACATGTGTGTAGAATTTTTAAAAATTTTAAAGAATTCGAAAGATTTCAAGTAGATGGATGAGTGGGAAAGGGCATTTAATGAACTTAAAGAGTTTCTCGTGTCACCACTAATACTTTTGACACCTATCTTAAGAGAGAATTTATATTTATATTTGTTAATCAGTTGTCAAACACTTTCCTTTGTGTTAGTCAAGATTGACGATAAGGAGCATCAACCAATTTATTATGCAAGTCATGTCCTAGAAGGACTAAAGCATCGATATACCAAAATTGAGAAATTTGTGTTAGCAATAGTTCTCTTGACAAGAAAGTTGAAACGGTATTTTGAGGCTCACTAAATTGTAGTCCTTATTAATCAACCTTTGTGATAGGCATTACAATGATTGGATTCTTCGGAAGGATGATGAAATATGCCTTGGAGCTAAGTGCATGTAGCGTACAATACAAACCTAGAATGGCATTAAAAGCTCAAGTCTTGGTAGATTTTTTAGCTGAGTTTACGGGTGAAGAAGATAGCATGGAAATTGCTTAGAAGTTGATATGAAATCTTTATGTCGGTGGTTCTATAACTAGAGAAGGAAGTGGTGTGGATCTTGTCCTTTAGGGACCCCATAATGTTATAGTTAATTATGCCTGGAAATTTGGATTTCTAGCTTAGCAACAATGAAGTGGAATATGAAGCCTTGATAGCTTGACTTAGATTGGCAAAGGAAGTTAGTGCTAAGAAAGTTGATGTTTTCTCTAATTCATAACTCTTAGTGAATCAAGTCAAAGGGAGTTATGTAGCAAAAGAGGAAGAAATGAGCAAGTACTTATTGATAATACGAATGCTTACGAAAGAATTTTAGTCCTTCTCAATTCATAAGATACAAAGGAGCAAGAACATCACAATTGATAAGTTGTTGAAATTAGCCAATATGGCACTTTTCAATTTGAATGACAAACTATTCATTGAGTTTCTCCTACACAAGAGTTCACCGATTGTTCTGCAGAGCTTTGAACTAGCTTCTTGCTTGAAAGAAAGGTCTTGGATGGTTTTAATTGTAGATTATCTGAAGGACGGTGTCCTTCTTAACTATAGGAACGATGCTTAAAGATTGATTTATCAGGTTGCGAATTACAAAATGATAGATAATTAGCTATATAAGCGCAGTATTTCTTAGCCTTATCTTCAATGAATTTATTTGAAAGATGTATAGCAAATGTTATATGAGTTATATGGTAGTACATGCAGTTACCATGTAAAATCACAAACTTTGTATGTTTATACCCTATGACTTAGCTATTATTGACTGACAATAAAAGATGACGTGAAAACATAAGTTTGGCAGTGTTCGCAATGCCAAAAGCATGAGGCACTAAGTCATGCACCTTCTATTGAATTGCATTGCCTAAGCAGTCCCTAGCTAATGTGTCTCCGGGTTTGAACACATGATGGAGAAGCACTACAATGAAGCAAACCAAGGAAATAAACAGGAAAAAAGCTAGCAAAGTTCGAGTAGCTATCAAGTAGCTATCAAATGGATATGACGTACCATTCGATTCTACTCGGCCTACAATCCACTAGATATGATACATTGGTTTGAACTAAATGGTCACTTGCTTCTACTCCTTCTTAAAGTGAATAGATAAGAGTTAAAAGATAATGAGAACAATAAAGTTACTTAATGTGAATAATTTTGTATTCGTTCATTAATTTATACATATAAGAAAGTGGGGTTTATATATCCATCCACTAGGGTTACTTTACATGTATAAAAAGACAAAGGGGTATGCTATAACTAAGTTACATAAGACATATTAAAAAGGGTAAAAGAGACAAAGAATATTTAGTGTGAAAAAGTGAAGAATCCTTCTAGAAAGATCATGCCAGAAGATATGTGTCACATGGTGGATGAGAGTTAGGACCAAGATATAAAGTAGGCGAAATAGAATGTGTTGATAGTTAAGGGCCGGCCTGATTTAGACCAACTTAGGGACCAATTAGTTCTTCTAAAGAGGAGTCATCTCAATTCGGGGTTGGATGCTTATGGTTGGATCAGTAGCTCACCTTAGCTATTCTTGGGTTGTCTTCCAGGATAAAGTGTCGCTATTAAATAAGGGTAGATCTAAGTAAGGATCTGATAGTCAAGTCGGTAGAAGACCGGCTCTGAATAGGAATCTTCATCTTGGCTATAGCTTAGAGCTAGAATCTTTTGAACGGGTCCTTAAAGTCTTCTAGCTCAATTATGTGTGATTGGTTTAAAGGGTTGACTCTTATTATCTTCCTAGGGGTCGGAAAGATTTGTCCTTAAAGCTAGAGTAGTCTTTGTTCTTTCTTCTGCGGTGCTCATAAGGTCTTCTTCTATTGGTTGGTGAGGAATCAGGTGGATACATTGAAGGTGGAGGAAACACCATAGTGATAAGACAACTCAATTTGGTAGGCATTGCGATTAATCTTCTTCAGGACCATGAATGGTCCATCAGCTCGAGGAGATAGTTTGCTCTATCTCAAGTGTAGGGATTGCTCTCGGTTGAGGTAAATCCATACTAAGTCTCTTGTTTGGAAAGAAACAGTTTGGCGACCTTGACTACCAATCTCTTATTATCTTTGATTGGACTTGGCGATCTTCTTGGTTATAAATTGGTGTAGTTCTTAGGGCCTAATCGACTTTGAATTAACTCTCTTCAGTAGCTGTTGGGGCACCGATCATGTCTAAGGGACTAGCGGGATTAAGGCCATAGATGACCTCGAGTGGGGTATTCCTAGTAGTGCTATGGATAGTTTGGTTGTATATGAACTCTACAACTGGTAGGTACATATCTTAATCCTTCAAGTTTTTCCTTACAATAGCTCTAAGTAGATTTCCTAGCATCCTATTCACCACTTCAGTCTGGCCATTAATCTGAGGGTGGCTACTCTAGCTAAATACAAGTTTAATTCAAAGTCTTCTCCAAAGAGTCTTCCAAAAATAGCTTAGGAATTTTATGTCCCTATCCAAGACAATAGTCTTCAGTACCTTATGTTGTCAAATAATCCCTTGCAAAAACAAATCAATAATATATAGAGCACTATTAGTTTGATGGCATGGAATGAAGTGAACCATCTTGCTGAAGTGGTCTACGACAATAAAAATATAATCTTTCCCTCTAGATGTCCGGAGAAACCTTAAGATGAAGTCTATGCTAAGGTCAGCCCAAGGTATGGCTGGTGTTGGCAACGACATGTACTCTCCTTAAGGTTCTCTCTTCCCCTTAGCTCACTTGTACACCTCACAACACCTTACTACCTTATGGACATCCTTAGCCAAACCAGGCTAATAAAAGTTTTCCTTCAATAGATTATTTGTCTTAGTTTCCCTGAAATGACTAGATAATCTTTTGCTATAAGCTTCTTTGATTAATAGCTCATATGTAGAGTAGTTTGAAATACATAGCTTATGGTCCTTGAATAGATAGCCATCCTTAAGATAATATACTCTAATAACTACCCCTTCTCGGCAATGTTCAATAATGGGACCAAAGTGAGGGTCAATAGTATATTGCGTAGTAATGAGTGAGAATCCTAATAATTTTGTTTGTAAAATGGTTAGCAAATTTTCTCATTGTGACAAAGCGTCGATGACCACATTTGTGCTTCCCTTGTTGTGTAGATAGCGTATGAGAACCTTTCCATAAATTCTAGCTACTTGGCTTATCTTTTTAAGAGTTTGTTCTAACTCCCAAGATGTTTCAATTTTTGTTGTTAGTATAAATAATAAACTCTCATGGTAATAAATAGTGTTGCTAAATGGTGAGGGCTTAGAAAAGGTAGTACAACTCCTTCTTATACACATAATAGTTCAAGGTAAGACCACTAAGTTTTTCACTATGGTAGGTGACGGGTCGTCGCCATTGCATCAGGACAACACCAACTCTAATGCCTTATGCATCAAATTCTAATTTGAAGGGTTTATCAAAATCTGGTAGTGATAGGATAGGTGTTGAGGTAAGTTTTTCCTTGATCTCTCTAAAGATCTATTTAGCTTGATTGTTCCACTTGAATCCTTCACTCTTCTTTGTCAACTCGGTTAACGAGATGACTATTATGCTGAAATCCTCAATAAATCACCTATAGAAAAAAGCTAAGCCATGAAAACTTTGAAGCTCAGTGATATTCTTCAGCGTCGGCCATTTTAGAACAACTCAGATCTTTTCCTCATTTGTTCTGATCCCTTCCCCTAACACTAAAAACCTTAGGAAAACCACCTCATTCTAGTAGAATGTACACTTCTTCACATTCCCATACAACTTCTTAGTTTATAAAATGTCAAATACGTCATGGAGATGTTTATCATGGCTCTCCAGGTTGGTATTATATATCAGTATGTCATCAAAATACATGACCACATACCTTTTGATTAAAGGGTGCATCACATGGTTCATTAAGCTCATGAATGTGCTTGGCTTACATTAGTAAGTCTAAATGGCATAACTAACCATTCGTAAAGTCTATGCCTAATCTTGAAGATATCCTTTCGCCCATCTCCATGTCTTATATGTATCTGGTGGTAGTCATTTTGCAAATCAATCTTTGAAAATATCTTAGAGTTGTGAAGCTTATCTAAATGTCATCGAGCCTCAATATCGAGTATCTGTACTTAATAGTAATTCAGTTGATTAATTGGCTGTTAATGTACATGTGCCATAAACCATCTTTTTTTGGAACGAGTAGAGTTAGTATAGGATAAGGGCTCATGCTCTCCTTTACATATCTTCTCTTTATGAGTTCATCCATCTGTTTCTTTAGCTTGGTAGCCTACTCATGGTTCATTCTATATGCAGGTTAGTTTAATAGGGCAAGCTTGGCTGCAGATTAATACAGTGCTTTATGCCTTGGACTAGGGCTAGTCTTTTAGGTAGTTCTTTTAGGATCAGTTCAAAAAACTCATTTTGCAAGCTTTAGATTTATTCTAGACCATTCTCTATTTCCCTCATCTCCAACAATCTCTTAACCAATGGGAACATAGGTTCTTTAACCTCTTCAACAGCTCAAAGGTTTCTTCGGCTCATCACTAAGGCCTTCTTCTTACTAGCTCAGGTAAGCTAGTTATGGGTTTCATTTACTTAAGACAGGGTCATGGGTTGCAATATAATCTTTCTTCCATCTTTAATAAAGGCATAAGTGTTCTTATATTTGTTGTGAGTAACACGTCGGTTGAACAACCAAGGTCGTCCAAGTAGTAGATGTGAAGCTGCCATAGGGACGACATCATAAACTAATTCATCCTTATATACATTCCTAACACTAAACGACATGGTCACTTGTTTAGTTACGTACAAAACACCCTTATCATGAAGCCAATGCAACTTATAAGGTCAAGGATCGTGTAACAACATTAGTACAACTTCCCCCATCCACCATAATCATGCATAATTGGCCTTTGACTATACACTTAGTGTGGAACAAATTCCCCCTCTAGTCATCTTTAAAGTTCAGCAAGGAACTTAGTACTGGTCTTAAAACTTAGGTCATTACTTCTCTCTGGTTGGCATCGAGATAGATCTCTTCTTCCTTTTTAGCTTTAGGTTTTGTAGCATCCTTTTTTTTCTCAAGCTCACTCTCATTGGTACTATCTACTACATCTCCTTAGAGAACCATGACACGTTGGGTCGAATACTTAGGGCCATATGTTTGAAGCCAAAAAATTTAAAGCATTTCACTTTGTTGGTCTTTTGTCAAAAGGTATGCCCTTTTTCATATGTTCTCGGGATTGGCTTAACCTTTATTCGACCCAGCAGATAGGCTTAGCCTTGCTAGCTTACCCGGCTGTCATCAAATTACTTGTTCCTATCCTTGGCTCTATATGGCCTCCTTGGCTCTGTTTGAATAGGTCGGCATAATATTGGGCTTATGAGAATGTTGGCCCAAGTCAACTCGAAACACTTCTCCTCTACCTTTTGACTCTCTATGCTATCTTGATGACCTCTTCCAAAGTATAAAACCTCTATCCTTCTACGATATTATGAATCTCATACTTGAGTCTAGAAATGAACCTCTATACTATACGAACCTTTGGTTCTTCGACGTTGGCTCAGATCATAAGCATCTAAAACTCTCTTGTAAAGTCATTAATAGTTTGACTTCCTTGGCGAAGCTCCTATACTTTGCAAATGTATCTTACTAGAAAGTTTCGAGTATAAATCTTCCTCTTAACAACCTTTTCATCTCATCTCAAGTTCTAACACCTCGTCTTCCATCATGTGCTCTGGTTACATTCAAATTCTTCCACTACATGGTGGCATACCAATAAACTTTAGTGCAGTAAGTTGGACCTTGACAGCATTTATATATCCATAACATTTAAACACCTTCTCAACCTTCTCTTCCTACTCTAAGTATTCACTGGCATCTTTACTTTCACTGAAGGGTGGAATTTGAACCTTAATATTATCTAACCCTCAAGGAGCTTAGCGTCCTTATCTCTTTAATTGGTAATAGTCAGTTTCTTCTTCTTTCTACCCAAACTCTTCAACATCCAACTCTTCATCATTTTCCTCAAACTCCTCTAACTTCAGTCTTCATCTAGCAGCTTGGTCTACTACTCTTCCAGCTCGCTACGGTCAAACTGGGTAATTAGTTCGATTACCTTGGTTATGGTATTATGTACCATGGGGCTATTGTCTGTTAATTTATATTACTATGACTAGACTTTCAATAAGGTTGGTCAGTATGTCAAGTTTTTCATCAACTGATCATAGGGTATTACTACCATTATGACCATGATTAGGTTGAGTACCATTACTTTGATCACCAATAACACCTTAAACATTCGAATCTAACATAACACAATATTTTTTGAATAGATTAACAATTCACTAATAACTTTAGTACCCAATAGTCATTTAAACAGAATAGAAACAAACTTGTTCTGTTATTGCAATGAGAAACAGAGTAAAAAGAGTAACAATGAAACCACACTTGCTATCACATAAACATGTTGCAGTAGCTATGGAAGGAACAGAATAGCCACTAACAATAAAGTGAACCAAAACTTCAATGCAACTTCACACACTCCCTTTTGGAACCGTGCTCTAATACTAGCGAAGTTGATGTGTCTGCGATGTCGAACATATAGTAAAGCACTATAATAAAGCAAACTTAAGAAATAAATAAGGAAAACCTAGCAAAGTCCACAAAGTTACCGAATGGATATGACATACCACTCATTCCTACTCGGCCTATAATTTACTTGATATGACACATCGGTTCAAACTGAAGGGTCAGTCACTACTACTCCTTGCTAAAGGGAACAGATAAAGGTTGAAAGATAATGAGAACAATAAGGTTGCTCAATGTGAATAATTTTGTATTCATTCATTCATTTTTGCGTACAAGAAAATGGGGTTCATATATCCATCTACTAGGGTTACTTCACATGTATGAAAAGACAAAAGGGTATTTGATAACTAGGTTACATAAGATATACTAAAAAGGGTAAAAGAGATAAAGAATATTTAGTGTGAAAAAGTGAAGAATCCTTTTGGAAAGATCGTACCAAAAGACACATGTCACATGGTGGATGGGAGTTAGGACTATGATACAAGTAAGCGAAATAGAAAGTGCTAGTAGTTAGGGGCTAACTTGATTTGGACTTAGCTAGGGACCAATTAGTTCTTCTAAAGAGGAGTTAGCTCTATTCGGGGTTGAATGCTTGTGGTTAGAATGGGAGCTTACTTGGGTTATTCTTGGGCTGTCTTTTAGGATAAAGTATCACTGCTAACACAAGGATAGATCTAATATAAGTAAGGATTTGATAATTAGGTTGGTAGGAGATTAGCTCAAGATAGGAATCTCCGTCTTGGCTATGGCCTAGAGCTAGAACCCTCCAAGCGAGTCCTTAGAGTCCTTTAGCTCGGTTATGCATGATCAGTCCAAGCGATTGATTCTTATCACTAGGCTTTTGCCCAATGGAGCTTAGACATACTCGGCTGTTTTTAAAGTCTATAGCTTATTGACAATTCATCATAGTTACTATGGACCATTTTACCAAGTAGGCAAAGGTTGAGGCATTAGCAAGGATTACTGAACAAAAGGTTGGGGCTTTTGTTTTAAACTTTATTATATCAAGATTCGAGTCCCATTTATGATAATCATGAATAATGGACTGGAACTTGATAATGACAAATTTCGGGTATTTTATGAAAAATACGAAATCCATTTAAATGATACGTCTATGGTATACCCTCAGACTAATGGGCAAGTGTGAGCTATTAATACAATCATCTTATACAACTTAAAGAGGAAGGTTAATTAAGCCAAAGGAAAATGGGCTAATGAATTACTGAATGTTTTATGGTGATATCAGACTACCTATAGAACTGTAACAGGAGAAATGCCCTTTAGATTAACGTATGGTATGGAAACAATATTGCCGATTAAATTAGACTTGCCAATTCTATACACTTAGAACTTTGATGTAATGATCAATCATGTTGGTTTGATGGTTAATTTGGACACAATTGAAGAAATAAGAGATGTTGTGAGAGCAAGAGTTGTAGCATACTAACATAGGATAGTTAAGTACTATAATCAGAAGGTGAAGCACATGGTCTTTTGGTCTAGAGATTTGGTTTGTAGGAAATTAGAAGCGATTGGCACATGAGACAAACTAGGAAAACTCGATGCAAATTGGGACGATCCTATTAGGATCTAAGAAGTTGTTGGTGAGGGAGCCTATGGACTAGAGAGGTTAGATGGAACAATCATTCCTCTAACATGGACTATTGAGAACTTAAAGCTTTATTTTTATTAATCTCTTTGATGTTATCAAGCATTTCCATTTGTTTTGTAAGGTAATAAACTAGTTGTTTTGAAATGCAAACATGTTCTAAGTTTCAATTCCGACTTACTTTCCTTACTGATCTTTTTATGATCAACAGATCATCATCTAAATTCAAACTACATAGTAAATGAACTAATACTTTTAAGTTCAGACCTAATGTGGTTAATGAACTTTATGATTTAGTCAAGAAGCTGAATAAAGAACGAGATTGTTAAGCAATCTCATGGTACAAATAAGGTAACTAGTCAACATCTCAAATGACTAACGGATGGCCTTTAAGAAGGCACCCAACAAATTGCATGTGAAATAAAACATATTGAAAATTAGGTATGTGAAACAAAACATGCTAAGAAAAATAGGTATGTGAAATAAAACATGCCAGAAATGAAGCGTGTGAAATAAAATATGCTAAAACTTATATTACACATTATAGGAAATGTGGATAATATTAATACAATATGAAATGTTTGACCACTTAACCAAACCATGTCTGTACAACATGAAAAAATAATACAACAATCCTAAGACGATGAGTTCTTCGAGTGTACAGTTCCTTAGTTAGAAGATGAGACCTTATTGGAGCATATCTTTTTCTCGGTGGTTGAGGTTTTAGAATAAGTGGATTTTTCTTTGTACACATAGGGGATCTCCTTGGATAGACAGTCTTTGTCATTGCTAGGATCTTCGGCACAAACTGTATTGTTATCACCCAGTATTTCCATCTGTACACCTATTTCTTCGTCGGCTTCTTCATCTTAACTACTGACTTAGTCATTGACATCGGCAAAATCTAGGCACGAAAGATCATATTTAGGATGAAACTTTAGAATTTCCTATCTTGCTGTCTAGACCCCCTTCAATAACTTCTTTTTCAATTACCTCTCAAACTGTTGACTTAGAGTCATGATCTCTAGTGCCTCTTCAATAGAGAGCCATTTCTTTACTGCCTCTTCTAATTCGGCAATACAGTTTTGCAATCTAGAGTTATTGATCTCTACTTCTTTTATCTATATCGTAAGCTTATCCTCTTCGTCACTCATTGAGCTGAATGTTTGATCTAAACCCCAACACTCTTCTTTCTTCTTACGAAGCTCCTCCTCTAAGTCCTTAATGTCCTTATATTGCTTACCGACTTTAGCTTTGAGGCTTAAGACTTCATCAACCACTAACAAATGTGCCAATCTCTTGGCAGCCAGTTTCTCTTGATATTTTTTAGCCTCTATGTCAGCCCTGATTCTCATACTCTTAACTACCATAGTTTGAGCCTTTGAGAAATTGTATGCAATTTTAATTTTCTGTAATAAGCTGTGATATAAAATGATGAATTCGCTAAACTACCTAGCATAACAAAAAGAAAAAAAAAACTATTATTACCTTCTTCATTTCTTTGTTGGCTTCATCTAATGCCATTAGAACATGGTTGTTGATCTGTAAACAAACAAGATTATGTTAGTAATAAACATGTGTCATAAATGAAAGAATTCAATTGATACTTACATCATATAACTTAGTTGTAATGTGTACCTTGTTACAATTGCCAACGCTATCGATGTCTTTCTTTGTAATTT
Source organism: Lumnitzera racemosa (assembly GCA_024138005.1). NCBI lineage: Eukaryota > Viridiplantae > Streptophyta > Magnoliopsida > Myrtales > Combretaceae > Lumnitzera > Lumnitzera racemosa. The sequence goes on from JAMXBC010000007.1 coordinate 58,779,390, forward strand.
CCATATCTTTGGGAAGAATGATGCCTTCCTTCAAAGTTAAGGATTTTGATAAGGATTAAGGAATGATCACTCGCTCCTGAGCTTGAGGGCTTTCTCAAATGGTTCATTAAGCCGTCAAAGGTGAGTTAAGTGCCAAGGAGCAATGTTTTCCCTAGTCTAATTTGTTGTGCTACTTTGCTCTCCACACCATTTAAGAAGCTACTGAGGTGATCTGCTGACATGTTGAGTTAACCCCTCCATAACACCCCAGTCTAAGCACCAAATCAAGAAAGCAGCCATCTCTATAATACCAAGGTTGAGATGACAATTTTCAAGAGCTGACCCTTCGAGGCAAATCTAAATGTGAGTCATCCTTCGAGCCAACCCTTCTGCAGCCTAGCAGTATGAATACTGAACTGTTAACGCTGACTAAACTTGATCAAAGATCTACCCTTGCTTGGCTTATAGTGTTATCAAGACTGCAGATTGAGTGAAACGTATGGGCGTTGTCCTTTCTGATAGAAGATGTTCCTTTACACGATTTCATGCTTCTCCTATAAATTATTCTCCTATAAATTATTCTCCTTTTGTTTAGCAAGTAAGGATCCATTTTTGTAATTTTCTGTAATTTAGGACTTACCCTAATTGGATATTATAAATACTCGCATAATATAATAGCTACAATAACACATATAGAAAGAATACATGGACTTTTATTACCTCTTGAACTAAGTATCCTTCTACTTACTCTTGAGCTACTCTTATTTAGCCCTGTGGACTAGTGGTAAGTGACCTCTAGCCATACTTGTGCATCATATTAAGTGTAACCCGAGCTCATATGAGGCATTGGTGTGTCATATCCATCGTCGGTTCACGGGAACCCCCACTCACCCTCAACTATCATTTATGTTTCAAGCCATTTAGCAACTTGAACCCACTCTTTTGATTACGTGTGATATTTGGATCGTGTATTCTTCCACGAATCTGTATTATCCTGGCATTAGAGCCTAGCTACATTCAAAGTTAGATTCTACTATTATGTTCTTTTAGTAGTCTGTTGCTACTCTTGTAAGATAATAGTTCTATTGTTAGCTTTAGAGTTTAGTAGTTGAGAAGTGTTTTGTGCTCTATTTTCCCCTGTTTTCGATACATAAAATAGAGTGTAGTTGACTGTTCGTTCATTGTGTAGTTGTCATAGTTATTGGAGTATCAGTTATTGATGTCCAAGTGGTACTATTAGACGTTAATTTTGTGAAGTAACCATCAATGTCATAGTCAAGTATTCAAGGAACTTTGGAAAACTAAGAAAGTGGTACTCGACATGACTAAGGGCAAGAAGGAAGCTTCACACCACAATCAATGGGTAACCGCTTGGATAGGCTTACTAACTTAGTAGCTAGTTTGGTAACTATTATCCAAGAAAACAAACAATGAGCTACAAATAGCCCTAGTGGAGGCTGTAAGTAGTAAGAGTGAGGCAATGGTAATTTTGGTTGAGTTAATGCCCCAACTCGAGCACCCTGAGCTGAAGGAGTTGGTAAGAATGCTAGATAAAGTCTAGTGCTTGAAGAGATTAAGGAAGAAGCAGAAGGAGATGATAATGTAGAGGAATACTACGGGGCTAAAGAGAGAAATGTACGAACCCCTAGAGTCGAAGGATTAAGGATACATATTCCAAGTTTTTTTGGAAGTGGTGATGTTGAGGACTACTTAGATTAGGTGGATAGGATTAAGAAGCAGTTTAAATGCTACGATGTGCCTGACAACATAAAGGTTAGACTTGTTGTGTTGGAATTCATTAGCTATGCTACCTTATGGTAGAAGAACTTGCAAGCCACATGAAGAAGGGAAGGAGAATGAGAAATTAAGAGGGATGAGATGAAGAAGGTTATGTGGAGAAGTTTTGTGCTAAAGTATTATGTGCAAGATGCCTCTAAAAGACTGCGAGAGCTCAGATAAGGAGGGTCAAGTGTAGACACTTATGTTAAGGAATTCTAAATGTTGATGATTTGATGTAAAGTTGTAGAACTAGAGAACCAAATTGTACCTCGATTCATTGGTGGATTGAAGTATGAGATTAAGGATGTCCTACCTTGGATATTGGAATGCTTAACAACACAATCTGAGCCGTTTAGTGGATAGGAAGGCATTGAGTAGGAAGGTTTTGATTGTCAGCCACCTAACCAGGAAATATCCAAACTGTTTTAAGCAGACTAGTGCAAATGGAACCAAGTAAGGTTATTGAGACCCGACTCGATCTAGCTATATGAACTGAGGAGAAGGAACCTTTAGGGAAGTTTGAGATGGGCCAGAGTTTAAGGAGGAAGATAAGTGAGATCAAGTGTTTTAGATGCTAAGGATTTTGGTATATAGTTGCTTAGCATTCGAGTAGATGAATAATGGTGATTTGATGATGTGTTTAGGAGATCAGTTACCACTAGGACTTACTATAGTAGGGTTGAACTAAATGAGTCCTTTGAAATATCAAAGAAAGTATAATGAATAGGATTATGAACTAACTAGAGTAGTTGACATAAAGTTGTCTAGAGGATATGATAAACCAACGAATAGATCGTGACTTAACACTTCACTTGATATGATGCACAAGTTAATGTCAAGGTTCACTTGCCATTAATCCTAAGCTACTCTGTAAGATTAGATAAGAGTATGAAAAATGGACTTAGAGAGGGTTGTCTCACAAGAATAGAATATTTAATGTCTATCTGTAAAGTCCAATTCCAGCTTACAAGGAGAAGGGAGTATATATAGTAAGTCCCTAAGGCAACAATACAAATAAAGAAATTACAAAAGGGCATATACAAAAAGTAGATTCATAGTACATATGAAAAAGGGTAAAAGGAACAAAAGACAAAAAGGGAGAAATAGTATAATGTCAAATGAAACGGACAGGTGGCAGCGCAACATTAGTTCTGTATCATGATTCTCTGAGCATAGCAGGTAGGAAGAGTCAAGATGTGTAGAGATAGAGGTTGCGGCGTGACAGAGATGTTGTAGAGTTGGTAGGAGGCTAAGAGAGAAATATTCAGTTAGGGTCGACAATAGGCTCTTGGTAGGTAAACGTCCAATCACTTGGCATAGAGCTTTCAGCCAGAGGATAGCCAGCATTGGCATAAGATAATAAACATAGCATAGAACAACCACCTAGAGCTCTTAGGGAGTTCGCCATCCTCTTTTAGTATACCGTTTCTAGTCATCGTTGGGTTGACGAGAGAGAATCCATTAGGTCTGAGATTAGAGGCCTTTGAGGCATGCTCGAGTGATTGGGTTGGTGGTTGGCAACCCATTAGCTCCCTAGGATTGCTAAAGATTTTCCCTCAAATCATGGTCCTTATCATCATTTGGCACATAGGGCATCAAGTCGGCAACATTGAATGTGGTTGATATGCCGAGCCTATAAGGCAGATCAACTTCATAGGCATTCTCATTAATGCGCCTAAGGATCTTGAAAGGCCTATCTACTTTAGGAGATAGTTTGTTCATCTTTCTACTAGAGAAAATGTTCCTTGCTAAGATGGCTCTAAACAAGGCCTCCAGGGGTATAAATGACTTGTTTCCTTCCTCGGCTTCTTGCTTCCTTCTATCGGGCCACAATTTTGGCTAGTTGTTTGAAAATTTTTTGATGCAACTTCTAGAATTCCTTAGTGCATTGTTGGCTGAGTTGACTTTCCCCTTGTGCAGTTAGACCATTAATTAAATCCAAGGGTAAGTTTGGGTTAGGTCCATAAAAAACCTCAAAAGGTGATGTTCCAATCAAGCTATGAGCTAAGTTATTGTAGGTAAATTGAATTATAGGCAGGCATAAATCCCAGTCATATAAGTTCTTCCCAATAGCTGTTCGTAGGAGGCTTTTGATGGTTTTGTTCATAACTATAGTTTAGCCACCTTTCTAGGGGCGACAAGAAGTACTAAACATGACTTTAGTGCTAAGCTTCTTCTACAGGGTCTTCCAAAAGAAGCTTATGAACTTCGAGTTACAATCGGACACAATGCTCATTGGCACTCCATGTAACCACAGAATTTCCTACAAAAAGAGAGTAACAACGAATAAAGCATCTTTAGTTTTGTGGTAGGGGATGAAGTGGCCCATCTTATTAAACCAATCAACTACCACTACGATCAAGTCATGCCCTCTCTACTTTTGGGGAGGGTTGAGGATGAAATCTTTACTTAGATCGATCCATAGCCGCTTTAGGATAGGCAGGGGTATGTACTCCCCATATGGTTCTCTCTTCTCCTTTACATGTTTACATACCTTGCATCTCTCAAGTATTTGGCATACATCCTTCATCATCCTAAGCTAGTAGAAATGCTCCTTTAATATCTTAGCCATCCCATTTTTCCCTAAAATGACTAGCTAAACCCCCAACATAAGCTTCTCGAACGAATAGGTCCCTTGTTGAACCATTCAGCATGCAAACCTGCTTGCCCTTCATCAAGAACCCCTAACTCAAGTAGAAACCTTTCATAGCTCCTCCAGTATTGCACTTGGTGAATAAGGGTCTAAAATATGGATCATGCTCATATCGATTAGGTAAAGTGCCAAATTCCAGCACTTTAGCTTGCAAAGTTGTGACGAGGGCATAACGGTGCGAAAGAGCATTAGTCATTGTGTTGGTACACCCCTTCTTATATCTAATGAAATAGCAAAAGGTCTCCAAGAAGTCGACCTATTTGGCGTGATGCCGGGAAAGCTTCTGTTGCTCGCGAAGATGCTTAAGCGATTCATGATCCAAATAGATGATGAATTCTCTCGGCAATAGATCATGCTACCAATTTTAAAGTGTTTGGATAAGGGCATAGAACTCCTTATCGTAGGTTAAGTAATTCAAGGTAATGCCTTGAAGTTTTTCGTGGAAGTACGTAATGGGTCGGCATTCCTACATAAGGACAGTGCTAATGCTGACACTAGACATATCACATTCAACTTCAAAAACTTTCTCAAAATCTAGCAGGGTGAGTACTGGAGCAAACATCAACTTATACTTCACATCTTTAAAGCTCTTATGAGCTTTCTCTTACTACTTAAACTCAATGTTCTTTTTGGTCAATTCAGTCAATGGTGTAGTTATGGAATTAAAGTTTCGAATAAATCTTCGATAGAATGAAGCTAGACTATGAAAGTTCCTAACTTTAGTAGTACTAGTTGGCATAGGCTACTTAAGAATAGCTCTGAATTTCTTGTCATCAACTTGAACTACCTTCCTTGAAACAACATATCTAAGGAATATAACCTCTCTTTAATAGAACACACATTTCTTTAGGTTACTGAATAATCTCTCAGCACGAAGGATGTTGAACACCAATCCTAAATGTTCACTATGGGTGATGAGGTTGGTACTATAGAGGAGAATGGCATCAATGTAAACCATAATGCATTTGCCAATTAGTGCCCTTAGTATATGATTCATGAGCCACATAAAAGTAATTGGCGCATTAGTTAGACTAAATGGCATTACCATCCATTCGAATAGACCATCTTGTATCTTGAAGGCTATCTTCCATTCATTTCTTGGTCTCATTCGTATTTGGTGGTAGATACTCTTTAAATCTATCTTTGAAAAGATGTATACACCATACAACTTATCAAGCATATCATCCAGCCATATGATCGAATATCAATACTTAATAGTGATTTTATTGATGGCATAATTGTCATTATACATTCTCCATGACCCATCTTTCTTAGGTACTAACATGGTGAGGACAGCATATGGGCTCATGCTTTCTTAGATATAGGTGTGACCTACCAATTCATCAACTTGCTTTTTCAGCTCAACTTCTTGCTTAGGATTGAGCTTATAAGCGGGTTGGTGTGGTAGGGCTGCTCCAAGTTGAAGATTAATGTAATGTTCAATACTTCTTAAGCGTAGTAAACCTTTTGGCATCTCAATAGGGAATAGATCGAAATACTCTTCTAGTGGAGCTCTTACTTCAATTGGGTAGTTCTCAGCATTTCTTACGTCTAAAGGTCTCCTGACTAAAAGAAGCACATAGTCCTTGGCCTTAACTTCTTGTGTAAACTGAGCTTAGGAAATCACTATGGACTTTTGTTATAGAAATCTAGCAACTTTTTTCTTGGGCATCCTGCACTTCCTTTGAACTCATGGCTATCAGTATCATTTTCTTCCTGTCCTTTTAGAACATATAGGTGTTTCTATACCCATCGTATAACATCCTTAAGTCAAATAGCCATGGTTGGCCAAGTAATATGTGAGAAGAGCACATTAGAAGGACATCACACAACACTTCGTCCCTGTATCTATCACCTATGGTCATTGGTACGCTGACCTGCTTGGTAACGTGTAAGCCTCCTTTCTCATTCATCTAATTAATCTTATATGGCTTAAGATGTGGGAGGGTCAGCAATTTCATGGCTTTGACTACCCTTTGTGTAATGACATTAGTACAGCTCTCTCCATCAATGATCATAGTACATAGCTTATCATTCACTCGGCAATCTGTATGGAAGAGGTTCTCCCTCTGCTCAGTCTCGTCTACCATAAATGCATTAAGAGACTATTTGATAACAAAATGGTACTCGGTTCTACCCTTGGGAGGTGTCTTGGCATTGAGGTCTTCCTAAAACTCTTCTAGCATCTATTCAAATCTTACTCTTCCTCTCCTTCATTGGCACTTTCTACTTTGAATTGGGGCTTGTCTCCCTTTATGGTCATGATGCAGCAGTTCAGACATTGATTAGCCACTTGTCCATAACCAAGATATTTAAAGCATTTGCTTTCTCGGCTCTTTCTTCCTGAGCTTTAACCTTGGTTTCTTTGGGCCTCAAGTTCTTGAGGGTTCTACCTCAGAACTATTTGACACCTGTTCATTCCCTGGTTAGTTTGATACGCCACCCCTGTTTAGTAGCATGGTTCGGCCACTTAGGACCCGACTAATGTAGTTCTACCTTTGCCTTTCAACTCTCTAGGCCACCCAGATGGTTTCATCTAAAGTCGTAAGGTTCTGCAACTGTATGATGTTAATCTCAGTCCATAGCCCAAAGATGAACTGTGCTATAATTCGTGTCTCAGTTTTGTCGACATCACATTAGATCATGAGTAATTAAAACTCTCAGACATAGTCATCTACGGATTTGCTTCCTTGCCTTAGGTCTTAGAGCCATCTGAAAGTGTCTTGCTTGTGGTGTTTAGGAACGAACCTACTTCTTAGGACTCTCTTTATTTCATTTTATGTCTAGACTTTGCTTTGGGCCATTAGGTGAACATTCTATAGTTTCTTCCACCACATTGTTGCGTATCCAGAAAATTCCAACGTGGCTACTTGTATATAGACATCATCTTTATAATCATAAAATTCGAATATCTTTTCGATTATCTCCTCCCAATCAAGGTAGTCATCAGTACTACCAGACTCATTGAAGCTTAGAATCTGTACCTTAAGGTTCTCAACGCCTCGCGGTACTCTAAACTTACACTCATCAATCCCTATGTACTAGTCTTCTTCTTCTTCATACTCTTGCTCTTCGTCTAACTCCAATCTTCTTCTTACGGCTCTATCAGTACGTTATGGTGGTGCTTGGTTCACTAGAAAGGCTTCAAGTACTTGTTCATTTATCTACCTTCTCGGCCTATCTCTTATCTCTTAGCCTTACTTAGCAACTCTCTCATGCAGTTCAGTCTCTAAGACTCTACTCACCGAGATAGTTAAGATAGCCATAATAGTAGCAAGATCTTATATCTACTCATCAGTAGTTTATAGTGTTTGATGGGTAACTCAACCACAACCATTAGCATTACTTTCGGCATTGTTAATCTTTCCCTAAACACTAGGATTCAACATTCTCAAAACAAAGCTTTAGAAAATACTCTTCATATAGGAAACCATTACTCATACACTCACAAGTACCACTCGAACTTAAACCATGACTTGTTTTATTCTTCTAAACGAAAACAGAGTATCTCAACTAGTAAACAAGTATAGATTATCAACATACAGCTTTAGGTCACAACCTCAAGCTTTAATACTAGGATTATATGATGTGCTTAGAAGCTTAATTATCACTAAGACTTATTGTAGCAGGTTTGAACTAAATGGGTCCTTCGAAATATTGAAGAAAGTAGAATGAATAGGACTATGAACTAACTAGATCTAAACAGAGCTTCTGAGTTTTATAATTTATAAGCCTATATCCTATCCTTAACTCAATTCGATAGGTAAGTATACCTATCGTTTTATAGCATGAATGAGAATAGGGTCATCTCCACCAGGAAAAATGTCTTAAATACTAGTACTTAATAATTTTCCTATTGTCTAGTAGTCGAATTTACTAAGTAATTGATTATTAAGACTCTAATTGTTAACTAAACTATACTAATCCACTAATTAAAATGATTGAAATAATGATTATGAGAACAACTACAAATTTACACTTAACATACAAGCTTGCTTCATTAATTAGCATCATCTTACCAATATACCTTTCATTATAATACTTGTTAACTATGGGAAATTACATTATATAAGTATTCTTTTCAGAACTACTTACGTCTAATCTTAATTGTATCTATTGGAATCTCTTCCTAATTAACAGCCAACTAGGATTGCATTATTGTCGTGTTCATGTATCAATTCCGCTACAGATGTAGCAACTTTCCTAATAATATCTCTATTATCTGTCTCTTAACATATTCTATTGAAATTTGTCCTAAGTCGATGTCATACAATATACCATACTTAGATTCATTAAGTGCAATTCATTAGAATTATCAAACGTTAGGAAATTACTTTTTTTAAACACTTGATCATGCTAATGACGTAGCACGTCTTAACATATTACTTATACATGATGAAACAATAATACAAACTAATATGAAACATAGAATCATGGAATAAGTGAAAAGTAAAAAAAAAAAAAAAAAAACCGTTTATTCTAATGAAGATGTTTAATGAATACACAAACAAAGAACTCCTGTTGTCTCTCTTAAGTAATTTTGGGGATAGTACATGATATAAAACTTAGAACTATACAATAGATAACTTGGTATAAAAACGGTAAATGGATGTGTGTCTCTATAAATGGTGTTTGATCCACTTAATGTCTATTCTCTTAAAATTTGATCTCTAAAAGAGAAAAAAACATCTTCCTCTTTTTTTTTTTTTTTTTAAACTAGTTTCCGTAGCTTTTTATATTCTCTTCATCAAAAGATTTGAATTTACCCCTTCAAGGCACCACTTGACGTTTCTCATGTACTAGTTCACATAAAAAGGTTGAAAATAATAGTTGTACCCCTTCCTATCATGCCCATGACTTAAGGTATGATAGTATCGAAAAGAATTATTCTTCACCAATCACGGCCATTATTGAGTCCTTGAACTCCTCATCACATTATGAAATCTCATCATGCTTGTGAGTATGGTCGTGATCGTCCTTCTGCTATTCAATCATGGCTGTGATTGAAAAACCTTCCCTTGATCACAACCATGATTGAGGGTGTGACTAAGGTGTATTCTTCATTGCTTCATTATCATGCCCGTGATTGATGCTACTATACTTATTTATTTTTCATGGCCGTAACTAACTTGAAAGTTGTTATTCTAGTATATATTTCCTCTCTTTGCTCATAATTTATCTGAAATCATTATTTTATTCAATTAAGTACTTAATCTACAAAATTAAATCACATTTATGATCAATTCTATGCCTAAACATGCCTTGAAAGTGTAAAGTAATTTACACTTATCACTGATGTGAAGCTATCCAGAAGATATGACACACTAATGAATACAACGTGACTTAATACTTCACTTGATATGATACACAAGTTGATGTCAAGGTTCACCCACTACTAATCCTGAGTTGCTTGGTAAGATTAGATAAGAGTGTGAAAAAATGGACTTAGAGAAAGTCATCTCACTAAAATAAAATATTTAATGTTAATCTATAAAATTCAATTCTGGCTTATAAGGAGAAGGAACTATTTATAGTAAGTCCCTAGGGCAACGATACAAATAAAGAAATTACAAAAGGACATATACAAAAAGGCAATTCCTAGTACATATGAAAAAGGGTAAAAGGGACAAAAGATAAGAAGGGAGAAATAGTATAATGTTAGATAAAATAGATAGATGGCAGCACAACATTGGTTTTGTGTCAAGATTCTCTAATCATAGCAGGTGGGAAGAGTCAAGACGTGTAGAGAAAAAGGTCGAGATGTAAAGGAGATTCTGTGAGAGTTGGTAGGAGGTTGAGAGAGAAACACTTGGTTATGGAGGTAAATCATTTTACTTAGCAATAAACTCTTAGCAGGTGAATGTCTGATCACGCAGCATAAAGCTCTTAGTTAAAGGATAGTCGACATTGGCACAGGATAATGAACAGAACATAAAACAACCATTTGGAGCTCTTAGGGCGTTCATCCATCTTCCTTCAGTATACTGTTTCTAGTCATCGGTGGGTTGACAAGAGAGAATTCGTCGAGTAAGAGACTAGAGGTGTTTGAGGCGTGCTTGAATGATTAGGCTAGTAGTCGGCAACCCATCATCCGAGGTAAGGTACCGATTGTTGGGGTCGATAGTACTGTTGAAGAAGTAGAGGAGTTGAAAGAGGATAGAAAGACTGAACGATTTGAGGAGGAGGTTATCTATAGTGAGGAAGGTAACTTTATGTTGACCACTCTAGTATTAAGAAGAACGATGAGCATCAGTCCCGTACCCTAAGATGAACAAAGGGAAAATCTTTTCCATATTGGATGCAAGGTAAATAAATCATTGTATGCAGTAATCATCGATAGTAGGAGTTATACTAATGTAGCCTTTATGTTTATGGTTTAGCAATTGAAATTGCTGATTAAGCCCTACTCGAAACCTTATAAGCTTCATTGGTTTAGTGATAAGGGAGCCCTAGAAGTGAATAAGCAAGTATCTATGCTAATTTACATTGGCAAGTACCGAGACAAAGTGCTGTATGATGTATTGCCCATGAGTGCATCCCACATTCTACTTAGATGACCATAGATGTTTAACCGAGCTGTTAAATATGATGGAAGGAAGAATACGTGTTTTGTGGAGCATGAAGGTAAGATGATGAAATTGAATAATATGACTACTGAACAGTTAAAGGTCATGCAATCCCAACTTAGCTAAACCTTAAAGAAAGAAGCTTTCGTGATGAACTAAGTCAAAATGAAAAGGGAGATGGAACTCGAAGCACCGACCTATCTGTTTGTTTGAAGAATTCTGGAGATGAGATCTGAAGAGGAGTTGCCTGCCGAGGTAAAAACCTTACTAGAAGAATTTTTCGACCTACTTCCAAAGGAACTATCAAAAGTTCTACCCCCAATTAAAGACATCGAGCATGCAATTGACCTATAGCTAAGAGTCATACTGCCAAACAAGCTTACCTATAGGTTGAATCCTGAACAGGCCACCGAGTTGCAGAAGCAAGTAGATCAGTTAATGGAGAAAGGGTATGTACATGAGTCCCTTAGCCCTTATGCCGTTCTGGTTTTGTTAATACCAAAGAAAGATGGTTCTTGGAGGATGTGTGTAGATAATCGAGCGATCAATTGAATTACCATCAAGTATAAGTATCCTATACTTAGGCTTGATGACATGCTGGATGAATTAAGAGGAGTAAGAGTATTCTCCAAGATTTTCCTTAAATATAGATACCATCAGATTCAAATGCACGAGGGTAATGAGTGGAAGACCACCTTTAAGATGCGACATGGTTTATATGAATGGCTTGTCATGCCATTTGGACTGTCCAATGCTCCGAGCACATTTATGTACTTGGTGAATCATGTGATCTAAGAATTAATAGAAAGGTTTGTCATTATTTATTTTGATGACATTTTGGTGTACATCCTCGACCTGAAGATTCATTAGGAGCATCTCCAAAAAATCTTTGCAAAACTTTGAGTTGAGCAACTCTACACCAATCTAAAGAAGTGCGACTTTTGTCGATCTGAAGTGATCTTCTTAGGGTTTGTTATGAGTAGAGGTGGCATCTGAGTCAATGATGAGAAAATAAAGGCGATCATAGAATGGCCTGAGCCAACCTGTTCTACAGATGTAAGAAGTTTCCATAGCTTAGCATCATTCTATCATAAATTTATAAAGAATTTCAATATGACTGCAGCCTCACTTACCAAACTGTCAAAGAAGAGCGTTGAAGTCAAATGGGGAGAGAAAGAGAGGAAGAGTTTTGAGGAGGTAAAACAGATGTTAACCATAGCTACCATCTTAGCTCTATCGAGCTTTGACAAAGTATTTGAAGTAAAGTGTGATGCATTCAGACTAGGCATAGGTACTGTGATAATGTAAGAAGGTTGACCTATTACTTACTTTAGTGAGAAACTTTGAGAAGATATACTCAACTACTTAGTTTATGATAAGGAGTCCTACTCCTTAATTCGAGCCCTAACGATATGGAAATACTATTTGCTACTTAAGGAAATTGTGATCTACACCAATCATGAATCCTTGAGATATCTAAAGAGCTAACCAAAGTTGTCTTAGAGACAAGTCAAATGGATCGAGTTCATGGAGGGTTTTTCTTTTGTCGTAAAATATAAGAATAGAAGGAACAATGTAGTATCTGACGTTCTATTGAGATGACATACCTTCCTGATCAAGCTACAAACAAGACTACTTAGTTTTTTAACTAAAAAGAATTTGTATGTTGCGGATCTGTACTTTGGTCCTATCTGTGCCTGATCTAAGGAAGGACAAACATTGGACGACTATTATAGGGAAGATGGATACTTATTCAAGAAGAGAAGGCTATGTATCCCGACCTGTTCTAGTAGAGAACTGCTAGTGCATGAGGCACATAGAGGAGGATTGACAGGACACTTTGGTTAGTGTTGAACCCATGAAGTGCTATCTGCAAGATTCTTTTAGTTGAGGATGATGAGAGATGTACAATCCGTATTGGAGAAGTGTGTAACCTATTAAAAGGCAAAGAGTTAAGCTGAGCAAGGACACTATCTACCCTTGCCTATCCTAACTAAACCATGGTTCGAGCTAAGTATGGATTTTATGTTGAGATTGCCGAGGACATCTAGAGGGAAGGACTCCGTCATGGTAGTTATGAATTGATTTAGCAAGATGGCACATTTTATGCCTTGTTCCAAAAGTAATAATGTTTCAGCTATCTTTTTTATTTTCTTACAAGAAATAATCAAGCTTTATGGAGTTCCCAAAACCATTTTTTTGGATCGAGACCTAAAGTTCATGAGCCACTTTTAGAGGACACTATAGAGGAGAATGGGAACCAAGCTATTGTACAATACGTTCTGCCATCCATTAACTAATGGATAGACTAAAGTTGTCAACAAACCTGTAAGAACTTTGTTGCAAGTTGTTGTCAAATGAAATCAAATGACTAGGATCTATGCCTACCAATTGTTGAGTTCACCTAAAGTAAGACCACCTATAGCGTAACTAGCATGTCTCCATTCAAGGTTGCCTATGGGTTTAATCTTGAGCTTTTGATAGACTAAGCACCCTAATTAAAGCTTGATGACGATTAGCTAACTGTTGAAAGAGTTGAGGCCATCAAAGCCATGCACCAGAAGGATGTAAAACAATTGAGCTAAGCTAATACTAAGCTCGAGAAGTAAAGCCGAAGATGAAGGAAGAGAGGATTTCAGCTAGGTGATTTGGTTTGGATATATCTTAGCAAGGAATGATTCCTAAACTTGAGGAAAAACAAGTTGTCTCTCAAAGTAGATGAACCTTTCAAAGTGCTTGAAATGATCAATCCCAATACCTATAGAATTGAATTACTTGAAGGATATGGAGTCTCAAACTCCTTCAACATTACCGATCTCTAACCTTACACTACCGAGGACAAGCAACCTAGAGTTGAACAAGATTTGATCCCAAATCTCTAGCAACCCAGAGGGGATGATAGGGATTAAGGATCGATCACTCGCTCTCGAGCTTAATGGCTTTCTCAAATGGTTCACCGAGTTGTTAGAGGTGAGTTTAACACCAAGGAGTAATGTTTTCCTTAGTTTAATCTGCCATGTTACTTTGCTCTCTACACCATTTAGGAAGTCGCCAACATGCTGAGCCAACCCCTTGATAACACCCCAATCTAAGCACAAAATTAGGAAAGTAGCCATCTTTATAGTGTTAAGGTTAAGCTAACGATTGTTAGGAGTTGATTATCCAAGTTGATTCAAATGTGAGTTGCCCCTTGAGCCAACCTTTTTCTAACCCAACAATATGAATGCCGAACTGCTAACGTAGACATTAACCTGATTAAAGACTTACCCTTGCTTGTCTCGTAATGTTATTAGGACCTTAGAGTGAGTGAAACGTATACGTACTATCCTTTCTGACATCAAATGTGTGCTTGCTATCCTTTCTAACATCCATACTATCCTTTTTGATAGAGGATGTTCCTTTGTACAATTACATGCTTCCCCTGTAAGTTATTCTCTTTTTGTTTAGCAAGTAAGGATCCATTTTTGTAATTTTCTATAGTTTAGGACTTACCTAAATTGGGTGCTAAAAATATTCGCATAATGTAATAGTCGCAATAACACATACAAAAAGAATATAAAAACTTTTATTCCCTTTTGAGCTAATTGTCATTTTGCTTACTCTTGAGCTACTCTTATCTAGCTTATTGAGTGTGGACTAGTCGTGAATGACCTCCAGCCATACTTCTGTGTCATATCATGTATGACCTAAGCTCATGTGAAACGGTGTATTATATTCATTGTCGGTGCATGGGAACCCCTACTTACTCCTAACTATCATTTATGTTTTAAGCCATTTAACGGCTTAGACCCACCCTTTTGGTTATGTGTAATATTGGGATTATGTCTTCATCCACGAATTCATATTAGATTTGGTCTTATTATCCAACACCAAATCATTGTGGAGAATGTTATAGCCCCAACATGAAACAAAGTATTCACTTACTTCATTGTTAAGGACAAATTCAATACTACCAATATCAAGAGCCTTGTTTCTCATCGCTTCTTTCATCCTCTTATCCAAAGTCTTGGATTTCTTAAATGGAGGTTGGTCTATAAGTTCCTTTCCACTTCTTTTATTGGGATTCAATGCAATACTCACTTGAAGATAGTCTTATGATAGGTAACTTCATCCCTAATATGAATGCCGATATCTCAACCAGAATCTCTCGCCTCTTCACCTGAAGGAATGTTTACTAAGGGTGGGATTGCTTCAACTTGTACTATAAACCCTGCAAATTTAAACTTTTGGATATAATGTCAAACTCGAGTATTGTAGATATTTTCCTAAGCGATAAAACCATATGAAACTAAAACCAATTAAAATTTTAAATTCAAAACTTAAAATGAATATAAAAGACCCTATTATATAATTTGAAAACCCTAATCCCATACGAAAATCCCAATCTCTGCATGCATGTACTTTTAAAAATGTGAACTTAAATTTAATAGAAACCATAAATACTAAATTGTAAAATTTTCAAACTCTATAAATTATGTTAATTCTTGAAAAGCTATAAATTAATAAAATTATCATTAATTTAATGAAACTTATAACGAAGAATCAAATATAATAATAATAAATAATAAAACTAAGCTAGTTGACAGAATAAATTAATAAATTTAGAAAGTTAATTTTACATATGTACATAAATAGCCCTATAATATGAATATATATATTACTATGCAATTTCTTCTCTTTTCTTAATATATCATATGTGATATATATGTTGCATAATAAAATATATATGTAAATGTACATTTTTCTTGCTAATATACTAACTAAGCATAATATATTATTATTATTATTAACCACATGTAACATATGGTATATATTATACTATACTTACATTAAGTATTATACACATGTTATACTAGATATTTTGCTCTATTTTAAGAATACTCCATCATACCCCTAATCCTCTATCTTGTCTCATTTGAAATGGGTAGATCCTTCTTTTCTTATAAGGCCATACCTAATTATATTATTAAGGACAAAAGGTAAGTCAAATCAAATCAACATCATTCTTTTTCCAACTATACCATTGGTTCATTTTGTTACTCTTTCCTCTCTTTTATTTATATATTTCCTTTTTATTTTTATTTTATTCACCTTGCATAAACTAAATGCTTTAAATCACCCTTCCATGTCCTTTGTAAACCCTATAAATTTTCCTACCTAGTTCGTGCTATGAAATCGAATACTACAAGTAAGTTATCATAATGCATTCCTAAGAATAACAATCCTAAATAATTAAGCTAACCGAATCTTTAGCTCCTAAGTATAAGTTGAATACTTTTGAAATTGTGAAAAATCCTAAAATATACTTAAACTAACTAGAACCATAAACCTTAGGATAATTAAGGACTTATGATCCTAAATAAATAATTAAAAATATAATTTGAACAAATTTTATTTAACTCTAGAAAATTTCAAAATTTCATGAGGAGTAAGTTATAATTTATAAATTGATTTAATAACGAAACTCTAAAAGAATTACACATAAGATAATCCCTTTATTTTTACCTATAAGCTACGTTACATATGGATATGTAAGCCAACCAATTACATTAAATAACTTTTTAACAGAGAGTTAGAACCAACTATCATCTTATAACTTATCAAAAGTTAGTGATAAGACTATTTCTTTATGATACCATGACTTATACTATATAAGGATAAGTTATCTCGTTTTTTTTTTTTATCAATTTAATTTTTAAACAAGTGACAAGATAAGACAATAGACAAAGGACACTTATTAGCCAGTTGAAAAGATGGCTAGGGGAGGCTATGCCTTGTCATCCATCTATCAATCCAACTATTTGTCATATAATGTTTACATCATCTAATCATTACATAGTGAGGCTTATGTAATAAGATGAAAAGATGATTTTGTGTTTAGGAATGCTTTTTAATTTTATTTCGAATTCTTATAATATCATATGTACAATGTTTAGAGGACCCTATTGTTCGAGAAGACTTATCCCCAGACTACAACGATTGAGCTATGGCCGAGTAAGTGATTCTCGATGACTTCATGCTTAGTTTTGTTTGTATTGTAGATACACTTAAATTTATATAATGAACTTAAATGCTTGTGGGATATGGGAAATGCATGTGTACTGTATTATGATTGAATGCTATGACTTGCTAATGAGATAATAATGGGAATTATTGTGATAATAGTATTCATGGATTGTATGGAATAGAATTGCTTGATCACAATGGAAATTGAATTAATTAAGCATTCGACTAAGAAAATCAATGAGTTATGCATTTCTCATAATTGCATTATAACCATATTGACTACCACCTCATACGAAAGATGGGAAGGAGCTCATAGGAGTAGGGTCTCCTGCTAAGATTAAGCCAATGGGTCACTTATATTATTGAGTCTTTGTCTTGAGATTTTGGGCTTACTAGGTATTAGGGGATGATAACCATTAGCTAAGGGCTGTGTCTTATAGCTTCTACTTAGGGCGTATGATATGGATTGCGAAGGACACAACATCGTTAGACTTGGGAATTTTGACTTAAAGTTTGGTTTTAAAAAGGAAAGTGTATTTTCCATATGAAAAGTAAAGTTGTTTATATTATGTATAAGTTTGAGTTGTTCAAACACGTTGTATAAAAACCCAAGTGTGAGAACCTAGTTGATGGTTTGTATTAGTTAATTATCTCTAAGCCCGACTATAGGAAGGGTAATTCTCAGTAGCATATAGCTCTAGGGTCGTTCCATATATTGTTTGGCATTTTGAGTGATTTATGCATTCTTATGGTCATGCGTTTAAATAAATTGTTTATGTGTCATAATAAAGGGATTAGCTCACTAAGCTCGTGTAGCTTATTTCCAAACAGTTTTTCCCTTATAGGTTGATCAATAGCTAGGATAGGGATAGGGATAGGAATCGAGTGTGGAGTGCTACCATTAAATAAATATGATGAAAAGCTTGTGTAATTGATTTAGAAAACAACTAATATCTCAATTAAGTTTAGTATCTTTAGTAAGTTTTGAACTTTTTGGAATTTTCTATCTCATTTCATTATTTTGGTACGGGATACTGATTTTCTACGATTCTGAGGAACTGTGGAATATTGGATATCCATAATTAAATATATTATATAATGCATTGATGAATTAATTATCTAAAACTTTAGTGATTAATAATTTAGAGTCTTACAATCTCTAACTTGTAAGGCGGTTTTCTTATCACAGGTGTATATGTAATATGGAAATTTTAGGCAATACTACTAGGCCCCTTATAGAGTCCTTACATGTATAACCTTAATGGGCCTAAGCTTGTTACACCCTTGACATTTGTTGGTTAGGTAGGATGTCTTTCTCAAGGCTACTGCTTACTTCACTACATTCTCTTATGCGGCCTTCTTTGAAGTGACCAATTGAGTAACAGCTATTGTGGCCCTTACTCATTTGTTGACCTTAGACTTTTTTGCTTTTACTTAGGCTAATAATTTGGTGGGATTCACATTGCCAACACTCATTTCCACTATAAAATGTAAATATATTAACAGTAAAGAGATAAAGGACATGATTCCGTGCTGAGTGTAATGACTTGACTAGAACTCTCCTTACCAAGGTATTATCCGCTTTGGTGTGAAATGCTATACAGTTTTGTCCTTTGGTGTAGCAGCTTCCTAAGAGGTCACCCATGCTAAGATTGCTCTATCTTAAACATGCTTAACTTCGGAGTTTTGACATACTCCGAGCTACTACATTAAAAAGTGCCTCGATAATTAGAATCCCTTCCCTTAGCTTGTAAAGGATATTACAATCTACCTCCCTTACAAAATTGACATCCTCATCAGTTTCGTTATACAGGTTCAGGATCATTACTAGGTAAGGTTCTACCCTTTTGGCTGGTGGATTGCTTTGATACCACCTGTAATAATCGAGCTAGAACTCCTCTCACCTGAGCACGCTTAACTTCGGAGTTTCAGCATATTCTAAGCAGCTAAACCAAATGGTATCTTGATGATTAGAGTTCCTTCCCTTAGCATGTAAGGGGTATTACACTAAGCAAAGCTTAAGGGTAACTATCCTTCTCCTATGTCACAAGAACGACTTTTCTCTTATAGTTATACTTAGCATGGTAATTATTCAATTGCATACCTTCCTTTTCGAAGAAGATTGATTCCTCATTTTCATATCATCTTATTATTCTCTCTGTGTTCCAGAAAAGCATTTTGTTTTTCCTTCTTTCTTGGATCTTTTTCGTTGTGGTGCCATCATTCGGCATCAACGCAATGTCTTTGGTATGGTTAGGTTCAGTTCATTGGGTCCAAAAGTCCAATTCTTCATTTGAAATAGTAGACACAAACTTATGGTACCACTTGTGGATTTTAGACTCTAATCCATCCATGAATTTCTACCCATGCCTAGCGGTTGTAAAATACCAACTTTCGGGCTGCCTCCTTATTGAAAAGAAATACCTAAACAATTAAGTTATAGTACTAACCTCGACCTATTCACAAACTATCTTGAAAGCAGTAAGGAGCTGATAAGTATTTGGTGAGAATATGCTTGGCACAACTCCGAAATAGTTGAAGAATTGCTTGAAAAAAGTTGAAAATAGGAAGCGCAGTCCAAAGTTGAGATAGTTTAGATAGATGTGAAACTTGTGTTCCCTTAGAAAACACACCCTTTCCTTCTCTCTTGGCCTTTGAAGATTTCATATTTCAGGAAGATTTTGTTGGTACTTGTTGTATTTCGAGACAAGAACTCTATTAGTAGCACTGGTTACTCTATCTAGCGAATAGATAATGTGAATTACATACCTTGCCATAGATCTTCCGTCTTACTCCTTTTTTTGGAGGGGCTTAGTCTCATTGCCTCGGAATCTAAAAGAATAAGTCGATGAATTACGTTTTGAACAAAGCTTGATGTTAGTTATATGATGAATGTCATGGAGCTTTTGAGAATTTTGAGAATGAAGACAAAATGCTAAAAGTAAGCAAAAGCTTATGGATGCAGATGAAGATGAAATGAAATATATTTTCAATATTGAAAAATGCTTTATATATGAATGGTTTACCCTTGTAACCATAACATGTTTTTGACAATGGTGGTGCAGATTATTGACATGTGTTTTGAGGCTCTAATAGTTACTAGTACCTATAATGTAATTATGGCTAAGGTGATAGCTGTTGTACATGATACTACTTAGTCTTTTGATAATTGAGAAATTGAAAAGTTTCAACTCCTTGGATGAGGCAGGATTCGTCATTCTAAATAGAAATCAAGAACATTCCATATTACTCAACATTTGGGAAATAGTTTTTCACTTAATTCTGTAAATAGAATATAAAATTATCTACTCTCTTAATCTTTAACCATCAGAGTTAGGGGGGAAAATGTTGATTGTTGGATTTCATTTGTTTTATTCACTTGTCTATACCACCGATGAGAAACCAAGTAATTCTCCTTTTGATAGATGCTGACTAAGACAACCATGTTTGGTTTAAATTTAAGGAAAGTAGCGCAAACAGTTATCACCTCACATGGTTTCATTACATAACTACGCACTATTCTTACATTTCAAGAATGTACTTGATTGTGAGGTCTCTAGGTGTCTCAATGATCATATAATTAACTGTTGTTTCAAATACCCAACATTCGACTATAAATATGGAGAAGAAGTACTGTAAGAACCATTGGATAACCTATGACTATTCATCTTATCTTCTCTTAAATATATTTATTGACTTAGGCATCAAAATGGCTACACCGGACTAACCTCGGTATCCTTTCATTTTTTGTACTTTACTAGAAAGATTTCATCCAAAAACTGTACAACAATGGGATTGATCAAATTTTAAGTTGAAAAATATTAATCTTGATGGAGCTTGTATAAATTAAAATATTTGGAAATGAAATTTTCGAGATATCAAATGTTGGAAAATAATAAAGATCAAAGATTTTCTTATGTTAAGCTTAATTCTTTTGGGATTTTAAGCAAGTTTGGGTGAATAGGTAACTCTATCATATAAGATACTCATCTGAATGTTACTCTACTAAGTATAATTAGGATAATAACGTAGGTAATAGGATAGGTTTTAAGTAACAATTTTTAAGAACTTACTTCGATAGGAATAGCCCCCTAGACTGATCATACGTAGCCTAGCTAGAGGATTCCAAGGACTCATGTGGAGAATATTAGCTTGAAGTCATATTCGAGATGGAGGTTTCTATTTTGAACTGATCTCCTATTGACTTGATTGTAATATCCTCATGTGTACTAGACCCCTCTTGCCTAGTAGTTATGCTTTATCCTAAAAGATAGCCTAAGACTAGTCGAACCAAGTTCTTAAGTTGACAACAGATATTCGACCCTAACCCAAGTTAACTCTTCTACAGAAAGGCTGATTGGTCCCTATTTAGATCCAGATCAGATTGACTCTTGATTGCAAACTCTTCTCTCTCTTTCACAACTTATATTGTATTTTTGACATCCAACTATTGCGTGACATGTGTTGATGTAGGCAAGTGTACCTATTAGTTTATAATATAGTAGATATAAGTCTGAATATCGATCTCTTTGTGACTCTAACTACTAGTACTCATTAGGTCTTTATTATCTAATCAACAAATTAAATTTCAAGAAATTTAAAGAAGTAAATCTAAATTATTGCTAAAACTAATTTAAAGATTAACTAAGATATAATTCAAGAACTAATAAGAAAGCAATTCAATTGGAAATTAATTCAAAAATCAATGTTGTACTTAAATCTTGCTTCCTTAGATCTAACATGTGATTTCTCTAAAGATAATTTAATTTATTCTTTAATCTTTTTTTACCAAGAGAATTACCTACTAAAGTTAATCTCTTTCTTATACTAATTAACCTTAATCCTAAAATTACCTATTAGAATCTCTTCTCAATAGCATGACTTAAGATTGCATTATTGAACTACGCTTTAATTTAAAATTTCGGAAGAATCTTGTAAATTATTTCTAATCTTCTAACAATTCTCATCAACTATGCCTAGATTTAGTCTTATAAGAAATCTCTTGATTCTCTTATAAGATATCAAACTTGAGATTATTATCCATAGAAATAATTACCTAAATCAGGAAGCAAACATAGTTGAATTAAGAAAATAATAAAGAACTAAATTAATCAAGCAATAATAATATTACATGAATAGATCTATCTACAAAACGTACATATCAAGGTTCTACTCTCTATACATCTTAAAATAAGAATCTAAAAACAAAAAGTAGAAAATAGTAAAAAAGAAAGTCATGAAGTCTTAAGAAAAAATTGAATCTTGAATCCTTGATGATCCTCTTGCTCCTTAAATGTTTTTATCTTGAAAAGCTCTCTCCAAGTCGTATATAACAAGTTCTCCTTCTCAAATAAACCCTAACATGGCTTTATATATGAATAGATAAAAAAAAAAGGTTGGTTGGAAAAGTTATGACTAGAGACATAAACCATGTCTTTTGGTTGTATCCTTGACTGTGGTTCACATTTGTCTTTTTCTTATTTTTTTTTATTTTTTAATTGTAAATGACATGATCGATAACATAGTCGTGTCTTTTAGTTGTGTCTTAGGCTGTAACGGTAGAAAATTAACTCTAATTTTACCTGAAAATGATACAGTTGTATTGTTTGGTTGTGTTAATCTTTAAACCTTTATAACTTGCTCATTTTAGTATCAAATTAAATGAAATTTGTTTCTATCTTCTTGTTTTCTTGCATAGATTGTTTTAAAACCAAAAAAAAAATTACTCAATTTAGTATTATTATCTAAAAATAAAATTAAATATTAAGGAAAAAATCATAAAAATCACTAAATAAAAATAACTGATTTGTAACTCATCAAACTTCCCTATACTTAAGAATTTGCTTATCCTCAAGCAAATAGAGCAAAGAAAAATTAAGACAAAAAATCTTAAGTTAAAAACTATCACTACTTAGGAAAACTAGTCAAACATTACACTGAACCCGAAAATATTCAACTTGCAAATCCAATCGATTTACTTTAAATAACTTCCATAACTCTTATACTCAATCTTTTTTTTTTCTAATGTCTAAAAGACACAAAGTATTAGAGTTCACAAGGTAATCTATGTAAATTAAAGATTAACCGGATCATTGAATAAAAGATTCCCATACTTAAGGTTAGATTTAATATCTCACCAATTAAAGAAAGAGTTATAAAAATTTTAAACCTACTTAGCTAAAATGTATACAATCCTCTCTTTAATCTCACTAAGAGACATAATACAAAGTAAACACATACTACATCTACTCATCCTTTGACCTTCCCCTTAGTTCATGCTTTAATTGGAAGGATTTAAATTCACTGCATTTATTTCATTAATTAAGCACATTATTTAAAGACAATTGTATTGATAGAGGGAAAGGATCTCGCTTTTCTAAGAGACTAAGAGTAATCCATAACAACTTAGCCTTTGTATTATTAGTGGGAAAGAACATTGCTCTTTTGAGGGACCAAGGTTGACTCATACCAATTCATTCTTTAAGCTTATTTTGGCATTGGTAGTGGAGTTCAACCTTGCTCTTTTAAGAGACTAAGGTGAATTTTTACCAATTTTGCCCTTTTTATATTTTTTATTTTTTTATTTATATCACTTTCTAGCTCCAACTATTTCATGTTTTCAAGGATTTCTCAAAAAACAAACTTCATTTGCTTATTTACTAAGGATTATAGGGCTTTAAAGTCATCTAAGAAAAAATAGACACCAAAGTAAGCTTTGAAAATAATTATGATTAACTCTTAATTAGTAATGTTGCTCTAATCTTGAATACTATTTTCTAGGCTAAATAATCCTTAACTTTACTCTACAAATATTTCACCTATCACTCTAACATTGTGTAACTTAAACATCAAAGATCAAGTATTTAAATTAAATTCAACTTAGTGGAAGTTATCAATTTCCAATTAATTGCAAGTCAATAAAACAATAAAATTGGGTTAAATGCAAAAAATAAAAAATAAAAAATGGTCTCTTAAATAGTAAAAGTGTATATATTCCCTTCCCCACACTTAAAATTGTCCATTGTCCCCAATGTATGAATTAAGTTACATAATGAAAAATATAACAATCAAAACAATTATGGGTAAGACGATAGAAAAGTAAGAAAGAGAAACTGATACTTCCCTAAAAATTTAAGTAACATGTTTCATCAATGCAACAAGTTTGAAGTAGTCTAAATCAAATGCAATCTTTAACATGAGCTTTAAAGTTCCAAGACCTTGACCTCATAGTAAGGCTCAATCACCTCCAAAATCCTCCTAATCGAAAGCATCATCCATAACTTTATCCTCAAGCAAACTCTCTTCATGACCTCCTTCCTCTTAACTTGTAATTTAGCTCTTGGTACCATGTTTCTCAAAGTACTTTAAGTGAAGGCACTTAAGAAAACTTATGAGTGACGGGTTGTAAATCAAAGATGATTGTGAGTGTTTGCTATTGTGTGTTTGGGCATGAATGAGAGAGCAAGCGAGAGGAAATAAAATTGTGTATACGTTTATGTAAGGAGAAGTAAGAGAAAAATTATTAGGCATACATATATATAGTAGGTACGAAATGACCTAAAATACGATCGTGTCTTGTAGTTGTTTATCCTTTTGTGGTGCAGCCAAAATTTAACTTAGTACTAATACGGTCTAAGACACAACTATATACGTTTCTATGCTATGATCATGAAATGTTCTTAGAAGTCACATGGTTCAAGATACAACCGTGTCTTTAGATTGTGTAATATAATTTTTTTTTAATTTTATCATTTTTATTTTAATTTATGCATTCCTATGCTAAATGTATGAATTGAAAAATAAAAGAAATTTAAATAAATGAAAGTACTAAACTAAAAAATGAATCAAAGAATTCTAATGTAAAAACTAAACTAAAAGGAAAAACCTATTATGTTGCGCTTATTAATTTTGAATTACCTCCACTAAGGTCTTACCAAAATGTATCCTATTCCCATAAAGTTAAAGATGTAAGGAACTTTTTCCTAATAGATATATACTTAAGTTTGTCTTTGTTCCCTTAAGATCACTTATAGTGGGTTTAGCAATAGGAGAAGGTTTAACAATAGTCGTCTCCACAAACTCAACAACATATCCTAGAAGCTTTAAGTAGTCCATCTCAAGCACTATTTCTCTTGCAAAAGATTCATAATAAGAAAATAAAGAAAGCTCTATATCAATTGCATTAACTTGTTTGTCAACCTCTTTAATATCATCAACTGGGTTAAGGGATTCTCATACTCTTCACTCATGTTATGAACCACTTCTAGATTTTGGGAATTAAAGGTCACATTAGTTTTCTCCCTTAACCCCTCTCCACTGTCAAAATACTTTTCTTCATATTCATAGTTGATGGGATCCTTTAGATTTTCCATCACTTCTTTTCCTTCAACCAGCTACCTACTCTCTCCTTTACTTAAGAACTCTTTCATGTTTCTTAAATGACCACTCTTTGAAAGGGAGTTAAAAGACTCATTCTTTGAAGACCTAGAGTGATATAATAAGGTAGTTGAAGTTGGTAGAAGGTTAATGCTATTAAGGTCAAAGTTGCCATACTTCTCTTAATGTCTACTAGTTAACTCTACCATAGTTTTCCTTATGGCTGCCCATTTACCTATTTATTAGGTTGATATGGCAAAGTAGCTTATGTATGGATTGGGTCGCTAAAAGTGTAAAGGTTTTTAGTTTCATATTTTTCCAAGTAATTTGTAAGAATTTTCTCTAGAGATATCTCTCCTAGTTTCTCTTCTTGGAAATTGGAATAATGTGTATATTGGGTATTTGGATTAAAACATTGATAGGAACAATAATGATACTCGCAATACTGATACATATCCCCATAATCCATGGGTACGGGTTCTACATAATTGCTATAAGATGAATTCCAATAGCTATCTCCTTGATTCCACCAACTATACTCCATATTAACCTTAACAGCCAAGTCAATTCAAATCATTAAATTTAAATTTCCTCAACCCCAATTCATAAATAATAAAATAAAATATGCAAATGCTAAGAAAAGACAAAATAGAATGCAAAATTAAGTAAGTTTCACAAAGTTGTCCTCTCAAATTTACGATCAATTTTAATCAAATCCTTTAGCTAGCTTCTTATTATAGACTGCACCAAAGAAAACAAAGAATTTAGTTAAAGATTGCTCTAACAAAATAAAAGAATTCAAGAAAAGAAAAGAAATTGAGAAAAGATAAAAAAAAATGGATAGATTAATAAATCTATTAGCTTTCTTAATATCAAGTCTCCTATAATGGTGCCATAAATTTCATGTAGGTAAGTGCATCTATCAGTTTATAACATAACAGATATAAGTACGAATGTCAATCCCTTAGAGACTTTGACTAATTACTAGGTCTCTATTATCTAACTAACAAATTAAATTTCATGAAAGTTAAAGAAGTAAATCTAAATTATTGCTAAAACTAATTTAAAGATCAACTAAGTTGCAATTCGAGAATTAACAAGAAAATTGGAAATTATCTACTAAAGTTAATTACTTTCTAAAGTTAATTAACCCTAATCTTAAAATCACCTATTAGAATCTCGTCTCCATAGCATGAGTTAAGATTGCATTATTGAACAATGAATTTTCTACGCTTTAATTTAAAATTCTAAAAGAATCTTGTAAATTATCTTTAATCTTGCAACAATTCTCATTAACTATGCCTGGATCTAATCTTATAAGAAATCTCTTGAAGATTTTATAAGATATCAAACTTGAGATTACTACCCATGAAAATAATTATCTAAATCATGAAGTAAACATAGTTAAATTAAGAAAATAATAAAAAATTAAATTAATTAAGCAATAACAATATCATATGAATAGACCTAGGTTCCACGAAACCTACATATCAAGGTTCTACTCTCTATACATCCTAAAATAAGAATGTAAAAACAAATTGTAGAAAATAGTGAAAAAGAAAGTCATGAAGTCTAAAGAAAAAATTGAAACTTGAATCCTTGATGATCTTCACGCTCCTTGAGTATTCTTATCTTAAAAAACTCTCTCCAAGTCATGTCTAACGAGTTCTCCTTCTCAAATAAACCCTAACAAGGCTCTATATATGAAGAGATAAAAAAATAGGTTAGTTAGAAAATACATGACTAGGGACAGAAATTGTATCTTTTAGTCATGTCTTTGATTGTGCTTCATGTTTATCTTCTTCTTCTTCTTCTTCTTTTTAAAACTAGAAACGATACGAGCAATTACATGGTCGTGACTTTTGGTCATGTCCTAAGCTATAACAACAGAAAATTAGCTCCAATTTTGCACCGAAAATGACACAGTCGTATCATTTGATTGTGTCAATCTTCAAACCTTTATAACTTGCCCATTTTAGCTCTAATATGAGTAGAATTTTTTTTGTCTTCTCGATTTCTTGTGTAGATTATTTCAAAGCTTAGAAATTTTTTTTTACCCGATTAAGTATTATTATCTAAAAATAAACTTAAATATCAAGGAAAAAATCATCAACAATCACTAAATAAAATATAACCAATTTGGAACTCATTATGTGTCTTCTAATACGATAATTTAGAAGGATTCTTTACTTTTCCGTATGGAATATTCTTTGTCATGTTTACCCTTTTTTAGCATATTATAAGGATACCCCCGTTTATCTTTTTCTTATATGTAAAGTAACCCTAGTGGGTGAGTATATAAACTCCACTTATTTGTATATATACACTTCTACATTAGAATTTAATTAAGTTTCCTTTGAGCAACTTTAGTGTTCTTATTACTCTTTAACTCTTATCTATTCCCTTTAGCAATGAGCAATGGTGAGTGACCCTCCAATTTAGACCAAGAGTCATATTCAGTAGATGGTAGATCAAGTAAGATTGAGTGGTGCATCATATCCATTCAATAGTTTCCTAGACTTTGTTAGCTTTTCTTTTATTTCTATTGGTTTGCCTCATTGTGGTGTTTCTCTATATGTCTAACCCCTTGAGACACATTAGCTTTGCTAATATTAGAACATAATTCACAAGAGAGTATATGAAGTTGCAGTGAAGTTTTTGGCTTGCTTTATTGCTAGTGTCTACTGTATTCCTTCCGTAGCTACTGCAGTGTGTTTGTGTGGAGCAAGTTTAGAATTGTGAATTGTATAGTGATGATTTGTGTGTTGTTAAGTGTGATTTTATTGTTACTCTGCTCTTGCCCTATTTTTTCATTATAACAGCAAAGCAAGTTCATTTCTATTCTATTCAAGTTTTTATTGGGTATTAAAATTGTTGGTGTGATAGTCAAGGTTTTAAGAAATACGAAAGCATTGTTTCCCCATATGTTGTGTTGTTCATATGCTTTAGAGACATTATATCATGTCAGATTCAAGTATTTAAGGTGTTATTAATGATCAGAGTAGTAATGCTCAACTTAATCGTGGTTATAATGGTAGCAACACTATTAGGTCAGTTAATAACAAACTTGATAGATTTATTGACCTTGTTGAGAGTCTAATCATAGTAATGCAAGTTAATAGGCTACAACCTTAGGGTATGTCACTGTACAATCCACCTAAAAATATATAAAAGAGAGGATATGGCTAAGGTGGTCGAGCCCATCGCCTAATTTTACCTTCTTGAGTTAAAAGAGTTGTAAACCAAGTTGCTCAACGAAGACTGGAGTTAGAAGAAATTAAGGAGGACGATAGGGAGGTTGACGTTGAGGAGTTTGGAAGGGAGGAAGAAGAAGCCAGTTATTACTAAGTATAAGAGTGAGGACCCCGAGTTCCTTGAGAACTAAACAATGTCAAGTTCTAAATCCTACCCTTTAGTAGAAGTAGAGATGCAGATAAACATTTGGAATAGGAAGAGAATGTAGAGAAGGTGTTTGATTGTTATGGATGTACAAAAGCTTGAAAGTTCGATTTACTACACTTGAGTTCTCTAGGTATGCTACTATGTGGTGGAAAAATCTGAATGCAATTAGGATAAGGGATGGAAGATGAAGTGCAAGGACTTAGGATGAGATGAAAAGATTGTTAAGAGGTAGATTTGTGCTCGAGACCTACCTACAGGATACGTTTGCAAAGTTGAAGGAACTTCGCCAAGGAGACTAATCTGTTGATGAGTATGTAAGAGAGTTCTAGATGCTTATGATCCGAGCCGACGAAGAAGAACTTAAGGCTCATATAGTATCGAAGTTTATTTCTAGACTCAGATTTGAGATTTGTCATTTTGTAGAAGTGCAAAGCTTTTATACATTGGAAGAGGTGATTAATATAGTATAGAGCATTGAAAAGAAAAAATAGAAATACTCTAAGCTGACTTGGGCCAACATTCTTCCAAACCCTAATTTTGTGTTGACTTATTTTAGTTAAGTCAAAGAGGCCATACTGAGCTAAGGAAAGGAATGACGAACCTGACGATAGTTGAGTAGGGCAACAAAGCCAAATAGGCCAATCGAACAAAGTTGAAGCTACACTAACCTTGAGGATATATGAGAGAGGACAAACCTTAGGACGAAAGACTAGTGGGGTGAAGTGTTTTAAATGCTTAAGCTTTGGACACATGGTAGCTGAGTGTCCAAATCAATGTATCATAGTGCTTCAAAGAAATGTAGTAGATAGCATCGATGAGAACAAGCTTGAAGAGGAAAAGGATGTTGGAAAAGTTGAAGCCAAAGAGGAAGAAGAGACCTATGTCTATACCAACCAAGGAGAAGTAATGACCCAAGTTTTGAGATGGATATTGAGTTCCTTGCCTAATTTTGACAAATACTAGAGAGAAAATTTATTCCATATCAAGTGCACCATCAAATGACAATTATGCACAATCATTATCAATAGAGGAAGTTGAACTAACATTATGGCACAATCTTTTGTGCAACGGTTAGGTCTATCGACCTCAAAACATCCCTAATCTTGCAAGCTATATTGGCTTCATGATAATGGTACTTTGCACGTGACTAAATAGGTAACCGTATTGTTTAGTGTTAGGAGTGTATATAGAGACAAAGTAGTTTGTGATGCTGTCCTTATAGTAGCTTCACATCTGCTACTTAAACAACCTTGGTAGTTCGACCAATGTGTTACTTACGACAAATACAAGAACACCTATGCCTTCATTAAGGATGGTAAGAAGATTATTTTGTAGCTATAACCTCATCCCAAGTAAAAGAGCCCATAATTAGCTCAGTTGAGCCAGTAAGAAGAAAACCTTAGTGATGAGTCGAAGAGAGCTCCAAGCTACTAAGAAGCTCGATGAGCTTATGTTACTATTGGTTAAAAGATTGTTAGAGGTGAGAGATTTAGAGGGAGTCCTTGATGAGATCCAAAGCCTACTAAATGAGTTCACTAATTTGTTCCCTGAAGAATTGCTTAAAGGACTACCCCTAGTCTAAAGCATAGAGCATTACATTGACCTGCAGCTAAGTATCGCCTTGCTAAATAGACTTGCATACAAAATGAATCCCGAGTAGTCTTCTAAGCTAAAAAGATATGTAGAGGAACTCATAGAGTAAGGGTATGTGAGGGAGAGCATGAGTCTTTGTATTGTGTAGCTTTACTCTTCCCTAAGAAGAATGATTTATGGTGCATGTGCATTGATAGCTGAATGATTAATTGAATAACTATTAAATACAAGTATCTAATATTAAGGCTTGATGACATGTTGGATGAGCTCCATGACGCCAAAATATTTTCAAAGATTGATTTACAAAGTGGTTACCACAAAATTCATATGAAACCGGGTAATGAGTGGAAGACTTCCTTCAAAACTAGCCACAGACTCTACGAATGGTCGGTTATGCTATTCAAACTTACTAATGTACTGAGCACATCTATGAGGTTAATAAACCATGTGATACGCTCTCTGATTGGAAAATATGTGGTCATATACTTTAATGACATATTGATATATAGTACCGACCTAAACAACCATGTTCAACATCTTCGTGAAGTATTTGACATTTTGCGAACTGAGAAGTTATATGGGAATTTGAAAAGGTATTCATTTTGCTAGGATGGAGTGATTTGTCTTAAGTTTATGGTGTTAGGGGATGGAATCTGAGTAGATGAAGAGAAGATCCGTGCTATGTTAGAATGGCTGATGTTGAAAAATGCTACTAAAGTTCAAAGTTTCCATGGCTTAACTTATTTCTATAGGTGATTTATTAAAAACTTCAGTACTATAATTGCTCTCTTAACCAAGTTGACAAAGAAGAGTAAACGGTTTATATGGAATGATTGCGTTGAATAAAGCTTTAAGGAGATTAAGGAGAAGCTTAGCTCTACCCTTGTCCTATTACTACCAAACTTTGACAAACCTTTTAAGTTAAAATATGATGCATTGGGAATTGGAATTGGTACTATCATGATGCAGGAGTGACGACCTGGTACCTAATACAGTAAGAAGCTTAATAGTCTTGCCTTAAACTATTTTGTGTACCAGAAAGAGCTATGCTCTTTTTATTGAGCCCTTACTATTTAGCAACATTATTTGTGTCCATGATAGTTTTTTATTTATATAGATCATGAGTCATTGAAGCATCTTAGGAGTTAGAGCAAACTCTTAAAAAGATAAGCCAAGTGGTTAGAGTTTATGGAAGAGTTCTCGGACGTCATCACGTATGAAAAGG
This sequence comes from Lumnitzera racemosa, assembly GCA_024138005.1. Classification (NCBI taxonomy): domain Eukaryota; kingdom Viridiplantae; phylum Streptophyta; class Magnoliopsida; order Myrtales; family Combretaceae; genus Lumnitzera; species Lumnitzera racemosa. The sequence continues at coordinate 58,810,969 of JAMXBC010000007.1, forward strand.
GAAGCATAAATGTAGTTTCTGATGCTTTATGGTGATGGCAAACCTTGCTGATTACTTTATAGATAAAATTGTTGGGATTATCACTCATTATTGAGCAATATGCTCATGATCCTCATTTCAACCCTATCATAGAACAATGTATGGATGAAATTGCTATCAAAGGATATTATCTTAAGGAAGGCTATTTGTTTAAGGATCAAAGCTATGTATACCAAACTGTTCCATACATGAGTTGTTAGTTAAGGAAGCTCATAGTGGTAGATTATTTAGTCATTTTTGAGAGACCAAAATAGCTAATTTGTTGAAAGAAAACTTTTACTAGCCTAGTTTGACTAAGGATGTCCATAAGATAGTTAGTAGTTGTGAAGTTTGCAAGTAAGCTTAGGGGAAGAGGGAACTATATGGAGAATGCATGCCCTTGTAAACGCTAACCTCATCTTGGGTCGACCTCAGTATAGACTTTGTCTTAGGATTGCCCTAAATATCTAGAAGGAAAGACTTTATCTTTGTTATAGTAGATTGTTTCAGTAAAATGGAACACTTGCTATCAAACTCATGATGTGTTATCTAGTGTTGATCTATTTTCGCAAGAAGTTGTCCAACTACATGAAGTATTGAAGACTATCGTTTCAAATTAGGATATAAATTTTTTGAGCTATTTTTAGAAAACTCTTTAAAGAAGACTTAGAGCTAAATTTGTGTTTAGTTCTAGTAGCTACCTTAAGACTAATAGCTAGATTGAAGTGGTGAACAGGATGCTAGGCAACTTATTCAAAATTGTTATAGGAAAGAACTAGAGGCATTGAGATCTATGCCTACTAGTTGTAGAGTTCGTATACAAGTAGATTGTCTGCAGCACCATTGGGAAGATCCCATTTGAGGTTGTCTATGGCCTTAATCATACTATTCCCCTAGATATGATTGGTGGCCTAACAACTACTCAAGAGAGCTAGTGAATTGTAAGTACTACACCAATCTATAACTAAGAAGATCGCTAAGTTCAATAAGAAACAACATCAGATTGGTAACTGAGGTCGTCAAATTGTTACTTTCCAACTAGGAAACTTAGTATGGACTCACTTCAATAGAGAATGATTTTTTTCCTTGAGACAAAGTAAATAATTCCTTTGATTTGATGGTCTATTCAAGTTCCCGAGGAAAGTTAACCGTAATGCCTACCAAATCAAGTTACTTAATAACTATGGTATCTCCCTTACTTTCAATGTGTTCGATCTTATTCCTCACCAATTAGTAGAAAAAGATCTAGTGAATACCCTAAAAGAAAGAGTAGAGACCACTTCAGGTTCAAGGAAAAATCTTCTAACCCCTAAGTAGATAATAGGAATCAGCCCCTTAAACTAATCACATGCAGCTGAGTTAGAAGACTCGAAGGACTCACGTGGTGAATACTGGCTTGAAGCCATATCTGAAATGGGGATTTTTATTTCGAACTAATCTCTTGCCAACCTGACTATCAAATCCTCATGTGCGCCTAAGTCGCTCTTGCCTAGTAGCTATGCTTTATCTTAGAAGACAACCCAAGGCTAGTCAGGTTAAACTTTTGTACTAACCACATATATTTGACCCTAAGTCAATCTGACTCCTTTATAGAAAGATTGATTGGTCCCTAACTTGATATAGATCAGGTTGGCCCCTGATTGTAGATTCTTCTCTCTTTTACCTACTTATACCATATTTTTGACATCTAGTTATTACATGACACATGTTTTTTAGCACAACAATCCAAAAGGATTTTTTACTTTTCCGTACTGAATATTATTTGTCTCTTTTACCCTTTTTTAGTATATTGTAAGGATATCTCTTTTTGTCTTTTCCTATATGTAAAGTAAACTTAGTAGGTGAGTATATAAACCCTACTTATTTGTATATGAAGGGCACACTTCGACATTAGAATTTAATGAAGTTTTCTTTGAGTAACCTTAATGTTCTCATTACTCTTCAACTCTTATCTATTTCCTTTAGTAAAGAGTAGTAGCAAGTGACCCTTTAGTAAAGAGTAGTAGCAAGTGACCCTTTAGTTAGAACCGGTAAGTCATATTCAACAAATTATAAGCTAAGTAAGATAGAATAGTACGTTGTATCGATTCGGTAGTTGCTCAGACTTTACTAGCTTTTTTTTTTCTTTTTTCTGTTGGTTTACCTTATTATGGTATTTCTCTATGTATTCGACCTCCGGAGATGTATTATACTCTTATGAAGTGAGGTATGGGTCTAAAGTTCAGGGTCCTCCATATCTACATTGAAGCTTATACTCTAAAGTAGTATGGGTTCTATTTTGGAGTGAATAATATCAATTAATTAAAAAATTTAAACCTGCTGCACTTTTTCAACCATAAAGAAAATAATAATAAAATCTTAATTTTATGCGCTGCTTATGTATATTGTCTAATCTATCTCTCTTCCTTTTTTTTTTTTTATGTATATGAATGTATGTGTAAAATCCTTTGTCTTCTTTAATATTTATTGTTTTTCTCTTTTTTTTTCTTCTTTTATTAACCCTAATTTAGTAATGTCTAGAAAATAATTCAAATCTTAATTGATGCCACTAAAAAGGTATGTTCTCTAACTTTTTTACATATTGATTATTAACTAATTTATTTATGCTATAAGATCTCATTTCCTTCAAATTATTACCAGTAGGTCGAGTGGTATTGAAGCTATAAGATTGAGATTGACTATGTATCCATATAATGTTTTGAAGAAAAATTAAAAATAAAATACAAGGTTTCACAACATACCCTTTATAGGTATAGGGTGGTTCTAAGATACCATGGAATAGCTTTCAGGTATAAAAGTTTAGGAACCCGACCTATATAGTACAGTAGAGTAGGGATAGGGTTTCAAATTTTACTCATCTTATATCTATTTACCCTTACTTAACATATTTGAATGAGTAAAAATTGTATATGAATAGCATTCTAGTCCTTTGAAGGGAAAAAGATGTTAGAAGTCGTAGGATTTTCTAGCTATATCAATCGAATTATATATCGTTCCAAACGTATAATTATTATTCTTTTGAGTAACTATTATATTAAAATTTTACAAAAAGGAGGAATTAAAACTAATTCATCGTTAGCAGATTAGTATTTATGTTATTAGTTCAAAATATATAATTAAATCTTAAACTTTTACTATTTTCATCTAATAGCTACTTTTAATTCTTACAATGTAACATGTTTATTTTGCTGAATGGAATAATAAGGGAATGTAATTGCAATTAAAATGGTGAAGAAATTTTATTTTATTTAATTAAGTGTAATTGAATAGTTATTACTTTGTTTACTTCATGCAAGTTAATAGGATATAAGACACATAGAAATAAAATTACCTAAAATACCCTTATTTAAAAGAATAATAAAATATAGAGCAAATTAAATTGAAGATAACAAACAGAAAACAACAGTCCCCATTGTCTTCTTCATCTCACGTTAGAACGCAAACTCTAACGCTAATCGACCAAGACCTTAACCATTCGAAATCCTAACCCCAAATTGAGAAGAAATCGACTTAACACAACACAAAGGAATCGCTTAAACAAAGCGTCTATCGAATAAATCAGATATGAAGTTTGTATTTTCTAGTTTTATCTTTGGATTCCCATAAGCAATTCTTAGATGTGTACCACTACTGCATCTATTCATTATGTGGCTAAGAGATTTTTTTAAGAAATATTAGTAATGCTCCAAAATCCTGTGACATTTTGGCACTTTATGTTGCTTCTTATAATATATACTCGGGACATTTTATTATTATTATTATTATTATTATTATTATTATTATTTATTATTATTATTATTTTTTTTTGCACAAGAGCGTGAGAGAAACAAGATGTGGAAGAAGTGCTGAAATTACTTATTTGGGCGGTCTAGATGTATGTTCTCATTATCTCCGATATAGCTACAGCATTATGTTTTCATGTAAAGAGGGAAGAATCAAATGCTTGGTCATCCCCGGATCACTTGAAAGAAATGGTAGGATATAGTTAAAGGAAAAGGTATGAGCAAGAACATAAAAAATAGAACTAAGGCGTTTATACGATGATTGAGCAATGCCCTTTTCAATACTTTTGGATTGTTTAATTTTGATTTTAATATCTTGCAAATTGTTCACTTTTGAATGCTTATACCTAGTAAGTTGCACATGTAAAGCATAATCATAAATAAAGAGGTAACTAAATTAGGGATATATAGAAAGAAAGAATCAGAATGACAAAGCTAAGAGATAGTGGAAGAGAAACTGGAACTATTATTATTATTATTATTATTATTATTATTATTATTATTATTATTATTATTATTATTATTATTATTATTATTATTATAGCCTCTAATAAATTGTAGACTTTGATTCAAAGATACATTCTTCACATAAGATCAGCATTTTGAGAGGGCTTTCCTCTTTTTATTTCTTTGACTTATTGATGTCATGTTTCAAATGTCAACAAGCACGCAGTTGCTGGAGTGCTCAACTGATTAATTGAAGCTTCGGCTAATGCTTTTCATGTTGGTTTGCTATTACTAGCTAAAGAATGCACATCCTACTCACAATTCCCTTGAGTAAGACAATCGGAATGTCAATATGGAATTACTCTTTCCTATCATCAACCTTCTCTAATGCCTTGTGCCTCTTCTATACTTGATGGTTCCCTAAATAGCGTCCGCTTGAAATCGCTATTGCTACTACATTCTTGTCTTCTAATGAAGGCCAAATGTAACGGACTGCTTCTGCGCTTCCTCTGTTCATGACACATTTCTTGTTGGTATGAAATCTCCAGTTTCTTATGAGAACAAAAAGTACAGCTACTGGTAATCCAAGAAAATCGCTAGATGCGTGAACTTTTGGATTGTCTTCCACAAAAACTGCGGCAACGAGGCTACCAACAAAGGGAAATAGGGCATAAATGATCCCTGTCCTCACTACTTACAAAATAAGAGAAGATTAAGTGGAGAGCCCTATATTGCAAGGATACTACTTCCTTATAAACCAATAAAGTTACAGGATATATTTTACTACGTTCAACTTGACCTAAACTTTAACATAAGAGAAGTACCATTGCTGCGTGATGATTTCAACTACAATTAGATGTTGTTCGGAATTGTCAAATGTGAACTATAATAAAAAAGTTTTCCTATAGTTTTGTGGAATGGGGAAAACATACCGGCTTGGACTGAGTTGAGATAAAGCCAAAAAAAAAAAAAAAGAAAAAAAAAAAGAAAAATTAACCACCAAAAATCGCATCACACCATCATATAACAGCTTTCATACCGAAAGCGAAAAGCGATTGAAAAATTAGAGACAATGGATGTAGAATTATGTTACATTACGTTTTCTTGCTAAATTCCCAAGCAAAGATAACACAATAGCAAATGTGGCTTATTCCCTGGGCACCTAAAAAAATAAATAAATAAAAAGTTTGAAAATTTCTTCTTGTCATCTCATGACCATGGAGTAAAACCCCATAAAAATCAATGAAATTGCATGGAAAGAGTGCAAAGTTCGTCATTTTACTTAGTAAGAACCGATCTTACAAACCTTAGCTTAGCTTAGCCTCTCAAAATGGCCCCTTCACTCCAACTCCCAAACCTTAGCCTGAACAAGTGTGATGAAAGGATCAGTGGCGGGGTGATGAAGTGGTGAAAGGGACAAGAGAAGGAATTGAAAGGGAAGTTACAGGATGTTTATCAGGAGTGGAGTGTAGCATGGGATGAGAAAATGGTAGGTGTCGAAAGATGAAGAGCAGATAGCTTTTTTTGGGTGATTGGTAGCTCCGAGTTTGCCATTATTGAAGGGAAAAAGTTGTAATTTTCGATTTTGGATGCGAAGCAAAACTAGAATGAGAGAAGTGGGTTGAGAAAGGAACGAGGATTCTTTACTTCTTTCTTATGAATCGTGATGCAGCACTTGGCGGGAATATGCTTTCATGGAATTGGCATTACGTGGTGGAAAAAAGGCCATGAACATTGTAAAAAGGCTATCATAAGTAATAGGGGGAATGGACAATCAATTTGCCCAAGTGAACAAAGTGTTAGAGTTTTCCTGTTTCAAATGCTATGCGATTAAAATTACTGATTTCTTAGTAATTTTTCATTTAATTTTTAGGGCTCGATCAATGTTTCCTAAGAAAAATTTTTAACTCAACTATAGCTTAAAAAAAAAAATGTATCATTACAAAAGTTTGCAACTAATTAAATAAAAAACGTCTGGTTTTTCATAACCTTTTTTCTCAAATAAACAACCCAAATAGTATTAAAAAGAAAGGGAATTAAAAGGATTCTAATAAGCTGCCATCACTAATTTTGATTAGAGATAAGGAAATAAGCTTTAATTTGCAGACTAACTCGCTTAACCTACTTTCTAAACGGGCTTGAACTGAGATTTTTTAGCTTGTTTAAAAAATAAGCTAAATAAGCTTGACATGTTTAATCTACGAGCCAAAATATTTGAATCGGCCTATTTAACATATTTACGTCTTTGGCCTATAGGTTGACCTATTTTTCAACGGGTTAGAGTTGATGTTTTTTTGCTTATTTAAAAACGGACCAAAAGAGCTTAGCTTGTTTAACTTGCGAGCTAAGGTGAGCCAGGCTGAGTTAGCCCATTAACCCATTTGCACATCTCTAGTTTTGATAAATTTACTTTTTTACTTTTTTTTTTTTATTTTTCCTACAACTATGTAATTGGTGGTGATTGGGTGACTTTATCATACGTTAGACCGCATAAAACCTTGCTCAATAGGGTTAGGTGGAAAAAACCTACCAAACAACAAAATTGAACCATAATGGAGTAGATAATGCCAAAAATTTAGTCGGAGTCCTCTTTTAGGTTCAAAAAAATTACAAACCTAACAAAGAAATATAAATTTTTTTCTCTTAAGGGTCAAGAAAATTACAAGCCCAATCAAATCATGAGAAGTAAAAAAAAAAAAAAAAAAGAGTCGCACTCATTATGTTGATTGTGAAAATTTGAAGATAGTACCCTTCTCCTAATAATATGAATTTCGCGTATCCATTTGTTTATGTTTTTTTCCTTTAAACAACAATGTGAATGAAAGATGTGAAGCTCTCAATATTTTGTTTGTAGTTTTGTAGATTTTTGAACTAAATAAAGAATTATTCTTTTATATCTTTCCTATGTTGATTTGGACATTATCTAACTTATGAGGTATCAATTAAACTATAGCAGGACTTAATAGTTGTTTCCAATGTATATTACCTTAATGGATTGCGTAGAATGTGAAAAATGTCACCCTTAAGGAAAGTTGCAAGTTCTTCATTTTAGATGTTGCATTGAAAATACTTTTTTTTTTTCTATTGATGATCTAGAAAAATTGCCTAAAAAAGTGAGTATTTTTCCTGAACATTTTGAAATTCTTGGTTAAAACCACCAGGCTTGTAAATAAGCTAAGCTAAGTTGAGTTTTTAAAGGTTTAAACTTAGTTAGTTTAAAAATTATCGAGCTTGGGTTGAACCAAGTTATTCAAGCTTAAGCTTAACTTGTTTAGATAAATAAGTTCACGCTCATTTACCTAAATGAGCTTGAGGTTAAGCTTACTAAGAATGCTTGTTGAGTTAAATAAGTCTAAATGAGTTGAAGCTCAAGTTTAAGTGAAAATTATCAAAATTAATTTAAAATTTTCAAAATATACATTTTTTCATAATTTAATAATTATATTATTCTTATTCTTATATTGTATTTTTTCATGTAATATAATTTTTGATATAATATATCAACTCGTAAGCCTATTTATGAACCTACCCCAAGCCTATTCATGTTTGACTCATTAAAAATATATACAAAGTTATTTATGAGCCAACTTATGAGCTTAGACATGAGCTTAAGTTAAGCTAGTTTAGATAAACGAGTTTTATTTTGAGCTCAAACTTCGCTCGTTTATGAATTTAGCTCGAGTCGAGTTGAGTTTATAGAGAGTCGAGCTTGAGTACTTCATGAGCAGCTCGACTTATTTACAACCCTAAGAACTATAAATCATAGTAGCATAAACATTTTTAGGCCAAAAAAAAAAATTATGAATCGATCCATAAGATTAAATTTGCATAAAAAAAACCCAAACCATAATATTAGGTTTAGTTTGAATAGGAGGGTAAATTATACTAAACTAAATTGTGCCAACCCCTATTACTTAATCATGTATATTCTTAGTAGATATTGACTTATTGAGTGTCATAAGATAGCTTCCAAATACAATTTCCCACAGTCCATTCTCATAGGGTAGGATAAGATATGATGCCATGGTACTTTATACCCATTCTAGAAACTTATATTTTAAGGTATACAGGATACAGGTTCTAGTGTATCTAATACCTATCCAGTAAAAATTATTAAATAATAATAAAGAATATAAAAAAAATATTATATTTCAACTAGCTAAGTTTTAATAAGAAGATGAACATAAAAAAAGAAAAGAAAAGAAAAGAAATAAGTATATAAGTTATGGCCGAAGCCTATTATCTATGAGAAATTGTAAAGAATTTCTAACTTTATTTATTCCACTTCCCTCTTATCTTATTTTTATGCTTCTTCTCTCTTATCTTATTTTTTCTTATTACTACTCTTACCTTTATTATTATATTTTTCATAAGATGTTGTACTTGTAAACATACTAAAATTGATTTGTTGTTATATAGCATACATGTAGAGGGTATGCTTTCTTCTTGGATATGGTATTTTGTCACTTTTTTTTTGTAATTTTATTATTATTTAGGATGTTATATGGGTTAAATTTTATAATATAATCTAAAGTCATAGAAAATATGCTTTTAATACAATTTGAATGAATGAAATGTTATGGAAATATTTATAAGTTTGGGATGTTGAAAATTTACCTCAAAAGTTTAATATAAATTGTAATAGAAATTTATAATTTCTATAGCATATAGAATTTAAGGTTTCTTTGAGGGTATTATAGGGTAGATTCTAGTTCCTAAATTTCGGAACTTGTTCTTATAAGATAAAGTGTAAGAAGAGTTTTATATTCTACTCATGTCTTTTATCCTTTCATCCTATGTGTAATTAACTATGTTTTCTTAAAACATAAAAAGGAACCATTAAAATTAGGCATAGACAAAAAGATCAATTGAATCAAATCAATTCGTAAATTGAACTAAACGAAATAAAAATATGGTACTTTTGCAAGTTAAGGCGAGAATTCCTAAATCAAATCCGTGAAATCAAATCAAACCATTTCAAAATATATAATAGTATTTTACTTCCAATTAAAAAAGAATTTACCACAACATGACACCTTAAAAAAAAAATTAGTTTACATTTAATAAAATGTATATGTATTTAAATTTTATACCACAATTTGTAAATTATACATATAGTTGGACTAAATATTTACACTATGTACTAGATTTATGAATAAAATTAGTTGTTAGTGGTTGGGGTAAGTGAGTATAGGATGGGTAGAGTATGATATCTTACTTGTACTCTAACCTATAGGTACAAGTTGAAAAGGAAGAAAGCAGCTTAAAAATAAGATGGTAAAAAAAGAAAGAAGTTTTACCTAAAAAAAAAAGAAGAAGAAGAGAGAGGGACAACACCATAGAGATAAGAGTATGTAGTCTTAAGGTTTTATTATAGGTTCTTTTATTGTTATTTTCTTTAAGATTAAAAAAAATGTAATAGTATTGATTTTTTTATTAGAATTATTCAATTATTATTATAAGATAGGTATAGGGTACTATAAAATCTATATTCTATATACTTCAGAGTGCATGTTTTGGAATGGGTACAAGAAATCTTAATGCATTCTCGTACCTATCTTAGGGGAACAAGTTTTTGGAAATTACTATTTGAAACCTATTCTGTGACCATTTTGACCTACTTGAAACATGCATAGTAGAGTAAGGTATAAGGAGGTACACTGTACAATAAGAGTACTTGCTCACTGTAGTCAATGAACATTTGAAATTTATTTTTTGTATCTTTATCTAAAGACATTGGAAATTTCTCAGTCCCATCAATATTAACTTGATCAAGCTTATATATGATATCAATACTTATTATAGTGAAATCGATATCATACTTTCAAATGTGATTACATTATTATGCAAATACACTCTCTTGGATTATGAAATGTAGCCTAATCTATAAATTAAACCAAACTAAAGCGAAGTGATGAGTATCAAGGTCCTATTACTAGAGCACGTTCATGAGGATCAAATGAGGATAACTATATACAACTAACAATTTTGATCAACTTTGCTTATTTAGGTAAGGAGAAGTAGCAGACAAAGCTGTTAATGTAGTTAAGAGAGTACATGGTCTTGTTCATGAGTTATATGGGCATTTTGTTGAGATACATAAGCATGTAAGTTGATTGGTGCTCAACTATATTGTCCTGAAAGTGCATTGGAATGGTCGTGAGACACATGACCATGTATAAGGCCGTATTCTTTGACCATGCTTCGTAGAAAGCATATACCGAGAGAAACATGGTTACCAACATGATTGAGTTGGTCCCGTATTATTTGTACAAAATTTTTTGAATTATTTTTATCTTAATTTTTTTTCATTTTTAATTAGTTTATTGATTATTGGTTAGGTCCAATTAGATATACCCCTTTGGATTATTAAGGTAAGGTATAAATACTACTTTTTCTTAATAGAATCAGTTCAATAGTCTTGAATTTTGAACCCTAACTCTTGTTCTTACCAATTGCACAACAATATGATAATAATAATTTCTCTTTTCATTCTTATCAATTGATTTATGTTAATTGTGGCAATTAACCCTCTTTCTTTAGTTTATGATTAGTTTAGCATGGCACTAAAATTAGCTTATCGCTATAATCATTACAGATAGTTTAGTATTTTTGTAGTTACTCCCTAGGAATCTTCAACATATCTTTTATTTTCTTATTTGCAATTACACAAACATAAAACAAAAAAAGCACAAACCCTAAATCTTAATTATTATGACATCTTCTTTAATTAGAGCTCATTGTTTTATCTTGGTATCCAAGCTTAGGTTGTTGAAACCAAAAGTTTGCATGAAGAACATTAAGAAGTATGAACTTGGATGTGTAATGGTGCTGGCTTAGTCATCTAAGTGTCGATATTTTGGAATATGAAGTAGTAAGAGATTGCTTAAGGTTTACAACAATTTTCTTTACGATATGTCGAGTGATTCAGTTGATTTAGGAGAAACTATAGACTTATTAGACGGAAAACATAGGGTAAGATTGCTTTGTTGCAATATAGCATTGAGATAGTCAAGAAATAGGGAACATATGGGAGGATCTTGTGGACATATTAGTGCAACACTGGCATGCTATGTTGACATCATTATATAGTACTTAAGAAGCGCTTACAAATACATAATGATTGATTATAACTACATAGGAGACAATGTATGATTTGTTGAGATGGATTTCTATGGGTATTTGAGCAATACTATAAGATTGCAATGGAATGACTATAGAATCATAGATAACAATGGGTAAGCTAAGGATAGGGATGGCTTAAGGTGATACCATAGTGGCCATAAGGTACAAATTGAGCCCTAAGATAAGGAGCAACATGTGGGAGTAATGCTAGGCCGCTTAAAGTTGTGCGTAGAATAAAAGCTATAAATTAAAGATTCCATCTTTTGATGGAGTTGGCAATTTTAATGATTTCCCATATTGGTTAGATAGAATTGAAAAGGTTTATAACTATTTTGGCCATGGAAATTTTGAAAGAGTTTAGCTGATGATAGTAGAATTTAGTAGTATACCTAGATGTGGTGGTCTAGCATACAAAGATTTAGGTGAAAGGTTAAGATGGAAGAGTTGACCTCTAAGGAGGAAACAAAAAAATGATGTGAAATCACTTTGTGCTTAAACATCATAAGTGTGAGCTTTACATGAGGTTATAAAGACTAAAGTGGGTCAATAAAACTGTGAAGAAGTATATTGAGAGGTTTGTAATGGCATGGATTCATGATGGAGCATAAAAGGTTGATGCATTGATGATGTCATGATTCTTAGATGGATTACAATGTGAAATCGTAGAAACTATAAAGTTCTATATGATGAGTAGCTTGGAAGAAGATATGCAATTGGCTACTATGATTGAGTGGCAGAATTAAAGAAACCCTTATAAATCTAAGAATCCATCTTTTAAGTCAACTGGGTCTAATAAGGCTTTAAGTTTAGTTATGGAGCCATAGACAGGTGGAGCAGTATAATAAGTTAAGCAAAAGTGATTGAAAGAGAAGGGGAAGTTCAATGTACCAACCTTAGGATCAAAAGCTCTAGAATATGACTTACTAGAGTTAAGACCAATCAGATACATTGCTTTAAGATCCAAGGTTATAGTCATGTTGCAGCTCATTGCTTGAACCAATGAGTTATGTATTTAAATGGAGATGAAGAGGAAATTCTGGACGATCAACATGAGGAGGCTAAGGGAGGTAATGATGAGGAGTGTATAAATCCTAATGATTGGGGATGGTGTTTGAATAGGTGTTCAATTGAGTGGTAAGGAGAACTTTAAGTGTTTCTCCTATTACTGACTCAAAGCTAAGGGGGACTATTTTCTACACTAAGTATTTAGGTGAATGGTATTGTTTGCATAATCATAATTGGTAGTAGAAGTCCTTCAAACATGGGTGTTACTTTTTTAGTGGAGAAACCAAAACTATCTACTACTGATCATGCCTTGCTAAACATACTACATTGGTCAAATGATAAGATTGCAGTGTGTTTAACTAAAAGAGTATCAATTCTGCTTTTGTTTCTTAGCAAGTATTTAGTAGAAGTGGAATGCAATGTCTTTTTGATGAGTGCTACCCACATCTTGGTAAGGCAATTGTGTTTTTTTGATAAGGATGTGACTTATAGAGGAAAGAAGAATACCTATTTGGTTTTAAAGGATGGAAAAAGAATCTAGTTGCTACCTATGAGTATAGTGGATATTTAGGCTACTTAGCAAGCTATGCACCCCTTCTAAAAAGGATCATTATTATTAACTCAAGGGTAAGTTGAACAAGAGTTAGAAGTAAGAGATATGCTTTGGTTGAATATGGTTCAACCTACGTTTCATATTGAAGCTCATGACTTTGATTTAACTGAGGGGCTTTAAGAGCTTCTTATATAATTTTCTAATGTATTCCTTAATAAACTACCTGCAGGATTTCCTTTAGTATGGGGAATTAAGCATCAAATTATCTTAGTGCTTAGGGTGACTTTGCTAAATAAGCCAACATATAGGATGAATATTGAAGAGGCTAATAATTTAAGAGGTAAGTAAAGGAGCTATTGGCTAAAGGCTATGTTTGCAAGACCATAGGTCCTTACTTGATTCTTGCTTTACCAATGTCGAAGTAAGATGGTAGCTAGAGAATGTGTGTAGGTATTGGGGCAACTAATTACATCATAGTTCAATACAAGTATCCCATACCTATATTAGATGATGTGATTGATGAGATTCTCAATGCTCAGTTGTCTTCTAAATTTGATTTAAAAAGTGGATGCGATCAAATTGAGAGGAAAATTAGCAATGAATAGAAGATAGCTTTCAAAACTAAAAATGGTTTATATGAATGGCTTGTCATAAATTTTACTTTATTGAATGTCTTGAGTACTTTTATGCATTCAATGATTTATGTATTATGTGATTCATTAGGAATGTATGTGATAGTATATTTTGATGATATTTTGGTTTAGTCTTGATCTTGATAATCATATTGAGAATTTACATATTCTATTCCAGGTATTGAGCGTGAATAACTTGATGGGAATATGACAAAGTACCTCTTTTGTCAAGAGGAGGTGGTATTCTTAGGTTATATGGTCTCTAGTGAAGGGATCAAGATTGATAGAAGAAGGTTAAAGTCATTGTAAACTGGTCAGTTCCTACTAATACATTGAAGTAAGGAGTTTCCATAGATTTGCTTCCTTTTATAGTTGCTTCATTCATGATTTTAGTGCCATTGCAATACCATTGACAATGTTGACCAAAAAGAGAGTGAGCTTTCATTAGGTTCTAATAACACAAAAGATTTTTGAAATGTTTATACATAAGCTTACTACAACACCAATCTTGGTGCTATCTAATTTCAGCAAGGTACTTGAACTTGAGTGTGATGTTTTAGGTGTTGAAGTAGGTATGATTTTTATGTAAGAAAGGGAGCCATAGCTTATTTCAATGAATAATTAACTGGTTTTTCTCGAAATTAATATATATATATATATATATATATATATGATGAAGAGCTTTATGCTTTAGTTAGGGTATTATGTGTGTAGCAACATTACCTCCTTTTTAAGGAGTTTGTTATTTATTTGAATCATGAAGCTATAAAATATTTGAAGGGGCAAAGTAAGTTGTCAAAGAGGTAAGCTCATTGGGTTGAACTTTTGGAACCTTTTACCTATATTATCAAGTATAAGGAAGGTCATACCAATGTGGTTGATTTTCATTATTAAGAAGACCTACCTTGATTAGTGTAATATAATCAAAGTTGTTATGGTTTGACTTGTTTAGAGGGAAGTAGGTAGGAGATGAATATTTTAGCCTTATTCTTAAATAGTATAGGGATGGCATTGTAGTTTAGGGTTATATATTTTTTTCTAACGGTTATTTGTTTAGATATGGCAAGTTATGCACTTTTGAAGGCTTGTTAAGAGAGTTATTAGTGAGGAAAGCACATTTAAGTGGACTTTCTAGACATTTTTGGCAATAAGAGGACATTAGAAGCTTTATAAGTACATATCTATTAGTAAGGCATGGCTTGAGATATATGTAGAGTAATAGAGTACTGTAGTGTTTGCAAGCAAGTCAAGTCTAAAAAGTAGATAGCTAGTCTTTAATAATTGCTATCATTTCCTATACATCCATGGAGGGATATTAGTACATATTTCATGGTAGGTCTTCCATGACTCGGAGCGGGAAAGACAACATCATGGATATAGTTGATAAATTTAACAAGATGGCTCACTTTATGCCTTGTCATAAGGCAAATCATTTTGCATACATTCTTAACTTGTTTTTGCAAGAATTTTTGAAATTACATGGTATCTACATAGTATAGTTTCTAACTATGATGCAAAGTTTCTCAATTGCTTTTGGAAAACCTAATGGTGCATATTGGGTACTAAACCTTTTTTTAGTAGTACATGTTGTCCTCAAATAGATGGTGAAATAAAAGTTGTCAATAAGATACTTGGTGTCTTATTAATAGCTACCATTAGAAGGAATTTAAAAAATTAGGATTTGTATCTTCAAGTAGTAGAGTTTATATATAATAGGTCTAATCATAGTATCACTAATATGACTCCAGATGTGCCATGGTGAGCTGACGTATGTGATAACATCAAGGGTAGGTGGGCATCAAGGATATTGCTAGAAAATGGATGGGAAAGTCGAAAGGTAAGCTAACTCATGAGTTGTTCCGAAGATATGATCCACCAAGAAGCACTCATGAACCTAAGCACTTGACTAGCATGATGCACAAGATAAGTACTAAGTGTTACTTATCACTAAACCTTGCTCAAGGGAATGGATAAGAGCTAAAGGGAAAATAGGATGCAAGAACAACTTACAAAATGAAGTTTATTCAATATTCAAAGTTCACTTGTTTTAGCTAATTACATTGTGGGTGTTTATATCTAGATGTTTATGATGTCTTTATATGTTGGAAAAATTACTAAAAAGGATAAGGTAAGTGGCCTAAATGGGCAAATATAATGCTATTGTGATGTAATAAAAGGGTAAAATCATGTAAGATAAAAGGGATATCTTCTAAAAATAGTACAGTATGGAAGAATAGCAGGTCATGTGTCACTGGTGACATGAATTAGAATCTAGTATCTTATAGTGGTAGCTAGATATTTTAAAGAAAGGTTAACAGTTATCCAAATAGGTTGGTGTTTGTACAAACAGCTAGAAAATGAGATGATTAAGTTGTTAGTCGGATTGTCTGAGCTATCTACTAAGTCAGAATGGTCTTTAGCTTTAAATGCATCAAAGAGAAAGAAGAACAATATCTTAGGAAACAAAATAACTTAGGTTAGCTTAATGTGGTTGACTCTTTAGGCTTAGTCGAAGGAAAATGATCTGTTGTGTCATGCTCTGAAGTCCCTTAACTTAAGCATGGGTGATGAGACCTCGGGTTTAGCTCCTATCATCTACTCCATAAGGCATGCAATTTGTATTATTGTGTTATGTCTGGATTTCATATCTAAATGATCTCATTTTAAAAAATCTCAATCTATGACTTGACATATTTATTAATCGTGTATGAAAGCCTAAACTCATGACCTAATGTGCCTTATATTTATGTTAGAACTATTTATCTCTTATTGTAGTTGTATACTACAATTATTTGTATATTTTTATAATATATATAATAAAATTTATCGATTATAAGAATATATGAGATTTTTATATAGTACACGATTTTGATACTCGCTATCCAAATAAAATTATGATACCAACAAAAATAGTCTTTTAGGTCATTGAGGAAATTTAGGTATAACAGTTTAGTCATAATATTGAAAAGCCACCTATGAAATCAAGAAAAAAATTTAGCAAGATATGAACCAATCACAAAGACAAAATTATGTCCATCATTCAACCCATCAACATGTGAGCTCAATAAGAAAAGCAACACTATCAGACCATCATTGAAGTCATCATATCTAACATAAACACCAACCACGCAATCAATGATCTATGCCAATCATAATCGGCATAAGTCTAGCCACATGTCCATACAAATAGATCCTATTTTCTAACTATCTATGGAGTTGCAATCAACATCCTAAGTCGAAGGGAAAAAGAACATAATATCACTAAATTAAGTAGAATCATGACTTAAGGAAGGTTAATATTGGTATTGATTTTCAAATTCATTACACTATCTATCAAATCTTCAAGGGAGACTATTAAAGAACGTATATATAAAAAAGAATCATACAAATCATGTTGAAAATTTACAAAAAAAAAATAGTTTAGTTTACTACCTTCTTCTCCATAGAGAAAATCCATTAGACATAAAAGATCTTTTGTAGTTTTTTACTTCAATAAGCTACAATGTTTATGAAGGATTCAACGTCTAGTATTAAATGGAAATTTTGAAGCTATCATAGAAATCGATATGCTTAATAGATTATGTGCCATTCTTACAATTTAAGGATATTGGGATCAATTGACTTTCTAAAAACTTAACCAATTCAACCATCGTATGCCACTCTTTATCTAAATAACTTTAATTCAAATTTGGTGGTACCCTTAAGAATTTGTATACTTTAAAAAAAAATTCTATATAAGGTTAAAAAAAAAGCATCAAATGAAATGAAATGAACTTCAAAAGTGTAGAAACAAGTTGTTGGTGTTGGCGAACAATCAAGAAAAGAAGAGGGAGGGATTTAATTGATTGTTATGAAATTTCAATCCTTAGCTAATTTTTACTTCTTGATGTTCAATAACTAATATCTATACTAAACGTGTTCTTGATAACTGACTTATAAAAAATATTAATAAATTTAGATAAAAAATCTATGTGCGAAAGCTAATTGAATACTTAGCAATATCAATACTTAATCAGATTAACACTTAAATTGTGCTTTTGATCCCAAGCTTAATAATTTGTAGACACTTTTTGATAAATTGTGTAGTTCGCATTCAATAAAAAAATATATCATAGAACAATATATAGATTATGAGTAAATAAAAAGAATAGGGAGTTTTTGCCTTTTGCATTAGTCCACTCTTCTAGCTTATGATTGAGGATATGGTTATTTACATCGTAGTCTCACTATTTGAAGAAAACTTTACACGTAGGTACATAGTTTCCATGATTCTACCTTACCTCTAAGTCACAAGTCTACGTAATCTCCCTCTTAAGTTCTCTTAAATAGTATCCAACTAATTTTTAAAGAGATTAGTAACTCTTTTAAGGATTATAATAGATATTCTCACACTTTCAAGCAATGCTCAATAAAATGAAAATTTCAAATTTTGAGATGTATCTCTTAGATCACATAAATGTTTGTGAGCTCAGCTAAAATGTAATATTACGAAAACTTATGTTGCTCTTTACTTTCTTTGTATCCTTTTTCTTATTCTCTCTTTTGCTTCATTGATTGCTTCTACTTTATAATTATAGCTTCTAATGTTGCAATGTTCTTAATGTGTTAGGATTCATTATATAGCCATTGCATAGTCAAATTGTTATGATCTTATTGCTTTGCTGTCTTTGAGATACGCTCATCTATCATGTGATTCTTTCCTTATAACTTCTTCATATACTTAGAAACTTATATTAGTTTGTTATATTACATGCTTCTAAAATCTTCATAAGTATTGTAGGCTTGTCTATATATATTACCTAAATATATCTCTATGGTACTAGGTCTTGTCTTGTTTATGTGATAATGAGGTTCTAATCACCTTTTGTTTCTGAAATGTCTTTTATGCTTTTGATAAATCAGTTCTATACTTCTTTTTAGAACTTTTTTTTTGATAATTTTTTTTTTGTTATCAGTTCTTTTCTCTTTTTCCTTCATTTTAAAATAAAATAGTTGAGCCTTTCACTTGGTTCGATTAGTTTCTCAACAATTCTTTTCTCTCATGTCACTTTTGATCTTATCATTTTTTCATCATTTGACTCAAGTATCTTTAAGAATATAAATCTATATTCTACGTACTAAGTAACTTGATTAGTAATAACAAAATCCCTTTTGTTCATTTCTACTTATATTTTGTTATTATGAAAATACATTTAATTTGGGGTTTATCATAAAAAACCTTTTCATTTGCGTTCTTGCACTAACAATAGTAGTAAAAAATAAAGTTACCTACAAGTCATCACCCTATTTATCATTCATACATTTCTTCCCTTTTGATTTACTAGTACCCCTAATTTTATCTAAGTTGCACAATCATTCTTTACATATTTATCAAAGAGTGAGAATAATGCTCTTTTGACTTTCATAAACTCATCTAAGCCATCACCATAAATCCTCTAATAACTTCACATAACAAAATCAAGTTTACATTAAGGATCTAATGTAATAGTGATTATCAAAATCAAACTAAATACATGCTAATATTTTTTCAATTTTAGAAACATCCTAGTTGCCATGTCTCTCAAATATGCTTCACTTCCACTCATATTATTTGTCAATGCTTGATATTCCTCAAAAATCAAGGGAAAGTAGAAGTTGTAAGTATAATAGTCTAATCCAAAATATTGATAAGTAGTATCATAAAAAACACTTCAATAACTTGCTCATTTTCTCAATCTTATCCTACTACTAGATAAGGGCAATGCTTATAATTTGAATCACTTAACTTTAAGTGATAAAACACACTTTTATAAGCATTCTCAAGCATATGATATGCAGAATTTCATTAAGTTCAAACATCCTATCTTAAACCTCTATCTTTGAGACTATTTCATGTACTTACATATTTAATAAACTTTATCATTCTCCTTTGAGACCCTTTTGCATATTTTACACTTTCTCTTACCTTATCTAGTTCTTTCCCCTATGAAAATTTTCATCAAATGAGACTTATAAGTATCCTTAGATATAAGCACCACATTCTCATTTAAATATTCAAACAATACTCATGTTCTACTATACTCCACAAATGAAAGAGGTCGTTTATGCTTAACAGATGTGGTAACTAACGACTCATGAAATTTTTCAAGATCAAACTTCTTACTAAGTTTCATATCTACAAACAATAACATTTGAGCAACATCTCAAGTATTGCAGTTATGACATTTATTCATGTGCCTCCTTGAGTTCCTCATTTTGCACTTACCATTATATTTTATCTTTGTCTTATATAGCTTACATGTAGCTTTTGTAACTACTGTTCCATTTGGTTATTTCTCACAAAAATGAATAAAAAAATTCCGAAGTAGTGATATAAGCTTCCTTTGTCATTTAGAATTAGTAGTTGATGTTGAAACTTCAACTTCAACGTCATTCTCTTCATCTGCTCTTAGCACCCCGTCTCATCAAAGTCCAATGGATGTTCCATAGGTGAATCCAATTGCATGTCAAACAAAAGTGCTATGTTTAGTGAAATAAAGGGTATGCATTTTGTAAATGGCTAAGTTGCCTTATGAAGAGAGCATCCATATGAAAAATATAACAAGTGCTTAATTGATTTCCTTAGTATTACATTTGTGATATATAGAAAAGGACACATTAACCTTGAAAGATACATAAAAATTATAAATTTTAGATAAATACCAAAAGAAAAAGAAAATTTAGAAAATCCAAATAAAAAGTAAAAAAATAGAAATTAGAAGAAAGAAACACAAAAATACAAAATTTAGGAAAAAGTTAGAAATAATTTTTTTTTTTAATTTTACCTTAGATTAAAATAATGAGGGATTGGGATAGGCATGATCTTTTGGGTTTGGTTTAGACTTAGGATAGATTTAAAATTGAATTTTAGCCTAAACTAAAACCCTTATAGTTATTCTCTTTGCATAAAAAAGTAGGGCATAAGCTAACATCTCATCTAGTTTGATGCTTGAACATGTATAGATGAGATTAGGGGGTTAAGTCTAACCAATGCATAAAGTGTATTTTGTTTTGCTTTCCACAAACTTGCTACGTATTATACTACTATTGGACTGTGTCTCGCATTATGACATATGGCATAAGCTTAGTGGTCTAGGTAGATGACGTGGTATCCAAATGGGGACATGTCATTACCTCCTTCAACTCAGGTCCAAGCTTTTACTCCTCTTTTCCCACTTGATCCCTTCACTTTTTTGTGTTTTTGCACATGAATGCCACATGAACACACATCATTTTATTACAAAATCTTGTTTTATACATGGGATACTCTTGATTTTGACCAAAAACTCATCCAAATTTATTTAATATATACCTTAGATTGGCCTTAGAAATCACTTATGCACATATAATCTAAGATGCAAAATCTACCACTAATGGAGGTTTCAAGCTTATTTAAGCTTGCACTAGTATAAATTCAAACCTCCCTATCCTAATTCTAGCATAAACTTAGCTCTCAAACATTGTCAATTAAAGCTCTCTCAAACTTCTCTCTTTAGACCGTGGGTTCACGCATTCTCTAAGCTTGAGCGAAAACAATCATATAGTAAGTTTTCCTAATTCAAAAGTAACCCAAGGATACCAACCACCCTTATCATTATGTACCCTAAGTCTACTGCCACCACCTAAGGTTTGAGACCTATGATGCCCAATGCGAACTGCCACTCTCTGGTTGTTATCTCTTGAAACTGACTCCATTATGATACTTGCTACACTTAAAAAGCCCTAACTTAACCATCAATCTATCCCAAATAACCACTACACAACCTGAGCATAACCAACACCCATAACCAAGTACTAACTACCACCAAAGGGCTACCAAACTTATTGGCACCTATTTTAAACCCCCATTTCCCCATTAGAATCACTCAAAAACTTCCTTTGCTTCAAAATCAGTTGAGAAATGCTAATGGGACTCTTAATCTACCGTTTAGAAACGCCTTCATCTAATGCATGTACAGGTTACATGCAACCCAACTCGTTCCTATCTTTCACCTGACCTATATGTAATTCCAAACCTATGTATGACCTTGTCTCTCTTATTATGTTATAAAAACTAAACCTTTTCTTTAATGAAAAATGTTTTATTCTGCTAAAATGTTTTTTATTGTTTTTATTTATTTTATTATTTTTTCTACAAATTTTTAAAAATAGAATTTTTACAAAAATAAAAAATTTAAATATATATAAAAAATTATTTACCATATAGAAAATGTGTTTTCTAGAAGTAAACGTTATTAATAAATCCTTTTCAAAATTAGGTCTTCTTTTAGAAATTTCCAAATATAAACACCTCACATTTGGATCCTTCTAGAATTTTCTTAAATAAAAATAAAAATAAAATGGATAAAAATGTAATTCCATCTATTTTTGAAAATGAAAAGAAGCCAATATACTAAAGTTTTTACAAAAACTAAACTACGGGAAGCTTAATACCTGATAGAGCATACATAGGTATTTATGGGGCTACTTAAAATGGGGAGTTTTTTTTTTTTTTTTGTTTTTGTATAAAAGTTTAATTCCTTATTTTCTTTGCTCTTTTTTTTCGAAATAAAGTTAACATTTTTTATTTGTAAATCTATAATTATTCTTTTAAGCTAAAAGAGTATTTTGCAAAATAAAGCTAAATTTGGAAGGTTAAAGGTGATACTTATTTAAGGTTTAATAGGTTAATCCCTAAACTTTACTTCTCTAGTTTCAAAAAACTTTTCTCAAAATTGATTTTATCGGGGGTTGGTGGCTAAGTTATGATAACTCCACCCAATTGGTTTTAACTTAACTTTTTTTCTCGACCTTGATCGAGTGTTGACTTTATGATTTTCAAAATTAAAAAAAAATGGAATATTTCTTAATTCTTAGTAAGGGGTTTATATCGAATGGATATATTGAATGGATATAAGGTTCGATATAAATCGGATTAAGGGAAATAAGAATAGAAAAATCAGGCTTGACAGTTGTGATCAAGAAAGACCATAATCCATCATAGTTGAATGTAAAAGAGCTAATGTAATAATTAATGCACTTAATTATGTTGCAGATCATCCTAGAGTTGGACAGGATTTTTATTGGTTATTTACTAAGAGAAATTTATACAAAAAGGCATTGCATGAGAATAATATAACTAAAGTTTTTTTAACTTTTCCAATCATCTAAAACCAACTTAGTTAGATTGCTAATCAATTTTAAAGTACGGACCGCATCAATACTCAATTTTATGAACCATGTATAGCAATGTTTATTTAACTCTTCACCCATAAGTCTATTATAATAAAATTTATTTGATATACTTGTATTGTTTTAGACCAAGCAAAATCACATTGTAAAGACAAAACTTAAAATTCATAAGTGTCATTTTTCTTTTTCTAGAAATTGACAAAAATTAACCAAGAGAATTGCCATATGGTAATTTTATTGTCAAGAATTATAAAATCATCTCAAATAATCAATTACAAAAAGTTAAAACGAGAAGGCTAATTTTATATAAGTGTAGTCTCCAAATGAGACAACAACAAAAACTTTTATTGTTTCCTCCATTACTATGCTTCATTTTACCATGTAGTCCACTCTTATAGTATCTTAACTAGTTTGAGAAAAAAATTCCACACTAGCTTAAATCAACTACTAACAAGGGAATTTTCATTTACATCCAAGGGTATTAAAATTTTAAAATTAGAAATACTTTGGCAAATCAATGTATATCGCTCTTAACATTCCAATGAGATAGTACTACTGGTGTAGGGTTTTTATATTCATAAAGAAAGTCATGCCATGTTTTGATTCATTATAATTCATTCTTTAAGGGTTCCATTTCAATTAAACTAATTAAACTTAATAACTTCCATATGACAAAATTGGAACATTTACACATATGCTAATGACTTCCATTGAAAATCAACAAGAATAGGAGAAGAAATTTATCGTAATTGAAACCAAATAAAAACACCTAATTGTTATGTCAATTTGAAGAAAATCAAATACATACACACATACACACATACCCATGAGAGGGAATTTATTAAAAGATGGATAGTTAACAACTATCAAACAAAGAGCATTGAATTAAAAACAGAAAGTATCTATCATGTACCCTGTTTTGGAACAAAAAAGAGAAAAAACTTATACTTTTGAGTCATGAGATTTAAGATGATTGAAGAAGATCTAGGTATGGTCTAAAGAAGAAGATGTGGTGCTAGACTATAAAGGAGTAGGTAGGAAGTGTCACAATCCCAAAGAAAGTCTAGTACTAACAAACCTTCATGTACTAATTAGAAGTAACTAATCATATATTTGTATCATTTGCTTGTTACTTTCGATGAGTATGTAAAGCATCTACACTATAATAATCAGGGAGTATCATAGATTTAATGGCATAAAAATAAAGTTCAAATATCATTGAATAAATGTAATTTACAAAACATATAAGATAAAATCATCAAATCTTTTTATAGATAGTACAATTTATATATCAAATTGATAAAGTTTTTCTTATAACTTAAAAGAACAATTTCTTGCATGCTCTCCCTACACCCATTACTAATTCCTTTTTCCTTAACATAAGACTAAATCTTTCAAGAAAGACCTAGTACGATTCCTACAAGAAGTCAAAACTATGGGGATGTAAGCTACAACTAGTTTAATAAGTTATCTACTCATACAACCTTTTAAGCAAGTTAAATAACAAATAAATGAAATGCAAACATACAAAATGTATGCAACAATATACGTGGCCATTCGATATCTAGTGTGTTGTTTAAGGTTAATCTCCCTTATTGACCTTGGGTTAAGGATTTGTAGTTCCATCATTATTCAGGCATCTAAATTATCATAGTTGAACTTTTACCCATGTTAACATAGTGATCAAGGGACTTTATCCCCTTGATCGGTCTTATGAGAACCAAATAGGTAACATTCTCCCTAACCTCATAAGTAAACTAATCCCTTGATCGCTTAGGAAAGCAAAAAGAAATATAATCTTCTTAGATCTATCATAATCCTGATAAGAAGGATCACCTAGTTAGCTAAGAGAATCAAAGGAAATGTTCACTAAGGCCAAATCAAATAAGTTATAAGAGAAGGATCCCTTGATTGATCCTAAGAAGGTTAAGATGAAGTGTTATTAAGAAACAATGCCTTCTTTAACCACTCAAATAATCAAAGACTAATTAGATCTTTGATCGGCCTTCAAATGTATTTATCCTCTAAGTCACTTAGTTTGCAATAGATAAGTAAAGCTTTAGCCTTTCCATTCCTACATAATAGTGGTGGCAAATAATGAGGTTATGCAGAATGCTATGCATGACCAGTTTATTATTTAAGTTATAGTATGCCTATCTTTTGTTTTTTTTCGTAATCACGCAAAAAATTATACAATCACAAAAACATCACATCATAATCATCAACTATGTTATTAAGAATAACCTTTGGTATCTTAACAAGCAAATCAAGCACATATAATTCTTGAGTACTCCATATAGAGCCAGTTAAAATATAGATATTAAAGGTGCATAATTAAGTAATATTCATTATAGGTACTTACTTGGCCATCCTTCACTTGTCATAGTAATCTTCTGGTAAATCTAAATCAAGAAAACTGAGAATAATGAAAAGCAATTGTTATACATATTCATTAATCAAGCTTTTAATTTAAGTCCTTTTTTTCTTTAAAGTTTTGTTCGAAGTTTTTAAGAAGTCTTTTATTCTTGAGGTCATATTATGTCTAAGGACTCTTTTTTCATATTATGTATGAATTGTCCTTGTTTGTTGTTCAAATGGTCCATATGTGTCCCTTATCCTTGTATAGAGGTTTCTCGGTCCTCGAATAAGGTCCAGATCATTACAGTTCAGTAGAGATAGGTCAAGATTGAAGTATAGTTATGTCATATATGTTTATGAGTCATATAAGTCATGAAAATGGAGAAATGTGTCCATAAGATCCCAAATCATGGAAAAATTATTCAAACATGATATGTAAGATATTTTTAAGGCATAGATTTGTCCACTTATCGTATTTCTTGTTATTTCATTCTTTTATTAAGAGTTAGAAACTTAAATCATGTTTTGACATCTTTTCTTGTAAAACCCATAAGAAGAGAGTTATTCTTAAGAGCATTTATTTCTTTTGCAAAGACTTAAGGTTTGAATCAAAACTAATGGAAACCTTAAACATGGTTTTAGTAAAGGATCTTTTCTTTGGAAAGATATGTAGATTTTGATTCAAACCAAGTAGTGGGGTTATTTATAGTAGAGTCATGATTTGCTTACTCAATAAGCTTTTGGTAGTCGAATCTTATTAAGTTGTCTTGATTACATCATACTTCCCTATATTGTTTTGTATAGAATACTAGGAATATTTGCAAGACATGAGGAGCTAGTGGTTTTTCCTTCTAGGTGGCGCCACATGTGGGGTTATTTTGCAATTCCACACATGTTGCTTTTTTAATGGAAGGATTACTTCATCCTTTACATCATTCTTCACTTAGACAATTACTTTTACCACTTTCCTTTTTTTTTTTCTTCTAGATTATTATGTATTCCACCTTATAAGATCCAGTCCCTTTAATCTTTTTCACATGTGCTAAGTGGCTTTAATGTACACTAGTTGGTGCCATTTGTATATGTTCATACGTCTTGTTTCTTTTTCTTTCCAACTTATTGATAAGATTGCACATAACATTAGTATCTAACTATATAGTTGAGGTTTTAGTTAATTCTTAACATGTTTTGATGATGTACCTTGCTTATGTTAAGTTTCTTGAGTAATCAAAATTACTTTCTTTTCTTGTAAAGATTATTTGACTTATCTTGATGGTTTAAACAAGTCTTTTAGCCATTCATTGAATTTAGGAAGACATAGGTTGACCATAACATTCTTATACTTAACTTGTCAATTTTAAAGCTATTTATACAAAATAGAAGGGTATCTTGTCAAGATTTATAAGTATACTATCTAATCTTGATGATATCTCTCAAATCTCTCTTAGCAATTTTAGCCTATCTTGAATATATCTTTAAATATTTCTTAGCAATTAACTAAGCTTATACTAAAATTTTTAGAGGTTTACATAAAGAATGAGACTAAAGTTGAAACCCTAGCTTAGAAAATGTATGTGATGTATTTAATGTTTTGTACCTTTGTTTCTAAATTTTAGTGAATTTTCAATTCTGGTACCTCTTATTTCATCTTTGTGGATGGAAAAAATAGCCTAAATATCAAAATGTGATTTTGTTATTAATATTAATGGATTCATAGTTCTAACTTGGACCTATTTATAAGAACTATATTTTTAAATAGGTTGACAAACAAGTTTGGGATCTTCACATGAATCTAGACATGAATTTAACCATGTCTAATGGGTTCATCTTATTTGTGTCTTATAATGATTGTTCCATACACTAACCTATTTAAATCATATTATGTCATATCTAGGTCTATTGTGTTTGGGCCTCTAATTGCCAACCTTATCCCCTTTACGTTGTTTTGAATTTCAAATCAAATCCATAAAGTTTTTTTAGTAATCTTCTTCCTCGGGCACATAAAGGCTTAAGTTGACAATGTTGAATGTATCAGCAACTCCATACTCCTTTGGTAGCTCTAATTGATAGGCATTATCATTGATCTTGTTGAGTATCTTAAATGGTCATTTAACTTAAGCGGACAACTTCCTCTTCCTCTTGCTTAAAATCTATCCTTGCTTAAGTGTAATCACATAATATCATTAGGCTGGAATTGCCTTTCCTTCCTTCTTTGTCTCTACTTTAGCTTATTAGTATCTTTATCTTAGTAGAGTCTTTTAATGGCTCAGGTGAGTTGGTTAGTCACTTTCTAAAAGATCCTTTTTAAAGCTTAGGCTTGAAATTCAGCATTAGGGTCTTCTTAGTCAAGTTGTGTATGGGTGCATCATTGAGAGGCAACTCAGGGTTGAAACCTTAGATAACTCTAAAGGGTATCTTGCCTATGGTACTATGAATGGCATGGTCATAGGCAAACTCTATGATCAATAAACACATATCCTAATTTGTTAGGTTTCTTCCCATGGTAGCTTAGAGTAGAGAACCTAAAGTTTGGTTGATAACTTCTATTTGTTTGTTCATTTAGGGATGACATGATGCATTAAACAATATTTTAGTTCCTCATTGCCACAAGGTCTTCCTAAAGTGACTTAAGAATTTTAGATCTCTATTAGAGTTGAAGCTTTATGGTACTCTTTCTAGCTTGATGATCACTTACAAGAAAAGAAAAGAAATACTTGAAGCGTTGTTAGTTTTCTTACAAGGAATGGTATATGCCATCTTATTGAATTTATTCATGACAAACATTACTAAGTCTTTACCTCAAGCAGTTCTAAGTAGGTCGAGGACAAAGTTTATGCTTAACTCCATCCAAGGTTTAGTCGAGACAAGCAAAGGCATTCTCATTCCTTGTTCAACTATGCTTTTCACTTTCTTGTAAGTTGTGCATCTTTTAGTTGCTTGGTGTACATTGCCCAACATCTTGTGCTAGAAGAACTAGCCTTTAACACCTTATATGTCCTCTTTCCTCTAAAGTAACCAAATAACCCTCCTCCATGAGATTACTTCACTAGTGTCTCCTTTACAGGACAATTCAACAAACAAAATTTACCTCCTCAAAATAAGAACCCTTCCCCAATACAATATTCACCAACAATACTTTCTTCAACACATCAAGCATGAATCAGACCAAAGTAAGGGTCTCAAGTATACTATCCCTTAATGCTCATAGAGCCTAGTAGTTTAGTTTATAGGTT
The DNA here is from genome assembly GCA_024138005.1 of Lumnitzera racemosa. Taxonomy (NCBI): domain Eukaryota; kingdom Viridiplantae; phylum Streptophyta; class Magnoliopsida; order Myrtales; family Combretaceae; genus Lumnitzera; species Lumnitzera racemosa. Next base: position 58,839,311 of record JAMXBC010000007.1, read on the forward strand.
GGATAATAGAATGTCTCTTTAGGATAAGGCATCTTCAAGAACACTAGCCTTTTTGTGCATATATTTGATGATGAAAGAGAACTCTTCCAAAGACTCAACTTACTTTGCTTATCACTTAGATAGCTCAGGCTAGGTTTTCAAGTACTTTAGAAATTTATGATATATGACAAACTTCCTAGGTAATATGTAGTATTACTACTCATTGAGAGCTTGGATCAAGGCCTACAACTCTTTACCATACATCGAGTAGTCTAATATAGTTCCCTTTAGTTAGCAATCTTGCAAAAGTATATCTCGTATGTTGATACTTGAAGCATTACACTTTACTAGGAAGATCCTGTCAAAGTTTGACAAAGCTAGAATAAGGGTAGAAGTCAACCTCTTCTTCACCTTAGCAAAACTACTCTCTTCCTTTTCTCCCCATATGAACTTTAGATTCTTTTTTTTGACTCAATGAGTAAGGTTGTAATTATACTAACTTTTTGAATGAATCTTTGGTAAAATGATACTAGATAGTGGAAACTTCTCACATTAATAAAATAGGTTAGGTTAGCCACTCAACTATAGCTTAGAATTTCTCTTCATCTCCTCTTAGACCTCCTTTGCTTACTACATAACTAAGGAAGATGAATTCTTGATAGAAATAAGACTTCTTCATGTTACAAATAGCTTTTCATTTTAGAGAACCTCGAAGATAGCTCGCAGATGGTTCACATGGCTTGATAGGTCAAGACTATACACTAGAATGTCATCAAAGTATATTACAACAAATTTCTTGATCAAGTCTCTCAACATATGGTTCATTAATCTCATAAAAGTGTTTGATGCATTGAATAGGTTGAAGGGCATAAACAACCATTCATACAACCTATGCCTTGCCTTAAAGGTGATGTTCCACCCATTGTTAAGCCTTATCCGAATTCAATGGTAACAAGACTTAAGGTCAATCTTGGAGAATATCCTAGCTCCATGTAACTCATCTAGTATATTACCCAACTTAAGGATATGATATCTATATTTAATAGTTATTTTGATAAAGGCTCAATTGTCAACACATATCCTCTAACTTCCATCCTTCTTTGGCACTAAGAGTATAGGTATAACACATGAGCTTAAGAATTCTCAAATATTCCTCTTTTTACATTTTTATCTACTTATCTTTAGTGTTCAGTAGCTTACTTAAGGTTTGTTTAGTAAGTTAGTTTGTTTGGAAGGGCGATACTGTGTTTTTAGACAACGTAATGCTCAATGTCTTTAAATGAAGGCAAGTCTTTAGGCATCTTTTTAGGGAAGAGATCCTTGAATTCATTGATCCATTTTGTACTTTCTTGGGAAGCTCCACTTGTTCCCTCAATTCTAACAATCTTTGGATTAGTAAGTAGGTTAAGGCATTTGACCTTGACATCTCTTCTGATTTGGATTGGCTCACCACTATAATCTGCTTGGATCCTTAACTCAACTTTGCCTACATTTTAGAATATAGGGTTTAGAGTAATCTTCCTTCCATTTTTCTTCAATAAATAAATATTTTGAAACCCATTATGTGTAAACCTCTTATTGAATAGCTAAGGTTGGCCTAGTAGTATATGTAAGGTACACATTGGTAACATATAATAAAGGATTTCATCATGATAACTCTTAATTAAGATCAGTAATAACACTTGGTGGGAAACATGAAGAGAACCCTTATTGTTTAACCAATGTTATTTATACAACTTATGGTGTAGGATGGTCGATTACTTCAACTATAGCAGTAGACTAACAGATGTAACATTAATACAGCTTTTACTATCTACTATCTACTATCAAGGAACACATCTGTTCCTTAACCTTGCAAGTCATATGGAATAGGTTTTCTCTTTGTTTAACCCCCTTAGATGGCTCAATATTCATAGCTTATAGATGCCAAGCTTGAAAGGTCTTCACTTTAGGTGAAGATTTCATCCCCTACATCTCCCCCTTGGATTTGCTACACTTCACTTCTTTTTATTTCTTCTCTTCAACTTCTTAATCAGTGTTATTCGTCTCGAAGGTCATCACTTTTCCCTTATGACAATAGTTTGGTAGTTTAGGCATTAGGCAACCCATGTTCAAAACTCTATCATTTAAAGCATTTAATTTTCCATGTCTTCCTTCCTAATATTTAGCCTTTCTCAAATCTTCTCATTCTTTCTACTTTTCTTTGCTATTTAGCTTAAAGATATTTAACTTGAGCCATCGATCCTTCCTTCTTACTTGGTTCTAAACTATTCAGCATATTAAGTCTATTCCTAACAGGTTAGGTAGATCGTAGACTAAACAAAGTGGGTTAACTGAGTTCAGTATTGATTGCTCCTCTTCAGTCTCTCTATAAGTTGAGCAATCTTAATGGCTTCATCAAGTTTAGAAAATCTTTAAACTTTAACAATAATTCATAATCTCGATCCCAGGTTGGTTAGGAACCTTAAAATAGTATGAACTTTCAAATCCTCTTCTTTATACATGATCATTAGCATATGAAATTCTCTAAGTACTTATTAACATTTTAGATCCCTTGCTTCAACTCCTACAATTTCTTAAAGGTGTGTTGTAAGTAAGAATCTGTGATAAACCTAGCTCTCATGAGTCTCTTCATTTTAACCTATGTTCGAGCACTTTGGTGCCCATCTCTTTATCACATAACTTAGAAGTTCCTCCGCTACATTGTAATAGACTTGGAAAGCTCTAGGATAGCCAAGTGTACTTTATCATAGTCCTTGTATTGATAGTAGTAATCTTAACTTTTTCTTTTGAGTTAAGGTACTCATTGGCATCCTATATACTACTAATGGTTGGAATTTGCAACTTAACATTGTTTACAACTCGAGTTACTTAGGCCCATCTTTGCTCAGCCTCATAGTGTTCCTCGTTCTCATCCTCTTCTTCCACATCATCTAGTTCAATTTACCTATGAGCTCTCCTATCTACTATACTAACTCAATCATGCTGAATTGGGAAATTCATCCTTTCATTATGAGCTTTGTTTCCTCCATCTCTAGCATTAAAATCAATTTGGGGAACTTGAGGGCTAACCTCATTTGGTCAACTAGCAGCTGGTTAACAAATTGCATAGGCCAACTTTGTTATCATGGTGGCCATTTCATCAAATCTTTCATCTGTAAACTTAAGTGTGGTAGGTAATTGCTAGTTATAGTATTATACACACTCTCATTATCACATACTACAACATTAACACTCAGTTGATTATTCTTGTGGCTAAATTGATAAAGTCCTTGAAAATAGTAACTCCAACAACTTAAAAAATAGGGACAAACGCAAAACACTCAAAAGCTAGCACTATAACCTAAAACTTTGCTACTTTAAAGACCTACTAAAATCAAAACCTAAAACAAGAACTTCTCAAACACTTCAAAACAACAACTAGCATAAACATGGAAAACTTAGAGTACACATACTCATTGATAGTAGCTACTTAACACTATTACTCCATTCTATGATAGAGACTACAATAGAACCACCATAACCCTAAATACATAACATAGCGACTCGGTATAGCTACTATTCCCTATACCTAACTTAAAAACTCTTATACCCAGATGATGTGCCAAGATAATTTGACACATGCAACAACATCAAGGGTGGATTGGTACAAGGGCTATTACTTGAAAATGGAAGGGAGAGTTGAAGGGTAAGTTAACTTAGGAGTTGTTTTGTAGATAGGATATACTAAGAAAACTCATGAATCTAAGCATTCACTTGATATGACGTATAAGATGAGTATTAAGGGTCTATCACCACCAAATTTTGCTCAAGGGAATGAATAAGAGTGAAGAGGAAAATGGGTTGCAAGAAAAAACTAGTGAAACAAAGTATGTTCAATATTCAAAGTTCACTTGTTTTCACTAATTACATTCTTCGTATTTACACTAGGATATTTAGGGCATCTTTACTTGTACGAAAAATTACAAAAATGGGTCAATGACCTAAAAGGTCATATAAAATGTTATAATGATGCAAGAAAAGGGTATAATCATGGAACGACAAAGGAATATCTTCCAATAATAATATAGTATGGAAAGTAGCAAGACACATGTCATTGGCAATTTTTCCTTAAATGTGGAGTTGTATAGTTATTTCTAGATGCTTTCAAGATAATTGATAGTCATCTAAATAAGCCGACCTCATGTACAAATAGCTTGAAATGAGATGGCTAAGTCGTTGGTTGAATCAATTGAGTTGTCTGCTAGGTTAGGATGTTCAAAGGTTCAAAATTTAGTAAGGAGAAAGACACATAATATCCTAGAAAACAAAACAGCTTGGGTAAGTAGGGTTAACACTTTTAGACTTGGTTTGAAGGAAATGATCTACTGTATTATGCTCTTAAGTTTTTAGGTTAGGCATAGGTGATGGGACCTCGAGTTTGATTCTTATCAACACTTTTGGAGGTAGTTGATGGGTATAAGTGGACTCTTGACTACCTAAAGTGCCAATTCTAGAAGACAGCTAACTAGATTTGTATAAGGCCATAGAAGTGTAAAAGCTTCACAAGGGAGTGCATCAATTTCTAAAGTTACATGCAGCAAAGAATAAAACCTGGGGTGACAAACACAAGTCACTGTTGATTTATACTTTAGGTTATTTGATTTGGATACATTTGGAGAATAACAAGTTTCCTAATAGAAGATTTGAAAACTTGCCTAGTAAGCAAAGGTTCCTTTTAGAGTTTAAATGTAAGTTAATAATAATGCTTATAACATTGAGATTCTGAAGGGATAATGGGTATGCATAACATTTAATGTTATAGATCTTTCTCCATATGTGCAAGATGATCTTGAAGAGGCTAGAGATTTGATTGCAAATCTTGATAAGCCTTGAAGAGATGATGAGTATCACGGTTTTGTTACTAAAGCATATGAACGAGGATTACACAACTTAGTTTATAGAATTGTCAATGATTTGTATGATGATGCTAGCTAGTAGTTTGTGGAGAATTATATATGGTATATAACTAGCAATCTTGATTACATTCTATTATTGAGGCATGTAGAACTAATAGACGAAGCCATTGATGGAGCTAAGGGGTTAGAGTGCATGAGCATGTTCATGAGTTACGTGGGTGTATTGTTAAGATACATGTGCACATAAGTTGATTAGTGTACAACCATATTGTCTAGGAAGAGGAATGGAATGTTGTTGAGATATACAACCATATATACAGCTATATTCTTTTGAGTATGTTTCATGGAAAGCGTATATTGAGTGAAACATGGCTATCAACTTGACAATGTTGGTCCCTTGTCATTTGCATGAATATTTATCTTATTTGTTTTAATCTTTGTTTTACTAGTTTATTAATTAGTAGTTAGGTTCAACTACATGTATATCCTTGGGATTGTCAAGAAGATAAAGAATCGGTTCAATAGTATTGAACTTTGAAATGCTAATTCTTGTTCTTGCTATTGAACAACAACACAAAAAATACATCTCTTTTTTTATCTTCTCATTTGATCTATATCAATTGTGCTATCGACCCTTTTCCTTTAGTGTATGATTATTTTAGCATGATGTTACAATTAGCTTATCATTACAATCCTTATGTATAGTTTAGTATTTCTATGATTACTCTCTAGGAATCTTAAACATTTCTTTTATTTTATTGTTTGCAATTGCAAAAATGTAACACAAGAAGCACATAAACACAAACCCTATATCTTAATTATTAATTTATTATGGCATTGTCTTAAGGAGATCTTGTCATATTGCTAAGTTTTATGGTTTAACAAAGTTCCTTCAAATAGTACAGTTTGGCTCCAAACTATCCAAAACCAAAATATATTTTTATACTTGTGTTTGTCTCTTTGTTATTTTGGTTATGGTCATTGTCCCTTTTATGAATTATATTGTCTACAAGTTCGATTTATTTACTTTGCAAGTTTCTTTAATGGTCAATATTTCCTCGCTTTGCATTTGAGATATTTTCTTCTTATTGTTCTATTTTTAGTTTTCTTTGTCTTGTGTTTGTTGTTTCATAAAATATTTGATTTTATATTGACTAATATCTCTGGTTTCTATAGTTTGAAACCTCATCTGGCAATATCTTTAAGTTTATAAGATGTTGAAAAAAGAAACTTCATGTGAGCTAACCCTAATTTTTCATATAAATAGCTTATGTTTCATCATTTGAAGGACTTGGAGACATACTTTTCCTTAGACATTGAGAATCGTATATTATTTTTTAGATAGTTTTTGAAGAATTCTTTGGGAGAAGCACTTTGATCATTGAGAGAATTTTGCTTTTGCTGTGGAGACTAAGATTATAGTTGCAATTGAAGGTTATTTCTTTCTAATACAGAATTGGTGACATCTATTTCAATTATTTTTATGCAATTCTGTGAATTACTTATGCTTTTAATTATGAATTTCCTTGCAATTTCAATCAATATTTGCGTTTTTTTGTTTCCAAATCCATGGCTAACTAAAATTATTTGTGGAAATTGATGAAACCCTAGATAGTTAAAATGATGATTGTGTTCATGTTATAGGATTAAGAGATCTATGGATGATTCATGATTGTAATTTCTATGATTTTGATTATAATTGTTAGAAACCTTAATGATACGGAATTTGATATAGGGTTTGTTAGAAGTTCTTAGTTGATTTGATTCATTAATGTGGAAGCAGAGTTGATTGAATTAATTAAAAATTATCTAAAGGTTAATGCAATGTTCGACAATTGATTATTCACTAAGACATTAGGGATAATTGATTTAGGACATTAGACAATCATAATATCGGGAGATATCTGATTATAATTTAGAGTCTACTATTAATTGGAAGATGCAGAAGTTGACTAATTAATTAGGGGTTTAAATCCTTAAGTTTTAAGGTATAATAATTTCACTTGAATGATCATATACCTATTAATTTATATAATATGATAACAATTTGATTTGTGTAATCTGGGGTGGATTCTATTTTCCTACAATTTTCAATTGATTGCTTAATTTTATCTTTTTCATAGTTATTTTCTTTTCAATAGTTTTAGAGTAATTATTAGATTAATTAATTTAACTTTAATTTTCTGAATATTGATAAGAACTAGTATAGGATTAGTGATCGGCAACTTTACATTTCTATATTACTTGATTCCGACCTTGTATACTTGCTGGAGTATTCGTGATTTATTTATATATATATATAGTTTACGCGAATCAAGTTTTTGGCACCGATGCCAAGGACTAGAAATATCAAACCTTTTATTTTTATTGGTAATTTAGGTACAGTTGACGATGTGTGTTATTTATTTATTTATTTTTATCTCTTTATAGGTGTTTTATGCACAAGAGCAAAAGTACTGAAATTCTACCATTGGATTCAGAAATAGAGTGCACCTTGCATCAATTGAGGTGAAAGAACAAAAGAAGAATAGACGAGATGGCAGGTAACGAGGGTGATAATCAGATATAAGGAGTTCTGCGAGTACTACGAGATTATATAGTACCTACAGTAATGGGCTTGGCTATAAGGAGGCCTACTATTCAAGCTAACAACTTTGAGTTGAAGCAATCACTTATTCAAATGGTTTAGAAAAATCAGTTTGGAGGATATCCCAATGAAAGTCTATACGGGCATATTACAGGATTCCTTTAATACTGCAATAAAGTGAAGATGAACAATGTGACATGCGAGGTATTCAGATTATCGCTCTTTCCCTTTTCCTTAAGGGATAAAGCTAAAGCTTGGTTTTATTTACTACCATAAGAGTCTATCACCACTTGGGTTGATCTTTCATTAAAGTTATTAAGGAGATTTTTCCCTCCGGCTAGGACCACAAAATTAAGTAACAACATTACCAACTTTACTAAGTTTAGTGGTGAGTTACTTTATGAAGCATAGGAGAGATTCAAGGGGTCGATAAAAAAATGCCCACATCATGGCTTGCTAGACAATCTCCTGATTGAGATCTTCTATCTCAATCTAGATGAGACATTGAGGTCCCTAGTTGATGCAACAGTTAGAGGTGCTCTAATGGGAAAGACATATAATGAAGGAAGCACACTAATAGAAGAAATGGCCTCTAGTGTACATAACTAGCAAAATGAGAGAAGCAAGTTAGGAATGGCAACAACTATTGACTATAGCATTATATCTCAATTAACGACTTAGATAGTAGCTTTCACTACTCAGGCAAGCAAACTCACCTTAGTACAGTCTTTTAATGCTAACCCTATTGTTTTTTGTGAGTTATGTTTAAGACTACATTCAACTCTTGAGTGCTTAACTAGGAATCACTCAGCTCCAACCAATGGAGAACAAGTGAATTTTGTCAATAATTTTCAACGCAGCAATCAAGGACCATATTTGAATATATATAATCTTGAGTGGCGTAATCATCCAAGTTTTTCATGGAGAAATAAAAAAAATGCATTCTAACCACCACTTGGATTCCAAAAGTAAGGTCCTGCCCAGAATGCTCAACTTCAGCAAAATCAGTCTAGAATGGAAGGGCTCATGTTGAGCTATATGCAAAAGACCGACACCTTGCTATAGAATCAACATGTGACTATTCGAAACCTAAAGAATAAGATAAGTCAGATTTCTCAACAGTTGAGCAATAGACCATTAGGGTCTTTACCTAGCAATATTGAAGAGAATTCCAAAAGTGTTAATGCTATTATGTTGAGGAGTGGAAAAGCATTGGAAATAGTTGACAAACAAGTTGAAGAAAAGGTAGAGATTCTAAAGGTAGAAAAAGGAAAGGAGGTGGAAGAGGAACTAATGCAGAAGTTACCAGCAGTGAAACCATATGTCCCTCTAATCCCCTTTCCAGGAAGATTGAAGCAACAACAGCTAGACGCTCAATTTGCCAAATTCCTAGATGTCTTCAAGAAGTTGCAAATCAACATTCCTTTTGTAGAAGCACTGCTGCAAATGCCTTCCTATGCCAAATTCATGAAGGATTTGCTCACCAAGAAGAGAAAGATTGATGGAAATGAACCAGTAATGCTTATAGGGGAGTGCTCCATGATCTTTTAGAAAACTTTATCCACCTTACCTAGAAAACAAAGAGATCAGAGGAGTTTTACTGTTCCATGCACTATAGGAAATTTTCATTTTGATAAGGTTCTTACTGATTTAGGTCACCTTACAACTTGCTAATAGGAGTATTAAATACCTAAAGGGTACTGTTGAGAATGTCTTGGTGAAGGTAGACAAATTTATCTTCCTAATTGACTTTATAGTCTTAGTGATGGAAGAATACAGAGAGGTACCCATGATCCGGGGTAGACCATTTCTTGCAATAGGTAAGGCATTGATAGACGTAGAATAGGGTAAGTTGACTTTAAGAGTTATGGACATTAAGGTAACGTTTAATGTTTATGAAGCCATAAAGCATTTTGATGATTGCAAATCTTGTTACACTATTGACATGTTTGATGAGATTACCTATGAGTCTATAAAAGAAAAAGCATGATTGGATACTATGGATCAGTTCTTAGGGATTTAAATGATTGGAGTGATGATGATGAGCCGAAAGAAGAAGGAAGGGAACAAGTGTTAGAAATCGAAGCTAGATACTATAGAGAACTCGGCACCAGCTAGCAGAAGCCAGTTCCATCATTGATACAACTCTTGGTGCTTGAATTTAAACTTTTACCTAGTCATTTAAAATATGTGTATCTTGAAACAAATGATACTTTACCAATAATTATCTCCTCCTCTTTGACAGGTAACCAGGCGAAACAACTTCTAGCAGTTTTAAGAGAGCATTAAGAAGCCATCAGTGGACCATTGCCTATATAAAGGGGATTTGTCCCTTAATTTGCTCTCACAAGTTATTGCTTGAGGCTAAATGCAAACCTACAGTACAACCATAAAGACCACTTAACCCCACTCTCAAAGAGGTAATGAAGGTACCTACATTGCTGGATGTAAGTATTATTTACCCTATCTTAGATAGTAAGTGGGTTAGTCCCATTCAACTAGTGCCAAAAAAGGGTGGCATGACTGTGGTTAATGAGTTAATCTTTACTTATACTATTACCAGATGAAGAGTTTGCATAGATTATAGAAAACTGAATGATGCCACACATAAAAACCACTTCCCCTTCCTTTTCATAAATCAAACATTAGAAAAACTTTCAAGGCATGATTATTATTGTTTTATAGATGGATATTCTAGTTACAATCAAATTCATATCACACCTAATGACTGGGAGAAAACCACTTTTACATGTCTTTATGGTACTTTTACCTTTAAGAGAATGCCTATTGGTCTTTGTAATGCACCTAGGACATTTCAAAGATGCATGATGTCTTTATTTTTTGACATGTTAGAAGATTTTATTGAAATATTTATGGATGACTTCTCTATCTTTAGGAAGTCATTTGATCCATATCTGACTAATTTAGGTTACGTTCTTAAAAGGTGCAAAGAGACTAATTTACTTCTGAACTGACAAAAATGCCATTTTATGGTAAGAGAGGGAATAGTCTTAGGTCATAAGGTGTTGAAAAATGGGATTGACGTTGATAGATCTAATGTGGAGATAATAGAGAAGTTGCCACTACCTATTTCAGTCAAAGGAGTGAGGAGCTTCCTAGGGCTTGTTGGCTTCTACAAGAGATTTATTAGGGACTTCTCTAAAATCACTAAACCTCTTTGTAATTTACTTGAAAAAGATTCTACCTTTGTTTTTAACGACAATTGTTTGTAAGCATTCAATTTATTAAAGGAGACTTACTTTGGCACCAGTGATTATTGTACTAGGTTGGGAGCTTCCTTTCGAGATGATGTGTGATGCTAGCGACTATGCTGTAGGAGCAGTACTTAGACAGAGGAGAGGTAAGTTATTCCATGTTATATATTATGCGAGTAGAACTTTAAATGAGGCACAAAGAAACTATGCCATGATAGAGAAAGAACTTTTAGCAGTTATATTCGCTTGTGACAAGTTTAGGCCTTATCTCATAGGTTCTAAAAATATAGTATACACAAACTATGCTGCTCTAAAATATTTGTATGCTAAAGCTGATGCTAAACCTAGGTTAATTCGATGGATCTTATTGTTGCAAGAATTTGACCTTGAAATTAGAGATAAAAAGGGAACTGAAAATGTAATTGCTGATCATTTATTTTGGTTACAGTCGAAGTATTTAGAGCTACCCATTAATGAAAATTTCCTTGATGAATAATTGTATGTAGTAGAGATTCAAGGATTACCTTAGTATGTTGGTATAGTTAATTACCTAGTTAGTAAAATCATACCATATGGTTTCTCATTTCAAAAGAAAAAGAAGTTTTTACATTACGTGAAATTTTATTTCTGGGATGAATTGTATCTTTTCAAAAGTTATGTTGACCAAGTAATTAGATGTTGTGTTCCTAAAACGTAACAACTTAGTATAATTTAGCACTGTCATTCTAAAGAAGCAAGTGGCCACATTAGTGTGGAAAGAACTATAGCTAAAATTTCGTCTTGTGGATTTTATTGGCCTAGTTTTTTTAATGATTGCAAGAATTATGTTATGTCTTGTACTCAATGTCAAAGGACCAGGAATATTTCTAGGAGACGTGAATTACCATAAAAGAGTATTTTAGTAATTGAGCTTTTTGATGTATGGGGACTAGACTCCATAGGCCCTTTGCTTTTATCTTTTTCAAACAAATATATACTTTTGGTAGTAGATTATGCTTCGAAATGGGTAGAAGCAGTAACTCTATAAACTAACGATGCTAGAATGGTAATTAAATTTTTGAAAAAGAACATTTTTCCAAGTTTGGGGTACCTAAGGCTATTATAAGTGATGGGGGTCACATTTTTGCAACAAGCAATTTTAAAAACTATTAACAAAATATGGAGTCACTCATAAACGTGCCACCCCATATCAACCACAAACTTGTGGGTAAGTTGAGGTTTCCAATAGGGAGATAAAGTGTATCCTAGAAAAGACAGTCAATGCATTTAGGAAAGACTAGTCTCTAAAACTTGATGATGCATTGTGGGCTTATAGGACAGCTTTTAAAACCCTTATAGGAATGTCCCCATACAAAATTGTTTATGAAAAATCATGTCACCTACTTGTAGAGCTCGAGCACAAGGCCTATTAGGCCATAAAATACCTTAATTTTGATTTACAAGCTGTAGGTAAAAAGCAATTGCTCCAATTGAACCAGTTGGATAAGATCAAAGAAGAAGCTTATAAAAATGCTAGGATCTACATAGAGAGAGCCAAGCAATGGCATGATGGGAATATTCAACAGCAGGAGTTTATGCCTGGTCAAAAAATATTATTATGCAACATTCGATTGAAATTGTTCTCAGGTAAGTTAAATCTTGATGGTTTGGACCATTTGAAATAGCTAATGTTTTTTCTTATGGTACAGTTGAGTTAAAGGTAGGAGACAATTGCACTTTTAAGATAAATGGTCATCTCCTCAAACATTATTTTGAAGGAAACAATATGAACAGTGACACTACTATGGTGGTCAGTGAAGACCCATAGTAAGATAAGAAAATTCAGGGTAGTAACTTAAACTAAGCGCTTCATGGGAGGTAACCCATGTCTAACCAAATTTAATTTTTTATTATTATTATTCTTTTTAATCATTATTATTCAATTTTTATTTATTTATAATAAAACAAGAGGAAAGCGCAAAATTTGAATACAAGACCGGCACTTAAGGCCACCGGCCTATTAGTCGGCTTACCCATATATGCTAGTAATGTACGTTGTCGGCATATAGATGTAAGTGCCAATGTATAATGCTTTTAAAAGCACGTCCATCAGTTTTGTCTTTCTCTTCACTCACTTTTTTTCTCCCAAATTCTCTCTCTATTTTCTCTCTCTCTTTCTTTCTTTCTCTAGATTTCTATCAAATTCTCCCTCTCTCACATACCCATAACCTCATACATTTACTCTCTTTACTTCTTTTTACACACATTTCCATTCTTCTTTATAGATCTATGATTTTGCATCCACCATGCCACTTAAGAAGATACAACCGAAAAAGAAATAAAAGACGACAGTCACTTTGTCGTCCAGAAGTTTAGGTAACGATCTACTCTCACATCAAGAGTATGCTAGGGAGCGAAGCAAGAAGCTACAATGGATGACATTCATGAATTAGCAATAACTAGATCGAACTATTTTACAAGAGTATGGAATGGATGATAGAATCTAGCAAATGGTTCGTAAGAAAACATGGTTTTGATTATTTGAGGTAAAATGAACCCAATTATAGAAATGTAGCCATTGATTTTTTATCCACTTTGCAACTAGAGAGAAGTGGGTATATGTTCACTTTTACAATTCTGGTTTATGGAGAAATTCATGTTATTGAATTGAGTCAAATTGGCTATTTTCTAAGTTTATATTAGGAGGAAGGAGTCAATTTACCTAACTCTTGGCCTAGTGATATGTCTATTGAGCAATTTTGGTTCTAGTTGATTCATCTCAAGTTAGATGATTTTGTACCTTCAAAGTCGTTCGCCTCGATATTCTTAGCAGTAGAGCACAAGCTACTCCACTATATCCTTACTCATACTCTCAACTGTAAGAAGATCAACCATAGTAAGGTAACCAGTTTTAACATGTTTTATCCATACTGTATAATTTCTAGTTGTCAAATAGATTTCAGAGTAGATATAGCAAATTTTATCTATAGGCAAATTGATGATACCAGGATACAGGTTATCTTTTATGGTAGGTATAATACTGCATTATTGAAAGGTATAAGGCTTTTTCAAAAGCCGAAAGGGGATGATGGTATCCTATGTAAACCTATTTCTACTGCACCATTGAAGGGTTGGGCATTGGTCAAGATAAATAATAGGCCCCATCTTGTTGATGAGGAGGATATTCTTGAAAATCCTCCTTCTACTGCTAGAGTATCTACTTCATCTCATCATTTAGATAGTAGTTATGAACAATTGAGTGTTAAAATTAGAAAGGTCCAGGATGAAATTAGGAAAGAAAGGAAGAAGAATAAGAAGTTTTGAACTACTATGTTCAATATGTTGAAGTTTGCTATCTCATGTTTTCAGCCAGCAATTGCAAAACAGTTCCATTATGAGACTTCCAGTGCAGAGAGTAACAGCATTAATAAAGACAGTTAGATATTTGCATGCTTTTTTGATGTTTCATTTTATTTTCATTATTCTTTTCTTTTCTTCTCTTTTTTGTTTATTTAGCTATTTGGTTATTTTGTTTAGTACCCATCTATTAAGGTAACTCTGGATCATTAGCTCTACTATGTACTTTTCAGTACACTTTTATACTATTTTTGCTATTTCATGTTTCTTTGCATTTGATGAGATAGGTCATATATGAATTCTATGATAGCAATGATCTTATGCTTGGAATTTTCATTATTGCTGAAAGTTTGAATCCAAGGGAATACCAGTTTTTCATTTCTTATTAGTGCGAATTTTTATCTCATCTTGCATATTGAATAGAAGATAGTGTGGACACTGTCTATCTTAGTAGAGGGGGAGGGGGTGGAGGAATTATAGGAAATGAAAATATCATTTTTTATGCTGGTTTTTGTTTACAAATAGTTATACTTTCCTATTAGTTGAATTTTACTTGTTCTTAAATTTCTGCTTTTGAATCTAGAGATTATATAAATAAATTTTTGATAGCATCTAATTGTGATTTGAATAACTAACTCAATAAAGTGCCCTACTCACCAATGTTGACATTTTTGTACTCAGTTAAAATTAATTAGTCAATTCTTTAGGAACCTAATTTACGTAAGTTTTTAGCCTTAGAATTTGAAATTTAAAAATTGGTCGAGTCCTTAAGTGAAAAGTAAACAAGTTCACTTCTATGCAAGGTTAATTTGTATATGGTCTTTTTAGTTGTTGTAATGGCACTTTAACACTTAGTGAAAGAGGTAAGTGAAGCTTTGAACTTAGTGATTCCTATAAAAGAAGTCTGAAAAATTTTAATGAGCATTCAAAAAATGATGAAATGAGAGCCTTTATTCCAATAACTTAAGAAATTGAGTTAAGAGTATCCTAACTTGAATGTTAAGTTGAGGAAGAGTTTGTAGGGGTCCCTTTAAAACCTGGACACTCAGGTGATGAGCCTGTGATGTGCCAACTCAATACACTCGCTATAACGAGAAGGGTAGAAAGGCAAACGTTTAGTATTTGAACTAGGGAAAAAAAAAGGGAATGGAAAACGGAAATTTGAATGCAATTCAAGAAATCAATTAAGGCTCATAATAAAAAGGAAGAAAATCTAAGGATAAAGCAAATACCATATGCTTTCACTACTTTGTTAATTTGTTTGTTAGAATAATTAGAAGAATAATATGTTTGCTAACAGCTGTAGAGTTTAAATGGGTGTTTTTCCTTTTAGAATTGAGTATTTACTTTTGAAATAGAAATCTTAAGTTAAACGCTTGGATTAAAATTTGTTTTCTATGGAACAGTTGATTAATTTTAATTGTAGAACTCTAATCACATATTTCGGATTGGTTAGTGCAGTGGGCATTGTAAATTAGTGAGTTTGAAAATATGAAATATCAGATATCTTAGATTAGCAATTGGAAAATTTATATTTTCAGTGATAGATTTTTTTAGTTTTATTTATTTTGCTTGAGGACAAGCAAAAGTTCAAGTGTGGGGGAGTTGACAAAGACATATTTTTCATGTTTTAAAAGTGTAAATTAAGATCGAATTATTATTGATTTTATAGAAATTATTAAGAACTGGTACTTAATTATTTTCATTTGGACATTTTAAGAATTAAAGGATTAAAGAGTATAATTATGAATGATTTAGAGGAATTTTAAGTAAATAAACGAAGTTCGGATCATTGCATACAAATGGGAATTAAAGGCAACCAGCCTAACAGTTAGCTTATAACACATAAGCTTGTACCGTTGACCTTTGATGGCTATACCATCGACCTTTGAAGGCTACACCACCAGCCTAAATGCTGACCTTGCACTTATACCGTTAGCCTTTATGAGAAAAGAAACTTCACGTGATCTAACCCTAATTTTTCATATAACTAGGTTATGTTTCATCATTTGAGGGACTTCGAGACATACTTTTCCTTAGATATTGAGAATCGTAGAATAGTTTTTAGATAGTTTTTGAATAATTCTTTAAGAGAAGCACTTTGAACATTGAGAGGATTTTGCTTTTGCTGTGGAGACCAAGATTAAAGTTGCAATTGAAGATTATTTCTTTCCAATATAGAATTATTGACATCTATTTCAATTATTTTTATGTATTTCTATGAATTACTTATGCTTTCAATTATGAATTTCCTCGCAATTTCAATCAATATTTGTGTTTTCTTGTTTTCAAATCCATGGCTAACTAAAATTATTTGTGGAAATTGATGAAACCCTAATGATATGGGTCACTCAGGGTTTTAGAAACCCTTGTTCCTATGTTTTTTCACTCATAAGTTGCACTTCCTAAGGTTTGTGCAAGTTCTTGAAGCCTCAAAGCATGAAACATTAAAGGGTTGTGATTTTTTGTTGTGAATGCTAAGGTAAGGCTATTGTAATGCCTTTTTATTTCAAACTTTCCATAGTTTCTTCTCAAGAACTGACTTTTTCATATAAGATAGCCCCAACATGAATTTGAGAAGTTTTCTTGGGTGTCTTACAATAAATCAAGTGTGGAGAAAGTGCATCTAAGGGCATAAAACTTCAAGGTAAGTTGTATATTGTGTTTTCTTTGAGTTTTGATAAGATTCCTTAATGGGAATTCATTTTTCTGGATGGGACAGTGGGTAAAATGACTTTAGGGTATCCATAAGCATGTCTTATAATGTATTTGTGGTGGTTGACGTACTAGAAACGATTCCTTGTAGGTATGATTGTGATCTTGTGTAACTTATCTTATTATGCTAAGGGGTTATGTTTTGATGTAAGGGTTAAGATGAGTTTTTGGATATGAGGGTGTTATGATTCGTATTTTTGGTTAGTTTAGAGATGCATGATTGTTGAGTTGTTGTTTTAGGAGTAGCAATATGTAGTTTGGGCATAGAGTAGGGTATATACGAGGGATGATCACGTTATTGTAATCTGCAAATTACAGTAGGCATCCGATGCCATCCTTCTTGGTGTCTGAATGCTAGGGTCTGTCATGCTCCTTTCAAGCATGGCATTTGGACATTAAACAAACTAGCATCTAGACCCCCCCTATTTCTTACAAAAGTATCCCTTTAAGGTTTTTGAAGTTTTTCAAAGTTATTTTCCCATCTTAAAACCTTTTTTAAACCTTTCTAATCAAGAATCTTTACTCGAAGCAATTTACAAACCAATCTAACTACCTAGTGATCGTAGATTACTAGTGTGTTTCTTAACTCGAGTTGGCTAAGTTGTTATGTGAAGAACATTGTTAGTTTATCTTTGAAACCAAGCAAGTGTACTGTTTCACATATATATAGGTTATGAGGCATTTGATTCAGTTTCTAAGCAAACACTATAGTTAGGTATGGGGTCTGTATGTTGTTTATGCAAGTATAGGGTTAGTACTGTTAAATGGACCTAATGAAAGCGTAGCTTAAGTAAGTGTATTGTTTGTGCTTGGCTGGGCTCAAGGGAATGGTAGCACTCCAATGATCTCAGTGTGATGATGTCTTGATAGGATTCACACTTTGAAATGATCTGTGATAAGAATTAGCCTACTAAGCCTTTTACTTACAGCCGAGTCTGAAGACTAGAGGGATTGGCAAGGTGAATCTTCATGCTCGAGCTAACTTCTACAAAAGTTGAGTTACTCCTTACTGCTGATCAACTTTATTTGTCGACTCGAATGACTACCCATCTCTCGAAAATTGTATGTCAACTTAAAGAATGCCTTGACAGCAATCAAACCTCGCATGCCTACGTGATCATGTTCAAGTTAACCACTTGCACAACATCATTATTGATGAGAGGTCGAGAGTCTTGTCCTATACAAAACCTTAGCTACTCCTATTTGAATGAATCTATGCCTACTCGGTGCTCTTGCTTAGCTATCCAACTAGCTCGGACTGCTTTGTTACATCCTCCAACAGTACTACCAATGCATTACTGCTTTGTCTACATCCTCCACTCATAAAATCTGTTACCATAATCATTGCTTTTTTTGTAAATATTCTTTTTGACCCTTTGTATACTTTATACATTACTTCTTTAGGATAATGCCCTTTTTTCTTTTACTTTTTAGGTAGGTTACCCTAAATTCTTGAGTATAAATACCCTTTATACATGTAGCTACACAACATCAGATTATATTTAATACACTGGATATTTTTCCTCTCATAAATACTAGTTGTTTACTCTCATTTCACTCTTATCTTAACCTTTAAGCAAGGTTAGGTAGCTAGTAACCTCACCAGACTAACTCATGCATTATATCGAGTTGTGCCGTAAGTCCTCAAAAGTTTTATTGGTGAGTCATATCCTTTAGAGCTGTTCACAGATTTTTCTTACTTTTCATTCATTTTTGTTAATTCATGCATTTCCAATCATCCTTTTCAAGCTTTCGGCAAGCTTGGATCCATCCCCGTGATCAGCCTTGTCTATTCTTGTCTACAGCATGCCTCATCTTAGTATCAGAGCAGAGGTTTCGTTTGGATTACTGTAGTTTGTTCTTGAAGTTCCCTTGTTCATGCTCTATTCTAGGTATGTGAAATAGAGTAATTTTTTATATTAATTTAGCTATTGTATTTGCTGGTTATTAAACTTTTGGTTTGAAGGGAGTGTGTATTGTGTGAATTAGAGAGATAGTGTCAACCGTTACACTGAATTGATGAGTTTAAAATTTGGATCTATTAAAAAGAATGACGGACCTAAGTGTTAATGCTAGTGCTAAGCATGACAACAGTGGTGTTACCCTCCGTGGTCGACAATCTCAAAGTACTCCAAGATGTATGGACAAAAGACTTTATAAAGTGGCTAACCTCCTAGTGGATCTAACTTGAGCTATTCATGAAATGGCTTATCAACTTGCTAAAACCGTGCATAATACCCTACAAGTTACCTAACCTACGAGAGGTCAGAATCTAACTCAATAAGTTTAAGGTGGAGGAGTAAGCAGACTAGTGAGGAGAAGGATTGACTTAGGAGATATAGGAGAATAGGACAAGGAAGAGTATTACAAAGAGGAAGAACAAACTTAAGTACTCCAAGCATCTGACCATGTGAAGCTTTAGATTTCAAGCTTCAATGGGTTTGGAAGTATGGATGATTACTTGAATTGGGAGGAGCAGGTGGATCGATTTTTTTATTATTACCAATAAGAAGATTACGACAACATGAAAACTATTGCTTTTGAGTTCTCTAGATATGCCATCATATGGTGGAAGAATTTCCAAGCCATAAGGAGACAAGAAGGCTACCGAGAGACTAATACTTGGCTTGAGATGAAGAGAGTACTATGAAATAGGTTGTGTCGGATACATATCTGTAAGATACTTTCACTCAACTTAATGAGTTGAGACAAGGAGGCCGAATTGTTGATGAGTATGTCTAAAAGTTCTAAATGCTCATGATTCACTGTGAGGTAGAGGAACCATCGGCACAAATAGTTCTACAGTTTACATAATGGATGAACCTATACGGATACCTTAGAGAGTTAAGAGGTTGAGAAGGAGCTAAATGCTGACCAAATAGCTAACTAGTCGACTTGTTCAATCAAATTGACTAGTTCAAGGAAGCTACCAAGGTCAGTCGAGTACCGAGGCGACTAGGC
The DNA here is from genome assembly GCA_024138005.1 of Lumnitzera racemosa. Taxonomy (NCBI): domain Eukaryota; kingdom Viridiplantae; phylum Streptophyta; class Magnoliopsida; order Myrtales; family Combretaceae; genus Lumnitzera; species Lumnitzera racemosa. Next base: position 58,859,002 of record JAMXBC010000007.1, read on the forward strand.
GAATAGATGTTAAGACTATCCATAAAGGCTTAGTAAAAGGTGATGTATCGACTAGAACATATGAGAAAGGGTAAGGGTCTGGTAGGAAGGTGAGCTATATCAAGTGCTTCAAGTGCTAAGGTTTTAGACATATGGCTACTTAATGTTCGAATTGAAGGACTATAATCATGAAGGGAGATGTCCTGAAGTTGGAAGTAGAAAGTATTGATGAGGAACTTGAGGAAGAGAGCATTACCAAGAAGGAAACTTCTTAGGATAATGAACTGATTGAAGAGGATGTATTTGTTGAGGATGTATTTGTTGAGGACTTGGATTAGTTAATCTTAGTTGTTCGACACACAATGAGCTTGGAACCTTTATGCAAGGAAGAGAAGAGGGAGAACTTGTTTCATATCATTTATAAGGTGAATGACCGACTATACGCACTAATTGTGGATAGTGGTAGTTGCACCAATGTGGCATCAATCGATTTGATCTCGAAGTTAAACTTGCTGACTATCGCACACTCAAAGCCATATAAGTTGCATTGGCTAAATGAAAAGAGAGCACTTCATGTCATTCGGCAATTACTACTGTTGACCATAATTGCAAATTACTCCAACGATATTCTCTACAACATGCTACCCATGTGTGCATCACACGTGTTGCCTGGCCAACTGTGGCTTTTCGATCAAAGATTTATGCATGATGGGTATAGGAACACCTATGTATTTAAGAAAGATGGCAAGAAAATTACATTGAACCCGATACTATCAACTCAAGTTAACAAACTTCAAGTAAAACTTGCTCAAGGATCAAAGAAGACTCTGATGATGAGTAGAGCCAAGCTCCGAGAGACTATTAAAGTTAATGGGTCAACCTTCATGTTGGTTAAGCGCCTATTAGAGCTGAAGGAGTAGGGTAAACTACCCTTAGAAGTAAGAAAGTTACTCAATAAATATGCTAATCTATTTCCTAAATAGTTACCCCCTGTCCAAAGCATAGAACATTGCATTGAATTGATACTTGGTGCTACCCTACCAAATAAGCTAACTTATCGGATGAGTCCCAAATTGGCTTTTAAGATCTAATGACAAGTCAATGAACTACTGGAAAGAAGGTATGTAAGGGAGAGTCTCAGCCCTTGTACTATTCCAATGCTTCTTATACCGAAAAAGGATAGTACTTAGTAGAAGTATGTTGATAGCCATGAGCCCGAGAGATGAGTGAAAGATTGCATTCAAAACTGGGCATAGACTCTATGAGTGGATGGTTATGCCATTTGGCTTGTCGAATGCCCCGAACACTTTCATGTGATTGATGAACCATGTCTTGAGAGATCTGATAGGAAAGTGAGTTTTGGTATACTTTAATGGCATCTTGGTATATAACGCCAACTTACTAAGTTATTGTGAATATCTCTGAGTTGTATTGGATGTCCTTTATATCGAGTGATTATTTGACAATCTTAAGAAATGTTGCTTTTGTTAGGAGGAAGTGATGTTCTTAAGCAATGTAGTAAGTGGAGGAGGCTAATGAGTGGATGACAAGAAGATCTGAGCAACCGTTAAGTGGTCGACTCCAACTACTTGTGCCAAGGTGAGAAGTTTCCATAGATTGGCATCCATCTATAGAAGGTTTATAAGGAATTCTAGCACCCTCCCTGTACCCCTTATTAAGTTGATGAAGAACATCAACTTTAGATTAAGACATAAGCTTTACTAAGGTAAAGGAAAGATTGACTTCTACACCTATACTATCTTTTCTTGACTTTGAGAAAATATTTAAGTTGGAATGTAATATGTTAGGCATTGGGATAGTTACTATCCTAATGTAGGAGGGTCGACCAATAACCTACCATAGTAAGAAGCTCAGGGGACCTTAATTGAATTACTCCATGTATGACAAAGAACTCTAAGTACTCCAAGTACTCCAAGTATGGTAGCATTATCTACTACTAAGAGAATTTTGTCATCTATACTAACCATAAGTTTCTAAGGTATCTTTGAAGTTAGACTAAGTTGTCAAGGTGACAAGCAAGGTGGGTTAAATTCCTTAAGGGGTTCAATTTTTTCATTAAATACAAGTAAGGAAAGAGCAACGTAGTTGCAGATGCTCTTTCATGGAGACATGTGCTCTTGATAGAACTGCATACTAGATTGTTTAGGTTTACGAGTATCAAGGAACAATACTCCAAAGATCCATAGTTCGAACCTATACTTGGGTATTGTACCAATGGAAGAACAATGGATAAGTATCATATGGAAGATGGATACTTGTTCCAAGGAGGGAAATTGTGCGTGTTGACTTATTTACTAAGGGAACTACTGATTAGGGAAGGCTACAGTAGAGGACTCTCTAGACACTTTAGGGAAAGAAAGACATATGAGTTGTTAAATGGGCATTTCTTTTGGCAGAAAATGAGGCAAGATGTACATCGAGTTATTGAAGGCTATGTCATGCGTAAGAGGGCTAAATGCCAAGCTGAGTAAGGGAAAGTGATGCTTTTACCTATCTCAACAAGACCATAGACTGAGTTGAGGATGGACTTTGTTCTTGGATTACCGTGAATTGCCCAAAGCAAAGATTTAGTAAGATGGCACACTCTATGCCTTGCACCAAGACTAATGACGCTTCAGCTATTGCTTCTCTTTTCTTGTAGGAAATTGTTTGGTTACATAACGTGTCAAGAAGTGTAGTATTAGATAGAGATTTAATGTTTTTAAGCCATTTTTAGAGAACTTTATAGTAATGGATGGGGACCAAACTACTATTCAGTATTTCTTGTCAACCCCAAATCGATGGTTAAACAAAGGTAGTTAATCATACTTTGGGATCACTTCTTCGAGCTACAATAGGTAAGAACTTAGTTGATTGGGATGTCTGCTTACCAATGGTTTAATTTGCTTACAACCGAATAGTACATGACACCACCAAGCAAACCCCCTTCAAGTTGTCTATGGTTTTAATCTCAAGTTGTCCTTAGATCACACCTCTATTCATGTATCCGAGCAAGAAGACCCTAACATGAGAGCTTAAATACAGGCCTTATAACATATCTACAATAAAATTACTTAGCAAATCAACCAAGCCTCCGAACAAATGCATAAGAAAGCCAAGGGTAAGACAACGAAACAATTTCATAAGGGCTAAGGGACCCTTCAAAATCCTCTAGAAAATCAACAATAATGCCTACATGTTAGAGCTACTTAAAGAATATGGGGTTCGGACACCTTCAACATTACCGACCATAGTCCATATCACATTGATGGAGAGTTGAGTGAAGACCAATTAGGTTTGATCCTAATTTCAAATCAATCTAAAGGGAATGATAAGAATTAAGCTACTAGGCTTTTAACCCACAGCTGAGCCCAAGGCTTAGAAGGATTGGCGAGGTGAATCCTCATGCTCTAGCTAACTTATACCAAAGCTGAGTTACTCCTTGCTACTAATCAATTCTATTTACTGAATCGAATGACTGCCTATCTCTTGAAAATTGTGTGTCGACTTGAAAAATGCCCTGATAACAACCAAACCTCACATTCTTACTCTATCGTGTCCGAGCCAACCATTTGCTCAGTATCATTACTGACAAGAGGCCGAGAGTCCTATCCTATATGAATCCTCAGCTACTCTTGTCCAGATGAATCCATACCTACTTAGCCACCTAACCAACTCGTACTACTTTATCTAGATCCTCCAACAATGTTACCAATGCATTGCTACCACATGTCCGAGACCACTCATAGAATCTGTTATTGTAATCATTACTTTTTCCATGAATATTCGTTGTCACCTTTTATATACTTTGTACATTACTTCTTTAGGACAATATCCTTTTTGTCTTTTCCTTTTTAGGTAGGTTTTTCTAAATTCTAAGGTGTAAATACCCATTTTACATGTAGCCACATGACATCAGATTATCATTAATATATTGAATATTTTTCCTCTTGTAAACACTAATTGTTTACTCTCATTTTACTCTTATCCTAACCCTTAAGCAAGGCTAAGTGACGAGTATACTCACCAAACAAACTTGTGCTCATATCAAGCTATGCCATAAATCCTTAGAAATTCCACTAGTACGTCATATGCTTTAGAGTTTTTTGTGAGTTTTGCTTACTTTTCATTCATTTTCATTCATTCATGCATTTCCCATCACCCCTTTCAAGATTTCAACAAGCTTGGATCCATCCCCTTGATCGACCCTATTTCTTCTTGGTTGCGGTACGCATCATCAATCTAGGTAGATTTTGGTTGATACAAGGTTACTAGGATGTTGGGGAGGACCTAACATTGATACTTATATATATTATATATATTGTATGATAGGGTCATGTGTTACTCTAAGTTCTAAGATATTAGAATTGTATTGCTTGTTGGGCCTAAACAAGATAATAATTAGTGCTTGCTGCACATAGATAATTGTATTAGTTATAATATGCATTTGTGCATTGTGGTGTGTTTCATGCACATGTGTACATTATGAAACTTATTAAATCAATTTATCAGACTTGTTTTTATTTTTATTATTATTACTTGGGTCTTAATAAGTCATATGAGACTTCTTAAGTTTGTGTTTGTTGGTAGTATTAAGTTGTTAAGTTATGAAGTTAAGATGTTGTGAATTGCTATTTAGTATTTTGAATGAATTTTGTTAAATCTTTTCCCTTTGAATAAAGCAAAGTGAGAATCTGATCTTTATGTCATCATTAGTAAATTGAGAATGTATTTAAGACAACCTTGATAGTGACAACAATAAGTGAATAATAGACAAAAAGGATATTGTCCATTATATTTAAGACAACCTTGATAGTGACATCAGGTGCCTGATGTATTAATAGATTATAGTTATATGTAGCAAGCTATAATTTCTTAAGTTCTGGGGCATTACAGCTTTAGTTGTATAAGAGCCTTAGGTTTTAAATCTAAATCTTAGATAACCTAGGCTCGAACCTTAGTATGAGTAAGTCGTAAATCAAGTGTTATAACTTGATTGTATTAATGGGATGAGTAGTATGTAAGGTTGTGGTGAGTTTTGTGCTTGACATAGTTCATTCTATTTATGTTCTTAATAATCCTTTCCTTCCTTCTGTTTGTAGTATATTTAAGTTTTCTAATCATTTTCCTTAAAACTAAAGTTACATGACTTTGTTCATATGTTTGCTCCTTATAGCATGCCTAGATGCAATACTACTTCCTGCTCTTCTTTGCATCCTTAGGGTGGTAAGAATACCAACTTGAACTGTATCCCTTTTCCAAATCAGAACCAGGCTTAGATAGGTTTGCCTCCTCAAGGGTAATAACCTCCACCACTTGCCTATGGCTAACATACCCCCAGCTAGCCTTAAGCCTAGTAGACTTAAGGCTAAAAGTAAACCTACCCTCCCTAGGCCATGCAAATCCTAAACCAAACCTAACCTTAGCATGATCAAGGATAGGGTTCACATACAGTAACTATTGCTTAGGTTCTAAATTCGATGAATGCCATAGTAAGGGTGTTGGTACAATAGCAACAACAAATTTAATGAGACATGTAAGTGATTTAAGTAAATGTTAAGATTGGAGATAAGAAAGGCATACTACTATGGATGTTAGTATAGGTAGTCGTAGCAGCGAAATTACTTTTAACCATTTTGTGAAGACCACTCAAGACTTTCACCCCAAGCCGAATGATCTAATAAGGGTTAAGGAATGGATCACTGAGGTAGAGAAGTCCTTTGTTATGGAAGAAGTGCTAGATAATGGGATGGTGACTTATGCTACCTAATGGTGGTAGAATGTTTCCAAGATTGATAGAAATGTAGTTGGTCTTATCACTTCAGAAGGATTTAAGCAATTGCTCTTTGACAAAATTTTCCTTGATAGTACTAGGAAACAAATGGAGCTTGCCTACTAACCCTTACAATAGGGAAATCAATTAATGTAAGAATATGAGGCAGAGCTAACCAGTTCCTTACTAGAGCTGGCCAGAAGAGATAAGAGGTCACACATTAGATGGTTCACTGTTAAGTTAGAGCCTGAGCTATAAGAGAGGATGGCAAGGTTCAAGGGCACTGATGTTGAGACAATTGAATAAGCTAGAAGTGAAGGGTAAGGTATGAGAAGAAAAGAGGAGCTATTAACCTACAAAGGCCCTTAAGTAAGAGGCCTATGTCTAATTATGGACTACTAGAGCAATTTAAGAGATTTATGCTTTGTATCATGATCAGAAAAGGCAGTAGACTACCCTTTGCACCACCTAGGTCAATGATGTGATTATCCCCAATGCCAGCTTGACCATCTTTGCCAGTGTTGACTAGATGCAACTACTATTATGCACTACATGATATTATAGAGTGTAAGTGGACTTTAGGTGCTTGTTTCCTTTATGGTAAGTTTGGGCATGTCAATGAGGACTACAAAGAGCTAAACCTTTTGCACCAACATTTCTTCTTCACATATAGTCAAAGAGAGCATCAAGTAACAGAATACCGAGAATTAGGAAAATAGCCTGTGTAGATCACTTAGCTAGCTACTACTTAGAGCATAACTAAAGCGACTCAACCTTAGCCAAGACCTTGCCATAAGGCATCGACCTAAGTTTTTGCGCTTTAACAACAAACTAAGAGTCAAGAGACTTCAGAGGCAGATTCTTTAATAGGTACTTTCTATCCTTAATCAGAGTGTACATATTTTGTTTGATACTGGAGCTTCATATCCTTATATTGTTGAACCAGTAGTAAATACTTGTATGTTATGTGATGTCTTTTTGGATCCCCCTTTGATTGTGAACATATTTTAGGGAGAGAAACCACTCTAAGTCGAGTACATCAAGACATAGAGATTGTTGTAAAAGGAAGGATTCTACCAACAAACTTCCTAGTGCTAGATATGTTAGATTTAAATTTAATCCTAAGGTTAGACTGGTTGGAAAGACATCATGTAAATATTGATTGTCCTAACATGCTGATCATGTTTAAGCCTCTAAAGAAGTACCTTTCCAATATCAAATAAAAAGTTAGGGGCTAGTGAACTAAAATAGTTATGAGTTATGGGAAAAGCCTACCATAGTAGCCTTACATGCAAAGATTAGCGAAAAGCTAAAGCCAAAAGAGGTATTGGTGGTATGAGAATTCTTAGATGTCTTCCCAAATGATTTACCAAGTTTATCACTTGATAAAGAAGTAGAGTTTAAGATAGACTTGGTTTTGGACACCAAGCCCATTTCAAAATTGGTGAATAGAATGACACTTACTAAACTTGTTGAGTTGAATAAACAGTTGCAAGATCTACAAGATAAAAGTTTCATAAGACCAAGTTTGTCTTCTTAAGGATCCTCAGTTCATTTTGTGAAGAAGAAAGATGGAAGCATGAGAATGTGTGTGGATTATAGTGATATGAACTAGGTGGCAATCAAGAATAAGTATCTGATTCCTTGAATTGATGATTTGTTTGATCAACTACAAGAGGCACGAGTTTTCTCAAAAATAGATTTGAGTTAAGGCTACTATCAGCTAATGGTGAAAGTAGAAGATGTGGAGATAACAACATTCAAAACCAGATATGGGCTGTATGAGATCTTAGTTATGCTGTTCAGCCTCACTAATAGGCTTGTAACATTCATAGATCTTATGAATTGAGTATGTCGAGAGTATATAGATAGATTTTTCATAGTCTTCACTGAAGATATTCTCATATACAGTAAAATTAGAGAAGAGCATGAGTAGCATTTAAGGATCATACTAAGCAAACTCAAAATAGAGAGGTTGTATGCTACGTTTAGTAAGTACGAGTTTTGGTTAGATTAGGTATCCTTCTTAGGCTACATAGTAAACAATGAAGGTATATTAGTAAATCTAGAGAAGATAAAAGTCATGGCTTGAGACTGAAAATAGTAATCGAGATCAGAAGTTTTCTACGACTTATTGGGTATTATAAAAAGTTTGTAGAAGGATTCTTAAGGTTGGTAGCCCCCTTAACTTAGCTAACATAGAAAGGGGTAAAGTTAGATTAAGATGACAGATGCGAGTAAAGTTTTCAGTAGTTGAAGGTGAGACTTATGACTACTCCAGTATCATCCTTATCACATAGTGGCGAGGAATTCATCATTTATAGTAATGCCTCAATCTAGGGACTTGGGTATGTGTTGATGCCAAAATATTAGGTGATAGGGTATGCATTATGTTAGCTCAAACCATATGAGAAAAATTACCCAACCTATGACTTAAAGTTGATAGTGCTTTGAAGATGTAGAGATATTACTTGGTAGGGGAAAGGTGTAAAGTGTACACTGATCACAAGAGTTTGAAGTACATTTTCACCAAGTGGGATCTGAACATAAGGTAGTGAAGGTAGCTAGAGGTGATAAAAGACTACACCCTAGACATACAAAACCACCTGAGGAAAGCTAACATGGTGGCTGATGCTTTGAGTAAGAAGTGGTATGAGAACCTAGCTAACTTATTAATGACATATAGGCCATTTCTAGAGGATATGAGAAGGTTAGATTTAGAGATTGTGACTACAAAAGTAGGCGTTAGGTTAGCAAATATGCAGATTCAACCCTTGATAGTAGATGGAATTAAGATGGCTTAAGTTGAAAATGAGGGTATACAAGAGATAAAGGGGAAGATAGAAGTGGGAAAGGCAGTATAGTTTGTGTGGTTGCCAAAAAAGTACTCAGGTATAAAGGTCAATTATGTGTACTAGCTAGATTAAAGTTGAGAAGTGACCTATTGAAAGAGGCACATTACTTGAGATACCCCACACACCCGAGTAGCAAGAAGATGTATAAAGACTCAAAGGCACATTGTTAGTAGAATAATATGAAGAGGGAAATCACATAATACGTGTTGAAGTGCCAAACTTGTTAACATATCAAAATTAAGCATCAAAGATAGGTAGGCGAGTTGCAGTCATTACTGCGTTTAGAGTACAATTGGGATTAGGTTACCATAGACTGATAGCACTACCAAAGACTTTGAGTAAGCATGATGTAGTTTAGGTAATTGTGGACCAACTAATGAAGTTAGTGTACTTCATTCCCATTAACATTGATTACTCATTAGATAAGTTAGCTAAGCAATATGTTAGGGAAGTAGTGAGGTTGCACAAAGTACTAGTAAAGATTACGTTAGATAGGGACACTCATTTTGTAGGCAAGTTTTGGAGAAGTCTATATGAGGTCATAGGTACAAATTTGTAGTTTAGTATCGCCTTTTACTTGTAAATTGATGGGAAATCAGAGAGAACCACAAAGATACATGAGGATTTGTCCTGGGCTTATGTACTTGATTTTAGTAGCCATTAGGATAAGCACTTACCCTTAATTGAATTCCCTTATAACGACAGCTATCAGGCAACTATTCAAATGGCCCCTTATGAAGCTTTATGTGATAGAAAATGCAGATTGCCCATATATTAGGCGAGGTTGGAGAAAGATCGGCTTTAGGTTCATAGTTAGTATAAAGAGGAAGTGGATAAGGTGAGGTTGATTAAGTAATGAATGCAAATTGTACAAATTCATTGGAAGAGTTATGCTGATAACTGGAGACACTCACTAGAGTTGTAAGTAGGAGACAAGGTTCTGTTAAAAATATCTCCATCTAAAGGAATTTTCAGATTTGGGTTTATAGGGAAGTTATCTCCAAGGTATATTGAACCATTTAAAGTGATAGAAAGAATTAGAAATATGGCATGTAGATTGGAGCTTCCTCCTAGGTTAGAGAATGTCCATAATGTCTTTTATGTGTCTATGTTGAGAAAGTTCAAACCTAACTTGGAACAAGAAACAAGACACCATAGGGTGTAGGTAGTAGATGTAGAGATTGTGGAGTTATATCTAGATTTGTTTACTATGGAGCAACCCATAAAGGTAGTATAGACTAAGGTTCAAGTGTTACAAAGGAGATTGATACCTTACGTCAAGGTTCAATGGATGACTTGCTTAGAAAGGGAAACAACTTGGGAGCTAGAAGAAGAGATAAGGAACCAACTAGAGTTGTTTCAAGAATAAGGTATGTAGTCTTTCAACTTTCGAGGATGAAAGTTTTTGTAAGGGAAGGAGAGTTGTAAAACCCGAAAATAAAAGGAAAAAATAAAATGAAAAAAAAATAAAAATCAAGTAGTATTATAATTATAGGCAAGCTTGATATTGGCAGTTTTAATAGAGGGCATTTTGGTAGAAGAAATGTTATTGAACCTTAAGTTTAAAAAGGGTCATCGAAGGTTTTAGAAACCCCTTTTCCTTACATTTATTGCTCACAAGCTACACTTCTTAGGGTTTGCATAGGTTTTTGAAGCCTCAAAGCAGAAAACACTAAGAGGTTATGATTTTGGATTGCAAATGTTAAGATAAGGCTGTTGTAATGCCTTTTTATTGCAAACTTTCCACAATTTCTTATTGATAACCTACATTTTTGCACAAGATAGCCCTAACACGAATTTGAGAAGTCTTCTTGAGTGTCCTACGATGAATCACGAGTGGAGAAAGTGCATCTAAGGGCATAAAACTTCAAGGTAAGTTGTGTAGTGTGTTTTCTATGAATTTTGATAAGACTCCTTAAAGGGAATTCGTTTTTCCTTGTAAGACAATAGGTAAAACGACTTTAAGATATCCCTATGCATGTCTTACAGTGTATTTGCATTGGTGGATGCGCTAGAAATGATTCGTAGCAGGTACGATTATTATCTTGTATGCCTTGTTTTTATTGTTCTAATGGGTTATGTTTTGATGTAAGGGTTAGGATGAGTTTTTAGATATAAGGGTATTATGATTTTTATTTTTGGTTTGTTTGGAGATGCATGGTTATCGGGTAGTTGTTTTAGGAGTTGTAGTTTACGAGTTTAGTGAAGAGTGGGTTATGTGCAAAGGATGATTGCATTGTTGCAGTTAGTACAATTATGTAGATAAATGCCATCCCCCTTAGTGTCGAGACACTAGGGTCTATCATGTTCCTTTGGAGCATGGCGTCCGAATACTAGATGAACAAGCATCTAAACATCCTAACCCTTATTTCTTACAGCAACATCCCTTTGAGGTTTCTGAAATTGTTTTCTTATTGTAAAACCTTTTCTAAGCCTTTCTAATCAAGAATGTTCATGTAGAACAGTTGACAAATCAATCTAACTGCCTATTGATCTTACATTACTTATGTGTTTCTTTAGTAAACTTGAGTCGGTTAAGTTATTGTGTAGAGAACATCATTAGCTTAACTTCGAAACTAAGCGAGCGTATTGTTTCTCATATGAACAAGTTGTGAGCCATTTGATTCAATTTATGTGTAAACACTACAATCATATACGAGGTTTATATGTTGTTTGTGTAAGTATAAGGTTAGTATTGTTAAATGGATCTAATGGAAACTTAGTGTAAATAAGTATATTGCTTGTACTTTGCTAGGAATAAGGGATTGGGAGGACTAGACCATAAGGTGGCACCCCAATGATCTTAGTGCGATAGTATCCTAATCAAAGTCATACTTTGAGATGATCTAGGTAGATTTTTGTTAATAGTTAGATATTTGGTTACTAAGATGTTGGGGAGGACCCAATACCAGTACTTATATGTATTATGGTGACAAAGTTGTTTTTTATGATTATTACTTTGATTTTGGAGATGGTTCGATGTAGTAAGTTAGAGTTATGAAACTTATTAAACCAATTTGTGAAACTTGTTTTTATTCTTATTGTTGTTTCTTAAGTTTTGAGAAGTCACTTGAGACTTCTCAAGTTTGTGTCAGTTGGTAGTATTGAGTTGTCAAGTCATGAAGTTATGAGATGTTGAGAATTGCTATTTAATATTTTGAGACCAATGTTAATGGATTTTGTTAAAATTTTTTCCTTTGAATAGAAGAAAGTGAGAATCTAATATTTATGTTAACATTGGTGATTTGAAGATGTATTTAAGACATCCTCGAAACATTACATGGGAGTTGATATAAGTAAGGGTTGATTACTGAGGCATGTAGTGATGATAACATGTGAATTTTATATGCCTGACGTGTTAGTAGATTATAGAGACATGTGGTAGGCTATAATTTTCTAGGTTTTGGGGCATTACAAGAAAACTAAAGAGAATTGAATTAGACTATGAACATAGGTAACTATATTAATTATTTAACTTGAAAAGAAAAGAAAGAAAGTAAAGATAAGATGAGTGAAAATTACAAAGAAATGACATATACAAACAAAATAAGGTAACAAGAAAATTAAACATAAAGCTAAAGAGCATATATCCATAGTAATGTATAGGCATCTCACCAAACTAATAAGCAATTTAGATTTGAAGTGTAAGAAGATGACTACTAAAGTTTTGATGACAAAACTTTTAGAAGGGGAGAAGGATGTAATGCCCTACAATTCTGGTGACCTACATATCTTTTCGTGGTTTATATTCCTTATAATACAGACTAAATTAATGACTATAAAAGAAAACTACAATGTACTAATTTATTAATAATCTATTAGTAAAACCCAAAAAAAAAAATACATATCTCAAGGTACTTAAACACTAGCCCATAAAAGTTTCTTATAGGAAAAAAATATATGCAATCATGAGACTAAACTTGTTAAAATCTAAGCATATCAATTAAAGTTTTATTAAAAATATCAAATATATAAGCTCTTTACAATTACTTAGTATAAATGCAATATTATATAATACTTGTTGATAGTCAATTTTCATTCTCTTGTCTACTCGTTTGTTGATAAACCAAGTAACTTCATTCTTGGGCTAATGCTGAGAAACATAGATCCATATCTAATTTAAATTTAAGGAGAGTGGTGCAAACAGTTATCACTTAGCATGGTTATATTATATAATTGTTCACTATGCCTACATTTAAGGAATGTGCTTGATCAAGAAGTCTCTACATGTCTCGATACTCATTCCAATAACTACTACTTTAGACACGACATTCACCTATAAATATGAGAAAAAAAATGCTATAAGAGGGATTTGATAACTCTCGACTATTTACTTAGTCTTTTCCTACATTCTATTACTAACTGAGGCATCAAAGTGGCCACATTGGACTAACCTCGACACTAAAATCTTTTTCATTCTTTGTAGGACAACAGTTTAAACCTAAAATCACCTAACAAAATTTGGCCCCATTTGTAGGAATCGAACCTACGACCACTTAGTTGAAACTAGATTAACGAAAAGTGTAGGTGTTAGTACTTTGTCTCACCACCTTGAAGAGGGAAGTAAGCACATCGATGAGCAATGTTTATCTAAGTTAGAGTAGCTTTGCCTCAACTTAGCCAAAGAAAATCAAGAGTTGAGCAAAAAACAAGAAGGGATTCTTAATCTCCTCTATAATAATATCTACCCAAATCAAAATAGAGAGTAAGGCAATAACAATGCTGAGAGTAGTGATGATTCAATCTATTCACCCGAATTGTTAAAAAAGCAAGTTAAAGTTACTATAGGACCTTTACCTCTTATGCTCAAGAATGTTGACAAGGGCAAGCAACGACAGCAGGTGCACCATGCTAGGCTCTTGCATGTTAGTACCGTTATTGCAAAGTGTAAACAATTTTAAATTAAGAAGAGCCCTTTCATTCTCGAGATTTTGGAGGAAATCGTACCATGGCACATCAAGTTGCCGCAATTTAAAACCTATGATGGGACAAAAGATCCTGAAGATCATTGATAGTACCATCGCACTTTAGCCAAGTTGCACGGCTTGAGCAATGCTGTAGCTTACCGAGCTTTTCCCTCGACATTAAGAAATGTGACAAGTACATGATTCAAACACTTGAAGCCAAGCATTATTTGTGTTTCAAAGAACTATCAAAAGTGTTCCTTTAACATTTCCTTGCCAGTATGCTTTCTATTAAGGATTCTTTAGTCCTTAACACAATCAAGCAAAAATCAAATGAATCTATTAGAGATTATGTAGCTTGGTTTATGGTTGAGATGGTCTAAATTTCAAAATTGGATATAAGTGTAGCCTTAAATGCTATTATTGATGGAGTTAAGTACTACAAAGACTTTTTTATGTCTTTTGTCAAGAATAAGCCAAGAACTTTTGCCAAATTTAAGGCTAAATCCATGTCTTACATCTGACAAGAGGATAATATAAAGGACTAACGAAAGGTAGATCAAAATAGAGAAGATAAAAAAAAAATGATAAGAGAAGGAGTATAAAAGATCAACTCGAGACGAATGATGATCAAAGTCCTAACATAAAGAGAAAGAGACCTTGAATTCCAACATATTCATCCTATACACTAGTCAATCATCCAATTTTGGACATATTAATGGAGATACGTGGGTAAAGAGGTATGCTGTAGTAGCCATAGAGGATGGGAGGAAACCCCTCTAGGTGAAATTCTAATAAGTACTACGATCTTCATCATGATATAGGTTACAACACAAACGAATGCATCTAGCTCTAAAATGCGATTGAGGATGCAATTTAACAAGAGCATTTGTACAAGCTTCTAGTACATGATGCTGAGAATATAGAAAGATCATCTAAGAGGAGACATGAAGATTAGGAGAATGTTACTTAACTGGGTAATGCCAGGAGTGATGCAAGAGATGAGAATATCGATAGAGCACCTAGTGGGATAATTAACACCATTGATGGTGGACCTTCTACTATAGGCCAATTAAGCTCTTTGAGTCCGACTAACACTATAAATTATGTTTGCAATGTCTAAGGCAAAAAGGTCAAGATTGATAATAAGATTTGTTTCATAGATGAAGATTTTAAAGGCATCTAAAGGTTGCATGATGATGTACTGGTAGTTGGTACGAGAATTACCAACTTCAAGGTTAAGGAATTGAGATCTTACAATTATGATTTGAATGCTTTCAACAATCAACTTGTTTGGGTAGTAGGAGTAATCTCTCCACCAATCCATACAGGGGATAAGGAGCATGTGGTAGAAGACAAAGTGGACTTCCTTGATGTCAAATGTTAGTCCCCATACAGCATGATCATGGGATGGCAATGTCAACACTTATTCGACATCGTTCCTTCCATTGCTCATCTTAAGACCAAATTCCCCACTCCCACAATAGTCGGTGTGTATAAAGGGGATCAACAGCTAGTAAGGTCCTTATACATGAGGGAGTTGAGGGGAGAAGAAATTTTTCCAGTGGAAACTTATCTAGAGGGAAAATCAATTGGCATAGATAATGCCCAAAATGAAACAAAGCAAATCTCTTTAGGAGACGACCCTAGAAAAATAACTAAGATAGGGAAACCCTTGCTGGCACACATTTGCCAAAGTTTAATCAACTTCTTACAAAACAATGCCGATGTATTTGATTGGTCCTCTTCAAATATGCCGGGGTATCCCTAAAGATGTTATGGTACATAAGCTTCAAATTGATCCAAGTGCGAAAGTGATTCAACAAAAGAAAAGACATTTTTCCCTTGAGAGGCAAGTGGCCATAGAAGAAGAAGTTCATAAACTCTTGAAAGTGAGATTCATTCGGAAAGAGCCTTATCGATGTGAATCTATGTAGTGGGTCACGAACTAAGAATGGGTATTCAAGGTTTAAGAGGAGTATGCAGAACAGGGAGTGAGAAGGGGCTTTTGATAGTGAATGTGTATGGATATCATGCACCAAGACATAAACACAATCAAGGGTTTAAGCTTGAAATAGGGTTCGATATGACTCATGAATACTAAATGTTGCTTGAGGTTTCAAATGAGAAGTTAGATGTAACTCACTAACTCACTCAAATGAATGGGTTCACCACAATCGTGAGGACAAGATTAATAAGAATGCAAGAAATATTAAAGAGTTATTCAACAGTCAATAATCTAAAACATTAACTTAAAAGGGCTTAAGAATGTCCTTACTTCCAAAAGGAATGTTCTTCACTGTCCTCTTAATAGTTACAAATGTTGCTATTTATAGCAAGTCTTAAAACCCTAGTAGAAAAAATGTAAATAATATATGAGGCCTTAAACCTTAAAGAATGGCCCACAATCGAAATAAGAAAAATGTTTATAAAGTATACAAAACTATACACTTAACAGAGTGCTCAGCATATGGTCATCCGAACTATTTATGGGTTTGAATAGTGGTCAGTTGGCAGTTGAATGTCTGAGTAGGGTTAGGATGTTTGGAAGTCTTATTATGCTTAGTCAAACTCCTAGTGAGGTTGGCCCATAGTTGTTTCACTCATCGATTGCTTGGCACTAGCTTTCTCGTGCTGTACCAAGCTGTTCTTTAGCCTTAAGGCCCTAATCGCTTGGTCTCTTGCCGTCTTAATAGACGACAAACCTGATGCCAAGTGGTTCAATTCCTACCTTTAGTCCTTTAGTTATTAGTTAGGCCTTAACAAGAGTAAGTTGGTCTCGGGTTAGGACAGATAGACTTCAGCTTCTGGTAAGTTTGCATTGGCTTCTAATAGGTAGACCTCAACTTGAGGGTCGTTGTAGATTGATTCTTATCATTACCGCTGGGCTAAAAAGAAGTCTTCTTTAACTTTAGATTGTTAGCATGAGCCTAGATACTGAATAGGCTCCTCTTCCCTTTTTTCTTTACCATAGGCATCAAGCTATTTTGGATTTCTTCAATACTCATAGGGGTCAATCCATAGCTCTTCCTATCCTTCCAAACCATGTAGGTGTTGAGGAAGCCATTGTAGATCACTTTCCAACTGCACTCTTAAGGTCGACAAAGAAGCAAATTTGCTGCATTCATAGGCACTACATTGATGTCAACCTCATCATCATATTGTCGAGCCTTGAATGTTATCTGAGCTCTTTTATATATATGGGCCATAACCTTATCATTGAACTACTTTAGGCCATATGGTCGGGGATACAAGTTCGTTGGCAATCTCATCTTCTCCACTAGCTTAGTAGAAACAATGTCAGTACAACTACCTCCATCAACTACTAAGGATTAGGTCTTCCCATTCACCAAACATCAGATCTGAAATAAATTCTCCCTTTGCCCTGAGTCTTCCATTATGTCAACTCATTTACTTATTAGGGCTAAAGGTTCTCCCATCTTAAGGTAGATGTTTATTGCTTCCTTACTCTCAAAGCTCTTATCACTATGGCTCTCTACTTGAGTATCCGAACGTTTACCTTTCAAAATCATTAACCTCTTGTTTAAGCATTGGGAAGCAATATGTCTGTAACCCAAACATTTGAAGCACTTAACTTCTTAGGCTTTGGTGCTAGGCACTCTCTCCTTCTCTACTTTCTTAAGGTTAGCTTGGTCAGGTTGGCTAGACTCTCTTTTCTCCATCATCCTTTCTAGCACTTTTTTCTCAGCATACCTCTTAGGCTTAAGGCTACCTTGTTGAGGTCAGCTAGTGAGCCTCTAATGTCTTCTTCTCCTCCATCTCTCTACTCTTAATGCTAAGTTGATCAACTCATCTAGTAAGTCAAACGGCTGCAATTCGACTACATCAACAATGTCATCTAGAAGTCCACTAAGGAACCTACCAATAATACGATCTTAGGGCTCGACAATCTTACATCTAGTCATTAAGGTCTCAAACTCTTGTAAGTACTCTTCAACAGTATTTCAACCTTGCCTTAGGTGTTGAAAAGCATAGAGCATCTGTTGCTTGAAATAGGTCAACATAAAGTGTTGATTCATCAATCTTTTCATAAGTCTCTAAGTTTTGATCAACTCTTCTCCATCGGCATCTCACTTGGTGATCAATTTATCCCATCAATTTACGCTTTTGGTTCTATAAGAATGTTTTTGTTATCATAAAAAAGGGAAAGAATGTTAGATATCTTGCATATATCTTGATGATAACAAAAAGAGATGAATGTTAATAAATCAACAAGAATGCAAGTATTTAGAAGGGTTCTCAAAATTTTTAAACTTGTAAAATCAAGTTGTTTTTAGAAACTTATTCAAAAGGTTTGAATCGATTGAAAAATAGACTAATCTGAAAATCTTCAAAAAGTGTTTCAGAAGCTTTATAAGAAGAATTGGTATAACACTTAAGAAACTCATTCAAAGACTTTAGAGGAAAGAAAACTAATGCTTTTTAGAAGGTTATTCATATAGTTAGTTTGGAAGAATAATGTGAGAAATTAAATCATATCATATTTGAATTAAACAAGGCCTAGCTCCATTAAATTGGGTATATTAAGGAAATACACTCAATCCTGTTTCATTGAAGATGGAATCAATATCCATAGGGATTATTTTTAGGAGAATTTATCTTTAGATAAGTCATAGGGAAATATCTAGCATCGAATAAGGATAAAATAGATTTTGAATTTTGTAGGATTTCATTTTCCAAAATTGAAGCTGATTTAGAAACTACAAATAAGCATATCTTATTGTAAAGTTTCATATCTAAAGTCTATTTAGAAGTTGCTGATCAAGTATGGAGAATTAGATTCAAAAATTCAAATTACCAAGATATTCTCCAAGATATCTTAGAATAATTTGGTCATTGAAAAAGGATAAACTTAAATAGAAAATAATTTTCATCATCTTTTTGCCATTGAAGACTCAAGTATAAAAGGAAAATTTTGATTCAAAATAACATATCTCAAAATTTGAAGCAAATAGATTACATATACTTTCCACTAAGAGGTGTAATCTACTATCTAAAAGAGTATAGAACATAGTTTAGATATTTCTCTACAAAGTTGAACCGAAGCAAATTTTTCATTTTCGTTACTTTTGTTTTTATCTAAAATTCCATGAGATTCATATTGTTATTCTCACTTATTTTCCCTATAACAATTTGTTTATTATTCGAAGAAAAGTAGATATAAATTGTACTCTATACATCTGTATTAGCCTAAATTGTAGATAGGCTAGATAGGTAAAGCAAAGTATTATGTAAGCCTATATGTAGCAATTACTTGCAATCTTTCTATGATTTTGATTTAGTAGATTAAGTGGAACAGTATTGGTGAAGTAGATTAAGTCCTCAGCAATAGAATTAAAAGAGAGTACTAGGCAGAAGGCTAAAGCTCTATAAATCTTTAGCTTGATATTCTCCTTCCTTATTCTTTTAGTTTACATTATTTAATTGTTGCGTATTGAATTATTAAAATATCACTATTCACCAAATTAAGTTATTAAGAGGGGAAATTTTATTTACAATGAAAAAGTTTAAGGAAAAAAGTGCCTCCCTCTCAATATCTTATACGAGGCCAACAGGTCTAAACTCTAACACTCATCCTTCTTCTTATACAGCTCCTATGTCAAATCCTCCATTTCCTTATACTGCTCGTCAAACTTAGCTTAGAGACTTGAGACTTCATCGACTATTAAAGTGTGCACCGACTTCTTAGCAGTAAGTTCATCTTAATACTTCCTAGCCTCCATCTCAACCCTTATTCTCATGTTCTTGACAACTATAATTTGAGCTTTTGAGGAGATGTATGCTTCCTCAATTTATTGCAACAAGATAGAATGATGAATTCTCTATTCAACTTAGTAGGTTAAATGAAAGATTATTATTATAATTACCTTTTCCATTTCCTTATTGGCTTCATCTAAGGCCATCAAAACGTAGCTACTATTCTATAAACAAATAGGAGTGTTAGAAATCAAATACACCAAACGGCTGAACGGATTCAATTAGTGCTTACATCATATAGATTAACCGTGATATGTGCCTTATTACAACCACTGACCTTATCAACGTCTTTCCTTGTAATCTCCTTGTCCTTAAGACGAATAATACCTTCCATTAAAGCTAAGGATTTTATGTGGTCATCGAAGGCTGAATCAGTATGTAATATGTTATGACTTTAGTATGGAACGAAGTGCTTGCCAACTTTTGTATTACACATGAATTTGACACTACTGATGCTGAGAACTTTATTACGCTTTGCCTTCTTCATCTTTTCGTCCATCTCCTTAGACTTCTTCATAGGAGGTTGATTGATGAGTTCATTTCTACTCCTTTTGTTTATACTTGATGTAACTTCCATTGGGAGTGATGACCCTTCAGCAGCATCTAAGCTAATGACTTCAGCCTCTTTTTAAGGTATAATTTCTTGGCCATCCTTTCTCTACTCCATAACAGGAGGAATATTCTCAATTGGAAGGTTCTTAGTTTGTGTGGCCTCAACTAACCTAGGATTCTTGCTCCCTTTCTGCTTCTCAGCCAATTAGGAGGACTTCTTTTAGCTCGCCACATGTTTTGCTACACCCTCTTTTACTGCTTTTTTTACAGTAGTTAGTCAAGTGGTAACAACAATGGTAGTTGTATGCTTGTCTGCTTTCAACTTCTTAGCCTTTTCTTGGGCTACTAGCTTAGTAAGATTCAAATCCCTTGCAACCATTTCTATAATAAAGGATAGTATGTTAGTGATAAATACAAATTAAAGACTTACACGATCTGTGCTAAGCCAAACTCAAAGGCTAGCTCATCCTTCCGCCAAAGAATAAGAACAGCCTTCCTCTTGTAGCTTTACTCAGTATGGCCAACTCTTAGGAGCATACCTTCTTTTTAGGAGAAGATTGGCTCCCCATTTTTGTATTGCCTAATAATTCTCTTAACATCCTAGAAAAACATCTTGTTTTTCCTCCTTTCTTAGATTTTCTTTACTACGGCAACATCATTTGGCATCAGTTCAATGTCATTTAAGTGAATTGGTTCTGTATATTGGGTTTAGAAATCTAACTCTTTATTTGAAACAAAAAATCTAACTCTTCATTTAAAACAATAGATACGAACTTATCATGCCATTTGTAGATCCTGGATTCTAACCCATCCATAAACTTCCACTTGTACCTAGCAACTATAAAGTACCAACTGTTGGGTTACCCCTAATTGCAAAGAAGTACCAAAATAATTAAGGCATGGCCTTAACTTTAACCTTTTCACAAACTACCTCGAACGTTGCGAGAAGCCAGTATGTATTGGGTGGGAACATACTTGGTGCAACTGGGAAGTAATTGAAAAATTGCTTAATAAAAGCTAAGAATGGGAAGTGCGGTACAAAGTCAAGATATTTCAAGTATATGTGAAACTCATGCTCCCTGGGAAAGCGTACCCTTTCCTCTTATCTCAACATCCTAAGATTTCATGTTCCAAGAAGGTCTTGCTAGAATTTATTATACTGTGAAACCAGAACTTTATCAGTAGTACTGGTTACTCCATCTGATGATTCACTAAAGTAAATTACATTATTATATAAGAACTTTGCAACAAATCTTTCTTCTTTCTCTTTCAGATAAGTATCTACTACAAGAGATTGATCCGAGCTAGTTTATCCTACCGCTCCACAACATTATTAGCTAAGCTACCTAAGGAACATGCCGTTTTGCTCTTATTTTGGGGGAGAGAAGTAGCCTCAGACTTAGTTGTTTTACAATCTGAAAGGATAAGTTGACAAATTATGTTATGAACCATATATGATTGACTATAGTGAATGTTACAGAATTTGAAGAATTTCAAGTTGAGGGCAAGATGTCAAGCAACTAGTGAAAACCTAGGGATGCAACCAAAGAAATGTGTTTTCGGTTTTGAAAATTTCCTTCAATATGGATGATTTACCGTTGTAATTGCAATGGGTCTCTAATGGAAATGATACGTTGCTTAGATGATGACATAGATTATTAACACATATTTCAAGATAGAAATCCAACAATTGTCAAGTCTCTGATAGTTATTAGGCCTACGGTGTAATGATGAATGAGCTGATAGCTATCGTACTTTCCATGGTTTGGTCTTTTGATAAGCGGGAAAATTGAAAATTGCAACCATTCAAAAAGGATACGATCTATCTTCCTTACTAGACATTTAAGGAACAATTCCCTACTCTACTTGCAAAGTATTAGATGTCTACTCCCTTAGTCGAATCCTCAAACATGGGAGTTGAAGGGAAAATGTTGATAGTCAATTTTCATTCACTCGTCAACTCAGCTACCAACAAGCTGAGAAACTTTATTCTTGGCTAACGTGGAGTAACATAGATTCGTATCTAATTTAAATTCAAGGGGAGTAGTATGAATAGTTATCATTTGGTACGATTATATTACATAATTGCCCACTATCCCTACATTTCAAGAATGTGCCTGATAAAGAAGCCTCTAAGTATCATGATAATCATTCTGATAATTGTTGCTTTAGATACGACATTCACCTATAAATATAGGGAAAAAAATGTTTTAAGACAGATCTAATAACTCTCAACTATTTACTCAATCTTTTCCTACATTCATTTACTAACTTAGACATTGGAGTGGCTACATCAGACTGGCCTCGATACCAAAAGCTTTTCTTTCTTTGTAGGACAACTGTTTAAACCCAAAATCACCTAACAACAATACCCTACTAGTCATGCTAGTAACATTTGTGGTGATGAGAAAATCATAAGGAGTTGGATGATGACTTCTCTGAGTGGTATATCTTCCTTACTCAACAAAGGACCTACAAGAAGTCCCTTATGGTTGTACTGATGGGAGAGAGTGGAAAAGAAGAATGAATGAAAGTGTTTAAGTGTTTAAGGGAGTATTTCTATGTGTTCTTTGGGAGCACTTTGGATATTTAGGAATCAAAGTGAGTGAAGTGAAAGAAAGATCAAGCATCTTTGGCTCCTTGTCCCATTTATAAGCCAAGGAGCTCACTTATTAAGGCTACATTTCATCTTAGGATTTGGTCATACTTGACGTTTGCAAGGGACATGCACTGTAGGGGGATAAAATGGCTTTGTCACTAGGTTAGCCATGGATAGGTTAGTGGTTACATCTAAAACCTAAGATGCTGATATGTATAGAGATGAATGGTGTACTGGTCATGCAACGAATGTCAAAGGGCAATTAGTGAAGAGAGAGAGAGAGAGAAAGAGAGAAGAAAAGCATAAGGTAGGAGCACTATGGGCATCAAGTTGCATGTTGAACACCTAGTACATGCTTGAATTGGATTGAGCACTCTAAGGTCCCCGAGGTGATAGATGGGCTCAAGTAGATTATGCTAGCTTGCGAATGGACTAGGTAAGGTGAAGTGCTTGAGGGGGATCTCGAGCAGGTTAGACAATTAGGTCCGAGCTCGTTGGATGAGGCTAGTCTCTTCATCTTATGGGGTTGCTCACAGATACCTAAGTGGGCCAAGGTATTTATATTGGGGTATTAGGAGCTTGGATTGGTCCTTAAGAGCCTGCACCTAAAATGACTTTCAACATAACTCATATCTATGTGTATTATGAAATTAATAATTAATAAATAATAAAAAATAAAACTAAAATAGCATACAAGCTTTATTAAGATAAATAAATAAAATAATTAACAAAATTAAATATATATATATATAATTGAGTTAATTGATGTACGCATTGTAGCTACAATATTAATAAAATCCTTGAGAAATCCGCGTGAAGACCCTTAAAATTCTAACAATTGATAATAATATTACTATTTACGAGTGGTGACACATTTTAGAATAAACACATTAGCACTAATTATTGCATGGCATCACTAGGGCAAAACGAAAGTCACTTTAAAAAGAGACTAAGGTCCTAATGACTTAATTGTAAAAACAAATATAGGCCATGTCAATGTAACATTATTTCGCACTGCATAAGTGCTGTTCAACACCTAAGATGCCAACTTTCCTTATGCCATTGGACTAAATTGGCTTCTTGACCACCTGAAGGATTTGGAGAATTTTTTTGCACGTAATATTAAATGTAATGTTATTAAGACGATGTAAATATTGAATGTAATATAATGTAGATTTTCAAAAGGGGAGTAGACGCTCGTTTCTCAAATCCCATATCTTTGCCGATCACGTGTAATAAGAAGAATATATTTTCATGAAAGTTGTTTTTAGGACTTGGATGTAATATCACTATTATTTTGTTCTGATTAACAAAATATATTGGCTTATCTCTATAAGTTGTAGTAACTTAGGGACGAAAATGCAATCTTATAAATATAGGCGAAGAATTCTTTTAAATTTGACAATTTATAGAACTGAATCATGTACCCTTCTTTGTTCAGGAAAAAAAGAAAAAAAAATTGAATTATGCAATTTACTTGACTTTGAGTAATAATCTTCATGGAACTAGCCTAAAATGGTAACATACACAAGTTATAGATATTATGGGTATGTGCAATTTGGAAATCATGATAAATTATCTATATCTATATTATTATAATGGTTGGATCACATTTTGATATTTTTAATGTCTTATATTTTTCAATTTCCAATGCTATTCTCAACAGTTATACTTATTACCATAAATTCCACATCAAATTGATATTCATAATTGTTAATGAAAGATATATTCGTAATTTAAGAAACATTATAAAATATTGTCAACATAACTATATTACCAAGAAACGAAAATTTGTCATTAGGAGAATTTAAAAACTAATTATGTCTTAATATGAATTGTTTCGTATTAGCTATAATATCTTTATCTATTAATTTGACAACAAAATAGATGTCATACACTAATTGTTTACGTCTATGTTATACTTGAAAAAGAAAAAGGCATTATGTGAAAGCGAACTTATTATTTATATAAAAATTGTTTATCTTGTGTAGTATTAGAGGTGATAGATCAAGTTTTGGCATCTTTACTGTATTTCATGATTCTTTTTATATTAAATTTATAAAATTGTTCTCATCTATTACTATTTATTACTAAATTTTCATTTTCTTCTATTCATATATAATTGTCATAGTCCTTTTATTATGCTACTTAACCCTCTTTAGAATGAAATTTCATATATTATGTAGAATTACATTTGAAGAATTGAAACAAATGGGAATTATTTATATGAAATCCATTTAAGCAATATAATATTATGATTTCTTAAACACTAATTGCTAGGCTAATACATGTATATTCTCCATCTAAGCACTCAAAATACATGTATTAGTTTAAAAATATTTATAAACATTAGCATCATAGGATTGACAAATATATTATACATATTTATAAGATATATGAAGTCATTAATTAGCTTTAAATTTCAAACTATAATTAAGGTCTCATTTGTTTCAAGCAAAGCCTATTATAAGTGGAAAATATATTCTATTAAAAATATTAGGACTATGAGTGCCTTTAATATTGAGGTCATGAATTCTCATATGCGTTAATATAATTTAGGTATCGCTCCTATTTTGTCTTTTTTAAATTATTATTCATGAACATAGTTTAATTTAATAACATTCCATTATATTAGAGGTTGCACCTTCCTTAGAGGCTTAGGTATTTTGATCTTATAGTATGTTTTAAATATTATTTTATATTTAAATGATTATGATATTATCTCTTATGGTTCATAAACATCTAAAAGAACAATTTCAACTTCATTCCATGTTCACATGTTTAGTTGCTCTCAAAGTGCTATTCGAACCTTGAAACTATCGGACCGTATACTTTTAGAGCATTATCCTATCCTTGAAACCATCAGATCGTATACTCTCAAAATATTATCTTGACCTTGAAACCATCGAATCGTATGCTCTTAAAGTGCTATCCTAACCTTGAAACCATTGGATCTAACTCGAATCCAATGGAGGCAACTTAGATCCAGCCCAAAGTCTAACCTATGTTCTATCTAACATCTGGTTCGACCCTATTTCTTTTATTTTATTTATTTCCTTTTATTTTGTTTGTTTGTGTTTTCAATTTGTTTTAATCATTTTTTTATTTTATTTATTCATTTATGTACATGTAAATATAATCAAATCTAAAAAATAAAGAGAATAAAATGAAAAAAGAAGAGAAAGTAGTTCATTTTACTTTTAGTTTAATAAATAAGATTAAAAAAATAGAATAAAAAATAAAATAACATAAGAATAAAAATAAGAAGGTTGATGAATAAATAATTGTTTTATCACTTAGAAAAACATTTTCCTAAAATGAGAAAAATAAATTAATCCATATTCAAATTTAGGGAATTTTAGAATTTTTTTCAAAAATAAATAAAAAAATCCAATTTATGACCTTCTTTTTTGTAAATTTTCTCAAATAAACCAAATTAAACTAAAAATGTAAATCCGACATGTTTTTCGAATTAAAATCAAATTTACCTACTAAAGTTTTACAAAAAAGAACTACGTACGTTTGATTTTGAATAACTGGTATGTAAGTACCTATGGGGCGATGATAAAAATTTTAAAAAATATAATTTTCCTTTTTCCTAGATTACTTTGATTTATTTAATTAGAGTAACTATTAAATCGAGTTCTATCTTTTTAAAATTAAAAAGGTAATTTTTAAGTTTAATTTTAAATTTAGAAAGTTAATGGTACCCATAAGGGTTTAAAAATCATAACTCCTAGATCTAAATCACTTGTTTTGAAACCGTTTTCCAAATTCGATTTTTTTTCAAAAAACTAGTAGCTAAGTTATAACCTATCTGCTCAATTAGTTATAATTTAACTCTTTTTCTTGACTCTGATCAGGTAGCGACTTTAAAACGTTTTCAAAGTATAAAAAATCAGTGTTTTTTTAAACCTTAGTAGAGGGTCAATATTAAATGAGTAAGGGTATAATATTGTTCAGTTTAAAGAAACCATAATTTTTAAAAAACCGGAAGGTGAAAAGCTAGATTCAATAGCTTGGCAACTCTATTAGGGCCGTCAAGAAGGTTAATCATTCAACTTTCCAAAATTAAAATTAATCTCTAAAAATCACCTTATCCTAATTTATTTACTTAGTTGTTCTTTATTTTATATCATAATTGTACTAACATTTTCTATAGGTTCTGTTTTAATTATTTAACTATTTTTGGGGGGGACTTTATTTTATGTAACATGAATGTATGATAGATACGATCGAAGCTAGACCATCCTCGGACCTTAACGCGAGCAACCATTATGTAAGTTCTAGGCATAGTAAGGTAACTACTGTTCGAGGCCGATTAGGCTACCTTACTTAAATTTTGTTGTAAATAAAGAATCATATTTTAGAAATGTGTGAGATCATAGAGTTTAAGAATCTCTAGAACCTACCCTTCTTGTAGACATTCTTCAAGGTTTAGTGAGTAGCTAATAAGGCAACACTGTTGTAAAGAAAACAAACCTAAAGCTTCTTTCCTTGTATTTTCCTAGAATTCACCCTCAAATTCTATTTATCTACTTATACTATTATCACACTACATGTATTGGGATATGGAGGGTCATTTGTTACATCCAAGATGCAGGGTAGATGCGGTTAGATCTAAGCCATCTTAAGTCCCTATGAGAAGGGCCATTATATAAGCTTCAGGTGCTGCGGTGTAACCACTGCTTGGGGTTGATTGAGTTACCTTATTTAAGCTTAATGTGACCAATGAAAATGTTCTTTAATAAGTGAGGTCACAAAGCTTAAGGACCTTTTTAGAACCTACCCTAATTGCATTTATGAACCCTTTTCCTAAAAATTGGCCAATTGACACGATGTGGCAAAACTAAAAAAAATCTGTGAAATTTCCTAATCTTTTCCCTGTAAATGTTTTCGATGTAATCCTTATGTAAATAAGATAGTTCTGATGTAATTTTATTTTCATCAATTTTGTAGAAAATGGTTGGGTTCTCTCTTACACAAGCCCTTTTAAAAGAAGTACATATTCATGAACCGTTAGAGCCCAAGGGGATACTTGAAAGATGGTTTCAATTTTTCGATCCAGTCTAATAGAAATTTATTGAAGACAAGATTAAGCCTGTCCTCTCATTGCTCAAAATCCAAACCAATATTAACATGGCATGGGCTTTGGTTTATTTCTAAGACCCTTATAATCAATCTTTTCACTTTAGCCCATGCCAACTGAGCCCAACAAATGAAGAGTACTCTTATATGTTAGGAGTCCACTCCATTGGAAATGGAAAATTTGTCCCAGATATCATGGTTGTAAAGATTTTCAAAAAGCTCCCAAGCTTCCATAAATCTAAAATATGCAAAATGTAGGCAGATCCCTATAGGAGGATCATTATGTTGGATCTTTCTTTACTTGGTTCGCGACCCAGTCCAACTACAACCATAAATTCGTTTATGGCAGCATTGAAGATTGGTAGCAATATAGGATCAATGCCTATATCTTGGCAGCATTTGGAACTACTTTGTTTCCTGTTGGGATATTTTACATACATCATAAGATTGTAAAGCCTATGACCCAATTTTTAAAAAGGAAATCTTATATCCCAACACTACTAGCAGCACAAGCCAAATTTCTTAGTTGTCTATAAGAAGAGAAGAACGGAGAATTGAAGACTAATATGGCCCTACTTATGTTTTGGTTTATCAGTCATACTCAGAGCCCTAAACTTGACTTCCTTCATAGACAAAGCATCTAGAAGATGAATCCCATTGATGTGTTTACTGCTTTCATTGAACTCTCCAAAGGTATTGCTACCTATTATTGGGTTAGGGCTTTCCAAAAGTTCCATATGGAAGACATCTCTTAGGTTGCTAGATGGATTGAGGCAACTAAGTTAAAGAAAAGGAATAAGATTAAAGAAGAGCCAAGACTTCACAAGAAAAGAAGGATCTAGACTTTAGGATTATTTGTAATAAGTCTTTAAATAATGTAAGGAAAACTCCAAAGATGCAATAAAAAGTCTTTTTTGGGCACATTGTAGTCATATTGTCACCTCCCCTCTATGCATTTCCTCATAATGCATGTAAATATTCATTAGTTTCTATTTGAGAGTTGTGTCCTTAAGTTCCTAAGTCATTTTATAACCTTTTCCAATACAATCTTAGGATCCTTTTTCTTGTGAGATTGTAAATACATAGGCTTCTAATCCCTTAAGGTTGTTTTCTACTTCTTTCTTTCTTCTTATAAATAGGTCTTATCCTTATATTTCATTTTTCCTTTTTTCTTTCCTAAAAAGAAAAGTATTCTTTCAAAAAAAGGAAATTAAAATACAGAACTTGCTAATCGGTAAGGATTCTTATTTGGAGTAATGGCTAACAGCAAAAATAACAACAAACTTGATGGCACCAACCCTATAGAAGTAAGGTTTTGTCCAGTAGAGCAAGTTGTGAAAAAAATCACAGATCAGTTAAGTTTCTTGGTCAATAGTGTTGCATTACTTAGAGCCACATCAAACAAAGAGCACTCTAAGGCTCATTGTAGAAAGAATATTAAAGCTCCACCTATGAAAGAAGAAGACAACTATCCAAAGGCTAGCCTAGCTTTTGATTCTTTTGAGCCAAAAGGGGCCTATCCAAAAGTCAACCCAGTTTTTGAGCCTAACACATATTTATTCTTAATCAATAAAAGGTTGATTAATTATGTGGCTAACTATGACAACTTAAATGAAATGGAAAGGAAGTTGACCCAACAAATCACTAAGAAAATGAGGGTAATCAAAGCCTATGATGGATTCGAGCAGGTTGAGATTACTGACTTTATTGCATTTGATGTTAAGGCCTAATTCAAAATACTAGAGTTTGAAAAGTACGATGGGACTGGATGGCCAGATTATACGTCCGTAAGATGGGAAAATATGTTCAAAATAATCAATTCATGGTACAACCTTTCCAAGATTTTCTAACAAGGCCTACATTAACCTGGTATGCCTAACTCGATCTCAACCAAATCAATACTTGGGAGAAATTGGCTCAAGCATTTTATGAGCAATATAAGTTCAACATTGAGATGGCACCTTCAATTTGGGACTTGAGCATGATGAGAAAAAAGAAAAATGAGTTGTTTAAGGAATATGCCCAAAGATGGAGGGACCATATTATGGTAACTAGAATCATTCCTCCTCTCCCTAAAAAAGAATTAATATCTGTCATTATTAACTCATTGGAGGAACCATATTATGGACACTTATTAGGCAATACAATGACTAGCTTTGCAAACATTGTACTTATCAGGAGCCAAATTGAAGAAGCCATAAGGATAGAGAGGTTGACTAGAAAAAGACCAACCCTACTTGTAAACCCTACTTTTAGCGGACCTATGATTTGGCTAAGAGTACTTTCGTAACGTTCCTAAAGATTAAGGAAATTAAGAACTTAAGTTTACATTTAGAAACAAATTGAATTTTTCTAATTAAAAAACCAATTATTGATAAAACCTAAGCTTGAAGAACTACGAGCTCTAAAGTTACTTAAGACCCTAAACCCTAAAATAATTAGGGACTTCTAACCCTAAGTGACTAATTGATAATTTAATTTTAATAATTTCATTCAACTTTAGAAAATGTCATAATTTTATAAGAATCAAATATTAGATTACAAAACAATGCAAGATGAAAATCGTAAAACAATTTCCTATAAGACTATACCCTTATTTTCATGTCTAAGCCTTACATATAAATAAGTAGACCAACCAATCACTTTAGATGAATTATCAATTGAAAGTTGGAATCATTTATCAATTGATACTTATCGAAATCTAGTGATAAGACACTTTCCTTATCACCCCTTCACTTATACTACATATAGACAAATTTTCACAAGATTTCACATGCTTAACTTCATTAAATGAGACAAGAAAATTCCATGCCATAAAAGACACTCTATGGCTGGTTTGAACAATAAGAAGAGGGAGGCTATGCTCTGGTCTTTCACTCATCATTCACTTTCTCTTACACCCCACTATTCACTCCTTAATGCTTATATCATCAATAGTTACAATTGTTGACTTTTGTGTAAGCTACAAGATAACAATTTCAAAGCATCTTAAACACACATTCCCTTACATTCCCAACCAACCACTCTTTCCCTCATTTCTCTCACTTTCAATTTCATTTTCACTTCCCTTTTTCTCTCACTTGAAACCAATACAAAAGTGGAAACAACCTTACCCCATAAAATCCCTCATTTAGCCACCACTTCCAAGCTCTACTCATGGCACTTTCATTTTCTTTTCTTGTGTCTTTTTCATCCAATATCTAAGCTCCTTTAGAACCCTTAGAACCTTCCATAAACCCCACTCCAAAGGATTAAACAACTTGGGTTTCCAAAAGGGTGCAAAAGAAGGAAGTAAAGTTAAGAGCTTAAGTAAAACCTTTGTACACAACTACCATACTTTACTTTGAGGATAAGTAAGTGTTTCTTGTGTTAGTAGGTTAGTGTTCATGTTAGGAGACTTTGATTTCTTGAAGATATGAGTATGATTATAAGTTGTTATAACATCAAAGACCATCCTAACAAACAAACTCATGAAACCCTTGCACGAAGTTAAAATATGAGCATGTAAAGTTGGTGTTATGTAAAGGTACTTGTTTAACCTTTTGAATGGAAGATTTTAAGTTAAAAAAATCTTGAAACAAGAACTTGAATGGAAGAAGAGCATGCTGGACATGAGGATTCAAAGACTATTTGGATGTTGATTTTATTTCCATTAAGTTAAACATGCTTAAATCTAGACTTAAGTTAAGGAAAAATTCATCACATGAAGTTTTATGAGGAAACCAACTTTGTACGACTTGAGCTATGATATGGAAGTTGTAATAAGTATGAGATCTTTTATTTTTCATATAAATCATGAGCTAAAGAATCATACCACGGAAGAAAAGTTAAGTTAAGATTTGAATACAAGTAGTTTAAGTTCATGATCTAACACCTAAACTTAAGGAAATGATGAAACAAGTTGGAAGCCTTCATACATAAACCAACCAGATTTGGAACATCCTTAAAAAACACTTAAAAATATGATAAAAGTATGTAAACAAAGTAAAAATACCAATCAAGGCAAGTATGATAAGTATATTAAGCTTAAAACTTAAAACTGAGCTTAAAACATCCAAAACAGGCCTCAAATGTCAAGTTGAACTACCCTTAAATTTCTGATCAACAACTTGACACAACCATAAGAGTTGTTTTAAGACTTTCAAGAAGCCCTCAACCCACTAAAGAGCCCATGAAGAGGTTATTAGCCTTAGGAGTATAAATCAAAGTTTTAAATATGATCTCAAGGAGTATTTTGAGCTTAGGATAAAATCTTAAGACCAAGCCCAAAGGATTTCTCAAGTTATCAAAAAGCCCATTTATCAAAGAAGGCTCAAAAGCACTCCAAAACATAAGGATCACTACTGTTCTGACCTATAGACAAATTTGTGTGCCTCATTTCGAAAATCTTACCACACTATGTTAAAGTACACTCGAAAACGATAAAGATTGACTATAAGATCATGAAAATCGAATTTAAAACGAAAAAGTTATACGCGATTGAACTTTTAAGTAAAAACTGGGAAAAGTTACGAAAACTAGTCAAGAGTATAACTTAAGGGATTTTAGCTTATTATCTTAATTTTATATTAATTCCTTATAGTATTATGATTTCAATGATTAGGGGACACCGCATATGGAGATGATTTGCCCCTATATTACTTTGACTGATCGCATGGCGGAGTTAGTAAATTCCCAATGGCTCTTTACTTGATTTTGCTTGTAGAATAGATGCACCTAAACATATATATATATATATATATAAATTTAGATGCTTATGGGATATGGGAAATGCATGTGTATGAATTTGTGGATGAATGCGATAGCTTGTTAATTATATAATAATGGGAATTGTTTGTAATAATTTATGCGTCCAATTGTATTGAATGAAATTATCTAATTACCTTAAAAATCGAGTTAATCACTTATACGATTAAGAAATTAAAATGAATCATGCATTCCCCATATTGCATACGAATAACAATGACTGCCACTTCATGCAGAAGATGGGAAGGGACTCACAAGAGGACGAGCTTCCTACAGGATTAAGCACTAACTATGTCATTATTTTTATTGAGTCTTTATCCTAAGCTAATGGGCTTACTAGGTGGTAGGAGATGCTAACCATCAGCGAGGGGCTAAGTCTTATGGCTTCTACTTAGGGTATATGTTTATGAACTGTAGGGGCCACCATATTGATAGACTTAGGATTTTAAAAGTATGATTTGTTATTCGATAAAGAAAGTATATATAAATATAAATATATATATTTACAGTTTGGTTTTGGCTTAAGTACAATAGTGCAAATGAAATAATACCCAAAGTCTAGAACCCCTATTTTAGTTTGGGTCGGTTAATTATCTCCAAACCTCGACTATAGAGGGCGTAATTCTGAGTCATATGCAGTTCTTAGGTTACTGCATGCGTTGTTTGACATATTGATTGTTCATGCATTTATATGATTGTACATCTAATAAATTTCTGGCATGTGGTACTGATGAAGGTATTTATCTTACTAATCTTAAGCTTATATCTTGATAGATTTCTTTTGATGTAGGAAAACCTCTTCTCTAATCTAGGCCAAGGCATGCCCGTGGTAAGTCTCATGTAGAGATAGGTTAGAGTTATTAGAGAGAGAGCAAAAAGGAAATTTTGTAATAGATTTGTAAATAACTAGTTACTTTTATATTTTTGTTTATAACATAGATTAAAATTTCTAATGTAGTTTCCTTATGAACTGCATTTGTTTGTAATATTCTTTTAGTGTGGGTGTTAGGAGTCTATACGATTAGTTAATTTATACCATAGAAGTAATCTTAGTTAAATTGCTTTATATTACTTATCAATGGGCTTGGAAGTAACGGATAGTGGAAGGAGCCTTACATATCGTATGAAAAGCCTGCAATCAGCAAGGGGATTAATAGGGGACTTTTATACGGTATACGGCAACCTACCACGACAATGATACTATTGGGTTGTGATATCACCAAATCTAAGGACATATGTAAACACTACAATGTCAAGACCTGCACCAAGAAGAAAAGGCCCAAAAATACCCAGAATAAAGTTCACTCAAATCCCTGCGTCATTATCTCAAGCCTTTAACCAACTAAGAAATGAGGCCTTATTACAACAAGAAGCCCTAGTGATAGGATACAAGTCGAGAAAATACGACCTAAATGCATAATGTGAATATCATATGAGTCAGTAGGGGTA
This sequence comes from Lumnitzera racemosa, assembly GCA_024138005.1. Classification (NCBI taxonomy): domain Eukaryota; kingdom Viridiplantae; phylum Streptophyta; class Magnoliopsida; order Myrtales; family Combretaceae; genus Lumnitzera; species Lumnitzera racemosa. Next base: position 58,892,725 of record JAMXBC010000007.1, read on the forward strand.
TTATACCAACAATTGCTGGGAGTTGAAAAATAGAGTTCAAGGCCTAATTGATGTAGGGGCAATCTGATTAGACTTAACTGAAGGATAGGGTTAGATTTCATGATCTTTGTAAAAGACAAGTGATTCAAATAAATTGTTTTGTTTGCATTTCTCCTATTTTAAGATATCTCATTAATTAATAGGTTTAGAATGAAGAAAGGAAAGATGAATCCTAAACACCAACCTTGAGATACTTTAAGAGTCGAGCGGCATCATTGTGAGGAAATTGGACTCATTCCTTGAAGGAAGTCTATCTTCTATTTAATACCCAAATCAAAATAAAGTTAGCCAATATTTTCAATATCTCAAACACAAAATCCTTTGTCAACCCCGTTAGACCTTTTATAAGGGTATTTAAAAAAATTAAACCTTGTCAAGAACCATACTACAATGGGGCAAAAAGGAGGTTAGGAGCATCTATCAGAAGAAAAAGGTTAAAACTAATTTATGCTTGCTTTAGTCACATCAATTCAAAAGTAATAGTTGCCATTGATAACTAATTTCCTCTAAGATGAAGAAATGCATCCATTAAAAACACTAAAACCACATACACTTTAAGTCGTAAGCCAAAAAGAAAGAATAATCATTGTGTCTTAAATGAAAAAAGAAAAGAATAAAAAAAGAGAATTAGGAAAAAAGAGGAAAAATAAGCAAGGGTAAATGAAACATAAAAAAAGTGATCAAGTCCAAAGCTTTAAAGCCTAAAAGGATATGGGGCACAAATACCCAATCTTAAATAAAGATCCACATTTCAAATAAAGGCCCCTAAAAACACAGTCAAAGCAATTAAGCTTAAAAGAAATCGAGGCAAATACCAAAAATTATTACAACTGATACATGGTTGATGGCCTATCCACAATTCCAAGATGACTTATCCTTTATAAAAGTTACATTTGAAGCTAGGGCAAGCATAATTTTAGTTTTACCTATAAAGTTCTTGACTTGTAAAATCAGGTTAAAGAGCAATTAGTTCATAAAAAGCCATTTTGAAAAGAAGAACCAAAAACCTTCAGTTTGAAAAAAACCCAATGGATTGATTAAAAGGGTATTACATATAAGGCGGACCATAATTTTTGGAATTGAAGTTAAAAGAGAGGAGTTTAAGCCAAGAGTGGGAGGAAGTCCTTTTAGACTAAACCTAACTCTAATGAGATATCCTTCGATAAGAAGAAATTTGAAAGTTGTGTGCCCTTGAAGGAAAGAAAGGGTTCTATTAGACAAAGGCGGTTCAAAAGATTAAGTTGTTGTGTCATTGAAAAGCTTACACACTACTGGGAGAAATCTAAACTTGTTAACAAGTCAAAAAATTGGGATAAATTCCATTCCTTCTTATTTCAATCCTTTCTTTTGTTTTTATCCCCTTAGTGGTCCAAGTTTTCAACAAGATAAGAATCTTCATTTCTTTTGAAAGTCATCTTCTCCAAAGTCAACCCTAGCAATAAGCTTCTATCATTACCTCGACAACAGTTGTCTTTTAAACATGTTTTTCCTCCTATAATCCAAAGTTCAAGGATATACTCCTGCATAAAAATTGCTCCTAAGTTGGCCTTAGAGGCTAAAATCATCTTGTTTGACATGATTGGCCTCATGGTTGGTGTCACCTACCTTTCTTCCTATCCAAGGATTTTATCCTTAGTGGCTACTCTATCTTTCATGATTGTCAATCAACAAATCTGTATTTGTTAAGAATTTTTTACATAAGTACCTTTTGCTTCGATCCCCATGGATTGTTAGCTCTTTACAGTACCATTAGATCATATGCTCTCAAAGCGTTATCATAACCTTCCTTGAAACCATCGGATCATATGCTTTCAAAGCACTATCCTAACCTTGGAACGATCGAATAGTATGCTCTCAAAGGGCTATCTTGACCTTGAAACCATTGGATCGTATGCTATCAGAGTGCTATCCTGACCTTGAAGCCATCGAACGGTATGCTCTCAAAGCATTATCTTAACCTTGAAACCATCGGATGGTATGCTCTTAGAGTGCTATCATGACCTTCAAACCATCAGATCGTATGCTCTTAGAGTGCTATCCTGATCATGAAACCATTGGATTGTATGCTCTCAAAGCGCTTTCTTAACCTTAAAACCATCGAATCGTATGCTCTCAAAGCACTATCTTGACCTTGAATCCATCCAATCATATGCTCCTAAAGCACTATCCTCACCTAAGGCAAAACCCAAGGATCGTATACCCTTGAAGTGCTATCTTAATTTCTTGTCACTCTTTACAAACACGCTTAGTTTAGTGAGCTTAGAAAGGTATGGCTAGATTATCTTGATTAGCTTAGGATTGCTAGTTCCTTAAAAACACTCCCACCTAAGTTAGTGAGCCTAAAGAGGCACAACCAGGTTTCATTTCTTTACCAAATCCTTAGTAGATCAAGCCTAAGATAGCTAGTTAGTCATTTTAAAGTTATCCTAAGAGCAAAAATAGTATCTCTTTGTCTTTAGGGAAAAGTTTTGTTCAAATTTCACCACAAAGAATGATAGTTGTAGACACTCAATTGTTACCCCCTTTATTTCATTTTTATTGTTATTTTATTCCCTCAATAGGTCCAAATTTTAGAAAAACACAAAGAAAAGGAAATTAAAGAAAATGCAAAAAATAAAGAAATTTAGAAAAAAATAAGAATTTTAGAAAGATACAAAAAATACAAAAATAAGAAAAAGCACAAAAAAATAAGAAATTTGGAAAAATATAAAAAATTGGAAATATAGAAAGAAACCAAAAGAAGAAGTTTAGAAAATAGAAATTGAAAAATGTTAGAAAATTGAAAAAAACTACAAAAAATTGAAAAAAAAGATAGAAGAATTTTAAAGATAACAATTTAATAGGGTAGATTTTTAAATAAGTTTAGATGTCGAGTAATTGGGCTTGGACTTAGATTTAAATCTAATTTAAGCTAAATTGGTTCAATTGCACATATAGACAAAGCACAGGCCAACGGCCTAACAGATAAATACTTGGACTTAGTATTAGCTATAAGCATGAGGTTAGGGGTTCGAATCTTGGTGAAGGCATGTACATAAAGCTTTTTCATTTTTTATCACATCAGGCACTGCCATGTGTTAGGATTTGATTGCACCATGTATCTTGATACATGGCATTATTGGATTGGACGACGTGTTGACATGGTGCTACATGTCAGGCTACGTGGTAAGCTATATGTAGTTGGGTTGGCTGACGTAATGCCACATCAACAATTTCTCTCTCTTCCCCCTTCCTATGATTTCCCCCCTTTTTCTTGGTTGAAAAATAGCCCAACCTCATCACTTTGAATCCAATTTTTGTACAAATCTCATATACAGGGGCATGATTTCTTGCTCTAATTCTATTCTAGACATAGCCTACTCCTAATTGAACCCAATAATACGTCCAAATTCATACATTAACACAATCAAACTAAGCTCTAAAAATTGGAAAAAACTAAATTTTCAAATGTCCCCATTGAAATCAAATTTTGAGTTTTCTTAGTTTGTAGGTTAAATTCATGTATAAATAGGGGCTTAAGGGTATCCACAAACATCGGTAACCATATATAAATAGTAGAAAACAAATCACAAGCTCTCTCTCTCTCTCATTCACTCTCTCTCTAACATCCACCGAACCTACACTTTCTCTTTAACTCTCTCTCTCTCTAGCTACCTTCAAGCTACACCACCACCCTCGCTAGCTTCCAAACTCAACCATTCACTCCTCTACTTATGCCTCCAAACTGCCTCCTCGAACCACAACCATCAAACCCTAACTACTAAACTCCTTCTTGAACTACTACTTCTAACCCTCTTTTATCCAAACCAACCATACAGTTGTACTCCCCATACTTCAAAACCCTTACCCTTACCACCAATTCAAGCCCAACAACCACTACCCAACCACCACTCATCTCTAACTACCACTTAACGACCTCTAAACACTATAGCATCGAACCGACCCCCCTAAACCCAATTAGATAATCATAGAAAACCTTTTTCCTAATCTATTTGGAGCTCCGAATGCCCAAACCTACCCTTGCTAATGTCGCTACTCTTCCTTCAACTATCACCCAAATCTAATAGAGCCCGACTTGGATTTAAGTCCAGCCCGTGATTCAACCTAAAGTCCAAACCGCGGTCGGTCTAGTATTTGATTCAACCCTATTTCTTTTTTTTTTATTTATTGCCTTTTATTTTGTTTCTTGTTTTTTCTTTTTTTCTTTTTATTTCATTTTATTTATTCATTAATGTACATGAAAATATAATCAAAAGTGAAAAAAAAAGAGAGAAGAAATTTAAAAATGAAAAAAAAAGAAGAAAAAGAAAAAGAAGAGAAAGTAGTTCATTTTATTTTTAGTTTAATAAATAAGATTAAAAAATAGAATAAAAAATAAAATAACATAAGAAAATAAATAAATAAGAATAAAAATAAGTAGTTTGGTGAATAAATAATTGTTTTATCACTTAGAAAAAACATTTTTCCAGAATGAGAAAAATAAATTAATCCATATTCAAATTTACGGCATTTTAGAATTTTTTTCAAAAATAAATAAAAATCCAATTTAGAGCCTTCTTTTTTGGAAATTTTCTCAAATAAACCAAACTGAACGAAAAACGTAAATCTAACATGTTTTCCAAATTAAAATCAACTTAAACCACTAATGTTTTAGGAAAAAGAATTACGTACATTTGATCTCGTAGGCATCTATAAGGCGATGGTAAAAATAAAAAAAAAATATAATTTTCCTTTTTCCTAAATTAATTTGATTTATCCAATTAGAGTAACTAATAAACCAAGTTCTGTCTTTTTAAAATTAAAAGGTAATTTTTAAATTTAATTTTCAATTTGGAAAGTTAATGATACCCATAAGAGTTTAAAAATCATAATCCCCCGATCTAGATCTCTTATTTTGAAATTGTTTTATAAAATTGGTGTTTATCGAAAGAATAATGGCTAAGTTATCACCAATCCATCCAATTGGTTAGTATTAAAAACCGACTGGCGACTCCAAAACGTTTTCAAAGTATAAAAACCGGTGTTTTTTAAAACTCCAATTGATGGTTAGTATTAAACAGGTAAGAGTTTGATATTGGTCGATTTAAAGAAGACATAATTTTTAAAAAGCTAAAATGTGAAAAACTAAGCTCAACAAAAGGTCCAAAAGGTCAAGTGTAAGGTGTCACGAACTGAGGACGGCCTAGTCGTGGCAGAGGCCGTATACTGTATGAAGAACCCTTGATTGGTTACCTTTCCAATCAAAAACTCTTCACACAATATACAAGGCTCTACAACTACTAGTTCCAAAGTACATCCAGATTCACATGATATCATCACACAACATATTTATATAAATGTTAAGCTCAAAAGTTTACATTACATAGTATTTAAGTATGTCTAAGTTCATAAAGATAAGGTAAACATAAGTTAAACATAAGTACATGAGGAATAGTCTACATAAACTATTTTCCTCTCATCACACAGGACACTTCGCTCTTGCCCAAGTCCCCAGGCTAACCTGTGGCATCCCTCGTTCTGCCTCTACGAACAGGCTATCCTGCAACAAAAGTCTAAAGGGGTATAAGCCTAAGCTTAGTGAGCAAAACCCTCAGCCACACGACAAGCAAGTTGTAAATACATTATAGTCACGCATATGAATGAATGATCAAATAGAATGCCAAATAATACGCATACTTAACTAGTTCATATACGTAACTCGGATTTAACGCCCTCCGAAGTCAGGGTTGGAGTTTACACGGCACCAATCAGATCTGGGTATTATACTAGAACTTACTTTACTACAGAACTCCATGTTTCGTACATATATCAAATAACTCTTTATTTTCAGAAAAACACAAGTTCTAGTATAATTGTGAGTGGGCCCCCGCAGTCTACACTCACCCCTAAATGGAGGTCTCTAGACTCGACCCTTAGCCAGGCGGTCGGCGCCTCCAACGCCTAGTGTTCCCACGGGCTAGGGTAAGGTAATTTTGTACGAGTGCACCGTACATAACCAAATAACTCAATAATATCAACCCCCGAATGGTCTTTCTTTACCTCCGTATCATGTGACGGCCGGAATAGCATCCATGCTATGCATGTTAATGCATGTTCCAGTTTCTTTTTATAGCCGAGTATAAATTAGTTCCAATTATGCTGTGACCAACCATTAATACACATAATCATTTTCTATACTACCATGCAACAAACAAGGCATTCTCTGAATTTAAGGTAAATTCACAACTCAATAAGCAATTAGATACACAAGCATATCCCGAACCCCACACAGCAGTTAATTAACAATAATATTTAAGTCCACTATCTACAATCACAATCAAGCGTGGAATCACAGGGTAAATACTTACTCGGCCATAGCGGTTCGTCCTAATCGTAGTAATCGATCGGGAGGTCCTCGCTCACCTCAGAGTCACCTGATCATTATGTGATAACAATACTAATAAGTGTTTGAATTAACTATTAATTCTAAACAACTAAGTACCTAGTTCTACTTAAATCACTATCAACTTTTACTCGGTAAGACTTTAATTTCAATCGTATGTAGCTTTTTCGTTTTATTTTTGGTATTTATGAATTTATAATCGTTTTTCATCGTTTCTGAACATATTTTCACATGGTAGTAGATGTTTTGGATATTAAGGCCTTTATTTTATGTTATGAGCTAAATTTATAAAAAGTTTTAGTTATGAACATCTAAGTACTTTTCTTACTTATGTTTATATCTTTTATTCCTTAAATTCTTCTAATGAAAGAATTTTACTTTGCTATTACTAATTCATATAGTGAATTAGGTATAATCTAATTTAGGTTTTACTAATTTAGTTACCTAATCACATACATTTTTCTTATTTTCTAATTTTATGCTTATGTCATCGCTTACATCATCACTTGCTTATGTCATCATGTGCTTATGTCATCCTTTACCTCATCATATGCTTACATAAGCCTTCCATCATGCTTATGTCATATACATATGTATTATGTACATATTATCTCTTTTTCTTATACTTATGTACATATACTTTATACATGCTTATACTCATACCTATACTAAGGTTTATACCGCATTTATACATGTATACATACCCGTATACCTATACGGTGGAATACGTATTTCACACTAAAATTTCGTATGCCTAAATTTCTCCTTAAGAAAAGCTCCCTATTTCCATGTTTTTGTGTTCTTATGTACATATTTAGTGTAGTATAGGTATGTTTAGTAAGATTTGATCTTAAATTAGGTTATGTACATGTTATATACTCATGTACAAAGGTTTTTCTACTTATACTCTCTTGGTATTTCCTTATGTATGCATACATAGAAGCATATCTTCATGTCTTTCTTTCTTCTCTTTCAAATTTCAAGGTTCTACACTTAAAGAAGGAAACTTTGTTTCCTCTTCTTCAAGACAAAACTAACCATATAACTACTTATCTAATCTACCTAATTAACTAACTAATGACTAATAAAAAGTAAGATAAAGCACTTAAAAATATACCTTTTATGATGTTGAAATGGAGGAGACAAAAGGGGAGAAATGAAAGGGAAAGATGGGAAGGGAGCTCACGGCATGAAAGAGGGATTTTTGTTTTGTTTCTTTTGTTTGTTTCTCTTAATGTAAAGTAACATGTGGTGGGGTTAAGAAGAAAATATGTGGACGGCAACAAGAGGAAAAGAGAGAAAAAGAAAAATCAAAAAGAAAAGAAAAGGAAGGCATCATTACATAAGAGATATTTTCTTTATCTCTTAACTTTTGTTGACTTTTCAAAATGTTGACTTTAGTCAACATGTGTTGACTTGGTCAACATTTGAAATTTGGTCAACATGTATTATCTTAGTCAACATTCCTTAAGTATGTGTAATTTTGTGCACATAATTTAGTGATTAAGGGAAATTAGGGGAGAAATGAAGGAAATGAGAAGAATTGAGGTATATGATGCATTGATGTGTAAATGTGGTTGATGAGATCTTACTTTAGGCCTTTAGAGTCCATATATCTCATTTGATAAATAACTTTGGATAACAAGTGTAAAAAGTGCTAATTTGAGTCTTAAAGTTCACTATATGTAACTTAATCTTCAACTATAACCCTAATCCTAAGTAAGACCATCTTAATCATATATTTAAGAGATAAATATAATCTATAACCCATTATCTTAGTTCCTAATGGATTATTTAAGAATTTGAATCATATAAGCAAGAATGTAGGTTATCTCCAACCATTTACTAATGATTTTGCAAAATATAAGCATTATATTTTCAATTAGGGTTTTAGGGTATATCATGATGGATTGGTGTACATATGTCCTTAATGAAATCATTTTTAAAGTTTTTATCACTTTCGAATTGAATCTTTAGCTTTTAGAAACATTTAGGGTCAAAAAGTTCTTTACGCGATTAATTAAGTCTTTTAGGGTTTTCACTTTAATTAGCCTTGTCGACTCCTATATTGTTTACTATAGTTGAGTTTATTTCAAAAACTAGATCGAAACTTTTAGGGGTTTACATAAGGTCTAGTACCCAAAATTAAAATCAGAACCCAAAACCTAACCTAAATCCTAAAGTGGTAAAATGAAAACTATTGACCAACGAACTTATTTGGCCCAAGCTGGATTCTTACTGGTCTAAACAACTTAAAAGGACTTCACCAAATGAAAGAACACTTGAAAATGATGAAAATCGACTATAAGAACACGAAATTCCAACATAAAATGAGAAAGCTATGACTAAAATATGAAATGGGTGGAAATAAGGAAATTATAACAAAGTTAGGGAATAGATTAAGATTAAGATGAGTCTTATTTATTTTAATTGCCTTACTCAAGTAATTTAGTTTGAGACTATCGAGGACTATTGGGAATACTAAACATCAAGGCTAAGTGAGTATACTACCCCTTGTTTTACTTTATTTGTGCTTATAGTTAGTACACTATCTAACTATATTTGATAATTACACTTGTTGCATATTAAGGTATATGAGAACTTGTATGTGCTTACTCTGGTTGATTCTTCCTTGCAAATTATCATAAGATATTTTGAACACCCTTGTTTGTAGCATTAAAACTTAGGGCATTGGAGTGTTTGGAATATAATTGCTTGACCACCATATGAATCCAAAATTAATACATATTCACTCTCTAATTAAACCGAACATGCATTACATCTTATAGCATGAGTTAAAGGGTGTTAGCACTACACAATAGAGAAGGAGATCATTCATAAATGGATCCAAATTGATATTATGTGTTGTAATTGTTTATTGTATGATATATTCATGCAACATGTTCTTATCTCGACCTTTAGGATCTAACTGGCTCCGGAGAGTGCTGCCTCCTACTTGAGGTCGAGCTATGTCTACCGCTCCATGTAGTTATATTGTTAAGAGATTTTGTATTGGATGTAGATACCTAAGTTCTAACGTACCTAAATATTTCCTAACCTAAGCAACAATAGGTATAAAAATCATACTATATATAATTGTTGACTGATTATATATATTGTTTGCATTGCATATTCTTGTTCATGTATTTATATGTTTGATTAATAACTTACTTGTTATGGTTTGATTGTATGGTAGGAAATTTACTTACTAAGCTGGATGTAGCTTACTCTCCAATAATTTCTTTTACAAGTCTTACAAAGTTGGGGTTGGGTTAAGATTCAAGTGTAAAGTGCTCCATCGAGCCAAGAAAGTGGAATATAAGTTTAGGAAAGCAAGTAGTATAGTTGAATTAAACATTCAAGGTATTTAGTAGCTTTATGATTGTCAAGCTAGAGATGTCCTTTCTTTTTGTTTGGTAGGTGATTTCTGCTCTTTACGGTTTTGGTGACTATGAATTGTTGGATTACTCATAAATATATTTATAGTTAAGCAAATGTATGTAAAATGAATAAGTACCCTTAGAAACTCAATGTGAGAGCCTTGCAACATTTGGCTTACAAGGTAATCTTCATATTATGGGTGTATACATAATATAAAGATTTTAAGTAAAACTACCCAGCTCCCTTCTAGGGCATTATACTTGTAAATTTAGCTTTGTGAGTACAGAGTTGACTCGAGTATTGTAGGTAATTTCCTTAAGTCAATAGAGCCGATAAATCTAAAACTGATTAAAATTTTAAATTCAAAACCTAAAACAAATATGAAATACCTTAAATTATTAATCGAAACCCTAATTGTGTATAAAATTCCTAAACTCTCTCTATATATAAATACAAGAGATTAACTCCAAACTTGATAAAAATCCTAAAACTAAAACTTCGAGCTTATAAACAAGTAAATTTACCTTTATGGTGATAAAACTTTAATTTGGTACAATTATCTATTGATACACTTAAGTGCATAAAATCACTAATGAACGAATAGAGATAACTTCTAAATGCCAATAAGAGTACTAAATTAATTTAAAAATTGGCAACATTATTTTATAATTGTTAGTAACTTTCTATATATATATAAATTAGTGTTATATAAATTTAATTATTTGAACCCAATTACATTACTTATTTATTGTTTATGTATTATATAGCAAATGTTAATTTTACATTTTAAACTTTTCTTTATAATTATAATATGTATTATACTAAATATTATTTATAAGGTTAGAAATATTTAAAGAAAAATCCAAAAAAATATTTATTTAATAATTTATGTTTCCTTTTTCCTTTTTATTTCCTTTTTCTTCTTCAATTTATAATTATTACATGTATAGGAAATATTATTATTTTTAATTTTGAGCAAAAGTCAAAATGTCATTTTCAAACATTTAATACTTCTTTCTTTTTCTTTTTCTTTTTCTTTTCTTTTCCTCTTCCTTTTGCCGTATGACATCTAGTTATCTAGAATTCTCTTTAATTTTCTTCAATTATCTTAAATTAATACATAAACTTAGCTTATTTTCTTCCTCTAAAGTGGACTTACAACTCTCTCACTCTTTCCCTAATCTTTTCTTTAATTTTCTCCCTTTCTCTCCCACCTACAATTCCATTCTCATCTACACTAATTACTCCATATTTTTACCAACACTTAAAGAGGGAAAAAGGATGATTTCTTCTTCAAAATTCTCAAGAAGAAGTAAATCTACCACCTTTGTGTTTTATTAGTATTAGTTTTATTATGTAAATTAGGTTTTATGTGTTTTCTTATATATTCATGTGTATTTGGCATGCATTTTAGTATGTTGTATTAGAAATCTTATGTATATCTAATGGATTATATATATATATGCTTAGGTATATTAGTATATACACATATGTATAGAAATATTACGTAAATAAACTTAATTATGTAAAGGTACATATATGTATTCATCAATACGGTTATTAAAGATATATATATATATATACATGCAGTACATATACATATACATATATGTAAATAAATAAGAAAATGGGATATGAATATATACATACATATATGCTTGTAACACCCCATATGGGGGTCTAATAGTTCTACCTAAAATTTTCATATAAAATATATACCCATGATTTAAAGATCGCCTTACAAGTCTGAAAATATAGTCTTCAGCTATAGAGTTTCTAAGGGTGCTTATACATACATATATATATATATATATATAAGTGATCCAGGAATCTACAATCACCAAAATCGCAGAGAGTCAGAATCACCTACAAAACAATAAGAAAGGGTATCTATATCCTGACAATCATGATGCCACTAATGACCTTAAAAGTTTATTTCAACTATACTACATGCTTTCCTAAACTTATAATCTACTTTCTCAACTAGAGGGCATACTTTAAACTTGAATCCTAGCCTATCCCCAACTTCGTAAGACTTACAAAAGAAACTATTGAAGGGTAAGCTACATCCAGCTTAGTGAGTAATCTTTCTACCTTATCATCAGACAATAATAAGCAAGTTATTTATCAAACATATGAGTCCATTTATAAGCATATGTAATGCAAATAGTATATATAGTTGACTAGTAACTGTATACAACACAGTTTTAATGCCCACAATTGCTTGGGTTAGGAAGTATCTAGGCACATTATGACCTAAGTATCCATATCCAATACGAAATCTCTAAGCAATATACTACCCTCAACGGTAGACATCGCTTAGCCTCAGGTACAAGGTGGCACTCCTTTGAGCCAAGTAGTTCCTAAAGGTCGAGGTAAGAACATGTTGCATAAAATACGTTGTATGATAAACAATCACAATATATAATATCACTATGGATCCATTTAAGCATGATCTCTTGCTCAACTATGTGGTGTTAATGCCCTTTTGACTCATGTTATAAGATGTAATACATGTTTAGCTTAATTAGAGGTTGAATATTTATTAATTCCAGATTTATGGGATGGTCAAGTAATTACATTTTAGAAACTCCAATGCCTTACGTTTTAGTGCAGCAAATAAGGGTGTTGGAAATATCTTAAGCTATTTTGCAAGCAAAGGTTAACCAAATCAAGCACACACAAGTTCTCATATACCCCAATATGCATCAAGCTCAATTATCATATATAATTACATAGTACACTAACTATAATCACAAAACAAAGTAAAATAGGGGTCAGTATACTCACTTAGCTTGAAGTCTAGTATTCCCAATAATCCTTGATAGTCTTGAACTTAGTAACATAAATCACCTAAGTAAGGTAATTAAAGTAAATAAGACTCATCTTAAACTTAATCTATTCACTAGCCTCGTTATAATTTTCCTATTTCCACTTATTTTGTATCTTAGTCATAACTTTCTTATCTTAAGTAAGAATTTCATGTTCTTATAGTTGATTTTATCACTTTCGAGTATTCTTTCATTTGGTGAGATTATTTTTGGGCTTTTAGGTCAGCAAAGTTTCATTATGGGCCTTAAAAGTTTGTGAGCCCAAAGGGTAAGTTTAGTCACTTAAGGGTTTGGGCTTAGTTTTAGGCTTAGAGCTGAGGGCTTAGCTTTTGATCTGAGACCTTGCACTTAATATTTTGGGTTTCCTTTTAAATATTTAAGTGAAAACTTTATGCCTAACACTTTAAAATTTCACCTTGAGCCTTTGTGTTGCTCTTATGAACATAAATGGGCCATTTTTTTACTAGTTTAAGGCCTTTACTTACTAAGAGGCCTATAGAAGATGGCTTTTATGGGCTTTTAGACTTAATAGGTTTTTTATATTTTATTTTATGATTCTTTTAGCTTACATTTTGGATCTAGTTACTAAGTTATTGGGCTCTATTCTAGGTTCTTTTAAGGGCTTTTGAGCTTATCTTTTATTTTAAAGCCTTAAGCTTAACTCCACTTATGATTTTAGGCTTAAGCCCACTAAGGCCTTAAGATAAGTCTATTTTCTATTAGGATTCAAATTTAGCTCTTTTCAATTATTGGGCTCCCAATCATATTTCTAGGGCCCTAATCACTGACTAAGCTAGTCTAAGCCTAATTTATAATCTAAGACCCCAAATTTGATTCTAACTTATTACAATGGGCCAAATATCCTAATGGGTCCACTAAATAACCCATTTTACTAAGTAATCCAAATTAGGTTCATTTCATTAATTGGGCTCTAACACTATTCTTAAGGCCTCAATCACTAACTTAATTAGTTTAGGCCATTAACTCATCATTACCCTACTTAATTTGGTTAATTACATTCTAAATCATACTTAACACTAAACAAACATGTTATTAAGTTAATAAATCAAAATTTACGGATTCAAAACTTTCATGAAAGTGGTAGCCAAGGAGGGTTCTTTTAGGCTTTCTTTTAACTTCTTCCATCCAACACTTATTCTATTGTGTTTCCTTATTTTAATGACATTTCTAATTGTTTTAAGCTAATAACAGCACCTAACATGGTGAAAACAACATAGATACATATGAAGGAGAGGGTGGCTTAGACGGTACTTAGGGTTTCATGGAGTTTAATTAACATCTTTTCAAGTTATCTACATAAAACTATATCCTATACCTTTATAATACAAATAGCAAACTAGCTAAGTACATGAATGAACATGTAATTATAAGGCTCTAAAATGATATGTACATAATTATAACATATTTATATAGTATTTATAATATTAAACTCCTAAGATATCATAGATAGAACCAGTATAAATAGAAAACGTAAGTTGAGTAAGTCTTACCTTAAACTAGTAAACACAAGCTCTAACTTTTCTAAGGAAAAATGAAATCAAAATGTACTTCTATAGGGGCACAAATTTGTTGGCAAGAAACTCTAATGTGTGTGTGAAATTTTAGTGGTAGTGGTTTGTGATTTGGTGGTGTGTGATGGTAGTTATGCCAAAAGGCATTGATGTATGTAGGGAATCTAAGAGCACTTCTTAGTTTTCCTTCTTTCTTTCCTTGATTTTTATTTAGGTTTGTAGAGAGGGTTTCCTAAAGTTTTCTATGCATGAAGAATCATGTCAAATGAGGGTTTTGGAGGAGTCAAATAGTAGATATTTAAGGTGGATTAAAGGGGACAAGAGGTGGCTATCTTGGGATGAGGGTACATAGCCCCCTCTTTGTACTCTTATACCCGGTTTGCTTTTTGCCAAATGAAGGAAGATTTTATCTCATTAAGGATAAGTGTCCCTTAATTCTCAATTAATCCTTTGTCTTTTGTTTTTAATTAAGTTTGACTTGCTACTAATTAAGATGTAATGAGAGTTGGTAGATCAATTAAAGGGTAATTAAGCTAATTAATTGCATGTACTTAATTAAGCAATTTAGGCATAATTAAGGTGTAACTAGGGGCTTGCCATATTTTATCACTTTAATTAAGTTCAATGACCTATATTACTTTGTTTGTTAGAGTCATTTATTTTTTCGGGTCAATTAGGGTTTTTGGACCACGTATGAGGCTTGTGATTTAGGGTTTCTAAGCGATTAGAGAAATTATTTGTAATTAGCGAATAGTTTTGGGAAATATTTAGGGGTTGGTACATCTTCGGGGTAGGAAATATAGAGAAGCACCACAATGAAGAGAACCAAAAGCAAACAAAGAAAAAGCAAGCAAAGTTTGAGCAGCTGTAGAATGGATATGATGAACTATTTGATCCTACTCAGCCTACAATTCACCGAATATGACTCACCGATCCGAACTGAAGGGTCACTTGCCACTACTTACTAAAGAGAATAGATAAGAGTTGAAGGATAATAAGAACTTTAAGGTTGCTTAAAGAAAACATGAATAATTTTTTTATTGATTAGTTCGTTGTCTACATATAGGCAAGTAGGGGTTCATATACCCACTCACTAAGGTTACTTTACATGTATAAAAAGGCAAGAGTATTCTTATAGCTAGGTTACATAAAGTATACCTAGAAGGAGTAAAAGAAACAAAGAATATTTGATACAAAAAAAAAAAAATCATTTTGGACTATTATATTAGAAAACGAGTATCACTTGGCGGCTGGACAGGAGAAATATGATACAAAATAGGTGAAAGCAAAAAGGTGTTTGCAATCAAGGGCCGACTTAATTTAGATCAAGTCAAGGGTCAATCAGTCTTATAGAGGAATTAATTGAATTAGTGTCAGACGTTTGTAGTTGGTTCGAGAGCTCAATTAAGCTAGTTCTAAGTTGTCTTTTGGAATAAGTCATCGCTGTTGAGCAAGAGTATATCTAACATATGTAAGGATCTAATAGCCAGGTCGATAGGAGATTAGTTCGAAACAGGAATCTTTGTCTTAGATATGGCTTTGAGCTAGTATTCTTCATGCAAGTCCTTAGAGTTCTTTAGCTCGACTACATATAATCGGTCCAAGAGATTGATTGCTATCATCTGCTTAGGGTCGAAAAAAATTTCCCTCAAATCTGGAGTGGTTTCTACCTCTTCTAGGGCACTCGTAGGATCTTCTTTCGCTAGTTGGCGAGGATCAAATCAAATACATTGAAGGTGGAGGAAACACCCTAGCCATCAAGTAACTTGATCTGATAGGCGTTGCAATTGATTTTCTTCAGGATCTTACATAGACCATCAACCCAACAAGATAGTTTACTCTATCTCAAATATAGGAATCCTTCTTAGCTAAGGCGAATCTATACTAAGTCTCCAAGCTAGAAAGTGACAGTTTGGCAACCTTAGCTATCGATCTCGTGTTGTTTCTAACTAAACTGGTGATCTTCCTAATTATAGATTAGTGTAGTGCTTGCAATTATTAAGCACAACCAACTTTGGATTGAATCTCATTAGTAGCCAATGGGGTACCGATCCTATCTAGGGCAATGGAAGGATTAAGGGTTTAGACAACCTCATATGGGATCTTTCCAATGGTATTGTGAATGGTCCAGTTGTATGCGAATTCTACAACTGGTAGGCACAAATCTTAATCCCTTAAGTTCTTTCTCATGACAGCTTTGAGTAGATTACCTAGCATTTAGTTTACCAGTTTAGTCAAGCCATCAGTTTGAGGGTGGCTACTAAAGCTTAACACAAGTTTAGTTCCAATTTTTTTTTTAAAGATTTTTCTAGAAATAGCTCAAAAATTGATGTCCCGATTTGTGACAATAGTCTTTAGTACCCCATGTAGTTGGACAACTTCTTGCAAAAATAAACAAGCAATATATAAAGCATCGTTAGTTCGATGGCACAAGATGAAGTGTGCCATCTTACTGAAGCGATCCACTACAGCAAATATAGAATCTTTCCCTTTAAATGTCTGAGGTAACCTTAGGATAAAGTCCATTCTAAGGTTGTCCTAAGGTAAAGTTAGCGTCGATAAGGGCATGTATTCTCCATGGGGTTCTCTCTTCCCCTTAGCTCACTTACATATCTCAATAATTTTGTCTACAAAATGGTTAGCAAAGCTTGCTATCATGACCAAGCATCGGGGACCACATTTGCACTTCCCTTCTTATGCCAAATGATACACAAGGACCCTTCTATAAACTCCAACCACTTGGCTTATCTTTTAGAGAGTTGGTTCTGACTCCCAAGATGCTTAAGAGATTTATGGTTTATATAAATAACAAACTCTCGTAGCAGCAAATAGTGTTGCCATATAGTAAGGGCTTAGTATAGAGAATATAACTCCTTCTCATACATAGAATAGTTTAAGGTAAGGCCACTAAGCTTTTCACTATGATAGGCGATGGGTCATTGCTCTTGCATCAAGATAGTGCTAATTCCAACTTTTGATGCATCGCATTCTAATTTGAAAGGCTTGTCAAAATCTAGCAGTGAAAGGATAAGCGCTAAGGTGAGCTTCTCTTTGATTTCTCTAAAACTTTACTCAACTTGATGATTCCATTTGAATCCTTTACTCTTCTTTGTTAGCTTGGTCAATGTTCAGTCAAGGGGGCGGTTATGGTGCTGAAGTTTTTGATAAATCACTTGTAGAAAGAAGTGAGGCTATGAAAATTTCAGACCTCAGTGACACTCGTTGGCATCAGCCACTCTAGAATAGCTCGGATCTTCTCCTCATCTGCTCAGATTCCTTCGCTTGACGTTACAAATCCTAGGAAAATCACCTCATCCTGGTAGAACACACACTTCTTTAAATTCCCATATAACTTCTTAACTTGTAGAATGTCAAATACTTTGCGAAGATGTTAAACATAGTCATTCAGGTCGATACTATATACCAGTATGTCATCAAAGTACATGACCATACATCTTCCTATTAGAGGGCATATCACTTGGTTCATTAACCTCATGAATGTACTCAGTACATTAGTGAGTCTAATGGCATAACTAACCATTCGTAGAGTCTATACCTAGTCTTAAAGGCAGCTTTCCACTCATTACCTAGTTTCATAAGAATTTGACGGTAGCCACTTTGTAGATCAATCTTCAAGAACATCTTAGCACCATGAAGCTCATCTAAAATGTAATTGAGCCACGGTATTGGATATCTGTACATATGTTGTGAACCATGTTTCTTTGGAATGAGTAGTGCTAGTATTGCACAAGGGCTTATGCTCTCCCTTACATACCTTCATTCTATGAGTTTGTCTACCTGCTTTTTCAGCTTGGTAGCCTGTTTAAGGTTTATTTTGTATGTGAGTCGGTTTGGTAAGGTAGTACCTGGCTGTAGATCAATACAATGCTCTATACCTCAAATTGGAAGCAGTCCCCTAGGTAATTCTTCAAGGAATAGATCAATGAACTCATTTAGTAGGCTTTAGATTTCATTTAGAACATTCTCCAAAGCTCCCATTACCAACAACCTTCAAACCAACAAGAACATAGGCTCATCAGCTTTCTTAACAGATCGGAGCTCTCTTCAACTCATAACTAAGGTCTTCTTCTTATTGGCTAGGGTAAGCTAATGATGGGTCTCATTTACTTGAGACAGGGTTATGGACTGCAACACAATTTTCCTCCAATCCTTAACAAAGGCATAAGTGCTAATATTCCATCGTGAGTAATACGTCCATTGAACAACTAAGGTCGTCCAAGTAATAGGTATGAAGCTTCCATAGGGATGACATTGTAAACTACTTCATCCCTATATACGTTCCTAATACTAAACAGTATGGTTACTTGTTCAGTCACGTATAAAGCACTCTTATCGTGAAGCTAATGTAGTTTGTAAGGGTAGGGATGTTTTGAGGTTGGCATTCCCAACCTCTGTACAAAGGATTGTGTAACGACATTAGAACAACTTCCCCCATCTACAATGATTGTGCATAATTGGCCTTTGATGGTACATTTGGTGTGGAATAAATTCTCCCTTTAATCCTCCTTAGAGTTTGACAAGGGACTCAATACTCATCTCAAGACTAAGGTCATCGCTTTTCCTTGGTTAGCATAGACACAGGTCTCCTCTTCCTCTTTGGCTTTGGGTTTTCTCACTTCTTCTTCCTTTTTAGGTTTGCTCTCGTTGTTGCTATCAACTACATCTCCTTAGAGGATTATAATACATCAATTCGGAATCTCAACAGCCATACGTCCAAAGCCTAAGCATTTTAAGAACTTTACTTTACTGGTCTTTCGCTCGAAGGTCTGACCTTTCTCATATGTCTTCGGGGTTAGTCTAGCCTTAGTTCGGCTTGGCTTACCTACTCTACCCTGCTAACTTGATTAGCTTTCATTAGGAGGGTCATTCTTATCTTCGGCCCAGTATGGCCTCCTCAACTCTACTTAAACAAGTTGGTGCAAAACTGGGGCTTAAGAAAATGTTTGCCTAGGTCGCTCGAAGCACTTCTCTTTTGCTTTTCAATCCTCTACGCTATCTTTATCACCTCTTCCAAGGTATAAAATATCTATACCTCCATAAGGTTATAAATTTCATATCTAAGTCTAGAGATGAACCTCGATATTATGTGAGCCTCAAGTTCTTCTATGTTGGCTTAAATCATGAGCATTTTGGAACTCCCTCAGATAATCATCAATTGCTTGGCTTCTTTGGTGGAGTTCCTGCAATCTTATAAACATATCCTATAGGTAGGTCTTAGGTGCAAATCTACCTCTTAACAACCTTTTCACCTCATCTCAGGTCCTCACACTTCATCTTCCATCCCATGCTCTAGCTACATTCAGATTTTTCCACCATATAATGGCATACCCAAAGAACTTAAGTGCAACAAGTTAGACCTTTACTACTTTTACGTAACAGTCAAACACTTTTTTCACCTTCTCTTCTCACTCCAAGTATTCATTGGGATCTCTACTTCCACTGAAGGGTGAGATTTGGATCTTGACATTATCTAGTCCTCGAGGAGCTCGGCGTTCCCACTTTTGGGCTTAGTAATAACTAGGCTCTTCTTCTTCATCCCCTCCATACTTACCATCAATCTCCTCATTATCCTCTTCAATTTCCTTTAACTCCAATCTTTTTCTAGCAGCTCATTCTATAACTCCTCCAGTTAATGGGGGTCGAACTAGGCAACGAACTTGACTACCCTAGCCATAACCTCGCTCTTAAACATTTTTAGATAGATTTTGTGGTAGCATATCTTGGGGTTATTGTCCATTAATTTGTATTGTTGTAACTAGACTCTCAATAAGGGTTATAAGTCTGTCAAGTTTATCATCAACCGATGCTAAGGTGTTACTACCATTATGACCATGACTAAGTTAAGCACTACTACTCTGGTCACTAATAATACCTTAAACACTCGAATCTAACATGTTACAATACTTCTCAAATAGATTAACAACTTACTTACAACTTCAATACCTGATAATCACTTGAACAAAACAGAAGTGAACTTACTATATTTTCATAATGAAAAAATAGAGTAAAAATAAAGCAATAATGAAACTACATTTACTTACACACAAACACACTATAGTAGTTATGAAAGGAACATAGCAACTACTAATAGCAAAGTGAACTTGATATGGATTTGGGGATGAGCATGCGGACCCAATATCACGCGTAACCAAAGGGGGTAGGTCCAAGCCGCAAGATGGCTTTAAAAGTAAATGACAATTGAGGGAAGAGCAGGGATTCTCGTACACTGACGATAGATATAATGCACCAATGTCTCACACAAGCTCAAGTTACACTTGATATAAATTACAAGTATCACTGGATGTCACTCACCACTAGTCTACGTTTGAATGGGATAAATAAAAGTAGCTCAAGAATAAGTAAAAAGGATACTTTACTTAAGAGAGAGTAACATAGTTTAGTATATTCTTTTGTGTATTGATTATGTAGCTATTACATTTTGTAATTATTTATAATACCCTGTTAGGGTAAGTCCTAAGTTAAAAAAATTATAAAGAAAAAAAGGATCCTTATTTGCTAAGCAAAAGGAGAATAATTTATAGGGAAATGAAATCATGCAAAAGACTGTCTTCTATCAGAAAGGATAGTATGGGTATCAGAAAGGACAACGTGTGTGCATTTTACTTAGTTTATGATTCTAACAATATTATGAGCTGAGCAGGGGCAATACTTTTATCAGGTTTGTTCGATGTCAATAATTTAGTACACTAATGGTTGGGGCTGGACAGGGGTTAGATTAGGGACAACTTACATTTGAGGCAACTTTAATTGGTCGGCCCTTCACAATTGTCAACTTGACCTTGACACTCTAGAAATGGCTATTTTCCTGATTTGGTGTTTAGATTAGGGTACAAGGTATGGTTGGCTCCATGTATAGGCTAATTACCTCGGCAGCTTCCTGCATGGTATAGAGAACGAAGTAGTTTAGTAGATAGAACTGGGGAAAATACTACTCCTCGGTGCTTAACTGTCTTCAAATAGCTCAACAGACCATGTGAGAAAGCCCTTAGGCTCGAGAAAAGTGATCATTCCTTGATCCCTATCATTTCCTCTGGGGTTGTTTAAGATTTAGGATCAAATCTGGTTCGGCTTTAGGTTACTCATCCTTGGGAGTGTCAAGTTGGAGATCGACAATGTTATAGGAGTTCGAGACTCCATATCCTTTAAGTAATTCAATCCTATAGGCATTGGGATTGATCTTTTCAAGTGCTTTGAAAGGTCTATCAGCTCTGAGAGACAACTTGTTCTTCCTCATGTTTAGGAACCGCTCCTTATTGAGATGTATCTAGACTAAATCACCCAGTTGAAATTCTCTCTTTCTCCATCCTTGGCTCCACTTCTTGAGCTTAGTAGTAGCTCGGCTCAATTGCTCTATAACCTTCTAGTGCATAGCTCTAATGGCTTGGACTCTTTCTACAGTTAGTCGATCATCATCATCAGTCCTCATCTAGGGGGCTTGGTCCAATATGAGCTAGAGGTTAAACCCATAGGTAACCTTAAATGGAGACATGTTTGTTATGTGTTATTAGTTTTAGAGTAGGGCATGAAATGTGTCATCTTGCTAAACCGATCCACAACCACCATAATAGAGTCCTTCTCTCAGGATGTCCTTGGCAATCCTAACATGAGGTCTATACTTAGCTCGAACCATGGTTCAGTTGGGATAAGTAAGGGTAGACAGTGCCCTTGCTTGATTTGGCTCTTTGCCTTCCTGAAGGTCGCACACCTTTCCAATACAAATTACACTTATCTCACTATTCTCAGCTAAAAGAATCTTGTAGATGGTACTTTAAGGGTTCGACACTAGCCAAAGTGTCCTGTTAGTCCTCCACCATACGCTTTGTGCATTAGTATTCTCTTATGGAACAAGTTGAGATACATAGCCTTTTCTTTCTAAATAGGTATCCATCTTCCCTGTGATAGTCATCCAATGTTCTCCCTTCATCACATCAGGCATAGATAGGACTAAAGTGGGATTCCTCAACATACAATTCCTTTATGGTTGAAAAACTACGTAACCTCATTTGTAGCTTGGTTAAGAGGGTATGTCATCTCGATAGGGCGTCTGCTATTACATTGTTTCTTCTATTCTTTTATTTTATGAACTCAACCCATTTAGCTTATCTTTAGGAAAACTTCAACTGGTTCTTAAGGTATCTGAAGGATTTATGATCAGTATAGATCACAAATTCCTTGGATAGCAGATAGTATTGCCATATTATGAAGGCTTAGATTAAGGAGTAGAACTCCTTGTCATAGACTGAATAGTTAAGTGTAGCTTCTCGAAGTTTTTTACTGAAGCAAGCAATAGGGAAACCTTCTTGCATTAGCACAGTACTTATGCTTACTCCAGATACATCACACTTGACTTCAAATACCTTGTCAAAACTTGATACAGCTAAGACAGAGGCTGTAGTTAGCCTCTCTTTCACTTCCTCAAAACTCTTCCGCTCCTTTTCTTCCCATCTAAATTCAACATTCTTCTTAGAGAGTTCAGTTAGTGGGGCCACAATCATACTAAAGTTCTTTATGAACCTATAATAAAATGACGCCACGCTATGGAAACTCCTTACATCGGTAGAACAAGTCAGCTAGGGCCATTCTATGATCACTCTTATTTTCTCATCATTGACTCAGATGCTACCTTTACTCACAACAAAACCTAAGAAGATCACTTCGAATCAGAAAAAGTTGCACTACTTCAGATTGGTATAGAGTTATTCAACTCAAAGTTTCACGATGACTCTTTGAAGATGCTCTTGGTGAGTCTTTAGGTTGGAGCTATATACCAAAATGTCAACAAATTAAATGTAAACCCCACAAATATAACCTTTTAAGTATAGAATCAAATCCCTAAACTATAGATGATTTCCTAAAGTTAATAGAGTTAGTGAGATTTAAAACAGATTAAAAAATCAACTCAAAACCTAAAGCGAATATGAAAAACCTTAAATTATCAAATGAACCTCAAATCACATACGAAGACCTTAAAACCTTAAGTATATGTAACTGCAAAAGTTGATCTCGAACCTCATCAAAACCTTGAGATAATAATTGAAGACTTAATCGTGTACGAATTTATTAATCATTTCACTAAACTCCTTATTTCCTTTCATTTCCTTAATTTTTCTCCTAATTTTCCTTAATTACCCCATTATGTACACACCAATTTCACTTAATTTCAAAGAGTTGACTAAGTCAAAGGTTGACTAAGTCAATATGCTGAAAGGTCAACAAATGTCATTGTCATCTAGAGTTTTCTTCTACTTTCTTGATTTTTCTATTCAATTATCACATGTACTTTTCTTTCTTTTTTTCTTATCCTTACCATCCACTCTTTTCCTTCTTCTAGACTCCACTTTTCTCAATTATAAAACATAAATTAAGACACAAACCCCTTTTCCCCTCCTACAAACTATGAACTTCCCTTGCCCTTTTCATCTTCAACATTTTCTCAAATTCCATTTCACAATTCCAACTACCACCACAAACTAATATATCATATATACTTGCTTTTCTTTTCATATTACAAAGAAGAGAAAGGTATGTTTTTATATGATGTCTTATCTTAATTAGTAAGTTAGTTATTTATCTTAGATTAGTGTAGGAATCTTATGTAATATGTGCTTTTGTGTTGTTGAAGATGAGTATTTATGCTTTGAAGTGTAGGAAATCCTTAGTTAAATAGAGAAGGAGCACATATACTTGTGCTTAAGCATGGGAATACAAAAATATACTTAAGGGATACATGTATGGGTACTCTTGTACATAAACACCCGTTACGTACATAACCTAAAATGAGGTATATACTAACTATACATACATATACCTTGCTAAATGAGCCTATAAAGTGCAAAAATACGAATTATATGAAGATTTATACAAGGCATACAAAAATACGTATCTCGCCGTATGTGTATATGGGTATATGTATTAGTATACATATAATTACATAAGTATACATGCTAGTATGTTAGAAGTATAAGTATAAATATAATATATGTACAATGTGTATGAATGCATAAGGATAAATATATATATGTAATGGATGATGATGTAAGCAATGACTTAATCAATTGATGATGTAAGCAATGATCTAATCAAATGATGACATAAGCCTTTAAGATAATAAAGCATAAGATCATTTAAGTATAAGAATTTAATGGCTAATGAAATCATTAACTACTAAAATAGAACATAAAACCAGCCAATAAGAATAATTAAGCTTCAATAGTGAGAATTTCAATAAATTCAGTCTATATAGTAAAACACAAATCTTTACATCGAAAATAGACATCACCGTGTGAACGTACGTTCAAAAACGATGAAAAAAGATTGTAAGTTCGTAAATATCAGAAATAAAATGAAAAAGTTACACACGATTGGTGATAAAGTCTAAAATGATAAAACTAATAATAATCTAAGTAGAATTAGGTAGATAGATATCTAGAACTGTTAGTTAATTCAATTACTTATTATCCCTATTATCTCATAATGATTAGGTGATCTCTGCGAGGGTAAGGATCTTTTAATCAATTATTACGACTAAAGTGAGTCATCATAATCAGGTGAGTACTCTCAGTGATTTTATACTTGTTTGTATTTGTAGCTGATGCACTTGAATTAAATAGTAATAACTTAATGCATAGGGATTCGGGATATGCATGTGCTTGATACTGATTGCTTATTGTGAAAAATATTGTTTAATATAATAATTGAGGATTTGATTGTATGATTGATTATTTGATTGTTATATGATTTGGATGGTTTGCTAATATTGATTGATTGCCATATAATTTGACTTAATTATAATTGGCTTATCTTAAATTAAAAGGGCTATGCATTATCCATGCATTGCATTACTTATTTCGGCTATCACTTCATAAGGAGGTAAAGAGAGGCCTTGCGATGGTTGTTTATATATATTAAAGTGTTTTTGTATAGTGCACTCGTACAACATGACCTTACCTAAACCTACGGGCTTACTAGGCGATGGAGACACCAACCATATGGTTGAAGGTCAAGTTTAGAGATCGCAGCTGTAGGATATGAGTATGGACTGCAGGGACCAACTCATTGCTAGGCCTAGGATTTTGTGTACTACTAGAGTTCTTAGAAATGGAACTATATCTTTTGAAATATGAAATTCAAAATTATGGGTGCATATATGTTATTTATATTTATATGTTATAATAAATTAGTTACTTAAAAATCAGTAATCTTAGTAATGTATTATTTAGAGTCTTGCAATCTTGACTTGCAAGTCGATTTTTATATCATGGGTACACATATGTTATGGAAATTTTAGGTAATCCTATTAGGCCTCCTTTAGGGTCCTAATAGTAAACTACTACAAATCCTCCCAATAATTCTCTAAGCACATGATTCATCAAGTGCATAAATGTGTTCGACACATTAGACAGCCCAAATAGCATCACAAGCAATTCATATAAACCATGTCGTATCTTGAATGTGGTCTTCAATTCATTTCCTTCACGCATTTGGAACTAATGGTATCTAGATTTGAGGTCGATCTTAGAGAACAATGTTGCTCTACTTAGCTCATCCAGCTTGTCATCGAGACTAGGTATAGGATACCTATACTTGATGGTGATTCAATTGATTGCTTGACTGTTGATACACATTCTCCAAGAATGATCCTTCTTCGGCACTAACAAGTCTAGAAAGGTACAAGGGCTAAGGGACTTACGTACATACTCTTTCTTCATAAGGTCATCTACTTGCCTCTATAGATCAGTAGCCTATTCAAGATCCAGCCTATATGCAGGCTTGTTCGGTAGTATAGCTCTTCACTGTAGGTCATTTGCATGATTGACACCTCGGATTAGGGGTAAACCCTACGATAGCTCCTTCAAAAATAGGTTGGTAAATTCCTTTGGTAGGGTTTTTACCTCGGTAGGTAACTCTTCCTTAGACCTTAACTAGAAAATTCTTCGGACCAATAGATAGGTCAGTCTTTTAAGCTCCATCTCTCTCTTCAGTTTAACTTAGGTCAATACCAAAGCCTCCTTCTTTAAGGATCATCTCAGTTGGGATTGCATGACCTTCACTTGTTTGGTGATCATAGCACTTAATTTCATCCTTCTTCCTTCATGCTCTACAAAGCATGTATTCCTCCTTCCATCATACATAATTGCTTGATCAAACATCCATAGTCGTCTAAGTAGAATGTGGGACGTACTCATAGGCAATACATCATAGAGCACTTTATCTCGATACTTGCCAATGCAAAAAACCATAGATACCTGTTTGTTCACTTGTAAGGTTCCCTCACCACTAAACCAGTGAAGCTTATATGGTTTTAGGTAGGGTATGGTTAGCAACTTTAGCTGATGGACCATAAATGTAGAGGTTACATTAGTGCAGCTCCAACTATCAATAATCAGCTTGCATAGTGAGTCATTTACCTTGCATCTAATATAGAAGAGATTTTCTCTTTATTCATCTTCAGGTACAGGACTGACACTCATTGTCCTCCTTAATACTAGAATGGTCAGCATAAAGTTACTTTCCTCACTATAGATAATTTTCTCCTCAAATAGCTTACTCTATCCATCTTCCTTCAACTCCTTTACTTCTTCATCAATACTATTGACCTCAATGGTTAGTGCCTTACGTCAAATCACCATTGTTTGCCTATTTAAACACGGAGTGGCTATGTGTTTAAATCTTTGTCATTTGAAACACTTGATCTTACTCATCTTCCTCCCTAAACTCTGGCCTTTTTTAAACTTCCTCAAGCATTCCTTCACCTCTGCTCAAATAGTCTGAGCAAGTTAGGTCTCAATGGCCTTGTTTGGTTTCGTTCGTATAGGTCTACTCAAAACAGGGCGGTTATTGCCAAGATGGTTAACAGGTGGTCAGAATCTTCCTGTTCAATGCCTTTCAAACCTCTAGGTAGCTTGGATCGCATCATTAAGTGTACTAATGTCTAAGGTTTCTAGGGCATCCCTAATCTCATACTTTAACCCACTGATGAATCAAGATACAGTTCGGTCTTCTAGTTCTACGACTTAACATCGGATCATTAACATTTGGAATTCCTTAACGTAACCATCCAGACTCAATCCTCCTTACCTCAATTCTTATAATCTTTTGAAGGCATCCTACAGATAATAGCTCGACACAAATCTTCTCTGCATAACCCTCTTCATTTCATCCCAACTCCTAATTTCTCATTATCCTTCCCTCCTTCTGGTAGCTTGCAAGTTCTTCTACCATAAGGCGGCATAACTAGTAAACTCCAACACAGTAAGTCTAACCTTTGCATCATCGAGCACTTCATGGCATTCAAATTACTTTTCAATTTGATCTACCCATTCTAGGTAATCTTCGGCATCACTACTTCTAGAGATATTCAGAATACGCATCCTTAATCCCTTAACTCTAAGGGCTTGTACATTTCCTTCCTCAAGCTTAGTATACTCCTTTGCCTCATCATCTCCTTCTATTTCCATCTTAATCTCTTCAAGTGCTAGCCTTTGTTTAGCATCCATACCAACTCCTTCAACTTAAGGTGGTCGAGCTGGGCCACTAACTCGGCTAAACTGACTATTGTCTCATCCTTATTGCTTGCATTCCCTAGTGGGGTTATTTTTAGTTCGTTGCTTCTCTTCTTGGATAATAGTCACCAGACTAACTATTAAGTTAGTAAGCTTATCCAAACGGTTACCCATTGATTGAGGTGAGAAGCTTCCTTCCTGTCCTTAGCTATATCGAGTACCACTTTCTTGGTTTCTCAAAGTTCCTTAAGCACTTAAATCTAACATTGATGGTTACTTCACAATGATAATTTCACAACAAACAAACAGTCAACCACACTTTGTTTTGGCGTATTGAAAATAAGGGAAAACAGAGTACACAACACTTATTAAGTACTAAACTTCCAAGCTAACAATAGAATCATTATCGTAGGGGAGTAGTAACAGACTACTCAAAGAATATAGTAGCAGAATCCAACTTCGAATGTAGCCAGGCTTTAATATCAAGATGATATAAATTCGTAGATGAACACATGGACCTAATATCATACGTAACCAAAGGAGGTAGGTCCAAGCCATGAGATGGCTTTAAAAGTAAATGATAGTTTAGGGATGAGCATAGATTCTAGTACATCGAGGATGGATATGATGCACCAACGCCTCATATGAGCTCGAGTCACACTTAATATGATACACAAGTATGATCAGAGGTCACTCGCCACTAGTCCATACTCAAATGAGCTAGATAAGAGTAGCTTAAGAATAAGAAAAAAGGACACTTTGCTCAAGAGAAAGTAATAAAGTTCAATGTATTCTTTTATGTATTGATTATGTTGCTTTTACATTTTGCAAGTGTCTATAATACCTTGTTAGGGTAAGTCCCAAGTTACAAAAATTACAAAAAAAAAAAAAAATGGATCCTTATTTGCCAAGGAAAAGGAGAATAATTTACAGAGAAATGAAATCGTGCAAAAAAGGTCTTCTGTCAAAAAGGATAATATGAGTATAAAAAAAGACAACACGCGCGTTTTACTCAGTCTACGATTTTAACAATATTGTGAGTCAAGTAAGGCAATCCTTTTATTAAGTTTATTTAGCATTAGCAGTTTAGTACCTTAACGATTGGAGTTAGACAAGGTTCGGATCAAGGACAACTCACATTTAGGTCAGCCTTAATTGGTTGCCCCTTCACAATTGTTAACTTGACCTCAACACTCTAGAGATGGCTATTTTCCTGATTTGGTGCTTAGATTGGGGTACGAAGAAGGGTCGGCTCCATGTGTAGGTTAATCACCTTGACAACTTCTTGGATGGTATGGAGAGTGAACTAATTTGGCAAATTAGAATAAGGAAAACACTGCTCTTCAATGCTTAACTCTCCTCGGATAGCTTGGTAGGCCATGTGATAAAGCCTTGGGCTTAGGAAAGAGTGATTGATCCTTAATCCCTATCAGAACCAAAACTTCCTACACTCCTTAGTGGAACTGTCCTTTGACATTAATGAAGCTAATGCATCATTAGGGTAGGACATACGAAGAAGCACCATAATGAAGCAAACTGAAAGTAAACAAAGAAAAAGTTAGCTAAGTTTAGGCTACTACCAAATGGATATGATGCACTACTCGATCTTACTCAGCTTATAATTCGCAGGGTATAAGTCACTAGTTCAAACTGAAGGGTCACTTGCCATTACTCCTTGCTCAAGGGAATAGATAATAGTTGAAGGATAATGAGAACTCTAAGGTTACTCAAAGGAAACGCGAATAATTTTGATATTAATTAGTTCATTGTCTACATACAAGCAAGTGGGGGGTTTATATACCTACCCACTAGGATTAATTTACATGTCTAAAAAAAACAAAAGGGTATTCGTAAGGCTAGGTTACATAAAGCATAATTAAAAGGGGTAAAAGAGATAAGTAATATTCGTTATGAAAAAGAAAGAATCATTTTGAAATGTTGTGTCAACAAACACGTGTCGCTTACTGGTTAGATAGGAGAAATATGATACAAAATAAGCAAAAGTAGAAAAGTGTTTGTAGTCAGGGGCTAACCTGATTTGGATCTGGTCGGAGGACAATCAGTCCTGTAGAGGAGTCAACTAAATTAGCGTTAGATGTTTGTAGTCGGTTTGGGAGCTTGGTTCAGTTAGTTCTAGGTTATCATTTAGAATAAGGAATCATTGTTAGGTAGGAGTAGATTTGACACATGTAAGGATCTGATTGCTAAGTTTACAAGAGATCAATTCGAAACGGGAATCTTCATCTTGAATATGGCTTAAAGTTAGTATTCTTCACACGAGTCCTTAGAGTCCTCTAGCTCAATTATGTGTGATTGGTCTAGAGGGCTGATTCCTATTAGGGTTTATTAGTTGAATTAGGATTTTGGACTTCCAATTAAGCTTTTATTCAGTATATTGATATTTTCCTATCATTTTGTGGTTTTCCGTTATGGTTTTACATGTACAATTAATGTTTTAGGGTTTTACTCTCTTTAAGGTTTTTCAACTTATTACTTAAGGTTTGTGGCTTAGAATTTATGGTTCGTAACTTATTATTTAGGGTTCAATCGTTTAATTTATGGATTTATTATTATATATTGAGCAGTTCTAAGGATTACTTATTAACTCTCGTATCTGACTCTAAGTTCGGAGTCAAAAGTTTATAGGGTTTATATTGTCTCCCCAAGTATAACGTTGGCATTCTTAGTAGATATTTTTATATAATTACTTTAATATCATATGATTACTCGATATTCACTTATAGTTAATTATGATGTAAAATCCGATAAGTAGATTAAGGAGTAATTAAGTTTCTTAATCTTAATTACTCATACCCTTGACACAAATTAGGTGGCATTTTATAGCAAATTAAATTGGTTAAGTCCATTAGGTCATCTTGTCTAATTATTTTAAGGAATCGAGACAATTATTGCTATTCGAGTACGTTTTAGAGGGTAGATTAAGCTTTTAGGGCAATTAAATGATTAGTCTCCAACTCATGAATAGTATTGCTATTTAGTTAGAGTACAATAGTTGAATTAAGGTTTTTGACTTTAGATTAAGGTTTTACAAAGGTTTGCACATATCTGGGTTCCAATTAGGATTTTAGTGTTTGAATGTTCATTTAGGGGCTACAGTATTCATTTTAAGGTTTTAAATTCATTATTGGGGTTATCTATACCAATATTTGCTTATAGTCAAATGTCCTTCACTCAGCTACTCAGCTACCAACATGTTGAGTAAATTAATTCTCATCCAACTCCGAGTAACATAGATTTGTGTTCGATTTGAATTTAGGGAGGGAGGCACAAATAGTTATCATCTGGCACGATTATATTACATAACCACTTACTATTCTTATATTTTAGGAATATGTTTGATCGAGAAGTTTTCACGTGCGCCGATAATCATGTAATTAACTGTTATTTCAGGCATAACATTCGCATATAAATATAAGGAAGAAACACTGTGAAAGACATCTAATAATTGTCGATTATTTACTGAGTCTTTCTCAATATTCATCAACTGATTTAGACATCGTAGTGGTTGCACCAGACTGGCTTAGTATCGAAAGCTTTTTCTTTCTTTGTAGGACAACAGTTTAAATCCAAAATCACCTAACAACATTTGGCATCGTCTGTTTTTTCTAAACTCAACCATATGGCTATAACTAGATTAACAAAAAGTGTAGGTACTGGTACTTTATTCAACCACCTTGAAGGAGGAAGTAGGTACATTAATAAGCAATGTCTGGCTAAGTTAGAGCAGCTTTGCCTTAACTTAGCTAAAGAAAATCAAGAGTTAAGCAAAAAACATGAAGAGATTCTTAATCTCCTACATAGTAATATCTACCTAAATCAAAACAGAGACCACGGTAATAATAATGCCGTGAATAGTGACTATTCAATCTATTGACCTAAATTGCTGAAAAAGTAAGCTAAAGTCACTATAGGACCTTGGGCTCCTATGCTCAAGAAAGTTGTCAAGGGCAAGTAACCATAAAAGGTATACCATGTTGTACCCTTGCATGTTAGCACCCCTACTATAATTAGTAAATAGTTTAAAATTAAAAAGTGCCCTTTCATTCTCGAGATTTTTGGAGGAGGTCACACTACAATGCATTAAGTTGCTATAATTTGAAACCTATGATGGGACAAAAGATCTTAAAGATCGGTTAGAGTACTGCTACACTTTGGCCAAGTTGCTCGACGTAAGCGATGTTATGGCTTGCTAAGCTTTTCCCTTGACATTAAGGAATGCAGCAAATACATGGTTAAAACACCTAAAGCCGCATATTATTTCGTATTTTGAAGAACTAGCAGAAGTGTTCCTCAAACATTTCCTTACCAATAAGCTTCCTATTAAGGAATCTTCAATCCTTAACACAATAAAACAAAAATCAGATGAATCTATTAGAGATTATCTAGCCAGGTTTATGGCTAAGATGGTCCAAATTGTTGAATTAGACGTGAATGTAACCTTCAACACCGTTATTGATGGAGTCAAGCCTTATGGAGACTTTTTTAAGTCACTTGCCAAGAATAAGCCAAGAACTTTTGCTAAGTTCAAGGCCAAAGCCATGTGCTACATCCGGTAAGAAGATAATATAAAGGCTTAGTGAGAAGATGATCAAAATAGAAGAGACAAAAAAAAAATAAATAAATAAGAGAAGGAGTGCAAAAGATTGACTCAGGACGAATGATGATCAATGTCCTAATTCTGAGAGAAAGAGACCTTGAATTTCAACATATTCGTCTTGCGTACCAGTCAATCATCCAATTTTGGACATATTAAATGGAGGTAAGTAAGTAAAGAGGTGTATTACAGTAGATAGAGAGGATGAGAGGAAGCCCGTCTAAGCAAAATTCCAACAACTACTACGATTTTTATCACTGCAAAGGTCATAACATAAACGAAAGCATCTAGCTAAAAAATGCAACTAAGGATGCAATTCAATGTGGGCATTTGCACAAGTTTTTGGCACATGATGCTGAGAATATCGAGCAACCATCTCAAAGGAGACATAGGGACTAGAAGAATATTACTCGACTAGCTATTTTCAGGAGAGATGCAAGAAACAAGAATACAAGTAGAGCACCCAATGGGATAATCAACACTATTGTCGACGGACTTCTTGCTATATGCCAATCAAGCTCTTTAAGTTTGACTAATGCCATGAATTATGTTTGCAATATGTAAGGAAAAAAGGTTAAGATCAACAATACGATTTATTTCACATAGGAAGATTTTGAAGGCATCCAAAGGTTATATGATGATGTACTGCAAGTTAGTGTGAGAATTGCTAACTTCGTGGTCAAGAAAATTCTCATTGATACTAAAAGTTTGGCAAACAATATTTTCTAGCCCGCTTTTGATCAGATGAGACCACAGATCAAAGTACAATTGAGATCTTACAATTATGATTTGTATGCCTTCAACAATCAACCGATTTAGGTAGCTAGAGTAATCTCTCTACCGATCCAAATTAGGAATGATAAGCATGTAGCAGAAGAGAAAGTGAACTTCCTCGTTGTCAAATGTTGGTCCCCATATAACATGATCATAAGATGGTCATGTCAACACTTATTTGGCATCATCC
Source organism: Lumnitzera racemosa (assembly GCA_024138005.1). Classification (NCBI taxonomy): domain Eukaryota; kingdom Viridiplantae; phylum Streptophyta; class Magnoliopsida; order Myrtales; family Combretaceae; genus Lumnitzera; species Lumnitzera racemosa. Next base: position 58,926,013 of record JAMXBC010000007.1, read on the forward strand.
CCTCCATTGTTCATCCTAAAGCCAAATTCCCTACTCCTTCAAGAGTCAGTGTGTGTAAAAAGGATTAATAGCTAGTAAGGTCCTTGTATATGGGGGCTTTAAGGTAAGAAGAAATTTTTCAAGTGGAAACTTGTCTAAATGAATCGTCAATTGTCATAGACCATGCAAAAAATGAAATAGAGAAAATCTCTTTAGGAGATGACCTTGGCAAAACAACCAAGATAGGGAAACCCTTGTTAGTATGCATTCATAAAAGTTTAACCAACTTCTTGCAGGACAATGTCGATGTCTTTGCATGGTCCCCTTCTAATATATCATGTATCCTTGTGACGTTATGGTATACAAGCTCTAAATCGATCTAAGCAGGAAAGTAATTCAACAAAAGAAAAGGCATTTCCCCCCAAAAGGTAAGCAGCCATAGAAGAAGAAGTGTAGAAACTCTTCAAGGCTGGATTTATTAGGGAAGAGTCTTATACAACTTGGCTAGCCAACTGTATACTATTTAATAAGTTCAACAGAAAATAGTGCATGTGTATAAACTTCATAGATCTAAACAAGGCTTATCCTAAGGATTGCTTTCTACTGTTGAAAATCAATCAAATGGTTGATTCAATCGTCGGACATGCATTGCTTTCTTTTTGGATCATATTGTTATATAGTGATGCCTTTTAGACTAAAAAATGTTGGCGAAACTTACTATAGACTTGTCACCATGATGTTCAAACCCTAGATCCATCGAAATGTCAGAGTATATGTCGACGAAATGATTGCTAAAAGCGTGATAGAGGATCAGCATCTTGTTGATCATGAAGAGACGTTCACTACTTTAAGGAGATATAACATGAAGCTTAATTCACAAAAGTGCATCTTTGTCGCTACATCAAGAAATTTTAGGGTACATAGTCAGTCAACATAGCATTGAAGCCAACCTAAGAAAGATTGATGCAATAATAAACATGAAATCCCTTCATAATGTTAAAGAGGTATAGGAACATACTAGGTAAATAGCCACCCTTAATCAATTTGTGTTAAGAGGTATAGATAGGTGCATAGAATTCTTCAAAATTTTAAAGAATTCAAAAGAGTTTAGATGGACCAACAATTACGAGATGACATTCAATGAACTTAATGAATTCCCCATGTCACCTTCAATACTCTCAACACCTATCTCAAGAGAGAATTTGTATTTATACCTATTAGTCAACTGCTAAATGCTTTCCTTTGTATTAGTCCGAATTGAAGATAAGGAGCGTCGACTAGTTTATTGCATGAGTCATGTTCTATAAGGATTGGAGCATTGGTATACAAAAAATGAGAAGTTTGTATTGGCAATGATTCTTTCAGTAAGGAAATTGAAACTATTTTGTTAAGCTCACCAAATCTTAATCCTCATTGACCAACCTTTGTAGTAGGCATTGCAATGGCTAGACTCTTCTAGGAGGATGATGAAATATGCCTTGGACCTAAGTGCCTATGGTGTACAATACAAACCTAAAATGGAATTAAAAGCTTAAATGCTGGTAGATTTTTTAGTCAAGTTTATTGGTGAGGAAGATAGCATAGAGATGGTCGAAAAACCCATATGGTATCCTTATGTGGATGGTTCTTCCACCAGAGAGGAAAGTGATGTAGGTCTTACTCTGAAAGGACCCTATAATGTCAAGGTTAATTGCATTTTGAAATTCAGATTCCTAGCTAGTAATAACAAAGTAGAATATGAAGCTTTAATAGCTAGGCTTAAACTGGCGAAAGAAATTGGTGCCAAGAAAATCGAAGTTTTCTTTGATTCACAATTGGTAGTTAATCAAGTCATAGGAAGCTATGTGGTGAGGGAAGAAGAAATGAGCAAGTACTTGTTGATGGTATGAATTCTCATAGAAGAATTTCAATCTTTTTCAATCCATAAGGTACTAAGCAGTGAGAATATTACTGTTGATAAGTTCTTGAAGCTTGCTAGTTTAGCATTTCTTGACCTAATCAACGAACTCTTTGTTGAGTTCTTCCCTTACAAAAGTTTGCCCATTGTCTTGCAAAGTTGTGAATTGGCTCCTTGCCCAAGCGAGAAGCCTTGGATGGATTCCTATGTAGATTACTTGAGAGATGGTGTCCTTCATGATGATAAGAGGCTTAAAGATTAGTTTATCAAGTTGCAAACTACACATTAATAGATGATCAGCTATATAAATGTAGAATATCCAAACCTTATCTTTGATGCCTCCTTTTGAAAGACGCACAACGGGTGTTATCTGAATTATACAGTGATGTATGTAGCAATAATGTAAAAGCATAGACGTTATATATCAATGTGTTGTGACTTAGCTATTATCTGCTAACAATGAAAGATGATGCGAAAACTGTTGTTTGGCATTATCCATAGTCCTAAAAGCATGAACCACCGAATAATGGACCTTTTACTAAATTATGTAGCCTGACCAGTCCTTCGTCCTTTGCCCAATGGGGACTGGATGTACTCAGACCCTTTCCAAAGTTTACAACCCGGCAATAATTTGTCATTGTTGCAGTGGATTATTTCACAAATTGGGAGGAGGTCGAGGCATTGGCAAGGATCACTGAATAGAAAGTTAAGGCATTTGTTTTCATCTCCATTATATCAAGGTTCGGAGTCCCATTTATTATTATTATGGACAATGGACCATAATTTGACAACAATAGATTCCAAGCATTTTGTGAGAAATACAACATTCACCTAAACAACACTTCTATAGCTCATCTTCAAATTAACGGGCAAGTCGAAGGTGTCAACAAGATCATCTTACATGGTTTAAGGAGGAAGCTTAATCAAGTTAAGGGAAAATAAGTTGATGAATTGCTAGATGTCTTATGGGGATATCAGACTACCCACAAAACCACGATAGTGGAAACCCCCTTCAAGTTAACTTATGGAATGGAAGCAGTCATACCAATTGAGTTAGATCTATTAAATCTACGAACATAGAAATTTGACGTGATGGTTAATTATGTTGGTTTGATAAAAAATTTGGATACAATTGAAGAAATTTGAGATGTCACAAGAGTAAGGGTTACGACATATCAGCATAGGGAAGCCAAGTATTATAATTAGAAGATGAAGCATAAGGTTTTTTAACCTGAGGATTTGGTTTGCCTAAAGCTAAAGATAACTGGTGTGCTAGAAAAACAAGGGAAGCTTGGAAAAATTTGGGAGGATCCTGTTCAGGTCCAAGAAATCGTTGGCGAAGGGGTCTATTGATTGGAAAGGTTAGATGGCACTGTTATCCCTTATGTATAGAATGTCGAGAACTTGAAACTTTATTTCAATTAATTCCATCGATGTTCTGCATTTCTATTTGTTTTGTAAGGCAACGGCCTAATTGTTTCGTAAGACAATTATATTCAAAATTAAAGCTCCAATTTGTTTCCTAATATTTTTATGATTGATGAGTTAACTAACTAGTATAAGTTCAAGCCTATCATAGTTAACAAACTTCATAAATCAATCAAAAGTCAAATAATGAAAACTAGGTAAAGCGGCTAGTCCATGTCTCAAATGACTAATGGATAATGTCTATTAAATGCTCAAATAGGCATATGAAATAAAACATGTAGAGAAAATTAGGAGTGTGAAATATAACATACCAAGAAAATTAGATGTGTGAAAAAAAATATGTCAAAGAATTTAAGCATGTGGAATAAAGTGTATTGAGAAAATGAAGGGCATTAATTAAAACATGCTAGAATTACTGGATTACATATGAGAAAACATGCATGAAATAATAAATACAATAATAAATTTTCAACCACTCGGTCGAATGTTGTCCATATAAAAGATGAACTAATTATAGGGGAAACAATCCTATGATTTATTCTCGAATTATACATTCTATTAATCGAAAGCTAAAGCCTTGTTAGAGCATATTTCCTTTTCGTTGTTTGGGGTTTGGGAATAAGTGAATTTCTCTTTGTGCTCATAGGGGATTTCCTTAGACAAATGATCTTTGACATCTTCAGGATCCTTAGCATGAGCCTCGTTATCATCCTACATATTGATTTTAGCACCTAAATCCTCACTGTCTTCCTCATCATAGCTATTTACTTTATCATCAACATCAGCGAAATCTAAGCATGAGAGATCATAGTTAGGGTACAGCTTGATGATGTCTTCTGTTACCACCTGAACCCCCTCTAACAACTTCTTCGGGAACAATCTCTCGTATTGCCAATTGGGAGCAATGATTTCGAGTACCTCTTCAATAGAGGGCCCTTCCCCAAAAGTTTCCTCCTAATTAGTAACACGACTTGGTAGCCTAGAGTTGTCTCTAATTCTTTAATTTGCATCTTAAGCCTGTCTTCCTTGTCACTCATTAAGTAGAGTGTTCAGCCCAAACCCCAACACTCTTCCTTCTTTTTATATAACTCCTCTTTCAAATCCTTTGCTTCCTTGTACTGGTCATCAACCTTGGCCTTAAGGCTTGATACTTCATCGGTTATTAAAAAGTGTGCTAGTTTCTCGACAACCAATTCATCTTAATACTTTCTAGCCTCCATCTCAACCCTTATTCTTGTGTTTTCAATAGCCGCAATTTGAGCTTTTAAGGAGTTGTATCTATACTCATTTTTCTACAATAAGTCAATATAGAATGATGAATTTTCTAGATCACCTGGCCGAATACATGAAAGATTATTTTTATTATTACCTTCTTTATTAGCTTCATCTAAGGCTGTCAAAACGTGGCTACTAATTTGTAAACAAACAGGAGTATTAGCAACCAAACACGCCTAACAATTAAAAGGATTCAATAGATACTTACATCATACTGCTTAGCTATGATATGAGCCTTATTGCAACCATCGACCTTGGCGACATCTTTCTTCACAATCTCTTTATCCTTGGAAGGAATAACACCTTCCATCAAGGCTAAGGATTTTATCCTATTACCCAAAGCCATGTTGGTGTATAAGATGTTGTGGCTTCAGCATGGAACGAAGTATTCATCAACTTTTATGTTAAGGAAAAATTTGGTATTGCTGATGCCGAGAGCTTTGTTGTGCATGGCCACCTTTGTTCCTTCCCACTTCTCTTATTTATATTAGCACAGCCTCCATCAAGAGTAATGACCCTTTAGCGGCATCGGTGGTTTTAGCTTCATTTTAGGGTTTGATTTATGGGCTACCATTTCTTAGGTTCTTGGTAGGAGGAATATCTTTGATAGGAATGGTTTCTATGTACGTAACCTCGGCTGACTTAACTTAGATTTCTTTATTCCATGTCATTTATTGACAAGACAGGAGGTTTTTTGGGTCCCTACTTGTTTTGCTATGTCCTCTTTTACTGCCTTTTTAATGGTACTTAGCCAAGTAGCAACAACCATAGAAGATGTACATTTACCTGCTTTTGATTTTTTAGCCTTTGCTTGGGCCAATAGCTTTGTAGGGTTTACCTCACCGGCACTGGTATCTACAATATAAAGTAGACATATTAATATTGAAGTAAGGAATAAGAATGAACTTACATTTTCCTTACCAAGCAAAGCTCAAAGGCTACAATTCCTCCCTTAAGTCATAAGAACAGCTTTCCTCTTATAGCTATACCTGGCACAACAATTACTCAATGGAGGACCTTCCTTCTCAGAAAAAATTGGCTCTCTACTCTCATATTGCCTTATTATTTTCTTGGCATCTTAAAAGAATATTTTGTTTTTCTTCGTATCTTAGATCTTCTTTGCAGCAGCGACATCATTTGGATTCAACTCAAATAGGTTTAGTTCATTGGGTTTAAAAATCCAACTCTTCGTTTGAAACGATAGATATGAACTTATCATACCATTTGTGGATCTTAGACTCTAATTTGTCCATGAACTTCTGCCCATGCTTAGCAATTGCAAAGTACCAATCATTAGGCTACCTCCTAATTGTAAAGAAATACAGAAATAGTTGAGGCATTGCCTTAACTTCAACTTCTTTGCAAACTATCTCAAAAGCTGTGAGAAGTCGATATGTACTTAGTAAGAGCACACTTGGGGCAACTCAGAAATAATTGAAGAACTGCTTGATAAATGTTGAGAAGGGGAAGTGCAATCTAAAGTCGAGATATTTCAAATAGATGTGAAACTCATGCTACCTTAGAAAATACACCCTTTCCTCTTCTCTTGGTCTCCAAAGATTCCATACACCATGAAGCTCTTTCCAACATTTGTTATTTTTTGGAACAAGAACTCTATTAATAGCATTGGTTGCTTTGTCTGGTAAATCATGGAAGTGAAATATATTATCATAAAAATACTTAGCTACAGATCTTCCTTCCTTGTTAGCTAGATAGGTATCTATTGTGAAGGAATTAATTTAGGCAAGTTTGTCCCATCGGTCCACTACACTATCAGCCGAACTACCTAAGGAATATGCCGTCTCTTTCCTTTTTTAAGGGAGAGAAGTAGCCTCAGTCTCAATTGCTAATAAGTTGACGAATTACGTTGCGAACCATACTTGATTAACTTTAAAGAATATCATCCAGTATGGTTGTATTACTTAACTGCTTGCTATTCTTATATTTTAGGAATACGTCAGATCGAGAAGTTTCCACATATCTTAATAATCATATACTTAACTGCACTTCAGACACAATATTCACCTCTAAATACAAGAAAGAAACACTGTAAGAGATATTTGATAACTCTCGATTATTTACTGAGTCTTTTTCAATATTCATTTACTGACTTAGGCATCGAAGTGGCCATACTAGATTGGCCTTGGTACCGAAAGCTTTTTCTTTCTTTATTGTGTAAATCCAAAATCACCTAACAACAATATTCATTTTTGGTTTAACTTATCCTTTATCAGTTTTAGAGAGCTCTCATAGGTTTCAACTATTAATCTCTTTTCCATTAGGGTTTATGGTTAGTTTCATTAAATTAGGTTGACCTTAGGAGTTAACATTCATTATTAACATTTGTTTATATGATTTTAGGGCTTTTGAGTGTAAGGGTAAACTAAAGCTTGGACTGCTATTTAAGGTTTTAGGAGTTTCAATTCAAGTTTTTGAGAATATCTTTAAGGTTCAAGATTAGTTATTTTTCCAATACTAAGAGTATCTTTCGGGAAACCGTATTAACTTTCAACCTCTTATCTAGGAAATTTGCAGCAATTATAACGCCTATATACATACATATTATAATATATAAATAAACACATACATTAAGTAATTTAAATATTTATACATATATATATGTAAACCAAAAAGTATATAAGTATATATATATATATGTATTATATCAAATTTCCATAAAAATAGATTAGGAACACATAAAAATACATATATATATATGTATAATATAAGTATAAATGTACATACATATGTATATGTACATGTATATAAATATGTATAATAGTAGTATAGTGAAAGTATAAATATGTATACATACGTATATTTACATCACAGATATACGTATAGTAATGGTATCGTATAAGTATAAATACGTCTATATGTATATGTATATATAATAATACAAAATCTAAGAGAAATTTGATAAAATTGCTACATGGACCAATTGAAAAGTACCACGTCAGTAATTTTTCCAAAAATATCCAATTGAATTACAAATTACAAAAAATAATTAGAAAATAATAATTAATTAATTAAAAATTGCAATAATAACAAAATTATCATAATTTGCAAATTAAGCTCAAAAAAGAAGAAATGGTGAGATTAATATAAAATGGACTCAAAAATAAAATATGCCAGAAATATAAAAATTAGAAATTAATTAAATTATAAAATAATAAAGAAAAGCTAAAAATTGATAAATAAAATTAATTGAGTCAACAAAACTAAATTCATAACATTTTAAACCTATAATGAAAAATGTTGGTTTTAATATCCAAAACCAACTCTACTATATAAAAATACGTTAAAAAACGATAAAAATAAACTATAAGTTTATAAAAATCGAAGTTAAAATAAAAAAAAATTACATGCGACTTAATACCTAAGTGGAAACGAGAATCATAAGGCAGATAGTTAACTAATTAGGCAATACTACTAAGCCTTCCTTGGAGTCATGGTAGTTCTCTAATGATTATCTCAATAAAATCTTAGTAATGAATAAAACTTTATTGCTATAAAATAAGCCTTATAAATTCTAAACATATCTATACAAATCATATAAGAAACTCCAACAATTCTACATCAACTACATATTCTCTCTAGAGAAGTCTCAAGTAACTTTTTGTGACCTAGAATACAAACTAAAATAAATAAGTAAAGTCAATTAACACAATTCAACCCAAAACCATAATGCTACTCGACCAACATGGGACCGTCCCATCATTATCTTAACATCCATAACAATCTACTACATTGCTAAACATGTACTTGTGCCTAAAGATCAAAGATAAGATGACCCAAAGCCTAGTTCGGAATACATAACCACATGTATATGTGTAGGCATTCTCAATTTCACATGTATCATAAGAAACCAATAATGCAATATGCACCAGTTATTATCTTTGTTTTTAGCTAAACAATAGCATAGGGGTGCTTATGACCTCGGCATACATATATAAAATACCATATAATATTGGTATGGGTCCCCCCCAACACCCTAGTAACCATGAAACACCTTAAATCTACTCTGATAATTTCTTATCGAAACTCCAATTATGATATTGTCACGTAAGGATCATCAAGGTGCTACCCTAAGGCTTGGTCCTTCTATTCCTTAGGTACAGCCAAGCATATGTAACATACATTCAATTAATGACCAATAATTATTTAGTACGGTTACATTACTAGCCTAACACCACAACTATAAGCAATATTGCATACCTAGTTTCTTCAACTCGCTAAAAATTGATATATGCACCTCATAAGCTGGTCATAAAAGAATAACACACTTGCTCAATTCTTAGGTTCAACTGCCAATGTCTTTTAACTTAACAACACTACCCTTACTCACTTGCAACTCGAGTAATTATAGGAACCTAGGTACGCTATGAAAATAGATTCATTTTTAAGATGTTTTAGGTTAAGATTTTTTCTTGGAAAAGCTTAGGGAAGTGTTTAGGACAAAAAGATAAGCTTAAAAAACATAGAAAAACTCAGAGGAATGTCACCGTACAAAACAAGATGTATGGTGTCTAGATGCTGCTTCAAGTGGCATCCGATGCCATTGCATCCAAACACTAAGGGAGATGGTGTTCAATTGCTAGCTTTAATATGTAGAATTCTATAAATTACATGTGATGTTTCATCCCCTACAAACAACCCCACTTCTTCTTGGTTTCGCAAACCACTCCACTTGGCTTAACTTCCAACCTCAAAACTACTTTACGACACTAGAAAACATCAACACTAGACTTTTACTATGAAAGCACACTCCAACTCTACCAAATTCATTAACAAACTGATGAAAACAACTTATACCAGATGTGTAGTTAGATTCATACCTATGGAGAATTGTTACTAGTATGTCCCCCACAAACACACTATAGGGCATACATAGCGATACCTTAAGTTGTTTCAACTATAGCCTTACATAGAAAAATGAATTCCCTTAAGAGATTTCACTAAACTCATAGAAAAATCACTATACAACATTTCCTTCATGTTTCGTGCTCTTTGATTTACTTTCACTACACAAGATCTATTATAGAATCCTTAAAACAAAAGCCCAAATTCGTTTTGGATGAAACCTTAGCAAGAAAAACAAGCCTTTAATGGATTTTGATTGAAAACTTAATAGAATGAAGATCCTATAACTTTCCTCAACTTGTTTTCTCTTTCGATCATGTTGAAATCTTCCATCCTCAAATCATGATCCATGCGTAAACCCTATCATACAAAGTGGCAAGTGAGAAAGTTATGGGAAAAGGGTTTCCTAAGCCCTAAATGGCTTTTACTCTAGAGTTCATAGAACTTTACCATACCTAAAATGCCCTCACTTAAGTTTTACAATACTACTCTTGCCTTTACATAAAACACCTCTTTTTACTCTTTTTTTTTATGCTTTATTTTTCCTTTATTCCAGGTTTTATAAATCTTCCCCCTTACAAAAATTTCATCCTTGAAAGTTTGCCTAAATTATTGAACTGAAAAACTCTTAATACTTCCTTCTTGCTTCTTCTTACATCTGCCATGGACCTTCTTGTCCAAATTGATTGATCCACTATATCTCAACATACTTACTCACTAATGATTCTTAAGGTCTGCCTTTTTATCTTCGTGTAGCTCTCTCATTTCAAGATTAAATTCTCAAATCCCCAATTAGTTTCTCAAATAAATAATTTTGTGGTTCTTCGTAAGATCCCTTATTTAATCATAAACTTTATTAATCTCCAATATCAAGAGTTCTATCTCTTTCATCATTTGATCCACTTTGACTAGAGATACTTAGGTATGAATTACTTCCTATTTCAACCCAATTTTAACTGGTATTTTCCAAAATAACATTTTTAGATTCATATCCATGCAACTTTTGTTTGCAAAACTTTCTTGTTCTTCTCATTTCCATTGTTTTACAATCTTTTAATACATATTCTACCTCTCCATATTTCCTCTTTAATTCAAACTTAGGCTTCTAATTATGATGTTTACATTTTTTTGCCTTCATAACTACTTCCCAATTCACCAGAAGGTTTCTAACCTACAACTTGCATGTAACTTTCCTTCACCATACCTTACTCCTTTTGACCTATACATCTTACATTTACTCTTACCATTGAAATCTGCTTTTACACATTTAAGTGTTTATCCCATTATGAGATTGAATTCTTAAGTCTTCCTTAGTTTTTAAAATTAAATATTTTTGGATTTTCGAGAAACTCTCCATATTGATTATACATTTCTTCCAATATTCAGTATAAAAAATCCCTTCACATTCATTCCTTATCCACTTTGACATTGGTATTCAAGCTAGGATTACTATCCCAATACCATCTGATTATAACTAAATCTCCCAAAATAATTAAGTTGTCTCTAAGTAGCCTTCATCTATACAACTTTCCTTTACTCTCTTCATTTTATCTATTTGCAATCCTCCAATTGAAGTTTGATTCTTTAAGTTTTTTTTAGTATATTGTCTTCAGGTTTAAAATTACAATCCTTAAATTTTCTCCATACGATTTCTAAAAATTTTTCTCATAACTAAATACCTAAACATAAACTTTTCCATATATACACACTTAAGTAACAACTCCACTTACTAAACTGCAACACTTTTGATATAATTACCTTTTAGTTCTGTTGATCCATATGACTTTGCCCCATCTCTCTAATGCATTAAGTACTCTTGTATCCATCCACAAAACTCTTATTTATTCCACTTCTCATCTACTTACAATTGATTACAACACTATTAACCTTTACTTTATCTTCCAACATCAATGCACTTCACTCCATTACCTTGAGTTTCAGTCTCCTCCTCGCTATAGTGTGGTAATAAAACTAAAAATAACATCCTCTCAACCACTTCCCTTCCATCACCAACCTTACATAATAACATCCTCTTTATTAGGGAAACCATTTATTATGTCTTGCAAATCCTTAAGTGACTCTTAGTCTCTGAGGTATAGAACACATACTCCTTCCTTCTTTGCATAATAAATGTCTTTACCATGCCATTGCTAAAGGTCACTTTAATTCACATCTTCTTTACTTATCCCAAACTCCTTATTATTATCTTGTTATTATTATCATTATCCTTTTATACTTATTCTCATGATTGTATTAATTATTTTAAATTGTTCATTAGACTTAAGGATTATGTTGTCGCTATGATGCATAGCGTCAATGTAATTGGGTGTTTACTAAAAGCTAATGTATTCTTTGCACAATTTAATTGAGTTCAATAAATTTTATCAAGTTCAACATTATCTTATTATATTTCAACAATTTTATTATTCTTTGTTATTATCATTAATTTTTTTTTTCAATTCTTAAAGGGGTATGACTTAATTGAATTCTTTACTTGTTCCATTGATACTTACTATTTGTTAAAGAACCTTTCTTACATTCATTGTTTTTAATTAGCATTGGGTAGATCATATCATTTACAACTCAATATAAGTACACACATGAATAAGCATGATGAATATCAACATGATGCTAAACTGACTCGACAAAACCATACAAATACATGGATTAGATATAGATTGACAGTCTAACCAAACTTGTACTGACAAAACAAAACTGACATGATATGTTATGGCATAAGGAAGAAATATTTATCATCTCCAATACAAACGACAAACGTCAAGTTTTCATAAGTCTTTTATTCAGACCCTTTTTACATTAGTTTTATGTTATATATTCTAATTACCAATTTTATTCTCTTCATTAATGTACTATTAATTGTGTTTTCATAATACCACTTTACATTGTAAATGATTTTGATTTGTTATCATTCACTCCATATGGTCTAATGAAGAAGTTTAGTATTTGTGACTTTTGTGCATCTATTAGAGTTTTGCTATTTATTTTTATTATTATTATTAATATATGTTTATTTATTCTTTTCGTGAGGTTTTTGTGCTTATAATGATTGCCATAGCCTACTAGTTTGCTTTTTGGTTCAATATTTTGTTTTATTTGTTTTAGATTCGTAAACATCATTATGTCCTTTATATTGGTATACTTATTAACATCGTCATATTAGATGTTTTGGTCAACTAAGAAGGCGCTTGGCTGACTTAGTGAACGTCTTGGTCCATTTTTTAGTCTATCTAGCCTTTATCGTTACAAAAGGTTATGAGTCATATATTTAATTCTTAGAATGTAAATTGCTCTATATATTTAATGGTATTGTATGTATACATGAATATAAAGTTATTGAAGGCTTCTCAAATCCTTTCTTTGTAATTACTGCATATTACTATTTATATTTGAAGACATTTTGTACCTACACTTAACTTTTTAATCATTATAATGAGCTTATTAAGGATAAGTTTAACTAAATTGTACAATCAACCTACATCATACAACTCCTCCAACACCACACACTCAACCCTTAACGACCAAAGAAGACAAGAGAAAAGCAACCCCATATGAAGGCATAATCAAATTAAGTAAATAAATTGATATTCAAATACATAGGCGAAACATAGTAATATATCAAATAAAATACAAAAAGAAGATATAGAAAAAAAATCATGTAATAGTTTACTTTGCTTCTGGCTCTAAACAAACCCTCGATTTTACCTACTTTTGCCATCTCGTCATCCTATAGATTATTTCCTAAAGATTTATAACCTATACTATTTTACGATTTATCAACTTAAGCTGTGCTAATTCACTACCCTAACTTTTTTATGATTTAAAACCTAGGCACTTATACCACTTAAACTGTAACACCTTAGAACTTAGAATGTTACAACCTACTACGTATCTCTAGCCTCAATTGACACATCAAGCGTAAACCTTTAACTAAAAACTCCAACAATTACATTTTTGACCTCCAAATGATTTCACAAAATTTAGTTGTCCAAATTATTTTCTTGTTCTCTAATAATTATTTGAATAAAATCTAAGACTGGAATAAACTTCATAGCTATAAAATACACTTTACAAAGTCTAAACATATCTATACAAATCATATAAGAAACTTTAACTATTTTACTTCAACCATATATTCTAACTAAAGAAGTCTCAAGTGACTTCTTGTAACCCACAATATGAACTCAAATGAATAACTGGAGCCAATGAACATAATTCAACTCGAAACCATGATGCTACTTAAGCTACATGAAATTGTCCCATTTGTTGAGCTTGGTTTTTCACCTCTCGATCCTTTTTAAAAATTAGGTCTTATTTAAATTGATCATTATTAAATCCTATCCGTTTAATACTAACCCTCTACTAGGGTTTAAAGAAAATTGATCTTTTTTTATTTTGAAAACAATTTTAGAGTCGCCACCCTACCAAAGACAGGAAAAATAGTTAAGTTATAACCAATTTAGTAGATTAGTTATAACTTAGCCAATAGTCTAACGAGAAAAACCAATTTTGTAAAATGATTTATGAAAATAAAGGTCATGGATCTGGGGGGGTTAGGAATTTTAAACCCTTACGGGTACCAATGACTTTCCAAATTTCACTTTAAATTTAAAAATCACCTATTTATTTCGTAAGACGGAACTCAATTAATTACTTTAATTAGACAACTTAAATAATCTAGGAAAAAGGAAAATTAGATTTTTTTTAGTTTTATCATCGCCCTATATCTACCTACGTACCCGCTATTCGAGATTAAACGTACATAATTCTTTTAATGAAAGATTTAGTGGGTTGAGTTGATTTTACTTTTTGAAAACAATCGAGTTTATGTTTTTTACTCAATTTGGTTTATTTAAGAAAAATTTCTAAAAAGATCCTAACTTGGATTTTTCCTTTATTTAAGAAATATTCTAGAATGCCTTAAATTGAAAAGGTTTCACTTATTTTTATTATTTTTTAAGAACTTTGATTTTTCTAAGTGTTAAAAGGAAAGAAAAAAATTATTTATCTCCTTATTTACTTAATTTTATTTATATATCTTTTCATTTCTATCTATTTATTTATTTTTATTAAATAAAAATAAATAACTAATTAAATTACCATTCCTTTACTTTTTCCTTCTTTCTTTTTTTTTCTTTTTCTTCTCTTCTTTGTTTTTTTGATTTGATTACATTTACATGGATAAATAAATAAAATAAAAAGGTTCGAATGCAACTAGGCGCGTGGGTCGGTCAATTTGATTGAGTCAGGTCAGTTTCCACTATCTTCAACAACAGCGACTGTAAAGGGCTGTTTTGGACGTTCTAGTGGGTAATTCGAGGGGGTGAAGGGTGTTTCGTGTATTTCTTATTGGGGATAGGGGGTAGGCAAAGTGCCATGGTGGTCGAAGGCGATTTAGAGGGTAGTGCAAAGTAGTGGCTAGCAGTAGTCTTAGGTGGTTGTGTTTTAGAGTTACTGGGAAAGAGAAGGCTATTAGTTCGATGGTTTTAGAGGTTGAGGAGTGTTGCAGTGGTGTCGGTTTGGGTTGAAGAGGGTCGAAGCTAGTGGTTCAAGTGGGGTAAGTTGTGGTACTTAGGGTTGTAGGTTAGTGGTTTGGCGAGGCATAGTGTTTGTCGATTTCGAGAGTGTGTAAAGTGGGGAAGCTAGTGAAGGTGGTAACTCTGCTCGAAGTTGAGTAAAGAGAGGGAATCAAAGAGAGAGAAAGAGTCGCAATTTTGAGTGAGAAAAAGAGAGAGAGAGAGTTTTTCTCGAGTGAATTTCTTCCTTATCTCTGGTTATGTGTATCTGTAAACATCCCCTAACACCCAATTTATAGTTGAATTCAACCCATAAACAAAGAAAAGTTCGAATTGGAGTGAAAGGGGGTTATACGAATTTTTAGTTTTTTTTTTAATCTTTGAGGCTTGATTTGAATGTACAATTGATCGAATTTGGATGCGTTTATTGTACTGATTCATAGTAGGCCATGCAGAGGGTGAATTCACACCATTAATTGGTATGTTTCAATAAGGAAAAAGCAAGAAATCAAAGGCTACAGAGAAGGGGTCAGGCTTGTTCTTGACTAGGAAAGAGAGGAAAATTTGGAGAAACTAAGGAAAAATAAAGGGAAAGAGAAGGAAAGTATTGACGTAGCGCTACATCAGCCAAACCAACCAACTAGATGTTGCCATGTGTTATTACATGACACGTGGCGGTTAACACAGTGCCACATTAGCTACTATCCAATCATATGCTGCCATCTGTCAGGACACATGGCGTAATCAGATCATGACATATGGTAATACACTAAATACAAAAAATAAAAAGGCCTCCTTGCCTTTGCTAAGATTCGAACCTAAGACCCCACACTTAATACCTAAGCTAAGTTCATATGCTTAACCATTAGGCCGTTGGCCTGTGTTTTATCCATATATGTAATTTAATTGTACATATGGACCAAGTCATCTAGGGCTAGATTTAAATCTATGCCTAGGCCCAACAGCCTAACTTCTAAATTTTTTTCAAAATTAAAAATCTATCTAAAAATGTTATTTTCTAAAATCTTTTAATTATTTTTTTAATTTATCTAAATTTTTTCAAAATTTCTTATTTTCTAAACATCTCGAATTTTTTGTATTTCTTATGTTTTTTCTTATTTTTGTTTTTTTTTTTTGTATTTTTATAAATTTCTTAATTTTGGGGGGTATTCTTTAATTTCTTATTTTTTGTGCTTTGCCTAATTTAAGGCCTATTAAGAAAAGAATGAAAAATAAAAAAATAAAAATAAATAAGGCAAAAATTGGGTATCTATAGCTACCTCTCTTTAGGATGAAGTTTGAACAAAACTTCGCCACAAAAACAAAGAGACATTATTTTTGCCCTTGGGGATGACTTGGAAACGATTGGAAATCTATCCTAAACTCAATCGACTGGGGTTTCGATGAAGAAATGAAACTTAGTAACGCCTCTCTAAGATCACTAACTTAGGTGGAAGTATCTCTAAAGGATAAGCAATCCTATGCTAGAATCGATCTAAAACCTGGTAGTACCTTATGAGGCTCACTAACCTAGGTAAGAGCATCTCTCAGGGATTAGCAACCCTAATGTAGCATCGATCTAAAACCTGGTCGTACCTCACTAAGCTCACTGACCTAGACGAGAGTGTCTCTTAGGGCTAGCAAGCCTAAATCGAGATTGATCTAAAAACCCAGTCGTGCATCATTAAGCTTACTAACCTAGGCAAGAGTATCTCTCGGGGACTCGCAAGCCGAAATTGAAATCAATCTAAAAACCTAGTCATGTCTCACTAGGCTCATAAGCTTAAGTAGGAGCATCTCTCTATGATTAGCAACCCTAAAGTAGGATCGATTTAAAACCTTATCGTACCTTACTAAACTTACTAACCTAAGGGGGCACGTCTCTCGGGGACTAATAACCCTAATATGGGATTGATTTAAAACTTAGTCGTACTTCAATAAGCTCACTAACCTAAACAGTAGCGTTTCTCGGGGACTAGCAACCCTAAACTAGGATCAATAAAAAACCTAGTTGTGCCTCATATAGCTCCCTTACTTAAGCGGGAACGTCTCTTGGGAACTAGCAATCTTAATGTAGGATCGATAAAAAACTGGTCATGCCTCACTAAGCTCATTAACCTAGGTAGGAGCATCTTTCGGAGACTAACAACCCTAAATTGGGATCAACATAAAAACCTGGTTGTACTTCACTAAGCTCATTAACCTAGGTGGGAGCATCTCTCAGAGACTAGCAGCCCTAATGTGGGATCAATCTAAAACCTTATCGTACCTCATTAGGCTCACTAACCTAGGTAGAGTGTCTCTCGGGGACTAGTAACACTAATGTATGATTAATAAAAAATTGGTCATGCCTTACTAGGTCCACTAACCTAAGTGGGAGTATCTCTTGGGGACTAACAACCCTAAATTGGGATGGATCTAAAAAACCTATCGTGCCTTACTGGGCTTACAAACCTAGGCAGGAGCATCTCTTGAAGATTAGCAACCCTAATGTTTGATCAATCTAAAACCTGGTCATGCCTCAATAAGCTTACTTACTTAAGTAGAAGAGTCTCTCAAGGATTAGTAACCCTAAACTAGGATTAATCTAAAAACCTGGTTGTGCCTTACTAAGCTCACTAACATAAGTGAAAGCATCTCTCAGGGACTAGCAACCCTAATGTGGGATCGATCTAAAACGTAGTCATGCCTTACGAAGCTCACTAACCTAAGCGCTAGTGTCTATCGGGAACTAATAACCCTAAATTGGGATCAATCTAAGAACCTGGTTATACATCACTAGGCTCACTAACTTAGACGAGAACATCCCTCAAGGATTAGCAATCCTAAACTAGGATCAATTTAAAACTTAGTTGTACCTTATAAGGCTTACTAACCTAGACAAGAACATCTCTCAAAGACTAGCAACCCCAAACTATGATCAATCTAACACCTAGTTGTGCCTCACAATGCTCACTAACCTAGGCGGGAGCATCTCTTAAGGAGTAGTAACCCTAAACTGGGATCAATCTAAAACCTGGCCGTGCTTCACTAGGCTCATTAATATAAGCGAGAGTATCTCTTGGAAACTGGCAACCCTAAACCGATATTGATCTAAAACCTGGTTGTATCTCACTAGGCTTACTAACCTAAGTGGGAGCATCTCTGAAGAACTAGTACTGCTAAACTTGGTCTTATTGTTGTGCCTTATGGATTTTTTAAGTAAACACTCAGAAGGAGAGTCCCTTAAGGGCTTGCTAAGAAGAAAATGATGAAGGGAATTGCCCTACGAGCTTGCTAAGAGAAACTTGGTGAAAGGAAGTACCTTATGGGCTTAGTAAACAGATGGGAGATACCCTATTGGCTTACTTGAGGGAAATCTTGAGAGAAACTTTATGAATAGAGGCAAAGTTCCCTATAGGCTTGCTTAAGGGAAAATTTGAGAGAAACTTTCTAAACAGAGGAGAAGTGCCCTATAGGCTTGCTTGAGAGGAATTGGTAAACAGAGGGGAAGCACACTATGGGTTCACTCAGAGGGAATTTGGTAAACAATGGGGAAGGGCCCTATGGGCATGCCAAAGGGAATCGATGAACAAAAGTGCCTTAAGGGTTTGCTAAAGACCTTGAAGAAAGATGAATGGATGGAAGGCAGGATAACCTAATTGAAAGTATGTTAGGATTAAAAACTTATTTGAAACACTACCCGATTTTAAGGAAAATATTTATAGAAAAACCCTTTTTTTGAAGACCAATTATGTTGAAAAAGACGTTAGGGATAATTTCCTTTATTTTGGGAAGAATGAGAAAAGTCTTAACTCTTAACTTTTTTTTTCTTTCTTTTCTTTAGAATGGATTAATAACTTGGCCACTTGGGTCAACATAGACTTGAAATACTTTCTCTCTCTTTTTCCTTTTCTTCTTCTTTTTATTACCTTTTTCCTTTTTTTTCTTTTAGTTTGCTAAAAGGTAAAGAACCCTTCTTTAATAATCACATAAGGCCTCTTATATTCTCCCTGATTTGGATGTCAAGCCATTTGGTAGGGCCTTGTGATTTCAAACATCTTTAAAAAGGTAACTCATGGTCATTTTAGTCAAAGAAGACTTCCTTCCAAACTCTTGGTCCAAATTACACTCTTGACTATAGTCCTAAAATTATAGTTCATTTTACATGTGATACGCTTTGATCAATCCATTAGGTCTTTTTCGGTTTATCATTATGAATTTGGGCTTTAGGTCTAAGGGCTTAAAAAAAACTAACTAAAAAGCCTATTTTGAAATAAATATTAATCCTAAGTGTACAAGTCAAGAAACCTAGGAATAATTAGAAATATACTTGCCCCAGCTTCAAAAACAACTTTTATTAAAGATAAGTTATCTTTAAAGATCAGAAGAGCTTTTACTTATGTAAAGGTGGTATTATGGGTAGGAAAGCCAAGAGTAGGGGAGGCTTCAAAGTGGGTGACGAGATTTTGGGTCTTTCAGATTGGACTGTGATTTAGAGCTTTACGTCTTTGGGGCCATTTAGGCTTTGACTTTTGATTTGACTACCCTTGCTAAGATATGATATGGCTTTCACTTAGCTCTTGACTTTACACTTGAGCCCAATTTTCCAACCCCTTTTCCACATGTTTTTCTTTTTCTATTTTGTTATTACTTTGCCCTACTGTTCTTTTATTGTTCTTTCTTTTTCTTTTATCCCTAAGTTCCATTAACTCTTAAGTGATTTAGGGCCCTCAATTCATTGATTTCTGTTGTACAGGCTTAAGTGAGGTAAGTAAAAGCTTGAGGTGTTAAAAAAGGATGTGACTCTTCTTTAAAAAAAGAAACATAACTTATCATAAATAAAATTTTCTTTTGAATTTAACATTATTGAAGTAAGTACAAACCAATTTGAACCCTTCTCTTATTATCGATGACCCTAACCTCCGAATTATCCCATTGTAGGGTAGTTCTCGATAAGGTTTAGTTTAAAAGTTCCTTAAATAGGTCCAACGAACGAGGGATGATTATGTTTAGGGTTCGAGAAATGAATGCCTAGCTTCATCTTAATCCGTGTACCACATTCAAAGTGGGCCTCCTTTAAGGAACGAGCCTAAAGTATCCTCACCTTTATGTCACTCAACTCTTAAAGTGTTTTAGGTTAGTGTGTGGAAAAAAAATTACCTCTTTTCATCCTATACCTTTTTAAAAGTGAGTTACTAATTTATTAAGGAGAATTTCTTTGCTTTAAAAATAGAGCAATCATTCCATAGAAAAAGGAAATTGTGTTATTCCAACTATTCCAGACTTTATTGAAAACAATTTTCTTTGCTCTTAACTTAACAAGCACCTAATTACTTAAAACAACCTATGAGCTTATTAGAAGGCATTCGTAAGCTCAAAAGAAATGGAGCTCAAGGCAACTCAGTTGCACTATCCTTATGACTTGAAGAAGGAACGTCTTATGGTAGCTCTGGTTAAATGACTTTTTCATCAATCAGGTTTTGAATCTTGTTCTTTAATATCCAGCATTTTTTAGTGGAGTGCCCCTTTTGACCCATATGATAGTTACGCCTTGCTTCAGGTTCAAAGCTATGTGGTTTGTAATTTGGATTAGGGGCTTCACAAGCTATAATCCTTACCACTTTTAAATGATAAAAGATTTTGGTGATTGATATCCTCAGTTGAGTGAATTGTCTCCTCTAAGTCCCTTGGGTTTGTTCTTTCTCGCTTCTTCTTAGCTTCTTTTTGCTTGGGCCTCCGTCATCACTTGTGCTCATTGGCACTTGATCGATGTTGAACGTTGAGTGTTGAAATCTTCTAAGCATAGGTTCCATTACCATTTCTAAATCTATGGTGATCTTTGGTAACTTGGCTATTTTCTCTTTCAGATTTGAGAATCTCCTTTTTAGGTTTGAATCTTGGGATATCTAGAGAGTGGTGATTATTCGAAACAAAACTTGCCATTGTTGGGTCATCTAATGCATCATCCTTTCTAAGGAAGTAAGTCTATCATTAGCCATGTAAACCTAATTGGAAGAATTTCTTTATCAGTTAGCAACTTTTCTTTTCTTTTTTTCTTATTTTGGAGAGAGAAAGATAAAGCTTTATTTTATAGAAACAAAAAAAAAAATGGTTGAGTTTTTGTTTTTGGCTTTTTAATGCATTTCCTTTGAGTGAGGGAAAATGAAAACTTCTATTGAAGGATTGTCTACAAAGAAGGAAAGAATGAAGGATGACTAAAGAGACAAACAAAAATCACTTTGGAAATCCTTTAACTACATCTAAAATTTCTAATCTAACTCTTACAGTTGGGCTTTAATGTTGTCCAACATTTCTAAAGGCCAATTCATGGTCTTCTCGCTTTTTTCAACTTGAGCTAACAAGACTTTGTTAGAGGCCTCAACACACCTAGCCCTCTACTTCCATCAAGTAGCTTTAGCTTATAGTAGCTGCTCATGGATTCTTAAGGTAACTAGTATTCTTTGATTATTCTCTTATTAGTTGCCCAACATTTTTAGTTCTACATATATCATGGACAATAATCAATCATCAATGTAGAAAAAGAAAACACATGGAAAAATGTAGGTGTTGAGATCATTTGGGTTAATACATTACTCCCTTCAGTTGCAACCCTAATATTATTTTCAAAAACTTGCTTGCAATAAAACTCTTGTACAATCAGTAGGGTTGCAATTTCTTCAGGGTAGTGTACTAATGTAAGGAGAGAAGTATATGCAATTAGGTAGGTTTTGAAACGATCCTTAAGTTTTGTGACCTCACTTGTTAAAGACTACTTTCATTTGTCACATTAAGCTTAAGTGAGGTAGCTTAATCGACCTCAAGCAATGGTTACACCACAGCACTCATAGCCTACACAATGTCTCCTCTCCTAAGGCCTTAAGACGGCTTAGGTTTAGCCACATCTACCCTATACCTTTGAAGCAATAAATGAGCCCCCATATCCAAAAGCATGTGACATGTAAGATAGATAAAAGCTAAGAGTGAATTCTAGGAAAATATAGGGAAAGAAGCTTCAAATTTGTCTTTTCTTTTGTAATAATGCCGCCTTAAAACCTTGAATGATGTATGCAAGAAGGGTGGTTTCTAAAGGTTCTTAAACTCTTAACCTCATGATTTTCTTACAAAATAGTTCCTTGGTCATATCGAAGTTTAAGTAAGGTAATCTAATCGGCCCTGAATGGTGGTTACCTCACTATGCCCAAAACTTACACAGTAACTCCCCGTCCTAAGGTCCTAAGACAGTTTAGGTTTGACCATATCTATCATGTGTTCAGAACACAAGAAATAAATCCCCCCTAAAATCAATAAAACAAACTAAACTTGCAAAAACATTAGTATAGTTATGATATAAACGAAGAAAGAATAAGTACATAAATTGCAATAAGGTGATTTTCAAAGTTTAATTTTAATTTTAGAAAGTCATATTATTAACCCTCTTTACGGTCTCCAATAGAGTCGCCAAGCTATCAAGCTTGGTTTTTCACCTCTCGGTCCTTTTTAAAAATTAGGTATTCTTTAAACCAATCAGTATTAAACCCTACTCATTTAATACTAACCCTCGACTAGAGTTTAAAGAAAACTAATCCTTTTTATTTTGAAAACAATTTTAGAGTCACCACTTGATTAGAGATGGGAAAAATAGTTAAGCTATAATCAATTGGGTAGATTGGTTATAACTTAACCAATACTCTAACGAGAAAAACCAATTTTGTAAAATGATTTTTGAAACTAGAGCTCATGGATCTAGGGGTTAGGAATTTTAAACCCTTACAAGTACTAATGACTTTCCAAATTTAACTTTAAATTTAAAAATCACCTATTTATTTCATAAGATGGAACTCAATTAATTATTGTAATTGGACAACTTAAATAATCTAGGAAAAAGAAAAATTATGTTTTTTTTTGTTTTTATCGTTGCCATATAGATGCATACGTACCTGCTATTCAAGATCAATGGTACATAATTCTTTTAATGAAAACTTTAGTGGGTTAAGTTGATTTTAGTTTTTGAAAACAATCTAGTTTATGTTTCTTACTCAATTTAGTTCATTTAAGAAAATTTCCCAAAAAGTTCCCAAATTGGATTTTTTCTTTATTTTTGAAAAATTCTAGAATGCCTTAAATTGTAAAGGATTCATTTATTTTTATTATTTTTGAAGAACCTTGATTTTTCTAAGTGCTAAAAGGAAAGAAAAGAAAAAAAAATTATTTATCTCCTTATTTACTTACTTTTATTTTTATATTTTTTCATTTATATCTATTTATTTATTTTTATTTTTATTAAACTACAAATAAACAACTAATTAAATTACCTTTCCTTTACTTTTTCTTTCTTTCTTTCTTTTTCTTTTTCATTTCTTCTTTTTTTTATTCAATTACATTTACAAAGATAAGTAAATAAAACAAATAAATAATTGAATAAAATAAAATAAAATAAAATAAAATAAAAAGGTTTGAATGCAACTGGACGTACGGGTCGGACCTAAAGTGAGTCAGTCGATTCAATTGGGTCGGATTAGGTCATCGGGTCAATTTGGTTAAGTCAGGTCAGTTTCCACTGTCTTCAATAGCAGCAATGGCAAAGGGCGATTCTGGACATTTTAGTGGCCAAATTGAGGGGGGTGAAGGGTGTTTCATGTGTTTCTTATTGGGGATAGGGGGTAGGTAAAGTACCATGGTGGTTGAAGGCAATTTAGAGGATAGTACGAAGTGGTAGCTAGTAGTGGTCTTAGGTAGTTGTGTTCTGGAGTTGCTGGGCAAGAGAGGGGTATCAATTTGATGGTTTTGGAGGTCGAGCAGTTTTGTGGTGGTGTCGGTTTGAGTTTAAGAGGGCCAGAGATGGTAGTTCGAGTGGGGTAGGTCACAATGGTTAAGGTTACTGGTTGGTGGTTCGGTGAGGCAACTGTGGGGTATGGCAAAGCGTGGGGTTAGTCGATTTCAAAAGTGTGCGAAGGGGGGAGGCTAATGAAGGTAGTAGCTCTGCTCGAACTTGAATAAAGAGAGAGAATCAAAGAGACAGTGAGAGAGCCACAGTTTAGAGAGAGAGAGAGAGAGAGAAAGTTTTCCTCAAGTGAATTTCTTGCTTGTTTCTAGTTGTGTATGTCTCTGAACATCCCTTAACACCCAATTTGTAATCGAATTCAACCTAGAAACAAAGGAAAGTTCAAATTGGAGTGAATGGGGGTTGTTTGAATTTTTAGCTTTTTTTCCAATCTTTGAAGCTCGATTTGAATGTGTAATTGATCAAATTTGGATGCGTTCTTTATACCGATTCATGATAGGCCATGCGGAGGATGAATTCGTACCATTGATTGGTGTGTTTTAGTAAGGAAAAAGTAGGAAATTAGAGGCCAAAATGAGGGGGTCGGGCTTGTTCTTGACTAGGAAAGGGAGGAAAATCTGGAGAAAACAAGGAAAAATAGAGGGGAAGAAAAGGAAGTGCTAATGTAGTGCCACATTAGCAAAACCAATCAACCAAATGATGCTACGTAGCACTACGTCAACCGCCGTCCAATCATGTGTTGCCATAACACAATTAGATCCTAATACATGGAAGTATACTAAATACAAAAAATAAAAAAAGCCTCCTTGTATTTGCCAAGATTCGAACCCAAGATCCACACTCAATACCCATACTAAGTCCATATGTTTAACCATTAGGCCCTTGGCCTATACTTTGTTCATATATGCAATTAAATTGCACATATGAACCAGGTCATCTTGAGCAAGATTCAAATATAAGCCTAAGCCCAATGGTCCAACTTCTAAACATATTTCAAAATTAAAAATCTATCCAAAAATGTTATTTTCTAAAATCTTTTAATTAATTTTTTTTCTAATTTTTTTTGTAATTTTCGATTTTCTAAATTTTTTCAATTTTTTTTTTATTTTCTAAACTTCTCAATTTTTTTTGTATTTGTTATGATTTTTCCTATTTTTATTTTTTTTGTATTTTTCTAAAATTCTTATTTTTTTATAAATTTCTTAATTTTTTTCTTTAATTTCCTTTTTTTTGTTTTTCCTAATTTAGGGTCTATTGAGAAATAAAAGAAAATAATAATAAATGAGGCAAAAATTGGGTAACTACACCATTATCATCGTAATATCCATAACAATTTATTGCATTGCCAAACCTGTACCTAAAGATTAAAGATGGGATGGCTAGAAGCCTGTTATGGAATATACAATCATATGCACATGACCAGGCATTCTCAATTCCGCATGCATCATAAGAAACCAATAATGAAGCATGCATCAGTTATTATCTTTGTTTTTAGACAAATAATAGCTCAAGGGGGCTCATGACCTCGATACACATATATATAATACCATATAGTATTGGTGTAGGTCCTCCCTAATACTCTAGTAACCATGGAGCACCTTAAATTTACTTGGATCATTTCTAAGTGAAACTATAATTAGAATACTATCATACAAGAATCCTCAAGGTGCTACCCTATGGTTTAGTCCTCTCATCCTTTTGGCCTAGCCAAGCACATTTAATGCATATTCAACACACATTCATCACATATTCATTTAATGTCTAATAATTATTTAGTCCTATTACACTACTAGCCTAACACCACAACCATAAGCAAGTATCCCGTCCCTAGTTTCGTTAACTCATTAGAGACTAGTATATGTGCCTCACAACCTGCTCACAAAAGAATAATACACTTACTTAGTTCCTTGGTTCAACTACTAACATATTTTTAACTTAACAATACTATACTCAATCACTTGCAACTCAAGTAACTTTAAGAACCTAGGATCACTATGAAAATAGTTTGATTTACATGATGTTTTGGGTGAAGATTTGTGTTTGGAAAAGCTTAGGAAAAGGTTTGGGAGAGGAAGATAAGCTTTAAAAACATTGAAAAACTCAGATGAATGTCATTACACAAAACAAGTTGCAAGGTGTCTAAATGTAGCTTCAAGTGGCATCCATATGCCATGGTTAAAGGGGTATAAAATTGCCCATAGCATCTAGATGCTAAGGGGGACGGCGTCCAGATGCTAGCTACAATATGTAAAATTTTGTAGATTTTAAGCATTGTTCATGCCCTGTAAACCCTAATTCTTCCCAATTTTGAAAATCACTCCACCCAACTCGACTCTCAACATCAAAAATACTCTATACTGCTAGAAAACATCAATGCCAAACTATTACTACAAAAACACGTCCCAAATTGAAAAAATCCATTCAAAAACCAATGAAACAACATATATAAGATGTGTGGTTAGATTCATGCCTATAGAGAATCATCACTAGAGTGTCCCCTAACAAAAATGCGTTATAAGACATGCGTAGGGATACCTTAAAGTTGTTTCACCTATATCCCTACATAGAAAAACAAATTCTCTTAAGTGAATCCAGCAAACTTAATGAAAATCCACTATACAACATTACCTTGATGTTTTACGCTCTTTGATTCTCTTTCATCACATGAGATGTGCTACAGAATCCTCAAAATAAAACCTTAAATTAGTTTTGGATGCTGTCTTAGCCAAAAAAATGAACCTTTAATGGATTATGCTAGAAAGGAGATCCTACAACTTACCTCAACTTGTTTTCTACTCAAATCATGTTGAAATGTGTTGATCTTTTGTCCTTGAATCAAGATCTACACATAAACCCTAGCACACAAAATGGCACATGAGAGAGTTGAGGGAAAAGGGTTTTCTTAAACCTGAAGTGTCGCTTTTGTGTGGAGGCTTGTGGAACTTTACCATACTTAAAATTCCTTCACTTAAGCTTTATAATACCACTCCTACCTTTACATAAAAATACTTCTTTTTACTCTCTTTTTTTATTTTTTTTTATTCTTCATTTTTCCTTTATTTTGAGTTTTACATCAATGTCAATTCATAGGGGTAACTAAACCTATAAAAATATTAATATGCAAGTGTTTTCATAATTCTTACAAAAACTAAAATAAAGGTTTCGCTCTATAATAACATAAAGAATTAAAGTTTTAGAGATGATGCTATGGTAAAATGGTGAGACCATAACTAGTGACAGGTAAGTTAGTATTTTTAGAGACTAAAGTATATAGTTACTTGTGGTTATAGTTGAGTGTATGCATGCTTTGCTTGTGATTTGATACCAAAGTGTTGGTTGGTAGCTAAGCTACATGTTTTACTTTACTATTATGAAATTGACTCTATCTCATGTGTTTGCAAATTAATTGATCACCCTCAATTGGACAACGATAAATATGAACAAAAACTTTAAAATGTCATTTTTTTCATCACATTAGGGGATAGTTAGGATTCTCTAGCCAAATTCCTATCCCTTAATAGAGGTGTAGCATGCTAGCCTTTCCTCACCCTTAATCGAGCTAAGCGACAAGAGAAGCAGTTGTGGTAAGATTAGGGAGTACTAGTTTAAAGGTAGCCATGAGAAGAGGAATGTCTCCATTAAATAAGCATGGGCTTGGTTGTGAGAGCATCATAGCCTTTGTGATGGCATTATAGCCTTTATGTATAAAATCTCTAACCTGAGTTAAAGCAAATGTAATTTCTCTCACCTCATGACAGATTGAATAACGTCATATGGATAGCACTTGTTTTGCTACATTGCAAGAAATAAATTGATTGAATAGCCTTGTTGATTTGATTAACTTATATATGCTTTTTGTCTCCTATTCCCTATTAAGCTCATAGTTCTTTAGCTCATTCCTTTTAGTTTTTTTGTAAGTTATTAGAACAAAAGTATTGGATGGGCTAAGATCCTAAGTGCATGAGAGTTTCCGTGAATCTAAAAAGGAAACCTATGCTGGGATGCAAATATAGGTTATCATAAAGGAAGCTAACATTTAAATTGCTATTATTACCCATTTTTTTGTTTGGTAGAGATTCTAATTCCATATGAGAATAAAAAAATATGTCCCATAATATTTTTATAAACTCATGTATTTCTATTTTATTCTTATATAACATCTAGTAGGTTATATATTAAGTTAGAACCTTTGTGATTAATCCAAACAAAATAGTTATTACGTCTTAAACTAGGCAAATAATAGAATGGATGGCATCAACCCTTCAATTTAGGATACAACACTTAAGATAATGAGTATCAAATGATAACAATGAAGATTTAGAGAAAGTATGATGAATAAGATTATGAATTTTAAGAGATAATGGCCATTACAAAAAAATGTAATGTTTGAATGTTAGAATTGAAAGTCTATATAAAGATTGAAGACAAAGACCAAAAGACACAAGTCATAAAAAAGAAACAATAAGATTTGAGAATTCTAATAAGAAACTATTTTGAGAGAAAATTTATTATCTATTGTTGATGGTGAGAATTGTCTCAAAATGTGAGGAATTGTACTTCTAATCATTAAGAGAGTAGCTAAACTCTTTAAACTTAGTAGGAGAGTTATTTGACAAAATTGTGGGGGAGAACTTATAGACTTGTGTATTCTCAATGCCAATTGTGAAGTAGGGTAAAGTCGTGGAAACTAATAAGTTATGGTAAAGCTTATAGACTTCATCTTGATTTTGCTCAAATAATGGAAAGAGCTACTGTGGTATACTTGATCTCGGACTAAGTGCTAGAAGAGAGGAGCAACTAAAAGGGATGAACTACATAAATTATTGCTTGATTTCTAATTCCTAATCTTTTTCTTTTGCTGTACATTTACTTTATTTAATTAATTTTTTTGTGTTTGCTTAACATGTTGACATGTTAAGAATCACGAGTAGTCTTTAGATTAGAAGCTTACTGGCTAAAGTAATTAAATTTTAGAGTAAGCTAAGGACCTAAATGAACAGTTAAGAGGCTAAGTTAGAAGGAAATAGGGAGTTAAAGAAAAGATGCAAAATATAAGTTATTATTGAGGCTTTTGAATGGTAAATCTTTAATCTAAATTTATTAATTTCTTATCCACTAAAATGTAGAAAATGTCTAGTAATCATAGTAATCTTAAGTAACTAGAAGTGGTATAAAGATTAAGTATTTGAGATTTTATGGCAACTATCAATTCAACTACTCTTCTTAATTAATTATTAGGACCAACTGTAGAGGTAGGGATAAGCTACATAGGCAAATTACTTACTTCTTGCAATAGATATTGGATTGTGAGTTGATGGATAATGGGTTTCAATGATCGAAGTAAGTTAGAGAAGAGACTCTATAGAGGGCCTATTAATTCAATTTATTTGGAGAAGCTCCCTAATATGCGAAATACAAATCTATTGGCATACAATTTAAACAATTCTCTTTTGCTCCTAGAACTAAAAATAGCAAAAAAGAAGGATGACAAAAATATGCAAGTCTGAAAATGGGTAGTTAAAGGTTGATGGTTGTTCTAAAGTAATTAAGCAAGCTTGGTGTCAAAGGTTTGAGTAAGACGATGTGAAAGGCTTTATGGGTAAACTAAAAGCATGTAGATTACCTCGCATTCGATGGATTAAAGTTTTGGTTTGCAAAAATGTTAGAAAAATATGAATTGCATCATCAAGTAGCTTTACTACATTAAATGGAAGTTACAAATTTGTTGTTAAAAGAAGAGACCATGTTGCATCATTTGCAAGAATTTAAACAACAATGTTGGGACCAATAGTTATGCATACATTGGCTTAAGTATGGTAACAGAAACATTAAGCTTTTTTTTATCACATAACTCTTAATAGAAGGGTAAAAAACAAGGATCTCAAAATCAAAGATGAGAAAGGATATTGGAGAGGAGATGAAGATTTGATGCATGAAGCTTTTATAGCTTTCTTTACCAAATTTTGTAATGTTAACCATAACCAATCAATTGATACAACATTGAGTCACATTAAGAAGGTCATAGTGATGAGCAAAATGTAAGGTTAACTCAGCCCCTTAAAGAGGAAGAAGTTTAGGAAGTTATCTTTTAATTTAATATCCTGAGATCTCTAAATCTGGATGAACATAGTGGAAGTTTCTATTTATTACATTGGGAACTCATTAGCTCCTACATCTATGAGGTGGTTAAAAATTACATGTAGTCAGGCATGTTTTCTCTTTAGTTTAATGAAACCAATATTGTTCCAATTCAAAAAGTACCTTTTCTAGAAGATATATCACAATTTCATCTAATAAGTCTGTAATTTTTCATATTAGATCATTTCTAAAGTGCTTGCAAATATGTTACACCCACTCTTAGATAGTATTGTATCTCCATTGCAAAATGCCTTTATTCTTGGTCCAAGATAATGTGATAATGGCTTATGATGTTTTCTACTTTCTTAAATTAAATAATAGTAAGAAAAAACACATTTTTTTACTATTAAAGTAGATATGAGAACAGAATATGATCGAATGGAGCATTCATTTATAGAGACAACAATATATAGGATGGGTTTTTTTAGCATATTTGTATTATGTCTTATGTTACTTGAGTTTCATATAACCTAATGGTGAATGGTAAAAGGATGGGCATATTAAACCTAGTAACGGGATTGGATAAGGGGATCCTCTATCACCTTATCTTTTTTATTCTAGTGATTGATTGTTTATCTAAGATGATTCAAAATGCAAGTAGTTAGGGTTTATTGAGAGGGATAATAATAATAATAAAAAAAAAGGTCTAGCGCCTAGTTAAATAATTTTTTCCTTACTAACAACTCTTTATAGTTCTTAGTAGCTAGAAAGCAAAACCTTCACTTATTAAAAGATATTATTGAGTTATATTGTTAGATATTAGGCCAAGAGGTAGCTACCAAAAGAGTTCCTTAATGTTTAATTAGCCTACTTTGGAGGAGTGTAGAGATGAGTTGCAAATAAATATACAAAATAATCTTGGTATGTATTTCAATCTACTTACAGCTTTAGGAAGATCTAAAACCTAAGCTTTAACTTTTGTTAAGGAAAGAATTTTACATAAGTAACAGGTTGGATTAAATATCTAGCTTGTGCTATAACTAACTATTCCACGGGTACTTTTAGTTTTAATAAGAAGTGATGTGTGGAGGTAAATTGTTTAATTTCTAATTTCTAATAGGATGAGATTGAGGGGAAATAAAATACCTTAGAAGAAATGGTTGACTTTATCAAAAGAAAAAAATAGGGTGACTTAGGATTTAGAGATTTGGATTCTTTGAACCTAGAATTGTTAAGGAAATTAGCTTATAGGATCTTTTAAAACTTAGATGCTTTTGAGGGTTAGGTTAATCAAGTGTGTTTTTTTTTTTTCACATATAAATTTTATGAGCATCTTAAAGAGAGGTACCATTTCTTGGCGATGGCAAAATATTTTATTAGGGGAGGAAACCATATCTAGGGAGCTTATCTAGAAGTTATGAGACACTAAATTAGTCCATTTCAGAAAGATTCCTAGATAACTTCTTTGCTTAGGTTTGTGCTTCTACCTATAAATTTGGAGTCTCACTTACTAGATATAAAGATGCATTAGGCGATAAATACTTCAAACAATTGTTGGAAGCTCAAATTGTTTTATCGTAGGTTGATAGAGATGAAAAGAAAAGTTATATTGCATATTTCGATTGTTAAGACAAATTATAGTGATGGGTTAGCTTAGTCAAGGGAGAGAGCAAGTGCATACAATGTGAAGAGTTGTTACCATGCGTGA
This sequence comes from Lumnitzera racemosa, assembly GCA_024138005.1. NCBI lineage: Eukaryota > Viridiplantae > Streptophyta > Magnoliopsida > Myrtales > Combretaceae > Lumnitzera > Lumnitzera racemosa. The sequence goes on from JAMXBC010000007.1 coordinate 58,957,539, forward strand.
AAATCTTAGAAGCAGAGTTATCATTTAGTAGAGCTTCTACTTCACATGAAGTATAATAAATGGTGTGAAATATTATTTGGCACTTAAACTGCTAGTTAAAACACAAACACTACCTTGTAACGTTTATGTTTGAATACTTCAGCAACTAACTGTAACTAGTTCTACAAGAAAATTATATCTAGCTTGTTATGTAGCTTTAGCAAGTTTTTTGAAACTTTTGAGCATATATCTTTTCATTGTGAATGGTTTTGTGTGGTTTGATTTGATAGTCTAAATATTAGAATTGAAGACTTCCAATCTTCATGCACTGATAATTAGATAGAGGACATGTTGATGTATCTTAAGGTCCATCCACTTCCAAGGATAAGGAATTTCTTGCTAAGGCTACAATTACCATATAGTATATATGAAAACATACAAACTACTATATTTTTTACAAGGAGCAACCAAATTCAAGTATTTTTAGGATAAAGCCAATACGAGTACTTAAACTTTCATATTTTTATATTTTGATACCTAAACTTTAAACTCATTCATTTTAATACCCTAACTTTTTAAGTAAGATAAATTGGTATTTCCGTTATCGTTATTATAAAATATTGGAATAATAGTATAAATACATCAAGGTTCATTTTATTTCTTTTTTAGTGCTTAAACTTTATTTTTTATTTCATTTTGGTGCTTCAACATTTCAAAGTGAAGCAAATAAATATTCTTTATAACGGTCGTTATAACAAATATACTAATTTGTCTCATTTAAAAAGTTGTGGTACTAAAATGAACAAGTTCAAAGTTTAGCTACTAAAATGAAAAAACATGAAAGTTCAAGTACTTCTAACAACTTTATCCCATTTTTTATAATAGCAGTTAAAAAGGAATTATTAGCCTTCACTTAAGACATACAAGAATGTACATAGACAGCTAATTTATTTGAAGAATCTGTGGCTCACACTCTGACTGTAGTAGACTATAAGGAAATCAATAGCAACAACTAAAGTGAATTGATAACCCCTTGATATGCATAACATCAAGGTCAACTATGATGGTTTGGTTTATGTAGTGAATGAGGAGGTTTAGGAGAATTTTGAAGCAAGCTACAACAATATCCATTAATTCATGTGACAATGAAGTTAATGAAGCATGCATGATTCGGGAAGAACCTGGATTTGTGTAAAGCAAGGGTTAATGCAATATTGAAGTGAAGTCTAATTCATTGTCGGTTGCTAAAGCTATTTCCTCACCTACACTTGCATCAAGGAAGATATCTAGGCTCATTCATAATAGTTTACATTTAAGATCCATGTTTGACAATTGATCTATTTCTTTCATTCATTGTGAAGTGAATGTACATGCATATTAGATTGCTACCTAAGCTAAGTATATGATAAGTTGTAGTTTCTAGGTTAATCAACCCCATCCTGCTTAGTTCCTTTCTTGTTTGTAGACTGGGCTACTAAGCCCTTAAATCTGTAAAGTTGACTTTATGTTAATTGAACTTTCTATTTTCTAAAAGAAAAAAAATTATAGACCATTTGATGTACATGTATTTTTTTTATATTGATATAAATTTAATACAAAATAAAACTCGAATAAGATCTACAGACATAAATAATCAATACTCTTATTGACTCTATTCCCTTCCTCTAAGCCAAGTTACAAGCGTATTAAGTTTATCCCGCTAAGAGAAGTGGTTTAAGAACAACATTTGATTGACCATTAAAGATAAACTCACTATTACCCATAATATATTTACTTCCATAGTTTTTTTTTTCTATTATTTTACATTTAATTTATATCTCTATGGCCTTACTTAGTTTAAGCAAATTGCTTTTCTTTGTAGATTGCAATGTAAGCAAAACAAATATAAAAATGTGTGATGAGTTCCTCTATTTGAAAAATAATGAAACTAATTGCATGAATAATATTTCAAATTATTTATGCTATTAGATATGCACCCTAAATGTGAAGAAGAATCATCACTTAACTAAATCTAATATGAAATAGTTCTTTCCAAGGTGATGGACTATTGACCTCAGGACCCCTTACTTGAGCTCGACTTTAAGGTCTCTAAAGCTTAGCTAAGCATATATTGACCATATAATTGTTCGGGGACGAGTCCCAATGTTAGGATGGACTGTGGCCTAATTTGTTGCGTAGTCAATCCGATTGCACTCTGATCCATATTGTTGAAGGCCATACTTCCAAGCCCCAAACCCTAGCAACTTTAACTGACCTTACTAATACCCAGGTCCTAACTTGAGGTCTCCGTGTATCGACTAAGTTAACCATCGACAATTTACCTACTAAGGTTCTAACATCGCGTTGTCAACTTATTCCTATGCTGAAACAACTCAACCTTAAGGAATCTCATTGCTAGAGCATGGTACTAATGACATCTTGATACATGGTTAGTTTTTCTAATATTGTACTATATTGGTTTTGTCTCGTTTGTCTTATTTACCCTTTTGAGTATGTGTTAGGATTTAACATATGTGTATTACCGTTTCTATAATTTTTGGCATACTTAGGTTGCTCTAAGAACTTACTATAAATAGTCATTTTCCTTGTACAATCAAAATCAGCTATTACATCTTATATGAATATTCTTCCTCCCGTGAGACATTTCTTCAAGTGTTGTTTACACTCTTAACTAATTCCATTAGTAATTGGGAATTAGAGGTGAATGGACCTTATTTTTCTACTTGGGAGCCATATTAAGGAATGAGACTAAGTCGTATTGAGTTCATCAATGAATCACATTCAATGAGCTACTTCATGAAGCTACTACTTGCTGTTTTAACTTTATCTTCTATTTCTTTGATATCTTAAAAGACCAATCCCCTTACTATGGTAAGCCCTAATGATAACTTAACTCCTAGGTACATATATACTTTTCTTAGTATTAGAGCTTCAGGTTCCAACCAAAAACATATGAGTGTTGCATTCTTGAAGATGCTTTGTAGTTGAGTAGTATTAAGGTGTCAAGTTGGTGTTATGAGTATTGTCAAATGTTGGATGCTTTGTTATACTTTGTTCTTGCATTCAGAAACAAAGCAAGGTTTGTCATGGCGTAGATAGGGTAGTGGTAGGATACAATTCTTTTAGGTTATTGTATGTTTTACCTAGGTTACAGTTGTTATAGATATGTGCAATTGTATTTGGAGGATAGTAGACATTCATATCACTTTCTAAGCTTATACTACAGTGATATCAAAACCAAGCGTGCAAGTTAAAATTAGGTGATGTTAAGAGTGACGTACCAGGTTGTTGTTGCCATGAACAATGGACCTCACGGTTTATGGATGAGTAAAGACAAAATGTAAGCACCATTAAAACTAACTTAGTTGTTATAGTTCAAAGATTTGTGAATGCCCAACCTGTTGAAGGGGGTATTGAACATGACTAAGTTGAAAGAGATAGGTAGAGAGTACATGGAGGCAGAATTTGAGCTAATATTGCCTTGGATGCCCCATCACCTCAGCAAGCCTAAGCGGAAGTAAGAGCATAATGAAGACTTGAGCTAGAAGAAGTTATCAAGGAAGAAGTGAAAGAGGATGAAGATGGGGATGGTAATTTTTATGAGCTTGAGAAAAGAGATGAATGGCCTTATTGAGGAATGGATAACATTAAAGTCTAGATGCCAAGCTTCTCTAGTACAAATAATGTCAATGATTATTTAGATTGGGAAGAGAATATTAAAAAGATATTCAATTGCTATGACTATGAAGATGCTATGAGAATTTGGTTAGCCACCCTAAAATTCTTAAGATATGCAATGATGAGGTAGCAGAAGGTGCAAAGTGATAAGCTTGACGACAAATTAAGATTAAGAATGAAATGAAGCATGTCTTAAGGAATATATTCATTCTCAAGCATTCTAAGCAAGACAATTTTAAATGCCTCTAAGAGCTCAAGCAAAGAGGTAGAACTATAGACGACCATATCCAAGAATTTCACCTATTGTGATCCATTGTGATGTAAAAGAGCCTGAGGCTAAAACCATTGCCAAATTCATATCTAGCCTACGATATGAGATAGGGAATGTGGTGGAAGTGTAGCGAATTGGAACTTTGAATGTACCTATCCACATTGCCTAAAGAGTTCAAAGGCAAAGGCAAAACCAATCGAATTGAGCTCTTATTAGCAAACTTATCTCTCAAGGCTAACTTAATAGAGTGCTAATAGGATCAATTTCTCAAAACAATATATATGATATTATATTTCAATAAAGCAAATTTTTACTGGATATGTTTATTAATTACTGGGAGCTTGATGTTTTAGTCCTGAAAAGAAATGAGTCATTAGAGATAAATTATTTAGTTATAAAAATAATATTTAGGGGGCAAATGACATATAATGTGATTATGTAATCATGTAGTATATACATTATATGCTCGATATGTAAATATATTATTAAATATATTAAATAATTACTAAAAATCGTAATTAATTAATAGGAAATTTTAAAAAATTATTAAAACCACCTAGACTTCATAGGAAATCGCATATCATTTCTTAAATAAAGTTAAGACATCCACTAATGTGCTGGCAAGAGCAAATAAAGGATAATTGTTAATAAAATATTAAAGTAATTAGTTATGTGACATATGGATTACACAAATCCACTTCCAACTTGACTAGAGATCTAAGAAAGAATATTGAGGGTTCATTTAGAAATATTTCAATAGAACGAACATACAAAAATGCTCTCTTGAAAATTATTTTGTATATTTAAAAAAAAATTGAAAAATTCCAAGTAAAAATAAGGGATTAATGGCTCTTATAGCTGCACTTAACCTGACATTGCATGGCTTATAACTTAAACATTTAGGGACAAGAGTGGTTGGGCCAACACACCCTAGTGGGCGGAAGGTGACCAGAGTACTGTAGGCTGATGAGTGCTCAATTTTCCATTAGAATTTGATTTATTTTCTAAAAAGATCAAATCAACTCAAAAAATTATGAAATTTAGTTTCCCATAGTTATTTTACATGTACTTTTATAGTAATTTTTTTTTTATAACATCAATTTAGGATACTTACTTAAAAACATGCCTTGTTATTAGAAATTTTGATTAATTTTTATAAAATATTAAATGATGTTATTTCGAGCTAAAAATTCTTATGTAACACTCCTATAATAAATTCTAAATTAGGGTAACAAGAATTTTTTAAAAACATTATGTCTACTATTTATGGAAATTTATTTAGTACTTATTAACAGTTTTGCTAATTATATGAAATAAGGGGATTTTGATATATTTTGTGTGTGAAATCAATTTAGTCGAACTCCTACTTATTAGTATTATTAAGATATGTATAATATTTTAAATTCAAAGTATAATTATTTCCCTATTTTTAGTCATTTATTAAAGAAACAGAGCTTAAATATGTATTAAAGAGTATATCATATAATATGCGATTTTAGTATTTTGCATGATCAAAATATGATTCCTACCATTTTTTGAATATAATGTGTATTTCATGGATTTTGTAAAGTACAAATACTAAGTAATATGTATTTCCTGATTATCTATACATATTTTGCTCTATACATTGATTAAAAGTAAAATTGCTAAATTGGCATGCAGTATTAGAGAGTTCTAGCTATTGTTGTAGTTAGAGTAAAATATAATGATCTTAGGTTGGTTTTCTAAGAAATGGAAATCATATAAGCATGATAATATGGGCGAGTTAGAAATAGATTTGGAAGCTATAATACTTAAGTATTTTTAGGTAAATTAAATCTAGACGAGTGAACTAAATGGGAGAGTCCATGTTCCATGATTTTGCTAAGATGAGATAATTTGCTAGGTTCTTAGATATATTCTCCAGATGCCTAGAATTGTAGTTGATCAAACTAGATGAGTTGCTAGACTGATGAGAATATCAGTAATGATGCATGTCACATGCATTAGCATGGCATATAATTTGTATTATCTTATTTGCTACTCGGATATTGATTGAATATGAAAGTTGTATACCTATATTATGTTCTATGGTCTATTGTTACTTGTTATCCACTCTCACTTAGCTCAATAGTAGCTGAGAGGATAAGTTTTCTCTTATCCTCAAGTTTAGGGGTAGACTTTTGGAGAGCACTAGATAGAGTCAGCTATTTTGAAAATAAAAGTATCACCAAGTAAGTATAATGGAGACCTAGAAGTCTAATGGAAGTTTAGTGTTCAAGTTTTTGAAGTTTTTAAATGATATACATACTTGTGATCAAAATCCTATAACTGAGCTCCTTTAAGCACCAAGTATATATTTGATAGGAATCAACTCCCCAAACTAATCACATACAGCCGAGCTAAAGGACTCTAAGGACTCATGTAGAGAATGTTAGCTCAAAGCCCTATCTAAGATAGGAATTCCTATCTTGACCTCCATGATTCACTCTATTGCTAACCTAAATATCGAGCTCTCATGAATAGCAACATAGTTCCTGAATCTACTGAGTAGACGTGCTAACATGCCGAGCAACTATGCCATGATATAGACAACATTCGAGAGTACCAACCTTAAAAGACTATCCGAACCAATCTCTCGAGTCGACTACCAGTACCTAACCCTATTCTAAGTCGAATACTGTCTAATGACTAATTGATTAAGTTCCAACCTAATCCAAATCAAGTTAGCTCTAACTACAAACTCTCTTTTCTTCATTTTGTCCAAATTATACTATATTTCAGAATGCCAGCCACCATGCGACATGTATCTTCTAGCACAACATTGTAGAAGGATTTCTTACATTTCCACTATGAATATTCTTTGTCTCTTTTACCCTTCTTAGTATATTTCATGTATTTCAATCGTAAATTACCCTTTTAGCTTTTCATACATGCTTATAACCCTAATGGGGCTAGTATATAAACCCTATTTGTTGTATGCAGACACAATCTAATCATACTCATTATTAGATTATTACAAGTTATCCTTTAGAGCAACCTTAGTGTTCTCATTATCCTTTTTATCTCTTATTTATTCCCTTTAGTAAGGAATAATGGTAGGTAACCCTATAGTTCGAACTGGTGAGTCATTTCCAATAAATTGTAGGTCGAGTAGGATTGATTAATGCTTCATATCTAGTCGGTAGCTGCCTAAACTTTTCTAGTCTTCTTTTATCCTCTTTCGATTCTCCTTATTGTGGTGCTTCACCATGTATTCAGCCTTAGAAACGCATCAATAATGAAGTATTGTTTTGTTATAATTAAGCTTATTTATAATAGGTTTACCTGTATGATAAGGCATCCTATAATATGTCGGGATGTGATAGTTAAAGCTTCAAACATAAGTCCCAAGAGATTAAGTGTTTTAAATACCTAAGCTTTGGATAGATGTCTAACCAATGCCTAAACTAATGAGTGATGACCATCAAAGGGGAACAACCTTAGTTTGAAGTTAAGAGTGCTGGGGAGGAAGAAGTTGAGGTGAAGCACCTGTTGGATGGGTTCCAAGAAGACTCAGATGCCTTGGTTTGACTTGAATACAGGAAATATTAGAATATGGTCCTTAAGAGGGTTCTCAATACCATAATTTCTAAAGAGAATGAGTTAATGGAGAACTTCTTCCATACAATTTGTAAGGTAAATGTAAGGTTATGTACTCCAATCATAGATGGGGTTAGTTGCACTAATCTCGTGCTTTATAGAGTAGTAAGTGCTTTGAAGTTGCTAACCTTGCCCCATCCCTAACCTCACCAAATACATAAGTTGAGTGAGAAGGGTAGGCTTCAAGTTAACAAGCAGGCTAGAGTGCTAATCGCTATTAGAGATAAGTACAAGGATAAGGTATTGTGCAATGTCCTACCAAATGTATGCATCACATATACCTATGGCTTGGGCTTAGCTTTTTAATCTGAGAGTACTCTACAACGGTGATTGAAATACCTATATGTTCTAGAAGGATGGAAAGAAGGTTGTTTTAAGCCCAATGAGTCCAAGGGAAGTTTAGAGGCATAGGCTCAAATCTCAAAGTCCCATGAAAAGAAGTCCTTGACAATCTCTCCAGTAGGTTTCTCTAAGTCAATTGAGTTAGAAGATCATGTATTCCTATTTGTTAGAAGGTTACAAGAACTTAAAGGGGTCAAAAAATTATTGACTAAGGTCTAAGCATTCCTTAATAGTTTGCTAACCTATTCCCAAAATAATTGCTAAAAGGACTATTATCAACTAAAGGCATTATGCATTACATAAACCTCTAGCCAAGAACAGCTTTTCCTCATCAAGCTTCCTATAAGCTCAATCATGAGTAGTTAGTTAAGTTCAAGAAACAAGTTAATGAGTTGATAGACCACAAATGTATATTAACAGCCAAGATATTAACAAAATCACAATCAAGTATCGATATCCCATACCTTGGCTAGAGGACATGTTCGAAGAACTATATGGTGCACGAGTCATTTCCAAGGTAGATTTAAAGAATGGCTATCACCAAATCCATATGAGACCATACAATGAGTAGAAGATAAGCTTTAAGAGAAAGGATAATCTCTATGAATGGTTAGTTATGTCATTCAAACTAACAAATGCATCAAGCACTTTCATACAACTAATGAACCATGTAATTGGCAATAGCATTGTAGTTTACTTTGATCACATCTTGGTATATAATGCTAACCTTTCCTCTCATGTTGAGAGCCATATTCAATATTCTCTAAGTTAAATGCTTGTTTGGAAATATGAAGAAGTATGTGTTCTATTGGAAGGAAGTAGTATCTCTTGGATATGTTGTGTCTAATGGTGGTATCCAAGTAGATGATGAGAAGGTTAAGGCTATTCTTGATTGATCAACCTTAACTTATGCAATGGATGTCTGAAGTTTCCATGGTTTTGCATCTTTCTTCTAATGATTTATTCAAAATAGTTTGATAACAATACTTTTAAGCAAGCTAACTAAGAAAAACTTTGAGTTTAGATGATTTGAGAAGGCTCAAAAGAGTTTTGAGGAGATTAACTTCAAGTTAACTTCAACCGTTATACTTACATTACCAAATTTTGACAAAGTTTTCAAGCTTGAGTATGATGCCTCAAGAGTAAGCATTGGTGTAGTTCTCATACAAGACCATCGACCTATTTCCTACTTTAGTAAGAATCTCAATAGTACTACTTACTCAACATATAATAAAGGATTTTATTCCCTTGTTTGAGCTCTCCAAACCTAGGAACACTGTCTACTATGTCTGAAGTTCAGCATTTATAAGACCATAAGTCTCTAAATATATTTGTAAGGTTACCAAAAGCTTTCACACCATTATATTAAGTAGGTGGAGTTTCTTGAGACGTTCTCCTATGTGATTAAGTACATAAAGAGCTATTTTAATAGCATAACCAATGCCTTATCACCTCAACATGTATTTATCACAATCTTACAAGCTTAGATACTCGACTTTGGTACTCTCTTAGACCAATATGAGCAAGATGCTTACTTTGGGCTCGTTATGGCCAAATGTAGATTCGAAAGTGTTATGGATGAGTTCTATTTAAACTAAAGATTTTTTATTAAAGGAAGACGAGATTGTGTTTCGAACAGCTCAACATGGGAATCATTAGTTGGGAAAGCTCTTGCAAGAGGTGTAGTTGGCCATTTTAGGGAAAAGAGGATATATGAACTATTGTAAGAACACTTCCATTGGCCAAGGAAGATAAAGGACATTCATAAAGTATTAGAGAGGTGTAAGGTGTATAAATGCACAAAAGGTCAAAAGGAACCCTATAGGAAGTACACACCTCTACCTATGCTTAGGTAGCCTTAAACTAACCTAAGCATGGACTTCATGCTTGGATTACCTAAAACAACTCAAAAACATGATTCCATCATGATAGTAGTTGATTAGTTTAGCAAGATGAGCCACCTCATCTCCTACCATAAGATTGATGATGCTTTATCTATTGCAACCCCCTTTTGCAGGAAATTGTATAGTGTCATGAGGTTCCTTAGAGTATTGTATCTGATTGAGATGCAAGATTTATAAGTTTCTATTAGAGGATCTTATGGAAAAAGGTCAGCACCAAGCTAATGTTCATCACTTCCTACAAACCTTCAACGGACGACTAGACTAAGGTAGTTAACAAGACAATTAGAAGCCTAATTTGAGCCACTTCAGGAAAGAATTTGAATGACTAGGATTTGTGCCTTCCTATCATTGTGGTTGCTTTCAATAGCTCTACCCACAACTTATGATATGCCTTAAGGCCCAAAGGTTGGCTAAAGCATAATGTGCAGCTAACACAAACTAAAAATGGGGTTAAAATGGACGTAAGGAAATAACGTGTAAACCAAGGTTTAAATGTAAATGAAATGGATATCACACACCTAACATAAACACAAATAGAGGTTGTGGTTGAAAATAGGTTTCAATTGAACTCATAGAAACCTTAATCAATTTCACAAAGGTCTTAATGGGGGTAGATGCAACATACTACCAAACCAAAAGAAGGTTCACGACAATCTTGAAGAAGATTGATAAGAACTCTAAAGGGATTAAAGAGCAATAAGGGCACTTTAGCTTAGAGAAGCTTTGGTAAGCAACTAGTGAGAAGATAAGAAAGATAAGTGTATTCTTCACTATTGGGTATTCTAAGTCTAGCTACTGTTTATAAATAATACTATTAATAGTAAACCCTCAAACTCTAGCGGTAAAAATGTAAATAATTATAGGGCTTCAAACCCTAAAGATTAGGCTCATAAACTAAAATAAGAAAATAATAATAAGTACAAAACTATGCATTTTTAGTAGGAAGGTTGGCATGTAAGTCATCTGAGCTATTTTAGAATAGGTTTATTCCAAGTTGGATTAGAATGGCTACTTAGTGTCTAAGTTGGAACTAAAGTTGTTGCAACCTTAGTATGCTTTGTTGAGCTTCCAATAAGGTCAGCCCGTAGTTGCTAAACTTGACAATTGGTCAGCAAGACGAGCTTAGTCACTTTCTAAGCTAGTCTCCCTCTTTAGAACCTCAGTTGGTTAGACTAGGGCTCCTTGGAGGTCAATAACACGTCTACCTCTCTCGTCCTTGCCATCCTGATTTCTTCCCTTCTATAAGCCTTTTCCTATCAGCTTAGCCTAAGGGAAAGCAGGTTGATTTTAGTTCAAGACAAGTTAGCCGTAGCTTAGAAGGGGTCAGGGGCCAATTCCTACCATCATTGCTAGGTCAAAAAGAAGTCGTCCTCAACTTTAAATGATGAGCTTAGGCCTAGATTCCAAACAAACTTCTTTTCCCCTTCTACTTCACTACAGGTGCGGGGCTTCTTTGTATCTCCTTTACACTCTTTAGGATTAAGCAATAGATCGTCTTATTCTTGCAAACTACAAAAGTGTTGTGGAAGCCATCATGATTCACTCCTCGATTATATTTCTATGGTCAACTTTAATGAGATGTGTAACATTCATTGGTATTACGTCAAAGTTCATCTCCTCTTTGCATTGTCCTACTCTAAAGGATATTCAAGCTCTTTTATGTATGTAGACCATTCCCTTCTCATTAAAGCATTTCAGTCCACAAGGTTGAAGATGAAGGAAGGCCAGCAATTTCATTCTTATGACTAGCTTGGCAGAAACAATGGTTATATAGCTTCCATCATATAAAACTAAGGAATAGGTCTTCCCATTTACCAAACATCGAATTTGGAAGAGATTCTCTCTTTGGCTAAGGTCTTCTTTTAGGTCAGCTTAGTTGTCCATCATAGCTAAGAACTCACCTATCATTAGATAGATTATTATTTCATACTAACTTTCCAAGATCATGTCACTTTAGCTCTCCACTTGAGCATCCATTACTTCTCCTATCAAAATCATGACCCTTTTGTTTGGGTATCGTAAAGTAGTGTTTCCATATTTCAGGCACTTGACTTCTCAAGCTTTAGAACCGAGAACTTTCTCCTTCTTTACCTTCTTTATATTAGCTAGGTCAAGTCAATTAGACTCTCCCTTCTCAATTTTCTTCTACGGCTTCTTCTTCTCTTCACTCTTCTCAAGCTTTAGGTTGCCATATTAAGGTCAACTAGTCAACTTTTAGTGTATCCCCCTTAGTCTCTCAACCTTTAAGGTAAGGTTGATTTGCTCATCTAGACAGTTGAACAGTTGAAGCTCGGTCATGTCGACAATGTCATCTCTCAAACCACTTAAGAACCTAGCAATAGTTCAATCTTAAGGCTTAGCAACCTTGCATCTAGTCATCAAGGTATCGAACTCCTATAGGTACTCCGTAATAGTGTTTCTACCTTGCTTGAAGCATTTCCTACTTCAAGTAAGTCGACACAAAGCATTGGCTCATCAATCTCTACATAAGTCTCCAAGTTTTGATTAGCTCTTTGCCTTCAACATCTCACTTGGTGACTAACTTATCTCGCCATAGATTAGTATACTCAACAAGGGATAATGAGGCCAACTTAACCTTAGTTGAAACATCACATTTGTAGCATTTGAATAGTTTCTCAACTCGAGGAACCCAATTGAGGAACTCCTTAAGTCAGCTATTACTATTGAAGGTTAGTAGTTTACAATTAATATTCTCTAAACCTCAGCTAAGAGTTCAGGGCTCGTCCCTTTTATTCTGAGATAGTGGATTCACCTTAGATCCTTCACTTCTATGAGAGTTATGTTCATCCCATACTCTTCTCTACTCTCGTTCTCTTCAATGCTGCTTGGCAGCTCTTCTAAACTATTAGCTATCATTGTTAGGCTCATTGGAGTCACTTTGACTAATCAAAACTCAGTGTTGTCTTTCATCTTGACCAATACATTAGTAGCCTCTCACTAATCCAATAAGCTCCTGGATAGAGTTCTTAAGATTTTGAATCTAATATTCAAGATTAGATACATTGCCATAGGCTTCTATGGGGACTATCTCCATTGATGTTCACACTATCTTTTGACATAACTTTTCCATATAATAATTTTACTAAGGAATTTTATCAAACACGTAGTACACTCATCTCAAGCTCTATTTAGGAATCGCTACAACTTCTAATCTACTACTACCCATAACTAACAAAAACCACCACAATTAATACAAATACTACTAAGAACATAAACACCATTACGACAACTATAAACAACAACTACACTTTAGAACAATTAGTTCAATAAGGATATACAAACTTGCAAATCAAACTTTAAGAACACTAACACACGTGTCTCCCCAAAGCTCTAATACTAAGATGATATGCCCCAAGGTCCAAAGGTTGGTTGGAGCATAATATACTGCTAACATAGACCATGAATGGGTATGTGTGTTCGAATGTATTTAAGGAAATAACATGTAAACCAGGGTTTAAATGTGAATGTAGGTAGTTATCGCATACCTAACACAAACACAGATAGAGGTTATGCTTGAAAATGGCTTTTGATGTAACTCATGAAAACCTAAATCAAGATTACGGGGGTTCTAATGTAGGTAGATGTATCAAACTACCACACCAAAAGAAGTTTCACCACAATCTTGAAAATTGGTAAGAACTTTAAAGGGATTTAAGAGCAATAAGGGCACTCAATAGTTAGCTTAGAGAAGCTTCAATAAGTAACTGGTGAGAAGATAAGAAAGATAAGTGTACTTATCATTGTTGAGTATTTTAAGTCTAGCTGTTATTTACAAATAATACTATTAATAATAAATCATAAAACCTTAGTGGCTAAATTACAAATAATTATACGACCTAAAACCTTAAAGATTAGGCCTATAAACTAAACTAAGGAAAATAATAATATGTACAAAACTAAGTCATTTGAGATGTTTTGGAATAGGTTTATTCTGAGTTGGAGTATAATGGCAGCACAATGTCTAAGCTAGAACTAAAGTTGTTGTAGCCCTAAAGTGCTTTACCGAGCTTCAAATGAGGTCAATCCATAGTTGCAAAAATCGAGGATTAGTTGGCAAAACGTACTTAGTCACTTATTGAGCTAGTCTCCTTCCTTAGAATCTCAATTGGTTAGACCCCAGGCTCTTTGGGGGTCGGCAGCACATCTACTTCTCTCGCCTTTATCATTGTAATTTCCTCCCTTATATAGGCCTTTTCCTATCAACTTAGCCTAAGGGAAAACAGGTCGATGTTTGCTCAAGACAGGTTAATAGTGGCCTGGAGGGGGTCAAGGGTCGATTCCTATCAACTTAACTAAGTCTGTCTTTGAGGTTATTTATAAGCTAAACCTAAACTTACCCTTATACATGATCATTAGCTTGACCATAAGAGGAGAAATTCCATGAGGATTACAACATGTTGAAGAGTTCCAAAGGGTGCCTAAGAAGGTCATTGAACAATTAGCTAAGACTACAGCCTATCAGCAAAAGTAAGGTAGTAGAGATTAGAAGAATAATGTCTATAGCCTCAAAGACTTAGTCTAGAATCATGTTAGCAAGGAATGGTTTCTAAGCAAGAAAGTGAATAAGCTTTCAGCAAGGCCTAACAATCCCTTCAAGATTCTTTGGTGAATCAATGGTAATACATATGAGATTAAACTACTCGAGGGGTATGGAGTGTCATCAACCTTCAACATCGCTAACTTAATGACCTATGTTCTTGAAGATGAGACTAAACATGATTTAAGGGCAAATCTTCAATACTCTTAGGGAGCTGCTAGATTTTTTACCTTGAAACCCCTTACCTAAGCTTGACTTTGAGGTCATCAAAGCTTAGCTAGGTGTATGCTGACTTTATAGCTTGCCAAGGATGACTTCTAGTATTAGGAGGGCCTATGGCTCAATTCATTACACAATCAATCTAGTTGCACTCTGATTTGAGCTATTGGAAACCATGTTGCTGAACTTTAAATCCTAATCACTTTAGCCAACCTTACTAATGCCAAGGTATTAGCCTGAGGTCTCTATGTACTAACCAAGTTATGTACTAACAATTCACCTACTAAGTTGCTAGTGTCTCCTTACCGATTGGTTCCTACTCTAAAACGGCTTGTCCCTAGTGAACATCATTGCTAAAGCATGGCACAAATAGCATCCTAATACATACTTACTTTTTCTGACATTGTATTATATTCCTTTTGTCTCATTTTTCTTATTCACTCTTTTATGTATGTATTAAGAACTTACAATTGTATATTGCTCTTTTTGTAATTTTCTACATCCCTATGTTTTCCTAAGGACTTACTATAAATAGTCTTCCTCTTATGAGACATTCCCCCAAGTGTCCTCTACTCTCTTATCTAGTAACATTAGTAATTAGGAATTAGTGGTGAGTGGACATTCATCTTCTACTTATGAGTCATATCAAGTGAGAAGACTAAGTCATGTTGAGTTCATTGGTGAGTTACAATCGAGGAGTTACTTCACAAAGCTACTCTTTGTTGTTTCATCTTTATCTTCCATTTCTTTGATATCTAAAAGGACCTATTCCCCCTTCTATGATAAGCCCTAGCAATAGCTTAGTTCTTAGGCATATTATCGTTAAAGAGTCTAAAGAATTGGAATATAAAAGCGAGAAACAAAAATATAAGTTTCTACAACTTATATAATAGTTTTGAAATACTATAAATATACTTATAGTAGTTATAAAAAAAAAACTTAAAATACATGATGGAAATAAAGAAATGAAGAAATTGAGCTGTTAAAAAAAATCTTAATCTATAATATAACATTCAAAGAGGGAAAATTAGAGTTAAAACTAGTTTTTTTTTTTTTTGCATTATTTAGTTTGAAAAAAGAAATAAATTATGAAGAACCAAATGGTTTAACTCATTTTGATTTATTAATGGTATAAATTTAAATATGTAATCCTCCTTATAAACTTTTATATTAGAGATAAAACCTGAACAAAGATTATGAATATCTAACAGGAGACTAGGGAAGAGAGAAAGAGAAGAAGAAAAAAGTCATAATATGATCAAGAAGATGATATAATGCCTTAAGAATCAATAGGTTAGTAAAAGTCTAGTTATAGTTTTTTTTTTATTATTATTTTTTGGATCATTCAACTAATATATGTACAATCAGTTAATTTGGTTAAAAAATATAAGTTTGTATCAAGTTTAACATATAAAATAGGTTAAAAATGTAAATTTCTATAAGAAAATGATTTTATACCTGAATTGCCTCAACAGTCTCATAAAACCACAAACTCATAAAATCTTATCAGCAAAATCACAATTTTGACAATTATGATTCTTTATAACTAAAGCCAAGTTTACATCACAAATTAACAATATTTGAAAATTAAGCTTATTAAAGAAGATTAAAGGATGAAAAATTTCTTTTAATAGTGGAAACAGTATCTAGATGGAGACTAAAACAAAAGATTTTACACATAACCATCTCACACTAACTAACTTTTATTAAAGGAAAGGAATTCATTGATATAGTCAATTTTTAACCAAACACCACTTATTCTCATTAATCAATGATAGCAACTCTACACTAGCGCTTACAAGCATAAAAATAATTACATTAAAACTGTTAAATAAACCTATAATATGGAGCCTCAAAATATGAATAGTTTATTTTATTATACCTCATAAATTTATTTCTTTAGAGAAAAAAAAGGTTAATATGGTCAATTTGGTTATTAGATGGTTCTTACTAAGGATTTATGCAACCTTTCAAGATAAATTTAGGCTTCTACAACTAATTCTTACAAGGCACATTTCTGTTGAAACTTTATCATATAATGATACTATATAGTAATTAATAACTAATAAGTTTTATCACCAAGTTTTTTGAATTATACTAATGAAACAAAGCTCTATCTAACAGAAAAATAATATATAAAAACTTAAAGATTTAGCTTAGTGTTAGCATTAAGGATGCAAGTGAATGGGTTGTTACAAGGTATTCAACTTGTCTAATTGGCTAATTACCCTATAGGGTATTACCTTCGAAAGCTTTTAGATAGGTTTGGGCATTAGTGATAGGGAATTTTTACTAAAGGCCAAATACGTCCTCTTAAGAGCTTAGCCCAAGCTCTTTGGCCTAGTTTTGATCTTTTCATGTAGCCATCTACTACCCCCTAAGTTCCTAAGAATAAGAAAATGGTTTACAGGCTTATTCCCCATATGACAAATATGTCAACCATCATTGGTAGAATAGTTGTAAACTTGTGGATATAAATATAGTTTTAGAATTTTCATACTTCTTCTTCACTTGTTTTAATTCCCATTCTCTTAGTCTTTTCTTTCTTCGTACCCTTCCTAATATTTACTTAGGCATTAAAGTGGTTACGCTAGAATTACCTTAACACCCCAAAAGCCCAATTCTTCTTCTTTTACAAACCTTAAACATAATTTCAAGCTGACCATTGAAGTGTAGAATTTTGATTGTTAATAACCTTAATTTTTTTTTCTTTTGCAAGTCTAAAACAAAATTTCAAACCCACCATTGAAGTGTATAATTTTGATTTTACTAAACATTTAGCAATTTAAACCCCTATATGGTTTTGATTTAGTCATCAAATTTAAGTAAAAGCGAATGGAAAAACCTAACTAGCTAAAAGAAGAATTTTTTTTTTTTTTGCCACAAAGAATAATATTTTTCTTAGTGAAAATAATTAATAATACTACAGAACACAAATTTCAAAAACTTAAAATAGCACCATGCTATATAGCCTATATCTAGTGAAAAAGTTAGAAGTGTTTGAAAAAGTTAGTGACCATAGTTCATGTAATTCATAGTGATAATAAAGGGAAAAGTTTTACATTATTCCTATGACTATTTACCATGTATTGATTATAACTAGAAAAATTACATGTCACAATTTCTAATTTCGACTACATATATTTATTTGATTAACCTAACAAACTTCAATTAGATTTGGTTAATAATTGTTATAAACATAAAATAAAATTCCTTAGAAAGATAAGTTAAAATAAGGGCATTTTAGTAATATTTTCTCATAACCTTTTAAGAACAAAGTGAATACTTTCCTTTTATCTTTGTAAAGAATCAAAATATACCTTATGGACCATGAAAACCTTTTTATTTCCTGTATGTTATGAGTTTCTCAAAAATTAGAAAATGACAAAGCTACATCTCTCTCTTTCTTGTCTCTTAACATGCACAACTTCCCTTATTCTTCCTTTAAAACTTTTTATTCCTTCTTTTCATTTTGAGGTGATTTTATTCCATCTCTTCCATTCTTTCCTTCTATACTTTTAAGAGAAGTCCTATTGAGAATTTTAGTGGTTTAAGGATAAGAATGGTGCAAGTGTGTAGAAAATGTAATCAAAATATGACCTCTTCTGCCATAAGTTTGACCTACTCTTTACCTCTAACATCTTCTATGCCACCCTTTTACCTAAGGTCGTTTTTAAGGACTCCAAGCGCTCAATTTTTAAATGATTGAAGATGAGCAGGCTTACATCTAAATCTTCCTTCCCCATCACTTGCTCCCTCGTACAAGTTGCCCATTCCCTTCCAAAAGACTATTTTAACCATCTTGCAAGGCTTAAATAGTTTAGGCCATCAGCTAATCTTATATTAATCCTATTTCTATTAGATGATTCATCCAATAACCAAATTCTACATGGTTTGATGGACCTTTAGTACACACTAACCAATGAATATTCTTTCTTCTTTCATGTGGATTTCGTCCATTGTCATATAATTATTCCTTTTATTTTAGGTGTAACTTTTTAGGTTTTTTTTTCCTTTCCTAATAGTTACCATGAGTAACTAGTATAAAAGAACACATTATGTAAATTGCAAACACCTTTTGTCTTATTCATATTGAATATGCATATTTACTGGGTTTTCTTGTAAGCTTAGCTTCAAGATTTCCTTCTACACACTAATCTACCCTGACATAGTTAAGGTTAGTGGTGGGAAGACCTCTTTATATTACTTATAAATCACATGAAGTGGTAGATTGAGTGATGTTGAACTTCATGGTGAGTCACATCTGTAGAGTTGCCTCACAAAGTTGCATCAACCTTATTTCCATTTTGTTTTCTTTAATATCTCAAGGGACTTATTATAAATACTTTGTAAACCATAATGATATCTTAACTCTTAGGCACATCTAGACAAGCATAAAGATGCAGTAGGTTTTGATTCTCCATCAAATTGTGGATGTTATACAAGTTTCTTAACTGGTACTTATATTTTTGAAGGAACTGTAGAAATCTAGCGAAAGAGTTGTATTGCTGTAAGTAGAGACTTTTTTCTTTTTCTCTGTTAAGGTTGTAAATAATAGGTATGGTACTTCATCCATCTCTTACGCTATTAATGTGAATCTATATGCAAGTTAGGGTCTTAATAATTCTAAGGTGAAAGTCATGTAAATTAAATTTTAATTAAGGATCAAGGAAATAAACTTATGAGGTGTATTGGTTCGTGATTCTATAATTAAAGTCTTATCTTATATTCACACAATTGGAGGTTGTTTAGCATTATGATAATGATTCTTACTATTGTGTTACTAGATAGATTTAATTATAGTTCAATTAGATAGAGGTTAAAATTGGGATTCAATTTGGGATGATTTTTTTGTTACAATTAATTAAGGGATATACACAATCAACTAAGCCCTTGTCTTAGCTGATCATAGTTGTTTTGTGTGAGACCTCAAGGTTTAACCAACTATCAAGAACTCAAAATGGTTATGCATTCATCATAAATATCGAACTTTAAAAATATGACTTAGGAAGTAAGAAATTAAAGTAGTCATGAGTAGCACGAGTCACAATAGTTAAAGAAATTTTCAATATAAGGCCATAGTAGTTAAAGAAGTACCCTTATAAGGTTTATTTTGTAAAATAAAGTAGGAAAAAATGTTAAATTTAATAAAAGAGTAATTGTATCAGTATTGTTTATTTTTATTAAAAGTGTCCAAATCAAGTTTCAACAATTACAAAGCCTTTAGAGATAAATATTTTAGACAAGGAAGTAAATAAAAAGGCATCAAATAATGTCTATAAAATATGTATAAATGCTAAATATACTGGGTTATAGCTAGTATATGATATATGTACATATAATTAATTAAAACCATAGCATATAAGTGATATATTAATTTAATTACATAAAATTAATTGGAAAAAATCAATAAATTATTTAGAGATATCTTCCTTTGGAAGTAGCATTTGTGCACCTCTTAAAAATTAGACATGAGGTTTTGTTAACCAAGGGACACTTGTGACATTAACTAAACGAAAACAAAAATTAACATTATGCATATAATTGAGCATACAACCACTAACCTCTTTCTCCTTAAGATATAAACTCAAGACTCCTTCATTTATTTTCTGTAGACTATGGAAGCTTAGAGAAAACTAGTGGAGAGCTAAAAGAGGTGTACGAAGAATTATGAAAAATTATGTAAAAATTATAGTAAATCTAAGTATGTATGAGATCGAGGTTATATGCACAACTTAACAACATGTACTAATAACCACATGAAGGGAAATGACTTGCCTAGATCGGCCATCAAACACTAAGCTACTAGTGGTGATCGGAAACACAAACGTAGTGAGTTTCTAATTTGCATCCAAATTTTGATAAAATTCTAAAAATAGCAAATGTTGTCTAAAAATTATGATTTTTGGTTTTAATTTGGAATTTTTTACATGTAGAATCCAACTATCAAATTTGATTTTGGTGATTTAAAGTAGAGATATGGGTTCCTTAAGAAATCAAGCTTAAAAGCGAATGATATACTAACAGTGTTATAGCCATTGGATATTTAAGAACTGTTTTATTATAATATCTCACTTTGAGATTAAAATTGTGTAATAAATATATGAAATATAATTAGTACATGAATAGCAATCAAGATAGTAAAAAAAAAATGTCAAAAAGGTACACTAGAAGAACTTTATATACAGAAAGTATGTCAAGAATTGGGTCATAAACTAGGTCAAAAGTTAACTTGGATAAAAGTTATTTCTTTTTTTTTTAAAAAAAAAAGGTAACGTCAAGACTTAGGTTACAATTGTAAGTAAGTTAATAAGCCTTCTTTTACTCAACATAAAATAAACTTGAGTACCATTTGAATTTTGTTTAGAAGACGTAGGTAAGGAAAAGCCTCTAGAACAAAAGTAAGATATTAGGAATTCACTAAGTGACCCTGGTAAGTGGATATTTGTATGTTTCGAGTAAATTTAAATCTACTCAGGTGACTTACTAACTTGCTTAGTTGTGATTGATTGGTTAAGTTGTATACAAGGATGATATGTTGATGTATAAGTTATAGAATGATGTTTGAGCTCTTTTGTAAATGATGCTTGATGAATCATGCTTGGTTGGTGACTTTGGTGAATTCAAATGCGCTATTGCTTAGTTATAATTGTTGGGTGAAATTTATATTAACTTGGAGAAAAAGTTAGGTACTAACTATTAATCTTACCTCCTAAGGTGTTCACTTAAGTGAACCCAATAACAAGACCTTAGAAATCTAAGTGAGATGAAGTAAGGGCTTATCTAATATATAAATGAGTAACCTGGCTTGCTATTTACTTAGTAATTGCTTAATATTGCTTGGTTTTCTTTGGAATGTGGTTATTATATTCATGGCATGATACAAAATGTACCTACAAGTCAAGTTTTCTAAAATTGGGATTTTGCTCAGCTAAGTTTTATTTTGAAAACTAGAGTCTTGTTAAGCAAATATTTTAGCTTTTGAATGCTTGGTTTTTTAAAGTAAACAACTTAATTTATAAAAACTAGTTTTGAAGCATCTAAGGATTATGTGGCTTTCACTTAGGATAAGTTCATTTCTATGTTCCTCAACATAGTATCTAAATGCCTGAGAGTGATGACTAACTAGATATGCTTAGGCTTAAGCTTAGGGTAAGGCTAGGATATTGACGCCGATGTATACTATGTACATGAGCATGGCACACGTATGTTACTTTTGTTAAACGAGTATGTTACTTTTGTTAAACGAGAGTGTTATGTTTGAATTGATGGATTGTTTATATGTTACGATACGATGCTACTCATACTATTGTCTATTATCCATTCTCACTCAGCTTAAAGTAAGTTGAGGTGATAAATTATCTTACCCTTAACTTAGGAAAGAAGTTAAACAGGATCTCACACTATAGAAATGGAAAGACTAAAGAAAGCCAGTGATAATGGTTTTTCTTAAGAGGTAAATGGTTACAGATTTGAGTTCAAATTCTAAGATAAAGCTCTTCCAAAAGATTGTAAGATTATTATGTGAAGGCTTCAATATAGAAATTATAGATTCATTACATAGATTTTTTTATGAAGCTATGTCTTGTAAAAGATTATACAGTTGTGATACTCTATGTATGACTCATTCATATAAAGATTTTCATTGTTGTTTATTATATTGAACGGGAAGAGTTTTAGGAACAAGAGTTTCACGTTATTACATGATAGGTGAATTACAAGTTTTGCCTTAACCCTAACTTAGGGATGATACTAACAAATTGTCTTTAGGTACTAAAAAGTTAGGAATAAAATTTAAGTAGACACCAAGAAAGCAAGGCATTACATTTCATAAAAGGGAATGATTGAAACAAGTGGCTGGTCAACTATTAATACATATTCAATTGATTGTTGTACTCTGCATGCAAACTATTCAGCTACTGTAGTTGGTTACCCCTTCCATTTGTGCATTCAATTAACTTGAATAACTCTTAGGACAATTGAGTTATCTCTTGGAAAGTCATGGTTAGCTTCTTTTAGTTGCCTAGTTAAGTTATAAATGATTAATACAAATTTGTAACTTAGGAGTTTCAAATTTATAGTATAATTAAGAGTTAAATGAATTGTGTTATGTTTTTATTAGGAGTTAATTTCTTTACTTAAAATAATTTGAGATTTTCAAGTACAATCTTGGTATGTAATTATCTCATTTGCTAATTGTTCTTATAAGAATATTAAATTAAATATAAGATAATTGAAACCATAACCATTTGGTGAGTTTGTTTGCACCTAAGTTGCAAGTATTATGAATACTAAGGTATCGACTATTGAATGTGGTACTTATAGAATGGTGATGTTGACAACTACGGGCTATCTAGTTGATAGGTTGTTCACTAGTAAGTTAATAAGATATAGATTAGTGTACTGGGAGGAAACTATCTCTAAGACATAGTAATATTATAGGATGCCTTTAATGACATCTATCATAAATCAATTATCCTAATGGTAGGTCTAATAATGACTTTGGGATAAGAGAACTGTGTATTTGTTTTGGAATGTTCAAGAGTATCCATGCTAAGTTTATGTCTATGTATATGTATGCACTAAAAAGTTATGAGCAACTATAAGTCTCAAATTACGAAGATTGCACTGTGTATCACACCTAAACAAAGATAGTGATTCATGGATATTGCGAAAATTTAAGTTGTAAGTGTTATATTTGAATGGGATGTTCTTGTGCATACAAGACTATGTTATGCTTTGGTTTACTCCATACAAGAGGTGTTCTTCAAGAACAAGTATGTAAAGCTTGACTGTTTTTTTCCATTTTATTTTTACCTTAGTTTGACTTATAATTGGTATGGTCCCCCTCAACATAAGCCAATTAATAAGCTTTAAGGAGAATTTGATTTTTTTTTTTTAAAACAAAAAAATTTTAGGAAAACACATTTTAAAATGAAGTTGACATTAAGCAAGATTGGAAAAAATTAGAAATTATGGTCAAATGGGTGGAATAAACTTAATTTCAAGCTCTAACTTGTAGCTTTCTAGAAAAGAAAGTTTTTAGGAAAGGAAACTAGAGTAAATTGGATTTTGAGGGCTAACTTTTCAAAATTGTTATCCATAAAAGAACTTTTCAAAATAATAAAAAGGATTTTGTTAGAAAATTCCCTTATCTGTTTTAAGATCATCCAAAAATTTAAATAAGATGACAACTAAATTGCAAAAATAAAATATTTTATTTTTATTTTTTTAATTCTTAGGAACAATATTCTTTTTATTTTTTTTATAATTGCTATAGAGGTGCTTGCACACCTAGTAATCAAGCTTAGGCCGTGTTTTAAAAAATATTTAGCTTGTGGATTCATATTAATTTTAAGTAAAAAGAGATTTCCTCTCTCTATTTTCACCTATTTTTATTTTTCCCTTAAAAGTATTTGATAAATGACTCATTAAGTACCATAATCATGGCAAATCATCATACATTGCACAAGGATTGAAGATTAACTTCATAATTAGTCGACAAGCTTCATTGATCAATGCCCTTCAATGCAATGCATAAGGCTACTTCCACTTCCAATTACCTTCAGGTTATCCAAAATCAAATGTATCATAACAATTACGTAAGTGTAAACACCTTATTTTTTCCTTCTTATTTTATTTTTTTTAGCCTAGTTTTAAAAAATCCCAAAAAAATTAAAAATTAAAAAAATCCCAAAATAATTTGAAAATTTTGAAAATTACAAAAGAATTGAAAAATTGAAAAAAATACAAAGTGTTAAATGAATCCGTTCAAGTTAGTCAATCATTTAAGATTAGGTAAAGTTCAAAAATATATACATGCAATTTATTGAAATTTAAGTCTTTAAATATTGGGCTTCATCAAGAAAATACACACATATATATATATATATATGTACATTTCTTTGAGAATAGTCTAGTAAAATATTTGAGCTTATGAAGTAAATTTTTGTCCAATTTAAAATTTGAATTTAACTAGATGAATAAGAAATAAAGACTTAGGATTTATTAAGTTAAAATCTATGTTGAAATTTTTGCATATGTATTTGGTGTTTATTATGGTGTGTTTAGGTTATTTAAAAATAATTTGGAATTGATTGGACTTAAAACTTAAAGCTTAAATTGAAGTTAGGCCTAAAACTAATAGTTTAAATAGATTTTAAATGTACAACATATTGAGAAATGAGTGACAGCTTGGCTAGTCAAAGTGTATATTCTTTTCCTTTTTTTATTTTTACAAGCCATGTGAGTAACATGTGATTGCTCCTTCTTCTCATATATACAACGTATGAATTGAGGGAAAGGAGAGAGAAATGGCCACGATAAATTTGCATTGAATCTAAGCTATATTGGTTTAGTTTTTATCATTTTTAATGTAAATCTGTTTGAATCTATCAAAGATATAATTTTGTTAATGGATTTACCTTAAAGATGACACAAATCAAATCGAATCAAATGGAAAAAATTAGGGCTTATCTTTTGGAAGCTATTTTTTTTTTTATATAGAACTATATAAAAAGGAGCTAAACTTGAATTAAAAAAAAATTAATATGAACATACAATCTCAAAATGATTCATTGGACCAACAATTAGTAGGTACGACCCCATACTCATTCGCTTATCCTCATGTGACCATCAACGTGCCTAATTAACCAATACCTCAACAATGCAAGACTATCACAACCCCATCAATTGATCGATAGCTCAACAATACAACCCTTATGCCCTAACTTCCAAATCCAATCACCTTTAACCACTATTCATACCCCAATAGCCTAAACATCAATCATTATCAACTAAGCAAACCGAAGCCTACCACTCCCATTCTCCTTTCACACTCGCGTGACTAACCTAGTTTGCCCTCTTTCTTTAACAACAATAGTAGCACACTTGACTACCATAGCCTATTGAGCTCTACCCAACACCAACATTCCCAAACCCTATGATCAACCATCACATACCCAACAACGTAACCAACAACAGTCTATATAACCAATGTTGTCGTGATACTAAAGAACATCACGTAACTAAACCAACAACCTTTGTTGCCTAAATGAAAAAATGTCCATATCATTACTCTGTATTGAAACAATATCACCCAAAGCATATTTTGTCAATCAAATCCTCATAAAACTTGAATTTTCCTTTCGATTTAGTGAAGGAAATAAACTGTATGACATAGGATAGTGCTTGCTAGTGAAAAAGGGGGAGGATCCAACCCGCATGTTATTCAAGCTCATGACTTGACTACATTCAACCCACCTGTATACCCTCTTGGGCTGAGCCTGATCTTGTCTAATTAGTTATAGGATAGTTATGCATTAGTTTTCCTCTTATCTTATTTGTTTGTTTTTCTTCTTTACATTATTAGAAACTATACTAATTTAGTTTCTTTTTATTGGAGGTCTTTTTTTTTATTTATTTAGTATTAGTCATAGTTTTATTTGTTTATTTTATTATTACTTATTTTAGCGTTGGCATATTATTGATCAATGATATTAGTTTTGTTTTTGCATTACTAACACGAGTCTTTTGTAAGTCTTTTATAATAATTCTTATTGATCAATAGTTTTTCACATTTTCACATTTTTAAAAAAAAAAATTGCATTTTTAAGTACATTAGGAGTGAAGTTGCACATTTTTAATTAAAATAGTATATTGTAAGAAAACTTGCATATTCTTTAATAAAGATTTAATCTTTACGAAAATTCACATAATTTTGTTTAAATTTGTGTTTTCATGTACTTACTCATCAAAATTGCATATTTAAGAAAGTTCTCATATTGAAAAGTAAAAGATTTTGTTGCTTAGATGTTTTCATAAAACAAAACCTTAATCAAGGGTCTTTTGAAAATTAGTTTTTTAGGGTTTTTTTTAATTGGGAATAAAAATTAGGTCTTTAGGAATTTTTTTAATAAAAAATAAATTGGTTAAAAAATGTAAACCTAGCTCATTTTTAAAATAAAAATAACCAACTCATTAGAGTTTTCTAAGAATTAAGAACTATAACTAATTTGATCCCGATTAACGGGTATGTAAGTACCTCTAGGGAAATCGTAACATTTGTAAAGTATTTTGTGTTTTTTTTTTTAATCTTTTTAAGGAAAACTCATAATAAAAAAATAATAATAATTTCATGTTTGTGCATTTCTACATTCTTGCATATTTTCACACTTATAGAAAATTCTCAAAATTAAAGGCCCATTAATTGTTTTTTTCTTAATTCTTACATAAAGACAATGTTTTTAAAGTTTTCTAAAAATAATTTTTTAAAGAAAAATTAGCTGGCCAATGACTTGATTATGGTCTCTTCAACCCAAGAAACCCTAATTCATTTTTTTACTAGTTTTATCGGTTAGCGACTCTAAAATATTCTTCAAATTTCTTAAAAAATATTTTTAATTTTACATTGAGTAACTTGTATTAAATGTACTAGGTTTAATACAAGTTAAATTAAGGAAGAATTCAAAATAGGGTTTGATATAATTGGTGACTCCACTAGGGATCTAGTGGACTAACCATGTAAAAATTAAGAAAATAAGTTAATGAGCCTCTATTTTTTCTTATTTTTCTTTCTTAAGCATGTATACTATATAGTTGTACTAACTAGGTGTTAGTGATACAAGCCTGCTAGGAAGAGCCCTACCTATTAGGCCTATTTTGGGGAATTTGAAGGGGGCTTAAGTTTTTTTTTTTTTAAACCTCATATGTGTGCTTAGATGTGGTCAAACCTGAGCCATTTTAGGAACCTAGTAGAGGCCACTATTATATAACCCTTTGGTTGTTAGGTTTTTACCCTTGCCAAGTCGTGATAGGCGAGCTTACTCATATTTTGATGTAGCTCACTAAGCGTTTCTTCAAGAATACTTAAGGTAGAGACCCACAAATCCCCCGGGGGGGTGGTTGTGTGGGGCTGTTGCGGTACTAGTAATTTTTAAATTATAGGAGCTAGAAAAGAATTGCCATAACTCGTAGCCGATTAGGCGTTATTTCCAAAATTTTATATACTTATATATATATATATATGCATATTTAAATGTACATAGGATTTATTAAAAAAAAATTAGAAATTCATACTGTTATATATAAGTATACATGAATGTTGATTGCGAGCTTATGATAATTCCATTCCTATAAATTATTAACTACTAACCCAATTGCATTGCATACATATATACTACACAGCTTCACATTTGTTTTATATTTTTCATTTGCATGTATTCTCTAATATTTGTTATATTAGGTATATTTCTCTATATACATTATCTTGTGTAATATATATGAGTGTTGTAGATTTTATTTCATTTCATGAGGAAAAAGGTTGTGTAACATAAGACTTAATATAGAAGGCATAAAATCATTAATATTCACTCTATATCATGATGTACCAATGTTAAAAAAAAAAAAATCAATACCAACTTAAAAAATTATTTTATTTTATTTTATTACATGTGATTATGCAAATTATTTCCAGTAAAGATTATTGTGGAACTATCTTTTTCTTAAGGTTTCCCAATAAGTTTCTTAAAAGAAAGGGAGAAAATTTCAAAGAGATATTTCATGATAAAAAAAAAAAAAACTATTTCACAATAATTTTTACTTGGTTAATTTCTATTGCAATACCCTACATGTACTATACTATTAAGATCTAACAAAATACCAAAAAAATAAAATTAAAAATAAATAAAATAAAAAAGATTTCACCCTTAGTTTTCTATTGTAAATTATTTTCCACCTTAAGGTTAACAATCTTCTATTGTCTAAATTCTCATTCTTCATATTTACCTACAAGTTGTCATGATTCCAATAGAGTTTTCTCCATAAGTTATCACTCTTGTGTCATCTTTTAATAAGTTTCTTACTATATCATTCTTGTAATACAATCATCATCTTGTGTCCTCAATTGTTAGTCCTAATGTTCCATTTTTTTAAAAAACACTTGTCTAATAAGCTTAGATTCATCAATGTCAATATTAAGTTGTTTATAACATATAATAAGCATTGACTTTTTAGTAACAGTTTCAACAAAAATAAAAAATAAAAGAAAAGAAAAGAGGGCTTTTCAAAATTTAAAAAAAAATTGACATTTTTCTTTAAAAAAAAAAGAGATATAGAGGGGTTGCAATGTTGCTAATAAGAAAGGATTTTTGCAAGACATAAAAGATTGCCTTTTAAGTGGCTTAGCCCAACTTAAAGCTAATAATCACTCATTTTCAAAAATAAGATGTCTATAGCTCTTGAATAGAAAATAGCCACAGTAGAAGGGGGTCTAAACTAGCACAATAAGCAAGTAAAGACCATAGCCTATATGCAAGCCGAAGTGCCTATTGACATACCATCTCAAGTAGAGAAATCTAAAGAGTTGCAAGTTCATAAGCCTAATAATAGCAACAATGGCTTGGGGAAGGAATTAGAGCAAAAATTAATTAACATGGAGGAAGTGATCTTTCACAAAATGAAAGAGAAAATGGGAATTCTAAAGGATCACTATGAGTAGAGTGAGCTAGGCTAGAGTAATGTTTATACTTTTCAAGACTACAAGTTACTTGAGAATTTTAAGGTGCCAATTTTCAAAAAGTATGATGGAATAAGCTACCCCAAGCTCCACCTTAAGCTTTTTGTCCACAAGAAGGCCTGATTCACCCAACATAAGTAGTTAATGATTGAAGATTTTTAAGATAGCTTGACTAGGCTAACATTAGCATGGTATGCCTAACTAGAGTTAGTTAAGCTTAATACTTAAGATAAGTTAGTTTAAGCCTTTTGTCAGCAATATAAGTTCAATGAAGAAGTGTCCCCTTCCTTAATGGATCTGAGTAGCATCAAAATGAAACAAATTGAGTCCTTTAAGGAGTATGCTCGAAGATGGAAATCTACAACTGCTCAAGTTAGAGTACAATTACTAGGAAATGAATTGATCAACATGTTCATCCATACACTAAGTGAACCTTACTATGATCACCTCTTGGGCCATATTGCTTCGACAATTGAGGACATAGTCGCAACCAATAGTTGTATTGAAGATTTCATTTGAATGGAAAGATTGATAAGGAAGAGATCAACCACATTAGATTTAGAGGTCATTATGAACACTACAATGCCCGATTTAATGATACATAAACCTAGTGCCCTAAACATTAGCCTAGAGCTTAAGCAAAATAGGCAAATCTTGAAAGCACCTAAAAGAAGGTTCACTCAGATCCCATTCCTATGTCTCAAGTCTATCACTGCTTGAGAGGAGAAGGATTGTTACATCCTAAGATTCCAATGCCAGGATACAGATGTTGAAAATACAACCTTAATGCACAATGTGAGTACCACATGGGTTAGTAAAGGCATGTTACTAATCATTGCTGGGAGTTGAAGAATGGAGTGTAAGATTTGACAGACAAAAAATTGGTCCAGTTAGACTTCGTCGAGGATCCAGGGCCTAAATTCTACATAGAGCCTACTACTAATGTGATACAAGGTTTAGAAAAATTGCTATAGATAAATTTGAATTGTCAAGCCCAATAGGCATGTCATTGTTAGGGTCTAGAAAGAAGGGTTGCAACCTTGGAGGAAAAGCTAACAGTGTTAGAAGAAGGACATACGGGCATAAAAATGGCATTAGGTTATGTACTTAAGTAACTTGAACACTTAACTCCTATTATAGATAAGATGTCACAACCCAAGCATGAGGATAATTCAAGGAAAGAAAAGTTTGGAACAAATGTGCCAATTAGGAAAACCTAGAACCAAAACAAACCTATTCACAGTAAGAGTAGGCAACTTATACAATTTAAGATTCCAATAGCCTAAGTGTTCAAGCAACGGAGAGAGGTAAGGTTCCTAGCATGTGAAATCATAGCAAAGAAGTACAAGCCAAAGGATTATGACCCTAAGAAGTGTTATGAATATCATATGGGCTTAGTTGTGCATACTATAGAGAACTATTGGATATTGAAGCATAAGGTGCAAGATTTAATTGATGTAGAGATTATCTAATCAGACTTTCTAAAGGCTGATGGGTCTATAAGTAGTAACACCCCTTCCTTAAGGACAACAAGTTGACAACCTCCAACATCATATATTAAAGGCCTATTCTTACCATTTGATAAAATGGCTCACCATTTGAAGTAGCTAAGCATATCTCTAAGAGATCAAATCAACTAAATGGGCCAAGTTAGAAGGAGTTGCAAAAATAATGGGCCAAGGAGTAGAAAAGATTTTAGTTCTTGCATTTATTTCTTTTAAAATAACCTTTCATTTCAAAGCTAGTAATGGATACAAGCTATTTGAATAAAATGAATTTCATATGCATTTTTTGTCTTTGTTTACTATGAAGATAGCTCGATTCAACTAGGGCATTTAAGGTGAGTGAAGATGATAAAGTGAATATCGAACTCACAACTTAAAGTGTTTTGCTTAAGGGAATGGTAGCACATCATTTGGACTTGGTACATGTGTAATACAATGTGATTACATAGGCTTATTCATTAAATGAGCTCCATCTTGAACTGAGTACATGTGTTAAAATGCTGTTAGACATTCATTTCTCTAACATAAACATAGTTATCCCTTGCAAACCCATTTAAGCCTTTAAAGAATTTTTCTTAAAATTAACCTTGCCTAGAACCACTCTACACTAGATTAATCAAGAGGTTAAGGTCATTAATCTAAAGAAAAGGAGTAGACTAATTTATGCTTTCTGTAGTTGTACCAATTTATAAATAATTCAATTTCTTTAAGGTGAAAAAAACTTTAGATCGTATACACCTCACTCAAACCCATGCACTCATTTAAATACCTCAAGCCTATGGATTTTTCCCAAATACTCTAATGCCATACACACTTCTCCGAAGCTTATACCCTTTGAACCCATGGCTTTAGGGCTTCGAATCCCAGCAAATGAAAACTCCACAATGGAAGGCAACTACCTTGACAAAAGAAAAAAAAAAGGAAGAAGAAAAAAGTAAGAAAGAAGAAAGAGAAGAAAAAAAGTGGAAATGAGTAAGGTAATCACCTTCAAAGATGAGCCAAATTGCCCATAAGCCCAATGTTTAAACTTGTGAAGTATATACAAAGGCTAAACACTTTAAATTCCCAAGCCCAAAAGAAAAGCCTTCATTTTATGGTCCCACCCACTATGTTACCCTAAATGAAACTCGTTTGACTAAAGAAATAGATTATTTATCTTAAGCAAGATTTGCCTATGAAATTGGGGCAAACCTATGTTTAATCTCTCTTAGGTTCTTGGCTTGTAAACTCAGGATAGATTGTATATGATTTCTTCAAAATTAGCTATGTACATGAATATCCATTTGCTCAAATCATTAATGAAATGCCTGACATTGCAAACTTAGAAAAGACCTAATTGATAAGCTAGAGTGTACCATTTACAAGATGTACTATAATTTTTTAAATTAATGCCAAGAGTGAAAACAAGCTTGTAAGAGTGAAAGGAAGTCCTCTTAAAGTAAACATTTCAAGTATCGATACTTATTCACTTAGTGGAAAATCAAAGAATAGTTAAGTGCTCTTCTTAAAAGCATGAATCATCATTTGCCCTTAGTTTTGAAAATCAATGTTTCAAGGGATTGTAGAAACCATGAAAGAAGCTTCAAGAATCGTGGCTAAGAGAAGAACGAGTGAACAATGTGCAAGGGGTAAGCCAACTCCTTATTTGTAATCTTTAAAGCCTATGAAATTCCTTTACTTGTTAGCAATATAATTTATCACCAAAAGAGTGCATTTTTTGAATTTTTGCAAAAATTTTCAAAAGTGAAAGGAAGAGTTTTCAGAAAGTTATTAAATATAAAAGTGATTTATTAAAGAGAAAAATTTGCAAAGAATCATAAAAATCCCTCAAACTCAAGTCTAAATCAATTTGTCAAAACTCATCGAAGTCCTTGAAAATTCCTGAATCACTTACCTAATGGAGCAATATCCAGTCCATTCCTGGATTGCTTGCTCAAAAGGGTGCTATTCTATTCTTTATTGGATGGTTTTCTCAATAGAGGGATATCCAAGTCCTTTTTATAATCGTTTCCTCACAAGAGTGCTATCCTATTCTTTGTTGGATTGCATATTCATAAGAGCGCCATTCTATCTTTTCTAGGATCACTTACTCAAATGAACGCCATCCTACCCTTTGTTGGATCACTTGCTTATTAAAGCACTATCTTATGCCTTTTAGGATTGATTGCTCAAAAGAGCACTATCCTATTCTTTTTCGAATCACATTCTCATAAGAGCGCTATCTTATTCTTCTTCGAATCACATACTCATAAGAGCACTATCCTATCTTATCATTTATCGGATCTATTGTTGATGAATTTTAGGTCAAGAAATAGTCTTGCAAAAGAGAGTGGAAATACTCGGTACCGGAGCCAGTTCGGTGCGGCCACTTCGATGCCTAAGTTATAATGGTGATTTAGTATAGTAAGTATGAGAATGAGAAGTATTCCAAATATCTTGTTGAGTTTCTTTCTAGTATTTATAGACAGTTATTGTGTCTAAGACAATTGCCGAGGTAACTATTAAGACACTTAGAGTGCTCTTAACTTAACATCTCCTCTGATATATAGGGATAGCAAGTTATTATAAAATATAACCGTATTTATGATAACTGTTTGTACTATAGATTTAAATTCAAACCAGGAGCGTTTCTTCCACTCGACATAATTGCCAAGTGTCTAAAGAGTAGGAATACCAAGAGATTTGATTACCCGACTTCCTGGCTGATGAAAGGACAAGTATAAGTTGAGAGAAAACCGAATATCAACATTTTCCTCCTAACTGCCATGTTCAAATAGACGACAAAGGGAGTTATGTATATATATATATTGCGATAGAGGCCAAGTGGGGGGGGTCAATAAATTTATGCGGGGTAACATGTGAAGTAGGACGGATCATATCCCAGCCTATATGTTGCCATTTCAAATCTCTCACCCATTTAGGAAATGAAAAAGTTGTAAGCACAACATCTATCAGTTAGGTTATCATTTTGTTACAGGCCTAATAACTATCAAAAAGGTTTCAGCTATTAGATTTCTATCACAAGACACGCGTCAACAATCCATAGGAATATCATATCAGCACATCAATACATTCAAAAGTAGATTTGTAATTACGAGAATGGATTGTCCATATATAAGGCACTGTTCACAATCAAGTTTTACTCCTTTGGTTGCACCTAAAATTTTCATTTGTTTTCAAATCTTCATATTCTCACTCTTCGACTTCTGTTATTTCATTTCATACAACCATCCAGGTGTGGTTCGCAAAGTTGCTCGTTGACTTGTTTTACCCGATTCCGAGGTAACGGAAACTGAGGCCACTCTTCCCCCATAAAATAGGATTGAGGTGGCATGTTCTTCAGGCGGTTTGGCCAATAATATGGAGGCAAAGTGGGATAAACTTACTCAAATTAGCAAGCTTCCTAGGAATAATTATCCTGAGGATAAGGAAAGGAGGTCATCAGCAAGGTATTTGTACAACATAATAGCCTACTTTAGTGATTCTCTTGATCAAAACCACTAGTTCCGTCGATAGAATTCTTGTCACAAAATACAATCAGTACTGGCGAGATCTTCCTAGAACATGGAACTTAAGGAAGCCAAGAAACTGGGAGAGAGTATACTTTCCACGAGAGCACAAGTTCTAAATATACTTGAAATATCTTGATTTTGGGTTGTGCTTCCCTTTCTCAGCTTTTGTTTGAGGCTTCTTCAACTACTTTAGAGTCACACAAAGCATGTTCTTACCCAACACATATTGGCTTTTAGTGGCTTTTAAGATAGTATGTGAAGAGATTAAGGCTGGGGCTATGCCTTAGTTGTTTAGATTTTTCTTCACCATCTGTAGATAGCCTAACGAATGGTACTTCGCTACTGTAAGGCATAGGCGCAAGTTCATGGATGGGTTATAATCTAAGATTCACAAGTGGCATGATAAGTTTGTGCCAATAGTGTCTGATGAGGATTTAGACTTCTAGGCCTAATGGATGAAGTCAACACCTACAAAGGATGTAGATTTAATGCCAAATGATGCAGCAACAACAAAGAAGATTTAAGAGAGAAGGAGAAACAAAATGTTCTTCTAGGACGCTAAGAGAATTATACAACATTTTGAAAATGGTGAACCAATATTTTCTGAAAAAGAAGGTATGTTGATGTGTTGCTACCATGCCAAATGTAGCTACGAGGAAAGTCGTTCTCGAAACTTTAAGGGAGAATAGTAACCTTTGAGCCTTGATCGACATGGAAAATATAAGTTCATATTGTTTCCATATTTATATTAATTGATTTACTCATCTTATAGATATGGGTGCTAGAGAGGTTGATCCTGCAAAGCTACTTACTCAAGCCATGGCTAAGAAGTTTAAGGCTAATAAAAGGGGGACTACCTCTACAACTATCACATAGCCTGCTGTCGCAAAGAGACCACCAAAGGAGGCTATAGCAAAGCATGCAACTGTACAAATCGTTCGTCCTACCGAGAGAGTGAAGGAGAATGAGAATACACAGTCAACTGAAGTTTGTTCTGAGGAGCCTTCAGTTGTGATTAATTAAACTACCGTCGAGTCGAGGTATAGTGAGTGTTGAGAGACATACCTCGATGAGTAAGATAAAAATGCAATTGCCACAGAAGGCACATCATAAGTGATTATAACGGCTCTAAGTGGTGAAAAAAGACCAAGAAAGGAACTTACCGACCAACCGCCTATCAAGAAATCCAAGGGTTTAGATGAACGGGCGAAAGAGGCAATACGTACTAAAGCTTTCGGCATCAGTAGTGCCGAATTCATGCCAAACAAAGAGGTTGGCGAGTACCTCATCCCTTACTGGAGCCATCAAATTTTAGACACTGACTCGGCCTTAGGAGATAGGACGGAATCTTTGGCTTTACCAGAAAGAGTTATTCTTCTAAAAGATAAAGATATCGCTAAGAAGGATGTCGATAGGGTCGACGGTTGCAATAAGACCCATGTCGTGGCCAAATTATATGATGTGAGTATCCATAAAGATTTTCTTTCTCCAACTCCTTCAAATAATTAACACATTTTCTTTTTCCAAATAAGCAGCTACATCCTTACAGCTTTGGACGAGGCCGATAGAGAGGCAAAGAAGGTAATGTCCTCTACTATATCTGTGTAATATCCAATTGTTCTTAATTATAACAACTGAATTTGCTATAGAAAGTTGAGGATACATACAATGCATCGAAGGCCCAAACTGCTACGACCGAAAATGTGAGGATTGAGGTTGAGATGGAGGCAAAAGAGCTTAAGGAGGAACTTACTACCGAGAAATTGGCATAAGATCTCACTGCCAATGAGATCTCTAACTTGAAGGCCAAAATGGAATAATAGTATAAATATTTTGAAAGCTTAAAGGAGGAACTACAAAAGAAAAAGAAAGAGTGTTAGGCTTAGGTCGAACTATTTGCACAATGAGTGGTGATGAAGATAAGCTTAAGATGCAGATAAAGGAGCTAGAGACTAATAACTTGAACTTGTAGAGCTATATGACCGAATAACATGAGGCTATGAAGAAGGGACCTTCAATTGAAGAGGCTCTCAATATAGTCGCTCCCAGTCAGCAATATAAGAGGTTTCTATACAAGAAGTTGCTAGAAGGGGTTCAAGTGGCAAAAGAAGAGGTATTAAAGCTTCATCCCGATTATGATCTCTCGTGTCTCAACTTTGCTAATGTCGACGACAAAGTTAGTAGTACCGACAAAGATGAAAGCCATGAGATGGGTGCCAAGAGTATAGATCAAAGTGATAATGAAGCTCAAGCTGAAGAAGTTGCCCCCTCTAAGAAACCAGCTATTGAGGAAGCCTTAACAAAAGATTTAAGAATCACTTTTGCTAAATTTGAGAATAAGCCGTAGGACTTATTGTATTAGCATTTTGCATTCTCCTATAATTAATCACTGGAATATAATCAAGATAATGTTGAATGTATGTAAATTACGCATAACTGAGTTTTTATAGTTTGTTTGGTTTATGCATGTTGCTTTGTACGCTCAATCGTCAAAATGCTTTAATTCACTTCATTTACTTCTCGACATGTTTTAATTCACATGCCCTACTATCCTTTGACCTATTTCATTTCGCACGTCTATTGTTTCTAGGCATGTTTTATTTCATGCTCAATTTGTTCCTCGACATGTTTTATTTCACTGCCCATTTTTACTTGGCATGTTTTATTTCACATGCCTATTGTTCCTCGACATGTTTTATTTCACGTGCCTATTATTACTCGATATGTTTTACTTCACATGCCCATCATATGACCCTATACCTAAGAAATTTTCCTGACATTGTGCCAAAAATGCA
Source organism: Lumnitzera racemosa (assembly GCA_024138005.1). NCBI lineage: Eukaryota > Viridiplantae > Streptophyta > Magnoliopsida > Myrtales > Combretaceae > Lumnitzera > Lumnitzera racemosa. Next base: position 58,994,438 of record JAMXBC010000007.1, read on the forward strand.
TTTATGCGGGTTTAGTTTCATGCTATATCTCCTCGATGTGGCAAACGTCTCCACCAAATAAGCTAGATGATGATCTTCCTTCATGCCCTTCACAATCATGTCATCCATATATACTTCAACATTCCTATGGATCTAAGATTTGACTAGCTTCGTTACTAGTCTTTGATATGTGGCACCAGCATTCTTCAGCCCAAAGGGCATCACCGTATAACAGTATGTTCCAAAATTAGTAACGAAAGATGTGTGGACTTCATTGGCCTTATCCATCCTGATTTGATTATAATTGGAGAAAGTGTCCATAAAAGAAAGCAACACATGTCTTGCAGTTACATCTATCATCTGATCGATTTTTGGCAGTGGGAAACAATCCTTGGGACAAGCCTTGCTAAGATCCATGAAGTCTATGTACATTCTCCATTTGCCATTAAACTTCTTAACTAGCACACAATTTACTAGCCATGTCAAATAAGGCTCTTCCCGAATAAATTCTACCGTCAATAATTTCTAAACCTTTTCTTTTATTGCTGGTTGTCTCTCTGGTGCAAAATGTCTCTTTTTCTATTGGACCACCTTTATATTCAGGTCAATCTAGAGCTTGTGCACCATAACATTTGTCAGAATACTAGGCATATCCAATGGTGACCATGCAAACACGTCAACATTGGCTTGTAGGAAGTTAATCACACTTTGCCGAACATTAGTTGACATGGGTTTTCCTATCCTTGTCATCTTCTCAGGATCATTTCCCAAAGAAATTTCCTTTGTATCATTCTCGGCATTCTCTATGTCGACTAACTTGCTTTCTAAGTGAGTCTTGACTAGAAATACTTCCTCTCACCTCAAAGCCCTTATATATAAGGAACATGCCAATTGCTAATCCCTTCTGCACACACTAACCCTTGTGGGATTGGAAAACTTAGCTTTTAGATGTTTCGTTGAAGGTACAATGCCGAATAAATGTTGGCATGGCCGTCCCATTGTCATGTTGTAAGGGGACCAACATTTGACAATAAGAAAATCAACTTTTTCCTTAGCAAAATGCTCGTCATAACCAATCTATATCAGTAAAGAGATAACTCCGGCAACTTGGATAGGCATAGAGGTCATACTTGTAAGACCGCAATTGCACTTTGATCTTGGGCCCCATTAAATCAAAAGCATGCTGAAAAATGATATCGGCTGAACTTCCCGTATCAATGAGTATCTTCTTGACTTCAAAGTTGGCGACGCTATCATTGATGACAAGTGCATCGTCTTATGGCCTTTGTATGCCCTGAAAATCCTCTTCCCCGAAAGATATTGTATTATCAATTCTGACTTTCTTTCTGTGAGTATTGCAAACGTAATTCCTAGTGTTAACCGAGTTCAAAGAACTCGATTAGCCTATACTAAGTCTGTTGACATTTGTATTAATTACTCCATTAGGTGATCTGTTGGGATTAACATCCCTTGCATCTCTTATGGCCATAGCTGGCTAAATGTCATCCTTGTGTTCCTCTCTTCTCCTCTATAATGGTCTTTTGATTCTCTCAGCATCATGAGCCAAAAATTTGCATAAGTGCCCGCATTGTATTGCATCTTCAATTACATTCTTGAGTCAAATGCACTCATTCGTATTGTAACCCTTATTACGCTCAAAGTTGCAATACTTTTTAAATTTCTTCTTAAGGGATTTCCTCACATTGTTTTCAGCCATTGGAGGACACCTCTCTACTTATGGACCTCCATCAAAATATTCGAGATTAGACGATTGACGAGCATGTAAGATGAGAATGTTGGGATCCTTGGTCTCTTCCTCTCGACTTCTAAGCCATTTTCGTTTCAATGCCAAGTCTATCCTTGGCATTTTTCCGTTTTTCATTCTTTCCATCTCCTCTGCTTTGATCAGCTTCTCCCTATGCTTTTATGTTGTCTTCCTAGTTGGATATATGAGGTGGCTTTAGCCTTAAACTCAACGAAAGTTTTCAACTTGTTCTTTGCAAGAGACTTGAAAATGTCTCCATGAAGCTTGACTCCATTGATTACAGCGTTTAGGACCACACTCGTATCTAGTTTTGGGATTTAAACCATCTCGGCCATGAAGCTGGCCAAATAATCTCTTATTAATTCATCAGAATTTTGCTTGATGGTATTTAGGATTAAAGAGTCCTTAACAGGAAACTTGGTAGCAAGGAAGTGTTTAAGGAATACTTTTTCTAGTTCATCAAAACATGATAAACCATGCAACTTGGCCAGTGTTCGATAGTACTCCAAGTGGTCTTCGGGGTCCTTCGTCCCATCATATGTTTGAAATTGAGGTAGCTTGAAATACCAAGGCATTACTTCCTCCAAAATCTTTGGGACAAAAGGACTTTTCTAGATTTGGAATTGTTTGGTCACTAAAACGGGTGTACTAACATATGAGTCCCACATGATGTACAAACTACAGTTGCTTGTCCTTATCAATCTGTTTGAAAGCAGGAGCTATAGGTCGTACTGGAACCTTAGCTTGCTTCTTTGGCAATTCAGGTAAATAAATGGAATCGTCAATATTGTTGGCATTGTCATCACCATGCTCTTTTTCTTAATTCAGGAAAAAACATTTATGGAAAAGGTCAAGGATTTGTTTGTGTTTTTTGTTTAGCTCGGAATTTTCTTTGGCTAAATCAAGATAGAGCTGCTCGAGTTGAGCCAATCATTGTTCATCGAAAGGCCGACTCCCTCTTTCACAATGTTAGGAGAAAGTACTAACACTTGCACTTCATGTCATCCTAGTTCTAGCCATATAGTCATGTTTAGAGAAAAATAGACGACGCCAAATGTTGTTGGTGAATTTTGGGGTCAAGAAATAGTCCAACAAGAGAGAGTAGAAATACTTAGTATCGGGGCCAATGTGGTACGGCCACTCTAATGCTTAAGTTAGAATGGTGATTTAGTATATTAAGTATGAGAACAAAAAGTGTTCTAAAGATCTTACCGAGTTTCTTTCCAGTATTTATAAACAGTTGTTGTGTCTAAGGCAGTTTTCGTAATAACTGTTAAGATACGTAGAATGCTCTTGACTTGACATCTTCCCTAATACGTAAAGATAACAAGCAGTTGTAAAATATAACCGTGCTTATGATAACTGTTTGTGTTATAAATTTAAATTCAAACAAGGAGCGTTTCTTCTACTTGGCATAATTGCCGAGTGTATAAATAGTAGGAATGCCGAGAGATTTTATTACTCGGCTTCTTGGCTGACGAAAGGACGAGTGTAAGTTAAGCAAAAACTGACCATCAATAAGATCGCCTACTCATAAGAGCACTATCTTATTTTGTCGTTAACTAGATTGCATGCTTTAAGATCATTATCTTATTTTGTCTCTTGTAATTATTATTAAAGAGATCTATCCTCTTAAGAATACCTAAAATTTCAAGTCGAGACCTTATTTATTTGATATTTTAAGTCAAAGTCTTTTCACCTCGACCTATCAAATCGCGACATTATTTAATTGATCTTTCAAATTAGTATTTTTTTAGTTGACCTCTCAAGTCAGGTTCCTTTTTAGTTGACCATTCAAGTTAGTACAAGGCCTATCCTATCAATTTAAGCCAGGACCTAGCAAAAATTGGTACATCATTTTTGCATTTGAAAAGAAGTTTTTACAAACTTCACTACAAAGAGAGGCAACTATCGACATTCCATTTTTGCCCCCCTTATTTTATTTATTTTGGGCATCATTTAAAAAAATGCAAAAAAAAAATTTAAATTGAAAAATCCCTAAAAATTTTAAAAATTGAAAAATATGAAAAATTGAAAAAAGACAAAGTGTCAAAAGAATCCAATCAAGTTAGTTAATCATTTAGAGTCGAGTTAGGTTAAAAAATATACATGCAATTTAATTAAGTTTGAGTCGTAAAATGTTGGGCTTCATTAAAATATATATATATAATTCTTTCATAATAGTCTACTAAAATATTTGAGCTCATGAAGTGGATTTTTTTTAATTTGAATTTAACTAGACGAATAAGAAATATAGAATCGGGATTTATTAAATTAAAATATGTGTTGAAAATTTTTTGCATGTGTAATTGAAGTTTATTGTGGTGCATTTGGGTCATTTTAAAATAATTTGGAATGGATTAGGCTTAGGTCTTAAAGCTTGAATTGAAAGTTGGGCCTAAAGTTAATAGTTTAAATAAATTTTAAATGCACAATATATTAAGAAATGAACGATAGCTTAGATAAATTTCAAATGCACAATATATTGAGAAATGAATGATAGCTTAGATGGTTAGTACAAGCTTGCTAGAGTTTAAGGTATAGGGTTCGAATCCCTTAAGCAGCAATAATGTAGTTTTTTTTTTTTCTAATTTTTTTAAGCCCTATAAGCAGCTTGTGGTTACTCCTTCTCCTTCAGATAATGCATAAATTGAAGAAAGATAGAGATATATGGCCAATGCAAATCTGCAATGAATCTAAGCAAAATAGGTTTGGTGTTATCGTTTTTAAAGTAAATTTATATGGATCTATTAAAGATACAATTTTGTTCATGGATTTACATTAAAGATGACACAAAGTAGATTGAATCAAATGGAAAAAAATTAGGGCTTATCTTTTGGAAGCTATTATTTTTTTTATTGAACTCTATAAAAAGAAGGTAAACTCAAATCTCAAAAAAAAAAAGAAAAAAGAAAAATTGAATACAAACATACAATCTCAAAAAGACTCATTGGACAAAGAATTAGCAACTACAACCTTAACTTTATCCACTCATGTGACCATTAGTACACCTAGCTGACTAACACCTTAACAATGCACAAGTACCATAGCCCTTTTAATTGTTTGACATCAAACAACATGCCCATCACTTCCTTACCTGCAACCCCGAGCCATGTAGGGAAGAGTCTAATTGTAGCACCTTAACACCAACCTAATCACCTACTTCCTCACATCACCCTACTACCTAAACATCACTCATTGTCAACTAAGCAAATCGAAGCACATCACTCCCAATCTCCTATAAACAATAATGTAGATATCTTTTTTTTTCCAAGCTACGTGAGTCGCATATGGCTACTCCTTCTCCTTTAAACAATACACAAATTAAGGAAAGAGAGAGAGATATGGCCAATGCAAATTTGCATCGAATTTAAGCCAAATAGCTTTAGTGTTATCATTTTTAATGTAAATCTATGTTGATCTATCAAAGATACAATTTTGTTCGTGGATTTACATTAAAGATGACACAAAGTGGATTGAATCAAATGGAAAAAATTAGGGCTTATCTTTTGGAAGATATTGTTTTTTATTGCACTCCATACCAAAAAAGGTAAACTCAAATCTAGAAAAAAAAAATTGAATACAAACATACAATCTCAAAATGACTCACTAGACTAAGAATTAGTAGCTATGACCCCAACTTCGTCCGCTCGTATAACCATCAGTGCTCCTAGCTAACCAATACCTTAGCAACACACAATTACCACAACCCTTTTAATTGATCAACATTAAACAACATGCCTATTGTACAATGATCAACAAACCCAAACCTATCCTCTCTCCTGCAATCCCAAGCCACGTAAGGAAGAGCCCAATTGTAGTACCTTAACACCAACACAATCACCTACTTCCTCGTACAATAAAGCTCGACAGCATAACCCTCATGTGCTAGCTTCCAAATCTAGTCAACCTCAGCTACCGTTCACACCTTACCACCCAAACATCACTCATTGTCTACTAAGCAAATCGAAGTCCATCACTTCCAATCTCCTTCCATACTCGCACGACTAACCTAATCTACCCTCTATCTCTAATAGCAACAGCAGCACATTCAGCCACCCAGCACCAATATTCCTAAACCCTATGATTGACCATTATAGACCCAACAATGCAACCAACAACAGTCCATACAACCAACACCGCTGTGGCACCAAAGAACAACACATGATCTAAACTTACAACCTCTATTGCCTAAATGAAAAAACTACCCAAATCACTACTTTGTGTGGAAACACCATCACTAAACTACGTTTTGTCAATCAAATCCTCATAAATCTTGAATTTCCCTTTCAATTTGGTGAAGGAAACAATCTAGGCAACATAAGATAGTGTTTGCTGGTAAAGAAGGGGGAGGATCTGACCAATGAATTATTGAAGCCTACAACCTGACTGCATTCGACCCACTTGTGTACCCTCTTGGACTGAGCTTAATCCTGTATGATTAAGTGTAGGATAAGCAGGCCTTAGTTTTCCTTTTATCTCATTTGATTATTTGTTTGCATTATTAGAACCTATGCTAATTTAGTTTCTATTATTTCAAGTTTTTGTTAATTATTTATTTAGTATTAGTCATAGTTTTATTTGTTTATTTTATTATTGCTTATTTTAGCATAAGCATATTATTGATGTGTGAAATTAGTTTTGCTTTTGCATCACTCATGTGAGTCTTTGGCAAATCTTTTATAATAATTCTTATTAATCAACAATTTGGAATATTTTTCCCTTTTTTTTTAAATTGCATTTTTAAGTACCTTTGGAGTGAAGTTGCATATTTTTAAATTCATATTTTTACATACTTCCTCATCAAAATTGCATATTTTAGAAAGTCTTCATAAAAATTCCATTATTAGGTATTTAGGGTTTTCTTGAAAAGTAAAAGATTTTTTCACTTAGATGTTTTCGTGAAATAAAAACTTAATATTTAGGGATTTTTCTAAAAAAAATGAATAGCTAAAAAACATAAAAATGGCCTGTTTTCAAAATAAAAAGAACTAACCCATTAAAGTTTACTAAGAATTGAGAACTATGGTAGGTTTAGTACCAATTAGTAGGTATGTAGATATCTTCAAAACAACTGCAAAATTTGTAAAGTAATTTTTTTATCTTTTTAAGGAAAATTCATAATAAAAAAATAATAAAAGTTATTTTTTGTGCATTTCTACATTCTTGCATGTTTTTCGCACTTTTAGAAAAATCTTAAAAATAAGGATAAATAATTGTTTTTTCTTAATTCTTACATAGAAAAAATATCTTAATAAGTTAGTCTCTAGACTCAATTCTTTAGTCAAGGTTTTTAAAAAATATATATTTTCTTTTTAGAAAATTAGTAGGCTAGTGACTTGATTAAGGTTTTTTTCACCTAAGAAACCGTAATGTATTTTTTATTATTTTTATTGGTTGGTGACTTAAAAATATTTTTAAACATGTTTTAAAGAAAAATAATTTTTTTCTTAATTTTATGTCAAGTAACTTATATTAAGTGGGATTAGCTTAATATAGGTTATTTTAAGAAAGAATCCAAAATAAGACTTGACAATAAGTACTAGATTTTTTTTACTAAACATCATAAGTGCCAAAAGTTAGATTAAGATCATGGTCCCTACAGTGTGAAATAAGTCTTGAAACATCAAAGTAGTCAGAGAGTTTAAAGATGATAATATAAATAATAAATATAATTCAAAGAGTCTAAATATAGATCTAAGTTCCCTCAAGCTCTCTCCTTCCTACTAGGTTACCTATAACCCCAAAATTGATTTTGGGCATACCTCAACTAGGACTACGAATTTGTTGACCTACATCAATAGAAACCTATTAAGGTGTATGCTTACAACAATTTTAGTAAGGAGTCCTTCCTAACATGCCTTTAAGTAAATAATATACTAAACAAATACATGTACTATCCTTGGTGCAACATGCAACTCAGAATATGCCTTTTGAAGTCAAGGTTAGAGATTGTTAACCATCACAAGTTGAAATCTAGTTCTAGCACCTAGTTTTTTAGCCATATAAATTCATTTGTAGATACATATATATACATTTGAAATTTCCTTGCTTCATAATACCACTTTGTCCTTTCAAAATTAGTGATAACAAAATCCCAAGCTTAGTACTGTAGTGGACCTTGCAATTCATACATATGCTTAAAGCAAAAGTCTTAAGATGTAATCTATCGCCATATGTGATGTGGACCGCAGCTAAGAACAAAAAGGTCGGTTGCTAAATAGGTCTAAGCTTGCCAAAAGATTAGAAAGGAAATGGTAAGGAGTGTGCGAAAGGACAAATGCGAATGAAAAAGTAAGCCAAAACTTGCGAATAGCTTTAATGGATATGACACACCAATGGAACTTCTGATGACTCACAGCTCAACTCGATGTGACATATGAGATGGTCCAATGAGGTTACTCACCACCTAGCTTTGCTTAAGGGTTAACATAAGAGTGAGATGAATATAAACAAAGTAGTATTTATGAGAGAGAAATGTCAACTATATTAATGTTCAATATGATGTTTATAGCTGTAAGTACAAAAGGTATTTATATCTGAGAATTTAGAGCAATATGCCCAAAAAGGAAAAGATAAAAGGTTATTACCCTAAAGAAGTAATATACAAGAATACAAAGAGTAAAATAAATATTTTAGAAAGCAATGGTTAGTGGAGCAAATTCTTCGCGTAGTTCTATACACGTGGCAATGATATATCAGCAATGTCGTTAGAGGATATGGACAAAAGTGTACGAACAGGTTACTTCTCTGAGCAAAGGCAACTAAGGATCAGTCCGAAGTCTCTATCGGCATCTTTGTAAAATTAAAACTGGGTAAGTGGTTGGTTCGGGAATGAATGTAAGAGAGCAAAGATTGGCAATTTTCTCAGCATACTATTTCTCGACACACAATCTCTGAGAAATAGGTAGTCATTTGACTCGGCACGTAAAATGGGTCGACAAGGAGATACTTGGCTTTAGTAGGAGTCGACTAGAACAAGAGAACCTACCCTACCAAGCCTTTTAATCCTTGGGCTCGACTGCAAGTCAAAGGCCCCATAGATTGATTCCTATCATTCCCTTCAAGTTGATTTGAATTTAGGATCAAATCTGAATAGCCTTCAATCATCTCTTTATCGAGGTGATACAGACTGAGGTCGGCAATGTTGAAGGTATCAGAAACCCCATAATCCTCAGGTAACTTTAATTTGTAGGCATTATCAGTAATCTTCTAAAGGATTCTAAAAGGTCCTTTAGCCTTTGGGGATAACTTGTTCCTCCTCTTACTCGAAAACCTTTCTTTGCTTAGGTATAGCCATATCAAGTCTCCTCACTGGAATTATTTAGTCGTCCTACCCTTGGCCTCCTCTTACATTCTTTTAGTAGCTTAGTCGATGTACTGAATGACTTTATCATAGATGTACTGTAGGAATTATGCTTTAACTAAGGCTTCAAGGTCCTCTTGTATGGGTATAAGTATAGAGGTATGATCGAAGGGCAATTCAGGATTGAAACCATAGACCACTTAGAAAGAATGCTGCTTAGTGGTGTCATATATTATTCGATTATAAGCAAACTCAACCATTGGCAAGCAAATGTCCTAATTAGCTAAGTTCTTGCCTACTACAGCTCGGAGTAGTGATCCCAAAGTACAATTAACCATCTCTATTTAGCCATCAATTTGAGAGTAGCAGGAAGTACTAATAGTAGTTTAGTCCCCATCTAACACCACAAGGTCCTCCAAAAATGCCTCAAGAACTTCAGGTCTCTATCAAAGGGTACATTTCTTGGTACGCCATGTATCTATACAATCTCCTATAAAAATAAAGAAGTAATAGTCGAAGCATCGTTGGCTTTAGAGCAATGCATGAAGTGTTCCATCTTACTAAACCTATCCATGACAACCATGATAGAATCTTTACCTCAGGTAGTTCGTGTTACTCCAAGAACAAAGTCCATGCTCAATTTGGTCCATGGCTTCATTGGAACAAGCAATAGCATTACTTCCCCTTCTCAGCTCGGCATTTAGCCCTTTTGCATATGGTATAGCTTTCAACGACTCGATGCACATCTCACCTCATTCTTGGCCAAAAGAAACGACTACTAAGCAACTCATACATCCTTTTCTCCCCAAAATGTCCAAACAGTCCTCCATTATGGGCTTCCCTTATCAGTAGCTCTTGTAGTGAATAAGTCGGCACACATAATTTCCCCCCTCAAAACAAGTAGCTATCTTCCACATGGTATTCATCTACTATTCTCCCATTGACACATTGCGCAAATATGGGTCCAAAGTGTAGATCCCTAGAGTATTATTGCTCTTTGATGGTTAGAAACCCAAATAATTTGGTTTACAGTTCACTCAAGAGTGCATGTCTTCTCGAAAAAGCATCTATAACTACATTGCTCTTTCCTTGTTTATATTTTATTACAAAATTGAATCCTTTAAGGAATTGAACCCATCCCGCCTGCCACTTTGATTATTTAGTCTAACTTCAAAGGTACCTTAGTGACTCGTGGTCAGTATAGATGACAAATTCTCTTGGTAATAAATAATGCTTCCATATTCGTAGTGCTCAAATCAACGCTAACAGTTCTTTATCATATACGGAGTAATTTAATTGGGACCCTTTGAGCTTCTAACTATGGAAGGTAATTGGTTATCCTTCCTACATTAGGGCAGCGCCCATTCCAATGCCTGATGCAATACATTCTAACTCAATATTTTCTCAAAGTTAGCTAGAACTAATACCAAGGCAAAGGTCAATCTTTCCTTTATCTCAACAAAGCTCCTCTCCTCCCTTTCTCCCCATTAGAGGTCAGTGTTTTTCTTTGTTAGCTTAATGAGTAGTGCAACGAGGTTATTGAAATTCTTGATGAATCGTCTATAGAACGAAACTAGTCCAGGGAAACTTCTTCCATCGACACAAGTAATGTGAGTCATCCACACAATGATTGCTCAAATCTTCTCATCATCTACTTATAAGCCTCCTCCACTTACTACATAGCTTAAGAATATCATTTCCTCCTAGCAAAAACAACACTTCTTGAGATTATCAAATAGTCTCTTAACACGGAAGATATCGAGAATAGCTCAGAGATGTTCACAGTAACTCAACATGTCAATACTATAGACTAAGATGTCGTCAAAGTATACTACAACATACTTCCTGATCAGATGTCTCAACACATGATTCATTAGTCTCATGAAAGTGCTCAGGGCATTTAGTAAGCCAAAGGGCATTACCATCCATTCATATAATCCATATCGAGTCTTGAACACCGTTTTCCACTCATCTCTTGATCTCATGCGAATTTGATGGTAGCTAGACTTAAGATTAATCTTGTTGAAAATCTTAGCACCACTTAGTTCATTTAGTATGTCTTTCAATCTAAGAATGGGGTACCTATATTTGATTGTGATCTTGTTCACAGCTCGACTATCTACATACATCCACCAGGTTTCATCTTTTTTCGGTACTAGAAGCAACAGCGCGGTACAAGGGCTAAGACTTTCTCTAACATAACCTCTCTCCAGCAACTCATTGACTTGACATTGGAGCTTAGAAGCCTGCTTGGGGCTCATCTGATACGCAAGCTTATTCGATAGCACAATGCTAAGTATTAAGTCAATGTAGTGTTCTATGCCTTGAATCAGGGGTAACCCCTTGGATAACTATTTTAGGAATAAGTCAACATATTTGTCTAGCAACTCTTTAATTTCCTAGGGTAGTTCACCTCATTCCTTCATCTCTAGTAAGCACTTGACTAACATAAGGGTTAGTATCTCAGTTTTAAGGGTCTGTCGAAGCTCGGCTCTACTCATCACCAAAGCCTTCTTCAATCCATAAGAAAGTTTGGTCCACAGTTTGTTAACTTCACTCGGCAGCATCGAGTTTAATGTGATATTCCTACCATCCTTTTGAAACATATACGTATTCCAGTATCCATCATGGATCACTCTCCTGTCAAACAACCATGGTCAGCCAAGCAACATGTACGAGGCACACATGAGCAATACATCATAGAGAATTTCGTTGGAATAGTTTCCAATTGTGATCGGTAGTAGTACTTACAGGGTAACATGTAATGCTCCCTTATCACTAAGCCAATGTAACTTATACAACTTAAGGTGTACAATGGTTGGCAACTTCAACTACATGACCATTTCGACTGATGCCACATTGGTACAATTTCCACTATCCACAATTAACGCTCACACTTGGTCATTTACCTTACAGGTGGTATAAATCAAGCTCTCCCTCTACTCTTCCTCCCATAAGGGTTCTAAGTTCATAGTGCGTCAGACAACCAGGACCAACTAATCAAGTCCTCGGTAAACATGTCCTCTTCAATGAGTTCTTTCTCCACAATGATATCTTCTTCCTCAGGTTCCTCATCTGTATTCTCTACCTCTAGCTTCATGACATCTCTCTTAATCACCATAGTTCTTTGGTTCAAGTACTAAGTAGCTATATGTCTGAACCCTTGTCACTTAAAACACTTAATCCGACTTCTCATCCTACCAAATCATTATCCCTTCTCATAAGTTTGGGTCAACACTTCATCGTTAGGTCTGCTACTCGACTCAAACATCTATCTTTCTACTTAACTTGGTGTTTGATAGAGCTTGGTGACTTCCCTATCCGAGTCGACTAGTTGACATTCTAGTCGGTACTTGGCTTCTTCTCTACCTTTCTACCCGTTGAGCTATTCTAATGGCTTCATCTATTGTGGTGAATTGTTGGAGCTCTATAATGTCTTGTATGTCACCTCTTAATCTAATGATAAACCTAGAGATTGTTCGTGCTGGAGGCTCCTCTACCTCACTTCGAATCATGAGCATTTAGAATTCTTATACATATTCGTCAACTATTCAGCCTCCTTGTCTTAGCTCCTAAAACCGAGTAAAAGTGTCTTGCAAATAAGTTTCTAACACAAACCTATTTCTGAGTATTCTCTTCATCTCAGGCTAAGTATTAATCTCTCCTCTCACCTCCTCATAGCTTAGAAATTCTTCCACCACATGGCAACATATCCAGAAAATTCAACAATAGTAGTTCTCACTTTCCTGTAATTCTCATACTTAAAATATTCAAACACACGCTCTACTCTTTCTTCCTACTCCAAATACTCATCAGCACTCCTAGATCTATTGAAGCTTGGAATCTAAAGCTTTACATGGTCAGATGCTCTAGGGACTCTAGCTTACTTTTCTTCAAAATACTCTTCCCCATCCTCATCTTCTAGTTCCCTTAAGTCTATCCTTCATCTTACTCATCCACCTACTCCTCCACCTCAAATTAGTTGAGATGGGTTTTGATCTCTAATAGGTTGTGTAGCTTGTGGTGTGTTTTATGTGGCCTCAATCGTTCGGCAAGCTATTAATGAACAACTCAAGTCAAATTTACTAGAAGGTTAGCTACTACATCTAGTCTCTCATTAGTACTCCTAAGGGTTCCTTGAGATTATCATCCATAGGGAATAACTTTACTATTGTCATCTCTAGCACCAATGTTTACACTTAAGTTAGTCATTTTCTTTACTGATTCAAAACTTAAACTCTTCAAATAGGTGATATACCAAACACTTCCACAAATTAGAAAAGGTAATAGCTAACAAACATAGCAATCAAATGACATAGTAACTTGCTATGTTTCATACACACAAAACAAGGTATAAACAAAACTTCAAACACAAACCATAAATCAAACAAAACCTCTGCTCTGATACTAAGATGATGCAGACCATAGCCAAGAACAGATAAATCTACCGTAGCTAAGAATAAATAAGGCCGGTTACTGAATGGGTCTAAACTTACCGTAAGCTTAAAAGGAAACGGTAGGGAATGTATGAAAGAACAAATGTGAATGAAAAAGTAAGCAAAAACCTGCAAATAGCTCTAATGGATATGAAGCACCAATGAAACTTCCGATGACTCACGACTCAACTTGATATGACGTACAAAATAGCCTAGTGAGGTTACTTGCCACCTAGTCTTGCTTAAAGGTTAGGATAAAAGTGAGACGAGTGTAAACAAAGTAGTGTTTATAAGAGAAAAATATCAAGTGTACTAATGTTTACAACTACAAGTACAAAAGGTATTTATATCTAAGAATTTAGGACAACATGCCTAAAAAGGAAAAGACAAAAAGATATTATCTTAAAGAAGTAATATACAAGAATACAAAGGGTAAAACAAATATTCTAAAAAAGTAATAATTAGTAGAGCAAATTCCTTACGTGGTTTTATATACATGGCAATGATATATTGGCAAGGCCATTAGAGGATGCGGATAAAAGTGTATGAATAGGTTGCTTATCCGAGCAAAGGTAGCTATGGATCAGTCCGGAGTCTCTTTTGACATCTCGGTAAGATTAAAGCTAAGTAAGTGGTCAGTTTAAGAATGAATGTGAGAGAATGAAGATTGGCAATTTTCTTAGCATACTGTTTCTCAACACACAATCTCCAAGACATAGGCAGTTATTTGGCTTGGCATGTAGAACAGGTTAGCAAGGAGATACTCAACTTCGATAGGAGTCAATTGGAATAAGAGAATCTGCCTTACCAAACCTTACAATCCTCGGGCTTTGCTACCAGTCAAAGGCCTCGTAGCCTAATTCTTACCAATGTGGTTAGTGTCTCCTAGCACCTAGTAAGCTAATAGGCTAAGATAAGGTTTTAACAAATATGGCACACGTAATGTGCCCATAAAATGGTCCTTATAGGACATCCTACACATATTAGCCTATTCCTATCATCTACATAAGGTGATAGTAGGAATAGATATTGTAGAATTGTAATGATGCATGAACTAGTATAATGAAACATCCAGATATGATTATGTCCATTTGTGTTTTAGGTGATCAACTAATTTCACAAACATACATAAAACCCTATTAACGGCTAAGATGTGAACAAGGCTTAATTATCACAATTATCAATATCTTCACATTCAATATGCATCCATTAAACGCATATTCGAACCCTATGCATCAATCCATTTACTCTCTCTCTCTCTCTCTCTTGCACATACACACATTCACATGTACACACACATACACATACATATATATATATAGGTATAACTAATTGCAATTACAACCGTACATAAAGTCATCGAGAGTACTGACTTAGCCATAACTGCTAACGGTAATAGTCAGGTAGTAACTTGAACTTAAGATTAAGATCACTTAATAAATAAGAAAATAAATAGATAATAAGGATGTTATCTACTTAGGGGTTCATCCTAATTTTTCTAATTATAAGGTTACATTTCTTATACAGCTAGTTATTTTACACTTACCTTTCCTCGATTTTGCTTGATTCTAAAAATCACATATAACTTTTTGTTTTAAGTCCTAATCCTATAGTTGTTTTCAATCAAATTCAAATGTACTTTTGTGTGGTAAGGTCCATTTGGGAAGGTGGAACCCACATTTTTCATTGCAAGGACAGAAAGTTTCGACCTCTAGTAGTTTCGGCCTCTTTTGTTTTATTTTGTATTGTTTTAAGTTTCCTTCTCATAATTCTTATTTTTATCAGATTTTAAAATTATGTTAGGCCTTGATTTTGTCTATAGAACCATGATGTTTAGGTTTACATTTATTCTTTGACCTACTTTTAGTCCTTTTTGGCATTATTTCAAGTAAATTTCAAATTTTTTTTTTTTTTGTTCTTCTAGACTTATGAAAGTTTTAATGGGTCTCTATTGGTTTTGGTCCAATTTATGGTTTTTAACCCGTTTTAACTACCTAAGGCTTAATACTTAAACTCAACATACTTATTTGGCCCTAAAACTGAACTTACTATATTTTATTAGTGATTTTATGTTGTATGATAAGGTTAGAAGTAATTTGGGCTTTTTATTCAATTTTTCAAGTCCTAATTGGTGGTTTTTAACTTTCTTGTCAATTTAAGGGCTTAATTCATAATTTAACCTCCTAAACATGTCTTAATCTTTTATTGTCATTTCTAAAACAACATTTTTCATAAAGAAACATGTAGGATTAGCATATGTCCTCCTTGGTCATGAGCTTTAGGGTAGCTTTTTTAGGGTTCTTCTCAACACTTTCTTAAGATAACCACATCTACATTCTAATGGGACATCAAGAAGTGTTTTTATTTCATGGAGAAAGTTGAAATATCTTAGGAAATATACCATTACATGTTGCGTCAAGCTTATTACATGGATGTATCATGCATTTTCAATGATTTTTTCAAGATTACAAGCTCATAATTTCAAGACTATACTATGTACATGAAGTTCGTACCTTCTTACATGTAATAACCTACGAAATGTTATACTTATAAGCTTGTACAAGAAGAAAACTTACAAGAAAATGTACATATACATTGGTATTTTCTATTTGACCTTATTACATAAAATACTAAGATGTTACACAAAAGAAAAAGGTTTTTGGTAAAAAGAACTTTACAGCACTTATGGGTGGAAGACGCCTCATTGAGCTCTTCCTAGCATTGGTTTTGGTCCTTCCTTGGGCATCTAAAATCTCCTCAAGTTGGTTCATAAAAGTTCCCTTAGTTGGCCGCTTAATAGAGTAGGAAGTAGACTTTTGGCCTGAAAGGGGTGGTTGTTCGATTAAGGGAAGAAGGTTCCAAGGGGTAGAAGTTTGAGGAGGTGTTGGTGGTGTTTAGGTGTAGTTTTTAGAGAGGATTGAGTGGTGGGGTGAAGGAATAGGATGAGAAGAAGTACAACTGTATGGGTATATGTGAAAAGGAAAACACCTACTCTTAAGAGAGAATGAAAATGACAAGATGAGGGGATAGGGTGAGTTGCAACCCATGCCTAAAGGAAATACAAAGGATGCTTTTCCCAACTTCCTAGATTTCCATTTTTAGTTAATAGACATGATATATGCATAACACTTAAGTAAAGTGGGAAAGTGTTTCTTAATTAATGAAGATTTAGTCTTATCATCGTTGGAATTATGCCTAAGTCTTAGTTGCGGTAAGCTGGCTAGCTGGCTCCTTATTACTGAGTTCAATTGCATGAAGACAAGGGAAGGGTCATGGCACTACATACAATTCGTAGTTAGGGTTCTTTTCTCTCTCTCTTTTCAATTGTTTATTTTAATACAATATGAATTTAGTGAAATTATTTAGCGTTATTTAATATATCACCTTGATCCCCTATTTATTGAATTATACAAGTTGGTGAAACCTAAAGTTTTCAAACCAAATTGAGGTTTAACTACATTTTGGGTTTTATATTTAATGTTTTGAAATTTAGATAGTAGGTTAGGTTTTTTAATTCTTCACATAGGGCTTTAGAGTTCGATTATAACTTCAAGCTCGCATTTCATAGATTCCAATTTAATCTTAAGCTTGTCAATTCTCTGGAATATTGATGGGCGCTCAGTTCCAACTTCTTATCAAATTTCACAAGGTTTACACTTGACAAGCCCCAATTTTGTATATTTCTTTTGGAAAACTCCAGAAAAGACACTTTTTTGAGAGAAAAAGAAAACATTTATTATTTCTTTATTTAAGGAAGCATACTAAGTGAGAAAAGGATATTTTTTGAAAAACATTCATTAAAAAATCTCAAGCACTTCAAGACAAATAAAAGAGAAACAAGATGAGTTATTAATAGTAACGATAAACCAAGACAGGAAAACATTAACCAAGCAAGTTAGTATGAACATGAGAATTAAATTATGAACATGCTAGGAATCACCATATATTAAAAACAGAATTATAATTTTTGTAATTCTTTTATTATTTTGGATGATTTTCCAAACATTAGAAGTGTCAAATTGTATATATGAGTGTTTAAATTCTATCAGAGAAGCGATAATATTGAAAATTTCAAAACGCACACAAGAACATCAGTCGAACTCCATCGGAACATAATATCAAGATTCTGGAAATTTTTATTTTTTATACCAATGTTTATATTTATCTTCTTCTTTTTTTTAACTAAACAATGGTTAATTGCAAGTAATAATGCCTATAAGCTATCTAAAAGCTGGTGTTGTATGAAACATATTATTAAAACACCAATTAACTTGATAGAAAACATAAACATACTATTCTACCAATTTTTATATTTTATGAATTCTTATAATTTTGACTTTTTCATGGCATCATGGCATAATAGACATGAAAAAAAGCATATAATAACTCTAACATACGTGGAACAGGTTAAATTAATTATAGTGAAGCAAAAACATTTTTAATGGGTTATTATTTTATAAAATCAATTTCTTATTAGAAAACGAAAGGAAAAAAACCTATTCTCGCGTGCAACAATGGTAGACTGTCGAAGTTACTTCGGTAGCCATTAACGACTAAGAGTTGATCGGATCGACTCATCTGAGGCGAGCAAGTAACTACCTCAATCAATTCTGTCTTTAGATACTTGTAAAAACTTCGAATGGAAGTAATTAAATCTACATATGAACAAAAAGCCCTAATCGCAAAAGAATAAATTTCCACGAAATTAGGTAACTGCTCTGTGTATATTGGTCATTAAGTAGTATAACATCAATATGTACATTCAATTTCGATCGATTTTGAACAATTGAGATTCCAATTTTTAGAGAGAAGTTGAGTTTCCTCAGCTTCCTAGCTTAGAGAGAAAAACTTTTGGGCCCTCAATTCAGGAAATATCGGCCATAAATCAAAGCTCCTTTGTGTTTTTTAATTATAGTAGGGTTATGAAAACCCTAACTTGATGCGTAATTTAGCAAAAAACCAAATCAATTTGACCAAAATCTGCGAAAACCCATTCATTGTTAGTCTCCTTTTCAGCACAATTTTGATCTGATTTGTTTATTATTTTGTGAAAATAAGATATTTAATAATTACTAGAATGAGTCCTATCTAATTTGCATAATTAAATAAAAAAAAAACTAAATGAAATTTTGGTTTAATTTTAGCTATTTGTCATGCGGGTATATTTGCTTCCCAAAACTGTGTTTCCCATACCATGATCATCCCCGCCAAAAGGGAGGAGGAGATATATTATGCTCAAATCGAGTAAGTGTAAAGTCACATACAATGGGCTTTATATGAAAATTATTTGTTTAGAGTCTAAGATGAAAATCTTTCAGTCTAGCGGTTAGATGCTTTTTTCCTAGAAAAAGAATGTATCACCTAAAGATGCCAGTGCTTTTTGCTTTTTAGTTTTGAGGTTGGTATTCATAAATGTTCTTTTAAAAAAAAAAATCCTTTTTTCTTTCATTTTTCACACTTATTACTAATGATTTTACAAAAATATGTATATCTTGGTCTCTTAGGTATGAATTATTTTGAGGCATATTATTATTAAAGATATTAGCTTTTTAAAGAGGATGGGTATCTTGTGGTGTTTGTGAGGACTGTTCTCTACTCTCATTATTTTTCTAATGTAATATTTTTTTTTTCATTGGTTTGCTCTAAATAAATTGAAAACATGGTATTTTCAAAATATTATTAACATCCTATAAAAGAAAGGGATTAAAATAGGCAGTCATCAGCTTTTCAAGAAAGTATTAAATGTCCTCACATCATCCATAAGCAAATGCATGGCTTCAAAGGAAAGTCCTATTGGGCTTATAAAGGTAAATTAAACCAATATATTATTGATAAATTAAAAATGGAAGGACCAGCTCTCAAATGTAAAAGAGAATCGTCATTTATGAACTCATTTTTTATTTTTTTAATAGAGGAGTAAACTTCTAGATTTGCTATTGTCAATACCTTTTTATAGTATTTTTTTTTCCTACTTTAACACTTATACACATATCGAAACATGAGTATAATTAAAACACATTTTTTATTTTTTTTCCAGTTAAAACACAATTTAACTGGAATTTTATACTATAATTAAATTTGTAATATGATAATGTGAGCTACGCTTAAAAAACGGAAGAGGGATACAATATTCTTAACTTAGTATCAATGATAGAATTGTAGCTTTGCAAAATAGTATAACCCTAATTAAGAATGTGGTAAAGGTAATAACAAAGAGGTTATCCTTCTATAAGAAGTTCAGGAATTTTTGCACTAAGCATAGGAAGAGGTCTTGAAAATTTAAGATGGATATTGTAAATACCCAATTTTTGCCCCTTTAAAGTCCTAATTTTTATTTTTACAAAAAGTATCCTAATTCAAAAAAAAAATAAAAAAAAAACCAAAAAATTAATAAAATATAAAAAAAAAGATAATAAAAAAATGATGAAAATACCAAAAAAATAAGAAATGAAAAAATCATAAAAATTTGGTAGATTTTTAGGAAGTAATTTATATTAGGAATAATTAGTTTTAGTATTAATTTTAGTTTAGTTAAAAATTTTAGCTTAGGGATTCAGATAGTTTAAATATAATTTAATTGTAATAAATATCAAGATATAAACCAATAGTCTAATGGATATGTACCGGAGTATTTGATTTGATTTAATTTGAAGTCATATGTTTGAGTCTCAATAGGTACCTATGTCTTTATTTTTTATTGTTGCAGGAGCGAGACGAAAATCAGATTCATATCTAATTAAATCATATGAGTTTAATTAAATCATATTTGAATTAAATTTAATTTAGTTTAATCATCAAATCAGATATAATATATATGATAGGATTTCATTTGAGACTTTATAAAAGAAAGAGGGTCCAAATAGTATCAGTCTTCTTCGTCGCTGCTGAGACTAGCCCGACTAATTAACAATATCGCACAACATCCTCCATCAGCAGCAATCTCCCTAACACTGAACAGTAGTAGCAAACGTAGTACTCCAGTATACAAGAGCTCACGCCACTTTGTTCCCTGTCCCCCGCCGCTGTACTGATTTTTGTTTAATGCCACTACGTTGACCACTGCATTCCTACTGTCGAAATCCACACTTCGCTACTACCCTTCAATTCACGAGCCAAAATTCCACCACGTCCATACGCCTAACCCAAACATCCTGTACCATTGCCCATGTTGTCTACATTCCACATCATATAATCTCCACACAGCCGAAATTCCACGCCCCATGATGCACCGACCAAACACAAGCCACACTGAATAGAAAAATCTAGCCCTTTGATGCAATCCTGGACAATAGCAGATACCCTCAATCCAAACACTGACCAAATCTCCATGTCCAATCGCCATCTTAATTTACGTCCACGTATTTGTTGGCAGCTCCAGCAATCCAATACGCCGTAGCAGCCTGGACAGCCCTATCCACGTAACAATAATTCATCCACGCCGAACACCGCAGGATCACCGAACACTCCTGTTGTTCATCCACCATCAACTCACTAAGCTAGTCATCAACATAGACGGCTGCGGCAGTCACTGTCTTCTTCATCCACAATAACTGCCGCACGCGATAGCAGCCATCTCCAGTCCAGACACCGCTCCATCCACTCATGTTACAGTCCATTGTCCTGCAAAGAACTCAGGCTCCCAATTTGCTGCCCACAAATGCTTCAATTTCCTTCAGCACCTAACACAGCACCCTACGGAAGCCACAGTACGCAATAGGAAGCAACATAGCCTACATACCAGCAACACAATTTGTCTTCATCCTTGCACAATGAACAACAGCACAGTAGACGGCAGCGAAAACAGCAGCACGGCGGACCATAACGAAAACAGCAACACGGCGAATAGCAGCACAGCAGATGGCAACGAAAATAGCAGCGCAACAGATGGCAACGAAAACAGCAGCGCAGCAGATGGTAGCGAACAAGAACAGCAGCACAACAAACGGTAGTGAACATACCAGCAGCACAGCAGACGGTAGCGAACAAGAACAGTAGCACAGCGGACATCAGCGAACAAGATAGCAGCACAGTGGACATCAGCGAACAGAACAGCGACACCAGATGGGCAGCAGCAACACCAGGCGAACAGCAATGCCAGGCGAACAGCAGTACGTTCTGTACATCAGCACCATAACACACAATTCAACACTGACCATCACGTCTCCACGCTTGACGAACTAACACCAACACTTCACTGAATAGCCCAAGTCAGGTTTGGTTTTGATTATTTTATTTTATTTATTTATTTATCTCTTTATTTATCATTATAATTCCATTAGTTATTTAATTAGGTTTATGACATAATAGGTAAATAGATATATGTGTATGTATTTATATGCTTAGGTATATTTTTAACATTATGACTTTAGGATTTTCTCACTTAGAAAAGTTTATTTTGTAAGTAAATAAAATAAAAGAACCCTGTTTTAGAAAAATAGGGCTTGTAGAGAGTTTTCATAAAATATGAATAAAAGATTTATTTATTTATGTAGAAACTTAGCTTCTTTTTATTTTGATTTTATTTATTTATTTATTTATTTATTTATTTATTAAATATTATAATTAGAAGAATAATCCTAATTTCAGTAAATAAATAGTGGTACCCGTTAAGGGTTTAATAGGTTAGCCCTCGAACTTGTAACCGTCTGGTTCTTCATTTAAAATTGAAAACAAAGACCGGTACCCAAATCATAATCAATCCACCTAATTAATTACGGTTTCTTTCCTTTTTCCCAACTCCGGTCAGGTGGCGACTTCAAAAATTATTTTCAATAAAAAACCGGAATTTCTTAATTTCTTTAGTCGATGATTAATATTAAATGAGTTATGGTTTAGTATTAACAAGGAAATGAGAAATTAATTTTAAACAAAAGAAATCGAAAAATCAGACTCGACAGTTTAGCAACTTCACTGGGGACTGCTAGAGGGCTAGCCACTAGAAATTGCCGAAAATAGGATTATTTTTCAAAAAAAAATGGAATAATAAAAAAAAAAAGAACTTAGGTATGTTATTTGATGTATTTGTTTATTTTATTTATTTGTTTTTTTTTACTAACATTTTTTTTTGTGGCAGTTTATTTAAGGGAGAATTTTGGGAGGTTTTACTTTTACTTTGTTTTCTGTATCATAAATGCATGGTAGATACGGTTAGAACCAGGCCGTCTTAGGACCTTAGGAGGGGGGCCATTGTGTAAGTTTCGGATGTTGTGAGGCAACCACCTTCTGGGGCCGATCAGGCTACCCAACTCAAGCTCAGATGCAATTATAGAACCGTTGCTTTGAAAAAACACGGTGGTTGTAGAACTTGAGGACCTTTAGAACCTACCTGTTGCATCACATGAAAACATTTTTCTTCTTTCAAAAAATTTATAAGAACCTATGATGTGGTAAACCTAAATGGATAAAGGCAGTTGTGAAGTTGTAATTGTAATATTTCCTTATAAATAATTTGTAAAAATTTTATGTAAGATTTAGATTACGTTGTAATTGTAACTTTAATTTTGTTTTTGATTAGTCATGGCTATATCTGGTCAAGGGTCTTTTGAAGACATTCATGTTCACCTACCACATTGGCCTCAAAAACTGCTTTACACGTAGTTTCGACTCTTCAGCCCAGATAAACAGGAGTTTATTAAGAATAAGATTGGGTCCATCCTCTCTTTACAGAAGATCCCTATGAACATCACTCTAGTGCAGGCCTTTGTACATCCTTGGGAGCCCGAATCTATTACTTTTTGTTTGGGCCTATATCAATTGAGCCTAACCTTTATAGAGTAAATAAATAAAAAATAATAAAAGCAAAAAAAAAAAGAGAAACAAAACAAAAGAATCAAACATGTAAAATAACAGGTAATTATCATTGTACCTAGTATTTTACCCACCAGAAATATCTATTCTTTTAGGTAAATTCAATATTTTGTAAATAGCCTTCTTCATTTGGAATAAATAAGATTTAGATATTTTCTTTGTTTAGTCTTTTATTCTTTAGAATTCCTCTCTTGTAAATAGATTCTCAGTAATGTTGTTCTTAACTTATATATATTTCCATGAAAGCAATATTCCGTAATCATCTATTCACAATTCCATCACTCGGTCTTTGTAACACAAAACCTTAACTTTTCCTCTCTCTCTTTCAAAATAAAAAATAAAAAAGAAAGAGAAAAGAAAGAAAAAAAGAAGGAAAGAAAAGAAAAGAAAGTTGCTAACGGTTACAAATCCTTATAAGGTTCGAGACAAATACAATCATTTGGCCTATTAAGGTAGATAACCTAAATAGACCCACTTGGCTCGAGAAAATAACCAACCAAACTCGAACCTTAGCCCATCGAGATAATTCAACCAACTCAAAGCTCCTAAGTTGTCGAGTCCAAACCATGAACTGAGTCAAAACACAAAGCCATGAAACACTATCTTCAGCTTGATCACCGATACAAACAAAAAGGGCAAATCATTAGTCCCTTCTACTTCAAAAGTTGTCAGTTTCAGCCTATTTGAACTCTAAAGAACCTAACCCAAAATCAAATATGGAAGCTTAAAGGCGTTAAGACCTATAAGTCTGGGGTATGGGGCATTTAGTCTTTGAAATTTCACAACCGGGGTATGTTCGAAGGAATTGGGGAGTAAGGTCCGTCATCACCTTAAGGTCAATCCATCCTTATGTAAGGAATTGGTAACTCACTTTTAAAAAGTTTTGAATAAAAAGAGGCGAGCTATATCCTATACACTAACCCTTAAACACTTTGAGAGTTAAGAGACATCATGGTGAGGATATTGTAGATTCATTCCTTAAAGGAGGTCCATTTTGAATTTGATACGTAGACCAGAATGAAGTTAGGCATTCATTTTCAAATCCCAAACACAATTATCCTTTGATAATCCCGTTGGAATGATCTGGAGTCATTTCAAATGTAAACACTGTCAAGAACCACCCCACAGTGGGGCAATTCGAAGGTTAAGGTCATTAATTAGGAGAAAAGGATAAAACTAATTTGTGCTTACCCCAGTAATAACAATTCAAGGATAATTTTTTTTTTTGATAAATTGTTCCTTTTGAAGAAGAGCTAACATTTTTCTAGATACCCCAAAGGCTACACGTACCTTACCTAAGCCAATGCACTCTGAACCTATGGATTTAGGGCCTTGATTCATCTAAAGATAAAAACTTGACAAAAGAGATAGTTATTTTTGGGGAAAGAAAAAAAGAAATGAAATAAAAAAGAAAAAAGAAAAAAGAAAAAGAAAAGGAAAAGGAAAAGGAAAAGGAAAAAGGAAAATGAAGAAATACCCAAATATCAGGCTTAAGAAAATCTCTAATCAAAGAAGGCCCAAGTTGCTTTAAAAACAAAAGGCCTTGAATCACATTCCTAACCAAAAACACAAAACCTCATATTCATTCAGAATCGCATACTCTACTGCAAACCAAAAACTCCATATTCAGTTCAAAATCACACTTTAAATCATGAACATAAACCCTTTCTATCCACTCAATTCTCAAACACAAGACCTTCCTACCCACAATACCTACCAACTTAAAGCTCTTCCAATTTTGAAGAATAACTTATCTAAGATAAAAATTATTTTTGAAACTGGGGTAAGCGCACATCTAATTCATTTCCTAAGGGTTCTTGACTTGTACCCCCTGGGTTGGATGAAAGCACTTTTTTTTAAAATAAGCCCTCTCAATTAACTTCTTTTGAAACCATTTAACCAAAAGCCAAATTTAAAATACTGAACCCAAAAAGACCTAGAAATCAATCAAAGCGTATCACTTGCGAATTGGACTGTAATTTTCGGAATAGTAGTCAAGAGTGATGTCTAAACCAAGAGTACATAAGGAAGTCCTCTTTAACTAAATTAATCGTAAGTTACCTTTTTCTTATGAAATGAATGTCTAAGGCCTATCTAAGAAGCTCATTGTCCAGGTTACAAATTAGGGTGGATATGAGATACCCTATAGGATTATAGCGTTTACCTTTTAAATAGGAATTTGTATCCATTAGCAAACTTTCAAGGGAAAAGAAGGAAAAAAAAAAGAAAAGAAAATGAAAAGATGTGAAAAGGAGAGAGAGAAAGTGGAAGCTTGTTACAAGTTTTTCCATTCATTTTCCAATCTATAGTAACCAAATTTTCAATTCATGTTATAAACAGTTTTCACTAAATTCCTCGTTTGTAAATTTCTCAAATCAAGAGTTTTTTTTTTTTTTTTCGAGTTGGCTATGTTCCTCAGTTTACTTTCAACTCTCAATAGAGCTTAAGCGAGTCTGAAGGGTACTTACCTTTTACCCATTCTCTTAAGGATATAGCCAGCTCATAGTACACTATTCCTATCCATATCTTCTTTAGTGCTTCAATCAGCTTATGGAGCGCTATCTAGATTCATATTCTCATTTAGGGATCTAGGCAGCTCATAGAGTGCAGTCCCAATCTAAAGTTTCTTAAGCTTTTGGCTGACTCCTAAAACAATCCTAATTTATAATCTCCTAGGCAACTAGCCAACTCGTGACTATAATCCCAATCCAGAGTTTCATAGGCTCCCAATCGCCTAACTCACAGAATGTTACCACCTTATAATCTTTTAGGGATTTAGCAAGCTCAGAAAGCACTATCCCAATTCAAGTTTTTCTTCATATTTTTAGGTCTCAGCCAGCTCAAAGGGCGCTTTGACCACCTTAGTTAGTCAGCTCATTAAGGGTACAACTAAGTTTTCTTTATTTTTAGGTCTTAGCCAGCTCAAGCGGTGCTTTAACCGCCTTGGTTAGTCAACTCATTAAGAGGACGACCAAGTTTTCTTTATTTTCAAGTCTTAACCAGCTCAAGGGGCGCTTTGACCACTTTAGTTAGTCAGCTCATTAAGAGCACGACCAAGTTTTCTTCATTTTTAGGTCTTAGCCAGCTCAAGGGGCGCTTTGACCGCCGCACAACCAAGTTTTTCTTCATATTTTTAGGTCTTAGCCAGCTCGAGGAGCACTTTGACCACCTTAGTTAGTTATCTCATTAAAGGCATGACCAAGTTTTCCACATTTTTAAGTCTTAGCCAGGTCAAGGGGTACTTTAACCACCTTGGTTAGTCAGCTCATTAAAGGCATGACCAAGCTTTCTTTATATTTTTAGGTCTTAGCTAGCTCAAGGAGTGCTTTGACCGCCTTGGTTAGTCAACTCATTAGGGCACGACCAAGTTTTCCTTCATTTTTTAGGTCTTAGCCAACTCAAAGATTGCTTTGACCGCCTTAGTTAGTTAGCTCATTAAAGGTACGACCAAGTTTTTCCTTCATATTTTCAGGTCTTAGCCAGCTCAAAGGACGCTTTAACCACCTTGGTTAGTCAGCTCATTAGGGCACAACTAAGTTCTCATTATTCTTTTTAGAGATTTTTGCCAACTCACAAAGGTACTGCCCATTGTTATTCTAACCTTCATCAAGTATCTTAATGTTCCTTAGGATAAAGTCGTCCTAAGGCAAAAACGGTGTCTCTTTTGTCTTTATGGCAAAGTTTTGCTCAAACTTCACCATAAAGAGGGGCAGCTGTAGACACCTAATTTTTGCCCTTTTGAAATTCTAATTTTTATTTTTACAAAAAGGGTCCTAAATTCAAAAAAATCAAAAAAACAAAAAAATTAATAAAATATAAAAAAAAGATAATAAAAATTAACAAATTATGAAAATACCAAAAAAAAAAGAAAAGGAAAAATCATAAAAATTTCGTAGATTTTTATGAAGTAATTTATATTAGGAATAATTAGTTTTAGTGTTAATTTTAGTTTTAGTTTAGTTAAAAATTTTAATTTAGAGATTCAGATAGTTTAAATATAATTTAATTGTAATGAATATCAAGACATAGACCAACGGCCTAACGGATATATATCGGAGTATTTGGGTTGGATTTAATTTGAAGTCATAGGTTCAAGTCTCAATAGGTACCTATGTCTTTATTTTTCTATCGCTGTAGAAGCGAGACAAAAATCAGATTCATATCTAATTAAATCATATGAGTTTAGTTAAATCAGCAGCAATCTCCCTGATACCAAACAGCAGTAGCAAACTCATCATATGAGTTTAGTTAAATCAGCAACAATCTCCCTGATACTGGACAGCAGTAGCAAACGCAGTACTCCAATACACGAGAGATCACGCCACTTCATTCCATGTCCCTCGTTGCTGCACTGATTTTCGTTTAACGCCACTACACTGACCACTACAGTCCCACTATCGAAATCTACACTTCGCTATTACCCTTCAATTCACGAGCCAAAATTCCACCACGTCTATACGCCTAACCCAAACATCCTACACCATCGCCCATGTTGTCTACATTCCACATCATATAATCTCCACACAGCCGAAATTCTACACCCCATGATGTACAGACCAAACACAAGCCTTGCTGAATAGAAAAATCCAGCCTTTTGATGCAATCCTGGAGAATAGTTAACACCCTCAATCCAAACACTGACCGAATCTCCATGTCCAATCGCTATCCTAATTTACGTCCACGTATTTGTTGACAGCTCCAACAATCCAATACACCGTAGCAGCCTGGACAGCCCCATCCACATAACAATAGTTCATCCATGCCGAACACCACAAGATCACCGAATGCTCTTGCTGTTCATCTACCATCAACTCGCTAAGCTAATGATCAACACGGACGGCTGCGATAGTCACTGTCTTCTTCATCCACAGTCACTGCCGCACGCGATAGCTGCCATCTCTAGTCCAAACACCGCTCCATCCACTCTAGTTACAGTCCATTGTCTTGCAAAGAACTCAGACGTCCAATTTACTGCCCACAAATGCTTCAATTTCCTTTAGCGCCCAACACAACACCCTACAGAAGCCACAGTACGCAACAGTAAGCAACATGGCCTACATGCCAGCAACGCAGGTTGTCTTCATCCTTGCACAATGAACGGCAGCACAGCGGATGGCAGCGAAAATAGCAGCACGGCGGACAGTAGCGAAGACAGCAGCTTAGAGGAAGGCAATGAAGACAGCAGCGCAGCAGATGGCAACGAAAGCAGCAGCGCAGCGGATGGTAGCGAACAGACTAGCAGCACAGCGAATGGCAATGAACAAACCAGCAGCACAGTGGACAACAACAAACAAGAACAGTAGCACAGTGGACATCAGCGAACTATACAGCAGCACAGCGGACATCAGCAAATAGAACATCTACACCAGACGAACAGCAACAATACTAGACAGGTAACAGCAACACCAGGTAAACAGCAACGCCAGGCGAACAACAGTAAGTTCTGTACATCAGCATCACAACATACGATTCAGCACTGACCGTCACGTCTTCACACTCGACGAACTAGCACCGACACTTCACCGAATAGCCCAAGTCAGGCTCGGTTTTGATTATTTTATTTTATTTATTTATTTGTCTCTTTATTTATCATTATAATTTCATTAGTTATTTAATTAAGTTTATGACATGATAGGTAAATAGATATATGTGTATGTATTTATATGCTTAGGTATATTTTTAACATTATGACTTTAGGATTTTCTCACTTAGAAAAGTTTATCTTGTAAGTAAATAAAATAAAAAAAACCCTATTTTAGAAAAATAAGGCTTGTAGAGAGTTTTGATAAAAAAAAAAAAGACTTAGTGAATTAGGACCTTTTTAGAGTTTTCTTTGAAAAACTAAATTGATAATAAGGTAAACTCCGTCAGTTTTCAAAATTAAAATCAATTAACACACTAAACATTTTTTTGAAAGAACTACGATCGTCTGATCCCGGTTAGTGGGTATGTAGACACCTTTGGAGCGACGATAAAATATGTAAAAACTTAGGTTCTTTTTTCTTTTGATTTTATTTATTTATTTTTTTAAATATTATAATTAGAAGAATAATCCTAATTTCGGTAAATAAATAGTGATACTCGTTAAGGGTTTAATAGGTTAGCCCCCGAACATGGAATCCTCTGGTTCTTCATTTAAAATTGAAATCAAAGACCGATAGCCAAATCGTAATCAATCCTCCCAATTGGTTACGGTTTCTTTCATTTTTGGCGACTCCGGTCGGGTGGCAACGCCAAAAATTTATTTTCAATAAAAAACCGGAATTTCTCAATTTCTTTACTCGGGCATTAATATTAAATGGGTTAGGGTTTAGTATTAATTAGGAAATGAGAAATTAATTTTAAATAAGAAAGAATGACTCAACAGATATGCAATACCATTTGAACTCTACATATAAGTTGTTACATAGTATTGTTCCTTTTAATAGACTGCTATGTGATTTCGCTATGTATAACATGTATAAGGTTGCCATTTACCCTAGTTATTGGGATATATATATCCAGTTGCTAAAGATTCTGAAAATATTTTCATGATGCAATTAAGACTTTCTTGCAGATTTATAGGCTGGGTATCCACTTGTTTGTTACATTATTGGTCAACATACTTAGCATAGTACTCAGGCCCATGAAGACTATAACCTACATGACTATGTTTGAGATATGGTGTTGAAGTAGTTATCTTATTGCAAAGAAATTTCCCGTATTTATCTTATTACAACTTTTCTAGATCCCTATTATCAATCTGAAGTGCTTTTGATATATTTGAAAACTTATTATGGTTATATTGATGATATAATGGATTCTTAAGATGTATATAGCTTAGAAGCATAACAAGATGCATCCGCAACGATAGCCAACAAAGAAGTGCTGCTCATATGCTACCAAAGTCAATATGGTAGCTAATCATCAGCCTCTCTTTTACCATTCTCTAAGGAATGTCACTACTCATTTATGGGTGAGCAATTACTAGCATAGAAGTTGAAAAGGCAACAATCTAGTAAGCCATTATCTAAGTTATAGTACTACACGAACACGAATTCCAAGTTCTTTGAAAATGTCTCCATTAAGAAATTCTATATCTTAAAGTAATGTTAGAGGCACATGAGAGACTATTCACTCCCATTTCCATTACACGTAAAGTATTGTTAACCGCATGCGTTGTGAACATCAGCATGAACATGGACTTTAACCATAGACATAAGCTTGAAGATCAACTTAGCCACCTGGTTTATTTCCAATCATGAACAACGATGAAGAAAATAGAAATATGGTGACCCTCATAATTATGTGTACTATTTATTCCTTTAGAACAAATCTATTTCAACTTACCAGGTTTCCTCCCAAGCACACATCTTGAAGAAAACTAGTAATGTATTGAAAATATATTCCTTATTTTATTTTTATTCCTTCTAAAATTTATTTCCTAAAAAATTGTTTTCACAATTACTCTTGAAAAACTAAATGATATGGCTATTCCAAAAGTAGTAATCCAACTTTAGGATTTTTCAAATTATCACCAAGATCATTTTTCTTCTAAAAAATTAAATTGGATAATTATGTATAATTATCTTATTTTTTTCTTAATTTAAAATTGACCAATATACTAAAGGTTTTATAAAAATTTAAACTAAATTACAGCGATTTGATTTCAACTATTAGATATTAGGCACCTTCAAAATAACCATAAAATAAAAAAAATTCCCCACATCCCTAGATTCTCTAAGATTGAACTTTGACAATAATTTTTTGTACCAACTAGTACTACTAAAACTTGACAATATTTTATCTTATATTTCTATTCGACTACTATACACCAATCAATGAGTTTTTTTTTTTTTAACGTACCACTACAATTTCTACTTAATAATAGTATTATATTTTATTTCTTTCATATAGTTCGTAATTCTACAAGCAAAGAGAATTATTTATCTTTTATAACTTTTCTCACTTTACTTAACATCACTTATTATTTTAATATTGAACTAATATTAACTTCAAGCTAAATTTATTATACGATAATATTTGGAATGAAATACAAGTACAAGTGAGGACCGACAAATATTTTTAAGAACACAAAATTCAAAAATAAGTAAGAAATTATAACTTATTTATGTAATTAACAAAATAAAAAAAAATAAGAATCCAGGGAACCAGCTCAAGACCATGATTCATAGATCATATTCTATACGTATCACGAGTGCATGTTCGCTAATACACATATTTTTTATTAAGTTAGATTAGAAAATGTTTAGTCGTCATATAAACAAATCCTACTTTGCAGTGCTTATTAATTCTTGCATTGCCGGCGCGGTGTGCGCCGCCCCAAAGTCTTTCGCTCGTGCAATTTTCCTTTTTTCTTTCTCATTGGTTTAAGCCAAGAAATAAACAAAAGAGATAAAAATTTGCCATAATCATGTACGACACTTTATCTCACGCACGTACTTATGCTAACGCCAGTATAATTTGTCACGTGGGACTAGGGACTACTGAACACGTGTATGGGATTAAGAGGATTCACCAGAAAAAGCCCTATTATCCATGCTGGGCGGCGACCGACGTGGCTACTGACAAACTCGACCTTGGATTTAATTTGGATAAGATTGATTAGTCAGGTCATCCCACTACCAAAGAGCATGTGAAATTCGTGTACCTAAACAACAAAATAAAATATCCACTTGCATGATTTATATATTTATCGTCTTGATCGGTTCTTTCTACTCGAATTAAAAATTAAAATGAAACTAAAAGTGATAAACTTGCCTTTTAATACTATTGATTGTTTAGAATTTTTATCAAAGCAACATTCTAGAAACTAATATGTTGATTTTATTTTATTTTTTAGGTACATTCGGTTTTTCTTTTTCGGATAACATTGTTTAGGTACGTCTGGAACCTTAATAAAAATTATTTGGCTCCACTTTCATCTGGCACCGGGACTAGACTTGAAAACGTGTGTATATTTAATCTTCTTCATATCAAATGCGAAACTAATAAAAACACAACCTCTGTCTAAACATTGGTTAACCAAAAAAAAAAAAAAAGGACTCTGTCTATGCAATAAAAAAGGAAAAAAAAAATCTAATATACATAAAACATCCTACATCTATTCCTCCGATACCTTTTACAACTATTAAATAACTCCCTCAATAAAATAATTTGACAAATTTAGAATTAAAACAGGAAAAACACAAAGGTAACACTACTTGTGTTTTTACACTTTTCCATTTTTTTTTTTTGGGTAATACGATAACTTCATACTAAAGCCACAAAAGAAACGTTCATAAGCAAGTCTAACAAGCGCAAAACCGGCTTAGCCTACATCTACTGCAATAGGATTATCAACCCTTGCAGAACAGTGTGGTAAACAGACAAAGTCTTTGCTATAGATAAAAATAAAGGTAATTTGTCCAGAAAAAGTGTGGTACCCGGCTGCTGTAGTCCTCCCTTGGTTAATGTGTCCGCTATTGTGCTCCTTTCACGGGTCACCCAGTATAGAGATATATTATCAACCAATGTACGGGTGTTCTTGCATTCACGTAGGATAGTATAACAAGGATCCATGTCAATCCTCTTATTTTATTTTAAGGTCTCGAAACCTATAATGTTATAATCTACCATGTATTTCTAACTTTTATTAACTAAATCTTTAATTAAAATCTTCAAACATTTATATTTTATGCTTTAAATAATTTCACAAAATTTAACCTTTCAAATAGTTGTTTCAATAAAATCAAATACTTTAAATAAATCTAACATAACTATAAAATAAAACTTTACAAATCATCTAAATAATTATTTACAAATAATATAATGAACTCTAATGATTCTATTTTAAAATATCAACTCACAATAAAATTTCTATTGGCTACTCCTCAACTTGGTAATTTTGATGTCCTTAACTAAAGCCAACAAATTTTGAAAATTTTCACAAAACACCTACATTTGAAAATTTTGAGACAGGGTAAGCCCAATATGGAATACATAATCACATACACATGGGCATGTATTCACAAATTCACATGTATCTCAAAGAACCATAAACGCAACATACATTAGTTCGTTATCTTTGTTTCTAATCAACTAACAACATAAGGATGATCACAACCCTTGCACATGTATATATAATTTATCATATAGTATTAGAGTTGAGTCCTTCCCAATACCCTAGGAATCAAGTCATACTTAAATTTACTTAGATTATTTTCAAGTGAGACTTCACTCAAGGATAAGATAATGCAAGAATCATTAAGGTACCACCGTAAGATCACCAGTCCTCCTTGTCTCTTAGGCCCAGTTAAGCACATGGAGAACCAACAATTTAATGTCAAATAATTCATTAAGTTTGGTTAATTTCTCTAACTTAACAAACAATCACAAGCAATTATCTCGTACTTAGTTTTATGGGCTTGTTAGAAACTGATTCAATAACTTCTCTAGAATTTGTCATAACATGAACTTTAAGTTTTAATGTACGGCTTATACTTATGTTAAAACAACACCTTTACTTAGTCTCTAGACTTATCTAACATTTCCCTTTAACTTAACAACCCAACCTTTACACACATTACAACTTATGTCACTTAAAGAACTTAGGATCATTATGATAGAAAATTGGTTTGTAAAACGTTTTGGGTGAAGATTCATATTTAGAGAACATTTAAAAAGGTTTAGGAATGAAAAGATATATTTGAAAACTACCAACAAATAAAGAGAGACATTGTTGCACATGTTAAGGAACTTAGTGTTTGGATGCTACTTTACATAGCATACAAACACTAAGGTTCTAGGGAAGTTTTTCCCCTAGTGTCCAAACACTATTTTCATCCCCTACACTTCGACCTCCTTCCAAAATTTTCGAAAATCCCCCTTTTTGAGTGTTTCTCAATCACAAACCCTACACTCCTTAAAACATTCATCAAATACCAATGCACAATCAAATCTAAAAACAAACTCCTACTATTCAATCAACAACTTCAATGAAACATAGTGTACAAGGTTCATTCATTCATAACTTACCTTTGGGATTTGAAACTTGCACTTTCACCACTAAGATCTTGTTGTGGAAGCCTCAAAACAACACCTTAAATTCGTTTTAGTTGCTATCCTATGAAGAAAAACGATTTTTAAATTGAAATTTGTTAGAAATCTTTAATAAAAAGGTGGTTCCAAACGTTACCTTAATCCTTCTTTTTGGATTTTGCTAAAACATACTATAACCCTTTCTTGATTCAAGTCTCATGTAGGAACCCTAATCTATAAGAGATGCATGTGAGGAGTAATGCCAAAAAAGGTTTTCTAAAGGCAATATTTGGCCTTTATACTTAGGTTATAGGAACTTTTCTATGCCTAAACTAGCCCTACTTCTTTTTACAATACCAACTCATACCCTTACTAAAAATCAACATTTATTTACTTCTTCTGTTTTATTATTATTCTTTATTTTTCCTGTTTGTTGAGTTTTACGATTCTTTCCCTTACAAAAACTTCCATCCTCTAAAGTTTGCTTGAATTATTAAAATGAAACACTCTTAGTACTTCCTTCTTATCTCTTCTCACAACTCCTATATACCTTCTTGTTCCAATTAAGTACTCTACTATATCTCAACATACTTGCTTACTAATGATTCTTTAAATATGGCTTTTCATTTTTGTGTAGCTCTCCCATTATAAGATTAAATTATCAAATCCTTTATTAGCCCTTCAAATTAAAAAGTTTTCAAGTTCTCAACAAGGTCTTTCACTTAATCTCAAACTCTATCAATCTTCAATATTAATACTTCTATCTCCTATATCTCTTAGTCCATTTTGATATGAAGAGCTCAAGCCTGATTTATTTTCCAAATTCTACCAAGATTTAACTATTACTCACGTAGTAACATTTATAGATTTGCATTCATGCAACTTTCACTTGCAAAATTTTCCCCAATCTCCCCATTTCTTTTATTTTACGTTCAATTAAAATTTTAGACTTCATATTTCCTTCACTTTATAAACTTAGAAATCTAATTAAGTATTGATTTTCTCTTTTACCTCATCTCTCACTATGTTACTTGATATATTTCAACCATAAAATTTTAATCATCTTACTCATAACTATCATCATCTTAAGTGGATATTCTTACCATATTGGTTCCTTAACCTAATTTAACTTAAGGAACTCAAAATTAGTTGGTTTACTTTCCTAATATTATTAGGTCGTAGTTCCAAAATTAACATTTGTCAACTTGTATTCTCTTGCTTCTATCCATAAAATTTCCTTCAATTCCTTGTTCTATATATTTTGCAGATCCCTTCCTTGAAATTACAATCTTCAAGATTTTCCATCAATTATAATCTAGATCCCCACTTAATAAATTTTGGATTTTCAAATTTTATTTTTGAACTTCCTATATATTAAATGCCTAATGGCTAAACTCCTCCTATTTATTCAATGATCTTTAACTTAATTACTTCCACAATTCAAAATTGTAATTTCCACTTTCATTTTATTACCTTAGTCCAACCGATAGCATTTTTGAGCCACCTCGAATTTCCCATTACTTAACTCAATTTAGCTATTTCTAACGGAAATAAGTTTTATAACTATTGTCATCATTGTATTATTGTAATTATTTACACTACATTATTCCAATTTAATTTACATAACCTTACATGTTATTATCTTTTTCTCTTTATTATTTTGAAGTTTGATAAGTTACTTTACCTATTTACTTTTCATTACTTCACTAGCTTATTTCATGTCTTTACTTATTTGTTGACTTTATTACTCTTGTAGTGTACATATACCTAATTGATTTTTACTCTCTTAGTCTAGTTATTATGTTTATAGGTTAAGAGGTAGTAAATCTATTTGATAGGCCTTAAGTAGTTTAATTGAGATTTAATGAAGCTTTTCTAAATTTTATTATTCTTCCTCGCTTCTTATTATCATTATAATTACCATTGCTTATCGTTAAAGTTGCATGTACATAGCTTTTCAAAAACTTTATTGTGAATCAATTATTTGTTTATTATCAATCGATTACTTTAGTGCATACATTTTAGTCTTCGATTAATTTATCTTTTAATACCTAATACCTTTTATTACTTTTAATTAATGCTAAGTAGTTTATATACTGTACATCTTGATATACATACACATAAATATTGGTCAACAAGTAAAGTGACATGACTAGACTTGACTAAGACATAACTGATGACTTGACATGACAAAAAACAAACTACTTAACTAACATGATCAACTCAACATGACACGACCATATATTGATATCATCTGACATAGTTAACATGACTTAAACCCAATGACAAAGGGATATAAAACTCATCAGTCCCATCTCATTTACATATGCATCCATATACATATGAAACACCTCATTAGGCTTTTAATTTATTATGTGATTTTATTGTTATCATTATTTGTTATGAATCAATAATTTCTTTATTATCTTTGCATCACTACTCATGATGAAAACTTAGTGAGATATTTCATATTATAGAACCTTTTATTATTTTTGTAGTATTTGTTGTTATTATTATTACTATTATTATTGTAGTTCTGATCACTATTATTGAGAGATCTTTATCATAGTCAACATGACACGACCATATATTGATATCATCTGACATATTTAACATGACTTAAACCCAATGACAAAGGGATATAAAACTCATCAGTCCCATCTCATTTACATATGCATCCATATACATATGAAACACCTCATTAGGCTTTTAATTTATTATGTGATTTTATTGTTATCATTATTTGTTATGAATCAATAATTTCTTTATTATCTTTGCATCACTACTCATGATGAAAACTTAGTGAGATATTTCATATTATAGAACCTTTTATTATTTTTGTAGTATTTGTTGTTATTATTATTACTATTATTATTGTAGTTCTGATCACTATTATTGAGAGATCTTTATTTTATTTTTATGCTTTTCTTTTTCATTCTAAGGGTGTATTAAGATAGCTAAATTACCTTTTGAGATATTTAGTGATTATCGTTAACAGAGCTATTGATATTATTATTATTATTATTATTATTATTATTATTATTATTATTATTATTATTATTATTATTATTAAACTAGCGAACATGTTACATCTCATGATTAATATATGTGTATTTTCATCATTTATTGGTTTTGTGTTTTATTACGTCGTGGTTAATAACGCTCTTATGAGGGTTATAAATGATTATTTATTATGTGGTATTTACATCATAGCCCTTATTTAATGTCATTAGTAAGGGTGATTTTTATTATCATTATTATCTTTCATTAAAATTTTTCTCTTTTGTTTTATACTAGTCCATCATTAAAATTTATTCATTTCCTGTTTTATTAATTGTGAGTGAAGATGCGATATTTTTACTAAGCATTATTATACATACATACATATATATATATATATATCGATCATCCATTTAAAGTTAATTAAGATGATAATTATTTTGTCTTCTTTCTTAATTGGCATTTTATTGTTTACTTAAGATAATACTCACTATAACTTTAGGAAGTTTGTGTGTATGCTTATTATGTGGCTCCTTTAAATACACTAATACAGTTATTCCTTTATTTTTAATAGTTTCTATTTTGTTATATTTTGGTAAATCATTTTTAGTCAAATCAGTTCAGTGCACTCTTAAGTGTTATCAATTACTCAATCTTACAACCATTCATATTTGGTAGGTATTATTAATCATAATTATACCATAATTCCTTTTTATTATATTATTATCATCAATTTTTTTTTTCTACATGTTAGTCAACCCTTCTTATCAACCAACTTTAATGCATATTATGCTGGTGAAATTTGTTGCCTAAAATTTATATCTATCATTATTCTATAATTGTCGACTTTATCATTTTAATTATTAACTTCCCTTTTGATAGCCAATTATACTTAGTCAACTAAGATTCAATGCTAATTTTAAGAGTTATTAATAATTTCTTATTCTTACGATCATCTATGTTTAGTAATAAGTATTTTAACATTTATTTATTTCCATTTTCATAAATTGACTGCCAATTAAAGATTTTGATCATATTTAAGCGTAGAAAATATATGATTTAATTAATTATGTAAGCTACCCAATACTTATCTCATAACCATTTTTTTTAGTCTATCCTATATATGTATATAATTCTCTTTATTGTTTTAGGAGAACTTACTCTTATTTCACCTTTCGATAAGGTAAGTTAAATTCTATCGACATTTATTATCTTCAAAGAATTATATAAAACTCTAAAACAAAAAGCATTTTCGAAACAATCATAAATATAACTCTAAACAAATAAGAACATTAATAAAGTAACAACATATAACTGTAAACCAAGATCATGACTTATTCATAGTGTTATACCTAACCCATACTTTGTCACCTCATTGTATATCCTATAAGTATATATAATCATCTTTACCATTTCAGGCAAGTTTTGTCATATTTCTCTGACTATCAAGCATAATTAATTTCCATAGACATCTATCATCTCCACAAAAATAAAAAATAAATTAAATTAAATACATATCCAGAATAAATCTTACCTCCTAAAATAACTAAGGATATCAATTAATATAATTCTATACAATTATAATTGCATATCATAAGCATACTCAAAAGGTCAAACCTAGCCAAGAATTTTACCCATTCTCACATCTCATTACCCTATAAATTTGTTTTCCTACTTTTCCATGGATTATGAAACTATGCTTTAACACCACTTTAACTATAACACCTTAGAACTTAGAATGCTACAGCCTATCATGTGTCCCTAGCCTCTACTGATACATTAAGCATAAACGTTTAACTAAAATCTCTAAACATTTACGTTTTAATTTCCAAATGATTTCATAAAATTTAGTACACTAAATAATTGTTTTAATAAAATTGAATACTTCAAATAAATTTAGCATAATTACAAAATAAAACTTTACAAATCGTTTAAACAATTATTTATACATAATATAATAAACACTAATGGTTCTAATTTAAATTATTAGTACACAATTAAATTTCTACTCACTACTCCCTAACCTAATAATGATGTCTATAGCCAAAGCCAACAAATTCTGAAAATTTTCACTAAGCACTTCCACTTCAAAAATTTAAGATAGGGTAAGCTGAAATCTAGTATGGAATACATAATTGCATACATATGGGCAAACATTGACAAATTCACATGCATCTCAAAGAACCATAAATGCAACAAGCACCAATATATTATCTTTGTTTTTAATCAAACAACAACATTAGGGTACTTGCAACCCTATCACACATATATATAATTTACCATATGGTATCGGTATTAGATCCTCCCTAACACCATAGGAACCAAGTCTCGTCTAAATCTGCTTGGATTGTTTCCAAGGGAGATTCCAATTAAGATAACATCATGCAAAAAACATCAAAGTACCATCCCAAGATCACCAATCGTCATGGTCCCTTAGGCTTAACAAAGTATATGCATCACAAATAATTTAATTTCTAATAATTTATTAAGTCTAATTAACTTCTCTAACTTAACAAATGTACATCACAAGCAAGTACGCAGTACCTGGTTCCATTGGCTTGCTAGAAATGGAATCAACATCTCTCTAGAACCTGTCATAACATGAACACTAAGTGTATATTAGAACAATACATTTACTTAGTCTCTAGACATATCTAACATTTCCCTTTAACTTAACAACCTAACCCTTACACATATGGCAACTTGTGTTAATTAAAGAACTTAGGATCACTACGATAATAGATTGGTTTGTGAAACGTATTAGGTAAAGATTTAATTTAAAAAACATTTAAAAAGGTTTAAGAATGAAAAGGCATGTTTGGAAACCACCAACAAATAAAGGGAGACATCGCTACACATGTTAGGGAACTTAGCATCCGAATGGTACTTCGCATAGTATCCAAACGCTAAGGTTCTAGAGAAGATTTTCCCTTAGTGTTTGGATGCTATTGGGGGTGGCATTTGAATGCCAACCTCTAATCTATAGAAGTTTGTAGATTGTAGTGGCATTTTATCCCCTACACTTCGACCCCCCTTCAGTAATTTTTGAAAATCCCCTTTCTTAAGTGTTTCTCAATCACAAACCCAACCATAAACTCCTCAAAACATCCACCAAGTACAAATACACAGTCAAATCTCAAAACAAACTGCTACAATTCAATCAATAACTTCAATGAAACAAAGTGTATAAGGTTCATTCATTCGTAACTTACCTTTGAGATTTGAAACTTGCACTTTCACCACCAAAATCTTACTATATAAACCTCAGAATTCCACCCTAAATTCGTTTTACATACTGTCCTATAGAGAAAAATGAATTTTATTAGAACTGATTAATAAAAAGATGGTTCCATATCTTACCTTAATCCCTTCTTTCCCGATCTTGATTGCAACCCTTTCTTGATTCAAGTCTTATGTAGGAACCCTAATCTATAAGAGCTGCATGTGAGGAGTAATGCAAATTGAAAGTAATATTAGGTTTTATTCTTAGGGTTATAGGAACTTTTCTATGCCTAAACTATTACCAACTCACACCCTTATTGAAAATCATCATTATTTACTTCTTTCTTCTATTATTATTCTTTATTTTTTCTCTTTTTCAGGTTTCACATTTTATAACCAATCTAACGCTGCATGTGAGTCCAATGTGCACATAACTTTTTAGTACTCCCTTTGCTTAGCAAAAATGAGTTTTTCCTGTATAGTACAGAATTCTACATCAAGTGGTTTTAATCCATATCTTTGTTGGTGTAATGCCTAGAGGATAGTTCCTTCGTGATCTATACATATGGTCTCAATTCCTAACACATTTTAGCTTTTTAGGATTCCTATATCAGATGCAACATTTACACAACTTGGTTCTATTAGTGGTTTTGGCAACTTTAAGTTACAATATATAAATGCATGACCTATATCGTTTTCTAACAATCAATTACATAATCCTTGTAACAAACAAAACAATA
This sequence comes from Lumnitzera racemosa, assembly GCA_024138005.1. Taxonomy (NCBI): domain Eukaryota; kingdom Viridiplantae; phylum Streptophyta; class Magnoliopsida; order Myrtales; family Combretaceae; genus Lumnitzera; species Lumnitzera racemosa. The sequence goes on from JAMXBC010000007.1 coordinate 59,035,712, forward strand.
TACTCAAGACCTGTTTACTTAGAGGTAATAAAGAGGATTAGAATAACAATTTCTTGAATACTTCCTATCACTTTGTTTACTTAGAAGGTGGTTCAAAATTTTATTTTCATTGACTTTTCTATTCCTTCTTGCCAAGCCTGTTTTTCAATTTCTTTTATTTAAAATTAATTTCCCCATTTTCGATTAATATTAAATCCTAACTCATTCAATATTAATCATTGATTAAAGAAATTGGGAAATTTTGATTTCTTATTTAGAAAAAAATTTGGAATTACCATCCGACTGAAGTCGAGAAAAGAAAAGGAAACCGTAATCAATTGGGTCAATTGATTACAATTTGGCTACCAGTTTTTTTATTTCAATTTGAATGAAGAACTAAAGGGTTTTGAGTTCGGGGGGCTTACCTATTAAACTCTAACGGATACCACTATTTATTTACCGAAATTAAGATTATTCTTCTAATTATAATATTTAAAAATAAATAAATAATTAAAATAAAAAAGAACCTAACGGATTCAGACAATCATAGTTCTTTCCGAAAACTTTAACATGTTGGTTCTTTTTATAAAAAAATGATTGGTTGAATTTGTATTTTTATTAACCATTTTATTTTTATTAAGAAAAATCCCTAGAAGCCTAATTTTTATTCCTAATTATAAAAAAAAAAACTAAAAGCCTAATTTTGAAAAGTGCCAAATTAAGATTTTTATTTAAAAATAACTAAGTGATATTTTTTTTTATTTTCAAGAAAAACCCTAAAGATTTAATGAAACATGCAATTTTTATGAAATATGAAATGTTTTACAAGATGAATCTTATATATAAACAAGATGCTTAAAACATAAAAAAAAAAGAAGAAAAAAAATTCCTAATCATAGAAAACATACCTAAATCATAGAAAAGATGTCTAACCATAGAAAAAATATCTAAGCTACGAAAAAATATCTAAACCATAAAAAAAAAATCTAAATTATGAAAAAGATATTTAAACCATAGAAAAAAAATATAAATTATAGAAAAAATGTATGAATCATAAAAAAGACACCTAAACAATAAAAAAGATATATAAACTATAGAAAAAAAAAACTTAAATTATGGAAAAGATGTCTAATCATAGAAAAGGTATTTAAACCATAGAAAAGATATTCAAATCATAGAAAAGAAACCTAAACTATGAAAAAGATATCTAAACTATGAAAAACAAGCCTAAACTATGGAAAATGTCTCGCTATAAAAAAGAAATCAATTAAAGATTTTTTTTTATTTTATGAATATGAAAATGATTTTTTTTATCTAGAAAATCCTAACATGCCTAATGCAATTTTTCTAAATTAATACAATATGCAAAGAACACGATTTTGTAAAATATGAGATTTTATAAAAATATTATTTTGAAAATATGAAATCTAAAAAAATAATAAATAAATAAACTAAAATTTAACTTAACACATGTTCACTAAACACTGATACTATAACTAATTACTAGCAATTAAAGACATGATAAAAATAAAAAAAAATTAGTACAAGTCTTAAAAATAACTACGTATATACTAAGTGAAATAAAAATAAATAAATAAGATAAGTTATAAACAATAATTAAAAACCACTATTATGTACCTACAAGGCAAAGCGCGCAAAGTTGATGAAAGGGAACAGATTGGATCCTTAGTCCTATCGCGTGCTCAACTATAGAATTGGTCTAAGGAGTGGGTTCAAGCGTATTTTTAACAAATATGTAATTGTTCTTTCTAGCACACCATGCAACCCCAATTTATAAAACTCGAAAACAAATATTTTGAATCGAGTAGAATCAAATCAAATCTAAATTAATAAAGATCTAACATAGGTTCAAATCTTATAAATTTTGATTTTATTAGATTTAACATCATCGTATCAGATTTTCTTTTTTTTTTTACAACTATTTAGTTAAGATTCCATCAAATTAATTTTTTTGAATTTTTTATTTTTTTCCAACAATTTTATTTTTTTTTTGTCTTTTTTATTATTTTCTAAATTACGATCCTAAAAATAAAAATTATAACTATTATGAACAAAAATCGAGTGTCTACACTTTTATATCAAGAATGCTTGACTCCTTTTTGAAGATGGAATTTTTATGCCCACTCTAAAAGAAATAAAATGTCAAAGTAATTGAAAAGCATGTCAATAATTAATAAGAAAAAGTTAAACTACACTTATTATTTTTTGAAAAGTTCAAAAAAGGATACATTTGTATATTTAATTATTTCCCAATTTAATATTACAATTAATGAGGTGAAATAATTGTTGGAATAGATACTCCTTATAGTAAAAAATTAAATAAAATAAACATTAGAAAATAAATTTCAAATTTCTTCTTAGTAATATAAATTTCTAAGGTATAATTATTCTATTTTTTATTTATTTTATTTGAGAAGGTAAATATACTTTCAGAAACTTACTGACTGATTTGAGAATGAAATAATAGTACTATTTGTTTGATTTAGAATTTCTAAGAAAGCCATGCATGATTTAGGACTCTACTAATAGGAGGATACGCATATGCCGCACAGCATTTTTTGTTAGAGAACTAATAGTTACTTAACAAAAAAACAACAAAAAGATTAGTATTTATAACAGAGAAAAGTACCTCTTTGAGTATTTAATATTTACTCTTCTGTTATTTGACTACTCAACCTCTTTTCCATCTTTTATTTTAGTTCTCAACATTTTTAAATCCTTATAAATATAGGATTTTTATTAAATTTGTTAAATTATTCATCAATCCATGATAACTATCGACTTAAAATTGATCCATAATACTTAATTTAATAAAATAATGATATGTAAATATGAGACCCACATTTTAGCAAATAAAATTTTAGCGTCAAAATTTATGACATCTAGGAAAATCACCCAATTATACCTACAAAAACACATTAAGACCACAAATTAGTTTAAATGACCCAAAGAATTTAAGAATAGAAAATGAATTTTAATATAAGTATAAAGCTAAAAGTTTTTAAATTTACATATTATTTGTTAAAACAAGAAAACCATAAAACATGAAATCCAATTAATGCGATCTCTAAAAAAAATAATTAATAATAAAATTTAACAAAATATCATGAAACGATATTTAGAAATGACGTTTAAGATAATATATAAAAAAATTAACCAAATGTAATCTTAGAATTTTGAACACCCAATTTAGAGTGTCCGCGAAAGTTTATTTTTTTTTAGCTTAAAATTCATGATAAGAAAAAAAGAACAATTAAAATAAATTAAATATATAAGTAAGTAAATTAACGGAGCATGATCTTTAGGAGCTTTAATACAAGCTTCTATAAAAAAAAAATTAATAATTAACCTAAGAACTAAAAATATAATAAAGTATACTCAAATAAATAGTAAATCAATTGCCCACATGGTTTTAGGAAACCATGGATACAACCTATGGATTCTTAAAAACCATGGATTCTAGATGGAGAAACCATGGACATACATGGTTTTGCATACATAAACTAAGGGAGCCCATTATATTTGCATTTGGTTTTGTTAAAACCACCTACTATTTGGTTTTAAAATTCCTTACACTTGTCCTCCATGCACTAGCTCCCACCCTTAATGAAATCATTATAGAAACCCCTTATACACTTTATGTATACTATTTAGACACTTGTAAATCAAAGGAAATTTGAAAGAAAATTAAAAGAACTCTTTAGGAAACTTAAGAATTTCAAGAAAATAGGTGTGAATCTATAAGATCGGGATTTCCGAACTTAGGATTAACCTAATGATGAGTGGTCACCATTACTTGCACCTCTACCAATTGTCCTTTTAGATTGACAGAGTCCCCTCCACCATCAACCATCGTAGCTCCAAACACTAGTGAGTTCAATATTTCAATAGATTTTCAAAATTTTATTAAAAATATCTATTTTTTTTAAATTCTAGAAAAATTTATTCTTGTGTAATTTTGAGTATATTTTCATGAAAAATTAATATTTTTGTAAAAATCTTTCATTTTATATATTGCCTTTAAGAAATAAGCCATTCGTGACCGATCCTCCATTTAATTTTCAAATACTTAAATAATGTAGTTTTCATTTTAAATTTTTTTTGTAAATATATTATATCATATAGATAATTGCTATATAAAAAGTTTCCCTAAAGATTCTCTCTTGATTAGGATAAATTTTTAGTTTTTGGTGAACCAATAAGTTGAAATTTAAAGAAAATCTACTATTTTTCAAATGATTTTGTTAGATTTGATTTTCCACCACTTTTTCAGTGATTTTTTGTTGCATGCAATAAGTTGATCTTGCTTTTTAAGTGATAACAGGAGATTTCATAATAAGACGGGTTTTTCAAAGCTAAACTTGATTTTTACTATATACTTATAGGGATTTTTCACTAAATTGACAAATTAATTATTTTTGTTCAAAAACTTAAAAATAATTAGTAAATCGAAGATTTTAGTTGTTGCACATGAAGTATATTTGCCCTAAAACCATGATTTTTTGGCCCAATATATGTATTTGAGGTACATTAGTTAATTAGGTATGTTTAACATTCCTTTTTGGTTAAATTCTGGGTTATACATGTCGATGTGGATGCATTTCTGAACTATGTGAGTTGATATCGATGGAGTTTCAGTAAGGTTAGGCATGAATAAAGTAAAGAAAAGCGTGAAAAATGGAGATTTTGGTGAATTGGAGTAATCTAGTGATTGTATTAGGTATTGTAGAAGTTTTAGATGAATTGGTGAAGGAGTTAGTAGAAGTAGAAGGTCCTCTAGAATCTTCTATAAATGCTGGTGAAAATTGCTAACTTATTGAAGGTATTGTAGAAGGTATTATAGAAGCTTGCCTAATGAAATTGTTTATAAAATTTCAAGAGTAGAAACTTTAGTAGAAGGTTTTTTAGTGTAGAAACTATAACTAAAATGTTAGTAAAAGGATTGTTTGATAAGAAATGTGAGTCAAGATGTCAGTAGAAGTTTATGTAGAAGGTGCCATATCAAACAAATATGAGTTAAAACATTAGTAGAAGCTTAAGTAAAAGGTACTCTAAGCCTATGAGACCCTAATAGAAAATTATATAGAAAGTTCCACACCAAGAAATATAAGTTAAAATGATAATAAGAACTTAAGTAGAAGGTACCATACACCTAATAGATCTTAGTAAAAAATTAATTGGAAGGTCAAAATAACCTATATAAAAGCAATAACCCTTAAGTACTCATAACCAGTACTTAAAGCATGCTAAAGGAAAATTAAGCTAAAACAAAAGTATAATACTTAAAACACTCTTACTTTAATAAAATATATTAAAACTAAAATATGATTTGTAATATAAGGACTATTGATGACAAAAGGACTGGAGCATCTAAGTTACAAGAGCGAATGAGAATTGAAGTGGGATTTATGCTTAATGGCATTTCAAATTATTATATAAAAGTACTTAAAAACTAATATGTATACATGTTGTAAAGTAGCTAATTGTGCGCATGCGATGTATGTGCTTGGAAATTGTCTGCTAAATTGTCTTATTGTAATGCTATATATTGTGATTGCATTGGTATGTTTACTTCTTAATTTAAGTGTTTGCAATTGGTTGGTCACCCCTAAAATGAACTAAGCTAAACTTTGGTTTAACCACTAACCAATCATGCATTACAATCCATTAAAGGAATGATTAGGGTTATCTAACCAAATACCAACCTTTCAATGAGGAAGCGGAAATTAGCCTTCTTGTACCCTCAAGGCCTAATTAAGTTACGGGAGAAGAGATCGAGGTAAGGTTGGGGGTGTTCATTCAAAGAGGTCTTAAGAAGAGTAAGCTCCATTGCATAAACTTGAGTTTGGTCAAGATCTGCTCAAAAGAAAGCCTCTATCTCATTAAAACTCCTTAACCCAAGTTAGTGCAAGCACAATTTCTTGAACTTCACGTCATGCGAATGGCATATGCTTATCGTATTGCATTGCATTACATCTAACTATCTAAATCACAACCTTACTTGACTGTTGTGTTGTATATGCTTCTGTCCCCATCCCCTTACTAAGTGGTGGTTACTCATATCCCCATAGTTCTCTTGTAGATCCTAGAAGATAGATACCAAGATCACCAATCCTTAGGTGTATAACAGATCGACAACAGTTTTGGAGTGAGGAGCAAATTGATTGGAATATTCTTTTTGTCTTTGTTTTGTAGTTTATTGGACTATTAGAATGACCTAAACTAACTTATAATATTGTATTTATTATACCAAATATTTTGGATTCTTTTATAAATTTTGTTGTACAAATATTCTAAATATTTTTCAAATGAATTATATTAATCAAACTTCTATGTTTCAAAGTAGTATATAAACCAAATGTCTTTATTTTACTTTAGCTATTGAATTGAAGATGCTTTAGAGTTTTTTAGTTGTATTTACCTTATGTATACTAAGTCTATGATAGTAGTTGAGTGATTAGCTTTTATCGTAGGTTAGTGTATATGGCGAAATTGCTACAACTCTATCACTCTCGGGGAGTGATAGTTCTTAGGTGATATTGAGCATTGTTTTTGAAGGACTTATGGTACACAATTCTTAAGGAACTTGTTCTAAAGCATCTTAAGTAAAAATCAAGTAAATACACTAGATATCAAGTGTGAGTGGGTAGTGAAAGGGTAATAAAAGATGTATACTTCAGGTGTATATGTATCTTATGTAAGTAAAAGAATATAGGATAATAAGATATTGACATGAGAATCAAAATCTATACTAACATTCCTTTATGCTAACTTACAAAACTATAGAAATGAACTTGTGACTATTTAGCTTTACTTTAGAGATACGAAGGGAAGAAGAGAATGTTGGAGCACCCAATTGTAGAAGATCTCATAGATCCTTAAGTAAAATACTAGAATCCTATATAGATGAACTTGTAAAACCTATTGTAAAAGCTTCTATAGAAGGCCAGGTAGAACCTTTTGTAGAAAGTTAAGTAAAGCCTTCTATGGAAGGTGAGATAAAACCTAATAATGACCCTATAGAAGTTGTAGTAAGAGATAACCAAGTAGTAAAACCCAATGGCATAGGAATTGTAAAAGCTAAAAATCAAAGATGATAGATTTCTTATCCCTGGTAGTTCTAAGAATATACTACTAAGTGGGATGTTGTTATTTTATATAAAGGTAAGAGTGAGATAGACGTAAGATAATTAGAAATATAATGAGATGCTTAAATAGATTGGATGGGAAAGTAGACTCGAACGACACCTAAGCAAAACATAATTCAAACTTTAAATGAGAAAGAGAAAGGAAGTTTAGGTAAACATATAATTGATGAGTTGATGAGTGTAGCAATTGATAAGTAAAGTTTAGAATTGAAATTGATGAATTGGGCTAATTTTGGCATTAGATTAAGCAAATTAATAAAGTATGTGAGAATCATTACTCACTTAGATAATTAGAAGGAAAAAAAAAAGTAATATGATAGGAATCAACTCTTCGGATCAATTATGCGTAGCCAAGTTAGAGGACTTATATGGAGAATATTAGCTCGAAACCCTATTCAAGATAAGGATTCCTATTCCGATCTCCATCTTTCATACTACTGTAGACCCCAACATCGAGCTATCATAAGTTCCAACATAGTTTCACAACTGCTAAGGAATCATGCCAACCTGTCTAGCACATTAGTCAACTAACTGAGCAACCTTATCTATTATCGAGCTCATACTATGATCTAAACAACTCCTAAGCCATCTAGCATCAGACCTCTATCTGTGCCAAGCTGTTGAGACACCCGACCAAGAAAGGATTAGAGTGTTCCTCATAGCCTAAGCTCAAACCTAAACCTAACCAGGTTAACTCTGATCGATGACACCCTTTTGACTTCATTCGAGCAAGATCCTACGACTACTAAGCGGCCTTAGCATTCGTTACAACTTAGCCAACTATATTGTAAGCCTCCAACCACCCCTTAATATGTATCTTCTAGCATAACATTCGAAGGATTCCTTACTCTTTTCGTACATAATATTCTTTTTCCTTTTCACCCTTTTTAGTATGTTTTATGTATTATATTTGTAAATTACCCTTTTGTCTTTTCCATATATGCCATGTAACCCTAGTAAGGCTAGTATATAAACCCTATTTACTTATACATAGACACATCATTTTTACATTATTGAATATTACTAGTTGTTTCTTAAGAAACCCAAGTGTTCTCATTCTATTTTAACTTTTATCTATTCCTTTTAACAAGGAGTAATAGTAAGTGACCCTATACTTTGGACTAGTGAGTCACATTCGATGAATTATAGGTTAATTAGGATCAATTGGTATGTCATATTCGATTGGTAATTGCTTAGATTTGTAAACCCTTTTACTTTCTTTTAGATCTCATCTGTTGTAGTGCATGTTCTTATGTACAACCATAGAGATGTATCAACTTCACTAGTATCAGAGCACAATTGTGAAAGAGTATGTGTTTAGTTACAGTGAAGTTTTGGTTTGTGTTTGCTGTTAGTGGTTGATATGTTCTTTTTGTAGCTGTTACAGTGTGTTTGTATGAAGTAAGTTCTAAAGTTGTGACCTGGGATGTGGAGGTTCGTGTGTCAGTAAGTTTAGTTCATATTGTTACTATGTTATACTTTGTTTTTCGCTGCACAAAAAGAGCAAGTTCATTTCTATTGTATTCGAGTGAATATCAGGTGATTGAAGTTGTTAGAGTATGTTACTAAGGTTTTGGGTAGTTAGTAAAAGTGTTTGTTGTGTGTTGTGTTATTAATATGTTAGAGAAGTATTACCATATGTTGGATTCAAGTGTTCAAGTTATTATTGGTGATCAGAGTAGTGGTGCTCGTACTGGTCGAGGTCAAAATGGTAGTAATACTCCTAAGTCAATCAATGATAAACTTGACAAACTCACTAATCTTGTTGAAAATTTAGTTACCGTGATGCAAGTTAATAGACAATAACCATAAGGTGTACCACAACATAACCTACTTAACAATATTCTTAAGAGATGATATGGCCAAGGTAGTTAAGCTAATTGCCCAGTTCGACCTCATCTAGCTAGAGGAGTTGTAAATTGAGCTACTTAACAATGATTGGAGTTGGAAGAGATTGAGGAGGATGATAAGGAAGTAGATGCAGAAGAGTATGGAGAGGAAGAAGAAGAGGTTGAATATTATCAAGCGTAAGAGCAAAGACATCGAGCTCCTTGAGGACTAGATAATATTAAGGTTTATACCCTACCCTTCAGTGAAAGTAGAGATTCAGATGAATATTTAGAGCAGGAAGAAAAAGTAGAAAAAGCATTTGACTGCTATGGATACACCAATATAGCTAAAGTGCGAGTTGCTGCATTTGAATTTTCTAGATAAGCTACCATGTGGTGAAAGAATTTGAATGTGACTAGAGCAAGAGATGGAAGACGAAACGTAAGAACTTGGGAAGAGATGAAGAGAAGTGGAGAGGAAGATTTGTACCTGAGACTTACCTATAGAACACATTTGCAAGGTTATAGTAACTTTGCTAAGGAAGTTGATATGTCGATTGCTATCTGAGAGAATTTCATATACTAATGATCTGAGAAGACATAGATGAGCTAAAGGCTTATACAGTGTTGATGTTCATTTTTGAACTTAAATATGAGATTCGTAATGCTAAAGAAGTATAAAGGTTCTCTACATTGGAAGAGGCTATTAAGGTAATGCAGTAGGTTGAAAAGTAGAGAAAAAAATCCTCTGAACTAACTTGGGCCCCCTTTTTCTCAAGCCGTTGCTTCGTGCTAACCTACTTATGTCAAGCCAAAGAGACCCTCTTGAGCCATTGAAAGATAAGATCAATCTAATAATAGTCGAGTAGGTTAGCAGGATTGAGCTAAGGATGGGTCAACCCTGATGACATATGAGAAGGGACAAACCTCCAAATGAAAGAAAAGTGAGGTGAAGTGCTTCAAATGTTTAAGTTTTGGAAAAATGGGTATTGAGTATCCAAACTGATGTACCATGGTGCTCTAAGGATATTTAGTGGAAAAACCTAATGAGAGCAAGCAAGAGGAGGAGAAAAATGCTAGAAAAGTTGAACTTATATCTATACCAACTAAGGAAAAGTGATGACCTTAGGTTTAAGACAAGTGCTAAGCTCCTTGCCAAGCTTCGAAGAAGACTAGAGAGAGAATTTACTCCAAACAAAGTATACGATCAAGGTATAGTTATACACCATCATTGTGGATAGGGGAAGTCATACTAACGTTGTTGCATAGTTCTTTATGTAGGGGTTATGAATATTGATCTCTAAGTAACCCTGACCTTATAAGCTACACTGGTTTTATGATAAGCGTGCTCTATACATCACAAAACAAGTATCTGTACCTTTTAGTATTCGGAATATGTATAGGGACGAAGTGGTATGTGATGTCGTACTTATAGGAGCTTCACATCTGTTACTTAGATGACCTTGGTTATTCGACCAACGTATTATTCATAATGGATATAAGAATACCTATAATTTTGTTAATAATGGAAAGAAGATTGTATTGCAACCGATGACACCTACCTAAGTGAATGAAAGCCATAACCAGCTTACCCGAGCTAATAAGAAGAAAGCTTTAGTGATGAGTTGACGAGAGCTTCGAGTTGTTGAGAAGGACGATGAGCCTATGTTCTTATTGATGAGATCCAAAGATTAATCGATGAATTTTTCAACATGTTCCCTAAACTACCCTTAATTCGAGGCATAGAACATTGTATTGATCTATAGCCAGTCATAGCCTTGCCAAACTGACCTACCTATAGAATGAATCTTAAGTAAGCTGCTAAGCCAAAAAGGCAAGTGGATGAGTTGATTTATGCAAGGGAATCATGAGTCCTTATGTTATACTAGCTTTACTTATCCTAAAGAAGGATGGTTTTTGGTGCATGTGTATAGATAGCCAAGCAATCAATTGAATTACTATCAAGTATAGATATCTAATACCTAAGCTTGATAATATGTTAGATGAGTTACATGGTCCTCGAATATTTACAAAGATTGATTTGTGAAGTGGTTACCACCAAATTTGCATGAGACTTAGTGATGAATGAAACACTACTTTCAAGACAAGACATGGTTTCTATGAATGGTTGGTTATGCCATTTGGACTTACAAATGCATCAAGCACATTTATGAGGCTTATGAACCATGTGATGCATCGATTGATCGGAAGATATATGGTTATGTACATCAATGACATATTGGTGTATAGTTTTAACCTAAATAGCCATGTTTAACATCTTTAAGTTGTTTTTGACATTTTACAAGCTGCAAAAGCTATATGGAAACCTGAAGAAGTGTATGTCCTATCAAAGTGAATTTGTCTTTCTTAGGTATGTAGTATCTGGAGAAGGGATCTAAGTAAATGAGGAAAAAGTCTAAGCTATCTTAGAGTGGCCAACATCGAAGAATATCATTGAAGTACAAAGTTTCACGGTCTTACTTCTTTCCATAGAAGATTCATTAAAAACTTTAGTACAATTATAGCCCCCTTGACCGAGCTAACAAAGAAAAGTGAAGGATTTTGATGGAATGACTGAGCTAAACAGAGCTTCATGTAGATCAAAGAGAAGCTTACTACTGCCTTTGTCTTATCCTTACTAGATTTTGACAAACCTTTTGAATTGGAACATTACGAATCAAACATTGGCATTGGTGTCGTCTTGATGTAAGGGTGATAACTAGTTATGTACCACAGTGAGAAGCTCAATGGTGCCACATTAAACTATTCTATGTATGAGAAATATTTGTACTCTCTTTTACGAGCTCTTACAGTCTAACAACAATATTTATTACCATAAGAGTTTTTTAATTTACATTGACCATGAGCCATTGCAACATCTCGAAAGTCAGAACAAACTATCAAAAAGGCAAGTTAAGTAGCTAGAATTTGTGGAAGGCTTTTCGTATATGATCCAACATAAGAAGGGTAGTGCTAGCATGGTTACAAAGGCCTTGTCATTATTGCAAATCGTATTGACTAATTGGTAGACGAAATTACTAAGATTTTCACTTATCACTAAGTAGCATGCTCAAAATCCCCATTTTGGTCATATTCTTGAGTAGTGTAAAGAAGGAGTTGCTATTGGAGGATATTATATCAAGGATGGCTATATATTCAAGGAAAGAAGGTGGTGTATATGAAGTTATTCCACTTGTAAGTTGGTTAAGAAAGCTCATAATGGTGGATTATCTGGTCATTTTAGGGACACCAAAACAACTAACCTATTGAAAGAGAATTTTTACTAGACTGATATGGCTAAGGATGTCCATAAATTAGCCAGTAGTTACAAAGTGTACAAGAGAGCTAAGGGAAAGAAAGAGCTACATGGAGAATATTTACCCTTACTTACACCAATCTCACCATGGGTTGATCTTAGCATGGACTTTGTCTTAAGGTTGCCCTAGACATCTAGAGGAAAAAAATTCAATCTTTGTTATAGTAGAGCACTTTAACAAAATGGTACACTTAATCCCATGCCATCAAACTAATGATGATTTATATGTTCCTAACTTGTTTTGGTAAGAAGTTATCTAACTATATGAAGTGTTGTAAACCATTATTTTAGGTTAAGATATAAAATTCTTGAGCTATTTCTAAAAGATTATTTAGAGAAGACTTGGAACTAAACTCGTACTCAACTCTAGTAGCCAACCTCAAACTAATGGCCAAACTAAAGTAGTGAACAATACATTGGGAAATCTACTCTGAGCTGTTGTAGGAAAGAACTTAAAAGATTAGGATTTGTATCTACCAATTTTGGAGTTTACATACAACTAAACTATCCACAACACCACTAAGAAAACTCTATTCGAAATTGTCTATGGCCTCAATCCCATTAGTCAATCTAGAGTCACTTAAGCCCAAGAATTGTAAGAACTACAATAGTTTGTAGCAAGGAAGATCGCTAAGTTCAACCCAAGATAATAAGAAATCGATAGTTGTGGCCATGGAACTGTTTCTTTTAGAATTAGATACTTAGTGTGAATTCACCTTAGCCGAGAATTTCTGTACCTAAGAAAAAGTAAGCTATCTCTACAAGTTAATGGTTCATTCAAAGTATTGAAGAAGATTAACCGTAACGCCTACCAAATTGAATTACTCGAGACCTATGGTGTTTCCTCTACCTTTAATGTATTTGACCTAATCCCCTACCAACTAGAAGATATCCCAATAGATGCTAGGGCAGAATAAGAGCATAAAGTCACCTCAAATTTGAGGATAAATCTTTTTTACCCTAGAAAGATGACAGGAATCAACTCTTTAGACCAGTCACCCGTAGCGAAGCTAAAAGACTATAAGGACACAAAAAGAATACTAGTTAGAAACCCCATTCAGGACCAGGAGTCTTATTTAATTCCCCATCTCTTATACCATTGCTAACTCGAGCACCAAGCTCTTATAAGTTCCAAAATAGTTTCCCAACTGCTAAGCGATCATGCCAACCTGTTTAGTGTACATGCTAACCATCTAAGCAACCATATCGATTGTTGAGCTCATACCATGATCCAAACAGCTCTTAAGATGACAACAAAAAACCTCTATCCAAGTCGAGTTGTTAAGACATCTATTTAAGAAAGGATTAGAGTGTTCCTCATAGCCTAAGCTTTGACCTGAACCTAACCAAGTCAGCTCTGATTGATGACACTCTTCTAACTTCGTCTAAGCAGGATTATACGACTATTAAGTGGCCTCAGCATTTGTTACAACTTAGCCGACTACACGACAAGCCTCTAAGTACCCCTTGACACTTGTCTTCTATCACGACATTCTAAGGATTCCCTATGCTTTCCTTAAATAATATTCTTTGTCCTTTTTACCCTTTTTAGTATGTTTTATGTATTATATTCATAAATTATCCTTTTATCTTTTCCATGTATGCTTTGTAACCCTAATGAGGCTAGTATATAAACCTTATTTACTTCTACTCAAACACATCATTTTTGCATTATTCAATATTACCAGTTTCTTTCTTAAGTAACTTAAGTGTTCTTATTTTATCCTAACTCTTATCTATTCCTTTTAGTAAGGTGTAGTGACAAGTGACCCTATAGTCTAGATTGGTGAGTCACATCCAGTAAATTGTAGTTGGAGTAGAATCAATTGGTGCACCATATCCGATTGGTAGCTACCCAAGTTTTATAAACCCTTTTTACTTTCTTTTAATTCTCATTCGCTGTGGTGCTTCTCAATGTGTACAACCTTGGAGACGCACTATGTAGTCTTAACACGTACTTGCGTTAAGCCTTAAGAACTCATCTAAACACTTTCCATAAAATTACATATACCTTAGTAACTTCCAATTGAAAAGAGAACTCTTTGTTAATCTAACACGATTAACTTCAACCGTGTTTAGATTTTAATCCGGTACGTCATAAATTCTTGGTTGAAGAGATCCCTTGGTTATATAGGTGTTTATAGTTATGAATTTGGATATAATTAAAATTGATTCCTACTTCTATATATATTATATAGCAAGGAATCTCGATGCAATTATCGTAAATTGATGTAATTTAATCATGTACAAAATTACAACTTTCAAAATAATTTTGAACTATAATATCTATGAACTTTGAAATTGATAAAAGACCTAACATATGCAAGAACCAATAAGTATCTTCCACATATACCTCATACTAGAACTTGTGTATTCTCTTCCCCTTTCAATTGGACTTTGCATAAGTAATAGATCCTATATGATTATTAATTTGTCTATTCGTCATATCATGATCGAATATATTGAACTACCTATAATGAAAGTTTTCAATAAAGGTAGAATTATACTCACCACAATTAATCCCATGAACCTTATGTATAAGTACACTAGGTCGATTATAATTGATAATTCTAATTGTAAAACATAGTCAAGATTTAGAATGGAAAGGATAGCAAACTACTTAAAACAAATTCATGCATCAACCCTCCATCTTTTTAATGTATAAGATGAACCTCAAAGAATATTCCTCATCATCCCTTATACCTTATAAACCCATTTTCCAATAAATTAGAGCCAAGTCAACTATCGATCCCTATTCTCTTCTTCTTAATCCTGTAAACTAGTCCTTCATCACTTCCACCATTCATAAAACTACATATAGGAGCCAAACTTTGCCAGACAAGCATCATGATCGAATTGCTAAATCTCCTAAAAATGATATTGT
The DNA here is from genome assembly GCA_024138005.1 of Lumnitzera racemosa. Taxonomy (NCBI): domain Eukaryota; kingdom Viridiplantae; phylum Streptophyta; class Magnoliopsida; order Myrtales; family Combretaceae; genus Lumnitzera; species Lumnitzera racemosa. The sequence continues at coordinate 59,050,889 of JAMXBC010000007.1, forward strand.
TAGACATCTCTCATGAATTCTGATGGGAACAAAAAGAGAAGAATACCGATGAATTAACAAGTATGCAAGCATTTAGCCAATTTCTCAAAAAGATTAAAATTGTAAATTGAGTTATTTTCATAAGCTTATTCAGAAAGTATGACTCAATTGAAAAAGAGATAACTTTGAAAATCTTCAGAAAATACTATAGAAACCTTAAAAAAGAGTTGGTACAGTATTTTAGAAACTTATTTAGAGACTTTGAAAGTAATTCAATTGTTGATCTAGAAAAATCATGTTGAAGAAATCGCATAATATCATATTTGGAGAAAGCAAGAACTAGCTCCACTAGGTTAAGTGTATTAAGGAAAGACACTTAATCCTGTTTCACTTAAAATGGAATTGAGATTCCATAGGGATTATTTTTAAGCAGATTTATCTTTGGATAAATGAAGATAATATCTTACATTGGATAAGGATAAGGTTAGTTTTAGATCTTGTGGGATTTTAATATCAAATATGAAGCTTATCTAGAAATTGTTGATTAAGCAAGTCTTACCAAAACAAGCTTAGGGGATCGAGTTTAAATTTCAAAGCATCGAAATCTTCTTAAAATTATCTATGGATTATTTAAGTATTGAAAATGGTAAACATGATTTGAAGATAATTTTCAACAAATTTAGCCATTGGAACACTCAAGTATAAAAAGGAAAAGTGATTCAAAGTTGTAAGTATGAATCTAAGAAGCGAAAAATTCCATACATACTATATTCAAATTGTGAGCAATTTCTACTATCTAAAAAGAACATAGAACTATTCTCAAATACATCTTTAGAAAGTTAAACCGAAGCAGATGTCTCATCAATCATTATTTGTGTTTTTATCCGAAATCATTTGAGATTCATGTTGTTGTTCTCACTTGCTTCTTGTAAACTATATATGTAGTTTAAGTGTGGAGAGAAGTTTGATTGTATTATGTAGATTTATAATTATCCTAGATTGTAGAAAAGCTAGATAGGTAGAGTAGTAGGTTATTAAGACCAAGTGTGGATAATGATTGTAAACTTCTTATGTTTTGTTTGATTTAGTAGATTAAGTAAAATAACACTAGTGAAGTAGGTTAGGTCTCTAGTATTAGAGCTGGAAGAGAGAGGTAAGCAAAAGGCCGAAGCACTATAAATCTTGAACATGATACTCTTTTCCCTATCTCTTTTAATTTGTGTTATTTTCATTAAATTATGAAAGTACCACTGTTCATCAAATTAAATTATTAAGAGAGGTATTTTCAGCTTATATCGAAAATGTTTTAAAAAGCTTAAAGATATCAATTCCCCCCTCCCTCTTCCCCTACCCCCTCTCCTCAATGTCTTATATGGGACCAACAGTCATAGTCAAATTATAACCCTAAATTTAAGGATAAAACACTTAATCCTGAAAATTAAAACTACATCAATCCATCTTGACTATTAAACTTAAGGACAACAATGTTAATACCAATAGCATAATACCATAACCACAACTATAATAATAACACAAAATCACTTCAAATGAAATAAAACTTGCCCTCTCAATCCTCAAAAATGGGCAATAAACATGAAAATGAGAATACTATAACAAATATGAATTTAAATTAATAATGAAATAAAGACTCTAACAAAACAACAACAACAACAACAACAACAACAACAACAACAACAACAACAACAACAACAACAATAATAATAATAATAATAATAATAATAATAATAATAATAATAATAATAATAATAATGGATAACTATAATAAGAAGCAATAAAAAATTTATCAAAATATTAATCTTCATGTGTATTAGTATGAATATCCAATTAGGAAGCAATGGCAAAATCTGTATGGTCTATGTTAAAGTGTTAGGGCCCATCAGCCTTAAGTCATGTTGAAACTATTGCATCAGGTCAAATTTCATTGAGTCAAGTTGAATTGAGTTAAGTGTGTTGAGTCAAGTTAGTTATTGATCATTTTGGTCAAGTTCTAGTCAATAGAAAGTCAAGATTTGCCATTCATTCCTATTAGAGTAATTATGCTATCATATATGGAGTACAAGGAACTATGAAACTAAATAAGTAACAAATAACACTCAAATACGTGACATATAAGGATAAAAGATAAACTAACCAATATTAATAATTGCAAACGAAGCTAAAGCAAACAAACTCCACGTATAAAAATTTACCTCATGACTCTAACTAATACTAACTACTATTTAATAATATTGACGTACTTATTCTTATCTGACTAAAAAAATAAAAAGTGCTACTTCTAAAAAAAAAACAGCAACTAATGTAATCATAATATGATTCAAACAATCAAATCTAATATTTAAAACAAAATAATATATAAATGATTAAAGCCAAAATTGATAACTTATACCTGTATAAGAAATAATGCTAAAATCGTCAATTTCAAATTATTCTTCAAAATAAACATGAGTATTAATCCCTACCACGATGGTAACATAAGTAGTGATCATAATCTCTTTTAAATTAGAGTAGGATAAAGTTAGCATAGACATGATAAGTAGAAGTATCTATAAGTAAGTTATAAGAAATTTAGAATGTAAGAGGATAACCCCATATGGTACTAGATACATAAGGATAATTAATTAATCTTGAGACAATGAATGATATAGTTACTAATGGGTAAATTTGAAATATCATTAAAGTAGGAAATGACCAAGAGTAATATCTAGAAGCCATGGGCAAATTTATTAAATGACAGAGAAAGAGGAATGTAAAATAAGATAACTAAAGTTTAGCTTATAATAAGATCTTAAAATTGTACAATAACATTAATATATTTTGAAACGCGTACGAGAACAAAGGTAAGAAAGAAAGAAAGCTAATGAAAAGTGAAATATGTCCAAATGAAAAATCTAATGAGGGTTTAATTAGTTTAGACCCATAAAACCAAGAAAATTATAGGTATTATGAGTATCGTCTAATTTAGGAAGAACTATATATGAAATACCTAAATCATAAGGTTATAAAGGATGTAGAATAAATATGATTATTATATCAACCTTAGAAGTAAGGGCCTATAAAGTTAGTTGTAAGCTTTCGAAAAAAGTAATACCAAGTAGAGAAAACTTAATTCATTTAGCATAACATTTGAAAATGGAGCCAAGATCAAACATTAAATTTTCTATAGACTAAAGAGACTAAAATAGAATATTAATTAATTTTAGAAAGCAATTTCTTAAAATACTGGATAATTGGGTTTAGAAGTGAAAAAAAAAAAAATCGATCCGTCTCTGGGGTTTAACATACAAAGAGGTACCACAATGGAGCGAACTGTCACGCCTCGAAGCTGTAGAGTCGTAACAGCTCCATCGTGTAAACTATTCTAAAATAGAAGTTAGCCTTACAACCGCTATCTTAGACCTGATCTACATAAGGTATCCATGACTAACCCACTTTAAAGTAAGCAGTTTGTAATTTAAATAAATCATTTACCTAAGAAAGTGAGAAAAATATATACATACACTATAATTCAGTTATTACGTTATTCAAAAATGAAAAATTCTAAAATAAAAACTTAGACCTTAATAATATATGTTTATTCTTCAAATATTTTTCCTCACTTCCCAGGATCCAGTAGCTGCTAGCTTCAAAGTAGTTGTATACCGCTTCTTAGCCAACACCTACACGATGTCTATAAGGATGTGAGCAACTACAGCTCAGCAAGTTAGGATGGAGGACTTAAAACTATACAATAAATACAACAAGGTTATCAATCAACTTATTAGGTGCAATACATATTCAAGCAAATGCCATTGCACGACGTTGTCCGGCCCGTCTTGAGATTAGAGAAATTGCGCCTGCTCTAATCCGGGTTGAGGAGTTTCCATTAATGCAACAGCTCATGACCAAACCCAAGCTTATGCAATGGAGACATGGCTCCTCCTGCGACTACCTTCGAACCATTGACTTCACCCTCGCCGTGACCTCCTCTTCTATCACTTAGTTCGACTAAGGATGAAGAAGGGACCATTTTGCAATCTTGCGCTATCTCTTTCGAAGTGGTCGGTATTTGACCGGAGAATCCTAGGTTCCTCTAATGGGTTGCCATGTAGGTCCGATTATGATTACAGGTCATATATTTGATTAGGTCCAATTTAGGGTGATCAATCATTTCATACAAATTATACAATACAAGCTAGAATAACAGACAAAATCATTGCATCACTCATAATCAAGAACATGCGGAAAATCAACTCTCTGACAAGAACAACCAAGCATAATCTCAAGCCTCCAAAATATAGCAACGTATTAATCCCAACTTACCTGGACTCCTCGCTCATTCACTAGAGGTCCAACTTGCTCAGGCCATTGCCGATCATCCCTATAACACAAATATGGTTTCAGTTGTTTTTTTTTTCTTATAACTATTATAGGTTCATTTTATCCTATAACGCTTATTGTTATGTTTTCTTTAGGGTCTAATATATCTAATTATCTAGATCTTAAGTCTTTTACAATTATTCTAGGTTTGGAGTTAGGTTTGGGTTCAATTTCCGTATCAATTGCTAAATTAGGTTCTAGTTCGATTTTCTAAGTACTGTTTTATACTCGAACCCTAGAAATTCGTTTCAACTCATAACGTGAAATTAATCACGTTACTTCCCGATATCCTAAATACCATCACTACCTCTAATCAGTATTTTATTCCACCCGGTACACTTAAATCTTTGTTAGTGTATCAAATTTGATGTGAGAAATTTTTACATTTTTCCTCTAATTACATAAATTCAAGTTTCCTATCAGATTTATTGTACATTTTTGTTATTATCATAATATCAAATTTTATTATAATATTTTCTATTTATTATATTTCTAATAATTGTGTATTATGTACTATTACTTATTATGTACATAATACACATCTAATATTTCTATTACTCTAATTACCATCTCCTAACATCAATTATCATTTGGAAATGTCTAAATTTATCCTAAATTAGATTTTACACCTAATTATCTTAATTTACAAAATTAACTTAAAATTTACTATTTTTCCCTATTACTCATTTACTACAAATTAACCTAATAATTACATCTAACACCCTAAATGCTACAAGTATCGTACTTCATCAAATTTCAACATCCTAAAACATATAATTATTCACTAAATCAGTAATTAACCATTTAATTACTTAATTAACCCTAAATTACCCATTTTATGCCTCATTTTAAGGCCTAAAAATTATCTAAAATTTTCAAAAATTAATTTTTGAAAACAGGCTTCATAACACTATTCTATATCATCTAAGTAATCTATACAAAAATTTTGGGTTCAAAACTACACTCCTAAGGTCAATTATTTCTAATCTTAATTATGTTTGGTTTTGCATGATTTCTTAAGGACCATGTATCACGAGACATATTTTCATCAAAATAATATTTTTCCTAAAAAATAAATAAAAAAATATTTTAGAATGAGAAGTTTCATAATTTTCTAAGAATATTTACTATTTTTGCAAAATTATATAAAATCGGGCTGGAAATCGAACTCACCGGTCTGGATGGCTCCGACTACCGCCGATCTCCATGGCCTTGTAGGGCCAATCCAGGCACTGCCACTACTGTGTGGTGGTGGCTGTCCACTTCCACATGCTCGTCTGATGTCGGTTCCCCTTTATAGCCCTAACTGCATGGTTCTCCTTTTCTTTTTTTTTATTTGGTTTTTCTCTTGAATTTTTAAAGTTCTCTATTTTTCTCACTTTCCAAACTACCCAAATAAGCTTCTGAAAAATTTGGGGTATTTATAAATTTTTGTGGTAATTAATGTATATTAAATTGGACAGGACATTATCCAAATCCCTTAATTTTTGGCTTTTGTATTATTCTAATTTAATTGGCTGATTTTTTTTCTTATTTTCCCCAACTACCATGACTCAATTCTGGATCATTCCTTGTTTTTTATGATTTTTCTTTCTTTTTCCTTAATTAATTATGAATTTTCTTTAATTATTTAGTATTATTTGAGCACATTTCCTGTATTTTAAGTAATTATGCATTTTTCTACATATATGTAAATTCATATATAGTACAAATAAATATTCTTAAATATTATTTAGGTCATTTTATGATTTTTAGTATACATATAATTTATCTCTATCGATTCGTTAATTATCGAAATGTATTTTATGCATTTTCAATAAATAACGAGTTATATACTTAAAATTTGGAATTTTTATATTCTTTTATTTTATTGCTTATTTTCTTGAATTCAAACTTACGGGATCATTTTACAAATATTTCTAGCTTTACTTATAATTTAGGCTCGATCAAATCTTTCAGCCGATCAAAACCTTAAGTGACTAGTTGTGGGGCTTACACGAACTAAAAGATAGTAGAAGAAAAGCTAGCAAAGTCTGAGTAGCTACCGAATGGATATGATGCACCACTTGATCTTACTCGGCCTACAATTCGCCAAATGTGACTCACCAGTTTAAACTAAAGGGTTACTTGCTACTACTCCTTACTAAAAGGAATAGATAAGAATTGAGGAGAAATAAGAATACTAGGGTTGCTTAAAGGATACTTGAATAATCTGATATTGATGAGTTATTTGTGTACAAATAAGTAAGGGTTTATATAACCATTCACTAGGATACATTACATGTATAAAAAGATAAAAGGGGTATCTTTACAATGAAGTTACATCATATGTACTAAAAGGGGTAAAAGAGACAAAGAATATTCCATATGAAAGAGAAAAGAATCCTTCTAGAATATTATGCCAAAACATACATATTACCCAGTAGTTAGATGTTAGAAATATGGTATAAGTGGGTAATAGCAAGAGAAGAATTTGTAGTCAAGGTTCAACCTAATATGGATTAGGTTGAGGGCTCAATCAGTCCTTTTGTAGAGAAGTTAACTTGAGTTGTAGTCGTATGTTTATGGTTAGCTTGGGAACTCAGCTTGACCAGTCATAGGCTTTTTTCTAGGATAGAGCATAGCTGTAAAGTAAGAGTAGGTCTAATACATGTGAGGGTCCAACAGTCAAATTAGTAAGGGGTCAAGTTAGGATAAAAATCTCCGTCTCGGATAAGTCCTTAGAGTCCTTTAGCTCGGCTATAGGTATCAGTCTAAGGGGTTGATTCCTATCATCTACTTGGGGGTTAGGAAGATTTATCCTCAAATCTGGAGTGGTCTCTACTCTTCTTCTAAGGTACTCGCAAGGTCTTCTTTTGCTAGTTGGTGAGGAATTAGATCGGATACATTGAATGTGGAGGAAACACCACAGTTATTAGGTAACTCGAGCTGGTAGGTACTGTAGTTGACTTTCTTCAAGACCTTGAATAGACCATCAGCTCAAGGAGATAATTTACTCTGTCTCAAGTGTGGGAATCATTCTCGACTAAGGTGAATCCATACTAAGTCTCATAGCTAGAAAGGAACAGTTCGACAGCCTCAGCTACCAATCTCACATTGATTCAACTTGGCAATCTTCCTGGTTATAGATTGGAGTAGTGGTTGCAATTCTTAGGCTCTGTCAACTTCGAATTAGCTTTCTTCAATAGCTATTAGGGTGTTAATCATATTTAGGGGGATAGTGGGATTAAGGCCATAGAAAACCTTGAATGGGGTCTTCCTAGTACTGTTGTAGATAACCTGTTTATACACAAACTCTACAATCAGTAGGCATAAATCCAAATCCCAAGCCATCAAGTTCTTTCCTATAATAGCTTTGAGTAGCTTACCTAGCATCTTGTTCATCACCTCAGTCTAGCCATTTGATTTGAAACAATAGTCTTGGATACTCCATATGGTCTGACAACTTCTTATAAAAACAAATCAACAATATATAAAGCATCATTAGTTTGATGACATAGAATAACGTGTGCCATCTTGTTGAAATGGTCCACTACAACAAATATATAATCTTTCCCTCTAAATGTCTAAGGTAACCCTAGGACAAAGTCCATGCTAGGGTTGACACAAGGTAAAGTTGGCATCAACAAGGGCATGTATTCTTAATAGGGCTCTCTCTTCCCCTTAGCTCACTTGCATACCTCATAACTACCAACTACCTTATGGATATCCTTCGCCAAACATAGCCAATAAAGGTTTTCTTAGTCTCCTCTAAGTGACTAGATGAACCACCATTATGAGCTTCCCTGACCAATAGTTCATGTGTAGAACAACTTAGTATACACAATCTTCTATCCTTGAACAAATAACCATCCTTAAGATAGTATCCCTTAACAGCAATTCCATCCCTACATTACTTTATGATAGGGTCGAAATGAGGTTTGTGTATGTACTACTTAGTAATGAGTGAGAATCCTAATAACGTTTGCAAAGTGATTAGCAAGGTTTGTCGACGTGACAGAGCATTGGCAACCACATTTGTACTTTTCTTCTTGTGTTAAATTACATACGAAAACCCTTCCTTAAACTCCAATCACTCGGCTTGTCTTTTCAAGAGTTTGTTTTGACTTCTAAGGTGCTTCAAAGATTTATCGTCTATATAAATAACAAACTCTTATGGTAACAATAGTGTTTCTAGACAATAAGGGCTCAGTAAAGCAAGTATAACTCTTTTTCATAAACAGAATAGTTCATGGCAGCACTACTAGGCTTCTCACTATAGTAGGAGATGGGTCTTTGCTCTTACATCAGCATAGCACCAATTCTAACTCTCGATGCATCTCATTCTAGTCAAAATATAGTAGTGATGGGACAGGCACCGAAGTGAGCTTCTCCTTGATTTCTCTAAAGCTTTGCTCAACTTAGTTGTTCTATTTGAATCCTTCACTCCTTTTGCCAGCTTAGTTAAGGGGGCAACTATAGTACTAAAGTTCTTAATAAATCACTTATAGAAAGAAGCTAGGCCAAGAAAACTTTGGACCTTAAATACATTCTTCAGTATTGGTGACTTCAGAACAGCTTAGATCTTCTCCTCATCTACTTGGATTCCTTCCCCTAACACTACAAACCCTAGGAAAATCGCTTCATCCTGGCAGAATGTACACTTCTTTACATTCCCATATAACTTCTCAACCCACAAAATGTTGAATACTTTGCGAAGATGGTAAACATGGTTGTTCAAGCCGGCATTATATATCAGTATGTCATCAAAATATACGACCACACATCTTTCAACTAAGGGGAACATCATATAGTTCATAACGGCATAACCAACTACTTGTAGAATCCATGCCTAATCTTGAAGGTAGTTTTCTACTCATCATTCGGTCTCATGTGAATTTGGTTGTAGATACTTCATAGATCAATCTTCAAAAACATTTTGGCACCATAGAGTTTATTTAGCATGTCATTAAGCCTCAATATTAAATATCTATATTTTATAGTAATTCGGTTGATTACTCAGCTATCAATGTACATATGCCATGAAACATCTTTCTTTAGGACAAGTAGAGCTAGTACTATGTAAGGGCTCATGCTCTTCCTCACATATCCTTGCTCCATGAGTTTATCCACTTGTCTCTTCAACTCAGCAACCTACTTAGTATTCATTCTGCATGCTGGTTGGTTTAGTAGGGTAGTGTTTAGCTGTAGATCCATACAGTGCTCTATGCCTTAGACTGGAGGTAGTCCTCTTGGCAATTCTTTAGGGAATAGATAGGAGAACTCATTTAGTAGGTTTTAGATCTCATCAGGAACACCCTCTAAATCTCTCACCTCCAACAATCTTCTAACCAATAGGAACATGGGCTCATCAGTCTTTTCAGTAGATCGAAGCACTCTTCGGCTCATCATTAAAGTTTTCTTCTTACTGGCTCAGGTGAGATGATTATGGGTCTCACTTACTTAGGACACGGTCATGGGCTACAACACAATTTTCTTTCCATCGTTAACAAAGGCATAGGTGTTCTTGTATCCATCGTAAGTAACACATCAATTAAACAACTAAGGTCATCCAAGCAACAGATGTGAAGCTTCCATTGGGATGACATCGTAAACTACTTCATCTCTATATACACACTACTAACATTGAACGGTATGGCTACTTGTTCAGTCATGTGCAAAGCACCCTTATCATGAAACCAATGTAGCTTATAAGGTTAGGGATGTCTTGAGGTCAACAGACCTAACCTCTATACAAAGGACTGTACCACTATGTTAGTATAACTTCCTCTGTCAATAATGATTGTGCATAATTGTCCTTTGATGGTGCACTTGGTATGGAATAATTTTCCTCTCTAGTCTTCCTTAAAGCTCAGTTGGGAACTTAGCACTAATCTCACGACTAGGGTCATCACTTCTCCCTGGTTAGCATACATATAAGTCTCCTCTTCCTCTTTAGCTTAGGGTTTTCTAACATTCTTTTCCTTCTCAAGCTTGCTCTTGTTGGTGCTATTTACTACATCTCCGAACACCATGACACATCGATTTGGACACTCAATAACCATACGTCTAAAGCCTAAGCATATAAAGCACTTCGCCTCGCTAGTTTTCCATTTGAAGGTTTGTCTTCTTTATATGTTCTCAAGGTCGACCCAGCTTCAATTCGACTCGCTGCCTTGCTCGACCCTATTAGCTTGTTTGGCTATCATCAGGTTGGTCATTCTTGTACTCAACTAGGCTTGAACAGGTTGGTGTAGAACTGGGGTTTAGGAGAATGTTAGCCCAAGTCGGCTTAGAACATTTCTCCTCCACTTTTCGACCCTATATGCAATCTTAATTTCCAGTACAAAAATTTCCACTTCTACAATATTGTGAATCTTAAATCTGAGTTCAGAAATAAACCTCACTACTGTATAGGCTTCTAGTTCTTCCACGTTAGCCCGAATCATAAGTATTTGGAACTCTCTCACATCGCCATCAATTGTTTGGCCTCCTTAGTGAACTTCCTACAACTTAGCAAAGGTATCATGTAAGTACGTTTTAGATACCAATCAGCCTCTTAATAGCCTTTTCATCTCGTTTCAAGTCCTTATACGTTGTCTTCCATCCCTTACTCTAGTTGCATTTAGATTTTTTCACCACATAGTGGCATACCTAGAGAACTTGAGTGTAGCAAGTTGGACCTTTACAGTTTTTGTGTATCCGTAACAGTCAAATAACTTTTCCACCTTCTCTTCCCAATCTAAATATTTATCGGCATCTCCCTTCTACTAAAGGGTATGATTTGGACCTTGATGTTGTCTAGTCCTCGGGGAGCCTGGCATCCTTGCTCCTATGCTCAATAATAACCAGCCTCTTCTTCCTCTCCTTTATTCTCCTTAGCATCAACCTCATCATCATCTTCCTTAATTTCCTTTAAATCTAGTATTCATCTAACAGCTTGGTTTGTGACTCCTCCAGCTTACAAGTGTTGAACTAGGCTATTGGCTCAACCACCTTAGCCATAACCTCTATGTTTAACATTTTCAGGTGGGTTGGGCAGCGGCATACCCTAAGGTTGTTACCTATTAACTTGTATTGGTGTAACTAGACTCTCAACAAGGTTAGTGAGTCTATCAAGTTCGTCATCAACAAACCCTGAGGTGTTACTACCATTATGACTACGACCTAATTGAGCACCACTATTCTAGTCATAAATAATATCTTGAACACTAGAATCTGAAATGGTGCAACACTCTTTGAATAGTCTAATAGCATACTAAATTGAAAATAATATTTCCTTACTACCGAAAACTTCAATTAACATACTAACAATTTTAATACCCAATAACAACTTAAATAGAATAAAAATAAGCTTGCTCTGCTTTTGTAGTGAAAAACAAGGCAAGAACAGGGTAACAATGAAACCACACTTATCACATAAATCTTCACTACACAGCTCACTATTCCAAACTTAATCCACATGAACACACTGTAGTAGCTTTGAATGGAATACAGTAACCACTAACAGCAAAATGAACGTAAAACTTTACACACTCGCTCATGGAATTGTACTTTGATGCCAATGTAGCTGATGTATCTTTGGGGTCTGACATACAAAGAGGCACCACAACAAAGCGAACTGAAAGAAAGCAAAAGAAAAGCTAGCAATATCTGGACAACTACTAAATAGATATGACGTATCACTCAATCCTACTTGGCTTACAATTTATAGGATGTGATTGACCAATCCAAACTAAAGGATCACTTGCCACTCCTCCTTACTAAAGGGAATAAATAAGAGTTAAGAGGAAATGAGAATACTAAGATTTCTTAAAGGATACTTAAATAATCTGATATTGATGAGTTATCTATGTACAAATAAGTAGGGGTTTGTATACTTATCCACCAAGGTTACTTTACATGTATGAAAATATAAAAGAGGTATCCTTAAAATAAAGTTACATAATATGTACTAAAAGGGGTAAAAGAGAAAGAATATTCTGTATGAAAGAGAAAAGAATCCTTCTAGAATGTCATGCTAAAAGATACATGTTATGCAGTAGTTAGATGTCAGAAATATCATACAAGTAGGTAAAAACAAGAGAAGAATTTTCAATTAGGGTTTGACCTAATATGGATCAGGTTGGGGGCACAATTAATCCTTCTGTAGGGAAGTCAACTTGAGTTGGAGTTAGATGTCTATGGTCAACTTGAGAGCTTGACTCAATTAGTTTTGGGCTATTTTTTAGGATAAAGCATAGCTACTGAGTAGGAACAGGTCTAATACATATGAGGGTCTGACGTGAGTCCTTAAAGTCCTCTAGCACAATTGCGAGTGATTGTTCTAAAGGGCTAATTCCTATCAAAAACACTTCATTGGTAAACATATCTTATACCAACAAAATAGTTTTAGGATACTGAAAGACTTAGTAAATAAGAGTGACTTTCAACTCACCCAAATTACTAACTAGTAATAATCAGAAATAAGCACCTAATGCTAGAAACCTAAGTGTATAAAAGTTATGAGGATAAAGCTTTAATGAAGGGGAGTGGAAATGCGAAACCCACAATTTAGCAAATGAGGCCTTAGTGTCAAAATTTAGGACACCTAGCAAAATCACCTAGTTGCAGCTTGAAAAATACATTAGAACTACAAATTAGTTTAAACGACCTAAAGAATTTAAGTATATAAAATGAATTTTAATACAAGAAAAAAGATAAAAAAAATTTAAAATTTATTTATTATTTGTTAAAACAAGAAAACCATAAAACTTGAAATCCAACTAATGTAGTCTCAAACAAAAAAAAAATTAATTAATAATAAAATTTAACTAAATGTTATGAAACAATATTTAGAAATTATGTTTAGGATAATACGTAAAAGAATTGACTAAGTATAATCGTAGAATTTTGAACACCTAATTTAGAGTGTCTATAAAAGTTCATTTTTATTAAGCTTAAAATTCATAATAGGAAAAAAAATTAAAATAAATTAATTATATAATTAAGTGAATTAACAGAGCATCAGCTGTAGAAGCTTTCAGATAAAACTAATAATTAAAAATATAATAAAGTATATTGAAATAAATAATAAATCAATTGCACACATTATTTGAAGCTTACATTTTCTAGAAAAACATGAGTGGAGAAACTATGGATACACATGGTTTTAAAAACCATGTGAGCCCATAATATTTGCATGTGGTTTTGAAAAACCACTTGTTGCTTGGTATAGGAAATATAAAATACCTTTTACATATCCTACATGCACTAACTGCCCCCCACTAATCAAATCATTATAGAAACCCCTTACACACTTTATGCATACTCTTTAAGCACTTGCAAATCAAAGGGAATTTGTGAGAAAATTAAAAGGTCTCTTTAGGAAACTTAAAAATCTCAAGAATATAGGTTCAAATCTACAAGATCAGGATTTCCAAACTTAGGAGCATCCTCATGATTAGTCACCACCACTTGTACCTTTAACCAATGCCCTTTTGGGCTAACAAGCTCCCTTTTATCGTCGTCTACCGTAGCTCCAAACATTAGTGAGTTCGATATTCTACCTGATTTTCAAAATTTTGTTAAAAATATATAACTTTGTTTAAAAATTTTAAAATAATTTATTCTCATGTAATTTTAAGCATATTTTCATGAAAAATTAATATTTTTGTAAAAATCTTTCATTTTATATATGCCCTTAAGAAATAGGTCATTTATGTCCAATCTTTGACTTAATTTTCAAATACCCAAATGATGTAGTTTCTTTCAAAAAATTTTCTATGAATATCTTATATCATATAGATAATTGCTATATAAAATTTTTTTGTAAAGGTTCTCTCTTGATTAAGGTTAATTTTTAGTTTTTGGTGAACTAATAAATTGAAATTTAAGGAAAATCCACAATTTTTTGAATGATTTTATTAAATTTGATTTTGCACCACTTTTTGAGTGGTTTTTCATTACATGCAATAGATTGATCTTAATTTTTAAGTGAAAACAAGAGATTTTATAGCAAGATGAGTTTTCCGAAGCTAAACTTGATGATTTTTACTAAATGCTTACAAGGATTTATTACTAAGTTAACAAATTAATTATTTTTCTTAAGAATCCTTAAAAATCAGTAGCAAATCAAAGATTTTAGCTGTTGTACATAAAGTATATTTTCCCTAAAGTCACTTTTTTTGCCCAATATATGTATTTTAGGCACATTAGTTAATTAAGTATGTTCAACATTCCTTTTTGGTTAAATTTTGCATTGTACATGTCAACGTGGATGCATCTCCAAAGCATGCGAGTTGTTATCGATGCTATTCTAGCAAGGTTGGGCATGAATAAAGTAAATAGAAATAAGCAAAATGGAGTTTTTGGTGAATTAGAGTAATCTAGTACATGTAGAAGGTACTGTAAAAGTTTTGGATGAATTAGTGATAAATTGTCTAGAAACACTTACCTGGTTTTGTCGATAGCACCCAAACTGTCAAACCTTTTTTTTGAAAATTCCGATCAAAACTAGCTAACTCGTTCTTCAAAATGGATTCAAATCACTTGAAGACATCAATTTTCTATTGTCAATCCAAAAATTTGAATGATGTTAAAGCATAATAAGTAAGGAATAATTGGTGGAGAATGGATATGCCAATAATTGAAATCTAACATAATAAAGGCAACACCACAAAAATAAGATATGATTGTAATACATGTTTGATTCTAGATGTTTTCTATGCATATCATAAGAACGTTGTACATCATTTTTATCTATCTCTAACTCTTGGCTTACATGTTCTGCTTAATGTAAACTATATGGTTCAATATCTTGAAATTTCAAGAAAGATGAACTAATAATCACTAAATCAGGCATGTATGAATAGCAACACATTAAGAGACAGTAACGGTGATTACAATATAAGTTATAAAGATCCATAATAGTACTCTCATACGTAGCTTTTTTTTTTCCCAAAAGAAAGGAAAAATGAAAAATGAATTGTCTATGTAGACACTCAATTTTTGCCCTCTCATTTTTATTTTTAAAAGGATCCTAATTAAAAAATAATAAAAAATAAATTGAAAAATCATAAAAATACAAAAAAAATGAAAAAAAGAAGAAAAATTATAAAGATTTTATAGGAAAATATATTGTTAAAAAGTAAAACGTTTTAAGGTCAATCGATTTAGTTTTAACTTAGTTCAAATAGCTTTATTTTAGAGAGTCACATTGTTTAAATACAATTTAATTGCATTAAATATTAAGACATAGGCTAATGGCTTAATGGATAAGGAGTGAAGCATTGGTATTAGGTTAGCTTGAGGATCAGTTATGAATGTGCTTTTTTTTTTTTCCCTTTCTTTCTTTCATTTGGTAAAATTGGTTAAGTACACGGGATTCAAATATAATTTTAAATTTTATCAAATCGTTTGAATCTAATTAGATAAAAATTTATGATATTCAAATCTAATTTGATTTTTATTAAATTGGATTTGAATCGATATAAAAGATTTAAATCTATTTTTAGATATTTATTGATTTAAGATTGATATGATTTGTTTTCTGAGTTTTATATATATTGATCATGTGGCGCAAAAAAAATAACAATTAGACACTTGCTAAAAAATCCTATCTTAATTAGGCCTTATTCACCGTATACAACTTCGCTACCCAAGCACCACCGTTCACTCTTCACCCTTAGCGGTAATCCTCTATCCTTCGCACATCCACAACGCAGCATACTCTCACACACACTAAAAACCTGACACTAAAGCATGTCCACACAGATCACTCCACGACGCCATGAGACGCAATAACAATAGCCACTACTCCATTGAACACGTCCATTAATCAGCCCTCACTGCCCTATACAGACCGACCAGGTTTTACAACAAGCTCCTATCCACGTCTACACTCTCTTCACTCACAGCTGCAACAACATAACCTCACTGCCAAACACACACAGCTATGATTCACGACTGACTTTGTTGCATCCCCATTCTAATCACAACCCACTGCTGCATATACAAGCCACAGTTCACGGTGTCTCCACTCATTGTCCAACTACATGAACTCATGATGCTACCCAAGAACTGAACATAAACACACACAATAATATGTCGCAACTTCACCCTTTCTCTTACATACGCTTGACCACCGACTTAGGATACGAGCATTGCAACGGTGATCAACATGCCGAATGTTGAACCACTAATGACCACTTCACTACTATTCATGATCGCTTGAGGCACCATCACACATGACTCACACACAATCGACAAGCGAATAACACCAACAGTTCATGCATGAAGAGTCATTGTCCTTCACCGCAACAATCAGTTCAAGTTCGGTTCTTCAATTTTTTTTCTTTTTATATATATATTATTATAATATTATATTATTATTATATCTATTATTATTATCATTATATTTGTTTATATTTATTTATTCATTCATTCTGATTTGATTAGGTAGTCGTTTTAAAATATAAAAACGAAGAAATATATGTAGCTTAAGAAATTTTTTTAGTGTTAGATTTTTTTTTTTAGAATTCCTCACTAAGATAATTATTTTTTTAGAAATAAAAAATAATACAATAACCCATTTTAAAAAATAGGACTTTTAGAGAGTTTTTATAAAATAAAAATATTCGAGAATTAGGATCATTTAGAATTTTTATTTGAATAAATTAAATTGATAAATACTTAAACTTGATTGATTTTTAAAGTTAAAATGAACTCATATACTAAAGTTTTCAAAAAGAATTACAGTCGTCTGATCTCGACTAATGAGTACATAAGCACCTTCGGGACAACGTTAAAATTTGTAGAAACTTAAGTTTTTTTTTTTCTCTTGGTTTTTATTTTTCTTAAAAATATTTAAAAATGAACAATTTTAATGAATAAACCTACTTTTGAAAAATAGATAGTAGTATCTATTAAGGTTTAATAGGTTAATTTTCGAATTCGGAACCCTCTGGTTTTTATCAAATTAAAATCAAAGACTGGTAGCCAAATTGTAGTCAATCTATTTAATTGATTACAATTTTTGTTTTTTCCTGATTTCGGTTAGGTAGCAACTCCAAAAGTTTTTAACTAAAAGAAACTAGAATTTTCAATTTTCTCTAGTTGAAAATTAATATTAAATGGGTTAGGGTTTAGTATTAATTGGAAAATGGGAAATTAAATTGAAATAAGAAAATCGAAAAAATCAAGCTTGACAATCTAATATTTCACTTGAATGAGAGAATATTAATTAATGAAATGTTAATAAATATTTCGTACTTATAAATATTACAAATGAAGAATTAAGACATAACTCCTCACTTTTTTTTTTTAAATAATTCAAGGAATCTGTGACCTAAGAATCGAACCTATAGGATACAATAAGTCTTACGACCCATCACAAAGGTCTCAAGGGACAAGCCAATCCCTATTCATCATTTTCAGATGCGTGACCTACTAATTTTAGGTAGATTCATTCAATCTAAAGCCTTACGCCATGTCTACTCTTCTTAACATTAATGAACAATGACAAATCATAAGCTACATGCTTGTCAAAAAGAAATATATATAAATTTTTTATTTGTAAAAGTGTCTAAACACAAGTTTTTTATTTTAATTTTCAAATAAAATTTTACAGCATGTTTACTTCACTGAATATAATGAGGGGAGAATGGAATTGAAATTCCTAAAAAATATAATAAAGGTGTAATACATATTACTTTATTTAGTTGGTTTAATAAATAGGTAATAGGGGTGGAGGTAGTGGTTGATGGTAGTGGCAGTAGCAATTTGGGAGAAGGGGGTGAAGGGGGTAGGGGTGGTAGGGTGGTGGCGACAATAATGTGGTGATGATAGTGGTAGTCAAAGGTGGTGGTAACGGTGGAGGTGAAGGTGGCAACTACGACAGCAACGGTGGTGAGTGGTGGTGTGATAGTAATGGTGGTCAATGGTAGCGATAGTAATAGTGGTGGTGGTCATCATTAAATTGGTATGAGGTATTTTTGGAAAAAATATGAAATTTTGTAAAGAATCGTGACTTTTTGATTGAATTAAGAAATCTTCATTACTTGATTTCAAGTAATAGGAATTTTTATGGAATTGCGATTCATAGACAAAAAACTAAATAAACTTTGTAATAAGAGATAAAGAGGGAATTGAATTTCAATTGCCCTTAAGTGAATGAAACATGAAAGAGCATATGCATCATAAGAGCTTTTTTCATTCTCTTAATTTCATTTCATCAAATACTAAAAAGATGAACAAGAAAATAAAAAAAAAAGCACAAACTATCTTTAGGTTTTAATCTCTAATATTGAGACAAAAGAGTCCACAAGCTCACGGATTAAAAATATATCTCATTCTATTTATTACAAGTGGGCATGGAATTCACGAAACTTTTTGACCTTTCATGGTTGGTAAGTTCTACAATTAGTATTAGATGTCACAAAATTGATTTTGAAGCTAAACTTTCGGAATCAACTCTAATAGGATAGCATATACGTACAATATTACCCTAACTTAGAAAATAGTAACTATATTGTAGATTCCACAAGTTCCAAATGCTAAGATCTCTCATAGTATCTTGATATATACATGGTATCTTATGTTTAAAATGTAAAATGTCACTAATAAATTTGTCATCCAAAACCAACATTGAGAGAAATAAGCATGTGTACAATCTCTAATTTATGTTAATATTATTGTTTAAGTTCATTTTTATAACGCTCCAAGACCTAGAACGCTATAGTCTACCACATATCCCTAACCCTTATTAATACGTCAGGCATCTAGCAACCTGTAACCTATAACCTGTAACTTGTCAAAGATCCACAAAATAATTATGTATAATTTGCCAATCCACAATATGATAACCTAAATCTATATGAGAGCAGAACATCAACACTCAATCTCCATAAATTCTATATAATATCATAATTGAAATCTGACTCAAAGAAAGAACTTGAATATAAAGGCACTAAACATAAAGATTTGGAATCTCATAACTCTCGTAGAAGTGAACCCACTAGACATCACTAATAGGAGTCATAGTCGACTCCATAACAATACATGTCCCAAAAAATTTAAATAGAACATAAATAAACATAGGTCCATAAAGTCCACTCATAGAACTAATCTACGAAGTCTATGCTCTATCATCCTAATAATAGTAGTTTCCCTCCTTGTAATAAAATAGAAATCATAATTGGAATCCTCGGCATAAGCCTCATCATATAAAAACAGTAACGTTCGTAAAGTGAGTTAATGCCCAGTACATGGTACCACATACAAGCACATGAACATATATATGTAACAAATCAACTACACATGAGTAACAATCATAAATGCAACAATCAACAGATTAGATCTTGTTATTTAAGTCCACAAATCCCAACGTTCTAAGACTTGGGGTTACTCATAACCCCTATACACATAATATATAATACTACATAGGTATTGGTGTTAGGTACTCCCAAATACTCGAGTATCAATACCACGTTAGGTTTACCTAGGTCCTTTTAGTATAGGACTCCACCGAGAACAACGTTGTGCAAATATCACTACGTACCTCACCAACACTACTAGACTTGACCGGTGGGTAACCGAAACCAAGCATAAGTAGCAAACAGTTAAGTTCAAGTTTCATTTAAGTCTTATTAATGTACACTAACTTAGCACACACAATCATCAAACATGTATCTCATACCTAGAACTCCTATTCTAATATGATCCGATTCATTGCAACTCCTAGCACCTATGCAAAAGTATAAAATGTCAAGTTTAGTATTTTATTTAATACTTGCCAACTCCACTCAATACTCTTCCTCATTATCTTAATCATTTGCATCATCTTTTGAGCTTCTAAACCACCTTATACATGTCTTTCTATATCATCTTATTTAATTTTCGACATCTCATAATATATACACGAGTTCCCTACACCATGCATCTGATTATACATATATATAATTATACACATACATAGTATATATACTATTATCAAGCCATTTTATATATAAAATAAAAATATGTGTTTATATATATGTCTATATATATATATATATATATGTATATATATATTACACCAACACTTTCGTATAAACTTGTGGTAATGCAAACATATGCACCTAAACTACACATATTATATGAGCATATATATACCTATATGTAATTCACCCGTGTATTATATTATATATCATGATATAAATATTATATTCAATGTACACATACATTATTTTGTATTATCTATATTTGATATATATATACATAACATTCATAATATATACATATTATTTATATGACATAATAATATAATATAATTTCTCTCCCTCTCATCACTTTCTCTCTCATCTCATCCCTCTATCTCTTTCCCTCTTGCCCCTTTCTTTCTCTCCCATCCCTTTATCTCTTTCCCTCCCATCCCTTTCTTTCCTTCGTCCTACATCCTACACATACACACACATACATTATATGACATGTCACACATATACACACACACATGCGTGCTCTCTCTCCTTTGTCCCCTTCCCCCATACAACTCACACGCACATGTCACTCTCTCTTTTGTTCCTTTCTCTCCCAATCACCCTCCCTTATAAAAACTAACACACACGTACATGCTAAAGAACATACACACACATACATACGCTAAATAACATACATATACTTGACATACACACATGCACACAATATAATTTATATATAACGTATGTATACCGACCTACAACAAAAATCATGATCTAATTCTTAGCTACCCTTGAACTTTATACACCACAAAAATGAATCTTTGAACAAAATTAAGGGTTTTAAGATGACTTACCCATTGTTTTTGGTGCATTAACATCCCAACTAGCGATTCTTGTACTACTTCTCTGAAAAGGCATGATTTTTTTTTTTACTTTCCTGCCTAAATAAGAGAAAAACGAACTTCTTCAAAAAACAGGTGGTGACTTATCCGATTTTAATTATCATTATGTAAAAACCTACCTTTTACTTTGATTTTGACCCCTTAACTCCCTAAATCTAAACCTATAAGTGTTCTTAAGGGCTCTCCCTTAAGTTTTCTAGTATGGCACACAAAAGAATTGTATTCTTAGTTTTAGAATAGTGAGGGAAGAAAATAACGTAGGTGAAAGATATGGGTTTAAACTTTTCTCTTGGACAAGTTTGCTCTTAGTATTTAAAACCTATTTACATGCCATACTAAAGTCTAAAAATAATAAACTCCTTATTTTTCTTTGATTCCTTTCTTAATTTAATTATTGACGTTGGTTTTACATTTTTTTTTCCTTTTTTATTAAATATATTATATTTGTATTTGTTGTTATGTATTTGAAATGTGATATTGACTTACAATTTTGATAAAAGGCTATGATATTTAAACGCAAAAAGCATATTGTAATACCCTTAAAACTTATAGGTATGATAACCAGCCACATACCCTTACTAGTTAAGAACATGTTAAAACTCTATATAATCCACCATTTAACCATTAAAACCTATTTTAAGTCATAAACCGCAATGTGACTCAAGATCCTAAGTAAGTGAGGACATCCATCCACTCAGGTTACAAAAATTGGAATAAGGCTAAGTATCCACATAAAGTAGATAATTGGATATATTAAACTCTAAACAAAAAATCACAATAAGCGTTATAAGATAAAACGAACCTATAATAGTTATAAGAAAAATTGAAACCAAGTTTATGTTATAGGAATGACCGGTGATGGCTTAAGCAAGTCGGATCTCGAGTGAGTGAGCAAGGAGTCAAGGTAAGTTAGGATTAATACGTTGCTGTATTTTGGAGGCTTAAGATTATGCTTGGTTGACTTGTTAGATAGTTGGTTGTATTTGTTAGATAGTTGGTTATGTGCATGTGCTTGATTATGAGTGATGCCATGATTCTATCTGTTATTCTAGCTTGTATTATATGATTTGTATGAAATGATTGATCACCTTAAACTGGATCTAATCAAATATACGACCTATAATCATAATCGAATCTACATGGCAACCTATTAGGGGAACTTAGGACTCTTCGGCTAAATACCGACCCCTTTAAAAGGGATAGCGCAAGATTGCAGAATGGTCCCTTCTTCATCCTTAGTCGAACTAAGTGACAGGAGAGGAGGTCGCAGCGAGGGTGAAGTCAATGGTTTAAAGGTAGTCATGGGATGAGCGAGGTCTCTATTGCACAAGCCTGGGTTTGGTCGTGAGCTGTTACATTAATGGCAACTCCTCAACCCGAATTAAAGCGGGTGAAATTTCTCTAATCTCACAACAGGCCAGACAACGTCATGCGATGGCATTTGCTTGAACATGCATTGCGCCTAATAAGTTGATTGATGACCTTATTGTATTTTTGGTATAGTTTTAATTCCTCCATCCTAACTGACTGAGTTGTGGTTGCTCACATCCCTATAGACATCGTGCAGGTACTGGCTAAGAAGTGGCATATAACTACTCTGAAGCTAGCAACTGTTGGATCCTAGGAGTAAGGAAAAATATTTAAAGAACAAACATATATTCTTAAGGTCTAAGCTTTTATTTTAAAATTTTTTATTTTTGATTAATATAATAACTGAATTATAGTGTATATATATTTTTTCTTACTTTCTTAGATAAATGATTTATTTAAATTACAAAATGTTTACTTTAAAGCGGTTTAGTCGTGGATGCTTTGTGTAGATTAGGTCTAAGATAGCGGTTGTAAGGCCAACTTCTATCCTAGAATGGTTACACGGTAGGGCTATTAAAACTTTGTCGCTTTGGGGCATGATATACTCTACTTAAAAAAAAAAAGAAAAAGAAAAAGGCACAATTGTTTGTTAGGAGATTCGAACCTAAGACCCTTAACCCATATGCAATACTAAGTCCAAGTATAGTACCATCAGGCTGTTGGTCTATGCCTTGTTTATATGTACAATCAAATTACATAGATAGACTAGATCGACCTGGGCTAACTTTAATTCTAAGTGTAAGCCTAACATCCCCTTTGTTACTTAAAACCTAAAAGCTATTTAAATTTCTTATTCTTATTTTAAATTATCTTCTTTCTTCTAAATTTTTTTATTTTCTTAGGTTTTTTCTAAATTTTTTTTTTTTTGTATTTTTCTAATTTTTTTTTTGTGATTTTTATAAATTAGGACCATTTTTCCCTATTCTAAAAATTCTAAAAAATTACAAAGAGACCAAAAATAGGGTGTTTACAACTGCCCTTATTTGCAATGAAATTTGAGTAATACTTTACTATAGAGACAAAAGAAACACTATTTTTGCCGTAAAGATGAATTCGCCCTAAGAAGCAGTATAATTAGCTAAATTTCCTAGGCTTTGTCTACTAGGGATTTAGTGAAACATGGACGGTAAAGGAGAGAGAAGGCACTCTAAGAGCATATCAAAGCAAGTTTTAGAAGAGTTTACTACCTTAGGAGCTAGCTAGAAAAATTGTTTTGAAACCTGGTTATACTTTTTTGAGTTGACTAACCTAAGTGGGAGCATCACATAGGGGATTAACAACCTGAATGGGAATCGATTCAGAAAACCTAATTGTGCTACTCTAAGCTAACTAACCTAAATGAGAGCGTCTCTAAGGGATTAGTAACCCTAAATAGGAAATCAATTTTAGAAAACCTGGCCATACTTCTTTGAGTTGACTAACTTAAGCACTAGTATCTTTAGGGGGCTAGCAACCCTAAATGGGAATTCAATTTTAGAAAACTTACTAGTGCTTTTCTAAGTTAACTAACCTAGGCGAGAGCGTTTCTAGGGTCATAGTAATGCTAAATAGGAAATCGATTTGAGAAAACTTAGTAGTGTTTTTTTAAGTTGACTAATCTAAATGAGAGTGTCTTTAGGGGACTAGCAACCTTAAATAGGAATCAATTTGAGAGAACCTAGAAGTGATCTTCTGAACTAACTAACCTAGGCGAGAGTATCTCTAGGGGATTAGCAACCTTAAACTGAAATCAATTTAGAAAACCTGGTTGTGTTACTTTAAGTTGACTAACTTAGGAGGGAGCATCTTTAGGGGACTAGCAACCCTAAATAGGAATCGATTCGAGAAAACCTAGAAATGCTATACTAAGTTGACTAATCTAGACATGAACGTCTCTAAGGGATTAACAACCCTAAATTGAAATAGATTTAGAAAACCTAATCATACTACTATAAGTTGACTAACCTATGCGAAAGCGTTTCTAAAGGACTAGTAATCCTAAATGGGAATTTATTTGAGAAACATAGAAGTGGTCTTCTAAGCTGATTAACCTAGGTGAAAGTGTCTTTAGGAGACTAGCAAACCTAATTTTGAAATTGATCTAGAAAACCCAATAGTGCTCTTCTAAGCTAACTAACCTAGGCAGGACAGCGTTCTGTAAGCTTGGTAAAACCCTAAAAATGATGAAAGGGAAGTGCTCCCATGAGTAGGATAAAACCCTTAAGAAAGATTAACAAATGAGAAGTGCCTTACGAGCTTGCGAAGATCTATAAGAAATTAGTAAAGGGAAGTACCCTATAAGCTCATTAAAATTTTGAAGATAGATTAAGTCGAAATAATGCCCTATGAGCTAGCTAAATCTCCACAAATGAATTAAAAATGGGATAGCACTTTAAACGCTGGTTAACACCCCAAAGGAAAAGGAGTTGGGACAAAGTCCTATGAAATAGCTCGAACCCCAAAAGGTGATTGAAAAGAAAGGGGGAAAGTGTCCCAAATGTTAGTTACTATCTTAAGAGATAAAGGCTTAATGCAAATGTAATGCTTGAAACCAATAAGTTGTAGAAGGAATGTTAGTACAAACTACTAACTTGTAGAAGGTATTGTAGAAGCTTCCCTAATTAAGTTGATTATAAGAATTTCAGCAGTAGAAACTTCAATAGAAGATTTCCTAATGTAGAAACTATAACCAAGATTCCAATAGAAGGTTGTATAGAAAGTCTGTTTGATAAGAAACATGAGTCAATATGCTAGAGAAGTTTATGCAAAAGGTTCCATATCAAACAAAGATGAGTTTAAATGTTAGTAGAAACTTGAGTAAAAGGCACCCTAAGCCTTAGAGAACCTAGTAAAAGGCTATGTAAAATGCTTTAGATTAAAGAATTTAAGTTAAAACCTTAGTAAGAACTTAAGTAAAAGGTACCATACACTTAATAAACCTTAGTACAAGATTAAGTAAAAGGTCAAAATAACCTATGTAAAAGTAATAACCTTTAAATACCCATAGCTAGCACTTAGGGCTTGCTAAAAGAATGTTAAGCTAAAAAAAGTACATTACTTAAAGCACTCTCTAATGAAATTTATTGAAACTGAAATATGATTTGCAATATAAGGACCATCAATGAAAGAAGGACTAGGACATATGAGTTATAAGAGTGAATAGGAATCTAAGTAAGTGGGATCTATGCTTGATGGCATTTTGGAGTACTATATAAAAGTACTTAAAGGCTAATGTGTACACTTATTTATGGTTGTAAAGTAGCTGATTGTGTGCATGCGACATGTATGCTCGGAAACTATTTGCTAAATTGTCTAATTGTTATACTATATGTTGGGATTGCATTGCTATGTTTATTTCTTAATTTAAGTGTTTTCAATTGGTTAGTCAACCTTAAAATGGACTAAGCTACTTGGATTTGATTACTAATCGATCATACACTATAACCTATTAAGGGAATGATTAGAATTATTTGACCAAATACTAACCTTTTGATAAGGTAGTAGAAATTAGCCTTCTCTTACCCTTAAGGGCTAAGTAAGTGATAGAAGAAGAGGTCGGGATAAGGTTGGGGGCATTGGTTCGAAAAGGTCTTAGGAAGAGTTAGCTTCAATGTACAAGCTTGGGTTTTGTTGAGATCTACTTTGAGGCAAGCCTTTATCTCATTAAAAGTCCTCGACTCAATTTAAAGTATGCACAATTTCTATATCTTCATGACAGATCGAACAATGTCATATGGAAGGCATATGCTTGTTTCATTGCATAAAATCGCATCTAACTAATTAAATGGCAATCTTGCTTGATTGTTTTGTTGTATATGCTTCTCTTTCCATCCTCTTATTGAGCAGTGGTTGCTCATAACCCCATAGTTCTTTTGTAGGTTCTCGAAGACAAAGATCGAGATCACCCCAATCCTTGGGCATACAAAAGGTGGACAATGGGCTTAGAATTAAGAGCAAATGAATTGGAATATTCTTTTTATCTTTGTTTTTTAGTCAACTAGGCTATTAGAATGACCTAAACTAACTTATGATATTGTATTTATTGTAACAATAATTTTGGATTCTTTTATCAAATATTTTTTTAAATGAATTATATTAATCAAACTTCTATGTTTAAAAGTAGCATATAAACCAAATTTCTCTATTTTACTTTAGCTAATGAATTAAAGATACTTCAGAGTTGTTTAGTCATATATGTCTTATGTATTCCAAGTTTATGATAGCAACTAAGTGATTAGATTCTATCGTAAGTTGGTGTATACGACGTGATTCATATGACGCTACTACTCTCATGATGTAACATTAAATATATTTAATTGCATAATATAATTAAATAAATTTAATTATATAAAATGATAAAAAAAATAAAAATTAGAAAAAAAAAATAAAAGTTAGCAAAAATGGTCTAGAAAAAATTTATACAAATCCTAGCCACTTTACCTAACCATCCTTAAGCCAATAAGAACCTAACATATGCTTAAGATGTGTGAAAACTTCAATAAACTTAATAGAAATCCTACTTTTGTAGGGTTTTGAAAATGTTAAGAACTTAAATAAAAAAATAGATAACATCAATGATTAAGAGTGTATTTTCCCTTTATAATAAGATACATAAATTAAACATGAAAGCATGTGCCAAATATGAAAATATTACATATAATTACTAGAGTGGCATTTATAGACAGGCTACCATAAGTTGTAGCCACAACTTTGTTGTAAGTACTTAGAAGGGACTAGAGATATCTAGACTTTATTATTATTATTTATTTATTTTGGGAAATAAGGAAATTCATTAAATTCTAACAGAAGCCAAAACAAGTCCAAACACAAAACAAAACATCCAACAAAAAAAAATTAGTTAGGTTCTACTGTAACCCTAGCAGAAGTCCATGCAAACTAAGGAAAGTCAACAAAAACACTAGTGATCAAATCCTCAAAAAAGAGTCTTGAGTCCATCTATAATCCCTCCTTAGTCAATGCATCAGCTATTTTATTTTGGTTATAACTTACTCTACATAGATTTATAAAGTCAAAATAAGTCATGGCATTGATAAATCCTATAAGAGCTAAGTGACACAATTGATTGTTCACATCTGGGTTATTTATCCAATTCATTGCTATCATCGAGTTGGATTCCATATCTATATGCTTGATACCCTTTTGTTTTGCCCATTCAAGCCCTTTGAAGATCGCCTTTAACTCTACTTCCAACGGTAGGGCATTAACTAGCTGCTTCATCATACCTCCTAACACTTTTCCTCCATGATCTCTAACTATCATTCCAATACCACCATGCTTCCTACTTTTTTCTACTGCTAATTGACCTTAATTTCTCCTTCATTCAATTTCGTCTACTTAGTCTCTCTCATCGATTGATCACTAATCTTTCTTGTTCTATGCACTATCCATCATTCATTGGTTTTAACTCTAACTTATTGCCTACATTAGCCATTAAGGGTTGCTTCTTTAGAAACTCTTCGATTCCTTTCTCTCCAAATGCCACTTAACATGAAAAGAATTTGAGCTTTTTACGAGGAATGTGTGTCAGACCAAGTCTTCCTCTTCTACTTCACTTCCTTTTGTGAACCATTCCCTTACTTCATCCATGTTTTGTACATTCCTCTAACGATTCACATAACATTCACCAGCCTTCTTTACTAACATCACATTACAAAAATAGGTGGTAAATAGTTTCATTTCCATTCCCACATAGTGGATAAATTAGATCCATTAGGCTCCCCCTTTTATTTAAATTGTCCCTCGTAAGTAGTCCATTCATCAGGATCCTCCACAATAGCATCAAGACTTTCAAAAAAGCCAGTGTTCTTTATATCTAATCCCATTTTTTATCAATCAAGTCTTCACTAGGTTCTTAACATAATCGTTCATAAGCAGTGCTACTAGAAAGCTATCTACTCAATTCATCTGGCCAATACTTTATATCTTCATCATAGTTATTATCAGATACAAAAATATTACCCTAGCACCAACAATTATTTTAATAAATGGGATTGCCAATCACATCTTCCTTCCAATTGTTAACACCATTCCAAACTTGCTTTATTGTTAATAAATGGTCAAATTTGTTAAGGGGCCCAAAAACCTACAATTCCATTCTACTTGAATTCATCCAACCATCCTTGTAGAATTTCATTGATATGTTATTCCTTATCTAATGTCTCAAGTTCTATTATACCTAAGACATAGCTTTCCGCAAAACTCTAAAGAGCCTTAAGCTAGATTTCATACTTCTTTGTCCTTGATTCATCCTGTATTTTGCCATTATGACTTCAATCCCTAGGGTCTTCTTCTTCTTTTTTTTTTTTCACTTCCCAAGCAAGCTTGTAGAAATTAGCTTTATTCCTTTTATCCACATCTAACATTCCTAGACCTCGTTTCGATATCAATCTCTTTAACTTGTCCCAACTAATCCAATGGATCTTCTTCTCATCTATTGATCCCTAAATAAAATCCTTATGTAGTCTCTTATCCTGCTTTACAAAAGACTTTGGGGAAAGGAACGGCTCAAGAGTAAAAATTTGAGATACTTTCCAAAAATGATGTTGTCAACAACTTCCAACCAGTCATGCTTGACATCTTAGCTTTCTAAACTAATAGCTTTCGCAAGGTTTTTTTCTAAAATAAACTCCAAGTCTACTTTATAAAGCCATCCCCCAGGTTTCACTGGTATGCCTACATACTTTCCAAGACCAGCATTCGACCGAATTCCAAATATGTTACAAATGTTTTCTTTACAACTCCTACTTGTATTCATAGAGAAAAAGATACTACAATTCTCGAAATTTACTTTTTTTCCAACACTTCACCAAATCTTTGTATCATATTCATCATACACCTTACATTAGCTTCCATAGCCTCCCCCTAAAAGTACATTATCATTTGCTAAAAAAGAGATGTGAAGGTACACTTGGGATCCCTTTAATCTAAGCTGCTTTCATTCTTTTGACTTTACTAATTAGTAGATCATCCGACTAAACATATCTATAACTATACTGAAAAGGTAGAGTAGTAATAGGTCACCCTATCAAAGCCCCCTGGAGCTCTTGAAACCTTCCAACATAGATCTATTGAAAACAATTTGGAAGGAACTAGAGCTAAGGTAGGATTAGACAAGATTTAGCCACAATTTTAGGAAGTTCAAGCTACTTAGTGAAGTCCTAACAAAGTCCCATTCGACTCTATCATAAGTCTTTTTTAGGTTTAGTTTCACAAGCATCCAATTCTATTTCCCTTTACAGTTGTCTAAGGAGTACAAGATTTCTTAAAAAATATTTAAGTTATCCCTTGCTTCTTATCCTAGAATGAAACTCGACTATTCAAGGTTAATTAAATGGTTTGGACTTCCTCTCAACCGGTTCATTAGAAGTTTAGGGACCATTTTGTACATAGTAGTGCAAAGGCTGATGGGTCTAAAATCTTTTATCTTGTTAGCTCCCACCCATTTTGGAATAAGGACAATCAACATCTTATTTAGCTTTAGTATCATGCATTGCTTTTCTAGAATGCGTTTTACAATTCAATAAACCGTAGCTCCCATTACTAGCAAGCACTTCTTGAAGAATTCCACACTTAATCCATCAATTTCTAGAGATTTATGGTTCCCTATACACCATAAGGCTCTTCTAATTTCCTCATCCAAGCAATTTTTCCCCAACTCCATCTTCTCATCTTCTAATAAAATCCATTGCCCACTTTACCAATCCTCTATAGTTCTATTTGTCCATTCCTTCCTCGTCAAAAATAGATTTAAGAAGTACTTATTCACCAACTGCTAAAAGTCCCTTATATTTGTTACCTAGTTACCAACACAATTAAATAGGCTACATATACAACCTTTTGATCTTCTACATAAGGCACCGATCTAGAAAAATCTTGTGTTCTTCTTCCCCTTCACAATCCACTTTACCCTAAACTTTGATGCTCATAATTTCTCTTCATAATTTAGAACAACTTGTAACTCTTGCTGCAAAAATTGTTCCTGGTCTAAAAGCAATTGTGATAGGTTATGACAAAGCTTTTTTCTCAATTCCTCAATCTTCATCTTCACCTCCTTTTTCCTCACATGGATTAACCCAAATGTTTCTACATTCCACTTCCTTTGCTAGGCTATAAAGAACTCTAAATCATTAGGATATCTAAAATGGTTAAGATCCCAACAGTATTGCATAAGGTTCTTGAAGTGCGGATGGTTTAACCACATAGGCTAGAACTAGAATGGTCCATCAACTTTTGGTCCACTTTTAGTTTCTAGAAGGGTATCAAGTGATATAGGTAGATGATTATATTGGTTCGAAACTAAGTGAAAAACCTTAGTTTCAGGATATAAGGCTTACCATAACCCATTAGCCTAAGCCCTATCTAGTCTTGTCTCTATCAAATCAAATAACTGACAAGACCTTTTTGACTAGGTGAACTTCGGACCCATGAACCCTAAGTCAATCGTTCTACACTTATCCATACATGATTGATATCTATCTACTCTTGATTCCAGACTAGATGACCCATCCCCCCACCCTTAGGGCGACGACTTCTCTTCTCTACAAAAGATCTCATTAAAGTCCCAAATCATAACCCAAGCCCCAATAATAATCCCAAATAAAGCTTTCAACTTTTCCTACAAATGACATCTTTCCTCAAATCTAGGGGAAGTATAATATTAATCTCTTCATTATGTCTTGATGATGATAAAAAAAAAAAAAAAAAAAGCTGATAACAAAAAGGGATGATATTAAAATAGTTACAAGCATTTTTACCTTGATCAGGTATTGCTATATGTGTTTAACAGTTTCTTAGGTATATTAAACAAGGTCTTCTAAGATCTATCAAAAGATCAATCAAAGGACCAATCAAAAGGTATGAGAACTAGAAACAAGGAATAAGTTTAAAAAATAAGAATCATTGATTAAGATCCTAAGAAGACCCAGCTTCGTTTACTGAATATATTTGAAATATATGTTCAATACATTCCACTAAGTAAGATTAAAATCCATGGGGATAAGATCAAATTATTCTTGTTATAAAATATTTCTAAGATTGGAAAGTTTTTCTTTAAAAGAAGCTTTTGATTAAGCCATCCAGATCTAAAAAGGACTCATATATTGACAACAAAGTATTCCTTATAGATATGTTTGAAGTACTTGGAGAAAGGAAAGGAAATATCACCACTCTTGCAACATGCGTAGTATGGAAAGGATTTCACATATATGAAAGGTCAATAAAGAAGATATTTCACAAATTATTTTTGTTAGAGCAAGGTTCGAAATAAACTCTCTAAAGATTTACCTTAAAACAAGCTTCTAGTTGTTACAATTTTAAGTATATAAAGGAGGTAAGGTTTTCACAAAAAAGACATCAAGAAAAGAGACGAAAGAATTTCTACGATCATTCTAAAGTGCTATAAACAATCCATTTCTAAAAACAAAAGGTCAGTCAAAAGCTTATATACTTATCTTCATACTAGCTCTTATTTGTTGAGGAACTTTTTATTTTATTCTCCTCATTATCTCTTGTAATCTTTATATAAGTTTTATTCTAGAATTTTTTTTTTTTAAATCTCTAAAGTTCTGGGTGATTAGCCTAGTAGTAAGCTAAGTGAGTTAGAGTAGAGAATATTGTTTGTAACCTCTCTAAGTGTTTAAATATTGTAGATAGTGAAACTACTCTAGAAAATAAATTGAGTCCTTAGCACTAAGGTTAGAAAAGTGCAGTAAGCATAAGACTGAAGCCCTATAATTCATTGGCTTACTCTTCTAATGCTTATATCTTTATTTTCATGCACCTTATTTATATTTGCTTATCCATTTATATTCTAACTAATATTTTAAATAATTAAGGGGATAAGTTTTTCTTAAGCATTGCGTTTGTTTAAAATTTGATACAAATAACCAACTCACCCCCTCTCCCCTCTTGGTTACTTAACTAGGACCTACGCGTAAGTAGTAGAAAAAAAAAAAACAAGAAAGGTTAGAAAAACAAACTTAAATTTCAAAAGTAATGTGCTAGCAAGAATTGGCTGTCTCAATCAGCACAGAATCTTCTTCATTCCACAACATAACTATTCCACCTCCATATCTATCCACCTCACAATAGACCATGTTGTTGTCCCCACGTGGGCTTGCAATTCCTTAATACACTTTCACCTCATCCTTATTTCTATAATAACTAGGATTTAAGGATTATAAAGCATCAATAATTCTTAGATTGCTCTTCTATGCTGCTCCAAACTCGCTCCCCCTACATTCCATGCAAAAATTCAAAAGGGTTTTTGGTGCATAGTTGTACTTAAGGTATCCATAAGCTTTGATTCAAGAAGACTTTCAAACAACTTTAACCACCTTCCCTTATTTCCCTCTTCCATAAATTCCTCCATCTCCAGCCTCTACCTGCATGGTCGAAACTTAGATTGCATCATCAACTTTTCTAACTCGTCTACCTTTAACCAGAAATATTTCCTTTGCCCCTCAAAGAAGTACTCTAAGAATGAAACTCATTGAATGTCCATGAGAGTCTTCGGCCCTAATAGGATCACTACTACTACCAACCTGCATGTTTCTTCTAACAACTCTAGTACATCTTGCTCTATCATCACATCCTCTATTACTAGCATCTTTGCCACCAACACCCCCTTCCGCTTTCTTTCAATTATGTCTTTGATCCACTAGAAAAAGCCTTCCCAAAGAATAAAGAGGGTTGAACATGATTTTTGGTACTTAAAATTTCTTCCATGCCACGCTATGCATGTTGATGTCCTCTATTATGGTGTACAAGGCAGTGGTCCTCTACATAGTTTTTATTTCCCAAATTATAGTCTTCAAATATTCCTCCAACTACTATGAATCATCCTATAAATCCCAAAGAAGAAGTGTTGCTTCTAGCATTTGAACCATGTTCCCTTGCTAGTTTCTTTAATGATAAAGAATTTCTTTTTTGGAGGGTTGTTTTATAATAGATAGAAGGGTTTCTAATGTAGACCAGGGCTAAGAACAGATAAGGTCAATAGCAGAGATTGGTTTAACCTTGCCAAAAGCTTGAAATGAGTGATGGGATGTAGAGGAGAAAACAATAAAAGTAGGAAAATAAGTAAACCCTGAAACATCTCCAAAGGTTATGATGCATTAGTGAAACTTCCAAAGACTCAAGGCATAGCTTAATATGACACACAAGTTAGTCCAGTGAGGTTGCTCACCACCTAGCCTTGCTTAAGGGCTAGGATAAGAGTGAAGTGAGAGTAAACAAGCCAACAAGAACAACGTTCATAGAAGGGACTATTTAGTGCATTGATTATTAGAGATGATCTACAGCTCCATGTATAGTGGATATTTATACTTAAGAATTTAAGGAAACTTGCTTGAAAACGAAAAAGAAAAAATGTGTAATACTCAAAAGAAGTAATGTACAAGGAATTCAAAAGGGTAAAAATGAATATTCACAAAAAGGTAATGATTGCATGTAATAGATTCTCCAAGTAGTCCTAGACAAGTGGCAGTAGTGTGTTGGTGGGGCCTTTATAGAATATGTAGATAGTTCAATACCATCAAGGTTTAGTGGTCGAGTAAGGGTACCGAGAAAGGGTAGACATAGCATAGGAGTGGCTAAAGACATATGGGTTCTCTCGGTTTGTCAACGTCAATGTCACCAAACTTTGAGTTAGCTTAAGAATGTTAGGCAAGAGCAACTAATAGGACCAATCTATCAAAAAAGCAATTGCCCATTTAACAAACAACGCTAGACAGACAAGAAGTTACACTGCTCGACATTAGGATTTGGTTGGCAACCATAATCAGTTCAGCCTCTATAAGAGTCGGTTAGAGTAAGAGGATTTGCCATATTAAACCTTTGAGGCCTTCGGCTCAACTGTAAGTTAGGGGTCTAATAGCTTGATTCCTATCATTCCCTCCTTATTGATTTAGATTTAGGATCAAATTCGACTAGTCTTCATCCAATGCTCCATCAAGGTGATAAGGACTAAGGTCGACAACGTTAAAAGTTTTAGAAACCCCATAATCTTCTAATAGCTCCAACTTATAGGCATTGTCACTAACTTTTCGTAAGATTTTAAAGCGGCCTTCAACTCGGGAAGATTGCTTGTTCTTTCTACTATTTGAGAACCTCTCCTTACTTAAGTACAATCATAACAAATCTTCAGGCTAAGACTATACTAACTTCCTTCTTTTGGCCTTTTTCGGCATTTTTCTGGCTGCTTGGTTGATTTGCCGCGTAACCTTATCATAAATGTGTTGTAAGGACTATACTTAGGCACTTGCATTAAGATCATCTTGCTTAGATAAGGGTATAAGGGTGTAGTCAAGAGGCAGCTTGAGATTAAAACCATAGATTACCTCCAAGGGAGTCTAGTTGGTAGTGTCATGCTTCATTTGGGTATAAGTGAATTCTACCATAAGCAAACAAACATCCTAATTAGCCAAGTTCTTCCCTATTGTAGCTCAAAACAGTGATCCTAAAGTATGATTGGCTACTTTTGTTTAACCATTAGTTTAAAGGTAATAGGAAGTACTGAATAGTAACTTGGTCCCCATCCATCGCCACAAAGTTCTCTAAAAATGCCTTAGAACTTTGGAGCTCTATCGGAAACTACGCTTCTCGGCATACCATATAGCCAAACAATCTCTTATAAGAAAAAAGAAGCAATAACAAAAGCATCATTAATCTTAGAATAGGATACAAAGTGTGCTATCTTACTTAATCTATCTACAATGACCATCATAGAATCTTTGCTTTGTGCTATTCTTAGTAATCCAAGAACAAAGTCCATACCCAGTTTGGTCTAAGTTTTAGTTAGGAAAGGAAAAGGCATTTCCTTCCCTTATTCGGCTTGGCAATTTGGCTCTCATGCACATGGCACAACCTTCAACAATTCAATGCACATCTCGCTTCAGTCTCGGCCAATAGAAATACCTACTTAATAGCTCATACGCCCTTTTCTCCCCAAAATGTTTAGAGAACCCTTTATAATAGGCTTCCCTAACTAGTAACTCTCTTAGTAAACAGGTCAGCACGCACAATTTTCTACTATGGGATTCATGTCATAACTCAATATGACACACGAGTTGGTCAGGTGAGGTTATTGCCACCTAGCCTTATATAAGGGCTAAGATAACAGTGAAGTGAGAGTAAACAAGCCAATAAGAGCAATGTTCACAGAAGGAAATATTCAGTATATTGATTATCAGAGATGATATGTGGCTTTATGTATAGTGGGTATTTATACCTAAGAATTTAGGGCAACTTTCCTAAAAATGGAAAAGACAAAAAGGGTAGTACCTAAAAGAAGTAATGTATAAAGAATTTAAAAGGGTAAAAATGAATATTCACAAAAAGGTAATGATTGTATATAACATATTCTCCAAGTGGTCCTAGACACGTGGCAACAGTATGTTGGTCAGGCCTTTATAAAAGATGTAGACAATTAAATAACATCAGGGTTTGGTGGCCAAGCAAGGGTACCTAAAAAGGGTGCCAAGAAAGGTCAAACATAGCATAAGAGTGGTTAAGGACTCATGGGTTCTCTTGGTTTGATGGCATCAATGTTGCTAAATTGTGAGTTGGCTCGGGCATGTTGGGCAAGAGCAATTGAAAAGATTGGTCTATCAGTAAAGTAATTGTCCATTCAACAAACGTTTAAGAGACAAGAAGTCTCAAGGCTTGGCATTAGGATTTGGTCAGCAATCATAATCAGTTTAGCCTCGGTAGGAGTCAGTTAGAGCAAGAGGATTCACTGCATCAAACCTTCGAGGCCTTAGGCTTAGCTATGAGTTAGGGATCTGGTAGCTTGATTCCCATCAGTTTCTCTCCGCCGAGAAAGCAAAAGGCCTTTCCTTTCCAAAGTCTGGTTGTCCTTCCTTTTTATAGTTCCTCAAAATGTTCTAACTATTCACAATCACATCCTTCTATGTATTAATGTTCTTTAAAGGAACTCTTTCGCTTCTTGTAGTAGTTACACCCATTAAAGAGTTGCTATTACCAATATTATTATCTATATCTTCTTTTCTCAAAATTTTTTTCCCTTTTTTCCTATTTCTCTTTTTGTATTAGACGATGATCCAATCCCCTTAATCATTCAATCCTTAATTGGATATAACAGCATTGTTCTGCTTGAATTCACTTAACTAAGCACTTGTCCCTCTTTCTCTATTCCTTTTCCATTATTCGCTTCAATACCTACTTCCTTTTCTACTTGAACATCGTGTCAATTTTCTATAATTCCTAAAACCGTCACTTCATTCTCAATCACATTACTAGTCACCTTCGTTTGACCTAAGTCCCTTAGATTCAGATTTGTCATTGGGCCTTACTTTAGATTCAAGAATTTATTATACTTATGATTTATCCTACCACATTTTTCACAAACCTTTGGAATTCCCTCATACAAAATCCTATAAGGTGAACCGTTAATAGTTATTGTATGCTTAAGGGGGCTTTCACTATATAACAGAACACAAATTCTTGTAGACCTACCCCATTCTAGTCCATTGTATACGAGTCATATCTCAAAACAGATCCTATCTTTTCTACGATACGTTTCATAGCCAATGGTGAATAAAATTCCGTAAGTAGAACGAAGATTCTCACCTATGTTACTACCATATCAAATTCAATAATATCAGGCCAAAAACTTGGGACCCATTTTTTCAATGCCAAGTATATCCTATTTATCAACCATGGTCTATTCTTTATTATCCATTTATAGCCCATGCCATTTTTTAAAGAAATAAGGTAATACCTCAATCTTACATGAATCAACTTAAATGGTTCAATCGCCTCCACATGTGATTCAATTTGTCTATTAAAACTTTATACCCTGGATTAGGACAAAAATTTTACAATGAATGTATATTTCTAATTTTGATTTCTATTTTTGAGAAATTAACAAAGCATAATACTTATGCCACATTATCATTCAAGCACACTTCTTCCTCTTTTGACTTGTCATCATCATGGTCCATCTCGAGGCTCCATTCATCCTCCTAGAAAAAATATTGCTCATATGCCTTAGTGATGTTAATGATGACTGTATCCCAAAAAGATAATTTCATAGAAGCCCCAGGCTCTTTCCCATTAGGGTTTCCAAAAACATTCTCAACAACATGAGATTTATTGTCAAATGATCCTGATGAAGCCAACCGCTTTTTGCTGTGATGGAGAAAATCACTATCTTTGCCTTTGTCACATTACGACGCTAAAAAAGGGTTTGAGGTGCCAAAGAGAGAGCTTCCTCTAAGAGCCATTGCAAAAAAAAAAAACAATATAAATTTTTTCTATGAGATATCTACATTTTTAGATAACAGCACCTACACTTTTTTATATTTTACTTATTATACTTTCATTTCAGTAGTAAAATGATGTCTCCATTAGTCAACAAATTAACAATAATTAATTTTCCCATTGATGCACATTTAGATTCAAGTTGAGCACATGGAAGAGAGAGATGATGGTATATATGAGAGAAAGAAATTTTTTTTAATTATTTCTTTTTTATTACTAGAAAAGATCAAAATTGTGAAAATTTAACAAAAATTAACTAAGTAAAAAAAGTCCCTACCACTAATTAAGTTGTAAAAACTTAATCTTTAATTCTACATAAGTAATAATTTTTTCAACTGAAAGATATTATTCTTAGATCAAATATCTAAATAGTACAAAAGTTTTGTATACAAAATCTTATTTTAGTAAACTTTATAACATTAAGAAATTTG
Source organism: Lumnitzera racemosa (assembly GCA_024138005.1). NCBI lineage: Eukaryota > Viridiplantae > Streptophyta > Magnoliopsida > Myrtales > Combretaceae > Lumnitzera > Lumnitzera racemosa. The sequence continues at coordinate 59,089,145 of JAMXBC010000007.1, forward strand.
TTCTTGAAAATAAAATAACACATCTTAGACTGCTTAGAATAGGAAAAAATTCCACCAAATAACAACCAATTTAGTATAATATTCTAATGTATCCTTCTGGTTTTTAAGTAATGATTTTTCAAACTTGGTCACCCTATAACTTGCAAAAATATCATATGATTACAAACTTATGGATACATAGAAAGTTTGTGCTAAGAGATATCTAAAGATTGTTAGTTTGACTCTTCAAAATCACCATTTTCTTTGAGGCAGGCTAACCCTATGCTTTCATATTCTTTTGTATATTCTTGAAAATTGAGAAAATGAAGGATTAATATCATGATCACTCATTGATTTGTAAGAAAAGAAAAAAAAAGATAATATTTTTAATTATGTTGTAATACTAGAGAAAAATAAAGAGATAAAATAAAAAGGAACTAAGTATTAGTCAAGGGCATAAAGGACTTTAGTTAAATATAAAGTAAGGATTTATTTGGAATAATCCATATCTCTTTAAAAAACCTTATATGCTTGAAACCTCTTTTCCTTCTCCTTCTCACGTAGGGTTTTCTCTCCTCTCTAAAGCAACATTGAACTCCTCAATCTTGGGGCCTATGCATACCAAAGTTTTTCAAATGTAGAACATACCACAATTCGTAACTTTGAAGTGCTACCATTGGTAATACATTCAAACAAAAAGGAAATACACAAGACCTTTCGCTTTCATCATAAAAACCTAGGTAAGTTATGCTTCATAATACAAAACTTTATGTTTAGTTTAGATCTTGACATTGAAGGTTTAAAACATAGAAAAGCATGATATTCAATTCAAAAGTCATTTACTTTGTGAAGTATGTAGTTCTAGTGAATGGATCGGATTCAAGATGTGTGTATAGTTATGTTGTGATAAGTTGAGGAAGGAGTGCTAGGGTTGGAAAGGTAGATTTTGGAGAAATGAGGAAATATTAGTTGAAACAAAGGGTTTAAGGTCAAGAAACACAGTCTTGCTTCTACCTATGAAGCCCATAAAAGATGGAAAAGCTAAGTCGAGGACATGATCTTAAGAGAAAATATAAAACAAGGGCTTCATAGTTATGATCATGGACATGATCCTAACTATTCCTTTAACAAAGTATCTTCAAGGGGTTCAAGGCCATGAATTACTGTGGCAATTCTCCTTAGGATCTCCATTTTTTAATTTTAAAGAGAATTGTGATCTAGAACATGGTCATGCTCTCACCCGTAAACCTTATACACACCTTTTGTTTATGTTTTCCTCTTTAGTTTAACTGTTTCCAACCTAGTAATCCCGAGTTGACAATTTAGTGAGCCTATAAGAGACCTTATAACCTACTAAGTTTAGTTTATTCTTTTGTTCTTAGCAGATTACACCTCCATTGATAGTTGTAGGCAAGTTAAACCAATTCCTTTAGGTGCATGATACATGCTTATTAAGTTTATTTGCTAGATAGGATTCGAAAATGGATTAAATCAATATCCAATTTTAAATCACTCTTTACTGCTTATATTTGGCTCATCTTAAAAGCCCATAATAGTAGATTCTTAAGGGATAACTAAATGATCTTGTATAGCATTGCTCCTAATGAAGTTATGACTAGAAATGATCTGAGGTGGATTTAGACGTATTAAGGTCAAACTAACAATTACTAATATCCATTGGATGCGGCTGGAAGTGATAGTTACCAACATAGGATCTTTTATATAGGACCGTAGTAGTACTTCCCAACTTATGATTTTTTTGACGGGGTATGAAATAGTAATTGCCACTTAAGATCTATCTATATCTTGCGTTATGGAGTCAACAAGGTCTTAAACACCCTTGTATTTGGTTGGATGTCCCAAATAAAGATAATAAAATGGTTGTTGTTTTCTTGTTCTACATTAAATGCATACGTATTTAATCTATTTTGTATGAACATGTGCTTGCAGTATTCCACATTAGGCATTATCTCATTCCTTTCATTTCATAGATGCAAGAACTTACGACAATTCAGTTAGGTATGATGATCTAGTGATCTTAGCAAGAATTACTATGATAAGGTGAGCAACATTTTGATTTTATTACCAGGGTGATTAATAGGAGCAATGGATATTGTTATTTGATTGTAATTGGTCAATAATCATGTATTGTAAGAGCTAGGTTTTAGTTGTTAGCAATTATATAAATTAGTTGGAAGTTGTTTAGTTTATATTAGAATGTAGACTTATAATTCATCATCATTAGCAAATTTACAAATGTACATTTTGTAGATTTTAGCATTGAAATTAGAGCCTTAACATGTCATTAGATGTTCGGAAGACATGGCGAATTATGGCATCTTAAATTTGGAATGTTACATATGTAGAAAATTAAATCCAATCATGAGCTTTTAGCTCAGTAATCAAATGAATTTGACTATTTATGCTAAAATGATAGTGTTTAGGAGGTTAAGTCCATTTCTCAAGATAATAATGAGAGATTTGGTATGGTAAGCTTAGAGTAAGACCTATTAGAACGGTCCGTCCACTACTAACCTTTTTCAAAATAACTCATACACTAAATAAACTTTTATAAGGCTAAATTTAAATAGATTCCATTTGGTGGTTTATTTATGAAAGAATTTATTCTGATCATTGATCATCCTTACAATACAAAGTATGAAATCATTACCCATCCTTTGTAAATAACTAATTTCTCACCTCAATTAGACAAAAGAACTTGGCGCAAACGCCATCATGTTGCCAGATTTACTTCTCGATATATTAAACACTCAGTTATTCTATGAACATAATAATCTTCAACATCAATATTGGGGTTCGATGCAATCAAGCACCTTCACTTGTCACATTATGTCTAAAAGCCAATTGAGGCTACCTACTCCTTCTTTTTGATACATTTCTCTCATTCCTCATGTGCCATTCATGTTATTCCTCTTCAGCCACACGTAACACGTGATGCGCATTGCACGCATGCAAACATCACATCTGAACTCATATAGTAAATATAATTTTTCTTTTGAAAATCAATAAGAATTTTTTTTTTTGTGTTTGCAGCTTCAACTATGCATAACTTTTTCATTCGATGTTTAATTTTTAGTAAGCTTTATATTGTATAAAAGCTAATGAAACATATTTTTATTTGAAAATAGAATGAAATATGTGTCCGAGGATCACCAAGGCTAGTTATATCTTCAAAATGGTTACAATTAGCGAACCAAATACCATCTGGCTTTGAAATGTAAATTTTCTGATCGACGGATAGCACGCCCCCATATAGTCTGATATTTCAGAATCTCGTTGCTAGCACACGAGTAATGACTTTTTAAGTTTGGCATTCTTTACCCACTAAATCCAGAGTTGAAAATCGCCCTTCTTTTCAGGCGGATTGGTTTGTTTGTTTTATATTTTTGTATTCTTGAAATTAAGTAAATGATTTCTTTGTCAAATTAAAAAATATATATATTTTTATGTGAGAAATTTCATTATTCATAACTTTCATTTACAACGTCCAATTTAACAAATCTTATATCGTTGCCTTTTATTTGATAGTAAAATTTAGTATGCTAGATGCACTGCACAGATTAGGTAAAATTTTTGAGTCATGTAACTTACAAACCAATTTCCACTTGGTATCGAAATATATATACTTAGATGCGTTAGATAATACATCACCACATGAGATAAAATTTCGATACAAGTTCAAAGCATGAGTTTTTTATATTTTTCATAATGAATTTTATGCTATGAAGCTTTACCATAAATCACTATTTTGTAATTGGATTACGAGGTATAGGAATTTACAAATAGCATCCTCCAAATTTTGTAATTTTCACCATTTCTCATGTTAATTTTAAAACATATAAAGCAAGAATCGTGATTGGTATGCAAGAAAAAATAGCAATTTTCAACTATGTTATTTAATGCCAAACCAATAGTTTTTAGATAACTCATAACATAACCCTTTGAAACTCTATGAGTTTGCAGCTGTACCATGTCCAGTTTATAACTATTCATAGTGTAAATTTTCAAAAACCATTATATATTTACTATCGAAAATATATAAAAATATTATATAATGTGTGTGTATATATATATACATACTAGCCGATAATGCATTCGTGATGCATGCACTAAAAAAATTAAATTAAAGTCCTTTAAAATTTTATTTTCATTTTTTTTTCCATTAGATTATGAAATTTTCAATTTCAATAATCAATTTTTAAAAACTCTTGAAATTTATTGATTATATAAAGCGTTTTCATTTAAGCGAATTAATTTTTTAAAGCAAAAATGTTTCTCCAATTAAGGAAAAAATTACTTAATCTATATTTCAGTATAGTTGTTTATCTAGTAGTCTTGTGAATATATTTTTGTAATTTACATTATAAAAACTAAAAGTCTTCATTATATAATTTCATTTTTCAAATAGAAATAAAATAAAATAATTAATATATGATTATGTTATTAACAATATCGAGAACATTCACTTTCACAAATTTCTTAAACTAAAATATTTATATATATTGCCTATAATAAATAATGTATTTTAGGGAAAAAAATGTGATTATATTATTATTTCATTACGCATTAAAGTAATGGAATAAAAAATTATAAATTGTATATTACATATAATGCATTTTAGGGAAAAGGTAAATATATGATTATGTTATTATTGATATTGAAAATATTAATTTTCACATATTTTTTAAAATAAAATATCGATCTCATTGCTTATAACATATGCATTTTATGGAAAATGAAAATATATGATTATGTCATTATCATATTGTGGATCAAGGAAATGAAAAATTAATATTTATAAAACAAATTAATGTACATTAAAACCAAATGATTCATGATTTTAGAAAAGTCATTTTCATAATTCTCTTTTTCTTTAATAAGGCATTTAGGCTAAATAAGCTATAGGTAAATATTCATTATCGCAATTGTATATTACATATAATTATATATGATATATTTACAGAAAAGATAAATATATGATTGTGTTATTATCGATATCGAGAATATTTACTTTTACAAATTTTTTAAACTAAAATTTTAATTTATATTGCTTATAACATATAATGTATTTTAGGAAAAAATAAACATAACAAAGTTTTTTTTTTATATTTTATCAAGTAAGATATAAAGTAAAATATAAAAGTATGAAATCTATCAAATATATAAAAATATAAAAAAAAAAAGTTTCCCATAATCTCTATTGAGGTGTTTAAGTTATTGGAGAGAGACATCTATTGAGATAGGTAAGTTAAGAGAGAGAGAGAAAGAGATGTGAAGTATAGTTAATAGGAGAAAGTGGGAATGTAATAGAGTGAAATAGATGGGGAAAATAGTAGAGAAATGGATAAAAAAAAGAGAGAAAAAGAAATAAGTAGACAAATTTATTTATTATTTATAATTTTAATAGTTTATTTTGTTATTATTTTTTTTGTTAAATAACATTAAATAAATAATAAATAAGTAAATATAATACTAAGATTACTTAAGTCTCAAAATATTTTAATAATATAAATAATATAACTAAATTATTTAGCTCTCAGATAACCATACACATGTCATGAGCTTTTCTACGATATAAAGTTTGTTAAAGTCAAACATTTTACATAAAAGATATAAAAGGTTGAAATTTTTGATATAAAAATAGTTTTCTTTTAATTTTTTAAATATCTATTACTCAAAGAAAAATCATAACTTATTTTTGTGTGTGGAATTCTTTTTCGTACCTTTTTAGTAATTTTTTTATTATTATTCTTATAATTTTAATGCTTTGATATATAAAAAGAATGAATATTAGATTTTTTTTTTCCTAGATATGCAACCCAAATCCATACGTGCATCAAATCAGCCAAAATTAATGGGCGTTAATTTACAAATGAACAAAGGTATACAACTGAAATCAAACTCTAAACTCCAAACAGGGTATAATATAGGAAAAAATTTATATAATTATAAATTATATAAAAAATAATAAAAATACTATTGTTATCACATTTTAGGTATAAATAATATACCATGGTTATGTCATATTTAAAATATAAATATATTTATATCACATCTTAAAAATATAATATAGATACAAATGCACTAATACTATCTCTTTAAGATATAATATATATATTATACTAGTCGTATTTTAAAGATATAATTTTAATATAAATAATTATTTGGTATTTTGATAACATATTTGATTTGATTTATATTTATATAATATTTATTAATTTTAATAATAAATACATAGATTTCTCACTCTAAAATGTATATAAAAAACATGAAAGACATATAATCGTCAAAGAATTTTAAACACCGATGCTTCTAATACGATGACATTAAACTATGGGTTAGGACAAGAGCTACCACTTCCGTGACTCGTTCTAAATAGAAGCATAGTGGTCATAAGTCAAATCGAGGCATCTCATCATGGCTTGTCTAATACCATGTGGCTCCAACTTATTGGAACCAAGGCAATCATAACACAAACAGAAGCAACTTATCGTGGCTAGAACTGTATGGATCGAACCTGACAAAGCTTTGCTGCTTGGTTTTTCTCCCAATGTTTTTTACATAAGTTTAATAATTTTCTATTAGATTGCAGTGTTATTTTGTTTATAATTAGCTGAAGCGATAATCTATAATATGAAAGACAGAATGCCCCACTTCGGTGCAACACTTAATTTTATTAAAATAACTTTTTAGATAATTACTGACGTATCTCTATGATTTCTTTATTTTCGCTATGTCTTTTTCCTTTTACATTTTAGCTATTTTTTTTTTCTAATTAAATACATTGGATTTCTATCCTTTTTTTTTTCTTATTTTTTAGGCACCCAAAACATATATAGCTGCCTCTTCGAGTATGATTTAAGAGGGACCAGAAAATTTCGATATAACACATAAAATTACTAAAGTAACCTCACCCTTTTAAAAGAAAATAGGTTATTGTTAATGAGATCCTTAAACATAATTTTAATTAAGAAAATTCTTATAAAATTTTATAGTTTAAGTTTAAAGATTTTTTCTCGTAGATAATGGGAATCCAAATATTTTGCCTACTACGTAACACTTTTTAGGAACTTATATTGTTAAAATGTCACCATTTGTTATTAAGAATATGCGAAGTACAATAATAAGGTTTGGATTCTCTTAAATTTTTTTTTTATTTTGCTTAATTTGTAAATTAATTATTGAGATTATTAAAATTTTCCTAATACCACGTGATGATATTTACACGGTTACTAGTTGAGTTGATTGAATCGGTCCTCCAATCTATGTGTAAAGCTCGCAGCAATTCCCGAAATTTAACCCAATGCATGTTTTAAACGAGAGCAAATCAGAAACATATCGAAACAATTGTCAAATTCCAGATTTCTTCCTGATCAGAAACGAAAGCTCTCAATTATGAACATATCATTTCACGACAGGCCTCCATAGGATGATTTACCAGAATAAAATGCAATATTTTCCACTATTAGTAATCATTCTTCAAAATTAATAGCAAAATAGGAGTAGGTATTCTCTTATTAGTTACGTAAATTTCATTCCTTCATGGCAGTTGTCTTTTATCTTTTCTTCTTGATGGATAAATTTTATCTATGTCCTGCTTAATTTGTGGAAAGTTATGAGATTATTACGATATAACTAATGGATTGTGATGAAATTCTTAGACATCCAAGCATCATATGGTGTAATGGCACAGAAGTAATCAAAATTTCAAGATTTAAGGTGTTCAATGGAAAGCACACTAGGGATGGATTACCTTCTAAGAAACAATTGCATTAAATGGCATATTTGTTACATAAGATGAATTAAAAATGGAATTACAATTCTAATACCATTATTCAACCCATCTTAGGAAGTGTTTTTAGATTGTGATATTGGAATTCTTTAGAATCAATAATCTTAACTTTAAGGAGGAATTTGATTCTGTTTTTTAATTATTAATTTGAAATTAGTTGCTTAAACTTTAACCTAATATGACGTTTAATAATTAAGATTTCTTCTTCTTCTTCTTCTATTTTTAACAAATACTACTATATATACATGATATATTCTATTATATTGATATTTTAAAACATCAAAAATAATTTACTATTTTGATCCTCAATTTATCAATTCCATTCCATTTTATTCTAATCTAGTCTATTCCAAATTATTCCTCGATATCAAACGTGAATAAAAACCGGACGTAAGGAGTTGTAGTTGTTACAAGTTACTATGGAGCATTCATTCTGTCATAATATGGTGCTGATTTTTAAACCTTTTTTTTGGGTACCTTAACTGTGAAATCGTCAATTCAAATACCTTATCTCTTTGAATTAGTCCATTTTGGTACCTCGATGGCCGTTCGAGGAGCATGTGGTCCGAAACTACGTGTTGATGAATGGAGAAGAGAGTATCCTTCGTATATCCAAATGTGGAAGATCTCGTTCATTTGGGATGCAGCCGATTTCATGATTATTGCCGAGGTTAGCTGTAAGAATCGGATGGAAGGTATAGATCATGTCAAGATGTGACCAAATCACGCATAACTAACGATAGATGTGGATTACTCGATTGATTATGTCTCATAATCAGAACCGTTCCTTTTTAGCTAATCATTGCGGTAAATAATGTAACATGGTTTTGTCCATTTTTTGCCCAATCAGGGAAGATTCTTCTCTGAAGGAAAGTAGAGGGTGCTATATTGTTGAGGATCATATTTTAGGTGGGGAAAAAATTTGAAATGAATTTTTTAAACTACTAATAATATATAAATGGACTTTATTAAACTTCTAAAGCTTGACTTTAACTTTAAAAAACGTACACTTACCCTTTAAACCGTATGAAGGTCCCAAAACTGTTGTTATCAATAGTCGTTTAATGATTTTTTGAATATTTGGTGATGGTTTTAGGTTTTTTCATTTATTTCTTTAGCATATTTTGAAAAGTTAAATAGGAGTTGAAATTGCACTTTGAAGGTTCAAAGGATTTATTCACTTAGGACTAATAATTTAGAGAGGTGTAATAGATTACTACTAGTTAAGCAACAAAGTGAAAGTGGAGCATGATACGTTGCATTTCCATCTAAGGCTTCTAGATAAGCGCAAGGGAAAGATGTGAGAGAGTACATACTTTTTCATGCTTTTTGAAAGGAACAAGTCTAGTGTGTTACCAGTGCTGTCATGATCTTTGAACAATAATTACACTTATTTACTACGAGAACTGCTATATGATTCACTTTAATAACGTGAAAAATAATATGAAAATCGAATTTATTACTGTGGCAAACTCGAGTGTAGGCACCATCCTCATCTCCAAGAAATAGGTGGAAATTTTCATTTGAAGATGATTGAGCTGGACAATAATTAAGAGAAAGCACATACCACGTTTTCTGATCGATTCTTTCTGATCAAGGATGTGTCTTAGAAAAGACTGCGAGGTAGTGTGTTTTTGTTTGGTTGGTTATAGTTTGGAAGCACTAGTATAAGGATTCCACTTTGTATGTTTCTGTCTTATGTGCTGTGATCTGACCTCACCAAAAGCACATGCTTAGGCTTAAAAAGTTATCAGGTTCAATTATCTTTAATTGTAATGCCGACAATTAACACTGTTTTTAGTTAGCCTCTTCGTACATTTTTTCCCTTAATTTATGTCTTCGTTATGAGACCATCCGAGGATGCAAATGAAAATTTTCAGGCTAATGCTTAGGGGTATTCAAGAATGGCCATTAATTATAAGGCAGGATTTTGCATATTTTAGTGTGGTGAATCATCAATGAATCTTAAGAATATGATCATATGGACGGCATGATTTCTCTAAATTGATTAGTTTACTCGGAAGTTTTGGGACATATTATAATTTGGATTCGAATATTTTGAGATGATTTAAAAAGTTTTGAAATAGTAAAACAAGATTCGTTAAGCTAACCCATTCAAATCTATCCATTCTCAACAAGACCAGGTATTTATCATGGTCATGTTTGAACTTATGATCCTTCCCTTTTTTCAAACTCTACTATGTTGTCATAGGCTCATTATACCACTTCCAAACATAAATTAGTAAATATGGAGAACTGATCATCAAAGCAATCTAGCAATAGCTATTCACCGCTTCATCCCATAAATATCCAACTACTCTTCTTTGAAGGGGATCTCATTCTAATATTCTATCTAAAGGCTAAGTAGACTTCTTCTCCATCACTTAATCATAGTAGATTAAGAATTTCCTATTTTTCTTCTCCAATCATCTTTATTTCATCTCTTATTGGTTCACAACTAGTCAAAGGCAGGATCCATACTCCCATCACGTAGAGTATAGGGCATAAAACTCACACGTGTCACATACAGAACAAACCCTTATGCTATAATTCAATTACTTTACTTGGGAGAAAGGTTTCATTTAACAAATGATACCTTTAACATGAAAGATAGGAGGTCAAGTTGATAGCATCTCTTAAGTTCTCATTAACTATTATTGGTTATGGACACTTTAAACCAAAAACCAAAACAAACTAAACTTTTTTTTTCCTAGTTTGTTTTTGGTTAGGGAATATTTCAAACCAAAATAATTGGTTTGATTATAGCTTGTAACATCTATGAAATACAAATTAAAAGACTAAATTGAACCAAAACTTTAAGTTAAATACATTACTTTTCATAATTATAACATAAAAGTAAACATTACAAATACATGTATCATACATAACATTTATCAATATACACTTACATATATAAATGAAACAAAACAAAACAATACAAAAGATTTTACTTTATACACATTACATGTAGGGTAAAATCATGAGTCAATTGATATGATTTTATGAGTTTATAATTTTTATACATGAGGCTTTCGTGTAGACTCTTGGTAGAGTAATAAGCTTAGATATACTATTCTATAAGCTTATGTTTCAATCGATACTATACAATTTTATAATTTTATACATCCTAAGTTTAGGTAGTCACAAGCTTAATAACCATGCATATATTCATTATTTTCCCTTTTCAATTTTTTTTTAATGAACCTTTTTTTTTATAATATACTTTAATCTCTTCCAAAACCCCTTCTCCCTCTTTCTCTCCCTCCCTACTCTCTCTTCTCCACCACCCCCATCCCCTATACCCACAACATAGCCCGCCCTTCTCTACCCATTAGCACCAAAACTTCTTACCATTACTAGTGTCAATCTAATCCGTTCAATCACTATGTGAGTAATCCCCACCTCTCTTACTCATGCTTCTCTACCCACCACTTCACTACCTTTGTTTCCCTTTTTCCTTTACTTTCTTTTCTTTTTTTTTTTTTTGGGTCAAACACTATTTCACTACCTTAAACAACCACTAATATGCCACTTAGTAAGTAAGAGGTGTGTTTCTACTAAAGGGCTTCTACCTACTCCTCTACTACCCTTCTATCTGCAAGTCACAACTTTTCTTCCATGTACTCTAGCTCATGCAACATAACTAGCTTTAGGTCTCTTACCATATCCTAATTCATCGATTCCATCTAAGAGAAACCATATCACTCTACCCTCTCATGTTAGCAAAATTTCATCTAGCCATTTCCTCATATTCCTTAACAATTTACTACCTCTTTACCCTATATATCACTTTAACTTCTAAGCTATACTACCATAAGACATGAAACGCCCCATAAAAATCATATTATAACAAAAGAAATTTTAGTAAATTTCTTTCTCAATTAATCTATAATTAACCAAGTTATTTGATCTATTTAATTATATATTGTAATAATACAATGTGTACTACTCCATCGTAGTTAAAATGGATCCTATTTAAAACCTTATGCATTAAGTATAAAGATGAAAGGAAAGATTCATCTTCCATTTTTCCTTATCATAACTTTCATTAGAATTCAAAGGATCAAGCGGCTGAAATAAAGAGACTTAGATAATAGAAGAAATAAAAGATTACGGTAAGGGTTATAATTTATTAAGTTCTTATTTACAGTAAATTGGAGACTAATCTCATGGTTTGTGGATTACACTTAGAGTTTCTAAGGTCGATGACTTCGTAGAGGTAATGGAAATGGTAGAGAAGAATTATGGTTTTCTTCAATTTATTGAATAAGGATTTATCATAGATTAATTTTATGTTTTTATTAATTAAAAGTACTTAGGATTGTTTATGAAGGAAAAACCTGAATCTTGCTTATGTATGGTGATTTATGTGATTCAATAAGGTAAACTTGTAATTCTTTTTATGCAAGATTAGTAAGATATATAGTTAATTATATTAAAGTTGACTAACTTATGAAATCTGAAAGGTTATTAAGGATAAAGAATAAAATCAGTTTTGAGATTAATGGGAGTATGAAAAGATTGGATTGAAAGGAGCAATCCATTATGAGTTAGTGATTTGTAAATCATGAGTTTAGTCGATTTTGTTGTTGAGATTGAATTTAAAAGGGAAAACGAAAAACATAGATCTAGAAGTTCTATGGAAATTGTCATCGATCCATAATGTTTTAGATTATTTTATAACAGATTAAGAAAAAAGAACGTGCTTTTAGATGATTTGTTATAGCAGGAGGTGTCTAGATATTGCATTCTATGTCATAAATTTTCAAGGTAGTGCATTGTTCATATAATGAAATTAAGATATTGATAAGTATTCTTGGTAAATTTGTAAAAGATATTTTGGATATTATCTTTCTATTTATCAGTAAAGTTTCAAGTATTAAAAGTATTGATATCACACTATATAAGGAGGTTGTAATGACTTTTGCAATAATGTTTTATGTTAAAAGTTAATTACATGATTTAATCAGAGAACAAAGTTTGATCCTTGGAGGATAAGTTGATTTGGTTTTCTTTGGGAAGTTGTAGAAATAAAAACATTTTTGGGACCTTAGATTTATTTGACCTTATGTAATACCATTGCAAAATATAATTAATAAAATATGTTAGAAGATGATATAACTAACATATTCTGTTAAAATGTTAGTTAAAACTTATTTTTTTATGCATAATTTAAATAATAATGTTTTAATTGACCTTAAACTTATTCTAAAAGTAACCAATAGGATATTAGATAGCAATAATTTAGTAACTAGGCCTAATAGAAAAGTTATAAATATTAACAAAGATTGTATTAAATAAGTATATTAATATGAAAGATATTGTTGACTAGTAATTAGGTTATTATTGACCCCATAATGATTATTAAAACTCCTTTTATATACGTGTTAATCAAATTCAAAATTTTCAAATCGTTTTCAATACATTAAATAACTTATTTGATAATATTTAATGACCCTAGTAAACCTAAGTGGTAAAGGATCTTAATTGGCTTAATTAACAAAGTCAATATCCTTACAATTGACTTGCTTAATTAAAGTTGATGGCTATTAGTTGTCTTAATTATTAAAATGTAATTAAAACTTATAATTTAATGTAATTATGCAATAGTAATTACTTAGTAAGTTCATTAGTATTGTCAAAATAATTTAATTAACTACATTAGGTTGAGTTTTGTAGATAATTGTTAATCTGAGGTGAAGGATTTAACCCAAAATAGATTACATTTTGTTAACTATAGGATTACCTCTTCCTTCAAACTTAAACTAATATGTATTTAATTGTGACCTATCTTTAGGCATTGGTCTTAACCATGACTAAGAGTAGATTTGTATTTGAAAATTTTTTTTTTCTAATTCAAGTTTGATTGAGATAAAGAAAGTAGTGAATTTGGATAATCGAAACCTAGGTACAAGATGCTTGCTTGTTGGTTATGTTGTTAAGATAGCGATATAATCATATTATAACTAATTAACTTCAATTGAATGTGTGTAACGTATACTTGGCTAGGCTTAAGGAAATACGAGGGCCAGGCCTTAAAGTGGTACCTCAATAATCCTTGCTTGATGGTGTCCTAATTGGAGTTTCACTTAGAAACAGTTTAGATAGTTTTAGGTTGTTCGATGGTTTCTAAGGTGTTAATGAGGACCTAACACCATTATTATATGGTATAGTATAATGTGTGTATCGGGGTCATGAGTACCCCTATATTGCTTGATGAGCTAAAATAAAGATAATTAAATGGATGATTGATGCATTTTTGTATTTTGCATTCCATACCCATGTGTGATTAGGAACTGTAAGTTCACGTACATCTACTTGTCGTTTCGATATTAGGCTTTAGCTCATCCCATCTTAAATTTTTCAGGTGCAAGTGCTTGGTAAAAATTTTTAGAATTTGTTGGCTTTAGTTAAGGACATCCATATTACCAAGTTAGTAAGTGTCTGATAGAAATTTTATTGTGTGTTGATGAATTAAATTAGGACAAAGGGAGATCATTACATGATCAATAATTATTCATTTAGAAAATTTATAAAGCTTATTTTTGTAGTTATATTGTTGTAATATTTAAATACTTAGATTTTCTTGAAATAACTATTTGGAGGTTAAAATGTAATTGTTGGAGATTTTTAGCTAAAAGTTTACACTTAACGTGTTAGTCTAGGTTAAGGACACATGGCGGGCTGTAACTTTCTAAGTTTTAAGGTGTTACACGACGCTCCTTGTAGGTATACTTTCTAATTTAACTCTTATATGCCATGTTTTGAAATAGAGCATCTAAGCATATTATATATATAGTTGAATTCGCAATATATATAAATGGCTACCTTCATCACTTGACATATGTCTTTCAAATTCCATAACACACATATGACCTCTTTTCAATTACTTACTAATGTCATGATAATCTATATATAGTGAGTTTTGATGATACCCATTTTTAAGGAGTCTTTGACAAGCTAACTTCTTCTTCATGGCACCCATTTTTCCATCTTATCCTCCTTGTTATGCTTGTGGCACTAGAAAATCAATCAATTTATTGTTTATTGGACCAACTTGATGTTCATTACTGACCTTATAAATAATTCATTCTAATGCATGGTAATCGCCAACCAGGGTTGATTTAAGCTTTTGGTCTATGTATTGTTTACAAACAAATTTTCTCAATTCTTCTAGATCATTCACTTAATTTTTTCATGCTCTTGCTATATTTAAGTTATGTACATGTAACAAATTATCTGACTTGAGGATTAAAATCCTAAAGTTCATTCTAACATTCTAAAGTTTGCTTAACCTTTTACATAGTTTCCTCATGCTCCCCACCCGCAATTCAAGGTTAGAGCATAGTTGATACTGAACCTAAAGGATCACCTACTAGATAGATACCCTTAGTAGATAATCCTAATGATAGTATAATTTTTGCATCTAAATGAGAAATATTGTGGCAAGCATAAGATTGGTTAAGTTGTCTATAGGTACATAAATTACTTGAATAAAAGTTATGGATCTATCTTTGGTATAATTAATACTATCTTGTAAAGATCCTACCTTGGTACTAAGGATGAGTTAATATCTCATAGCATATTACATTCCATCGAGTATAGTAGACACTTCATATCCTCTATGAATAAAATAGAAGATATTGTTGATATATAAAAGTAAATCTTATTCACCAACATCTCAAATATATTCTCTTGTGGTTAGGTAATCAAACCATCTATCATACATGCACTAAATATGCTTAATAAATTTGAAGTTGTGTCTCATTTCAAGAGTTCAAATATTTTTGTTGAAAATTTCTTCTTTAGAAAAAATAAGAGTACTCAATAGGTTAGTGGTAGTGAATTTGCAAATACTGCTCGGTTTACTATTCTCAAACAACATTGCATACATGTTTAAATCTCCTAACTCTATACCTTTCAACAAAATGGCATTATTGAAAAAAAAAAACATAGATATGTAAATTTCCTTGTCCTCATCGATTGCCTTCCTTCTTAGTTGCCCTTACTTTTTAAGTGAATGTCTCACTTACAACACTTACAAATTTTTTTGTCCTCTTTCTAGTTACTTCGATAAAAAAGTCATTTTTTAAACATCTCCATTACCATACCTTAGACCATATCATGCTCTAAAGATTCAATTTTCTATACTACTACTAACAAGATCACTCTTCTATTAGTTGCTTACCTTTTCATTGAGTACATAACATAAAGGACTAGTAGAATCTCAACCCTACCATAGGTTGTATTTATGTCAGTAGGCATGTCTTCGTCTATGAATTTATCTTTATGTACTATTAACAAAGAAACTCATCTAGTTACGTTGTTTTAGTCTAAAACAACCTACCTCTCCTATATTCTATTATCATTAACACTCTAGTTGTATCACTTCTTACTGCCAACACTTAATCTCCTTCCCCTATTACCACCACCATTAGCCTTCCATCCCCCCTCCCCTATAACCTTACCTGCCATAAACAATCTAGCAAAACAAAATCTATATGCCATCACCTTGTATAACTCTAACCCCTTCCCCTTACCCCCCTCCGATGAATTGTCAACCATTAGTCCTCTTACTCGTATATATCTTTGAGACCTCCAATCCCTCACTTAAAGAATTCTCTCTCGAAAACTAGTCAATGACAAGAAACTTTACACAAAAGGCAGATGGTTGAGTGCTATTTTGAACAAATGTTGGAAGAGTTTCATGAAGACCTCAGTGTCAAGACACCTCCTGAAGGTGGTGTTAAGTACTATTTTGTCGTTCGACGATTTCTTTGCGGCTTTGTGGATATGAGAATGAGTAAAGGGAGAACCACTTCCATATGAATTGTCGAATGAATGGCAAGCTATGTACCTTGATTATTGATGAAGGGGGCTGTACTAATATCATGGCATAAGGGGTAGTAAAGGCCATGAAATTTCCAACCCTTCCACACCTTAAGTTGTATAAGATTCATTGGCTGAACGAGAAAGGAGGCTTATACATTGTCGAGTAAGGTAGAGTATCGATTTTGATTAGTGATAAGTATAAAGATGAGGTGTTGTGTGATGTCCTTCCCATGTACGCTTCTCAAGTATTACTCGGCCGACCATAGCTATTTGACTTGAACGTATTATATAATGGGTATAGGAACACCTACAAGTTATAGAAGGACGGGAAGAAAATTATGCTGACACCCATGAGTCTTAAAGAAGCCTAAGAGAAGGTTGCTAGATCATTGTAGCAAAAGTCCTTAGTAATTTCCCAAACTTATTTTGCCCAAGAAGTCAAAGTTGAGGACTATGTGATCCTCTTAGCTAAAAGACTCTTAGAAGTGAGAGAAGCTAAGAGCTTACCTGTCAAGGTGTAATAGCTACTTCAAGACTATGCTAACTTGTTTCCTACCGAGATGCCGAAAGGTTTACTCCCCTTAAGAAGCATTAAGCATTGCATTGACCTTCAACTTAGAGCTACCTTACCAAATCGACCCGCTTATAGGCTCAGTCCTGAGTAGGCATCCAAACTAAAGAAATAAGTAGATGAGCTACTGGATCACAAATATGTCCGAGAGAGCATGAGCATATGTGCCATACCACCAGTCTTAGTATCGAAGAAAGATGGATCGTGGAAGATGTACATCAACAGCCATGCCATTAACAAAATTATTGTTAAGTGTCGATATCCAATCCCATGGTTGGATGGTATGCTTGATGAGTTACATGATGCCTACATCTTTTTTAAGATTGATCTGAAGAATAGCTATCACTAAATTCAAATGAAACCAGAAGATGAATAGAAGACTAATTTCAAAACAAGGGATAGTCTTTGAATGGATGGTAATGTCGTTTGGCCTAACTAATGCGCCAAGTACATTTATGCAACTAATGAATCATGTGCTTAGAACATTGATCGGAAAATGTATTGTGGTTTATTTTGATGACATTCTAGTCTACAGTGCCAACTACATCACTCATGTTGAGCACTTAACATCAATAATCGACATCCCCTATACCAAGAAATTATTCGGAAACCTAAAGAAATATGTATTATGCCAAAGCAAGGTTATGTTCCTCGAATATGTTGTTTTAAGGAAAAGAGTTCAAGTTGATGACAAGAAAGTCAGAGCTATTCTTGAGTAACTTACGCTGACTAGTGCTACTAATGTTAGGAGCTTCCATGGTCTAGTTTCATTTTATCGAAGATTCATTCAGAACTTCAGTTTCATAACTGCAACTTTGATTGAATTGACTAAGAAGAACACTGAGTTTAAGTAGTTGGAGAAAGCTTAAAAGAGTTTGGAAAATGTGACGTCCAAGTTGACGTCCACTCCAATACTCACCCTATCAAATTTTGAGAAGGTTTTTGAGGTAAAGTATGATGTGTATAGCATCGACATTAGTGTTATCCTTATGCAGGAGTGATGACCAATTTCCTATTTCAATGAGAAACTCCAAGGTATTGCTTTGAATTACTCAATGTACAACAAAGAGTTTTATGCCCTTATTTGAACACTAGAGAACTAGCAGCATTATTTGTTGCTGAGAGAATTCATCATCTACTCAGATCATGAGTCTCTCAAGTATCTCCGTGGGCAATAGAAACTTTCTCAACGTCATGCCAAATGGGTTAAATTCCTAGAGTCTTTCTATTATGTCATCTAGTATAAGAAAGGGAGTACTAATACTATGGCAAATGCTCTCTCTTATCGTCATACCCTCATTACAACATTACAATCTAAGGTACTTAGATTTGACACTTTACCTAATTAGTATGAGCATAATCTACATTTTAGGCCCCTAGTGGTCAAGTGCAATGTTGGAAGAACTGTAGTTAGGTTTTACTTGAATCAAAGGTTCCTAATGAAAGCCAAGCAGGTTTGTACGCCAAGTAGTTCAGCAAGAGAACTACTAGTCTGAAAAGCTCATGTTGGGGGCTTGGTCGGCCATTTTGAGGAAAGAAGACAATTGAAATATTGAACTAACATTTCTATTAGCTTGGGATAATGAAAGATGGATGCTAAATTCTTGAGAGATGTAAGGTGTGTAAACATGCAAAGGGAAGGAGAGAGCAGTATGGAGAGTATATACCCTTTCCTATACCCAAGTGGCCGTGCACCAACTTAAGTATGGATTTCATGCTCGATCTTCCCTGAATACCGAGAAGACATGACTTAATTATGGTAGTGGTTGATTGTTTCAACAAGATGAGCCGCTTCATTCCCTACTACAGAACTAATGATACCTTATTCATTGCTAACCTCTTTTTGCTAGAAATCATGCGATTATATGGAATATTGAGAAGCATTGTGTTCGACCGTAACTTGAAATTCACGAGCTTCTTTTGGAGGACCCTTTAGAAGAAGCTTGACATTAAGCTCATGTTCAGTACTTCTTGCCACCCCTAAACAAACGGCTAAACTGAAGTTGTGAACAAGAAAATCGGTAACCTCTTACGAGCAACTTTTGGGAAGAATCTACATTACTGGGATTTTTACCTACCCATTATTAAATTTACCTACAACCGCTCAATTTACAACTCAATAAGAAGATCGCCTTTTGAGGTTGTCTTTGGACTTAACCTAAACTTGCCTCAAGATATGGCTTTCAACCTGGCCATACAATAGGAAAGTCAATCCGACCTACAATGTGCCGAAGAATTCCAAAAGTTGCACTAAAAGGTTGCCGAACAATTGATACAAACTATAGCCTAGCAAAAGGACTAAGGAAGCTAAGGAAGGAGACGAGTGATTTATAGCCTTAGAGACCTTATATAGGTCCACCTTAGTAAGGAGTGTTTCCTTAGGAAGAGAACGAGCAAACTTTCTCCGAAATTAGACAAACCTTTTAAGATCCTTAAGCACATCAACAATGATGCTTATGAGCTTGAGTTGTTCGATGGATATGGTGTATCTGTTATTTTTAATGTAACTAATCTAACACCTTATGTATCTGATTCGAAGAGGGCCAAGATTTGAAGGTAAATCTTCAATAACCCCCAGGAACTGTTGAACTACTGACCACTGGTTCTCTTGCTTGTGCATAGATCTAAGTCCTCCAATCCCTTAGCTAAAGAATTCTCTCTCAACAACTTATTGATGATAAGAAACTTTATACAAAAGGTAGATGGTTGAACTTCCTAAGTACTCCGTGTTGTTATACTATGCTCTGCTCTCTCAATTGTACCGATGCTAACTATTCTCTATAAGCCCTATAACTAGTTATTTAGGATTCAGTTCGTAAAATTTAGGGCGATCAAAGAAATTGTCCGATTTAACTCGAATTTTACGATGAAACTAGGATTATTAGTAAAAGTGGTCCCATAAGTTAAAATTTAGGAAAATAAGTAATAAAATTATTAATTAATATATTATTGAATTTTATGAAAATTGTCTATTATTTATTGAAAACACTCAAAACGAATTCCAATAACTAATAATTCGATTCAAATAAATTATATGTACACTAAAAGTCATAAAAGAACATAAATAATAATTAGAAATATTTATTTGTACTATATATGAATTTACATATAAGTAAAAATATGCGTAATTACTTAAAATACTTAAAATATGCTAAAATAATGTTAATTAATTAAAGAAAATTCATAAATAATTAAGAAAAAATCAAGAAAAATGAGGAATGATCTAGATCAAGGTTGTAACAATTGGGGAAAGAAAGAAAAAATTAGCTAATCAAATTAACACAACAAAAAAGGCAATTTAAAAGAGGATAAAACAAATGTCTAGTCAAATTAATGCATTATAATTCCCATAAAGCTCTATAAATACCTATAAAATTATAGAAGCTCATTTGGGGATGTTTGCAGTTGTAGGAAATTGAAAGGGTCAAAATTTTGAGAGAAAATTAGGGTTTATAAAAAAGATTACAGAAATCTGTGTAATTATGGCCTTAAAGGAGATCCTAAACCCAACGACTATAAGCCCTAAAATTAAGTCAAGTGATCGTAAGATTGAACTTAGAATACAAAGTTTAAGGCGATTGGTTAAAGGATCCAATCAAACATAAATTATAAACTATAGATAGAAATATTAGTAAAAATGATCCCGCAAACTTGAATTTAAGAAAATAAGTAATAAAATAGGAGACTATAAAATTTTCAAATTTTAAGTATAATAATTATTAATTATCGAAAAGGCGAAAAGTATAATTTAATAACTAATAAATTACTAGAGATAGATTAATATATACTAAAAATCATATAATGACCTAAATAATAATTAGGAATATTCACATGTATTTATGTATAGATAAAAATACGCGAAATTTCTTAAAATAGCTAAAAACTTATTAAATAATTAAAGAAAATTATTAATTAATTAAGGAAAAATTAGAAGAAAAAAACAGAAAAGTCAGGAGTAAGGTGGATGTAGTCATGGCAATTTAAGAAGTAAATAAAAAAAATTGCCCAATCAAAATCAAGTAACACAAAAGTTAAAAAATAAGGGATTTAGGCAAAATCTTATCTAATTTAATGCACATTAATTACCAAAAAGCTCTATAAATAGGGAAAAAAATTTACAGAGCTCCTTTAGATAGTTAGAAATCTGGAGAAAAATAGAGAGCATCGAAATTTAAGAGAAAAACTAGAGTAAAAAAAAAAAAAAGAAAGGAAAACTGTACAGTTAGGGCTAGTGAGTCAAACCTATGCGCCACCACCACCCGGGACTAAGCTGCCACCACCACCCTACTCTAAACCCACCACTTGGACCGACCGACACACCTAGATCGGTGTTGGAAGGCCAAAAGCCATCGAACCGGGTGAGTCTCTCATTTGTTCGGATTTTGTATAATTTTGTAAAATTATTTATATTGCCTAGAAAATTATGAAATTTATTATTCTGAGGTTTTATTATATATAAATTTAGGGGAAAATAGTGATTAAGAATAATCATGTCAAAAAATACAGGGTTCTTAAAAAATTAAGCAAAATAGAGCATAATTAGGATTAGAAATAAATAGGCTTAAGTGATATAGAACGATGCTATAAAACCATTTTTTTTAAATTTAATTTTTGAAATTTTTAGGTAAATTTTTAGCCCTAAAATGATAGAAAAATTGGGTAATTTTGGGTTAATTAGGTGATTAAGACATTAATTACTGATTTAGATCGTAATTAGAGGGTTAGGGATGTTAATCTTCGATGTAGAAACCTAATCTTAGCCTTTGGAGTGTTAAGTATAATTAAGGAAGGAATTATGTGGTAATTGTAGAAAATTAGGAATATGTAGAATTAGAAAATTAATAAATATGAAAAATTAGGTTTAATTAGATAATATAATAATAAAAATCAGAATATAATAAATGTGAAATAAAATTTAATTTTAGGTAATTATATAAAAAATGTAAGATTTTCTCACATCGGGAATAAATCCGATACTCCAATTAAGATTAGCATATACCGAACAGTTTAGAATACTAAATTAAGACCCAATGTGATATTAGAATACTCGAACTTAATGTGATTAATTTCACATTAGGATTCGAGCATATTTAAGATTCCAAAATCAAAATTAGAATCTAATTTAGGAACCGAACCCCGAAATAGGGTTAAATGAATCATTAGTAAATAATAGGTATACATGGAAAAAATAAGCTAAATTATAACTTAGATTATGAATTATTAAAGTATGGGAACTAAAAAGACTTATTTGTATTATAGGATACCTAGAGATGAATCGGCTTACAATTAAGTGATCGGACGATTGAAAAATTCCAAGTAAGTTGGGTTATTACTTACTGTATTAGAGTGCTATTTGATGGTATTTGGAGACTTAGGATTGTATATGGTTGTGATTGTTAGTAGTTTGTGCATGTGTTTGATATATCTGAATGCGTACTAAAATTTGTAATGTAATTGATTGAATTGGTGTGAAATTGTTTGAACACCTTAAATGAAATTTAATCTTATTCGACTCTAATAACAAAAAATGTCATGCATTGCAACCCGTTAGGAGATCATTAGGATTCTCCAACCAAATACCAACCACTTTAAAAGGGATAGCGCAGGATTACATAATGGTCCCTTGTTCATCCTTAGTTAAACTAAGTGACAGGAAAGGAGGTCACGGCGAGGGTGAAGTCAAAGGTTCAAAAGTAGTCGCAGGAAGAGAAATGTCTCCATTGCACAAGCCTAGGTTTGGTTATGAGCTACTACATAACATGGAAACTCCTTAACCAAAATTAAAGCAAGTGAAATTTCTCTAATTTCGCAACGGATTGGACTACGTTGTGTGATGACACTTGATTGTTTCATTGCATTAAATTAATTGCTTGATAATCTTGTTTGTGTTTATATACTCTCATGAGTCTCCAATTTAACTTATTGAGCTGTAGTTGCTCATACCCTTATAGATCCTTTTGCTGGTCTTGATTTCTGATTACTTCAAGTATTATGCCACCATATAATTATCCAGAGGTTAGTTTTTCTGAAGCCAGGAGTGTGAGGATTAATTTGCTTAGCAGTGGATATGTAGCTAGTATGTCCTTTATAGTTTAAAACTAAAAGAATGATAATTGTTATGTAAAATTAGTGAAACATTACTTTATATTTATAATTTTGTATGTTTAGTAAAAATTTGTGATAATTACTATATTTGTAGTTAAACACTTAAATGGGACTGTTTACTTCAAAGCGAGGACTTGTTGACACCTTGTGTAGATCATGTCTATGGTAAATACTGTAAGGCTAGTTACTATCATAAAATGGTTTACAAAACGGGATTATTACCACTCTATAACTTCAGGGCGTAACAACAACCACTTAGGAGTAGATGGCCACCACCACCGCATGATGGTAGCAACACCCAAACTGGTAGATAAGGCTACGAGGGCCGGAAGTGGCCAAAGCCACCAGTTCTTGTGAATTAAATTTTTATTTCGATTTTTCAAATGTTGTTAAAAATACTAAATAGTTATAGAAAATTATGAAATTTGGTATTCCAAAATATTATTGTATGTATTTTTGAGCAAAAATATTATTTTGATAAAATATGTCCTGTGATATATAGTGCTTAAGGAATTATACAAAACCGAGCATATTTCAGTTTAGAAATAAATGATTTTAAGAGTATAGTTTTAAGCTCAAAATTTTTATATAGACTACATAAGGGTAATATAATAGTTCTACAAAACCTTTTTTCAAAAATTAATTTTTAAAATTTTTAGACCTAAAAATGATGCATAAAATAGGTAATTAGGGCTAATTAGGTAATTATATAGATAATTAATGATTTAGTAGATAATTACATGTTTTAGGGTATTGACATTTGATGGAGTATGCTCTTTGTAGCATTTAGAGGGTTGGATATAATTATTAGGGTATTATATAGTAAATAAACAATATGAAAAATAGTAAATTTTAAGTTATTCTTGCAAATTAGGATAATTACTCATAAAATCTGATTTAGGATGAATTTAAATATTTTGAGATGTCAATTGATGTTAGGAGATGATATTTGGAATAATACAAATATTAAGTATGTATTATGCACATAATAGGTAATAATACATAATATGAAAAATTGGAAATATAATAAATAAAAAATATTGGAATAAAAATTGATAATATAATAATAATACGACTATATAATAAATTTGGTAAGAAATTTAAATTTAGGTATTTATATAAAATATGTAAAATTTTCTCACATTGAGAATAAATTCAATACACTAATAAGAATTTAAATATACTAAGTAAACTAAAATATTGACTAAAGGTAATTATGATATTTAGGATACCCAAAAAGAATGTGATTAATTTCACATTATGAGTCAGAATGATTTCTTAGGGTTCACGTATCAAATCTATAATTAAACACGAGTTAAAAAATCTAATTTAAACACCAATTAGGAAATTGAGTTAAAATCTAGCTCAAAATTAGAAATCACTGTAAAGAACTTAAAAACCTGGATAAATGGATATATTAAACCCTAAACAAGAGATAGCAATAACACTATAGGATAAAATCAATCTTTAGCAATTATAAGAAAACTGAAACAATATTTGTATTATAGGGATTTTTAGTGATGGCTAATATGAGTCACACTTCGAGTGAGCAAGCAAAAAGTTTAGGTAAGTTAGGATTAATAAATTGTTGTATTTTGGAGTACTAAGTTGTAGTACTCGAAGGCTTGAAATTGTACTTAATTGTGTTTATTAAATAGTCAACTGTGTGCTTGTGTTTGTTTTGGAGTTGATGATGTGATTAGATTTACTATTTTGGCTTTCATTCTATGATTTGTATGAAATGATTAACCACCTAAACTGGACCTAATCAAATATATGACTTGTAAACTTAAATTAGACTTGCATAGTAACCCATTAAGGGAAACCTAGAATTCGCTAACCAAATACCGACCTCTTCGAAAGGGATAGCAATAGAAAGTTTAATTGGTCACTTTATCATCCTTAGTCGAGCTAAGTGACAGGTGAGGAGATCGCAATAAGGGTAAAGTCAATGGTTCAAAGGTAGTCATTGGAGGAGCGGTGTTTCCATTGCATAAATCTAGGTTTGGTATCCTCAACTCGGATTAGAGTAGGTACAATTTTTCAAATCTCACGACAGGCTAGACAACATCATGCAATGGCATTTGTTTGAACATGCATTATACCTAATAAATTGGTTAATAACCTTGTTTGTTTCTGTTGTATAGCTTTAAGTCTCCGTCCCATCTTTTTAAGTTGTGGTTGCCTACATCTCTATAGACTTTATTGCAAGTGTTAGCTAGAAAGCATATTACATTTATCTTAAAGCTAGCAACTATAGGATCTTAGGGAGTGAGGATGTAAACTAAAGACCAAATACACTCTCAAGTTAGATCTATTTTAAAGCTTTTAGCATTAATTTACAAATTACTCATGTAGATTGTGATTAGATTACTAAATCTTATCAATATACTCAGATTATTTTAATATAAGTATGTATTTTTTTTTATTAAGTTCATAAGTAAATAATATATTTAATTTATGAATTGTTTATTTTAAGGCGGGTTAGTTGTGAATGTCTTATATAAATTAAGTCTAAGATAGCGGTTGTATGGTCAACTTCTATCTTAAAATGGTTGGTACAACGGGACTATTATGACTTTGCTGCTTTGGGGCATGATATTCTCTAGCCAATGGCCTTATGCCGAGTAATTCAACCTTTAGCTACTAAGAGGTTCTTCTTGAGTGACAAGACACTATCATACTGCCATGTACTTCTCTTTAGGCTTGCAACCAATTCTCATGGTGCCCCCTTTCTCATCTCGACCTCTTTGTTGTTGCAACATCTTGATTCCTCTCATATGTTGTGATAAAGAATCTTTGTATGGAACTAATGTTATGTTGCTACCTGTCAATTTTATCTGATATTATACTATTTTTCCCTTTTTGTTTTTTGTCCATTTTTCCTTTTTTTTTGTATGTACTAAGATTCCCTTTTTATATATGCCTTTTTATAATTTCTTTATTTGTAATGTTGCCCTAAGAACTTACTATAAATAGTCCCTTCTCCTTGTAAGTCGAAATTATCTTACTTTACATATAGACATTGAATATACTATTCTTATGAAATAACCTCTCTAAGTCCAATTGCATACACTCTTTTCTAATCTTATCGAGTAGCTTAGGATTAGCGGCGGGTGAACCTTAACATTTACTTGTGCGTCATATCAAGTAAAGTGTCAAGTCGTGTTGTGTTTGTAGGAAGGTCATATCTTCTGAGCAGCTTCACGTCAGCTACTTTAGTTAGTTTGTTGACCCACTCACTTTAATTTTTTTCAATATTTTAAAGGACCAATTAGTTCAAATTTTCTATGGTAAGTTCTAGTGATAATCGAGCTCTTAGGCACATTATCCTCCCTACTGCCCTCCTTCCCTTGTCTCTAAAAAACCCCATGTTTGTGCATCTCAATTATAACTATGCTAATCTTCTCCCACTATAATAATATACTATAACAATTTTCATTCCTTGTTCACCCACTTGAAGGCTAGTATCATTGAACCTAAATAGATTCTTGACCTACAAGTTGTGGTTACTCCCTTTCAACCTCACCACTTTACTGAAGCTTTACGACATTCTACTTAGGTATGGACCATGAAAAAAGAATTTTTTTTTTTTTTTTCATTGCAAATTGAGCTTAGAAACTTCTTTTACCATATCATCACAAAAGTGTTATGTTTAGTTTTTTAAGCTCTTAGTCAATCATGCTTTAAAGGCAATATTGAATGATAAAGGGCTTGCTTTATTGCACAAGGGTCTAGTTAACAAGAGGACAATAACTACCATGATCCTTTTAGCCTTACTATGAAACCCACCATTATTATATTTATCTTATAACATTTTGTCTTCTATGGCTAAGCAATTCATTAACTAGATTGATAAAGCTTCTTTATTGTCTCATTGAATAGATCTTTGCTAAGGAGCCACTTAACCTCGTTCTTCCTAAATATCCCCATACCTAATGTCTTCATAAATACATTAATGGTCTCGAACTAGTTTATTAGGCCTGGTTTCGTCAATTTAGCAATTGTCTCTTTCGTCTGGCTTTTTTTTTTTCTTTTTTTCAAATTCAGGCTAACAAATGTACGTTTGTTCACTCCAATGGGTCAAACACTTTAGGACTCTTACTTTACATAAATGAAATCATTCTTACTAATAACAATACTTCCTTTGTCTCACATTTCATCGTATTGCCTTCTTGCATCTTTGTTGCGAAAGAATTACGAGATTTTCACATTCTCATAAGCATTTAAGTCACTTAAACACTTTGAGGTGTTCTCATTTCTTCACAATAATCTTAAATCCATGAATGGCATAATGTGTACGTTCCCATACCTATTTAGACACCATTTTCCACTTAAACTTGATCAAATGCACATGATTTCTACCTTTAACCAACCTAATCACCTTCCATAAGTTCATAGGTACTCTATAGTATATATTACACAATTAGATATCACACTACAAGCAATCGAATTGAGTCAATGCATGCGTAGTCCACCCATTACCCATTTGTCATTTACAAAGCAAGTTTCCTATTACATTCAAGATAGAATCTCCATAAGCCTACCCATCTGTTTTACACCCTCCTCTCAACTGACCACTCAAGTTAGTGTTGAAATGATGCATTAACCTGATCCTCATAATCCACCATAGGTTATGTTGTCTTCTCATAATACAACCTCATTTTCTTGTGCTCTAAGGAATAACCTACTATATATCTTGTAGCTGTGCTAAAGCTCAATATCATGTTCTAGCATATACTATTGTAGATTCCATCTAGATCTATCATCTTGTCATAGAATTTGGTGTTTTGATTGTGACTCAAAATGTGCAATTTTTTGAACTTTAAAACTTGTACTTATGCATAACTTCTTGTAAAGTTTAATTAATTTTTCATGAATTTGAAGTTTATGCACAAAATGGACTAACTTGTGCAAAACTGTTAAAAATGTGTGAAAGAGTTGTTTTTAAATGAATTTAGTACATTTTATATCCTATATGCAGGTGTATAAGGGCTACCATAGTCTTAGTAGCCCCTAATGTTTGATAAAGGAAGCTAAAGTTAAGGGCGCTAGTGAATTTAACCTACTAATCGATCGCTTGCCTTACTACTAACTAATAGGTATGCCCTAAAGCATCAGGGATACAATGACATATTAAGCAATCGATCATGGAGAGGCAATAGAACATGTAAGGATGGATTCAACCATACCAACCAATTAGTAGCTTCAACACTGATCAATTGGTAGAAGAAACTAAGATTAAGGTTTTTCAACTAAAACCTTAATCTTCTGAAATGCCATGTTTCATTAAACATGGAACCTAAGATTAAGGTTTTTCAACTAAAACCTTAATCCTCCTAAACACTACGTTTTATTAAACATGGATACAACCTAAAGTTGACACGTGTCTATCGATCGATCAGTAGACCTTCTTACTAATTGATTAATAGCCCAATTCTATAAATAGTTGCATTTGCAGCTGGAAATGCAAGCCACAATTAGGATTTTAGCATTTTTAGGCTTTGCTTTTGCAAGCTTATTATCTTTTTTCTTGTTGTAGTGATTTGTTTATGATATTTAATGCATGTTTTTATGATTTTACTGCACATTTAAGCTTATTTATTATGTATTAGCTCCATTTTCTTCATTGAATCTCTTGTTAAGTTGTTATCCTCTTGTTTAGTTATTCATTTATGGAGCTTGTTAATATTTTCCTATCATTTCTTGCTACCATTTTTCTTAATATGAGTGGCTAAGTTAGTTTTAGTGGGTTTGTGAATATGTAGATGTTGTAACCTTGTATTATGATATAAGTACGTGTTTAATTGAGATTTTGATGATTAGTATTGCATTTACACTCTTTGAGGTACTTTTTAATGAAATTTTCAATAGTGTGATTATGAGGCTAAAAGGGGATTAATCCTAGGAAGTGCCCTAAGGTTGTAATAGTCCACCCGGTCTTTGGTGTTCTGTTTTAACTTGTTGGCACGTCATGCATTCTGATACATATTGTGCCACTTCTCTCTTCATCCCATTCCACCCATACATGAGTTTATGGGTTTTGCATGATTATGAGACTTAGAGAAGATTGGTTATATAATTCCCAATATGAGTTATTGAGTTGGTGTAATATCAATAATGTGTTCTTATTCTTATGAGACTGAGAGGAGATTAGGTGTTCCTTACTAAATTCACAATATGTTATGTAGTCTTAGTGAGTTAAGACTGGTCATGAGATCGAAAGGAGATTGACCCCCTAACTCTTGAGACTAAATTGCTTAACTTGTGACAGGAATTAAGTAATTTAGCTGATTGTATAGAGAAATGAGATTGAGAAGAGATTTTCCACTACATAGTTGAGTAAGGTGCCTTACCCAAGATCAAACTTAAGTGAGTTTTGTTAAAACTCAATTAAAAACGATTCCTAATATCTTAATGACATACCTTTACCATTACTTCTGAAGTATATCACAAGCCTATGTCATTAGAATTTGTGCTTATTGTTCAATTTCATTCTCATTTAGTTGTATTTAGTTTCAACTCACTACTTCTTATTCGGTTAGCTTAGATTAGAGTAGTAAGTTAGAATTTAGTATTTAACCAAACCTTTTTCCCTAAGGAAATGACCTAGTGAATACTCACTAGATTTACTATTGTAAATGATCTGGCATGCTGGTGAGTTAACAAATTAACATTGTTTCAAAGATTTCTATTAAAATGGTATGTTTAAATTTATCAATTTTTATTTAGTGTTCATATTGTCTTGTCATATTCCTTACTAAGATTTCCTCACTTTGTGAAGTATTAGTTTTGGCGTTGTCTATTTGCCTTTCAAATCCCATTCATTATGATCATACTAAACATATTGATATTGACTATCACTTTTCTCTCTAAGGAGGTATTAGCTCACTTTGTTTTGACTTGATATTAACAATGCTTGGAAACCGTCATAAAAGATCTTATCACCACTCACTTTAATGATCAATACCACAATCTCACCTTTACATAAGCTCTGTGAGATCAAGGAGTGTTCAAATATACCATGTATATACACCAAAGGGAGATTTTCATGTAATTATGTTCCTTAAAATATGAATAATTTTGTAATATTTTTACTACGCTACAAATCTCTATTTATCCTCTATATAGTGCACTCATCTCATGTTATTGAAATTAAGGTTAAAAAAAAAATTACCTTCAATAGCTATATGGTTTAAATGAAACAAAATCAATTAAGTTGAAAATTTTGTTTGAAAGTTTTGGTTTTAACTGTATGGTTTAGCATCATATTTCAACTACATAGGATACAAATCCTGAAATGATCATTTGGTTAGTTTCTCTTATTTCTGAAATATGTTTAATAAATGCAAATACTACATTATAGTTAGTCAAAGGTTGTTATATGATACAATTACTTCTGAATTATAATGAATGACCTGAATGATAGTAAATAAATACATTAATAACTAAAACTAAACTATCCGTAGTTTTTTCATGCAAATTGGAGGCTATCAATGGCTTCTTTTGTTGTTAATGGGCTTTACTTAATATAATTTGGGATGATTCTTTTTATTTTTTATTTTTTCCAAATTTTTATGATGATTCATATGATATTGGAGCACCGCTGATGTGCGAGGAATTTCTCCAAAAGTTCTTAAATTCATCAAATATGTACCTATACGATGCATTCCATATCCATTTCTTGGTAAATAAGCGCAAACCTGAGAAATACTTGGAGGAAATTATTTCAGAGCAATCCTATCTTATTGAATGCATGCGTAACCAGTAAAACATACCCAGCAAGCCTTCGTGATGGAGACACTTCATTCTTCACCAAATCAAATGTCGAATTATTGTTTCCGGCTTTCATTATTTTCAATGTACAAAGTTAGGTGCTTCTGAACCACATGAAATTTGGCCAAAAAGAAAAGCACACATGGGTTCTTACAAATTAGACTAGTGAATAACTAACAATTGTTTAATTTAATATATGGAGAGCCGATAGGCAAGGACTAGTCTTATCAAGATAGTCATAAGCAAAGGGCATCACCAATGGGCATTTATTCATAAAGTATATATAGTTGAGCTATACGTATCGAGCACATGGCATTTCCTGCAATTTTTTTCCAATTAATTATTCTCTTTGCAGAGATCCAGTGCCACATGTGTCGTGAGGCAGATATTGTTGGTAATGACGTTTTGAGTATGGGGATTGCACAAAATTTTTATCGACCAATTTTCTTACACCAGCATATACCGTAAAGAATACGGCTCCTTTTCTTAGATTTGTTGTACTGTTTTATATTATAGGACGTGGTTATTACACGTG
The DNA here is from genome assembly GCA_024138005.1 of Lumnitzera racemosa. Taxonomy (NCBI): domain Eukaryota; kingdom Viridiplantae; phylum Streptophyta; class Magnoliopsida; order Myrtales; family Combretaceae; genus Lumnitzera; species Lumnitzera racemosa. Next base: position 59,120,756 of record JAMXBC010000007.1, read on the forward strand.
TATATGTTATATAATAGGGAATTGAATTAATTAATTAATTTTCTTTTTTTTTTCAATGTGAATTTGAATTTTAAAGGACTATGTTTGTACATTTACTTGGAGGGTAAAAGTGTGATTCTGTTTCCAATCGCTATAGGTGGCTTTGGCAGCTCATTCATTCTTTTCTGCTGGCTTGTCAAAAATAGATGTATATTTTCTTCATTATCTGGTGCATAAATATCATAAATAGGTCTGCAAATATTATTTCCCATTTCTATTGTACGGTTCTTTTATTTTGAACTTAGAGAGTAATAATTAACTATTTGAATATATTATAAATACACATTTCTCAGATGTCGCACATACTAAACCTAATTATAATATATTTTTCTTAGGAAATATGTGAAACATACGAAAATTTTAAATATACACATGTCAAAGAAATAAATTTTAAATTATAATGGCAAAATAAATTTAATAAGCGGAAAGAGCTAATACAAGAAACAGCATTTAAAACCGACCTCGAGACGCGGATAAACAGTTGGCCTTTATTGCAACTTGCTGATGCAAGAAACCACTTACTGCAAAAGGATAAGGAGTACCGACTTGAGGTCATGACAGATTAAAAACAATAATCTAAAACTTTTTTTTTTTTTTTGTAATCTTAGTTCTTTTATGTAAAACTTAGATTGATGTGACTAAAATTCAAAAGTAACACAACTTTTTAAGGAATTTATATAGAATTCAATGTCAAACCTTGTTGCTAAAATCACGCTCTGATTGACATCAAGACATCATTTTAAAGTTAGAAAAAAAAAAAAAAAGAATCAAACAAATCGTAGGAAAAAGACTTGACGTATTTATCAATTTTGCAATCTTAATACAGGAGAGAAGAATCAATAAATCATTGATCCAAGCTTATATTCGTAAAAAAAAAAAAAAGAACCAAAGTAAGTATAAAATGAAGCACATACAAATTTGGCCTAACCTTAATTTTAACAAGATCCCGTAAACCCACAAATATAACTGAAAAGGCCATAAAAGTTTATAGATTAGATAACGTAGGAACCGGTACAAGATCCTGGAGCCTAAGTTAAGCGAATCGGCTATGAAAATGTGGAAAAACACAAAACCGAGCTGAAAGGAGCCTCCATTTCACCAACCAATTAGCCATTCGATCGAACAGGGAAACCACTCGACCGCCTTATGATGCATTCAGCCAATTACCCTTTAAATAGCCCCTAGTCTACCGACCCCATCCCGATTTGACCACCAATCAGTTCTTAGCCGACTAACGCTCATCTTATTCATTTATTTAATTCTTTGAATTTCATAAGTTTTTTTTGCAGTAGATTGAAAAAATATATGATTGACAAACAAGTGAAGTAAGTATTGGTTTCACCCTATCTGATTACCTGTGCTCGTAAGTCCAGTTAAATTAAATTAATTATTATTTGATGTTAAAAATAATCATTGTGTGCCATTTGTGTTTGACACCAAAATCATTAACCATTCCGAGTAGGCTTATACAATTATAATATTCGAGTATTGAAATGTATGCAACAATATCCAAAGCAAAAAAGACTACAATATTCATAGGTTTCATGTATTATCTTAGAGTTACTGAGTATCATAAAAACCGGTTTCGATGTGCTTCCAACAAAATACATATTAAGTACAGGTTAAGAACATCGAAAACTTATATCTACAAAATATAAATAGTACGCGCCAGGCTTTTTTATCATAGAATAGTAAAATTTAACTTAAGGTTAATTCAATGGAATATGTTTGATGAAATTCATTTTTTTACTACTTTTTATGAGAGTTTGAAGTTAAATTAAAAAGAAAGAATTGATAGTGTGCACTTCACAGTTTTTTTATTACCCTTATATTCTTATAAAAATTAAATGAATTTAATTTTAAAATTGGATTATTATACAATAAAAAATACTAATGAATGCCCCATGGCACTTAATATCAAGTAAAAAGAAAAAAAAAATGATCAGTACTTTTCAAGTTTTTTTTTTTTTTTCCTTACAAGATATGTAATTAATCTTAAAAGACTACATGTTTCTCATTTAGGCTTTTGAGCTAATGATGCGGGTATTCCGTGTGGACGATCCTTCGGAATGATTCATCTGAACAAGGAATAGTAATATGGTAAGAAGAAAAAGGTAAATTGTAATATATTCACTAGTACGCTAACATTAAATTTTTAAAACTTATTTTTATCTCCCGAAACGTAATCATTCATTGAAGTCCCGCAATGGTCATTGTCTGGTGACCTCTTAACTATGGTTTAGGAAGTTATAGTGAAACTTGAGAGTGTAAGTGTATAGCTTAGAAAATTATGAATAGTTCAAAAGGAAGGATATATTTGTACTTGATCTATATATTATATAGATTTAAGTTATCACGATAAAATGATAAATAGTTATTTGATTTTAATAACCGCAAAAGCCCACAAATATGTTTATAGTTATCTCATAGGATCAGATAGTCGTTTTTTTCTTTTTTAAACAAGTATGAATTGAACATTAAAATATAAGGGGACTTCTATAATTGTATCGATGATATCGTCCAACTCAGTATTTACTTCCCGTTGAAATGCATATGTTATGGGAATTTTAACGGTTTGAAAGTCAATTGTAATCCCTCAATCAAGCTATCGTGAAACCCTAACTATTAGTTCGTCCGGGAAGTAAGATAATCGTTATGGTTCAGAAAATGGTCCAAAAAGAAAAGGTGGAGCATTTATGTATTATTAGGAGGTGCCGTTTCACATGGAGAAGGGACATGTTTTTGAAAGTAGCCACCTTGACTTGATAGGGTAGACCAAAAGCATCCCGCTGTAGATTCAGGAAGATAATTATACTACTCCAAATTAAAAAAAGTAGTTAATAAAGTATATTAATAAATATTCATTGATTTGCTTCAATTACTTGATTTAAAATTTTTTAATTGATGTTAACATAACATTTATTGTTCTAACTTTATAAACAAGTATAACTCATTCTCATAATCCAAATGGGATTCTACACTTACATGAGTATCATAATGTGTTAATCAAAGAATTTGAATTTTTAGTCTTTTATTTAACTTTTATATTGAAAATTCAAAATTGCTAAAAATCACATTCAAATGAAAATTTTCTTATCAAATTTTAGACCAAAAGTTTAAGGTTTTTAAATACCATGCCTTATTAAATTCTCACATGTCAAAATTTACTACTTCATTATCTTGAGAAAGATGACAAGGTAAATACTAATTAGATAAAAAGTATGAGTTTAAATAATTAGAACTAAGCTAGTAAATTTGACAAAAAGAATTTGATTAGATATAAAATTTAACAACTTTAAGCATTATATAGTAATTTAAAAGAAATTGTAATATTTTAGATAGTGATTTTGACATTATTCTAAAAGTAAATCAAAAGTATTCATGAAAATATTCTGAATAAAAAAGTATAAGTTTAAATAATTAGAAGTGAGCTAGTAAATTTGGCAAAAAAAGTTTGATTATAGATAAACTATAAACATTATATGGTAATTTAAAAGAAATTAATTGTTTTAGATGGTGATTTTAACATGATCCTAAAAGTAAATTTTTTAGATAATGATTATAAAAGCCAAGAGATAAGTAAATAAAAAGGAAAAACAAGATAAAGAAAAAAAAAATAGAACTAAAGATAAGGCTACTTTTGTCATATTAAAAAGTCTTGTAGCCTTAACTTCATAAAAACAAGGCATTGAGTCACCCTTTATTCTTTTCCTTCTCCCCTCATGCATGAGGCTACCTTAGATAAATTCATTGTACAAGTTTTACCAAGAAGCTAAGACCAACTCATAAGATTGAAAAAAAGGATTATAATAAGTGGTGATTTTTGGTGTTTCATAATGAGTTTGTTTAGTTTTGATATGTAAGAATTCATTTTCAACTTAGAGGGAGAAAAATGAATCAAAAGTTGAGTTTGATGGTTCTAAGTATTGTGATTTCATAATCGATGTTGTTTCTCGTTCCTTATGGTAAGTCTCCAACACTATATTGTTATTTGTTTAAAGTTTGTGTTGATTAGAGAAGATGTTGCAGATTATGATTCAATAAATGATAGTTATTGATTGTTAAACATGAAGAGTTGTGTGTTTGATGAGATTGGAGATGTTGATGAGGTTGATTGGGAGGATGGATTGTGTTAATGATACGGTTTAGTATAAGGAGTTGAGCTTTTAGAGAGGAAATTTGTGAAAAAATGGGTATATGTGCTAGGAACACAGCTTAGGAACATGGGTATGATCTTACCTGTGGTCCTTGTGAATGTGTTAAGGTGAAGTATAAGTGAAGGATTTAAAAGAAATTGTGACCAAGAGGATTATGGCCAAATTCCATGACCATGGTCCAAACACTTCGAGCAAGACACTTTTTAGCATCTTTAAGACATGAGATAAGGTAATAGGTCAGTAGACAATTATGTCTGAGAGTTTTAGTTGCTCATGATCTAGTGTGATGTTGATGAACTCAAGACATGAACTATAACAAGGTTCATTTTTGGACTAAGAACTGAGATTGGTCATATTATGGAATTATAGAGATTAGGAAGTTTAGATGAGACCATTTGAGTGGCACAAAGGGTTGAGAGGCAAAGATAGAGCCAACTTAGCCAACCAAGATTACCAAGCCGAAGTAGCATGCTGAGCTAAGTAAACTATGGTCATATATCGAATAGTTTCGAGGTAAACCATCGAAGATAAGTGCCGAGCCGACCAAAAGAAGGTCGAGGTAATGGTAAGGCCGAGGTACCTAAGGTCCAAAGAGACCAAGGTCAAAGCTTTAGAAGGAAGACTCGAGAGATCAAATGCTTTAAATGTCTTTAATATGGACATGTGTTTAGTCAATATCCGAACTGATGTGTCATGATGATTAAGGGAGGTGATGTAAACCATGGCCAAGAATAGATAAGATCGGTTGTTGGTTAGGTTTAAGCTTACCAAAAGCTTGAAATGAGGGTGATGGGGAAACACATAAAAGAGTGAATGAAGAATAAACAAAACCCATGAATAGCTCCAAAAGATATGATGCACTAATGGAATTTTTAAGGACTTACAGCACAACTTGATATGACACATGAGATGGTCCGGTGAAGTTACTTGCCATCCAGACTTTCTTAAGGGTTAAGATAAGAGTGGAATGAAAGTAAACAATTAGTGTTTACAGGAAGAGGAGTATTTAGTGTACTAATAATAATCTGATGTTTTTAGCTATAAGTAAAAAGGTATTTATACTCGATAAGTTAGGGAAAGTTTCCTAAAAGGGAAAAAGATAAAAAGGGTATTTCCTAAAAGAAGTAATCTACAAGGATACAAAGGGTTAAAATGAATATTTAAGAAAAACAATAATTAATGTAACAAATTTTACATATGGTCCAGTATATGTGTTAGAGGTGCATTAGTAAGGTCATTAAAAGATGTAAGCAAAGAAGTACGATCAGTTTGCTTGTACGAGTAAGGGTGATTGAAGATTAGTATGGTCTCTCTCTCTTAGATTCCCGACAAGGATGATGTTGAGCAATTGGTTAGCTCAAACGTAAGTGAGTAAGAGTACATGGTTTAGCTGTCATCTTGGCATTCTACAATTTTAGCATAAAGCCTTTGAGATGTAGGCAGTCATATGACTTGGCATGTAGAGTTGGTTGATTGGTAAGGAGATAATCAGCTTCAATAGGAGTCGATTAAAGCAGGAGGATTCACCTTGCCATTCCCTTTAGTCTTCTATAATAAGGATTGAAATGCGAAGGAAGAAAATGACAGCGGATCTATAAGTGAATAAGAATGAGTATTCAAAAGAAAATGAGTATGAAGAACAAGAAGGGTTTTGATAGTGAATATAGATGGATATAACTCACCAAGACACAAAAAAAATTAGGGGTTTGAGCTTAAAATAGAGTTCGATACAACTCACGAACACTAAATGTAGCTTGGGGTTCCAAATGAAGGTTAGATATAACTTACTAACCAGTTCAAATGAAAGGGTTCACCATAATCCTAAGAATAAGATTGATAAGAACACGTGAGAGATTAAGGAGAGTAATCGATACTCAATAATCCAGCAAACGCAAGTTTTACTAGCTCAAGTATATCCTTGCTCGAAAGAAGAAAGTTTTACTCTCCGAATATCCTTTTGTATATGACTATATCTGTCTCTCTTATGTGTATACAACAGTTGCTATTTATAGCAAGTCCTAAACCTTAATGGCAAAAATATAAATAATTACCAAGGCTTTAAACCATACAAAATCGAGCCTACAAATAAAATAAGAGAACACATATACAAGAATACAAAACTGTGCGTTTTACAAAAGTTAGCATATAGTCACTTGGGATGTCTTTAAAGTAGTAGTATCCTAACTGGACGGGGTTGGCGATTTGATGTATGGGTCAAAGTAGGAGTTCCTGAACTCTTGCGTAGCTTTGCTAAGACACCAAAGAAGTTGGCCCATAATTGCTGAGTGCTAGAATTAGTTGGCATTAGTCTCTTGGGGCCATGTGGTTCTTTAGTCTTAAACCCTCGGTTGTATAATCTTTCGTCTTCTCATTAGACGATAGGCTTACTGTCGAATGGTTCCTTTTCATCCCCTTAGCCTTGTGTCATTTGCTTGGCTTTGATGAAAGCTATTTGGCCTTAGGTTAAAATAGCTCAACCTCTTCTTTCGGAGGGTCAGCATCGACTTCAAATGGGTCATCCTTAGCTTAGACGTAGTCGGAGGCTGATTCCCATTACTTGGGTTCAATTATGTGTTAAAGGCCTAGTCCCATTACTTGGGTTCAGTTATGTGTTAAAGGCCTAGTAGATTGATTTCTATCATTCCCTCCGAGTTGATTTGGATTTGAGATCAAATTCGAATGGTCTTTGATTAGTTCTCTATCAGGGTGATATGGATTGAGGTTGACAATGTTGAAGGAGTGAGAAACTCCATAGTCTTTAGGTAACTCTAACCTGTAAGCATTGTCATTGATCTTTTGGAGGATTCCCTCAACTCTTGTAGATAGGTTGCTCCTCCTCTTGTTAGGAAACCTTTCCTTACTAAGGTGTAGCTACACTAAGTCTCTTGGTTGGAATTATTTAGCCATCTTACTCTTGGCCTTCTCTAGCATTCTTCTAGCAACTTGATCGATCTGCCAAATGAATTTGTTGTAGATGTGTTGAAGATACTATACTCGGGCTCTTGCTTTAAGGTCTTCTTACTCAAGCTCAAGTAAAAGGGTGTGAATGAGCGGCAACTTGGGATTAATACCATATAAAAATATAAAGGGGGTTTTCTTAGTGGTGTCATGTATGGTTTGGTAGTAAGCGAATTCGACCATTGGCAAGCAGACATCCTAATAAGCCAAGTTCTTGCCCATTGTAGCTCCAAGCGGTGATCTCAAAGTATAGTCGACTACTTTTGTTTGGCCATTCGTTTGGGGTAGACAAAAAGTACTAAATAGAAGTTTGGTCCCCATTTGTCACTAGAGAGTTCTCTAGAAATGGCTTAAGAACTTTGGATTTCTATTAGATACTTTACTTTTCGGCACACCATGCAACCTAAAAATTTCTTACAAGAAAAGAGAAGCAATAGTTGAAGCATCAATAGTTTTGGAGCAGGGCACAAAGTGTGCCATCTTACTAAACCTATCTATGATAAACATTATAAAATCTTTGTCTTAGGCAATTTGTGGTAATTCAAGAGCAAAGTCCATGCTCAACTCAATCCATGGTCTCGTCGAAACGAGTAAAGGCATTGCCTTCCCTTGCTCGGCTCATCATTTAGCCTTATTGCACATGATACAACCTTCAACAACTCGACGTACATCTCATCTCATTCTCAGCCAGAAGAAATGACCATTCAACAGTTCATAGGTCCTTCTCTCCCTAAAATGCTAGAAGAGTCCCCTACTGTAGGCTTCTCTAATTAGTAATTCCCTTAAGGAATAGGTTAGTATACATATTTTCCTTCCTCAGAACGAGTATTCGTCTTCTACTTCATATTCATTCACTATTCTTCCATTGATACCTCGTGCAAGTATGGGTCCAAAGTATAGATCCCTAGAGTACTGCTCTTTAATGTTCACAAACCCAAATAATCTAGTTTGCAATTCATTCAAGAGAGCATGCCTTCTCGAAAGAGTATCTACAACCAAATTTCTCTTTCTTCGTTTATATTTTATTACAAAGTTAAACCTCTTAAGGAATTTGACCTACCTCACCTACCACTTTGACAACTTCGTTTGACTTCGAAGATATCTCAAAGACTTATGGTCAATATAGATAACAGATTCTCTCAGCAATAGATAATATTGCCACACTTACAATGCTCGGATCAATGCTAAGAGTTTCTTATCATACATAAAGTAGTTTAGTTGAGGTCCCCTGAGCTTCTTACTAAGGTAGGCAATTGGTCGGTTTTCCTACATTAGGATAGTGCCGATTCTAATGCTTAATGCATCACATTCCAGCTCAAATATGTTTTCAAAGTCAGGTAGAATTATTATAGGGGTAGAGGTAAACCTTTTCTATATTTCAGCAAAAATCCTCTCCTCCTTTTCTCCCCATTGAAAGTTGGTGTTCTTTTTTGTTAGCTTAGTAAGTGGTGTAGTGAGGGTGCTAAAATTCCTAATGAATCTTCTATAGAATGAAGTCAGCTCATTGAAACTTCTCATGTTGACAAAAGTAGTAAGAGTCAACTAATTGATTATTGCTTAGATCTTCTCATTATCTACTCGTAAGCTTCCTCTACTTACTATGTAGCTTAAGAATACCACTTCCTCTTAGCATAAAAAAAAGAAAAAGACTTCTTGAGGTTGCCAAATAATCTCTCGGCATGAAGGATATTTAATATGGCTTGGAGATGTTCACAGTAACTTGGCATGTCGGCACTATATACAAGGATGTCGTTAAAATACACTACGACACACTTCCTTATTAAATGTCTTAGCATATGGTTCATTAACCTCATGAAATTGTTTGGTGCATTCAATAGGCTAAATGGCATGACCATCCACTCATAGAGTCCATGTTGAGTTTTGAACGCAGTTTTCTACTCATCTCCCGGCCTAATGTGAATTTGATGGTAGCTAGATTTCAGATCAATCTTGCTGAAGATTTTAGCTCTATTCAATTCATCTAGCATGTCTTCCAATCTCAGGATGGGATACCTATATTTGATCGTGGTCTTGTTTATGGCTCGCTATCAATACACATTCACTAGGTTCTATCCCTTTTTGGTACCAAAAGCACTAGAATAGCATAAGGGCTAAGACTTTCCCTAATATAACCTCTCTCCAGTAGTTTATTGACTTACCATTGAAGCTCAAATTCTTCTTTAGGACTCATCCTATAGGCTAGCTTATTTAGTAGGGCGGTGTCAGATATTAAGTCAATGCAATGTTCCATGCTTTAGATAATGAGCAACCCCTCGAGCAACTATTTTAGGAATAGATTGGCATATTCATCTAGCAACTCTCTTTTTTCCAAGGGTAGTTCAACTTGCTCCTTCAATTCTAATAGATGCCTGACCAACATGAGGGTCAGCTCATTAGCATTGATGGTCTCTTGGAGTTCAGCCTTACTCATCATCAAAGTCTTCTTTGATCCGTGACCAAGTTTTTCCTACAGTTTGTTAACTTCACTCGGCAGCATTATGTTTAGTGTAATATTCTAATCATCCTTTGTGTTCTTGTATTAGTCATGGATAACTCTCCTATTAAACAGCTATAGTTGGCTAAGCAATACGTATCAGGCACATATGGGCAACACATCACAAAGAATCTCATTAGAGTAATTTTCAATAGTGATCAATGGTAGTATTCGCTAAGTGACATGTAGTGCTCCCTTCTCACTCAGCTAACGCAATTTGTATAGCCTTGGATGCGCAGTAGTCAGCAACTTCAACTTTGTGATCAAATTAGTTAATGTTACATTGGTGCAACTACTACTATCTATAATTAGTAGACACACTTGACCATTCACCTTATAGGTGATATGAAATAAGTTCTCCATTTGCTCCTCTTAGTATGAGGGTTCTAAGTTCATTGTACATTAAACAACCAAGATCAACTGATCCAAGTCCTTAGCAAACATATCCTCCTCAATTAGTTCATTATTATGAGAAACTTCTTTCTTGGTAGGGCTTTCCTCCTCAAGTTCCTCATTAATACTCTCTACTTCTAGCTTCAGGATGCTCCCTTGATAACCATAATTCTTTGGTTAAGGTACTGAGTAGCCATATGTCTAAACTCTTGGTACTTGAAGAACTTGATCTAACTCGTCTTCTTACCAGGTCCTTGCCCTTTCTCATAAGTTTGGGTTGGTATGTCACTATCATGTCGGTCCTTCTGTTTGACTTAAACATCCATCTTTCAGATCGGCATAGCATTTGGTTGAGCTTAGTGACTTCCTTGTCTTGGTTGGTTAGTCAATAGTTTAGTTAGTACTTGTCTTCTTTTCTACCTCTCCATTCATTGAGCTATTGGAATGGCTTTATTCATTGTAGTAAATCGTTAGAGTTCTACAATGTCTTGAATATCACCTCTTAATCTAGTAAGGAACATAGAGATTATTTGTGCTAAGGGTTCCTCCACTTCACAGTGGATCATAAGCATTTGAAATTCTTGGACATATTCGTCAACAGAGTGGCTTCCTTGTTTCAGCTCCTAAAGCAGGGTAAAAGTATCTTGTAGATAAGTATCTAGTACAAATCTATTTCTGAGTATTCTCTTCATCTCAAGTCATATATTAATCTCTTTATATCCTTCTCATCTCCTCTGAGCCTATAAATTCTTCTACCATAAGGCGGCATATCTAGAGAGCTTAACAACAATAGTTCTCACTTTTTCATAATCCTCACATTGATAATAGTAAAGAACACGTTCTACTTTCTCCTCCTAATCTAAGTATTCATCTACACTTTGAGGCCCATTGAAGCTTAAAATCCGAAGCTTCACATGGTCAGAGACTCTAGGTGCTTGAGCTCACTCTTCTTCTTCAAAATACTCTTCCTCATCCTCTTCTCCTAAATCTCCCAAGTCAATCCTTCTCTTTACTTGTCCACTTACTCCTCTACCTTGAACTTGTTGAGCTAGGTTTTAACCTCTTGTAGGTCAACCAACTTATGGGCTGTTATGCGTAACTTCAACAAGTCAGTAAGCTAATGCATAAATAGCTCAGGTTAAATCTACCAAGAGGTTAGCCATCTCATCAAGTCTTTCGTCTATGCTTCTTGGGGTTCCTTGAGATTGTTAGCCATAGTGGATAACACTACTATTGTCATCTCCATCACTAGCATTAACACTTAGGTTGGTCATTTTCCTTAAAATGGAGTATGAATAGGGTACTTTGAGAGCAAACTACTACAATCTAAATGAAAACCTCTGCTCTGATACCAAGATGATGCAAACTATGACCAAGAATAGACAAGGTCAATCGCTGAATGGGTCTAAACTTATCGAAAGCTTGAAAAGGGGGTGATGGGGAAATGCTTGAAAGAGTGAATGAAAATTAAGCAAAACCCATGAACAAATCCAAAGGATATGATGCACCAATGAAACTTTCGAGGATACATGGCACAACTCGATACAACATACGAGATGGTCTGGTGAGATTACTCACCACTTAGCCTTACTTAAGGTTTAGGATAAGAGTGAAATGAAATTAAACAATCAATGTGTATGAGAAGAGGAATATTCAGTGTTTTGATAATAATTTGATGTTTCTGGCTACAAGTATAAGGGTATTTATACCTGATAAGTTAAGGCAACTTGCTTAAATGGGGAAAAGACAAAAAGGGTATTTCCTAAAAGAAGTAATGTATAAGAATACAAAGGGCAAAAATGAATATTCAAGAAAAACAATAATTAGTGTAATAGATTCTACACATGGTTTAGTACACATAATAGAGGGTATAAATTAAGGCAACTTGCCTAAAAGGGAAAAAGACAAAAAGGGTATTTCCTAAAAGAAGTAATGTATAAGAATACAAAGGGTAAAAATGAATATTCAAGAAAAAAATAATTAATGTAACAGATTCTACACATGGTCTAATATACATAGCAGAGATGCATTGATAAGGTTGTTGGAAGATGCATACAACGAAGTATGATCAGTTTACTTATCCAAGTAAGGGTGATTGAATATTAGTTTGGTCTCTCTCTCTCAGCTTCTCAGCAAGGACAATGTCGAGCAACTAGTCGACATAGATGTGAGTGAGTAAGAGTACATGGTTTAGCTGTTATCTTGACATTGTATAATTTGGCATAAAACCTTTGAGAAGTGGGTAGTCATACGACTTAGCATGTAGAGTTGATCAACAAGTAGATACTTAGCTTCGGTAGAAGTAAATTGGAGCAGGAAGATTCGCTTTGCCATTCCCCCTAGCCTTCGGGCTCTGTTATGTGTTAAAGGCCCAATAGATTGATTCCTATTAGGAAGCAAGCCTCAATTCAAAGTGGAGAGTGCTAGTGAAGGAGATGAAGAGGTTGAAGAAGACCTCGATGCCTTTATACCTCTCAAAGCAAGAGCTGAATACTATTTTGTTGTGCATCAATCTCTTAGCACTTTTGTAGTCGACAAAAATGTGCAAAGGGAGAATCTCTTCTACACAAATTGCTAAGTGAATGGTAAGTTATGCGCCTACATTAGTTGTACCAATATTATGGTACAAGGAGTAATGAAGGCTATGAAGTTGCTAACCATTTCACACCCTAAGCTATATAAGATTCACTAGCTTAATGAGAAGGGAGGTTTGCTAGTTGCCGAGTAGGTTAGAGTACCAATTATCATTGGCGATAGGTATAAGGATGAGGTGTTGTGTGACGTCCTACCTATGTGCACTTTGCATATCTTACTTGGCCAACCTTGGTTGTTTGACTTGAAGGTATTATATGATGGTTATAGGAACACCTACATGTTCTAGCAGGATGGGAAGAAGATTATACTAACCCTCATGAGCCCTAAAGAAGTGCAGGAGGCATAAGAGAAGATTGCTATATCATTGCAGCGGAAGTCCTTAATGATTTTTTGAGCACAATTTGCTCAAGAAGTTAAGGCCGAGGAGTGTGTACTCCTTTTATTTCGAACACTCTTGGAGTTAAGAGAAGTCGAGAGCTTACCCGTTGAGGTGCAATAGCTACTACAAAAGTATGTTGACTTATTCCCTATTGAGATGCCAAATGGTTTATCTCCCTTAAGAAGCATTAAGCATTGCATTGACCTTTAGCCTAGAGCTGCCTTATTGAACCGAACTACTTATAGGCTTAGTCCCAAGCAAGCAACTAAGCTGAAGAAACAAGTGGATGAGTTAGTGGACCATGAATACGTCCGAGAGAGCATGGGCCCATGTGTTGTACTCGCCGTACTAATACCTAAGAAAGATGGGTCATAGAGAATGTGTATTGATAGTGATGCCATCAACAGTATTAGTATTAAGTACTAATATTCGATTCCACTATTGGATGATATGCTTAATGAGCTACATGGTACCCGCATCTTCTGAAAGATTGACTTGAAGAGTGGCTACCACCAAATATAAATGAGACCTGGAGATGAATGGAAGATAACCTTCAAGACAAGGGATGGTCTGTTTGAATGGATAATGATGCCATTTGGTCTAACTACTGTATCGAGTACTTTTATGTGGCTCGTTAATCATGTGTTGAGAGCACTGGTCAGCAAATGTGTTGTGGTTTATTTTGATAATATTTTGGTCTACAGTGCTAACCTTATCACCTACATTAAGCATTTAAGATCAGTATTCGATATCCTTTGTACTGAGAGATTATTCTGCGACCTTAAGAAATGCATAATTTATCAAAGTGAGGTTGTATTGTTTAAGGGAAAGGAGTTCGAGTTGATGATAAGAAAGTCAAAGCTATTCTTGAGTAGCCTATGCTGACTAGTACTACTGAAGTTAAGAGCTTCCATAGTTTAGCTTCATTTTATTGGAGATTCATTCGGAACTTTAGTTCCATGACTATTCCTTTAACTGAATTGATTAGGAAGAACACTAAGTTTAGGTGGTCGAAGAGACTTACAAGAGTTTTGAAGATATGAAGTCTAAATTGACATCTACTCTAGTATTTGCATTGCTTGATTTTGAGAAAGTTTTTGAGAGAGAATGTAATGCATCTAGAGTCAGCATTGATGCTGGCCTTATGTAGGAGTGCTAACTAGTTGCTTATTCCAACGAGAAACTCTAAGGCGCATCCCCGAATTACTTAGCATATGACAAGGAGTTTTATGTCCTTGTTTGACATTATAGAGCTGGCAACATTATCTGTTACCGAGAGAATTCATCATCTACTCAAATCATGAGTCTCTCAAGCATCTCCATGGGTAGCAAACTTTTTTGATGTCATGCCAAATGGGTTTAATTCTTGGAGTCTTTATGCTACACCATTCGATATAAGAAGGGAAGCATGAACACTGTGGCAAACACTCTTTCTCATCATTATACCCTCATTACAACGTTGTAAGCTAAGGTACTTGGATTTAGCACTTTACTTGATCTATATGAGCACGATTCACATTTTAGGCCCTTAATGGCCAAGTGCAATGTTGTTGACTTGACTCCCTATATGCCAGATGTTGACGAAAATCATGATTTAAGGGAAAATCTTCAACAACCTCAAGGAGCTTATGGGTTATTAACCTCTGGCTCACTTATTTGCACATGCCTTAGTAGCCTCCAATCCTTCACTCGAAGAATTTTCTCTTATCAACCTCTCGATGACAAGAAACTGTACACAAAAGGAGGGTGGCCAAATTCCTTAGGAGCTCATGATGGTTATAATATGCTCTATTCTCCCTCTTATGCTGATGCTGACTATTTTCTAGCTAAAGGCTTTGTATTGAATGATCAAACCTTTAGTTACCAAGAGCTTCTTGTCAAGTAACGAGACATAGCCTCCTACTAGTCGAGTACTTCTCTCCCAACCTCTTACCAATTCTTACTGCATCCTTTTCTCATCTTGCTATCCTTGATAAGCAATATCTTAATTCTACTCGGTTGCTATACCCAAAGAATCTTTTGTAAAGAACCAATGTTGCGTTACCACCTGTTCATCTCATTTGACACTGTACTATTTTTCTCTTTTGTCATTTGTCCTATTTACCTTTTCGTATGTACTAGGAATCTCTTTTCATGTATGCATTTTTTGTAATTTTCTTTATTTATAATGTTACCCTAAGGACTTACTATGAATAGTTCCCTTTCTTTGTAGCTATACATCTTACATTCCTTATAGACATTAAATATACTTACTCTTACAAGATAACTCTCTCCAAGTCCATTTTCTTACACTCTTATCTAATCTAGCCGAGTAGCTCAAGATTAGTAGCGGGTGGACCTTGACATTAACTTGTGTATTATATCAAGTAAAGTGTTAAGTTGTGTTATGTTCGTTAGTGGGTCATATCCTTCGAGCAACTTTACATCAGCTATTATATTTCATTTGTCAACCTACTCACTCTATTTTCTTCAATATTTCGAAGGACCCATTAGTTTCTCACCTCTTGCGATAAGCCCTGGTGATAAATGAGCTCTTAGGCATATCATACTATTCATTAGCTAGGGTAAGGTTAGGATACAATGACTATTGCATAGGTGCTTAATGCAATGAATGTCATGATTGGAGTAATAGTACAATAATAGCAATAGATTTAGAGAGATATGCAGGTGATTCAAGCTAATGCTAAGCTATGGAGATAGGAGAGATAGGCTATAGTAGAAGGTAATTGTAGTTAGCAACCTAAAGGAAATGCCTTTGATAGATTTATTAAGTTGGCTAAGGACTTTTATCCTAAACTAAATGATGCAATTGATGTTGAAGCATGTATTGCCAATATTAAGAAGGCTTTTGCTTTAATGAGGAGGCAGTACAGTGGTAGGAGAGTGCTCCTCAAACCATTACAAAGGTAGCTAGTGTTATCACTTGGAGCAGATTCAAACAACCTTTCTTCAGTAAGTTCTTTCCTTATAACACTAGGGATTACATGGAGCTTACTTACTAGACCTTGCGGCATGGTAATAGGTTAGTGGCAAAATATGAGGTAGAGTTGAACTGCCTAGCTTATTTCTTACCAAACGCACAAAGGAGTGCTAAAAGGTCTAAGGCAGAAGGTTCATTTTCAGTTTAAAGCTTGAATTACAGGAGAGAATGGTAGGTTTCAAGGTTACTACCTATGCACATATATTTAAAATGGTAGTGAGCTTAGAGCTAAGGATGAAGAGAAAAGAAGAGTTGATGGCATAGAGAGGGAAGTCAATTCTAGGCAAGAGACTATTACCAGTTTATGGGGTGCCTAATAGATTTAAGAGGCTAGCTCAGGATGTTGTGATCAAATAAGGAAGTAGTAGACCAGTGTTTGCACTACCTAGACCAATTATGTAACCAATAACTATACTAACCTAATTGCTTATGCTAGTACTAGCTAGATGTACCCATTGTTTTGCTCTACATGACTTATCTACTTGCAAGTGGACTCTAAGTACTTGTTTCTTATGTGGTAAGATGGGTCATGTTAGTAAGGACTGTAAAGAACCTGCTCTCTTGCATCATGGTTTTTGTTTCAAATGCCAATAGAAAGAACACTAGTTAGTAAATTGTAAAGAGGAAGGGAATCGGGTGCTTGAAGGAAACTAACCAACTAGACCTTAGGTTCCTACTCATGTAGCCCAACCTTAATAGCTAGGACTCTGTGAGAAAGCTCCAGCTAAGGTCTTTGTGTTTCAACTAAGGCATTATAGCAAGTACTCTCATTATCTTTAACCATTGTGTTCATGTCTTATTTAATATTAGTGCTTTACGCTCTTGTGTTGCTAAGTCCTTTGTTTCTACTTATGGTTTGTATGTTGTGTATTTAAATGCTCTCTTGTCTATTAATACTACTTTAGGAGTAGAGCAATTATGGATAATATGTGTCAAATTTTCAAAGTGGTTGTGAAAGGTAAAGTATTTTTAATGGATTTGATGGTGTCAAATATGTCAAATTTTGACATCATTCTAAGGATAGATTGGTTGTCAAGGCATTACATTACCATAGATTGTCACAACATGGTAGTGACGTTTGAGTTGCTAGGGGAAGAGCCTTTTCTATATTAAGTAGTTTCTTAAAGGCCTACTTGATGTATGCCATACAAGTTGTGGGAGAGACCTATTTTGGTAGCATTAGTAGTGAAGACCGTTGAAACTATGAAGTTAGAACAAGTATCGGTATTATAGGAGTTTCCTGATGTCTTTCCTAAAGATCTATCTAGGTTACCACATAACAAAGAGATTAAAGCTAGAATAGAGATACTGCATCCTTTTCTAAGCTAGCTTATAGAATGGCACCTGCAAAATTAGTTAAGTTGAAGAAGCAATTGCAGGAATTACAAGATAAGGGCTTTATTAAGCTGAGTTCTTCACTTTAGGGAGCCCTAGTTCTCTTTGTAAGAAACAAGGATGGTAGTGTACGAATGTGAATATACTATTATGGTCTAAATTAAGTGACTATTAAGAGTAAGTACCCCTCCCCAAAATAGATGATCTATTCGATTGGTTATAGGGTGCATAGGTATTCTCTAAAATAGATTTGAGATTGAGTTACTATCAATTGAAGGTGAAACTAGATGATAGAAAGAAGATTTCCTTCCGAACTAAATATATGTTATGTGAGTTCTTGGTTATGCCTTTCAATTTTACTAATGCCTAAGTATCATTTATGGAGCTAATGAATAGAGTATTTTGGGAATACCTGGATAGGTTCGTAGTAGTTTTATCGATGACATACTTGTCTAATCAAGAAGCATGGAAAAGCATGAGTAACATTTAACAATTGTCTTAAATAAGCTAAGGGAGGAAATATTATAGGCAAAGTTCAACAAGTGTAAGTTTTGGTTAGAACAGGTAGCTTTTCTGGGTCATATTATAAACAAAGATGGAATTGTAGTAGATCTAAAGAAAATTAAAGCTTTAGTAGAGTAACATCAACCTAAAATTTTTTTAGAGATCAGAAGTTTCTTAAGGCTTATGGGGTATCATAGAAAATTCGCAGAAAGATTCTTAAGGATAGCAGCTCCTTTGACTCAGTTAACTTAGAAAGGAATCGAATTTGATTAGGACGTTAGGTCCGAAAGTAGTTTCCAACAGTTGAAGGAAGGGTTAGTAATGGCTCCTATTTTAACCTTACCCCATAATAGGGAAGAATTTGTAATACATATCGATGCTTCAATCTAAGTATTGGGAGGAGTTTAGGTCAAATCTTACGAAAAGAATTACCAAGTGCAAGACCTTGAACTAGCAACTATAATTCATGTACTAAAACTATGGAGCCATTACCTGATAGGTGAGAAATGTAAAGTATACACATATCACAAGATTTTCAAGTATTATTTTACTTAGAGGGATTTGAAAATGAGGTAAAGAAAGTGGTTAGAGTTAATTAAAGATGATGACATAGGCATTCAATATTACCTAGGAAAGGTTAATGTAGTAGCTGACATACTAAGTAGGAAGCATCAAGGAAATCTTGCCACATTATTGACACATTGGTGGCACTTACAAGAAGAGATGCACAAACATGATCTTGAAGTGCTAACAGTAGAGGTGAGTATTAGCTAGTTTAAGGATATAACCCACTTTGATATACAAAATCAAGGTAGCTTAGATGAAACATGAAGAGATCTAAGATATTAAGCGGAAATGGGCGATTGGGTGCAAACACTCCATTTTTTACAAAAAAAATCCAAAGAAAAACAAAATAAAAAATGGAAAAACAATAAAAAGTTTTAAAATAATAAAAAATACAAAAATTGAAAAAATGCAAAGTGTTGAAAGAGTTCAAGTTGAGTTAGTCAGTCCTTTAGTGTCGAATCAAGCAATAATTGAAGATATACATGTAATTTAATAATTTTTTAGTCTTTAGAAATTTTAGGCTTCATTATAAAATATTTTTAACAAAAGTCTAGTAACGTTTGAGCCTATGAAGTGGATTTTTATCCAATTAAAAAATTTCATAGAAATTTGAATTTTGACAAGACTTATTAAAATTTAGACTTTGAATTTAGTAAATTAAAAATCTTTAGCATGTATGTTTTGAGTTGTTTTGATAAGCTAGGGTCAATTTAAAATAATTTGGGTTGAATTGGGCTTAGGTTGGAAAGATAAGGCCAATTAGGAAAAGTCAAATGCACTTTGAAAGCATAATATGTTGAGAAAAGAGAAGAGCATAGTTGGGTAAGGCTTGGGGCTCTATTCTATGAGATTAGGAGTTCAACTCTTATACGTACCTAAGGGGTCTTATTTTGGCTCCAGTCATGCATGCTTCTTCTTCCCGAGCAATGCAAGAGAAAGAAATGAAAAGGAGATAGGAAGTGCGATGAAATCTCTTTGAATCGAGGTTGATTTGATTTTTTTTTTTTTATCAAATTTTTATGTGAATCCGCCTTCAAATTTCATAGATATTCATAAAAAGATTTAATAATAATGATTCAAAATATAAAAGATTAAAAAATTTAATTCTAATTAATTTGTATGTGTCTTGAGGAAGAGAGATTAAGGAGGATCACACATACTTATCGTCAGTAAACTCCATTCTCGATCCTCTCTTGCTCTTGCCCAACAACACATAGCATTCACACAATAAAAACTATCCCTCATCAATAACCCATTACCTACTACCGTAACAAACTAAGCAAATCCCTCAACCTCTTGAAATCAACAACCACAACACAACCATAGTATCCCCATCCTTCACCGTGACCTAACCATAGCAACATTCCTTGATTCACACTCACGACCTGAACATAACTACATTGTCTCGTATACGGCCAACATGCCAACCACGAATAATAGATGACAATCCACACTCAACCACCAAAGCACACATTGAATTAACATACACCATCAACTCTCTTTTACCCATTAAGTGATAGTAGGTGACCTAACCCCAACGATCCATCAACTACGCATGCCTGCAACCTGAACCCCATGACTTACATACGCAAACCACTAAGTATACATACTTTACTGTAACACAATGAAAACCCGACAGTAGCTCTGACAATTACTCCTATGCGATGCATAATGCATACTACAACAATCCAACAAACCAGACGAAGGCCACGACTCCTTTTACTGGACATAACCCCTATGACTACCAAATGACAAACATACAAATGTGATTTAAGCACAAATATTGACAGTAACTTACGTTTGGCAAGCTTACTACTATCGCCCATTTTCCAAACATCATCAAATCTCCATTCCGAGCTATAGCACGTACATCAAATTGATTTTCGACAATAACTTTCCTACAAAAATCATTTTTCCTATAAGAATCGATGCTCTGAATGTGTTGCAAGAAGTTGCTTAAGTTGAAGCTATTCTTCCATATTGGACTTTGACCCGACTCACTTGGAGTGAATTGGACATGACTTACGTACCCAGTTCCTTGACGTGACTTGCTAGTATTTAAAACATGTGGCGCTTTTCCTTTATTGTTTATTTATTTTTTCCTTATCTTTGTGTTATTTTAGATGTTCATATTAACTTGTTTATTTTTATGCAGGTTGCTTTTAGTGTTAGTCTCTTTGTTATATTCATTTTTTATCATTATTTTTTTGTCTTTTCAGCATATGTATAATATTAACATATGTAGTGTTAGAACCATTTTTTTATTTTAAATTGAACGTTTAAGATTAAAAATTGCATACTTTTAAAATATATATATTTTCATCAAAACTCATGTTTATTTTATAAAAATTAACACTTATTAAATTTTTGCATGTTATCTCCATAAAATTACATTTTTTAGAAAAATTGCATCCTTTTCTAGAAATTGAATTTCTAGGATATAATTGCATATTTTTATTAAGATTCATATTTTGGATAAAATTTTCATTTAGGTCATATATTTTTGAAGATTGGGATAGGATCGTATTTTTCCATAGTTAGACTTCATTTATATTATATTGGTATATTCTATATAGTTAGACATCCTTTCTCCGATTTAGTTAGGTATATTTTCTATAGTTTAAATACTTTTTTTTTTTATAGTTAGACATTTTTTCTATCCTTTAGGTATCTTAGGCATGTTTTCCACATTAATTACATACTTCATGGAAAATTGCATTTAGGCACTTTAGGTTCTATATTCTAATTTTTTTTTTTTTAATCTCATAGGAAAGGTTTTTCTCTAAATAAAAATATAATTTTTTTAGTTAAGGTTTTTCAAAATTGGACAATAAAAATTAAGGTTTCTTATTAGGATTTTTCTTAATAAAAATAAATTGATTAAAAACACAAACTTAGCTTAGTTTAAAAGAAAAAACCCTAAAGTTTTCTTTTTTTAAATGAGAACTACGATCGGTTTAATCAAAATTAGCAAGTATGTAGGTACTTATGGGAGAACCATAAAATCTATAAAAATATTTATTTTTTTTTCATTTTTTAAATTCATAATAAAAAATTCATTTTTCATGTATTTTTATATTTCCACTTACTTTCTCATTTTTAGAAAAATTATAAAATAATGCCCCTATCATTTTATTTTATTTTTTAATTTTTACATGATAATTTAATCTTAATAGGTTAGCTCCCAAATTTATATTTTTCTAGTTATATTTTTTAAAAAATTATTTTTTAGAAAATCCTTAGGCTAGTGGCTCAATTAGAATTTTCCTACCTAGAAACTCTAATTTGACCTTTTTACCTGTTTAACCTATCAACAACTCCAAGTTATTTTTCAAAATATTAGTTTTAACATTTTTAAAGAAAAATGTTTTTTTTTTTTATTAATTTTAATATAAGTTAAATTAAGAAAAAATCGAAATAGAGCTTGATAGAATTGGCGGCTCCTTAAAGGAATTAGTGGGTTAACCACGTAAAAATTTAAAAGGAAAAAATTAGTAGGCCTTTATTTTTCTTATTTTCCTTTATTTATTAATATATTATTTTAATATTATTGTATTAACTGGTTTTTAGTGATTCAGGCCTGCTAGGAAAAGCCTAGCCCAATAAGTCTTTTACTAGGGGATATAGGGAGGATGAAGGCTTAAATTTCTTTAAAACATCATATGTGTGTTTAGATGTAGTCAGACTTAGGCCATCATAGGAACTTAGAATAGGGCATTGTTGTGTAACCCTTAGGTCATTAGGGCCTTTACTTTTGCCTAACAGTGATAGATAAACTCATTGATGTTTTAATGTAACCCACTAGGCGTTCCTTTGGGAATGCTTGAGACTATAGAGCTTAAGATGCATAGATCCCACTCTCCTATATCATTTTTTTTTAAATTAAGGGAATTAGTAATTTTTAGATTATAGGTACTAGGAAATTATTACTATAACTAGTTGCCAACTGGCCTTTTATTTTGGAAAAAAAAAAAGAAATTAAATAAATTAATGCATGCATATATATAAGTGTCTACGAGCCTCATTTTTCCAAAATTTTATTTTAGAAATTCATCCACTTATATATATAAATGTTGGGAATCTCAGCCATAATTTAATAATATTTATGTTCATATAATTTATTTATTCCCGATCCCTATTGCAATGCATGTACATGTGGCATATACATCAGCTTTTATTCGTATTTTTATTTATTTATATGGTTTTTATGTGTATATATATTTTAGTTTTTTCCTTTGTGTTATGTTCGAATATTAACTTGTGATATATGTTTTATGTATCATAGTTTCTTTTGTTCTTTTTTTTTTCTTTTTTAGGTAAAAGGCCATACAATGTATAGTCAAAATAAAACCTATTAAGTCTTTTATAGGCTAAGGAATGAATGCTGGTGTGACATGTTTCCAAAAAACAAGAAAATAGAATAACTGGTGGCACGGGTAACAATTCCATTATTTTCTATGATATAATGATGTATGATACTTTTATTCTTTTACATGTAAAATATATTTCCCTATAACTTATTGTATCATAGTTTTATTTGTATAGTTTTCCATGCAATTCATTAGGGTTTAGGCCGTTTTTAATCAAATTAATATGATAATGGGGTTATGGTAAGATCATGACTTGAAAGTTTTTGCAATAATAAATTGTTGCACTATTATTTAATTGCTAACCCAACATTTGCATATGTGGACTTTTATTGTATATTAACTATTTATTTTTGTTTGGTGTTGCTTATCCATGTTGAAAATTTTGTACAATAACTTACATGAATGTAAAATAAAAAAAAAAGAAATAAATAACAATCTTCTAACCTGAAAATATTTGTCAGCCTTAATTAATAAATAGTCATCATCCTTAGAGCGTCTCTTAATAATCTTTTTGTAACATTAGGCACTCTTATAAAATTATCACTCTTTAATCATCGGTTGTCCTCTTATAGCCTTGTCGTCCTCATCATGTCATCTTCGTAATTGGGTTTTTCTATTCTTTAAGAATGTTAGCAATCCAATCCCCTATAGCATAGGTTCTCTTTAGCATCCTTTAGGGTTTTCAATAGTTTTTAGTTGGAAATAAGTCATTATCTTCAATCGTTAATCTTGTAAGATAGCTACTCATCCTCATCAACCTTTTAACTTTAGTTCGTCCGATAAATTAGAAAAAAGCTGGTGATTCGGTTTGTAACATAAGTGTTTTCAAATAAAGTTTTTGAAAAGGAAAAAGAAAAAAAAAATCATAAATTTTTCAAAGAAAAAAATTACTAGCAAGTATAAATTTTATAAGCTTGAAATTCTTACTTCTAAGTGATTAAACCTATTTTTGAAGCCCAAAGCCATTCATTCTAAAGTCAAGATGAATGACAATGGAAACCCCGATCCAAAATTTATAGCCCTAAAATAGAACATGATTAGGATAACCAAGAAAATTCAGACATTCACTCATGTTATAAGGATTATCATTAATTGCCTGACTTTTCAAACCAATCTAGACTGAAATGCAAACATGATCCTACCCCTTGAACTGGAAGATGTTGAACTAAGCTTAAATGCTGAAACATGGAAGAAGGAATTTAAGGAGAAGCAGAAGGAAATGGAAAAGAAATTCATGTAGAAACTTATTGAAAAGATGAAGGTCTTGGACACTATAGATGGCCTAGAGAAAATGGGGAAAGTTAACTTGCCGTCTTATGAAGATAATGCTTTCCCAAAAAATTTCAAAGTGCTCGAGTTTGAGAAGTATGATGGCACCAGTTGTCCAAAGATTCACATTAGACTCTATGTTAGCAAAATGGCTAAGTACGCTAAATATGACAAGTTGATGGTACAAACCTTCTAGGATAGTTTAAGAGGACATGCTTTGACATAGTATGCCCAGCTTGATCTTAATGAAATGGACACATAGGGTAGGCTAGCACGAGCCTTTTACAATCAATACAAATTTAACATTGAAGTGGCCCTTTCCATGTAGGACTTGAATAACATGCTGAAGAAGCCTAGTGAATCATTCAAGGAATATGCCTAAAGATGGAGGGAAGTAGTAGCCAAAGTTAATCCTCCTATGTTAGAAAAGGACACAACTTTCATATCCATTAATACCTTAGAAGAGCCATATTATGGGTACTTGTTAGGTAATGTAGTAGCCATTTTTGCCAATATTGGGTTGGCTAAGGGAAGAATTGAGGAAGCCATGTGAGTAGGAAGGTTAGTGAAGTCAAATCAAACAAAGGAGAAGATGGCACCCATAAGGCCATCCAATGAAAGCACTATAAATATGGTAAATTTTGGAAGTCATGATAAAAACCCTTTTGTAACAACATTGAGGCCCTATGTTTCTCATAAGTTAGCACTAAGCAAGTCATCTCCTAAACTACAGAAGAAGGAGTTTAGCCCAATTCCTATGCCCCTGTCCCATGTTTTCCACTAGCTGAGATAAGCAAATGTAATTGAATGTGAAGCCCTAAAGCCAAACTATAGGCTATGGAATGCTAATCCAAAAGCCCAATATGACTATCATATGGGCCAAAGAGGTCATTCTATAGACTTATGCTAGAGGTTGAAATATAAGATCTAAGATTAAATTGATGTTAGGTTGATCCATTTAGACTCCATGAAGATCTAGGCTTTAAGTGCTTGCAATACTTCTTTCCTAGCCTCTGAAGAGTGAAAACCCGTTAAGCGAAGCAAATGCTTACTATAAGAGTACCACTTTGAATAATGATTGTTAAGAGATTTGCTTTTCCATGATTTCTTGCTTTTAAAGTTATTTAAACAATTTCTAAGAATAAAATTTTTTGTTTAGCATTTTCTTCTTAATGGATGTGCAAATGTTTGGGGTAATCTTTTAAAGGCAAAGGGGCATGTGACCTACCAGGGCATTACAAAATATCCAGTGTTATCTAATGATACTAGAACAAATAAGGGAAAACAAATAAAGTGCTCTAAGTCTTTTTAAGTAATGATTTGAGACCTAAAAGTGAGGATAAGATTCATTCCTTGAAGGAGGTCTATCTTGCATATGGTACACGAATTGATAGGATGATATGCATTCATTTCACTACCCTAAACACTTTTATACCTTGTTACACCATTTGATCCTTTGAGTGAATTTTTCAAAAAAAAAAAAAGAAAAAATAAATCCTATTACGAACCACCCCTCATTAGGGTAATTAAGAGGTTTGAGTCATTAATTTATAGAAAAAGGATATACTAATTGTGCTTTCTTCAATTGTATTAATTCATGAGCAATCATTTTCATAGATAACTTGGTTTCTTGAGAAGGAGGAAGAGCTTTAAGTCTAGACACTTCTCTTAGGCCCATATACTTCATTGAAACCTATGGATTCTCTACCAGTTTTGCCCCCTATACATTTCACTAGACTTATACACTTTAAACTCTTAGTTTTAGGGCTTTTAATCTCCTTAAACAAAAACTCAGACACATAGAGGGTGATCACCTTAGAGGAAAAAAAAAGAAAAAGAAAAAGAAGAAAAAAAGAGAAAAATATAAAAAGAAGGAAAAACGATAAAAGAAAAAGATAAAAAGAAAAAAAAAAGGAAATAAGAAATAAAAAGCAAGGCAATCTCATCCTAAAGGGCAGCCAAAAGCTCTTAAAGGGCCTAGGGCTCAAGTATCATAGAAAAGCTTAGCCTATGGATCCCAAGATGAAAAACCTAAGTTTTCTTAATATTCTTTAAAGTACAACCCTAAGCAAGAATTCCAAGCTTAAAAAGGAAGCCTTAGCTCTAATGAAGCTCTTTCGACCAAAAAATTTGATTTATCTTAACTAATGGTTGCTTGTGAAATTGAGGTAAGCTCATCTTAATGTTTTCCATTAAGGTTCCTGACTTGTAAACTTGAGTTGAGATCTTAATTTTTCAAAATTGGCCAAGACATCAGTATTCCCTTTTGTTTGAGCTTGTGACCAAAGGCCTACATTACAACTTTGAGGAAAAGACCTATTTAGATTAATTAAAGTGCATTACTTACAAGACTAACCATAATTTTTTGAATCACAGTCAAGAGTGAAAACAAACCATTTGAGAATGGGAGGAAGTCCTCTTAGACTAAAAAATTTAGATAATTGGGATACTTTTCCTAGAATGAAAGTTATTAAGCAAAAGTTAAGCAAGCCCTAGGGGTATGAGAAGCTCTCTACTACAAAATTGAATGAGAATTCCCTACGATAAGAAGAATAAGGTATTCGGTTGAATTTTTTTCCTATTTCCTCATCATAGTGAACAACCAATTAAAGATGAAGAATGAATGGCCAATGGGCTAAAAAAATGAGCATATCGCTTATTTATAGCATTTAGAGTTAGTATAATTTCATTACATGTTAGCAAAAAAAGGATGAATGGTTTTTTGAATAAAAGCACTAGTTTTTCTTTTGAGATTTAAAAGGTAAAAAATTTGAGATTTTGCAATGTGAACTTTAGTCATCCTCAAATTAGAAACTTAAGTAATCCTTCGAGGAAATTTCAAGAACCTTAAGGATCCTTTTAGAACTTTGGTTATCTTAACAAGAACCTTAGTTATCCTTTCATAGGAACTTCAGTTATCTTGTAATTCAGGAACCTTAGTTATCCTTTTGGAACTTTAGTCATCTTAATAAGGACCTTAGTGATCCTTTCGGAAATTTATTCATCTTAATCGGAACCTTAGTTATCCTTTCTTAGGAAATTTGATTATCCTATAATTCAGGAGCCTTAGTTATCCTTTTGAAACTTTGGTCATCTTAATAAGAACCTTAGTAATCCTTTCAAAACTTTGGTTATCTTAACAGGAACCATAGTTATCATTTCTTTAGAACTTCAATTATCTTATAATTCAAGAGCCTTATTTATCCTTTCGAAACTTTGGTCATCTTAATAGGAACCTTAGTGATCATTTCGGAACTTTGGTCATCTTAACAAGAACCTTAGTCATCCTTATCTTAGAAACTTCAATTATCTTATTCAAGAATATTAACTATCTTTACGAAGCATTGATTATCTTATATCTTAGGAACCTTAATTATCCTTAAATTTAGGAACTTTGGCTATCTTATATTCAGAATTCTTAGCCATCCTTAAAGAGCTTTGATTATCTTATAATTCAGAAACCTTAGTTATCTTTCTTTAAGAACTTTGGTTATCTTATAATCTAGGAGCCTTAATTATCCTTCTTTAAGAATTTTGGTTATCTTACGTTTTAGAAATTTGAGTTATGCTTAGGGAGCTTTGATTATCTTGTGATATTTTAGGAACCTTAGTTATCCTTAAATTTTGGAACTTCGATTATCTTATAATTCAAGACTCTTAATCATCCATAGTTAAGTTGATTTAAGAACTGGTACGAGTGTAATGTAGATGAACACATGTTGACCTGTATCACTCGAACCAAAGGGATAGGTCTAGACCATGAGATGGTCCGAAGGATAAATGATAGTTGAGGGTTAAGCAGGGGTTCTCGTGTATTGATGTTGGATATGATGCACTAATGCTTTATACGGGCTTAAGTAACACTTGATATGATGTACAAGTATGGCCAGAGGTTATTCACCACTAGTTTATGCTCATTAGGCTAGATAAGGGTAGCTCAAAATTAAACAAAAAAAGAAAACACTTAGCTCAAGAGAGTCTATTTGAAGATTTAATCTATTCTCTGTATTGTTGTTGCAACCATTATAATATACCAGTATTTATAGTATCCAATTAGGGTAAATCCTAAGTTACAGGAAATTATAAAAAAGGATTCTTAACCATTAAGGAAAAGGGGGGATAATTTACACGGGTATCAATGTAATTATGTAAAAAGAATATCTATTAGAAAAAAAGAATGGTACAGATGTCAGAAAAGGACAATACGTGCATAGCTTACTCATTCTGCAGTCCTAATGACATTGCTAGTTGAGTAGAGGCGAGGTCCTAATTAGGTCAGGTCAGCATTGGTAGTTCAACAACTAGAATAGTTAGGACTAGATAGGGGTTTGTCTAGGGGTGACTCATTTTTGAGTCAACCTTTGGTATTTAGCTCATGAAAATTGTCAACTCGGCTTCAGCAATTGTGAGGCCAGCTATATCCTAATTTGATGCTTGGATAAGTGCGTGGTGGAAAGGGTCAGCTCGACATGTTTGTTGGTCACCTCGGCAACTTCTTGGATGATGTGGAGAGTGAAGTAACTTAGCAAGTCAAACTGGGGCACGCACTACTTATTGATGTTCAATTCACCTCGAACAACTTGATGTTCAATTCACCTCGAACAACTTGATGGACCACCTGAGCAAGCCTATAAGCTCGAGAGCATGTGATTAGCTTATGATCCCTTATTATCCCTTCCAGGCTGTTTAAGATTTGGGATTAAATCTAGCTTAGCTCCAGGTTGCTAGTCTTCGAGTGTGTATGGGTGAAGATTGACAATGTAGAAGGAGTTTGAGACTCCATACCCCTCATGTAGCTCAATCTTATAGGCATTAAGATTGATTCTTTCAAGAACATTATTAGGTCTGTCGGCTTTAAAAGATAACTTGCTCTTCCTCAAGTTCGGGAATCATTCTTTGCTGAGGTGGATCTAAACTAAATCACCTGGTTGAAATTCTCTCTTCTTCAGTCCTAGGCCTCACTTCTTGAGCTTAGCAGTAGCTCGACTTAATTGTTTTACCAACTTTTGGTGCATGGCCTTGATGGCCTCAACTCTTTCTATAGCTGGTAGGTTATCTTTGGGTCTTGGTAGGGGTAGTTAGTCCATCAAGAGCTTGGGGTTAAACCCATAAGTGACCTCAAAGGGAGACATGTTTATGATACTATGGGTCATCCTGTTAAAGGTGAACTTAATGATTGGTAGACACATATCCCAATCAGCCTTGTTTCATCTAATAACAACTTATAGTAAAGTTCCTATTATTCTATTGATAACCTCAGTCTGTGGATAGCAGGACATGTTATACAATAGCTTTGGAATAAAGCACAAAATGTGCCATCTTGCTAAATCGATTTACAACCACCATGATGGAGTCATTCTCTTGGGATGTCCTTAGAAATCCTAATATGAAGTCCATACTTAGCTTGAACCATGGTTTAGTCAGGATGGGTAAGGGTAGATAATGTCATTGCTTGACTCGGCTCTTTGCTTTTAGGCAAGTTGTATACTTTTCTAATAAAGATTGTACATCTCTCATCGTTCTTGGCTAAAAGAATCTTGAAGATAGTACATCATGGGTTTGATGTTCGCCGAAGTGTCCTATCAATCCTCTTCCATGCGCCTCATGCATTAGCAATTCTCTCATAGAACAGGTCGGGATACATAGCTTTCTTTTCCTAAATAGACATCCATCCTCCCTATGATAGTCATCCAGTATTCATCATTCCTCACATCTGGCATAGATGGGACCAAAGTATGGATCCTCAACATACAAATTTATTATTGTTGAGAAGCTAAGTTGCTTAGTTTATAGCTTGGTTAGGAGAGAATGTCATCTCGATAGGGCGTTAGCCACTATATTGTTCTTTACATTCTTATATTTTATGACACAAGAAAAACCCTCCATGAGCTCGACCCTTTTAGCTTGCCTCTAGGACAACATGGGTTGGCTCATCAAATATCTTAAGGACTTATGATTGATGTAGATCACAAATTTCTTAGGTCTCCTTGAAGTTTCTTACTAACATAAGTAATAAGTCAGCCTTCTTGCATCAACATAACACCTATGGCTTATTCGAATGCATCACACTCTACTTCAAACACTTTGTTAAAGCTTAGCAGAGCTAAGCCAAGCGTTATAGTTAGCCTCTCCTTCACTTCCTCTAAACTCCTTTACTCCTTCTCTCCCTATTTGAATTCAACATTCTTCTTTGAGAGTTTAGTGAGTGGGTCTATGATTGTACTAAAATTCTTTATAAATCTATGATAGAATGATGCCAGGCTGTGAAACTTCTCATGTCAACCAAAGTGGTCGGCATTAGCCATTTAGTGATTACTCTAATCTTCTCTTCACCAACTTGTATACTACCACTACTTACAATAAATCCCAAGAATACCACTTTAGATCGATAAAAGTCATACTTTTTTAGATTGGCGTAGAGTTATTCAGCTCTTTAACTTGAAGTTTTGCAAAGACTCTT
Organism: Lumnitzera racemosa; assembly: GCA_024138005.1. Classification (NCBI taxonomy): domain Eukaryota; kingdom Viridiplantae; phylum Streptophyta; class Magnoliopsida; order Myrtales; family Combretaceae; genus Lumnitzera; species Lumnitzera racemosa. The sequence goes on from JAMXBC010000007.1 coordinate 59,151,256, forward strand.
CGGAGATGCCCCTAGTGAGTCTCCAAGTTTAGGCTATACCAAGATGTTATCAAAATAAATGACGACAAACTTCCCTATTAATTCTCGGTGTACATGATTCATTAAGTGCATAAATTTGCTTGAAGAGTTCAATAGCTAGATGGCATCATAAGCCATTCATATAATTCATGTTACATTTGGAAGGTGGTCTTCTACTCATCTCCTTCATGTATTTGAATTTGATGGTATCCTAATTTGAGGTCAATCTTAGAGAATAATCTTGCTCCGCTCAATGTATCTAACATGTCATTAAGCCTTAGTATGGGATACCCATACTTGATGATGATTCAGTTGATTGCTCGACTATCTACACACATTTTCTAAGACCCATCTTTCTTTAGCACCAATAAGGTTAGCACAACATAGGGGTTAAGGGACTTGTACACATACCCCTTCTTCATTAGGATGATGGGTGGTTGGAACATTCTTGTTTGACGCCTTTCTATCCTCTAGGTGGCTTGTATTGTGTCGTCAACTGACCTAGTATCTATGGTTTCTAGGATATCTTTGATCTCATACTTTATTCTACCGATGAATCAAGATACAGTTTGGCATTCTGACTCATTGACTTCACATTAGGTCATTAATATTTGTAATTCCTTGACATAAGCTTCAACAATCAATCCTCCTTATCTCAACTCCTGTAATCTCTTAAAGGCATCTTGCAAATAATAGCTCGCACAAACCTTCTCCTCATAATCCTCTTCATTTCATCTTAACTCCTAATCTCTCGTTCTCCTTCTCTTCTTCAGGTAGCTTGTAAGTTCTTCCATCATAGGGCAACACATTTAGTAAACTCCAATATAGTAAGTCTAACCTTTACATTGTCAAGTACTTTGTAGTATTTAAATTGCTTTTTAATCTTATCTACTTAATCTAGGCAGTCCTCAGCATCACCACTTCTAGAAAAGCTTGGAATATAATTCCTCAACCCTTCAACTCTAAGGGCTCATGCATTCCTTTCTTTAGGCACATAATACTCCTTTACTTCATCTTCTTCTTTGATTTCTTTGAGTGCTAGTTTACACCCAGCATCCCTGCCCATTCCTTCAGCTAGGGGTAGTCGAGTTGGGGCGTTAACTTGGCTAAACTGACCAATGCCTTGATCTTGCTACTTACATCCTCTGGTTAGGCTATTTTTAGCTCGTTGTTATCTTCCTAGACAACAGTTACCAATCTATCTACTAAGTCGATAAGCTAATCTAACTAGTTACCCACTGATTGAGGTATAAAGCTTCTTTGTTGCCCTTGGCTATTTCTATCACCACTTTCCTGGTTTTCCTAAAGTTCCTTAAACATTAGAACTTAATATTGTTTATTACCTCACAAAATTGATGTCTAAAATACCACTTAAAGTTCTTTCCGTGAATAACAATAGTAGATCAATAACTAATACTCCTAACACCACAACTACTACACAACAAACAAATAAACAAACAATCATACTCTATTTTGCGTAAGGGAAATAACGGAAAACAGATCATAGAATTTTCCTCAACACCTTTCTACTACCTAAACTTTGATGTTAACAACAAAACTTCTAACACCCAAAAATAATAACAAACCACTCAAAGAACAAAGTAAGAGAACTTTACCTTCAAGCATATCAAGGCTTTAATACTAGGATGGTATGGGTGCGATGTTGATGAACATGTGTCGACTTGTATCACTTCAACCAAAGAGGTTGGTCTAAACTGCAAGATGGTCTGAAGGATAAATGATAGTCAAGGGTTAAGTAGGGGTTCCTATGTACCGACATTAGATATGACACACTAGTGCCTCACATAAGCTTAAGCCACACTTGATATGATATAGAAGTATGGCTAGAGGTTACTCATCACTAGTTTATGCCCAATGGGCTAAATAAGAGTAGCTCAAGAGTAAGTAGAAGAACACTTAGCTTAAGAGAATATATCTGAAGGCTCAATCTATTCTCCATATTGTTGTTGTGGTCATTACAATATATAAGTATTTATAGTACCTAATAAGGAAAAATCCTAGGTTATAAGAAATTACAGAAATGGATTTCTACTTATTAAGGAAAAGGGGGAATAATTTATAGAGGTATCGGTGATATCGTGCAAAAAGAATATCCGTAGGAAAAAAGGGCAATACGGATGTTAGACAAGGATAGTATGCACATAGCTTACTCATTCTGTGGTCCTAGTGATACTACTAGCCAAGCAAAGGTAAGTCCTGATTAGGTCAGGTTAGCGTATGTAGTTTGGTTGCTCGAACAATTGAGATTGGATAGGGGTTTATCTAAGGGCAGCTCATTTTTGGGTTAGCTTCTGGTGTTCGGCTCCTAATAACTATCAACTCAGCTTTGATACTAGTAAGGTCGGTTATGTCCTAATTCGATGCTTGGACAGGTGCGTGGTTAAGGGGTTCGTTAGTTACCTTGACAATTTCTTGGATGATGTGGAGAGCGAAGTAACTCGACAAGTCAGATTAGGGTATATACTGCTCCTTAGCGCTCAATTCACCTTGGATAGCTCGGTGGGCTACTTGAGGAAGCTAATGAGCTCAAGAGTACGTGATCGATCTATGATCCCTATAGAGAACTTTGATTATCCTATAGTGTGAGAACATTTTGTAGCCTTGGTTATCCTATAAGCCTTAAAGTTAAGCTAAATGACCATATGATTGAACTTAGATCACAAAGTTTAGGGTGATTGGTTAAAGGATCCGATCAAACCCAAATTATAAACTATGGTTAGAAATATTAGTAAAAATGACCCCGTAAACTTGAATTTAAGAAAATAAGTAATAAAATAGGAGACTAAAATTTTCAAATTTTAAGTATAATAATTATTAATTATTGAAAAGGCGAAAAGTGTAATCTAATAACTAATAAGTTACTAGAGATAGATTATATGTATACTAAAAATTATAGAATGACCTAAATAATAATTAGGAATGTTCACATGTACCCCACATGTATTTACGTGTAGATAAAAATATGCGAAATTTCTTAAATTGTTTAAAAACTTATTAAATTATTAAAGAAAATTATTAATTAAATAAGAAAAAATAAAAAAAAATCAGAGGAATTAGGAATGAGGTGGATTTGGTTGTGATAAGTCAGGTTGTGAAGAATAAAAATTATACAATCAAAATCAAGCAACACAAAAGACAAAAATTAGGGGATTTGGGTAATGTCTTATCCAATTAAATGCATATTAATTACAAAAAAGCTCTATAAATAGGAAAAAAATTACAGAACTCCTTTAGATAGTTAGGAATAAAAAAAAAATAGAGAGTATAAAAAATTCAAAAGAAAAATTAGGGTAAAAAAAAAAAAGAAGGAAATTTGTATAATGGGAGCTAATTAGCTAAACCCACACCACCACCACCTAGGACCAAGCCACCACCACCTGAGACTGAGCCACCACTACCCCACTCCAGACCCATCGCCTGGACAGGCCGATACGCCTAGATCGGTTGACACACTTGGATCGGTGTTGTAAGGCCAAAAGCCATCAGATTGGGTGAATTACTCATTTGTGCCGATTTTGTATAATTTTGTAAAATTATTTATTTTACCTAGAAAATTATGAAATTTATTATTCTGAGGTTTTATTGTATGTAAATTTAGGAAAAAATAGTGATTAAGTGTAATTACGTTTGAAAATATAAGATTCTTAAGAAATTAAGCAAAACCGAACATGATTAGGATTAGAAATAAATAGGTTTAGGAGTGTAGTTTGGAGCTCAAATTTTTCTTGTAGAATGCTTAAGTGATATGAATAGTGCTATGAAGCCATTTTTTTAAATTTAAATTTTGAAATTTTTAGGTAAATTTTTAACCCTAAATGATAGAAAAATTAGGTAATTTTGGGTTAATTAAGTGATTAAGACATTAATTACCGATTTAAATATTAATTAGATGGTTAGGGATGTTAATCTCTGATGTAGAAACCTAATCCTAGCCTTTGGAGTGTTAAGTGTAATTAATGAAGGAATTATGTGGTAATTGTAGAAAATTAGGAATATGTAGAATTGAAAAATTAATAAATATGAAAAATTAGGTTTAATTAGATAATATAATAATAAAAATCTGAATATAATAAATCTGAAACAAAATTTAATTTTAGGTAATTGTATAAAAAAATGTAAAATTTTCTCACATCGGGAATAAATCTAGTACCTTAATTAGGATTAACATGTACCGAACAGTTTAGAATACTAAATTAAGACCTAATAGAATATTATAATACTCAAGCTTAATGTGATTAATTTCACATTAGGATTCGAGTATATTTAAGATTTTAAAATCAAAACTAGAATCTAATTTAAGAATTGAACCCCAAAATAAGCTAAAATGAATCATCAGTAAATAAAGGCATACATAGAAAAAATAAGCTAAATTATAACTTAGAATATGAATCATGAAAGTATAAGTACTAAGAAGACCTATTTGTATTATAGGATACCTAGAGACAAATCGGCTTACAATTAAGTGATTGGGTGACTGAAAAATTTTAAGTAAGTTAGATTATTACTTACTGTATTAGAGTGCTATTTTATGGTACTCGAAGACTTAAGATTGTATATGGTTGTGATTGTCAGTAGTTTACGCATGTGTTTGATACATCTAAATTTGTACTAAAATTTGTAATGTGATTGATTGAATTGGTGTGAAATTGTTTAAACACCCTAAATGAAATTTAATCTTATTCGACTCTAATGACCAAAAATGTCATTCATTGTAACTCGTTAGGGGATCATTAGGATTCTCCAACCAAATACTGACCCCTTCGAAAGGGATAGCGCAAGATTGCATAATAGTCCCTTCTTCATCCTTAGTCAAACTAAGTTACAGGAGAGGAGGTCATAGTAAGGGTGAAGTTAATGGTTCGAAGGTAGTCGCGGGAGGAGCGGTGTCTCCATTGCACAAGCCTGGGTTTGGTTGTGAGCTGCTGCATAACATGGAAACTCCTCAACCCAAATTAGAGCAGGTGAATTTTTTATGATTTTGTAACGGACCGGACTATGTTGTGTCATGACACTTGATTGTTGCATTGTACTAAAATAATTGCTTGATAATCTTGCTTGTATTTGTATACTTTCATGAGTCTCCAATTCAACTTACTAAGCTGTAGTTGCTCATACTTTTATAGATCCTTTTGTAGGTCTTGATTTCTGATTACTTCAAGTATTATGCCATCTTACAATTATTCAGAGATTAGTTCTTTTGAAGCTAGGGGTGTAAGGATCAATTTGCTTAGTAGTGGATATGTAACTAGTATGTCTTTTATAGTTTAAAACTGAAAGACTGATAGTTGTTATGTAAATTAGTGAACTGTTATATTTATGTAGAGTTTTTTGGAAAGTTCTGTGGACTTTACATATAATTATGTATGTTTATTAAAAATTTGTGATAATTACTATATTTGTAGTTAAACACTTAAATGGGACTGTTTACTTCAAAACGGGGAGTTGTCGATGCCTTATGTAGATCAATCTATGATAGGTACTGTAAGGCCAGTTACTATCATAGAATGATTTATACGACGGGACTGTTGCGACTCTGTGACTTCGGAGCAAAACATATCCTTTCATAAGAAAATTTAAGGAACGTTAGTTATCGTTAATTTAAGCAATTCAGGACCCTTAGTTATCCAATAAAACGAAACTTAGGGAGCCTTCATCATATTTATTTTGAAAGTTTGATTATTCAAGAGGCTTTTTCATCATACCAAGTGCTTAAGCTATCTTAGGAATTTTGGGAACTTTAGATATCTTGTGTTCAAAGTAAAGAAAGTTTCATTATAAGAACTTGTGTAATCCTACATTAAGGAACATCAGTTATCATAAGGATAAAAAACATTTAGGCATGCCTTCAAACCCTTTTGTAAAGTTGTTTTTTTTCGAAAGATCCGTCTTTTTAAGCAACAAATCCTTAAAGAGAGCCATCTTCTTTACAGTACTTGCCAATTCAAGTCAAGACATTTCTTAGCTAAGTTTTAGAGTTAGGTTTTTACCTTTCTAGTTCAAGCCGAGATTCAAGAAAAAATGGGTTTGTATTTTATCTTTGTGGCAAAGTTTTTGCAAACTTCACTACAAAGAAGGGCAATTATAAATAGCTCATTTTTACTACCTTTTATTTTAATTTTAGTATTTTTTTCACTTTTGGGCCAGGTTCACAAAAAAAATCCAAAAAAAATCAAAAGATGGAAAAACACTATAAAAAATTGAAAAATTAAAAAAATGCAAGCTATCAAAAGAGTCTAAGTTAAGTTAATCAATCTTTTAGGGTTGGATTAAGCAATAATTGAAGATATGCATGCGATTTAATAAGTTTAAAATCTTTAAAAATTTTGGGCTTCATTAGAAAATATTTTTAAGAAATGTCCAATGAAGCTTGAGCTGGTGGAATGGATTTTTATCCAATTTAAAAATTTGAATTTTAACTGGACTTATTAAATTAAGTTTCCAAATTTAGTAAATTAAAATAATTTGGGTTGAATTGGGATTAGATTTGAAAGATAGGCTAAATTAGGAAAAGTTAAATTTATTTTGAAAGCATAAGATGTTAAGAAAAGACAAAAGCATAGTTGGCTAAGGCATGGGGTTTTCTTCCATGAGATTAAGTGCTCAACTCTTATAGGTACCTAAGGGGTTTTATTTTTGCTCCAATTACTCATACCTCTTCTTCCCAGGCAATACGCGAGAAAGAAATGAAAAGGAGATAGGAAGTGTGATGAAATCACTTCAAATCGGCGTTGATTTGATTTGTTTTTATCAATTTTTTTATGTGAATCCACCTATAGATTTCATGGATAACCATAAAAAGATTTGATAACAATGAATCAAAAGATATAAGATCAAAAATTCGATTTCATTAATATGTATATATCTTGAGGAAGCGAGATTGGGAAGGAACACACATACCTATCGTTAATAAACTCCATCCCTAATCCTCTCTTACTCTTGTCAAACAACATATAACATCGCATACTAAACAAAATCGTTCATTGACAACCCATTGCTTACAACCATAACGAACCAAGAAAATCCCCTAACCTCTCGAAATCAACCATTATGACACAACCATAGTATACCCATCCTTCACCATATTTTGGGATAACATTTGTATTTAGGTCACATAACTTTGAATATTAGGATAAGATCGTATTTTTCTATAGTTAGATTTTCTTTCTATACTTTAGGTATTTTTTTTATGGTTTAGTTAAGTATCTTTTCTATAGTTTAGACATCATTTTTATAGGTAGGCATATTTTCCATGTTAATTGCATACTTCATAGAAAATTGCATTTAGGTACTTTAGTTTTTTTTTTTTCTTAAATTTTTTTTATCGCATAGGAAGCGTTTTTCTCTAAATATAAATTTAGATCTTTTTTTTTTAGTTAGGTTTATTCAAAATTAGAAAATAAAAATTAAGGTTTCTTATTAGGATTTTTCTTAATAAAAATAAATTGATTAAAAACGTAGACTTGGCCTAATTTTTTTAAATAAAAAAAAACAATCCATTAAAGTTTTATTTTTTTTAATGAGAACTAAGATCGGTTTGATCTTGATTAGTGGGTATATAAGCACCTTCGGGGCAACTATAAAATTTGTAAAAAAATTTAGTATTTTTTTTTCATTTTTTAAAAGTTCGTAATAAAATATAATAGAAAATTCATTTTTCATGCATTTTTATATTTTTACATACTTTCTCACTTTTGAAAAAATTATAAATTAAGGGCCCATCATTTTATTTTTATTTTTATATGGTGACTTAGTCTTAATAGGTTAGTTTTCGAATTTAAATTTTCTAATTAAATTTTCTAAAATATTAATTTTTTAGAAAACCCATAGACTAGTGGCTCAACTAAGGTGTTTCCACTTGAAAACCTTAATTTGATCTTTTACTAGTTTAACTGATTAGTGACTCTAAGTTATTTTTCATAATATTTTTTCTAACATTTTTTAAAGAAAAATGTTTTTTCGTTAGTTTTATGTCTAGTAACTTATATTAAGCATGATGTACTTATTATAAATTAAATTAAGGAAAAATTGATATAGGGCTTGACATTGGAAAGACAGTTGAATTCATTATGGACCCTGAAGGGATTTTGAGATATAAGAACAAGCTATGTATTCCAGCTAGGACTGGATTGAAGAATGAGTTGCTGAGAGAAGTACATTACTTAGGGTATACTATGCATCCTCAAAGTATAAAGATGTACTAGGATTTGAAAGCTTACTATTAGTGAAATAACATGAAAATGGAAATTGCTGAGTATGTGTTAAGGCATCACATGTGTTAGCACATCAAGATAGAACATCAATGACAAGTTAGTGGATTATAGCCATTACCGATGCCAAAGTAGAATTAAGAACATGTAACAGTAGATTTCATCATTACTATTCCTAAGACGTTGGCTAAGCATAATGTAGTTTGTGTGGTGTTGATAAATTGACCAAATCAACCTACTTCATCTCAATTAATGTCACGTATCACTTAGGAAAGCCTGCTTTGTTGAACATCAAGGAAGTAGTAAGGCTACATGGTGTATCAGTTACAATTATGTCAGACATGAATACACGATTTGTCAGTAACTTTTAGAAGAGCTTATATAATGCTTTAAGCACTAAGCTTCAATTCATCACTGCTTTTCAACCATAGATTGATCAGTACATTGAAGGGACAATATAAATTTTAGAGGATCTATTGAGAACACATGCTTTAGATTTTGGAGGCCAATGAGATGAGCACTTGCCATTTATGGAATTCACCTATAATAATAGTTATCAATTAACCACACAAATGGGTTTGTATGAAGCCCTTTATGGTTGAAAGCGTAGATTTATTATTCAGTAGGATGAAGTAGGGAGAGAGATAAATTTTGGGGTTAGACTTAGCATAAGAAATAGTGAATAAGATTAGAATAATCAGGCAAATGATGTAGGCTGCTCAAAGCTAACAAAAGATTTATGCCGATAAGCAACATCAACCCCTAAAGTTCCAATAAGAGAGGAGTCTTAATAAAGTTGTCCTTAGCAAAGAGAGTGATGAGATTTGGACATAGAGGAAAATTAGCTTTAAGGTATGTTGGACCCCATAGAGTTGTTAAGAGTATTGGAAGTGTAGCTTACAAACTAGATTATCCTTCAAAATTAGAAGGAGCATATAATGTTTTCCATGTGTCGATGCTAATAAACTATAAAAAAGTTAACTTGCATCGAAAGGAAGACTAGTATGTACATATTGTCAATTTGGAACTCTCAAATTTATAGCCAAACTTATCTATTGTAAAGTGCCCTATTATGATAGTAAATACCAAAGTTCAAGAGCTAAGGAGGAGGCAAATATCTTATGTTAATGTATAGTGGTCGAATCAGTTGAAAAGAGAAGCAACATGGGAGTTGGAAGAAGAGATTAAGAAAAAGTATCTAGAGCTTTTCTAAGACTTAGATATGTAAAATTTTCAACTTTCGAGGATGAAAGTTTACCCCCAATTGGGGGGGGGGGGGAGGGGGGGGGTTGGGGACTGATGTAAAAGTCGAGAAATAAGTAAGCAAAATGGAATAAAAAGAAAAAAAAATAAAGAAAATAACTGAATTAAAGACAAGGGTGCTTTTGTCAGATTAAAAAGTCCTATAACCCTAGCTTTATAAAAACAAGAGACTGAGCCACCCTTTATTCTATTCCATCTCCTTTCATGCACGAGCTACCTTAGATAGAGCCATCACATGAGTTTAACCAAGAAGCTACAACAAACTCACAAGATTGAAAAGAAGGATTATGATAAGTGGTGATTTTAGGTGTTTTGCAATGAGTTTTTCTATTTTTGATACACAAGAATTCATTTTCCACCTAAGGTAAGATGTGAAGCGAATTAAAGATTGGGTTCTAAGGTTCCAAGCATTGTGATTTTGTTGGCAGTGTTGTTTTTCATTCCCTACGATAAGGTTCTAACACTATTGTTATTTGTTTGAAGTTTATGTTGATTAAAGAAGATATTGCATATTATAATTCAATAATTGATAGTTACTAATTGTTAAACATGAAAATTTGTGTATTTAATGAGATTAGAGATATTAACGGGGTTGATTGGAAGGATGGATTGTGTTTGTGATAGGGTTTGATGTAAGGAGTTTAGTTTTCAAAGAAGAAATTGGCAAAAAAAAGGAGCATGGCCTAGGAACACGGGCATGATTTTACCTATGGTCCTTACAAATATGTTAGGGTGAAGTCTAAGTGAAGTATTTGAAAGAAATTGTAGTCAAGAAGATCATGATCAAAGTCTACAACTATGGTCTATGCTGTGATCTTGTGGTAATCCAAACAAGGAGAAATACAATGACTAAGGCTTGGCAAAAAACCACGAACAGTGGATTAAACTATGAGCTGAATCAAAAAATGGGCTTTTGTACAAATCGTTTGGTTCAAGGTTCCATTTGTTTAGATATAAATGGTTTACAATTTAGTTCAAGGAAGCAAACTGAACCAAATTGTTTAGAACTGAGAAAAAATTCATACAACTGTTTTATACTTGTTTTTTTTTTTCATTGATCTTAATGAATTTCATCCAATTTTTCATGTCTTATTCTTCTTTATCTTATTTTAGGGTCAATTATTAAGCTGAGTGAGTTCCATTTGAAATTTCACGTTTAGAAATTTTTCTTTTCTAATTTTTTCTTTTCAAATTAAAGTTCTGACTTAAGAGTTCTTTACATGTCTCTCACCTCTTTTTTAGTTTTTGGTATGTCTTTTTGTTTTCTTTGCATTGCTTTTAAATGGGCATCTTTTTTTCTCCCTCCTCATTGTTGTTTATTGGAATAAAGTCTCTTATACTCATCTAATCAAGTTAGGTTTGTTACAATCTTAAGCAACTTTTTTGTTATTATCGTTGCATGTGATGAATATACTAGAAATTAACTGGAAACATACGAAAGTTTAATAGAAAGAAAAATACATTATTGAAAATAAAAATATTTAGTGAAAATTCGATATAAATAGTTTGAACTTGACTAAAGTGTTTTTTAATTAGGTTAAAAAACTTTACAAACTAAATTGTATGGTTATGTTTGATTTAAAAGGAAAAAACTAAACACTTATATTGGCGAGGTGGTATGGAGGAAGGGAATTGTACTAAATTGAATCATACATACCCCTAATGACCAATGTTTAAGGTCTTGCCATGTTTTTTAGAAAAGAATTAAAGCTAAGGTCTACAATTGCGATCCTTCGATGTGGACTTGTAACCTCTTTCTTTCCTCTTACTTCTTGCTTCTTAACCTCTTAAAATGTAACCTAATCTATTCTAAGCTAGCTTAGAAATTTAAATTGACTCTAGAACATTAGGTAATGTTGAGCTTAGACTCTGGAACCTAGCTAGACAAACAAAAGGACTTAGTTGGGAAAAAAAAAACACTTGGAAATGAATTCTAAAGTTGTTGTCACTACATTGTACTACAGGTGTTGATACTAAAAGGATCATTGAAGTTGAGTATATTTGCTATTCTCATGATTTAAGTATGGGATATTGTCCATTGCTTATGCTTGCTAGGATAATGAATTGAACTAACTAATAATTATATAGACATTAACAAATGAGTGTTACTTGTACTTGGTTAGGCTCAAGGAACTGGGAAAATAAATGATCTTAAGGTAGCACCTCGATGATCTATATGTAATGGTGACTTAAGTAGAGTCCCCCATAGAAATAATCTAGGTAGATTTAGGTTGATTCTTGGTTTCTAGGGTATTGAAGAGGACCTAACATAGAAATCTATATAGTATATATATATTGCTTACCAAAGTCATAAGTTATTCCAAGTTTTAGAATGTTGAAACTATGTTGTTTGTTAGGGTTAAATGTTGTTGCATTTTACTTATTCTTGATGCATGTGTTATGTTGATACTTATCTCATGCGTATGTGCTTGTGTATCTTGTATTGGGTGTTGCTCACTCTTTAAGGACTTTTTTTCTTTAGTTTCAAGAGCAGGGTATGGAGAGTACAAGCAATATTGTTATGATGTTGATGAATATCAGTACGAGTATTAAGTTGGAGATTATGACTATTATTTTTATAAGGATGGGAATGGATTAATTTGATTTTCTGTTTTCTTTGGTGATGTGCTATGTACCATCGTATTTATTATTCTGGTTTTAGTTTGGAGAGTTGTTTGAGACTTTAAGGATTTTGTTAACGTTATTACTGTTGGATATATGTCAAGTGTTTATGGAAGTTATCTAGTTTTCTTCTATGTTCAAGGTAGTTTGTGAACTCTCATGTAAGATCTTTAATGATTATAGGATTTGTAATAATCACATTTTGGCTTGAAGTTATTCAATGACAATAATTATGGAGATTTCTTTAAAGTTAATGGTATTGTATGGAGATACTAGGAAGTTAACCAGTTTTAAGATGTTTGACATGTCAATAAAGCCTATAAATATGTGGTAAGACATAGCACCTTAAGATCTTGGGGTATAATAGTGATTTTTTACATTATTCCAAAACTATTCATTACTCCAAAAGTAAATTTTTTAGATAGTGAATTTTTTAACATCATTTTTCATTATCATCAGCACAAAATTCAAGAAAGAATTAAACATAGAAGGAGAAAAAATTGTCATAACAAAGTAGCAAGGAAAATGGGGCGATTAAATAAAATGGTAGGGGGATTAGGAGCTAAACATACCACAACCGTATGGTTTAGAAATAAACACCGCAAATATAAACTACTGGAAATGCATCCGCGATGCTCGTGCAATTCTAATGGATGAGCAGTTTTTTGGATTTTATAATAGAGATAGGATGTCAATAGATAGATGGTTAAGTTGGCAGTAAAAAGGGGACAATGTTTTGAAAGTAGCTACCTTGAAGGATAATGAGTCTCTAGATACGATAAATAAAAAGCATTCTTTAGATGAGGAGGATAATTTTAATGTTTAAAGCTAAAAGTAGTTGATAAATGTATTAATAAATATTAATTGATCCATACTAATCATTTGATTGATAACTTTTTAACTAATGTTAACGTGATGTTTATCACCCTAACTTTATAAATAAGTATAACTTTTTTCGAATGATCTATGTGGGACTCTACACTTATATGGGTACTGTAATAATGTTAAGAGAAGTATTTGAATTTTTTATACTTTTTAATTTTTATATTGAAAATTTGATATTTTGAAAATTTGCTTATCAAATTTTGGACCAAAAGTTTATATTTGCTAAATATCATATCTAATTAAATTCTTACTCGTCAAACGCTGCTACTTTATTATCTTGAGGAAGATGACATGATAAATACTAACTAGATAAAAAAATATAAGTTCAAATAACTAGAACTGAGCTATTAAATTTGATGAAAAGAGCTTGATTGCATATTAAATTTAACAATTTTAAACGTTATATGGTAATTTAAAAGAAATTAAATTTTTTTAGATAGTGATTTAGACATTATTTCAAAGCCAGAACTAGCACTTTTTCCCACGAGCTTGCGATGAGTCTAGCAAATGAAAGATAAGTAAGTGGGCTTTTGGTGCACTAATTTTTACAAATACCTTCCATTCAATATATAACAATTAGAATTTTTCTTAAAAATTTCACTAGTTTCTATATCTGTCATAAATTTAAATTTAGAGAAGCAGGTGGATTTTTTCTTTTGGAAGACTCCTATGTATCATAAATCAAATCGAATGTGCTTGTAGAAAAACATATCCAAACCTTCTCGATTTTTTCTAGTCAATAGGAACGAGGAAGTGTAGGTGCCCATTATTATTTAAAACGATATTCAAGAAAAAATCTAGTTAAGCTATTTGCATCACTAAGGACCTCATATAGGGTTCATATATACTACATTAGTATTTCAAGGAGCTCACTTTCTTAAGATTATCTCGACTTTAGCTCTAAGTTTTTTTACAAATATCCTTAATATTTATTTATATTACTTATGGAGACTCACAATACACAAATTTAAACTAACATAATATTAAAAGTAGGAAAAAGAAAAAAACTTTTAGACTCCTCTGCCAAGGACATAAAGAAGGAGGTTCTTAGCTAAGGACATTTCCAACGGAGGGAAAAAAAGTGAGAAGAAAGAATTAAAGGGAAAGGAAAATAGAAAGAAACAGTTAGTGTATTTTCTTTTTTTTCTTAATTTTAATTGATAGAAAGAAGAATGAATGAATGTGTAAGGAATATTTTGCAAGATAATATTTGAAAACACTCTAAATTATGTAATTATTATGTTATCCTAAAAAATTTTACAAGACTTTAAAAAATAATATTATAATTGAAATTTCAATAATTTTTCTTTATAAATCACTCCAATTTGGAGGTGAGAAAAAAGTGTGAGCATGACGGAAAAATTTTCCCCCAAAATTTATTTCTCCTGTTTTTCTTTCATTTTCTAATAGGAGAAAAATTCTCAAGATTCAAATTTTCGCTTCTCTCCCCGCTCTTTCCTTCATTCTAAACACTCTTTTAGAGTTGATGCCAACAACCGTGCAACGGGAAGGTCTTAGAGAGGTTCTCAGATTGGGATCTGGAATTGTCCAATCGGACAATTTTTATATTGCTGATTTCGATTTTCTTTGAATGAGAAGCATAAAAGTGAGAATAAAATCCAATGATTCTTCAAAGTTGGCTAGTTGTCTGAAAGGTTTGAAGAAAAAAAAAAAAAAAAAACGTTCTTACGTTTTCACCTGATATCTATTTATCTATAATACTAAAGCTAATAAGGCTTTTGATATATCTTACATGATAATATTTATATTATTAGGCGAAAAAAATAAACAAGGTTGAGTGGATAGCAGTTATTTTACTATATCTATATGAAAACTTGTCCTTGAGGGGCAAAAGAAAAAAAAAAAAAAAACAGAAAAGATAAAGCTCTTCTGATTATTTCTTTGACGATATACATTCTCATTGTGCTTTTTTCAAGATATACGTGAACGCGAATATTGAAAAAGTGAATTATTAATTTTTTCGTTTAAATTTTTTTATCATCTATAGTTTTAATAAACCGTATCGCGAGTCTTAAAACAGAGGAAATGTTAGCTTTTCTTTTGACCTCAGCCGTTGCCGTGATGGAAATCCTGAACACGGCACCTTTTGAAGAAAACAAACCAAAATTCACGATCGCATATTACCGAGGTTTGTTCTTCGAGAATCCAGATAAGCTATCAGCGGAGGACACACCGCGCGATTTGAATTAATTTTCACGGAATATTACTCAATCGAGGAGCTTCAACTCGACAACAACATCTGCTTACCGGTTTCATGTCATAACTCGTAATTTCAATTAGCATTATTGTACGAGAATAATTGACTAATCAGCTACTAGGGTCTTGTAGTTAGGGGCTCGATCACTTATTGAAAATAGTGTACGATTTGCGTTGTTTTAAGATACCCATTAATAATAATTTTATAATTAGTACCTCTAGAATCCTTTAAGCATTTTTTTTTTTCAAGGACTTCTAGACATCTCAATTACTAATGTTAGTATGTAAGAATAATTTGGAATATGACAAAATATATTGGAATATAATGGAATAAAATGAGAAGCTAAATGGTAAATATTTTTTTATATTTGGAAATATCTATAGATAGAAAGAAATTAAACATGTGTACAGTAATAATAGCAATAATTATAAAAATAATCTTAAATATTGAATATCATAATTAAATTAAAAGTAAAATAAGTAATTTGATTAATTATAATAAATGTGGGACGAATGAAAATTTTCTTTTTAAAACTGGAATTGTGATTTTAACTTTTAGATACACTTCCAAATATAAGAAAAGAGAATAGAATCTAGAATCGCAATTCTATTTCAATACATTCCTATGTATCAAATATGGCATTATAGTAAAGTTCTATATATTAAGTAACGTTGACATGGGTCATCTATTCTATGTATTATTAAGCCAATACCAATTTATTCAATCATAAATCCTCGTAAAAATTATTAATAATAGTTAAATTACCTTAAGATCCTTTCTTTCTTAATAAGGACTACCTTTTCAATTGCTCCCACAATCAACCAGATGATCTTCACAATTTCATATTTTGCAAAGACAATCTAAACCACCTTTTCATTTTCAAATTCAGTTTCATGATCTTCTTTAGATTGTGATGAATTTACAAGAGGGGGCAATGTCACAAACTGAAGACGACCTAGTCGTGGCAGACGCCATATATTGTACAAAGAACCCCTGATTGGTTACCCTTCCAATCAAAACTCTTCACACAATATACATGACTCTACAACCACTAGTTTTCCAAGAACACACAGATTCACATGATATCATCACATTAACATATTTATATAGAATTTGAACTACAAAACTTATATTACACAGTAATGGTGTACATCTAAGTCTACAATATTAGTAAAACAAAAGTACATAAGTAAAGGTCTACATTAACTATTTTTTCTCAATACACAGGACAACTCACTCTTGCCCAAGTCCCCAAGCTAACCTATGGCATCTCTCAACCAGGCTCTACGAACAGGCTATCCTGGAGCAAAAGTCTAAAGGAGTGTAAACCTAAACTTAGTGAGCAAAACCCTCAACCAAGTGAGCAAAACCCTCAATCACACCACAAGCAAGTTATAAGTACATTATATCCACACATATGAATGAATGATCAAATAGAATACCAAACAATACGTATAATTAACTAGTTCATATACGTAACTCGGATTTAACGCCCTTCGAAGTCAGGGTTAGAGTATATACGATACCAATCAGATCCAGGTATTATACTAGAACTTTCTTTACTATGGAACTCCACGCTCCGTACTCAAATCAAATAATTCTTTTATTTTCATAAAAACCAAGTTCTAGTATAATCGTGAGTAGGCCCACGCAGTCCACACTCACCCCTAAACTAAGGCCTCTAGACTTGACTCTTAGCTAGGCAGTTGGTGCCTCCAACACTTAGTATTCCCACGGGCCAAGGTAAGGTCATTTTGTATGAGTGCACCGTACAGAACCAATAAATGAATGATAACAACCCCCGAATGGCCTCTCTTTACCTCTGTGTGGTATGACGGCCGGAATTGTATCTATGTGATGCATGTTAATGCATGTTCCGGTTTCTTTTTATAAGCCAAGTATACTTAAGTTTAAATTATGCCGTGACCATTCAATAGTACACACAATCATTTTCTATACTACCATGCAACAAACAAAGTATTATATGTACTTAAGATAATTTCACATTTCAACATATAATATCATACACAAGCGTTTCCCAAACCCCACACAATAGTCAATTAACAATAATATTTAAGTCCATCATCTACATTTACAAACAAGCATGGAATCATAGGGTAAATACTCACTCAGCCATGGTGACTCGCCCTAATCGTAGTAATCGATTGGGAGATTTTCGCTCACCTTAGGATCACCTGATCATTGTGATTTAATAACATTAGTAAGTACTTGAATTAACTAATAATTCTAAACATCTAATTACCTAATTCTACTTAAATTACCATCAACTTTTATCCAGTTAGACCTTATTCTTAATCATCTGTAACTTTTTCATTCTATTTCCGATATTTATGAATTTATAGTCATTTTTTCATCTTTTTCGGGCGTATGTTCACACGGTAATGTCTGTTTTGCACTTTATGACCCGTGTTTTACGATATGAACTAAATTTATAGAAATTTTTAACTATGAAACTTAAGTACTCTTATTACTTATATTTATATCTTTTGTTTATACTTAATGATTTAGTTAACCCTTAAATTCTTATACTTAGAGGATTTTACTTTAATATTACTAATTAATGTACTTAATTAGGTATAATCTATTTAGAAAGTGCATTAGGGTTTACTAATTTAGGTACCTAATTATTATATACTCTTTTTATTTTCTTATTTTATAATTTATGCTTATGTTATCGCTTACATCATCATTTACTTATGTCATCACTTTCTTATGTCATGGCTTATGTCATCATGTGATTACATCATCACTTACTTCATCATTTTATTACATAAGCCTCACCTCATGCTTATGTCATGTATAAAGGTCTTATGTACATTTCGCTTAACTCCTTATATATATATATTTACTATATTTATATTTATATGAGTATACTTATACATATACCGTATTTATACTTGTGTACATACTCATATACCTATACGATCATATACATATTTCTGTACAATTTAGTGTGCCTAATTTTTCTCTTAAGAAAATCCTTCTAATATCATTCTTTTGTGTTTTTAAGTGTGTATTTAGTGTAGTATAGGTATGTATAGTTAGGTTTTGTCTTAATTTAGGTTACGTACATGGTAAATACCCATGTACAAAGATTCCCATACTTGTATTCTTTTAGTATTCCCTTATGTATATATACTTATGAGCACATATTCATGTATTCTTTTCTTCTTCTTCATGATTCCTAACTTTCTACACTTAAAGATGGGAACTCTATGCCCTCTTCTTCAAGATCACACATAACACATGTCTACTCATCTAATCTACCTAATTACCTAATTAATGAATAATATAATGTAACTTAATTACATACCTTAGTTTGTGTTGGAATTAAAGAGACAAAAAGAGAAGCGATGAAAGTGAAATGGAGAAGGGAAGCTCACTGGCAATGGTGGGGCCTTTTTGTTTTGTTTCTTTTTCTTTGTTTTGATTATAGAAGAAAGCAAATGGTGGGGTCTAGAAGGGGATAAGTGGATGGCAATTAAAGAAGGGAGGAGAAAAGAAAAACCAAAAAAAAAAAGGAAAGAAAAGCCATCATTAGAAGTTTAAATATTTTCTTTATGCATAAGTATCTTTTGTTGACTTTTCAAATTGTTGACTTTAGTCAACATGTATTGACTTGGTCAACCCTTTGACCTTGGTTAATATGTGTTGACTTGGTCAACTATCCTTAAGCATATGTAATTTTATACACATAATGTAGTAATGAAGGGAAATTAAGGGAAAAATTAAGGAAATGAGGTATTTGATGAATTAATTAGTAAAAATGGTTGATGAGATCTTATTTTAGGTATTTATAGTCAATATACATCATTTGATAAACTACTTTGAGTACTAATTAGAGTATTAAGGTTCACTATATTTAACCTAATCTTCAACTATACCTCTAACTCTATGTAATACTATCTTAGTCATATACTTAAGAAATAAATGTAATCTATGATTCATTATCTTAGTTTCTAAAGGACTACTTGAGGATTCAAAACATATATGCATAATTGAAAGTCATTTCTAACCTTTTACTAATGATTTAGCAAAATGTGAGGGTTATATTATCAATTAGGGTTTTAGGGTATATTATGATGAATTAGTGCATATATGTTTTTAAAGTGATCCTTTTAGGGTTTCTATCACTTTTGAATAGAATCTTTAGCATTTAGATGCATTTAGGGTAGAAGAGTTTCTTACGCGATTGATTAATTATTTTAGGGTTTTCTCTTTTACTAGCCTTATCGACTTCTAAATTGTCTAACATAATTGAGTCTATTTCAAAAGCTAAATTGAAAATTTTAGGGATTTACAGGAAAACATAAGCTTTCAAGGGCAATGAAGTTAGTCCTAATATAGCCATTTCGATACTTATATCATGAGTGTAGAGAGATTATGGGAGTTTAATCATTTATCAAGGAGGCCTCCTCCTGTATTTATAGGTGCTAGCTAAGCTATTTTAGGAAGGGGATAATTATCTCAAGATCTTCTTTAAATCTTGTGGAAAATACCTAACAATAGTTGTTGACTTTCCATATTTAGCTAAGTTGTTCCTACCTAATATTCATTCAATCCATGGGTAAGGCTTAGTTGATCTAACTTAGAAGGCTTAGGTTCCAAAAACTTGGAAGCTTTTGTTTTAGCCAAGCTAGTCTTGAGGCTAGAGACTTGGCATAAATTTTGAAAGTTGACATCAAGGGAGCTTACTTGGCTTTCTAAGGTTAGTTGAGATGTGAGGAGTTCTACCCAGATTTTGAGAACCATTTAAACTTTAGGAATTTGGCCCATGCTTTAAAGAGGTTAGTTTAAGTTTAGGCAGCCATGTCCTGCATAGTCTATCAACAAAATTTGATGCCTTGTTGTTTAAATATACTCAAATCATCCCACATTTTTTATTATTTTATTTTATAAATATTCAAAGAGTGATAATTGATTCCAAGAGTGCATGTTTTTCAAATTAAATATGATATCCTAAAATTTTTATTGTGTTAGGCTTATGTGACTTCTATTATGAGAAATATTAGATCTGATTAGCTGTATTGATTTTAAACAAAAGATCTATGAAATGTATTAATACGAATTTAATTTTTTTGCTTTTCTAACAATGATATTGGATTTTTTCCCTTTTATTATCAATCATTCATTTAATTTGATCAATATTTCTTTTCCATTTTATATTTAATCATGTCAATAATTTAAGCTCTATAGATATTGAGTGAATGCGCATCTACTAATTTATAATATTAGTGATTCATATGAGTCAATTTATGTTTATGCAATGCCAAAACACAAATAAGTTTCTTATTGTTAAGTTTTCTTTTAATATATTTTGATGATAACAAAAAGATGTGAATAAACTTAACAAGCTTTCTAAGAATGTAGGATGTTTTTAAAGAAAAGAAGTGTTGAGAAGAAAATAAGCTTGAGGTTATCTAGATTGTCAGAATGTATATCAACAAAAGATTAGAAATTCACAGTTTACATTCAATAATGTGATTAGCTGGTGTTTCTAAATTCTTTTTTGATTAATTTAAATAAATTAACTTCGATAAATTTCTAAGAAAGCCTAGCTCTACCTTATTGGGTATATTAGGGAAATATACTCAATTTCGTTCCACTAAAGTTGGTTAAGTCCATGGGGATTTAAGTTGGACTATTTTTGGATGCTTAAGAATCAGATTTGGAAATTTGAGTGATTAAGTTTTGAGCAATATATTTTCAAATAGTAAGATGATTCAAGGATAAAAAAAAGTTAGTAATAATCGAAAAAGGATTTACGGAGTTTAAGAAATTTTGTTAAGAACTCTATAATGACTTATTAGACAACAAGTGTTCAAAAAGTTACGAGATAAGGTTGTAGTCTAGTTCAAATTTGAAGATATTTTGCTTAAAGATAAAATTAACCTGATCTTTTATGAGAATCAATTTTTGATAAAGAATTGTTGGATAGTTTTGATAAGATTAGGATATATGAAGATTTAGTTATGTCCCTTCATCCTTATCCTTAATGTTTGAAATATTTTTCTGAAGTTCCATGAAATCAAATGAGGATTGGAACAAATCATCTCGTGCAACAACTGTCAAAAGATTCAAACTTGTCAAAGAAACAAATTTAGGAATAACTTGGTTCGATGTTTTAAAAATTCAAATTTTCGGTTTTTATTATCATGGGATATTTTTTCCAACAACATTTTGTATGTTGTTGTTACAAAGAGGTTGATCTAACATAAATAGAAGCAGCGCTAAATTGAGAAGTTGTACAGAAAAACATAAGAATTGAAATTCAAATTTCTCTCCTCAATATTAGGAAACTTTGTTAGAACCTACGTAAAATCAATTTTCATTTATACATTGTTATTGCTTTTGAGCAAAAAATTGTAAAGGATATTTGCTTATCTCATTTTCCTTGTAAAAGCTTTTTTGCATTTAGGAGTGTGAGAGGATTAGGGAGTTCTATGAGTCCTGTGTATAGCTTAGGAAGGAGCTAGTGAGATAGGATAGAGAAGTAACTGAATATCTTTGTAATCTTTCTTTGATCATTGTTTATTGAAAAGATTGGACTAGTGGAATGACACCAATGAGAAAGACTAAGTCCCCAGCAGTGGAGTTGTAAGAGAGCAGTAGGCAAAAGGCCGAAGCTCTATAAAACAATTGTCTGATCTTCTTACTCCCTATTTATTTGTTTCTGATCTTCATTATTTGTGCTTTTATCTTTCATGCCTTAAGTTAAACAATCAAATTTTCAACTACTATTACAACATTTAAGCTATTAAGAGGGGTTTTGTCTTTAAATTAACAAAATGTTAGTTTAAGAAAGATATCAATTCATTTAAGATGGAGACATACACTAAAGCAACCGACTATTAAGCTTAAGGAATTATTTAAAATGGAGACATTAAAGCTCCAAAAACACTTCTTATGATTAATGAAATCATGAAAGCTAAATTGAACTCAAAGGCTAAGAATTTGCTTCTTTCCACTATTACACATTTTGTGTTCTATTTAATCTCTTCTTGTAGTATAGCTAAGGAGATTCGGGATACATTAGTTTAGACACATGAAGGAACCGAGACCATTAAGGAGACAAGAATTAATACCTTAATGAAACAATACAAGACAATTCACATCGTCCCTAGTGTGGATATAAAAGATTCATTTAGCCATTTCACTGCTATTACTAATGAAATCATCTCTTGGAAAGAGAATAAGTGATGTAGATCTTGTTAGGAAAATGCTAAGGATCCTTCCTAAGGCATGGAATGCAAAAAAGATAGCTATTAAGGAAGCATATGATATGGCAAAACTTAGCTTAGGTCAACTATGTAGCAAGCTGATGGCTTTTGAAGTTGAATTTCTCAAGTTAGAAAATATGTCAAAAGATTTGAAGAGAAAGTTTATAGTCTTTAAGGCCAAGGAGGTTGAAGTAGAATTAGAAATTGATGAATCCTGTGAATATGAAGAGAAAGATGTATCAATGCTAGAAAGGTATCTAAATCTTCTACTAAAAAGGAAAGGTAAGAAAATTTATAATTCAAAAAGGTTTTCTTCTAACAAAAATAAGAACGATGTAGGAAAGGATTACAAAGAGAAAGAGGAAAACAAAATCAAAGAGAAGAAAGAGATTGTATGCTATATATGTAAGAAATTAGGACATATCAAGTATGAATGTCTAGTCTTGATCAAGAAAATGGATAAATACAAGAAGAAATGCAAATCGTTGATAGCTACATGGAGTGACTTAGATGAGTAAAAAGCTGAAGCAGAAAGTATAGAAGATGAAACCAAAGAAGCAAACTTATATTTAACGGCTCTTTTAGAGGTAAGCTCCAAATCTAAAAATGAATGTGATGATGAAATTCTAGAAGATAGATGTACTAAAATAAATAAGTTATTAAAAGCTCTTACTACAGCTAATGACAAGAACATAAGAATTGATAATGAGAATCGGATATTGATACAAGAGAAAGCTGTTATTATACAAACGAATAACGTACTAATAGATAAAAATGATATCTTAAAAAATGACGTGGAAGAATTACATGTTACTACGGAAGCGATATTTAAGGGGAATTTGATACTAAAGGAAGAAATAAAAAGCTTGAAAGAATGAGTAGATGTCTTGTCAAGTTTAATACTAAATACTTTCAAAAAATTTGATGAAAGTGATAAGAAACTTCAGCTGCTTATTTCATGTCAGCATATTGATCAATCTAAAACTAGATTAGGTTTTGAAAATAGTGATTTCTCACATTCTAAAAGGGAGATAATGTTTGTAAGACCTAGAGACACAAATAATAAGGAAATGTTTGATAATAAGAAAGAAGAAAAGATTGTTGAGCAAGTTCAAAAGTCAAGCAAAACCTCCCTTGATTAGAACAAAATGAGTTCACAAGTAAATGGATACTTCTAAAATTCGATTAGAAAGTATGTTAGAAAATATCAAACTCCAATCTCAAGAAATATAGTGAGCAGTAGGTATAAAATTTCGAAACCCTATGCTTGTTTCTTTTGCAATAAGCTAGGACAAATTGAAAAACATTGCTTATATGGAAATTTTAAGCTCAATAACTATCAAGCAAAAAATCAAAACACAAGCTTGAATTTTAAAGGACCCAAGCATTGCTAGGTTCGTAAACAAAGTTCATTTATCTATGATGAATGTAGGAACTCAAGGCTAAAATGAAGGGAATATGGTATCTTGATAGAAGCTGTTCGAGGCACATGATTGGAGATGCCTCATTATTCACAAACTTAGTTTGGAAAGAAGATAGTTATGTTAAATTTAGAGATACTGGTAGAGGTAAGATAGTTGCAACGAGTACGGTTGGTTTTCCTCCCCATACAATTGAAAATTTTTCACTAGTAAAACGACTAAAACATAATTTATGAAGTATAAGCCAACTTTGTGACAAAGGATATAAGATAACTTTTGAATATGACAAATGCACAGGTTTTGATAAAAATGAATCTAAAATCTTTGAAGGATGTAGGAAGAAAAAAATTTATTTAATTAAGCATGTAGAAGTTAATTCAAAAAGTTGTTTCTTATCTATGCTTGATAATATTTTTCTATGGCATACGAAATTAGGACATGTAAATTTCTATCAAATGGAGAAATTATCAAACATGAATTTAGTAAAAGGTTTACCAAAGTTAAGAGTTCAAAATGATATTCATTGTGCTACCTATATGAATAGTAAGATGAATTCAGTTTCCCATAAAAGCAAGAATGTCATCTCTACAAAAAGACCTTTAGAACTACTACACATGGATTTGTTTGGTCCCACTAGAATATTAATTATGGTTGGAAACAAGTATGGTTTAGTTGTTTGTTGATGATTTTTCTAGATATTATTGGATTTCGTTCCTTCGTCATAAAAGTAATGCTTTTAAAAAATTTGAGGTCTTTGCTAAACAAGTACATATTGAAAAAGGTGCATCCATAATTAGTTTAAGGATAGATCATGGAAAAGAATTTGATGACATTGATTTCATAACCTTTTGCAAGAACAATGGCATAACTCACAATTTCTCTACTCCATACACACCTTAACAGAATGGGGTAGTGGAACATAAAAATAGGACTATTCTAGAAATGACTATTAAAGAAATGAGAAAAGCCTTATTGAATAAAAGTAAAATAGTTGAGAATTTTTGGGCTAAAGCTACATCGACTGCATGTTACATTAACAATCGCATCTACATGAGACCTTTGTCAAATAAGTCTTCATATGAAAAATTTTTAAAGATAGGAAACCTACTATTTCATACTTTCATGACTTGGTTGTAAGTGTTTTGTAAAGAAAACAAGTAAAGCTTTAGGAAAATTTGAGGAATGAGTAAATGAGGCAATATTTCTGGGATATTTACTTTATTCTAAAGCATTTCGAGTTTATGATAAAGTATCCAATGTAGTTGAAGAATCCATCAATGTTAGATTTATTGAGGAAACGGGACAAGAGGATTATGATGATGAAGCACCTTGATCATTAAGAAAGATTTAATTCAATGAAGTAGTGTAAGAGTGTTAGAACCTTTGTCAGAAAGTCCCTCTAAATACCTTTCTACTCTTAGGAAGCTAGAAGGAATTTCTAATGAGACAACAAGGATTAAATCAAGACTAAATTCTGCTAAATTAGAACCATAGTCTCAAAGGTTGTTAGAAAGTAAGTCAGAAAGTTTTGAAGGTTTGCATACACCTCCTTCTACCTTAAGATTTAAATTACATCAACCTTTTGAACAAATAATAGGCAATGTTCATTCAGGTATTAGAACTAGATCTTGTTTTCAAAATATAGAGAATCATTTTGCATTGCTCTTTGAAATTGAACCTAATTCTATTGATGAAGCTCTATGTGATATTAATTGGATTAATATTATGTAAGATGAACTTAATCAATTCTAAAGGAATCAAGTGTAGAATCTAGTACCTAGACCTTATAATAAATCTATAATTGGTACTAAGTGGGTGTTCAAGAATAAATTAGGCGAAAATGAAAAAATTGTTAGAAATAAAGCTAGATTAGTAGCTAAAGGATATTCTTAAGAGGAAGGAATAAATTTTGATGAAATATATGCACCTATAGTAAGGTTAGAAGCTATCAGATTATTGCTTGCCTTTGCTAGCTTCAAAGATTTCAAATTGTTTCAAATAGTCGTAAAAAGTGTATTCTTGAATAGGTATATTAAGGAAGAAATGTACATTGAGCAACCCTAAGGATTTAAATATCCATTTAAGTCTGATCATATCCTTAAGCTTAAAAAGGTTTAATATGGTTTGAAACAAGCACTACGTGCATGGTACAAAAGTTTGAGTATTTTTTTTGCTAAGGAATGGTTTTCAAAGAGGTAAAATATATACAACTTTATTCTTGAAATACTATAATCATGACATATTAATTGTATAGATATATGTGGATAATATAGTATTTGGTTTTACTGATGAAAGTTTTTGTTAAGAATTTTCTATGTTGATGCAGATAGAATTTGAGATGTCTCTCATGAGAGAATTGATTTTCTTCTTAAGACTACAAATTAAACAGACTAATCATGGTATATTTGTTTATTAAGAAAAATGTTCCAAACAAATTTTAAAGAAGTTTGGCTTTGAAAATTCCAAAGCATTGTTAACTCCAATGAGTACATCTACCAAGTTAGACTTAGAAGGCAATGGTAAGAAAGTAAATGAGAAAATATATCATAGTTTGATTGGCTTCTTGTTATAATTGACTGTATCTCATCTTGATATTTTATTTAGTGTGTGCTTATGTATAAGGTTTCAAAGTGATCCAACAGAAACATACCTATTTGCTATAAAGAAAACTTTTAAGTATATCTATAGTACTGCAAAATTAGGAGTTTAGTATCCTAAAAATTATAATTTTAATTTGATTGGATACATAGATGCTGATTATGTAAGCTGTAAAGTGGATCGAAATAGTACTTCTAGTACATGTTAGTTTTTAGGGGACAAATTAGTTTCTTAGTCTTTCAAGAAACAAAATTCTGTTGCCTTCTTTATAGTAAAAGCAAAGTATATTTCTATTGGTAACTATTGTGCTCAAATTTTATGGTTAAAACAATAGTTGTTAGATTATGGTTTATCTTATAAGAATATTCCTATTAAATGAGATAATACAAGTTTCATAAACTTGACAGAAAACCCAGTTCATCATTCTTTATCTAAACACGTTAAGATAAGACAACATTTCATAAGAGATTACGTGAATAATGGAGATATATTAGTAGAGTTTATACCAATTAATAATCAATTGGTAGATATTTTCATTAAATCCTTTGAAAAAATTCATTTTGAATTTGTTAGAAATGAAATAGGGGTCTGTAATCCTTTTTTTTTAGTTGTTCTTGTTGTTGTAAATATTTTTTTAAGATGTAAAATACTAACATGTAAAATCTTAAAGATTTCTTTTTCTCCCATATAGTAAGTCTATTCTCTACGTGCAAGTAGGTACATGAGTTATTTTTCATCTCATGACCATTAAAGCACATTGCTTTTTTGTACTTAACAAAATCTTAAGTACGTTCTTTTCTTTGTGCTTAACAAAATTTTAGCACATTCAGAAGTTAAATAACTTCTCCCTCTTGATAACTTCCTACCTTACAATCTTTTCATATATGCGCCCTTCTATCTCTCCTTCTTTAAATTCTTGCATTTCTCTTTGTCAAACCATGCAACTCAGAAATTCAATCATAATTCAAATGGTTTTTCGTAGATCTAAGAAAAACCTAAAAATAGTCACTATGAACCTTGTGGATGAACCTTTTGACTCTACATAGATGCCTCATAGTAATCCAACAGAAGCTTTACCAAACCTTAACCCTAACCCTTATCCTAACCTTGTACTAAACCCCTATCAAGATCAAGATTCTAATCATTCTATGGAGATTGTGGAAGGAAAAAGTGAATCAGAAAGTGAGGCTTTAGAAGAAAAGACACTTGAAGAAGAAAAGAAAAGGAGAGCATCTCAAACAAGAAAATCGGTAACAAAAGTTGTAAAAAGCTTTGATTTTGAAGTTTCCTCTAAGAAAATCAAGAAAAAATCCTCACTAGATTAGAAAAGAAAGCGGTTTGAGGATTTTAATACAGGTCAAAAAGAGAGTTAGAAAGTTGTTAGAAAGATTTAAAGTAAACCTATTTAATTGAATTATTTCGATTTCTCATATTTCTCTAGGAACAGGTTATACATTGATAAACTGGTAGATTTTCTAAGGTATAGGAAATTGTATGAATTGAATGAAGTTATGTATGGTGAAATTGTGGTAGAGTTTTATAAAAATGTAGATTTTAGTAAAAAGGATGTAATAAAGTCTGAGATTAAAGGGAAGAAAATATAACTAACTAAGAATGATTTGATCAAATGCTTTTATTTATAGGATGTAAAAGATGATGTAGAGTTAGTAGGCTTATCCATGAGGGAATTGTTCAATTTGTTGAATGATGGAGTTAAAGTAACACTTGAAAAGAATGTTTTCATCTTTGACTTTGAGCTGATCGTAAGAATATTGAATAAGATGGTTATAAGTTGTATACTGTACAAGAAGGGCAATACTACAACTATGTCTATTGAAGATGCTCTAGACTTATTGAGCATCAAACTAAAAATGGATCTAGATATTCCGGGGAAAATTTTGAGATACATGCAAAGGAATGAAGATAGTAAGCCTTATGGATCTATGATTATGAGGTTACTAAAATTTAAGGGATTTAAAATTCCTAAGGTTTCAAAAATACTCATGCCAAGGTTTAAAAAATACTCATGCTAAGCAAAAGAATTAGAGGTTTTGTTTTTAAACATATGGGAATTTTTCTCAAGAATAGACTTTGGTTTACAGAGGATATGGCTGCTTATATTCATCCCCATAATAGGACAAGAATTTTCAAATTTATTGAGTTTGAACTTGAGGGGGAGTCACAAATCCTAGGAGTTAGAAGATCCTAAAAGGAAGGGAAAGAAACCTGTAAAACCCAAAAAGAAACAAAGCAAAGAGTATGCACCAATGATAGGGGGGGGGGGGGATCTTGATTTGGGCAAAAGGAAAGCTAGAACAATATCTTAAACTGAATCAGAAATTGACTTAGAACCTGTTTAGATCAACTCTGGGTAAACTTCTTCTGATCTTTTAAATTTTAGTAAGTTAGAGTTAGAAAAGATGATTTCTGAAATCATTGATGAAAAATTTGGTGAATAGAAGACTCAAAGGAAAACCAACACTCCACCAAATGTTTCACCTCACAAGTCTGCAACTCATGATTTGATACCTTCTAAAAAATTAGTTCCTTAAAAGCATTATCTTGTGATTGAACCAACAATTGCTACTGCTTTAGAAATTTCTCTAGCACTAGTACCATATGTACCAAAAGCTATTCCGCCACATTTTTCTGCTGAACCCGTCCAAAAGTCCTCAACAACTCAATCAAGTCTTGTAAAGAAGTATATACGCATAAAAACTATAGCTCATAAGAAAATCAAAGCACTAAAGAAGTTGTAACCCATTTAGCTGTATTTTCTATGATCGTGTCAGTTGTTCATTTTAGTTAATTCTTTTCATGTTAGTATCAGGCATCTACATAGGTGTCATGTTAGTCATAACTTATGTATTATGCCATTTGCCAATTTCAAGTAATGAATTTCTCGTTTTCACTATACATCTCATCCTTATATCTTATGTTTAGGGGGAGAACTTATGTTTTCAAGATGATAACAAAAAAGAGGAGTATAAAGCACACAAAAACCTATTAAATTAGAAAGTTCACGATATAGTCAAAAAGTTGAAAATTGATAAGAAAGCTTAAGTTATATTTCTATTTATGATGATATATGTTTTTGTTTATATATTGTTTTGTTATCATAGAAAAGGGGGAGAATATTGAGTTTTCTCTTAATATATTTTGATGATAATAAAAAGATGTAAATAAACTTAACAAGCTTTCTAAGAATGTAGGATGTTTTTAAAGAAAAGAAGTGTTGAGAAGAAAATAAGCGTTGAGAAGAAAATAAGCTTGAGGTTATCAAGATTTTCAAATTATATATAAGTAAATGATCAGAAAATCACAGTTCGTATTCAGTAATGTGATTAGCTGGTGTTTCTAAATTCCTTTCTGATTGATTTAAATAAATTAACTTCGATATATTTTTGAGAAAGCCTAGCTCTACCTTATTGGGTATATTAGGGAAATATACTCAATTTCGTTCCACTAAAGTTGGTTAAGTCCATGGGGATTTAAGTTGGACTATTTTTGGATGCTCAAGAATCAGATTTGGAAATTTGAGTGGCTAAGTTATGAGTAGTATATTTTCTGATAGTAAGATGATTCAAGGATAAAAAGACGTCAGTAATAATCAAAAAAGGATTATCGAGTTTAAGCAATTTTGTTAAGAACTCTATAAGGACGTATTGGACAATAAGTGTTAAAAAAGTTAAAAGATAAGGTAGTAGTCTAGTTCAAATTTGAATATATTTTCTTAAGGATATAACTGACCCGATCTTTTATGAGAATCATATGGTAAACTTCAAATAGAATTTTTTATAAAGAATTGCTGGATAGTTTTGATAAGATTAGGATACATGAAGATTTAGTCATATCCCTTCATCTTTATCCTTAATGTTTGAAACATTTTCTAACGTTCCACGAAATCGAATGAGGATTGGAACAAATCACCTCATGTCCTGTCAAAAGATTCAAACTTGTCAAAGAAACAAATTTAGGAATAGCTTGGTTTGATGTTTTAAAAATTCAAATTTTCAATTCATATTGTCATGGGATATTTTTTCCAACATTTTGTTTGAAGAAAATTCATTAGATAGTCGTTTACTGTTATAAAGAGGTTGATCCAACATAAGTAGAAGTGGCGCTAGATTGAGAAGTGTTATAGAAAAACATAAGAACTAAAATTCAAATTTCTCTCCTAAATATTAGGAAACTTTGTCAGCACTTATGTGAAATCGATTTTCATTTATACATTGTTATTCCTTTTGGGCAAAAAATTGTAAAGGGATATGTGCTTGTATTATCTCATTTTCCTTATAGAAGTATTTTTTTTTTTATTTGGGAATGTGAGAGGATTAGGGAGTTCTCTAAGTCTTATGTATAGCTTAGGAAGGAGCTAGTGAGATAGGATAGAGAAACAATTAGATATCCTTGTAATTTCTCTTTGATCATTGTTTATTAAAAAGATTAGACTAGTGGAACAACACTGGTGAGGAGGACTAGGTCCCTTGTAGTGGAGTTAGAAGAGAGCAGTAGTTGAAGCTCTATAAAAAGATTGCTTGATCTTCTTACTTCTTACATATTTATTTTTTGATCTTCACTATTTGTGCTTTTATCTTTCATGCCTTAAGTTAAACAATCAAATTTTAAACTACTATCACGTCATTTAAGCTATTAAGAGGGGTTTTGTCTTTAAATAAAAAATTGTTAGTTTTAGAAAGATATCAATTCACCCCTCTCTCCCTTCTCTTGACATCTTTCTAGGACCAACAATTAACTAATTCATTTAAGTCCTATTTATAATTTTTTTTATAATACCAGATAAGTTCCAAACTATAAAAAATACTATATGAGAGTCAAGTTGATATAATAATACAAAGATAAAGGACTTAATTGACTTAATTAGAATATAAAGGACCAAATTAACTTTTAGGACATACATAGAAGAATGCTAGGAACATTTCCCACTTTAGTTGCATGCCATGTAGACATAGTTAAGTTCGTAGTTTTAATATATAAAACTAGAATAAATTCCATATCATCAAAAGCTTGTATTATAAGTAACAACATTAAAATGGAAAACCATAGTTTTAATTCTCAATGTTTGACCCTTTTTTCCATTTCAACTCATAACCATTTTCTTTTATTTTTCTTTTATTCTATTTGCGTACTTACAATTTTTAAATTTTTACATAATAGAGCTTCTATTAATACTGTTAACTTTTCCGTCCACATTTGACACATAACAACACCTAATTCATTCAAA
This sequence comes from Lumnitzera racemosa, assembly GCA_024138005.1. Classification (NCBI taxonomy): domain Eukaryota; kingdom Viridiplantae; phylum Streptophyta; class Magnoliopsida; order Myrtales; family Combretaceae; genus Lumnitzera; species Lumnitzera racemosa. The sequence continues at coordinate 59,182,995 of JAMXBC010000007.1, forward strand.
TAATTAATTTAAATAAATAATGTAAGTGAATACATATAAATTAATTAAATGATAAAATAAAGAAAAACATAAAAGGAAAAGAAATGGAAAAAGAGCAAAACATTAACAAAAATTAGAATTCAATCATAGAAGAGGTTAGAATTGCTACCAAACAATATGTAGGTTACAGCTTACAAATTAAAGAGGGTAGTTTAATCTACTCTGAGTGGTGAGTGGCTGCCCATTACCTAGGGTTCAATAACTCACTTTTATTTCTTGGATCATGACCTACCGACTTTTTAGTAGTTCCCTCAACCACCTTAGCCTTAAGGTACTGAGGTTCATTTTTTTGAAATTTTCAAGCTTTTTCTTTTTATAAAATTCTACAATATTTTATTATTTTATGTTATTTATACATATTTAATATTTTTATTTATATCTATTATTTAGATGAATCATGTGCTACAATGTCTCTTTGTAGATGGAAAAATTAACAATATTGATAAAAGTATATGTTTATACACATTGGATTACATTGAGGATCAAGTTAGGAAAGTGAGAAAAAGAATTAAGGATTCAAATATAGAAGCAGTCAAACATTGAGGAATAAAAGTGTAATTTTTCTTATCATTGAGTAATAATACTAAAACTACTAGGTTGTTATAGCTCAAGAATTTTAGGAAGAAACCTAAATTTTTATGCAAATATCCTCCATAATTCATAACAATCTCCTTCCTCAAGCTCATCACTCTCTTTTTCTATAAAACCAATTTAAGTGCTGTAAGGTCAATAAATCTCCTCAATCCTCCATCCTTAACTTGATCATACTCCTTAACCTCACCCAGTTTCCATATTTCATATTAAGGTGTACTTTATAGAATAAGAGGTTGATAAAAGGAGTTTGGGATATGTCTCCCACCTCTATATTCAAAATTCTAATGGACTTCTCCACATTTTCTACTCACCATATCATTTAAGCTCATAGATGTGGCTTCTGGATAACTCCTTTGTTGGGTATTACACTTAAATGACGTGTGGCCACTCCTACATTACCAACATACTTACTAATTATAACTCATTTTCCACTCAAACAATCACAACAATCAAGACCACTATCAATAAGCAATATAAACCCCAAATTTTCTTAAATTTACTCCTTTTGTAACCAACCAAACCACTAAACTACAACCGCTCAAGAGAACAACAATTATATCCAACACAATCCTAGCATAACATCAAATCGACTAGGGATAAGTTTAACACTCAATTGGTAAATTCAACAATAAGCTTTCAAACTTTATATTCGAAACAACTTGTAGTAATTAAAATTTGGCAAAGACACCTTAATCTTAACATGAAAGCCAATAAAGATATGAACCTTAGCAAGTAAAGAACTAAAAATTAACAGCAATTATACTAAGCTAGAACTATAGTTAATAGCCATAACTACACTAGTATCTAAGCTCAGGGTCCTCAACTTATCTAATATTAGAACAATTGCCTTACCCTCGATAATGACTCAAATTTAACACAAATTTTATAAATTGAAAGCTTCAAAAACCACGTTAACCCTTAATTGACCAATGTGCCAAATCATCTACAATAATAATATCGGTGAGCATTTATTAAGTCATTTCCATGAGGAAAAGGGCTTATCTAAGTATAAGATTCTAACATGCTATTCTAATCAAGGCTAATCAAATAAAGTAAGTTGGGAATTGGAAGGAAAAGTAAATGCGAGAGCAAAAACAAAATAACTAACACAAATTATCAAAGGCATGGGCTTCGTACATGCTTCTAATGTAGTGGTGATGTTATGCTAACAAGTTATTAAGTATAGTTTTTCATTTAGTTCTAATGAAATTCACTTGAGTTCAATCCTAGGTAGGGCGTCTCACTCAGTTATGTAACAAAAAATCTCCTCTCGATCTCATTTTCTTATATAATGAGCTAAACATTTACTTCTTATCATGAAATAATTGTTCTAGTTATAGAAATTAGGGAGTCAATCACTTCTCGGTCTCATAACCTATCCTAATTCACTATAACTACATAAAGCAATATAAATTTAGTACAATCTCTACTCCCAATTTCCTCTTAGGTCTTATGGTTGTAAAACCCCCATCTAAACTCTATAAACTAATTGACAAAGGTAGGAGTTTTCATAAATAATCTCCTCTTAGTCACAAAATTACGATAACCCATTTAACTCCTAAGGGAATTGTTGATAGTCAACGTTAGATGAAGGTGAACTTGGTTTACTTGATGAAATTCAACTCTGAAAGAAAGAAAAAAATTAGGCTATAGGGATGTTAGGGGGACTCCAAAGGAGTCACTCCGATGGCTAAGAAAGATTTTAATAGTGAAATATAAGGAAAATGGGGAGAGAAGTAAAGTGATTGATATTTAAGTGTCTAGAAGAAGCTTATTGTAAGGTTACGACCTCTATTTATCGAAGACGGTTAGTAATTGCCTTACAACTATTGCCTCTAGAATCTCCATGTGTAGAATTTGAATTACAAACCACTCCTTAATGTCTTGAATTGTAGGTCAATTGTTGGTGGGTTATGGGTGGTTATTCATGTAATGATCTCTAAAATCACATGCCTATGATTGAATTTAAATCTTTTGTAGGTTCGACCAAGTCTTCCCAACCTCTTTATCCCTTAACCAACCTAATCGAGACCATCTCAATCTCCTTTCATGCATATGGCTCTAATTTGAGCTCATTCACTTCCTAAATTGTCAAACCCTTAGTGGTCGCAAGGCTAATAAGGAAAGTCAAATACTAGGCTTGAGAGGTCAAACATTAGCTCTTTTAAGTTGCTTGAAGGTTTCAAATGCCTTAGGATGAAAATCCCTATGAACATTTGCCCCTCGACTCTCTTTAGTGTCACTACTAAGGAGAGTACTATGGTGTCATGGTTCTCGAAGCATGTCCGACCTCTATTTATCCTGAGCTTATTGTTTTAACCCTACACCTGTCAGATCACAATTGATCTTGACCAATAATGACATGTTCTCAATTTGCATATAGGGGAAGACTCACGTCTAATCAATGACATTATGTATTTCATACATTAAAACTTGTACAGACATAATAATTACATGTGCATTTTTAGTAGTGTATTTTAATTACGAGTTTCTAATTTTTGTAGAGGAGATTTATCATATGGTTAGAAACTATAGGTAACTATGATGGATCTTGAAGTTTATTCCTACTTACTATCCTTTTTTTTCTTACTTTTTCCCTTTTTCTCTTTCTTTTCCCTCCATTATGTCTCTATATTAACCAATTGAACTTTTCCTAAAAAATTTAAACTTTCCATTAACATCTTTGCTCAAGGAATCCCTCTTCTTCCTTCATTATTCATCCATTTCAATCAATTTCTGAAGGAAACCATGTCCGATACTCCATCTAACAATAGTTGATATGGTGATTCAACAAATGCTTAAGATCGAAGCTAAGACATGTTCACAACCCATGAAGTAGCAAGTGTTTCTTCTTTAGAGCAAGCCATTAGCATGACAAATGTAGAAGATGATTACCCTTGGGATTTGTTTGGCTATACTATATTGGTAAGGGTTCATGCCTTCACAGCTTGGTGGATCTATAAAATTCCATTTGACAACTGTTCATTTGACAATGAAGCTAACCTTCCAGCTATTCCCTTGTATATAGGTATCAAGTATGATTTAAGCCCTGATGGCATCTTAAGTACACTAACAAAAAGAAAGAGTTTAATGACATGTGGCTTTACTTCTGTTCTACTCCTTGTTGATGGAGAATTAATCAACTTTAAGTCTACAAGCGCATAACATCCTTTAGAGAGCATGAGTTTACACATTTCAAAAAGTACTTTGAGGTGAGTCTTTGATTTCCTTTTATATTTTTGCAAGGTTTTTATTCACCTATCATCTCATTTGTCTAAGCATGTTAACCCCCAATTCTTATAGATTAATGATAGCTTTTGAGTGTTTGTGTGAGGACCTAGAGGCTAAGCTTACTTCGACCTTATTTCACTACTTCTTTACAATTAAATGAGGTGAGGGGTAGGTCTTTATATGTGCCCGAGCTAGAAGGAAAGTCTTGATTAAGCTTGATTCTTCAATTCATGATAGGAAGAAGAAATAGGTTGTGGATTTAAGACTAATCTTGACCTTCCTACATTCTAGTCTTAGTTGATTAAGTAGTTTGACATAAAAAAACCACTTCCGAATGACCAAGCTATCTATGATACAATCATGAAAGTATATAAGAACATTATTTCCTCTAAGATGTAGACATGATTATTGAAAAGTATTATTATGGAGCTTCAATCATCATAAAAATGAGGTTAAGGCCCTAGAAGGAACAAGTGCAATTTAAGGGGATGGGAATATCATGGAAGGTATAGACAAAGGTATAGTTTTGCACCATGAACATACATAATGTTTGCAATTCATCATATTGAATGGGACTTGCTAGTGGAGGAACCTCAACTAACTACTTCAAAGGCTAGGTGGTCTTCCTTGCCCTTACTCGGTATGACTTTCTTAAGTTGTTTTTTCATATTTACATTTTTCAATCTAACCTTCACTTGAATTTTATGTTGACATATAGCTCAAGAATCTAGATTCAAACAGTTTGTTTGCTAAGTTGAAGGCCGATACTATTTCGAAGAAGGATTAAGGAACAAAGAAAGTTGTTTTGTCCAAAACAATTACGTAAAGTCCCAAGAGTATGTACAAGCTCCTAAGGGTAGAGATATTTAGAAGAGAAAGGCTACAAAGGTTGATTTGCTGAGGAAACGACTTAATATCAAGCCTAAGGAACCCCTATTCATGATCCTACTAAAGAGAATGCCCTAAAGGAAGTCAAGGAAAAGTGATAAGAAAGGCACTGACCAACATAATGTGTGAACCCACAAACAAAGCAACCCTTAATAACAATTCATATTCCCAAAGCTCCATTTAAGAAGGAAAATAAGGAAATATATCAAAATTTCTCTCTCTAGCAAGTCAACATAGGTGATTGTGCCTTTGGCAATGGCAATATTGCTCTTAAGCTATTGGAGGGGATTCACCTTCCTAAGGATGTCAATCCAATCACCAAGAATGTCAAGTATTGCCAATCTGCTAACATTGACAATCTTCAATAGTTGACTGTTGCCAAAATATATGATGTAAGGGTCCAATGAATTATCATAAGAATCGGTGTTTTCATATTTCTCTTTGTAACTCTATTCTTTGTTTTTTAGTGTTCTCAACATCTGCTTATGATCATCAATGTATTAGTAAAGGAGAAGAAAGTGGTAAGACTTTCACCCATTCAAGTTCTTGGCCTTACTTTATACATCTTATTTTACCCATTTCTCCTTGTTTGTTTTTCTTGTTCAAATTGTAAAGAAGGCTAAGGATTAGGTTGCTCGTGCTAAGGCTGAGTAAATGAAACTTAGGAAAAAATGGGGTAAGGAGAAATCTATGTTAGAATAAGAGATGAAGAACTTAAATGAGATGCTGGACAAGGAGGTTGGGTTGAGGTAAGCAAAGTAGGCTGCCCTAATAGAGGAATAGAAGAAGAGCTCCCAGCTTGTCACTATCTTATAAAGGACCCATAATGAGCTGGATAGTCTTAGAGGTAAACATGCTGAGGAGGTCCACCAATTGCAGAGCTCATGTGATGAGTTGAAGGTCAAGGTTGTTGATCTTAAAGAAAATGTTAATCATGAAGCCAACTATGAGAAGGTCTTTCAAGAAGTCTAAGATGGTGAAGAGTATCTAAGCATACTTTTAGTGAAAATGCTGGATGTTGTCAACTTAGCTCAGGAAGAGATCTTAACTCACCATCTAGATTACGATTTAAGTTCTTTGGGTTTTGCTATTAGAGTTCGAAAGGAGGAAGCCCCCAAGCTAAAGAGAATGTTACTAAACAAGAAGTGGAGAATGACCAACCTATTGAAGGCGATAATATTTTTACTCTTGCCCAAAACGAGATCCAACATGCTATCCCTGATGCTCTTACTATCATCCCTCATGCTTATCTAACCCCTACTCATGATAATTCAACTATTAATGATTGAACTACTTTCATTTCATTTTGTTCTATGTTTTCTTTCTTTGGTAAGAATTCCTTTCTTACATTTCAATTGGAATGCTAACCTTTGTTTTCATGTACAAGTATTTATATTTTTATTTTTCATGCCTAGAATATTGTATAAACTCTCATTCATTTCATAAGTGAGTTATGCTTCCTGCTTATTCATGATTCTAGCTTGTAGTAAATAACATAACACCCTTAGTACCTCATATCTGTGCTTATCTCAAGAGTTTTAAGAGTTTTTAGCCTATTGCTATTTAGCAGCTTAGGGTTTTAGATAGCTCATTGTTTGTACTTATCTTAAGACTTAGAGTGCTTGAGCTTATTCCTCCTAGATGACTTAGGGTTTTTTTATAACTCGTCATCCATATTTATCATAAAACTTAGAGAATTTTAGCTCGATCTTTTTTTATCTTCAATTTAGGACATCCTGTTACTATCATCCATTGTTTGTTATAGGATTTAGGGATAACACATTGCATAGTTTGCTCATCACTATGATATGTAGTGTTTAGAGATATTTTTACTACTCATGATTCAAGAGAATTTGGAATAGAGCCTATTAACCTTTTGCATTAGTGTGGGCCAACGATACAAACCTTGGATCGATCACTCTTTGAATCAAACCTTTAATGTGAAAAGAAAGATACTAAACAAAGCATAATATCAAAGAATATCACATAAGTGAAACATTCCATTATCAACATCATTATGAAATGTGAAAGACAAAGACATTAACATAGGACTCTATACACAAATACTAACAATCTAACAACTTCGCAAAGTAGAACAATAAGAATTGTTCTAATGAAACACACAACTCATTATTGCATTTTAAATTACAAATCTAAATATGTTTCTTTCTCCAAATAGGTCAGTCACTCAAAGTACAGCCTTAGATTATCTACATTTCAAGCTCAGGGAATAGGTTGACCATAAGCCCTTCCATTCCCCCATAACCTTTTTGACCCTTGTAGGGTCTATCCATGTTGGAGTCAATTTGATAAGAGTCAACCCCTTAGACCGATCACATGAAGCTTAGCTAGAGGACTCTAAGGACTCACTTGGAGAATATTAACTTGGAGCCATATCTAAGATAGAAATTCTTATCCCAACCTCTATGTTTCCCTTTTTTACCAACTTGACTGCCTAACTTTTACATTTGCTAGACTTACTAAACAACTATACTATGATAATATACTCAAGGATATAACCTTAAGACTATATGAGCCAAGCTCTCAAGCCAACCACAAACGTTCGACCCTAACCTATGTTGACTACTCTATAATAGGACTGATTGGGCCCTAACCTGATTCAGATTAGGTCGACTCCTGACTGCAATTCTTTTCGTTTACTTTTACTGTATTATTGACATCTAACCACTGATTGACGCGTATCTCCTGGCATGATATTTTAGAAGGATTCTTTACTTTTTCATACTGAATATTCTTTATCTCTTTATCCTTTTTAGTATGTCTTATGTAACCTAATTATAAGAATACCATTTTGTCTTTTCATAAATGTAAAGTAATCTTAGTGGATGGGTATATAAACCCCCGCTTAAGTGTACATAAACATCAATTCTCAATATCATAATTTAATTAAGTTTCCTTTGAGCAATCTTTGTATTTTCATTACCTTTCAACTTTTATCTATTCCCTTTAGTAAGGAGTAGTGGCATATGACCCTTCAGTTCGAACCGATGAGCCATATCCAGTAGATTGTAGACTAAGTAGGATTGATTGGTGTATCATATCTAATTGATAGTTGCCCAAGCTTTGCTAGCTTTTTCCTTGTTTTCTTTTGGATCGTTTCATTGTGGTGTTTCTTCATGTGTCTGACCTTAGACATGCATTAGCTTCACTAGCTTTGGTTTGTGTTTGCTATTTATGGCTGTTGTGTTTCTTCTGTAGCTATTTCTCATATAAAGTAATTTTGGAGTTGTGAGTTGTATAGTGGAGGTTATTGTGTTAGTGAGATAAGTTCTTTATTACTCTGTTATTTTGCTATGAAAATAGAGCAAGTTTCATTTTTGTCTTGTTTGGGTGATTACTTAGTGTTAAAGTTGTTAGAGTGTGTCAACTAAAGTTTTGAGTAATACGGTAGCTATATTTTTTGTGTATTGTGTTCTTAATTTGCTCAAGAAGTATTGTACCATATCAGATTCAAATGTTTATAGCATTATTAGTAACCAAAGTTGTGGTGCTTAAACTAGTTATGGTCATAATAGTAGTAACACTCTAAGGTCAATTGGTGATAAGCTTAACAAGCTCACTAATCTCGTTAAGAACCTAGTCATCGTGATGCAAGTTAATAGACAACAACTTTAGGGAGTGTAGCACCATAACCTACCAGAAAATACTCTTGAGAGACACTATGGCTAAAGTAACTGAGCTAATCGCCCAATTCAACCCCCTTAAGCTGGAGGAGTTACAAACTAAGCTGTTAGATGAAGATTGGAGTTGGAGGAGATGGAAGAAGATGATGAGGAGATAGATGCTGAGTAGTATGGTGAGGAAGAAGAAGAGGCTGATTATTACCAAGCATAGGAATGAGGATGCCGAGCCCTTTGAGGACTAGATAATGTCAAGGTCCGAATCCTTCCCTTCAGTAGAAGTAGATATGTAGACGAATACTTGGAGTAGGAAGAGAAGGCCGAGAAGGTGTTTGACTGTTATGGATATATAGATGCTGTCAAGGTCCAGCTTGCTGTACTAGAGTTTACTGGGTATACCATAATGCGGTGGAAAAATCTAACTATAGCTAGAGTAAGGGATATAAGGCAAAGAGTAAGGACTTAGGATGAGATGAAAAGGTTGTAAAGGGTAAATTCATGCCTGATACCTATTTGTAAGATATATTTTGAAAGTTGTAAGAGCTTCACTAAGGAGGATAGTCTATTGATGGTTATGTGAGAGAGTTCTAGATGTACATGATCTAAGCCAATGTGGAAGAACTAGAGGCTTACATCGTATCGAGGTTCATTTTCAGGCTTAAACATGAAATTTACAACATTATAGAGGTGTAGAGGTTTCATACGTTAGAAGAGGCAATTAAGATAGCACAAAGGGTCGAAAAATAGAGAAGTACTTCAAACCAACCTAGACTAACATTTTTCGAAGCCCCTGCTTCGAGCTAACCTATTCATGTCAAGCCGAAGAGGCTATAACGAGATGAGGAAAGAATGATCGACCTGATGAAAGCTAAGTAAGTCAATAAGGTCGAATAGGCCAACTGAGTCAAATTAAGGCTAAGCCGACCTTAAGAACATATGAGAGAGGACAAATCTTTAAACAAAAGACTAATAAGGTGAAGTGCTTTAAATACTTAGGCTTTAGACACATGGCCACCAAGTGTTTGAACCGACATGCTATGGTGTTCCAACGAGATGTCATGGATAGCATTGATGAGAGTAAACTCGAAGAGGAGAAGGATGTTGTAAAAGCTAAAGCTAAGAAGGAAGAGGAGACCTATGTCTATGCTAACCAAAGATGAGTGCTGACCTTAGTACTAAGACGAGTATTGAGTTCTTTACCGAACTTCGAGGAAGACCAAAGGGAAAATTTGTTCCATACTAAATGTACCATCAGATGACAATTGTGCGCCATCATAGTGGACAGAAGAAGTTGTACCAATGTAGTTGCACAATCTTTTACACAGAGGATAAGTCTACTAACCTCAAAGCATCCCCGACCTTGTAAGCTACATTGGCTTCATGATAAGGGTACTTTGCACATGACTGAACAAGTAACTATACCATTCAGTATTTAGAATGTGTACAAGGATAAGGTAGTATATGATGTCATCCCTATGGTAGCTTCAAATTTGTTACTTAGAAGACCTTGTTTATTTTATCAACGTGTTAGTGACGATGGATATAAGAACACCTATGCCTTTGTTAAGAATGGAAAGAAGACTGTGCTGAAGCCCATGACCCCATCTTAAGTAAACGAAACCTATAATTAGCTCACTTGAGCTAGTATGAAGAAGACCTTAGTGATGAGTTGAAGAGAGCTCTAAGTTGCTGAGAAGGCTGAAGAGCTTATGTTTCTAATAATTAGAAAATTGCTAAAGATGAGAGATTTGAAGGATGTTCATGATGAAATTCAAAGGCTGATTAATGAGTTTACCGACCTATTTCTTGAGGAGCTGCTTAAAGGATTAATCCTAATCTGAAGCATAAAGCACTGTATTGATCTATAACTAGGTACCACCTTATTAAATTGACCTACATACAGGATGAACCTAAAGTAGGCTATTAAGCTAACATGATAGGTAAATGAGCTCATAGAGTGAGGATTTGTGAGGGAGAGCATAAGCCCATGTACTATACTGATTCTACTCATCCCAAAGAAAGATGGTTTGTATCGCATGTACATCGACAACTAAGCCATTAATCAAATCACTATCAAGTATAGGTACCCGATAATGAAGCTCGATGACATGTTGATGAGCATTATGGTGCTAAAACATTTTTAAAGATTGACTTATGAAGTAGGTACCACCAAATTCACATGAGATTGGGTGATGAGTGAAAACTATTTTCAAGACTAAGTATGGTCTCTACAAGTAGTTGGTTATGTTGTTCGGACTTACCAATGTGTCAAGCATATTCATGAGGTTAATGAACCATGTGATGCATCCTTTGATCAAGAGATGTGTGTTTGTATACTTTGGTGACATATTGGTATATAGTGCTAAGCTGAACAATGTATTCAACATCTTCAACCACTATTTGACATCTTACGATTGGAGTAGTTATATGGGAATTTGAAGAAATATACATTCTACCATGATGAAGTGGTTTTTCTTGGGTCTATAGTGTTATGGGTAAGAATCTAAGCATATGAGGAGAAGATCCAAGCTATCTTGGAATGGCCGATGTCGAGAAATGTTATTGAGGTTCGAAGTTTTTATGGCCTAGCTTCTTTCTATAGGTAATTCATCAAAAACTTCAGTACCATAGTTGCCTCTTGATTGAGCTAACAAAGAAGAGTGATAGGTTTAAATGGAGAAACTTACCACTACCCCCATCTTATCACTACCAAATTTTGACAAGCCCTTTGAATTGAAATGTAATGCATCGAGAATTGGAATTAGCGTCGTCTTGATGAAGGAACATTGACATATTGCCTACCATAGTGAAAAACTTAGTGGTGCTGCCTTAAACTATTTTGTATATAAGAAAGAGTTAAACTCTTTTTTTCAAGCTCTCATTATTTGGCAACACTATTTACTACTACAAAAGTTTGTAATTTACATCGACCATAAATCATTGAAGCATCTTAGGAGTGAGAACAAACTCATGAAGAGGCAAGCCAAGTGGTTAGTTTATGGAAGGATTTTCATATGTGATTTGACACAAGAAGGGAAGTGTACATGTAGTCATTGATGTTCTATCCCCTTAACAAACCTTGTTAACTATTTTACAAAAAAAATTATTGGGATTTTCGCTCATCACCGAGCAATATGCTAATGATCTTCATTTTGATCCTATTGTAAAGTAGTGTAAAGATGGCGTTGCTATTGGAGGCAATTATTTCCAAGATGGCTATCTCCCTAAGGAAAGAAGGCTATGCATACCAAACTATTCCATGCATGAGCTGTTGCTTAAGGAAGCTCTTAGTGGTGGATTATCTAGTCACTTTAGAGGGACCAAGATGGCCAATTTATTGAAGGAAAATTTTTACTAGTCCGGTTTAACTAAGGATATCCATAAGGTAGTTGGTAATTATGAAGTGTATAAGTGAGCTAAGTGAAAGATAGAGCCTTATGAAGAATACATGCCCCTACCAATGCCAACCTTACCTTGGGCTAACCTTAGTATGGACTTTGTTCTAGGGTTGGCTCAGATATCCATAAGGTAGATGCTTCAACAAAATGGTGCACTTTATTTCGTGCCATTGAACTAATGATGCTTTAAATATTATTGATTTATTTTTGCTAGAAGTTGTCTAACTACATAGATTTCCAAAGAATATCATTTCATAGTGGAACATAAAATTCTTAAGTTATTTTTGGAAGAATCTATGGAGAAGGCTTGGAATCAAACTTATGTTCAACTCTAATTGCTACCTTCAAACTAATAGCCAAACTGAAGTAGTAAATAGGACACTAGGGAACTTACTCAAAACTATTATAGGATAGAACTTATGGGACTAGGTTTTGTATCCACCAGTTGTGGAATTTACATATAACCAAACTATCTATAGCACCACTAGGAAGACCCCATTTATGGTTATATGTTGCTTCATTCTTACTACCTCCTAAATATCATCAGCACCCCTACAACTATTAGAGAGTCAAATTAGAGTTGACCAAGTTCAAGAGTTACAAGAGCTATACCAATTTTTAATTAAGAAGATCACTAAGTTCACTAAAAGATTACAGGAGTTTGGTAGCCAAGATTGCCAAGTTGTTTCCTTCTAGCTAGGAGACTTATTATGAATACAACTTAATTGAGAATGATTCCTACATATAAGACAAAGTAATCTATCTCCTCGAGCTGATTGACTATTCAAGGTCCTGAAAAAGGTCAATTGCAGTACTTACTAGATTGTGTTACTTGATGACTATGGTGTCTCCCGTATGTTTAATGTATTCATCCTGATTCTTTACCAACCAATAGAAGACTTGGTGAGTGTCCTAGAAGAAGAGCCAGAGACCATTTCAGATTTGAGGACAAATCTTTCCAACCCATAGGCAAATGATAAGAATCAACCCCCTAGACCGACCACATTAATTTGAGCTAAAGAACTCTAAGGACTTATTTTGAGAATACTAATTCAAAGCCTTATCCAAGATAGAAATTCCTATCTTAACCTCTGTGTTTCTATTTGTTGTTGACTTAACTAGCCAACTTTTACTTATGCTAAACTTGCCAAACAATTATACTATGATAAGGTATCCAAGCATATAGCCCTAATACTATATGAGTTGAGCTCCTAAGAGAACCACAAACGTTTGACCTTAACCTATGCTGACTACTTTATAGTAGGATTGATTGGGTTTTGACTCAATCTAAATTAGGTCGGCCCTTGACTGCAATTGTTCTTGCCTACTTGCACCATATTATTGACATCCAACTACTAATCGATACATGTATTCTAGCATGATATTCTAGAATGATTCTTTACTTTTTCATGTTGAATATTTTTTGTCGCTTTTACCCTTTTTAGTATTTCTTACATAACTTAATTGTAAGAATACCCTTTTATCTTTTCATACTTATAAAGTAACCATAGTGGAAGAGTATATAGACCCCCAATTAATTATATACATACATCAATCCTCAATATCATAATTTAATTGAGTTTTCATTGAGCAACCTTAGTATCCTCGTTATCCTTCAACTCTTATCTATTTCCTTTAGCAAAGAGTAGTGGCGAATGACTCCTTAGTAGAGGCTAAGTAGCATCGATTGGGGTATCATATGTAGTTGATGGCTACCTAGGCTTTGCTAACCTTTTCCTTGTTTTCTTTCAGATCATTTTGCTGAAGCATTTCTCCATATGTCCAACCTCGAAGATGCATCACAATTTCACTTGGCTTTCCTTTGCTCTAAGAGCTTCCAACTTCTTCCATACTAAATCACTAAGTTAGAAATACTTATGCCTGACTTGTTTGTCATAGTACAAAGCTATAGTTGTTGGTAAGTGGTTCAATAGGCTTTTGCTAGAGCTTGGGTCTCATGGATAGTATTGAAATTTGCTTAGAGGCTAATGTCGTTGTATTAGGGGTCGTAAGCTCAAACCCTTACACTTTGAATTTGGAGCTCAATTGCCAGAACTACTTTGGATCCAAAAGCTAATATAAAAAGGGTATAGTCAATCGAAGTCCTATGTATAATCTACTAACCCCATAAAACATTAGGTGGCTCATTTGCCCACTTGCTCCTTGACAAAAAGCACAAGACACTAATAAAAATGATTTGTTTACAGATACTTTATAAATGAAGAATTTCAAAATAGTATCATCTTAACCGACTAGAGTATCGGGTCGTCTATAGTAATAATACTGATGAGTGTTCACCTGGTCAAATTCTAAAAGGAAAAGGGATTTGACTAAGTACTAGATCCTAATCTGTTACTCTAATCTATGTAAATCAAAGAGAGAGTTTATGATGTGCCTTTGGGTCGGATATACAGAGGAGCATCACAATGAATAGAATTCAAAAGAAAATGAAAGAAAATAAGCAAAGTTTAGGCAACTACCAACTAGATGTGATACATTAATCAATCGTGTTTAACCTACAATCTGTTAGATATGACTCACTAGTTTGAACTATAGGGTCACTCGCTACTACTCCTTACTAAAGGGAATAGATAAGAGTTAAGGGTGAGTGAGAACACTAAGGTTGCTAGAAAAATAAGTATGTAATAATTTGATATTGAAGTTATTGATGTCTATGTACAAAATGAGGGGGGGTTATATACTAGCCCCATTAGGCTTATAAGCACCAATGAAAAGAAAAAAAAAAACGGTTAATTTACAATTAGAATACATGAAATTTACTAAAAGGGTAAAAGAGACAAAGAATATTTGGTATGAAAAAGTAAAGAATCCTTTTGAAACTTTGTGCAACAAAGATACGTATCACATGGCGGCCGGTTGCTCTAAAATATAGTACAATTCAAATGAAATGAGGAAAAAGAGGGTATGCAATCAAAGCCGGCCTAATCTAGACCAGGTCAATCCTCAACCAATTATTCACTAATGAAATTCACCTTAAACTATAATTAGATCTTAGTAAGTTCGAGAGCTCGGCTTTAGACAGTTGTTGAGGTTGGTATGCTTGAATGTTGTCAGGATTATGGTATGGTGGCTTAATAGGTAGGCATACCTGCTCGAAGGGTCGATATGTCTACTCGATAGCTTTGAAGACAATGTTGGTGTACGAGAGAGCTTAATACTTAAGTCGGCAGTAAAGCAAATCATAGAGATCGGAGTAGGAATTCTTGTCTTAGATGGGGCTACGAGCTATTATTCTCCTTATAAGTCCTTAGAGTCCTTTGGGGGTTAGAAAGATTTGACCTCAAATCTAAAGTAGCCTCTAATTCTTATTCTTCTAAGGTACCTATAGGATCTTCTTCTTTTGGTCGTTGGGGAATCAAGTTGGATACATTGAAAGTGGAAGAAACACCATAGTTCTCGAGTAACTCGATTTAGTAGGCATTGCAGTTGATCTTCTTTAGGACCCTAAATGGACCATCAACTCGTAGGGATAACTTACTTTATCTTAGGTGTAGAAATCACTTACAATTAAGGTAAATCCATGCTAAGGCTCTTGGCTTGAAAGAAACACTTTAGTGGCCTTAACTATCAATCTTTTGTTGTCTCTAATTGAACATAGTAGTCTTCTATATCATATTTTTGCGTGGCTCCTACAATTCTTAGGCTCGGTAGACTCCAAATTAATTCTCTTCAATGGCTGTTAGGGTATCAATTAGATTTAGTAGAATAATGGGATTGAGGCCATAGGTAACCTTAAATGGAGTCTTCCTAATCCTTTAAGTTCTTTCCCACAATAGCTCTAAGCAAGTTGCCTATCATCATGTTCATCACTTCAGTCTAGCCATTAATCTAAAGATGGCTATCGGAGCTGAACATAAGTTTGGTCCCTAGTCTTCTCCGAAGAGTCTTTTAGAAATAGCTCAAGAATTTTGTGTCTCAGTCTAAAACAATAGTTTTTAGCACTCTATATAGTTCAAAAACTTCTTGTAAAAAAAAAAAAACCAGTAATATATAAAGCATTGTTAGTTTGATGGTGTGGTATAAAGTGTGCCATTTTGCTGAAGTGGTCTACTAATAAAAATATTGAATCTTTTCCATAGATGTTTAGGACAACCTCAAGACAAAGTCTATGCTGAGGTCAACCTAAGGTAAGATTAGTGTTAGTTAAGCATAAACTATCCATGGGTTTCTCTCTTCCCCTTAGCTTTTCTACATACTTAGCCACTTTTAACTACCTTATAGACATCCTTCGTCAAACCAAGCAAAAAAAAAAAATTTCCTTCAATAGATTGGCTATTTTTTTCTTTCTAAAATGATTGGATAATCCACCATGGACTTCCTTAAGCAATAGCTCATGTGTGGAATAACTTGGTATACATAACCTTCGATCTATGAACAAATAGCCATCTTTGAGGTAATATCCTCCAACAACAACTCTTTCTCTATACTACTCAAGAATGGAACCAAAATGGTGGTCACGAGTGTATTGCTCAGTAATAAGTAAAAATCATAGTAACTTCTTCTACAAGGTGGTCAGTAAGGTTTATTGACGTAACAGAGTGTCGGTGTCCACATTAATGCTCTCCTTCTTTTACCAAATCACATATGAAAAACCTTCCATGAACTTTAGTCACTTGCCTTGCCTCTTCGAACGTTTGTTTAGACTCCCAAGATGCTTCAAAGACTCATGGTCAGTGTAAATAACAAACTCTTAAGGTAGTAAGTAGTGTTGCCAAACAATAAGAGCTCAAAAAAGAGAGCACGACTCTTTCTTATACATAGAATAGTCCAATGTAGCACTACTAAGCTTCTTTTTATAGTAGGTAACCAGTCATTGTTATTGCATTAGGACAGTACCAATTCCAATGCTTAATGCATCATACTCCAACTCAAATGGTTTTCCAAAATTAGGCAAAGCCAGGATAGGGGTATAGGTGAGCTTCTCTTTGATCCCCCTAAAGTTCTACTAAGCTTGGTAATTCCATTTGAACCCTTTACTTCTTAGTCGACTTGGTTAAAGGGGCTATAGTAGTATTGAAGTTCTCGATAAATCACCTATAAAAAGAAGCAAGGTTGTGAAAACTTTGTACTTCAATAACATTCTTTAGCATTGGCTAATCCAAGATAGTTGGGACCTTCTTCTCATAAGCTCGAATTCCTTCTCCTAATACCACATGCCCAAGAAAAGCTACTTTATCCTAACCAAATGTATACTTTTTTTAAGTTCCTAAATAACTTCTTAGCTCACAAAAGATGAAAAACAACTCAAATATGTTGAACACAATTGTTCATGTTAGAACTATACACCAATATATCATTAAAATATACGGCCACATATCATTCGATTAGAGGGTGCATCAAATAGTTCATAGTCCTTGTAAATGTACTTGGTGTATTAGTAAGTCTAAATAGCATTATTGAGTTTGGTTTTTTCCTCCTAGTTTTTATAAGTTAGTCTTCTTTAACCTAACCACTATTAAATCCTACTCATTTAGCATTGACCTTTGACTAGGGTTTAAAGAAAATTTGTTTTTTTATATACTGAAAATGTTTTTTGGAGTCGCCGCCTGATTAAAGTTAGGAAAAAGAGTTAAATTATAATTAATTGGGTAGATTGATTATAGCCTAGCTATTGATCTTTTAATAAAACTAATTTTTGTAAATAGTTTTAGAAACTAGAGAAACTGGTCTGAGGGTTAGGAATTTTAAACCCCAACGAGTACCATTAACTTTCCAAATTTAATCTTAATCTTAAAACTTGCCTTAAAAAAAACTATTCTATTAAGTGAAGCTCGGTTTATTGGTTAACAAATCGAATTAAGTAATTTAAAATAAGAAAAATAATAAAATAAAATAAAAAGGTTTTTTTGATTTTTACCGTCATCCCGTAAGTCCCTACGTACCCTCAATTTGAGATTAAACATATGTAGTTCTTTTTTGAAAATTTTAGCAAGTTAATATATTTTAACTTTTGAAAAATGGTCAAGTTTACGTTTTTACCTAGTTTAATTTATTTAAGAAAATTATTCTAAAGGGCCCTAATCAATGTCTATTTTCGGAAATTCTAAATGAGATCCTAATTTTGAAAAGCCCACTTTTTTTGTTTATTAAAAAGAACTATTCTTTTCCCTTCTCTTTTTTGTTTTGTTTTTCTTCTTTTTTTTTTCTTGTTTTTTTTTTTTATTATTACACTTACATGGAAGGAAATAAAATAAATAAATAAGGAAAGAAGTAAGTAGAAAAAAAGTGCAGACCGGGGCGGCTCGAGTCAACTTAGGTCGACTTAATGCTAGCTCGATTAGCTTAGGTCACCTTAAGTTATCTTAGGTAAACTTGGTCAACTTTGATTGGCTTAGGTCAGCTTCAGTTAGCTTAGATTAACTCGGGAGTTGGATTAGTGTGTCTAACTTGGGGTTTTTAGGAGTAAGGAATCTAATGGTGGTGGTGGTGGTTTTTTTCGAAAACTATAGTAAAGGAGGCTATTCTATGGAGAAAGATTGTGCTAGAGAGAGAAAGTGTAGTATGTGCGCTCCTTGGAGAGATTCTTATGCTTCTATATGTTGAAAATGAAAGACAAACCCCTATTTATACTATAAGCACAAAGCTTAAGATGAAAAAGTCAAGAAAACCGAATTAAATTGTTGGAATTCATTAATGGGTTTTAACTCGAAAAATGAATTTTTTTACACATTTAAGCTCAATTTTAATTGCATAGATGATTAAATTTGGACAGATTTTGGGATGAATTCAAAAGTAGGCTATATTTATTACACGATTTCACCATTAATTCGGTGAAATCGTATAATAAAATCAGCAAAAAAATGGCCTCGAACAGAGCATGTATGGAAGGGAAAAATTGGAAACAAGGAGCTAAAATTGCAAAAAAGGAGTAAAGGGTCACAGGTCACGTATGGGGCGCATACTACTTGCCCCCATGCATTTGTTTGAAAATAAAATGGGGTGTGTATGCTCCCCTCGCCCCCATCCCTCCCCCCCCTCCCTTCCCTACCTAATCCCCTAATCCCCTAATACCCCTACGCCCTTATATATATATAAAATAAATACTTAAAATTAAATTAAACAAGAAATCCTATCTTTCAAAAAATAAAAAAATAAAAAAGGAAAAAGCACTTTATGCCTAGTGGGATTCGAACTTGAGTCTCCTTGGCATTTATGCATATGTATTACTATCAGGTTGTTCCCTTGTACCTTGTCCATATGTATAATTAGACTAGATCAACTTAGACTAGATTCAAATTTAAGCCTAAGCTTAACGGTTCTTATTATTTAAAAGACTCTACTCTATCTAAAATTATTTTCTAAATTTCTTAATCCTTTATTTTTTTACTATTTTATGACTTCTTTTTTAATTCCTATTTTTTGTATTTTTTCTAACTCTCTTACTTTTTAGTTTTCTTAATTTTCTACTCTTTTTTTTTGTATTTTTCTACATTTCCTTTTTTTTTTTTGGGTTTTCTCTTATTTTTCTATATTTCACATTTTCCCTAATTTAGGACCCTTTACCTTATTCTAAAAATTCTAAAATAATAATAAAAAATGAAGGGCAATAATAAGGCATTTATAGCTGCTCTTCTTTATAGTGAAGTTTGAGCAAAACTATTCCACAAAACGTTTTTACCCATTTTGACTTATATGGTGAAAATTTCTTAAAGTGTTCTAAATTGGATTTTAATTTTGAAAGCTCTAAATGGTTCTAGTTTGAAAAGGATCCATTTATTTTTATTTTTCAAAAAATGTTTTTCTTAAGGGATAAAATGGATTTTATTTTGCTTAATTATTTTATTTTATTTATTATTTACTTTTTATTTTATTTTTTCTATTAGACTATGTGAAATAACAAATAAATAAAATACTTTTTCTTTCTCTTTTTGCATTTTTTCCCTCTTTTTTCTTCTTTTTATCTTTTATCTTTTTCCTTTTTTTTCTTTTTTTTTTTAATTTACAAGTACATTTACATTTTGAAAGAAAGCCAATAAATAAATAAACAATAATAATAAGAAAAGAAAAAAAAAGGCAAATTTACAAAAAGAAAACCAAAACACAAAATGGATGTTATACCGATTTGGAGCTAGGTACGTAGGTCAGCATAATGAGGCATGGATCTTGGGTTCGGGTGTGGTCAAACTTGGATTATAGATCGGATGTGGGTTAGACCAAGGTCAAAATTCAGGTCAAATGACCCAAATGTAATAAACCAGTGACCGATAGTGTCGGGGATGAATTCAAACTACAATTCTTGAGGAAAAAGTCATTTCATGTGTTTTTTATTGGGTTTAGGAGGTGTAAGGATGATGCCCCGACATTTGGTGGCCGTTTGGTGGTTATTGGTTCGGATGATGATGGCGGTTCTTGCGAATGGGGTCAGACTATGGTTGTGGTAATGTATTTAGATGGCATTACATATGTTGAGGTCACGGTGGGTTGGTGGTTCGTGTTGCTACATGTATGGAAGTGGCTATGGGTGGTTGTGCCTTGGTGGATGGTGTAGTAGGTTTCGCGTTTAGGGGCATTGCAGGTTGGTTATGAGTGTATGGGTTTGTCTATATGTGTGTTGTTTAGTAGGTGTTCGATTAAAGAGAGTGGGTTGGGTGCGAGAGGGTCCAAGGTAGAGAGAGTTAAAAAGGGTTTGCAAGAGTGTTGGTTTGGTGAGCGTACTACAATAGGGATATGTTAGGGAGTGGTTGTGGTCATTGTTACATTAGCTTAGGTCAATGGAGTGGTGGTACATTGGTCTCAAGGGTGTCATGCAATAGTAGGTTACGGCTAGTGTGAGTATAGGGAGTGATGTGCATGGTTGTTGTTTATGTATGGGGGTAGCTAAGAGAGTGGAGTGCTTGTGTCATTGGATGTATGATGGCTTCAAGAGAAAGAAGGAGAGGTCGAGTGAGATTTTTTTGGAGAGACAAAGAGAATGAACCTAGTGAGATCCGAGAGTGAGAGAGAGTATCATAGAGAGAGGGAGAGAGACAGTCGAGAGAGAGAGAGAGAGAGCATTGTGAAATTGAGAGAGAGAGATTTGACGGTGAGAGTTGGTGTGCTTGTTTTTTTTTTCTTTTGAAAAAAACAAATCCCCCATGCCCTACCTAAACCCCCTCCCCCCCCTACACTACAAATTTATAATGGAGCTCCTTTGTGTGTGCTGTGTTTTTTGATAAAAAAAAAAAGAAAGAGAAGGAAAGAAATGAGGAAAGGGGAGGAAAAAATGGGAGGAAAGAAAGCGTATTGTCGTAGCCAATCATAAGTGACATGTATCGCAATTAGATAAGTGGTCTAATGAAGGCTTAACATGTGGCTACGTATAGAGCTTGAAATAAGAAAAAGATAAAAAAACTACCCTCATGCCATTAGTCAATCTCAAACCCCTAACCTCTAGCCAAGTTTATGCACTTAATCCAAATGTTTTACCGTTAGGCCATTGGTCTGTGCTTTATTCATATATGCAATCCAATTGTACGTATGGACTAAGTTAGCTTTGGCTAAATTCAATTCTAAACCCAACCTAAGCCTAGGCCCAACAATCTTTTATTCAAATTTAAAATTCTATTCTACTTAAATAACTTAAAAATTAATGATTTTTCTAAATCCCTATTTTTTAATTTTTGTGTGACATTTCAAAAGTTCTTATATGTTTTGCTAAATTTTTATATTTTTGTATTTTTTCCTAAACTTCTTATTTTTTCTTATTTTTTGATTTTTTTTGTATTTTTCTAAAATTCCTATTTTTTCCTTAAATATCTTCATTTTTGGGGTTTTTTATTTCCTATTTTTTTTATTTTTTTTCTAGGTCTCTTTTTGGGGTTTTCTTATTTTTCTATTTTTTCTAATTTAGGACTCTATAACCTATTTTGAAAAATAAAAGGGAGTAAAAAATTAGATGTCTACAACTACCCTTCTTTGTGGCGAAGTTTGAGCAAAACTTTGCCACAAAGATAAAAGAGACTGGTTGAGAACTTTGCCCTAAGGTTGGATTTTATCCTAAAAAGTACTAAAGCTAGCTAGCTATCTTAGGTCCAATCCATTAGGGATTTGATGAAGAGAGTAGTGGTGCTCTAAGAGTTGGCTGAGAGATCGAAAGAAGAATTGAAGTTTGATCGAGCTTTGATGAATAGAGGTGAAACGGGTAAAGTGCTCCTAGAGCTGATTGAGAATATAAGAAGAATAAGGAAAACTTAGCCGTGCCCTATTGAGCTGACTAACTAAGATGGGAAAAGTGCTCCTAGAGCTGGCTATGGCCTTAAGCTGATAGAGGAAACTTAGTCGTACCCCAATGTGTTAACTAACTAAGGCGGGCAATGTGCTCCTAAAGCTAGCTAAGACCCTAAATTGAATGAGAAAACTTGGTCGTACCTAAATGAGCTGACTAACTAAGAGGGGGTAAAGTGCTCCTAAAGCTGGCTAAGTCCCTAAATTAATAGAGGAAACTTGGTCATGCTCAAATGAGCTGACTAACCAAGGCAGGCAAAACGCTTGTAAAGCTAGTTATGTCCTTAAATTGATAGAGGAAACTTGGTTATGCTCAAATGAGCTAACTAACCAAGGTGGGCGAAGCGCTCCTAAAGCTGGCTAAAACCCTAAATTAAATGAGAAAACTTGGTTGTACCCTAATGAGTTGACAAACCAAGGTAGGTAAAGCGCTGTTAGAATTGGCTAAGACCTTAAACTGAATGAGAAAACTTAGTCGTACCCCAATGAGTCAACTAACTAAGGTAAGCAAAGCGCTTTTTGAGCTGGCTAAGACCCTAAGTTGATAGAGGAAACTTGGTCATACCCCATTGAGTTGACTAACCAAGGCAAGCAAAATGCTCCTAGAGCTGGTTAACACCTTAAATTGAATAAGAAAATATGGTTGTGCCCCAATGAGTTGACTAACTAAGGTGGGCAAAGTGCTCTTAAAACTAGCTAAGACCCTATATTGAATGAGGAAACTTGGTTGTGCCTAAGTGAGCTGACTAACCGAAGCGGGCAAAATGCTCCTAAAGCTGGCTGACACCCTAAATTGAATGAGGAAACTTGGTCATGCCCCAATGAGTTGACTAACTAAGGTGGGCAAAACACTCCTAAAACTAACTAAGACCCTAAATTGAATGAGGAAACTTGGTCATGTCCTAATAAGTTGACTAACCAAGGTAGGCAAAGCATTGCTAGAGCTGTCTAAGACCCTAAATTGATGGTGGAAACTTGGTCGTACCCCAATGAATTGATTAACTAACGTAGGAAAAGAGCTCCTAAAGCTGGCTAAGACCTTAAATTGAATGAGGAAACTTAGTTGTGCCCTAATGAGTTGATTAACCAAGGTGGCCAAAGTGCTCCTAGGGCTGGCTAAAAAACTAAACTAAAACCTAGTAGTGCTTTACTGTGCTAACTAAACTAGGCGAGAGTATCTCTCGGGGACTAGCAACCCTAAATTAGGATTGATCTAAAACCTGGTCTTGCCTCATTAAGCTCACTAACCTAGGCGGGAGCGTTTCTTGAAGACAAGTAACCCTAGGATTTGATTGATTTGGAAGACCTAGTAATGCTTATTTGAGCTAACTAACCTAAACAAGAGTATCTCTTGATAACTAGTAACCTTAGAATTTGAACAATCTGGAAGACCTAGTAATGCTCCTTTGAGCTAACTAACCTAGGAAGGAGTGTCTCTCAAGGACTAGTAACCTAGAATTTAATCAATTTGAAAGACCTAGGAGTCCTCCTTTGAGCTAACTAACCTAGGTGAAAGCGTCTGTCAAGGACAGGTAACCCTAGAATTTGATTGATCTAGAAAACTTAGTAGTGCTCCTTTAAGCTGACTAACATATGCGAGGGCATCTCTCGGGGACTAGTTACCCTAAAATATGATTAATTTGGAAAACCTGGTAGTGCTCTTTTAAGTTGACTATTCTAGGTAGGAGCATCTTTCGGGGACTAGTTACCTTAGAATTAGATCGATATGGAAAACCTGTTATTGCTCCTTTGAGCTGACTATCCTAGGCGGGAACGTCTCTCAAAGACTAGCAACCTTAGAATTAGATCGATCTGGAAAACCTAGTATTGCTCTTTTGAGTTGACTATCCTAAGTAGGAGCGTCTCTCAAGGACTAACAATCCTAGAATTGGATCGATCCTAAAAACCTAGCAGTACTCCTTTGAGCTAGCTATCTTAGGTGAGAGTGTCTCTCAAATTGGATCGATTCAGAAAACCTTATAGTGCTCATTTGCGTTGACTATCCTTAGTGGGAGCGTCTCTCGGGGACTAGCTACCCTAGAATTGGATTGATTCGGAAAACCTAGTGGTGCTCTTTTGAGCTGACTATTCTTGGTGGGAGCATCTCTTGAGGACTAACACCCTAGAATTGGATTGATCTAGAAAACTTGGTAGTCTTTCTTTGAGTTGACTATCCTAGGCGTAAGCGTCTGTTGAGGAGTAGCTATCCTAGAATTTGATCGTTTTAGAAAACCTAGTATTGCTCCTTTAAGTTGACTATCCTAAGCAAGATGGGTGAAGCACTAGTTAGCTAAGATCCTAAATTGAAACCTAATGAAGAGAAGCGCCCTATGGGCTAGCTACAAGATTGGTGAAAGAGATGCATCTAATAGGTTCGCTAAGAGAATTGGTGAAAGAAAGTGCCCAACAAGCTTGCTAAAGGAATTGAAGAACCTCATGGGCTTGCTAAGAAAATTTGATGAAGAGAAGCACCTTATGAGATTATTAAGAGATAGTTGAAAGAAAGCGACCAATGGGCTCTCTAGGAGACAATCAATGTGTAGACATACCTAGTAGGCTCGCTAAAGACCCTAGATGGAGTTGACAATAAAGGTGTTGAAAGTTAACTAGTAGCCTAGAAAGAAAGATAAGATGACACCCTAAAGGCTAACGGGATCTCTAGAATGAAAGACAAGATAGTGCCCTAAAGGCTAATTGAATCCCTAAGAAGAATAAAAGAGGAGTCAGTACTCTAAGAGCTTACTAACACCCTAGAAAGATGGGACATCGCCCTAAATGCTAGCTAGATACCAAAAAGAAATAAACAAGGGGTCAGTGCTCTAAGAGCTGGCTAATACCTTAGAAAGGGGAGATGGCACCCTAAAGGCTAGCTAAAACCGTAAAGAGAAAAGAAAAGGGGACAACTATCTAACAATTAGCTTGGACCTTAAGAGGAAATTGATGAAGGGAAAATTAAGGAAAGAAAACAACTAGTTTTAAAAGAATTCTTGACTTAGGAAAATAAAATTTACAAGAAGATTGTTAAAAAACCATTTATGAACAAGGAAAAGAGTAGGGATAGGCCCTTGATTTGAAAAAGAGTTTGAAGGATGTTAGAGACTACAATCGGGGTAGAATGACTTAAACTAAAAAATGACCACCTTAGAAAGGAAATGGATTAAAAGCTTGGCAATTCGAGCAAACATAGATTGGACAAAAATTTTGTGACAAGCTTTTACTTTCTCTCTCTTATTCTTTTTCTTTTCTTTTTCTTTTTTGTTTTTTTTAAAGTTTCACCAATGGGTATAAATGCTTATTAAGGAACAATCTTATAACTACTCCATATCCTTGGTAATCATGTGAAATTTCTTAATGCCCCTAACCTTAGGGTTTTTCTTAAAGCTTTTGTGATCTCAAGACATTCCTTTCTTAAGGAGAACGTAACTCAATTAGTTTAGTCAAAGAGGTCATTCTTACTAGCTTTTGGTTTAGATCTCACTCTCGACTTCAATTCCAAAAATTACAGTCCATTTTGCAAGCGATATTCCTTGATCAATCCGTTAGGTCTTTTTTGGTTTAACCTTATGAATTTAGGCTTTTGGTCTAAGGGGTTCAAAAAGATTAATGAAAAGGCTTATTTTGATAGAAATACTTTTATTAATCCTAGGTGTACAAATCAAGAATCTTAGGAAAAATTAGGAGTACACTTGTCCTAGTTTCAAAAACAATTTTTATTAAAGATAAATTATCTTTCAAGATTGGAAGAGCTTTTACATGTATAAGGGTGGTATTGTGGGTAAAGAGACCTTATGTGATTCAGTATAGGTAGGAGAGGCTTCTAAGTGTCAGAGTGAATATGGAGATTTGGGTTTCTAGGCTTGGGAGTGTGATTTAGAGCCTTGTATTTTCTAAGGTTATTTGGGCATTGACTCCTGGCCCTTTGATTTGGTTTGGTTGTCCTTACTGAGATGTGAAATATTTCTTAGGGCTTTTCGTCCTACATTTCTGAGCTTAATTCTTTAGCCTCTTTTCTTCTTCTTGTTTTTTTGTTTTTCATTTTTAATTGCTTTGCCTATTATCTCTTACTATTCTCTCTTTTCTTTTAGCCTTAAGAGTGATTGTTTCCTTTGCTAAGTTTCTTTTCTTTTAAAACGATTCAAGGCCCTAAATCTATGGATTTCTAATGTATGGCTTGAGGTGCTTGAAAAGGAAATTGGCTCTTCTTTATTTAAAAAAAAATATTTTATCAGAAATAAAAGTTGTTTTTGAATTAATGTTACTTAAACAAGCATAAACCAATCTTACCCCTATCTTCTGCTTAATGACCCTAACTTCTGAATTGCCCTATTGTAGGGTAGTTCTTGATAGGGTTTGAATTTAGAAATTCTCCAAATAGGACCAATAAGGTGAACAACAAATGATTTTGTTAAGGATTTAGAAATGAATGTTTAACTTCACTTTAATCTACATATCACATTCAAAGTGAACCTCCTTTAAGGAATGAGTCCAAAGTATCATCACCATTATATCACTTAACTCTCAAAGTGTTTCAAAGGTCAGTGTATAGGATATAGTCTGCCTCTTCTCATCTTAACTTTTCAAAAAGTGAGTTATCGATTTCTTAAGTAGGAGTCTACTTTTTATTTTCCTAGGATCAGGTTTTGCCTTACAATTTCTCAAATCATGCCGTAGTATTTGACTTTGTGTTTTGGTTCGGTTCATGATTGAGCTTAGCTTTCTAAATAGGTTAGGGGTTTTAGCTTAGCTTAGTTAGTTTTAGGGGTTGAGGATTGTGCTTAAGTCAGCTGCCTTGATGGGCCGTGGTTCATGTTCGAATTTGTTGCCTAGCCTAATGGCTTGTGTTTGGGTAGGTTGGTAAGATGAGCCTAAGGTTGGTGTTTAAGTTGAATGCTTACCCAAGTGGCCAGTATTTGGGTAGGTTACTTAAGTAGGCCAGGGGCCTGAGCTTATGTTGGCTCCTTAGGCCCATAAGGATTTATAGTTGTTGGCAACATTTCTTTTTATTTTTTTTGTTTTTTCAAATTTTCTATATAGAGATAGAGGTAAAGTTTATTTTTAGAAAATAATTTACAAATAAGGATGGTGGGTTTTCTTTTTTTAGTTTCTATTTACAAGGCTATGGATTTTATTTATATTTCCCTAAATAAGATCGAATAGTAGTTAAATGAAAAACTATTTACAAAAATGGGAAAAGAATAAAGAACAATGAACTAAAGAGAGCTTTATTATTTAAAGAAATAAAAAAGAATACCAAATTAAAGGTAGAAAACCTAGCATTTATTCTGAAACTTTATTCTATGCTTTTTAGATCTGAATTGGAAAGACCCTACATTAGGTCCTATATACGGGCCTTAAGGTCCTTTATTATCTCATAAGTATCCCTATTGACTTGTGCCAAAAGGGATCTTAAGGCTCAATTGTGAGCCTCATAACACTCGAGCTTTTCCTTCAAGTAAGCAATTTCATCTCTTAGCACCTGCTTGCGAAACCTTAAGGTGTCTAATAGCCTATTGCTCACCTAATCATTTGCTTAGTTGTTTGTCATCCTAAGTCTATACATTTTATGGACAAGGATCCATCATCAATGCAATAAATGAAAAAAAAAGGGTAAGAATATGTAGATGTTTAAGGTCGTTTAAGTTAATACATTACTCCTTAAGTTACAACGCTACAGTAATTTCCAAAAACTTGTTTGCAAAAACTCTTGAATGATCAGTAGGGTCACAATTTTTTAAGGGTAGTGTATTAACTTAAGCTTAAAGGGAAGTATATGTAATCAGGGTAGGTTCTAAAAGGTCCTTATACTCTATGACATCACTTATTTTTAGAAAACACTTTCATTGGTCACATGAGCATAATTGGGGTGGCCTAATCGGCCCCGAATGGTGGTTACCTCACAACACCCGAAACTTACACAGTGGCCTCCATCCTAAGGTCCAAAGATGACCTGGATTTGACCACATCAACCTTACATCTTTGTTGCAATAAATAAACCCCCCATGCTCCGATATATGCTATTTGCAAAATATGCTAATTAAAACAAATATATATATATGAAGTCAATAACAAATTAACAAATGAATATACAAATAAATAAATAAATAACTAAACAACATGGACAATTTGAAAAGCAATTTTAACTTTGGAATGTTTTTAAGTGGTTAACCTTCTTAAAATCCCCAATAGAGTTGCCAAGTTGTTGAGCCTGGAGTTTCACCCTCCAGTTTCTTTTATAAAATTAAGCTTTCTTTAAACTGATTAGTACTAAACTCTACTCGTTTAATACCGATCCTTGACTAGGGTTTAAAGAAAACTATTTTTTTTTTTAACTTGAAAATTAATTGAGGTCACCACCCGATTGGAGTTGGTAAAAGGAGTTAAGTTATAATAAATTGGGTGGATTAGTTATAACTTAACTACCGATTTATTAATTAATAAACCAATTTATAAAATGGTTTCTTTTTTTTTTAAAAAATAGAGATTTAGATTCGAGGGCTAATTTATTAAACTCTAAACGGATACTACTTTTTAACTTTCTGAATTTAACTTTGCTTTTCAAATATACCCTTTTTAAATTCTAAACAACTAATCATATTACACGTGACTAAATTAATTAATTAATTTGCATAAATATCTACAAAGATGGAAAAAAAAATTTCTATATATTAAGTCACCTCGTACGTGTGTATGTACGTGTGTATGGGTGTTTACGTACCTACTATTCGGGATCAAACTTTTATAGTTCATTTACCAAAAACATAGCAGGTTGATAAATTTTAATTTTGGAAAAAACAACCGAGTTTATGTTTTTACCCATTTTGACTTATTTGGTGAAAATTTCCTGAAGGGTCCTAAATTGGATTTTAATTTTAAAAGCTCTAAATGGTCCTAATTTGGAAAGGATCTGTCTATTTTTATTTTTGAAAAGCTGTTTTTCTTAAGTGATAAAATAGATTTTATTTTACTCAATTATTTTATTTTATTTATTATTAATTTTTATTTATTTATTTATTATTTATTATTTTCTTTTATCTATTAGACTAAGTGAAATAACAAATAAATAAAATACTTTTCATTCTTTTTTTTTGTTCATTTTTTTTTCTCTTTTTTCTTTTTCCTTTTTTTTAATTTACAAGTACATTTACATTTTAAGATAAAGCCAATAAATAAATAAACAATAATAATAAGAAAATAGAAAAAAAAATTTACAAAAAGAAAACCAAAACGGAAAATGGATATTAGACCGATTTGGAGTTGGGTATACGGGTCGGCGTAATGTGGTGTGGATCTTGGGTTTAGGTCGGGTCAGACCTAGAGTATGGATCAGATGTGAGTTAAATTAAGGTTGAAATTCAAGTCAAATGACTCGATTGCAATGGACCTGTGACCAATGGTCTTTAGGATGAATTAAGACCATAATTCTAGAAGGAAAAGTGGGTTCGTGTGTTTTTTATTGGGTTTAGGGGATGCAAGGATGATGCCACCGCGTTTGGTGGCCATTTAGTGGTTATTGGTTCAGACGATGATGGTAGTTCTTGCAAAAAGGGTTAGTGAGTAGTGTGTTTGGTTGGAGTTATGTGTGTTGAGGTCATAATGGGTTGGTTGTTCGTGTTGCTACGTATGTGGACACGACTATGAGTAGTTGTATGTTGGTGGATGGTGTGGTAGGTTTTATGTTTGGGGGCGTCAGAGGTTGGCCGTGAATGTATAGGTTTGTCTATGTGTACATTGTTTAGTAGGTATTTGATTAGAGAGAGTGAGCTGGGTACGAGAGGGTCTAAGGTAGAGAGAGTTGAGAGGGGTTTGTGAGAGTGTTGGTTTGGCAGGTGTGTTATAGTATAGGTATGTTAGGGAGTGGTCATAGTCATCTCTGTATTGGCTCAAGTTAATAGAGTGGTGGTGTATCGGTCTCAAGGGTATTGTATGACAATAGGTTGCGAATAGTGTATGCGTGGCTACTATTTGTGGATGGGGGTGTCTAAGAGAGTGATGTGCGTAGGTCATTAGATGTATGGTGGCTTTTAGAGAGAGAAGGAGAGGCCAAGTGAGATCTATTTGGAGATAGAGAGAGAGAAAGAACGTAATGAGATCCGAGAGTTAAAGAGAATATCATAGAGAGAGGGAGAGAGAGTGAGAGGTCTATGAAATTGAGAGAGAAAGATCTAACAGTGAGAGTTAGTGTGTTTGTTTCTTCCTTTGAAAAAACTAAGTCCCCTCCTCCCCTTATACTGTGAATTGAGAATGGAGCTCCTTTGTTTATGCTTTTTTTTTTTTTGGTAAAAAAAGAAAGAGAAGGAAAGAAATGAGGAAAGGGGAGGAAAGAAAGTGTGTTATCGTAGTCAATCATAAAGTGCCACATATCGCAATTAGATAGTGGCCCAATGATGGCGTAACATATGGCCACACATGGAGCTTAAAAAAAGGAAAAGATGAAAAAGCTACCCTCATGTCTCTAATGAGTCTCAAACCCTTCATCTCCAGGTAAGTCTATGCACTTAATCTAAATGTCTTATCGTTAGGCCATTAGCCAATATCTTGTTCATATGTGCAATTAAATTGCATGTATGAACCAGGTTAGCTTAGGTTAGATTCAAATTTAACCCTAGGCCTAACAATTTTTAATCAAATTTAAAATTCTATTCTACTTAAATAACTTAAAAATTAATTATTTTTCTAAATTCCCTATTTTTTAATTTTTGTGTGACTTTTGAAAAGTTCTTATATGTTTTCCTAAATTTTTCCATTTTTGTATTTTTTCCTAAATTTCTTTTTTTCCCTATTTTTTGATTTTTTTGTATTTTTCTAAAATTCATATTTTTTTTCTAAATTTCTTCATTTTCTTTTGGTTTTCTTTGATTTCTTGTTTATTTTTTTCTATGTCTCTTATTTTTCTATTTCTTTATATTTTTTTTAATTTAGGTTCCTATAACCTATTTTGAAAAATAAAAGGAGGGCAAAAATTAGGTGTTCACACTAACCTAAGTGAGTGAAGTGCTCCTTGAGTTAGTTAAGACCCTAAAAGATATGTTGAAAACTTAGTTGTGCCCTAATAATCTAACTAACTAAAGCAAGCAAAGTGCTCGTTAATTTGGCTAAGACCTTAAAAGATATGTTGCAAACTTAGTTGTACCCCAACGAACTAACTAATCAAAGCGAGCAAAGCACTCCTTGAGCTGGCTAAGACCTTAAAAGATATGTTGAAAACTTGGTCATACCCCAATAAGCTAACTAAGAAAGGTAGGCAAAACACTCCTTGAGCTAGCTAAGTCCTAATAAGAGATGCTAAAAACTCGATCATGCCCCAATGAGCCGACTAACTAAGGTAGGTGAAGCACTCCTTGAGTTGGTTAAGACCCTAAACGATATGTTGCAAACTTGGTTGTACCCTAACGAGCTAAGTAACCAAAGTGAGCAAATCACTCCTTGAGTTGGCTAAGACACTAAAAGATATGTTGAAAACTTAGTTATGCCCTAATGAGTTGACTAACTGAAGCAGGCAAAGTATTCCTTAAGATAGCTAAGACTCTAAAAGATATGTTGAAAACTTAATCGTGCCCTAATGAGCCGACTAACTAAGACGAGCAAAGCACTCCTTGAGTTGGCTAAGACCCTAAAAGATATGTTGAAAACTTGGTCAACCAAGGTGAGCGAAGTGCTCCTTAAGCTGGTGAGACCTGATCAGAGATGTTGAAAAATTAGCCATGCTCTTACAAGTTGATTAACTAAGGTAGGTGAAACACTCCTTAGGCTGGCTAAGACCTCAAAAGATATGAGAAAACTTGGTTATACCCCTATAAACTGACTAACTAAGGCGGGTGAAGCACGGCTTGAGCTAACTAAGACCCAAAAGAGATGAGGAAACTTGGTTGTACTCCTATAAGTTAACTAACCAAGGTAGGCGAAGTGCTCTTAGAGCTAGCTAAGACCTTAAAAGAATGAGGAAACTTAGTCATGCTCCTATGAGCTAACTAAAGAGGGCGAAGCAATCCTTGAGCTAGCTGAGACCCTAAAAGAATGAGAAAACTTAGTCGACTAAGGAAGGTGAAGCACTCCTTGATCTAGTTAAGACCTAATAAGAGATGTTAAAAACTTGGTTATGCTCCTATGAGTTGACTAACCAAGGCGGGCGAAGTACTCTTTGAGCTAGCTAAGACCCTAAAAAATATGAGAAAACTTGGTCTTACCCCTATGAGCTAACTAACTAAGGTGAGCGAAGCGCTCCTTGAGTTGGCTAAGATCCAAAAGAGATGATAAAACTTAATTGTGCTCCTATGAGCTAACTAACCAAGGTGGGTGAAGTGTTCCTTAAGCCGGCTAAAACCTAATAAGAAATGTTGAAAACTTAGTTATGCTCCTATGTGCTGACTAACCAAGACGGGCAAAGCGCTCTTTGAGCTAGCTAAGACCCAATAAGAGATGTTGAAAACTTAGTTGTGCTCTTATGAGCTAATTAACTAAGGCAGGTGAAGCATTCTTTAAGTTGGCTAAGACCCTAAAAATTATAAGAAAACTTAGTTGTACCCCTATAAGCTGACTAACTAAGGTGAGCAAAGCACTCCTTAATTTGGCTAAGACCCTAAAAGATATAAGAAGACTTGGTTAAGAACCTTGTGGGCTAGCTAAGAGAAAATGAACAGAGTTGAGATAACACCTTCAAAAGCAGGCTAAGCACCAAAAGAAAGTACAGAAGGTGAACACCTTATGGGCTGGCTCAAAATACTTTTATGGATAGTTGTAAAATATTGGTCATATAGTCTAAATGCAAATACAATGTTAAAAACAAATGCACTAACATTGTATGGAAGTACTTACCTAATCTTGTTGATATCACCCAAACTGTTAAACCTTTTCTTGGAAAGTCCCATCAAAATCGATGAACTTATTCCTTAACCCTTTGTTGTCAACCCAACTAATTTTGATATAGAACCTCTAGGACTTTGCCAGCTCTTTTAAAGAAATCACGTAAATTAACCTGATACAGAATGCTACCTATTATTTTTGTCTTTTCGAAGCTTTTATGAATCAAAGTCCATATTCCTAACTAATAAATATCTACTATGAGGTGATTACTTATCTAGATTTCACATTTCCCTAAAAAATAGACAATAAAAACTCTCTATTGAGGGGGATCAATCCGAAATAAAGTATTTTAAAGAGTTAGCATTTACAGGGTCTCTCAATTCTAAATAGTCCATTTGAGACAAAATTTAAGCCCTTCCTGGTAATATTTGCTTCATGACTCAAAGGCCTCCATAATTGGGACCAAATTTCCCTTTAAAGTCTTACACATTAGGGATAGCCTTTCTCAACACCATATCACCTTATTTGAAGTTTTGGGGTCGTACCCTTTTATTGAAAGCCTAAGCCATTCTTTATTGATAACACTAATTATGGCACAAGGCTATCAATCTCCTCTCATTAATCAGATTCAACTACTTGATGTGTTTCCTTACCTAGTTGGCTTCATCCAACTAGGTTTCTGATAGTACTTTAAGTGACGGGATCTCAACCTCTACTAGTAATATCACTTCAGTACTGTATCCCAAAGAGTAGGGTACTACCCTAATCGACATTCTGATGGAAGTCCAATAGGCCATAAGTGCAAATGGCAACATTTCATGCTAGTCCTTATATGTGACAACCATTTTTTCGATGATTCTTTTGAGATTTTTATTAACTATTTCAACGGCTCCATTCATTTGGGGTCGATAAGGAGTAAAGTTCCTGTCAATGATCTTGAACTGTCGATACAATTTTGACATAAGCTTATTGTTAAGATTGGTGCCATTGTCAATGATGATTGTTTTTGTTGCCTCATGTCAAGCTAAGATATCTCTCTTGATGAACTTAACTAAAACTCCTTTAGTAACGCTCAAGTAAGATAAAGGCTCAACCCATTTGTTAAAATAGTCGATGGTAACTAGTATAAAGAAATGCCCATTAGATGCTTTTGGAGTAATTGGGCTGACGATATCTATTCTCCATTTTGAAAAATGTTACGATGCCTTGAGTGTAGGTAATTCTTGAGGCAAGGCATTTATCTTATTTGCATAAATTAGCATAAGTGACAATGCTTGACATATTTGACGCAATCGATTTCCATTGTTGACCAGCAATACCTTAACCTCATCATTTTCTTAACCAGCATGAAACCATTTATGTGAGGGCCATATACTCCTTCATGTACTTCTTTCATTAACATCTTAGCCTCCTTGTCGTTTATACACCTTAAAAGTGTACCATTAGAAGATTGCCTATATAAAGTGGACTCGCTTATTAAGAATTGAGTGGCCAATCTCCGAATCATCTTTCTATCCTTCTTCTCAACCTCTTCAGGGTATGTGTCTTGTTGTAGGAACATTTTAATATCATGGTACCATGGCTTTTGGTCATTCATACCCTAAATTGCCAAATAGAAGGCAAGCTTGTCTTCAATTTCAATAGTGAGAGGCTGAATCTCGTCTCTACCGGATATTTGTATCATAGATGCTAGAGTGGCTAAGGCATTAGGAAATTGATTTTGAGTCCTTGGTACATGATTAAAAGTGATTTCTTTGAATTTCCCTATGAATTCAGTCAAGTATTGGTAATAAGGTACCAGTTTAGAATCTTTCTTCTTGTACTCTCCCTAAGCTTGGTTGATAATGAGTGAAGAGTCCCCCATACACTGTTAATTCTTAAATATCTTTATCTAAGGCCATTTTGAGTCCCATGATGCATACTTCATACTCGACCATATTATTGGTGTATGGGAAAATAAGCCTTACAACAATGGGGTACTATATACCTTTGGGGGATATTGGTATCTCCCTAATTCCATAGCCAGATACATTAGTTGCCCCATCGAAAAACATCTTCTACTTTGGTGGTTTATCATCTTCTCCTTTATCAGAAGTTCCTTTGACCACTAAGATATTTTCATTAGGGAATTTGACTTTGAGATTTTCTACTAATTGATCTACTAAAACTTGCCCTTTGATTGAATTCCGATTCACATAAGTAATGTCGAACTCTAATAGTAAGATTTACCACTTTGAGATTCTACCAATTAAGGTTGGTTTGTTTGTTAAGTACTTTAAGGGATCGTATTGAGTTAACAATTCAACCTAGTAGTAGAGTGTGTATTGTTTGAGCTGATGCATTTCCCTAACCAAAGCATAACAAGTTCTTTCAATTTCTGATTCCACTTCAATAAATTTCTTACTTAAGTAATATATAATACATTCTTTTCCTTCTTCATCTTTCTGGCTAAGCATACACCTCACGGATTCCAGTAATATTGTTAGGTATAGAAATAAATGCTTTCTAGGTTTTGGAGCTACTAAAATTAGAGGGTTCATGAGGTACTCTTTAATCATCATAAAGGCTTGGTCACATTCTTCATCCCAATTGATCTTGGTTGTCTTTTTCAATAACTTAAGAAAGGGGCAACATTTGTTTGTGAGTTGAGATATGAACCAAGCTATATAGTTTAAACAACCCAACAAGCCTTTAATTTCTTTGAATGTAGGTAGGGTAGGCAATTCAACTATTGTTTTACTTTATTAGGGTCCCCTTCAATACCTCTTTAGTTGATTATAAAACCTAATAATTTCCTTAAAGTCACTCCGAAGATACACTTTTCTAAGTTGAGCTTCAACTGGAATTTTCTCAACTTATCAAACAATCTTCTCAGTTTATCCACATGATTTTCTCCTTCCTTGGACTTTGCAATCATATCATCAATATATACTTCAACTTCTTTGTGCATCATGTCATGAAATATTACCATGATGGCCCTTTGATAAGTTGTCTTAGTATTTTTGAGTTTGAAAGGCATTACTTTATAGCAAAATGTGCCATAATTTGTAATAAATGTTATCTTGGCTTTATCTTCTTTAGACATTCGAATCTGATTATATCCGGAGAACCCATCCATGAATGATAAAAGATAGCTTCCGGCTATGTTATTGACTAAGACATCAATAGGGGAAAGGGGAAATTATATTTAAGGGGTTGATTAATTAAGATCTTGGAAATCTATGCACACTTTGCCTTTTTCATTCTTCTTCATTACGGGCATAATGTTGGCTACCTACTTATGATAATCAGATACCTCAATGAAACTAACCTCTAGTAACTTTTTGACTTCTTCCTTAATTTTCAATAGGACATCCGATCGGAACCTTCTTAATTTCTGTTTCTTAGGTTTGATATCCTCTCATATGGGTAAGTGATGGACTACGATTGATGGATCTAATCTAGGCATATCTTTATGAGACCATGCGAACATATCTTGGTATTAAAACAGTAGTGTAGTCATTTTAACCTTTTGTTCTTCTTTCAAATTCCCTCCAATTTTCAATGTTTTAGTGTTATCATCAATCCCAACATTAATTGTCTCAATTGGCTTGTTGATGGAAATTCTACTCATTTCTTGTTTTTGCTAGCTTTCTTGTATTTCACTATGGTCATTGACATCAATCTTGATGACTAACCCAATAAGGTCGGAGGTGATATCAATATTTTCATCACCTATCTATGCGAGGTATCCATAGCCTTTATTCGAAGCATTGGATTTGGAAAAAAAGAAAGGTATGTAAAGGAAAGAGCATAAGTAAGGAAGAAGTGAAGAGAAAGGAGACAGATTTTTATTTAGAAGAAGTTCTTTGAGCAGATTATTGAAGGATAATGGTAATTATTACAAAACTTTATAAAATGCTAGATCGTGATTCATCCTTTACCTTAGAGAAGAATTGTTACCATTCATAGGGATAGAGAACCAATTATTTAGATTTGAGACTTGTTGGATGGACCGGCTATTTTATTCCTATTGGAAGCGTCTTCTTTGGTAAGTTCTGAATTCTAGACTTCAGCTCAAATGAAAATTTCTGATAATGGTAGGAAAGTCATCGGGGCGTGATACAATCTTTCACCTCTTTTTCCCATTGCTTGCATATTTTGCAACTCATCCACTAGAGTTGGGCTATAACATAGCCCATAGGTTCTAAACTGGCCTTCCTTAAATTTCAGCCTCTCATCCTTCTCCTGATTTGTAATCATGCATACCTTTTCAAGCATTTAGAGCTTAAATTCCTCTTACTTTGTACCAATATAAGGTATCAACAAACTCATAAGAGATATTTGTATTAGAGTCATAGCAAGCCAATCCGTTACTTTATACTGACTTGATTTAATCATTTTAGTAAAGGTAGAGAAGCCTTCTTCACATTCAGCTGAATCCTTGTTTAGGGTCTCTAGCACAATTTTCCTTTTTAGGGCTTCCTTCGAGTCATAAAATTTGCCAAAGCAAGTAATTCCACCCCCCCCACGAGTGAACTTGATTACCCTTGATTTACTACCTAGTAGTTAAGAGGGGCATTTTTGTAATTTTTAGGGGCTAGAGGCACATAGAAGGTGTACCTTCTGGTCTTTGGAGTTTGCTTTTCCTCTTGTTTGTAGAATTGATAGACCCTGGGTTGGTTAAAACCGATCATGTTGATGGTGGGATTTGAGTCATTAAATATCGTATTAATGATAGTGATGAACTAGTGACCAATGGCCCTATTACTCGTACATGGCTTTGAGGACTCTAATCCCTTACACGGTGAATTGTCTCTCAGCAAACTAATGATGATGAGAAAGTTTATGCCGAATGAATATGGCTGAACTCCTTAAGGTCCCTTAATTGTCGTACATTGATCTGTACACTCAATAGTGATGATGTCAACCATCTCCTTACCAAGGACCCTATGCTGAATAATTCGACCAAATACTACTGAAAAGTTCCTACCAAGTGATGAGAGACTCACTTAAATAGCCGAATAGTTTTCTCTTGGCATGTCACCATCTCTCTCATCCCGACCCCTTTATTGCCACAACATTTTGACCTCTCTCGCTTGCTATACTTAGAGAATATTCGTATGGGACTAATGTTGCATTACCACTTATCTACCTCATTTGACATTGTACTACTTTTCCATTTTTGGTCTTTTGTCTATTTTACCCTATTTAGTATGTACTAGGAATCTCCTTTTTGTATATACTTTCTTGTCATTTCATTATTTGTAATGCTACCATAAAGACTTATTATGAATAGTCCTTTTCTTTTGTAAGCCACAAATAACCTACATTTTAATACTGAATATTCTATTCTTGTGAGGTAACCTTCTCCAAATCCATATTTCATCCATTCTTATCTAATCTTGCCAAGTAACTCAGGATTAGTAGTGGGTGGACCTTAACAACAATTTGTACATAATATCAAGTGTGGTGTCAAGTCGTATTATATTCATTGGTGAGTCATATCCTCTGAACAATTTCATGTCAGCTACTCTCCTTCTATTATGAACCATTTACCTCTAATTTTCTTTGATATCTCTAAGGACCCATTTTAGTTCAAATCTATCTACATAAGTCTTAGTGATAACTAAGCTCCTAGGCACACCATATATTCCTAGTATCAGAGCTTGAGGTTAAGGTTGAGGTTGAGATAGAGAGCTGTATAGTAATAGTTAGTCTACTGTTCGAAATAGTACGTATGATTGTAGCTATCCGAGTGAAGTGTAGTTACTGAAATTTTATGTAAGGAATGTCGAACCCTAGTGTATAGGGAAAGATTCACAATGTCGAAAGTGATGCTCATGGTCGTAGTTGAGTTACCCAACAAACACCATGTACTACTGATGGGAAAGATCTTACTGCTATTGTGGCCAATTTAGCTATCTCAATAAACAAGGTCTTAGAGAATGGATCGCGTGAAAGAGTTGTTGAGTAGGGTCGAGAAATTGGAGATAGGTAGAGGAGGCAGATGAACAAGAGAGCTTCAAAAGCCTTTCCAATAAACTACGTACCACTATGACATGCTAATAGAGTCATGAAGAGAACGTTAGAGTTGGATGAAGTAGAAGAGTATGAAGGAGAAGAAGACTAGTATGTTGG
This sequence comes from Lumnitzera racemosa, assembly GCA_024138005.1. Classification (NCBI taxonomy): domain Eukaryota; kingdom Viridiplantae; phylum Streptophyta; class Magnoliopsida; order Myrtales; family Combretaceae; genus Lumnitzera; species Lumnitzera racemosa. The sequence goes on from JAMXBC010000007.1 coordinate 59,221,930, forward strand.
GATTGATGAGTGAGAGTTTAGAGTGCTAAGAGGTGTCAAACATCTTAAGGTACAGATTTCAAACTTCAACGGGTTTGGTAGTATTGATGACTACTTAGATTGGGAAGAGAAGATTGAAAAGATATTTGACTTTTTTTATTTTAATGATGTTGTCCATATTAGAGTAGTTGCATTAGAATTTTTTGGGTATATGGCCATGTAGTAGAAGAAGCTATAGAATGTTCGCTTAAGGACCCCATGTAAGGTCCAAATATGAAAAGAGATGAAGAGAATTTTAAGGAATAGGTTCGTTCCCAAACATTATAAACATGACACTTTCCAATGACTCCAAGACTTGAGGCAAGGTAACAGGTTCGTAGATGATTATGTTTGAGAGTTTCAGTTGCTCATGATACGATGTGATGTTAACAAGCTTAAGACCCAAACTGTAACATGGTTCATCTCAAGACTCCAAGCTGAGATTGGTTAAGTTATGGAATTGCAAAGCCTAAAAACATTGGATGAAACCATCTATGTAGCCTAGAGAGTTGAAAGGCAATGGTAGAACCAGGCTAGCTGAATGTCGAGTAACTGACCTATGATGCTGAATAGGTTTAGCCTGCCAAGTAGACCAAGGAATGACAAGGCATCAAACAATTCTGAGATGGAACACTATGGTTACATGCCGAGCTATTCAGATGAGGGATGAGGTAAGAGTAAGACTGAGGAACCTGAGATTTGAAGAGACCAAGGTTAGAGTTCAGGGAGGAAAACTTAAGAAATTAAATGTTTTAAATGCCTTGGCTATGGATACGTGGCTAGTCAATGTTCGAATCGCCAAGTCATGACCATAAACGGAGATAAGCCCTAGCTTAAAGTAGATAGTGTGAGTGAAGGAGAGGAAGAAGTGGCAACCGATCGGATGCTGGAAGAATTTGAGGAAGATTAGGAGGCTGAGATACCCTTTGAAGGCAGGGTCAAGTATTACTTTTTTGTCTGGCGATCTCTCAGTACTTTTGTGGCTAATGAAAATGAGCAAAGAGAGAACCTCTTTCATATGAATTGTTGGGTGAATGGCAAACTATGTATCATGATCATTGATCGAGAGAGCTACACTAACGTCATTGCATAAGGGATAGTTAAAGTCATGAAATTGTCAACTCTTCTACACCCCAAGCTATATAAGATTCATTGGCTAAACGAGAAAGGAAGATTATACGTTTCCAAGTAAGTTAGAGTGCCGATTACTATTGGTGATAGGTATAGGGGTGAGGTGATGTGTGATGTCCTCCCTATGTGTGCATCTCACATATTACTCGGCCGGTCGTAGCTATTTGACTTGAGAATGTTACACGATGGGTATAGAAACACCTACATGTTTCAAAAGGATGGGAAGAAAGTTATATTGACACCAATGAGTCTTAAGGAAGTGTAAGAACCTAAGAAAAGGTTGCTAGATCTCTACAACGAAAGTCCTTAGTGATTTCCCTAGCTTAGTTTACACAAGAGGTTAAGGCCAGAGACTATGTACTCCATTTAGTCAAGAGACTCTTAGAAGTTAGAGAGGCCGAGAATTGACCTGCCGAAGTGTAGCAGCTACTTCAGGAATTTGCTGACCTCTTCCCTGTTGAGATGCCGAAAGGATTACCTCCCTTGAAAGGAATTGGGCATTGCATCGATCTTTAACCTGGAGTAACTCGGCCCGCCTATAGGCTTAATCCTAAATCGGAAGCCGAGCTGAAAAATCAAGTTGATAAGTTGGTAGATCATAGATTGTCTATGAGAGCATGAGCCCATGTGCCGTCCCAACCATGCTAGTAATAAAGAAAGATGGATCATGGAGGATGTGCATTGACAGCCATGCCATCAATAAGATTACTGTTAAGTATCGATACTTGATCCTATGGTTGGATAACATGCTCCATGAGTTGCATGGTGTACGTATCTTTTCGAAGATAGATCTAAAGAGTGGGTATCATTAAATACGAATGAGATCGAGAGATGAATGGAAAACAACCTTTAAGACTCAGGATGGTTTATTTAAGTAGATGGTTATGCCGTTTGGTTTAACTAATGCACCGAGTATATTCATGTAGCTCATGAATCATGTGTTCGGAATATTAATAAGCAAATGTGTTGTGGTTTATTTTGACAATATTCTAGTTTATAGTGCCGACCTTCTTAATCATGTCAAACATTTGAGATTGGTGTTTAACATACTTTACACCAAGAAATTATTTGGCAACCTAAAGAAATGTACATTTTGTTAAAGCGAGGCTGTATTCCTCGAATATGTCGTTTTAGGGAGTGGAGTTTAAGTTGATGAGGAAAAGGTCAGAGCTACTAAGGAGTGGCCTACTTTGACTAGCGCAACTAAGGTCAAGAGCTTCCACGGCGTAGCCTTATTCTATTAAAGATTTATTTGAAACTTTAGTTCCATAATTGCACCATCAACTGAATTAACCAAGAAGAATGTTGAGTTTAAATGGATAGAAAAGGCTTAGAGGAGTTTTGAAGATGTGAAGTGTTAGTTGACGTCTACTCTAGTATTTTCCATACCAGATTTCGAGAAGGTTTTTGAGGTTAAATATGATGGATCTAGCATCGGCATTAGTGGTGTCCTTATGTAAGAATGCCGAACCATTGCTTACTTCAGCGAAAAACTCCAAGGTATTACCTTGAATTACTCAGCCTCCAATAAGGAGTTCTATGCCCTTGTCCATATACTTCAAAACTGGCAACATTATCTCTTACCAAGAGAATTCATCATCTATTCAGATCATAAATCTCTCAAGCATCTTCTTAGGTAGCAAAAGCTTCCTCGGTGCCATGTTAAGTGGGTTAAGTTCTTAGAGACCTTTTGCTATGTCATTAGGTATAAGAAGGGAGGCACCAACATAGTAGGTAATGCACTTTCTCTATGTCATACACTCATTACGACGTTACAAGCTAAAGTGCTTAGATTTGGCACTTTACTTATTTGATTGAGCATAACCTACATTTTGGGCCTTTAGAAGCCTAATGTAATGATAGAGGAGCTATAGATGGATTCTACTTAAATGAGGGGTTCTTAATGAAGGGAAAGCAGATTTGCATGCCGAGTGGTTCTATAAGGGAGCTACTGGTTCAAGAAGCTTATGATAGGGGTCTGGCTGGCCATTCTAGGGAAAAAAGGATGATTAAGATATTGAAGGAACAATTTTATTAGCCTGAAATGATAAGCAATGTACACTAAATACTTGAGAGGTGTAAGATGTGTAAGTATGCAAAAGGAAAGAGAGAACCCTATGAAGAATATTCACCCATACCAATTCTCGAGCGACTGTGGACTAATCTAAGCATGGATTTCCTTCCCTACATGCTAAAAAGACACGATTGAATCATGATGGTGGTCGATCAATTCAGCAAGATGGGTCGCTTCATCCCTTGCCACAGAACTAATGATGCTTTGTTCATGACTAACCTCTTTTTGCAGGATATTGTGCAACTGGATGGAGTATCAAGGAGTATTATGTTCGATCGTGATTCCAAATTCACCAGCTTCTTTTGGAAGATCTTATGGAGGAAACTCAGCATGAAGCTCCTACATAGTATCTCTTGCCACCTGTCACGAACTGAGGACGGCCTAGTTGTGGCAGACGCCGTATACTGTATGAAGAACCCCTGATTGGTTACCTTCCAATCAAAAACTCTTCACACAATATACAAGGCTCTACAACTACTAATTCCAAAGTACATCCAGATTCACATGATATCATCACACAACATATTTATATAAAAGTTAAGCTCAAAAGCTTACATTACACAGTATTTAAGTATGTCTAAGTTCATAATAATAAGGTAAACACAAGTTAAACATAAGTACATGAGTTAGAGTCTACATAAACTATTTTACTCTCATCACACAGGATACCTCGCTCTTGCCCAAGTCCCGAGGCTAACCTGTGGCATCCCTCGTCCTGTCTTTACGAACAGGCTATCCTGCAACAAAAGTCTAAAGGGGTGTAAGCCTAAGCTTAGTGAGCAAAACCCTCAGCCATACAACAAGCATGTTATAAGTACATTATAGTCACGCATATGAATGAATGATCAAACAAAATGCCAAACAATACGCATACTTAACTAGTTCATATACGTAACTCGAATTTAACGCCCTCCGAAGTCAGGGTTGGAGTTTACACGGCACCAATCAGATCCGAGTATTACACTAGAACTTACTTTACTACGGAACTCCATGTTCCATACTTATATCAAATAACTCTTTTATTTTCAGAAAAACACAAGTTCTAGTGTAATTGTGAGTGGGCCCCCGCAGTCCACACTTACCCCTAAACGGAGGCCTCTAGACTCGACCCTTAACCAGGCGGTTGGTGCCTCCAACGCCTAGTGTTCCCGCGGGCCAGGGTAAGGTCATTTTGTACGAGTGCACCGTACATAACCAAATAAATCAATAATATCAACCTCCGAATGGACTCTCTTTACCTCCGTGTGATGTAACGGCCGGAATAGTATCCATGCTATGCATGTTAATGCATGTTCCAGTTTCTTTTTTATTGCCGAGTATAAGTTAGTTCAAATTATGCTGTGACCATCCACTAATACACACAATCATTTCCTATACTACGATGCAACAAACAAGGTATTCTCTGCATTTAAGGTAAATTCACAACTCAACATACAATTACATACACAAGCATTTCTCGAACCCCACACAGTAGTTAATTAACAATAATATTTAAGTCCACTATCTACAATCACAATCAAGCATGGAATCACAGGGTAAATACTCACTCGGCCATAGCGGTTTGCCCTAATCGTAGTAATCGATCGGGAGGTTCTTACTCACCTCAGAGTCACCTGATCATTATGTGATAACAATGCTAATAAGTATTTGAATTAACTATTAATTCTAAACATCTGATTACCTAGTTCTACTTAAATTACTATTAACGTTTACCCAGTAAGACTTTAATTTCAATTGTATGTAACTTTTCCGTTTTATTTTTTATATTTATGAATTTATAATCGTTTTTCATCTTTTCTGAACATATTTTCACATGGTAATATCTGTTTTGGATATTAAGACCTCTATTTTACGTTATGAGCTAAATTTGTAGAAATTTTTAGTTATGATCACCTAAGTACTTTTATTACTTATGTTTATATCTTTTATTCCTTAAATTCTTATAATGAAAGGATTTCACTTTGCTATTACTAATTTATGTACTGACTTAGGTATAATCTAATTTAGAAAAGGTATTAAGATTTACTAATTTAGTTACCTAATTATCTACACTTTTCTTAGTTTTCTTATTTTCTAAACTTATGCTTATGTCATTGCTTACATAATCACTTGCTTATGTCATCACTTACTTATGTCATGGCTTATGTCATCACTTACCTCATCATATGCTTACATAAGCCTTTCATCATGCATATGTCATATGCATATGTATTATGTACATGTTATCTCTTTCTCTTATACTTATGTACATATACTTTATACATACTTATACTCATACCTATACTTAGCCTTATACCGTATTTATACGTGTATACATACTGGTATACCTATACGGTTAGATACGTATTTTATACTAAAATTCGTATGTCTAAGTTTTTCCTTAAGAAAAGCTTTCCAATTCCATGTTTTTGTATGCTTATGTATATATTTAGTATAGTATAGGTATGTATAGTTATATTTGATCTTAAATTAGGTTATGTACATGATAAATACTCATGTACAAAGGTTCTTATACTTATACTCTTTTGGTATTTCCTTATGTATACATATATAGAAGCATATCCTCATGTCTTTCTTTCTTCTCTTTCAAAAATTCAAGCTTCTACACTTAAAGATGGAAACTTTGTTTCCTCTTCTTTAAGACAAGACTAACCACATAACTACTTATCTAATCTACCTAATTAACTAACTAAAGAATAATAGAAAGTAAAATAAAGCAACTTAAAGACATACCTTTTATGATGTTGAAATTAAGGAGACAAAAGGGAAGAAATGAAAGGGAAAGAAGAGAGGGAAGTTCACGGCAATGAAAGGGAGGTTTTGTTTTGTTTCTTTTGTTGGTTGCTTTTAATGGAAAACAATATGTGGTGTGGTTTAGAAGATAATTTGTAGACGGCAACAATAGAGAAAAAAAAAAAGAGAAAGAAAAATCAAAAAGAAAAAAAAAGGAAGACATCATTAAATAAGAGATATTTTCCTTATCTCTTAACTTTTGTTGACTTTTCAAAATGTTGACTTTAGTCAACATGTGTTGACTTGGTCAACATTTGAACTTTGGTTAACATGTATTACCTTAGTCAACATTCCTTAAGTATGTGTAATTTTGTGCACATAATGTAGTAATTAAGGGAAATTAGTGGAGAAATGAAGGAAATGAGAAGAATTGAGGTATATGATGCATTGATGTGTAAATATGGTTGATGAGATCTTACTTTAGGTCTTTAGAGTCCATATATCTCATTTGATAAACTACTTTGGGTAACAAGTGTAAAAAGTGCTAATTTGAGTCTTAAAGTTCACTATATGTAACCTAATCTTCAACTATAACCCTAACCCTAAGTAAGACTAGCTTAATCATATATTTAAGGAATAAATATAATCTATGACCCATTATCTTAGTTCCTAATGGATTACTTGAGAATTTGAATCATATAAGTAAGAATGAGGGTTATCTCTAACCATTTACTAACGATTTAGCAAAATATAAGCATTATATTTTCAATTAGGGTTTTAGGGTATATCATGTTGGATTGGTGTACATATGTCCTTAATGGAATCATTTTTAAGGTTTTTATCACTTTCAAATGAAATCTTTAGCTTTTAGAAACATTTATGGTAGAAAAATTCTTTACGCAATTGATTTATTCTTTTAGGGTTTTCACTTTAATTAGCCTTGTCGACTTCTAAATTGTCTAATATAGTTGAGTCTATTTCAAAAACTAGATCGAAACTTTTAGGGGTTTACACTACCCTTAGACAGACAACCAAACTGAAGTAGTTAACAAAACCATCGGTAATCTCCTACGCGCCACTGTCGGAAAGAACTCTCATGATTGGGATTTATGCTTGCTCATCATTGAATTTGCCTACAATCGCTCCACTCACAGCTCTACTAGAACATCACCCTTTGAGGTTGTTTATGGACTTAACTCAAACCTACCTTCCGACTTAGTTAACAATCTTACTACTCAAGGGGGGAGTCAATCTAGCTTGTAACGTGTTGAGGAATTTCACAAGTTGTATCAAAGAATTGCTAAGCAACTAGCCAAAACTATGGCCCAACAGAAGGAATTGGGAAGCCGTGAAAGTAAATGAATCATTTATGCCCTTGGGCACCTTGTTTAGATCCATCTTAGCAAGTAATGCTTCCCTAACAAGAGGACGAACAAACTATCTCCCAAAACAGTAGACCTTATGGGATCCTAAGGCACATTAATGATAATGCCTACAAGATTAAGCTACCTGAAGGTCTTGGTGTATTTACCACATTCACCGTCGCCGACTTAACTCCATATGTGCACAAAGATGATGAAGATCAAGATTTGAGGGCAAATCTTCAACAACCCCAAGGAATTGACGAACTGCCAACCAACAACCCTATTACTTGCACATAGCTTTGAGGACTCCAATCCTTCACATGGCGAATTCTCTCTCAGCAATTCACCAATGACAAGAAAGTTTTCGGTAAAGGAATGTGGTTGAACTCCTTAAGGTTCCTTAATTGTCGTACATTGGTTTGTACACTCAGTAGTGATGATGTTGACCATTCCCTTGCCGAGGATCTATGCCAAGTAATTTAACCAAACACTACCCAAAAGTTCCTACCGAATGATGAGAGACTCAGTTAAACAGCCGAATAGTTTTCTCTCGGTACGTCACCATCTCTCTTATCTCGACCCCGCCATCTCTCTTATCCTAACCCTTTATTGCCATAACATTTTGACCTCTCTCACCTATTGTCCTCAAAGAATATTCATATGGGACTAATGTTATACTACTACCTGTCAACCTTGTTTGACATTGTACTACTTTTCAATTTTTGCTCTTTTGTCCTTTTTACGTTTTTGCTATGTACTAGGAATCCCCTTTTTGTATATACTTTCTTGTTATTTTGTTATTTGTAATGCTGCCGTAGGGACTTATTATAAATAGTCATTTTCTTTTGTAAGCTACAAATAACATACATTTTAATACTGAATATTCTATTCCTATGAGATAATCTTCTCTAAGTCTATATTTTGTACACTCTTATATAATCTTGCCGAGTAGTTTAGGATTAGTGGCGGGTAGTAAGCTTTACATAAGGTAGTCTTTTATCTAAAGGCTTTTCAATTCAACATCTTATGGCCACTACTTCTATGAAACTAGAGGAGGCTTGCCTAATTAGTTGAGAAAAGTAAGGCCTTTCAAGAATATTAATAGAAGCTAAAGTCAGCTCCTTCTCGGTTATGGGGGTGGATACCTGTACTGCTAAGGATGTCTACCTTTGGGCATACTCCTTAAATGACTCATTGTGCTTTTTTCATAGGGTGACCAAGTTCATCATGGTTGGTGCCACTTCAACATAGAATTTGTATTGCTCATAAGATACCTTAGCTAGCTTTTCCCATGTGTTCACTTGATTTAGATCCAATTAGGCGTACCAAGTCAAAGCAGGGCCAATTAGGCTATCCTAAAAAGTTTGAACCATGAGCTAGTTACATTGCACATAGTTGCCCATCTTACGTACATACAACTGGGTATACAGTTTGGGGAATCTAGTCCCATTGTACTTTTTGAAGTTAGGTACTTTGAACTCTTTCAGGAAACTTCCATAGTTAAAGGCAGAGAAGTCTGTTATACTAGCTTGCTCAAAACCATCATGCCCTTTAGGCATTTTCACTTTCTCGGTAATTTATTAGGTCAATCGCCTCTCAAGTTCCTTCAATCTGTCTTGATTAGCTACAGATTTAGATTGATTGGAAACAAGTAAGTGTTTGGCTCAAAAGTCAAGTTACCTTCATGTAGACCCCTTCTATCTCAAAGGATTCAAAAGTTTAGTTGACTTTGGGGTAGGCTTCTTTTGCTTCATGAGGCGGGGCCTCAACATTGTTTCCATATCGAGCTTTGGAATTTTCTTCATTTACTAGAGTTGTGGACCTAAGTAAGGTGATGCTATCAGTGAGGAAGCTTAGTTAATCTACAATCTTCCTTATTATTTGTTCTAAAGAGCGAAACCTCAACTTAGTGTTGATACTACTGCTGTTTGTGTTAGTGTTCTTGTTTCCTTAGTTAACCATTTTGGTTTGAGAGTAGGTTTTGATAAGACTTCTTTAGAGTTCCCTTTTACATTATTTAAAAAGAAAAAGGAAATGTGATTGAGAAAAGTATTCCTATTTTTAAATATTCTTCTGGTGCTTGGCAAGCATTCCTTTTTTTTGCTTGCTAGGTCTTGCTAGTGCTTCCTTCCTCTTTTCTGAGTTAGGCTCTTCCATTTCTTTAAGTTCTTTGAGCCTCTTCTAAGTCATCCTCAATTGATGTTCTAAAGCCTGATAATGGTGTTTTGATTCCTAAAAGAGATCCTCCCACATGTCATGCTCTTCATAGATTATTTCTACATGGGCTTACACTTAGTTCTTATAGGTTTTGATTTAAAAATCTAGTTTAACTAGTATAGGTTGGATGATTTTTAGTGCTCGATATTAGATCTTTGTTGCTTTATGGAGTTGATTGTATAAGTATTTTTTAGTGACCCTATGCTTGTTTACTTCTCCTAGCCACTCTCCTAAATCGATGTTTGGCTTAATAGTCTTTGTTTCCTATAACTGCTTAATTGCCCGAAGATTAGACATCTTTTGTAGTAGAGGAATCTAAAGGTCCTCATAATCCAAGGACGTGATATCTAGTAAAGGCCTATAAATTATATCTTGGATACCTCCAAATTGTCTGATCATATTGTTAAGGTAATAGCTAGTGTACAATTTCATCCCAATTAAGGGTATTGCTTGATAATTTTTATAGACTAGGATTACTCTTTTGAAGTTGCTTCATCTTGCTATCCTTAAGATATTAGCAACTTGGAAATCTCTCAACACTTCTACTCAATAGTAAGTAGATTTTCCTTCTAGGAATAGACCTTATCAATAAAGGAATCAATCACATCAATATTATGAGCAAATTCTCCTCTAATCAAATCAAACCCATAACATTTTATGTAGTTCACAAACCATACCGTCAATAATGCTATGTTGGTCTTTAGTACACCATCATTCTTTTCTTTCAAGATGTTGAGGCTTTTAATTTATTCTACAAGTAAGGCTAGGACATATGATCTGCCTTCAAGAAACTAGCCCATTAACTCAGCAACCCCTAAAATGGACGAGAAACTTTCCATTAGGGAATAGGAGTCTCAAATGTAGCTAAGATAAAAGCTTCTATTTTGTTCTATTCCCAGTCTTTAAGATTGCCACAAAAGATGTCCTATTGGTTAGATTTAGGCTTGATGGTGAACCAGGCTTTTAAGTCTTCTACTTTGATGTAGTTACCATTACAGCTTCTAAGGGCTTTGCGCACTTCAGCTTTCCTAATCCCTAGGAATCTTGAAAAGACATTCACCGGGTCAACTTCCAAATTTGAGGTGTATATATTTTCTAAGGAAGGGGCTTGAAGTAATTGGGTGTACTCTTTAAGTGTTGGACTAAATAGGTGAGGCCCAACTCGATACTTCCTCGGGTTCGCAAAAATTGGTTAGGGCCTTAATTAAATTAATCTCTACTTTCACCTTAAGAAGTGATAGAATAATCCTAATCTTGTTGATGATGGTCTCTTGTTCCTTTGGATTAAAGTGTCAAAACCATTGGTCTAAGATGGGCTTGGGGCTGATGGGCTTGCTAATGAACTTTTCCTAAAAGTAGATAAAGTTGGATGAACAGGCCATTTCCTAATCTAAATTATAAAAGAAAAAATATGTCATAAGATTTACCAACCGTTATTTACAATAACAAAACCTATTTGAAACAATTCTATGTTCATAATACGTTAAAATTACAAGGGAAATCAAGAAAATTCCAAGCTATTACATATCTTCATTCCCATCTTGCTTAATTATCTATCAATTCTAGATGTCATGAATGCATGAAGGGTAGTTTCTAATGGTTCTTAAGCTTATATGACCTCACTTGTTGAAGAACACTTTCATTGGTCACATTAAGCTTAAGTGAGGTGGCCTAATTAACCCTAAATGCTAGTTACACCACAACACCTAGAGCCAACACGATAGCCCTCCATCCTAGGCTCGTAATACAGTCAGGGTTTGACCATTTCTACCATTCATTTGTGGAAAAAGAAATCCTTCCCCCTAAATGGCTAAATAAACAAAACCTACAACAAACATTAGTTATGGTAAACAATAATGAATTAATAGATAAGTAAATGAATTACAGTTAGTAAGGTGATTTTTTTTAGATTAATTTTAATTTTGGAAAGTTGAATGACTAACCTTCTCTGATAGATCCTCGATCGAGTCGCTAAGCTATCAAGTCTAGTTTTTTTTTCTCTTGATTTTTATAAATTAGTCTTCTTTAAATCAATTAATATTAAATCATACCTGTTTAATTAACCTTCAACTAAGGTTTAAAGGAAACCAATTCTTTTATATACTAAAAATGTTCTTTTGGAGTCACCTCCCGACTTGAGTCAAGAAAAAGAGTTAAGTTATAATTAATTAAGTGGATTGAGTATAACTTAGCTACTAATCATTTGATAAAACCGATTGTTGTAAATAGTTTTAGAAACTAGAGAAACGGGTTCAGGGGTTAGGATTTTTAAATTCTTACCAGTATAAATAACTTTTCAAATTTAATCTTAATCTTAAAACTCTCCTTTCAAAAAAGACTATTCTATCAAGCAAAACTCAATTTATTGGTTAATGAATTGAATTAAGTAATTTAAACTAAGAAAAATAATAAAATAACAAATGGTCTTTTTCTTTTTTACTGTCACCTTATAGTTACCTACGTACCCGTTATTCGGGATCAAATATACATAGTTCTTTTTCGAAAATTTCAGTAGGTTAATTTATTTTAACTTTTGAAAAGAGGTCGAGTTTACATTTTTATCATGTTCAATTTATTTAAGAAAATTATTTTAAAAGGTCCTAATCGATGTTTATTTTTAGAAATTCTAAATAGGATCATAATTTTGAAAAGCCCATTTATTTTATTTATTTAAAAAAACTAATTTTTTCTAAGTGGTAAAATTTTATTCATTCATTTATTTAATCATTATTTATTTTATCTTATCTATTTCTAAAAAAAATAAAAATGAACTATTCTTTTCCCTTCTCTTTTTCTTGATTTTCTTCTTTCTTTCTTTTTTTTTTGTTTATTTTTTCTCCTTTTTTTCTTTTTTTTTTATTATTACACTTACATAAAAGAATAAAAAAATAAATATAAATAAATAAATAAGGAAACAAAAAAAAAATAGAAAAAAGAAGTGCAGACCAAGTCAGCTCAAGTCGACTTAGGTTGTCTTGATGTTGGCTCAATTGGCTTGGGTCGGTTCAATCAGCTTTGGTTGAATTAATCGACTCAAATTGACCCAAAAAGTCGAATTGGGGTCTATAACCTATGGTTTTGGGGTGTAAGGAATCTGATGGTGGTAATGGTTTTCATTAAAAACCGTTGTGGAGGAGGCTCTTCTAGAGAGAGAGATCATGCTAGAGAGAGAAAGTGTAGTATGTATGCTCCTTAGAGAGATTCTTATGCTAGTGTGTTTAAAAAATGAAAGACAAACCCCTATTTATATTATTGGCTTCAAGTTTAAATTGAGAAAGTCGGGAAAATCGAATTAAATTGTTGAAATTCATTTATGAGTTTTGACCCTAAAAAATAATTTTTTTTTTCTATTTTTGAGCTCGATTTCAATTGCATAGATGATTGGATTTGGATGGATTTTAGGATGACTACAAAAGTAAGCCATGCATATTATACGATTTCACCATTAATTCGATGAAATCATGTAATAAAATCAGTAAAAAATGGCCTTATACAAAGATATGCAGGGAAGGAAAAAAACTAGAAATAAGGAGCTAAAATTGCGAAGGAGGAAAGGGGCAAAGGTTACATGTCACGTGCCCTTATGTGTGCATTTGAAAATAAAATGAGATGTGCATAGGACGTCCCCCCTACTGTGTTCAATAAGGCTTTATGCCTTCATGTATGGCTTACGAACCAAGTTCTAGTCTGCACTTAGTCTCCACTAAACACCCCACGCCCCCACCCCCCCCCCCCCTTCCCCCCCAACACGCCTTTCTCATTATATTAAATAAATACTTAAAATTAAATTAAAAAATAAATCCTATCTTTCAAAAAAAAAAAAAGGAAAAAGTGAGATTTGAACTCAAGTCTCTTTGGTATCTCTGCATATGTATTAACATCAAGCTATTGACTTGTGCCTTATCCATATGTGCAATTAAGGCTAGGTCAACTTGAACTAGATTTAAATCTAGTTCTAGACCTAATGGCCCTTATTATTTAAAAGAATCTACTTTATCTAAAATTATTTTCTAAATCTCCTAAATCCTTTATTTTTCTACTCTTTTGTGACTTTTTCCTTTTAATTTCTTTTTTTTTTTGTATTCTTTATAAATTTCTCATTTTTTGGGTTTTCTTAATTTTCTACTCTCTTTTTTTTTTGGTATTTGTCTACATTTCTTATTTTTGGGGGGTTTTCTCTATTTTTTTTCTATTTTTTGCATTTTTTTCCTAATTTGGAACCACCCTTTATCTTATTCTAAAAATTCTAAAATAACAATAAAAAGGAAAACAAATATAGAGAATTTACTAGCATAACCAACCATTCATAGAGGCCATACCTCGTCTTGAAGGCAATCTTCTACTCATCTCCTAGTCTAATGTAAATTTAGTAATAACTACTTCACAAATCAATCTTCAAAAATACCTTAGTGTCATGAAACTCATATAACATGTTATTGAGCTTAGTATTAGGTATTTGAACTTGACAGTATTTTAGTTGATTACTCAACTATTGATGCACATGCACCATGAACCATCCTTCTTTAAGGCTAGTAGAGTTGGTATAGCACAAGGGCTCATGCTCTTCCTCATATATCTTATCACTATGAGCTCATCCACTTGTCTTTTTAGCTTAGCAACCTACTTGGGGTTCAGTTTATAAGTAAGTCGGTCCAACAGGATTGTGCCTAGCTATTGATCAATATAATACTCTATGCCTTGAACTAGGTATAGTCCTTTAGGTAACTCTTCAGGAAATAAGTATTGAGCATGATTTTTCCTAAACCAATCAATATAGACCTCTACTTATTCAATATTGATCCTTGATTAAGGTTTAAGGAAAACTAAGGTTTTTTAAAAGAATTTTATAAAATCTTGGGGTTGCCACTCAACTGGAATTAGGAAATGATTTAGGTCAAAACCAAATGGGTATATTTAGTTTTTATCTAGACATTGGTTAGCATGGGGAAAATTGATTTTAGAAAAGGGTTTTTGAAAGACTAGAGATACAAGTTTGGGGGTTCAGTTTTTTAAAATCATTACGGGTATCATGAACTTTCCTAATTTAGATTTAATTCATTGAAATCACCTTTCAAAATTACCATATAAAATGAAATTTAATCATTAGTTAACAAATTAGACTAAATTGAATAATTTAAACTAAAATGGAAAAAAATAAGTTTTTTCGTTTTTTACATCACTTAGAAGATACTTACGTACTCGCTATTCAGGATCAAACATATGTAATTTTTTCACAAAAAATATTTTGTGAAAAGGTCGGGTTTATGTTTTTTTACCCAGTTTGATGTTAATTAAGGAAATTTTCTAAATAGTCCTAATTAGGGTTTTATTTTTAGAAAGTTTTAAAAGTGCTTTAATTTTGAAAATGGGTTGGTTTAGTTTTGTTTATTTGGAAAATTAACCTTTCTAAGTGATAAAATAATTTTTTTATAAATTTTATTAATATTTTTATTTATGTATTAATCAGAAAAAATTAAAAATAAAACCAAACTAAGCCCTTTTCTTCTTTTCTTTTTTTTTTTCTCTTTTTCATCTTCTTTTTTGTTTTTCTTCCTTTTCTTTATGGCTACAAATGCAATACATTAAAATAAATAAATAATATAAAAATTGCAATGCATAACTGAAATATTGAAACCTTAAACTCCAATAGGAGAAGGGTTTGAACTAAACAATAACTAGATTACAAGTTGGGTCATCGAGTTTTGGATTCAGGTTGGTTAAAGTGAAGTTGAATCAAATTTTGGTCATGGATAAAGGACAACAATAGCACAGGGAAGGTGGTTTAAAGCGATTTGTTAACTGGATTGAGTGGTTGAGAGAGGATTCGTGAGATTTTTATTGGTAACAGTGGCATTGGTAGTGGTATGGCAAAGTTTGGTGGCTGTTTGAGTAAGGTTGGCAATTAGCGGCAATGATGGTGACTAGATTTGTTTAGAATGAATGAGATCGAGGGGTATATAGGTCATGATAGTCATTGGTGTTTGTTGGGTTCAATCATATGGCTAATGTGACGAGAAAGGTGTGTAACTAGGTCTTATTGTGGAGTAGGGTCTATGGCATATATTGGAAATGGAGCATGAGTGGAAGGTTAGTCGTCGGGTTTTGGTCGAAGAGTGTGGTTCTGAGTTTGGGTAGTAGCACGATGAGGATCATACTATGTATAGTATACGTGAATGGTTAAGTAAAGACAGTGGAAAGTGGTATATGAGTGTATAGTCTGAAATTAGGTTTTTGGGTTTAGTTAAAGGGGAATGTTGTTAGGGGCTTGCTATGATGTACAATGAGTGTAGTAGCAGGTATGTTTGATAGTGATGATGAGGCTTCTAAAGTGGCATCACTAGCTCGATTGGGTTACGAGTTAAAGGTGCTACGTAGTAGGTCAAGCAATTTGTGTTTGGTTGTCAATAGGGCCGTGTATGGGCACGGTGGAGTGTAGATAATAGTTAAGAGAGATCAAATGGTGGATGGTCGCACTTGCTACTATTAGAGTGCATCATTAAGTGGCCGAGTGTGCTACTGGTTAGTGTTAGCAGGAGTGAACAAAGGGTCAAGTTCAGGTGTTTAACGTGAGTGGTTGAAGAATAGATGAAAGAAAGTGATCTTTCATGGAGTGTTGCATGCATAGATAAGATTAGAACTTATCAATAGGGTGCTCAGTTCTAACATGTAGCTGGTTAGTATATGTGTTTGCTATAGTTGGAGATGAATGTGCAAGAAAGAGAATGGTCATACAAGGGAAAATGAAATTAACGATTGATCACAAATTTTCCTCTTTTTTCCCATTTTTCAATTTCAATTTAAATGAGTAAATGAATGAATCAAGTCAAATTTCTTATCCTAATTCATAGTATCCTATTTGTGCTTTGTGATTTCACCATTAATTTGGTCAAATCGCAAAGGAAAATGGACTAAAAATGCTCTTGAAGTGACCCATCTAAGAAGGAAAGTGAGGGAAATGCTAAGAATGGGATGGAAAGTGCCAGTGTTAACCAATGATAAACTAATACGAGGCATAGGGGGAAAAAAAGGAAAAGACGCTCAATGCTTGTAAGCAAAATCAAACCCCTAACCTTTTAAATGTGTATGTATTATCTTTCCTTTAAGCCATTAGCCTATTCATTATTCATATGTACAATTAAATTATACATATGGACTATGTTAGCCTAAGCTAGATTTAAATCTAAACCCTAGCCCAACACCTCCCCTTTTCTGAAGGTTTTAAAAAAACTAAAGCTAAAAAACAAGAGGAAAAAAAACTATTTGAACTATCGAAAATTTCATTATTTACTTATCTATTATATATATTTTTAATTTTCTAAATTATTTCTAAAGTTTCTATTTTTTTGTATTTTCTTATTTTTTGTAATTTTTTTAAATTAGGACCCTTTTACCCTATTATAAAATTAAAAGGGAGGCAAAAATGGAGTATCTACAATAGGTTGGAAAATTCATTTATTAAGCTTCGAACCTCATCATGTACATCTTCCAAATCTCTCATCTCTAAAGATCTTCTAATCAATAGAAATATATGCACTTCAACCTTCTTAGTAGCTTGAAACTCTCTTCAACTCATCACTAAAACCTTCTTATTGGCTTAAGTGAGTTGATTATAGGTCTCATTCACTTGGTTCGACATTATAGGTTACAACACAATCTTCTTCCCGTCCTTAACAAAGGCGTAGGTGCTCTTGTATCCATTGTAAGTAACACGCTAATTAAACAACCAAGGTCTTCTAAGTAACAACTGTGAAGCTCCCATGGGGACAACATCGTACACTACTTCATCTTTGTACATATGCCCAATACCAAATGGCATAGTTACCTGTTTCGTCACATGCAAAACACCTTTATCATGAAGCTAATGTAGTTTGTAAGGTTAGGGGTGCTTAGAGGTTAGCAATGCTAACTTTTGCACAAAGGATTGTATGATAACATTAGTACAACTTCCTCCATCTACAATGATGATGCATAGTTGTCCTTTGATGGTACACTTTGCATGGAAAAAATTCTCTCTCTAGTCTTCTTGCAAGTTTGGTAAGGAACTTAGTACTCATCTCAACACTAAAGTCATCATCTATCCCTAGTTAACATAGATACAGGTCTCCTCTTCCTCTTCGACTTTAGCCTTTTTGAACATCCTTCTCCTCATCAAGTTCACTCTCATTGGTGCTATCCACTACATCTCCTTAAAGTACCATGATACATTGGTTTGAACACTCAGTAGCTATGTGTCCAAAACACAGGCATTTGAAGCACTTCACCTTGCTAGTCCCCGTCTTAAGGTTTATCCTCTTTCATATGTCCTCAAGGTTGGCCTAAGCTTAGTTTGGATCAGCTAGCCTACTCAACCCTGTTATCCATCTTGTCTATTATTAGGTCTATCATTTCTCTACTTGGCTCAACATGAATAGGTTAACACAAATTAGGGGCTTAAGAAAATGCTAGCTCAAGTTAGCTTGAATCACTTTTTCTCTATTTTTCGACCCTCTATGCTATCTTAATTACCTCTTCTAATGTATAAAACCTCTACACTTCTACAATGTTATGAATCTCACATTTGAGCCTAGAAATGAACCTCAATACTATGCAAGCCTCTAGTTCTTTCACTTCTATATAGTAATCAACAAATCAGCCTCCTTAGCAAAGTTCTTGTAACTTTGCAAATATATCTTGCAAGTAGGTCTCGAGCACAAATTTACCCCTCAACAACCTCTTCATCTCATCCCAAGTCCTTACTCTTCATCTTCTATCCCTTACTCTAGCTGCATTTAGATTTTTCCACCACATAGCGGCATATCTAGTAAACTCTAATGTAGCAAGTCAAACCTTGATAGCACAAGTATATCCATAACAATCAAACACCTTCTCGACCTTCTCTTCATTCATCTGCATCAATTCTTCTACTAAAAGGTAGAATTTGGACCTTAACATTATCAAGTCCTTAAGGAGCTTGGCATCCTCACTCTAGTGCTCAGTTATGATTCGCCTCTTCTTCTTCCTCTCCATGCTCATTAGCATCTATCTCCTCATCATCTTCCTCAATCTTCTCTAACTCCAGTTTTCATCTAACAACTCGATTTGCTACTCCTCCAGCTCAAGGGGGTTAAACTGGGTGATTAGCTTGACTACCTTAGCCATAAGACCTCTTTGGAACATTTTTAGGTAGGTTATGGTACAACACAACTTAAGGTTGTTATTTGTTAACTTGCATCACGGTAACTAGACTCTTAACAAGATTAGTGAGTTTGTTAAGTTTATCATCAATTGACCCTAAAGTATTCCTACCATTATGACCAGGACCAGTGTGAGCACTAATATTCTTATCATCAATAACACCTTGAACACTCAAATTCGACATAATGTGATATTTTCCTTAATAGATTAACAACACAACATAACGACACCTTTACCTTACTACTCAAAAATGTCTATTAATACACTCTTAGCAGCTTCTACACCCAATACATACTCGAATAGGATAGAAATAAACTTACTCTATTTTCGTAGTGAAAAATAGAGTAACAATAGAAACTATACTTACCAATACATGAATCTTCACCATATAACTCAAAACTTTAGAACTTACTTCACGTAATTGCACTGAAGCAGTTACGAAGGGAACATAGTAACTACAATAAGCAAACATTAACCAAAACTTCACTGTAACTTCACACATTTCCTCTCGAAACCATGCTCTAATACCAGTGATGTTGATGCATCTCCAAGGTTAGATACACAGAGGAGCATCACAAAGAAGAGAAATCAAAAGAAAACTACCAAATCTAGGCAGTTACCAACTTGATACGACATACCAATCGATTTTGCTTAGCCTACAATCTGCCGGATATGATTCACTAATTTGAACTATAGGATCACATGCCACTACTTCTTACTAAAGAGAATAGATAACAGTTAAGATTAAGTGAGAACACTGAGACTACTCAAAAGGGAAACTTATAATAATCTAATGATGAAGTAATTGATGTCTACATAGAAAATGACAAGAGTTTATGTAGCCCCATTAAAGTTACAAGCACATACAAAAAGACAAAAAGGATAATTTACAATTGGAATACATGAAATATACTAAAAATGCCAAAAGAGACAAATAATATTCAATGCAGAATTGTAAAGAATCCTTTTGGAATGTTGTGTTAGAAGGCACATGTCGTTTGGTAGTTGATTACTCTAAAATATAGTATAACTTAGATGAAACGAGGAGAAAGAAGGTATGTAGTCAAAGCCAACTTGATCTAGATTAGGTCGGTCCTCAACCAATCAGCCACAAATGAATTTTTGCCTCCAGCTAAGGTGGATCCTAGTCAGTTTAAGAGCTTGGCTTTGAACAGTTGTTGAGGCTAGTATGCTTGAATGCTATCAGGATTTTGGTATTACTACTTAGCAAGTAGGCATGCTTACTTCGAGGGTCGACACATGAACTTGACAGCTCCGGAGACAATGTTCGTAAATAAGAGAGCTCGGTACTTAGGTCGATAGTAGAGTGAATCATGGAGGTTGGAAGAAGAATTCTTATCCTAAATGAGGCTATGAGCTATTATTCTCCTCATAAGTCTTTAGAGTCCTCTAGCTCAATTGCATGTGATCGGTTTAGATGGTTGATTCCTATCAATTTGTAATTGAAATTAAAAGTAAAGGATGGGTGAAAAGTAACAATTAACACAAATACTAAAGACATAGGCTTGTGACATGTTTCCAAAGTAGAGGTAAGGGTATGCTGCTAAAATATCGGGGATAATTTTTAACTAGGTTTTGATGGAAATCACATGAGTTGGATCTCAAGTAAGGCATCTCAATCAACAATGTAGTAGAAAATCTCCTCTTTGTCTCATTTCCTTACACGATATGCTAAATACTCAAATTCGGTCATGAATTAAGTATTCTAGTCCTAAAGATTAGGGGGTCAATTTCCTCTTGATCTCGTAACCTATCTTAATCCATTAGAACTGCACAATGTAATATGAATGAAATGGGGAACACCTAATCTCCTCTCGATCTCATAGATGTAAAGACCCATTATCAACATTTCACCAACTCAATGACTCACGTTGGGAATTACACAACTAATCTCCTTTCAGTCTCATAATTATGTACACCCAATAATTCTTAAGGAGAACCTCCTACGACTAATCTCCTCTCGATCTCATAATCACAAAGAAACTCAATGAAAATTTCATTAAAAGCACCTCAAAGAGTTCAAATGAAATACCAACCATTAAAATCCCAATTAATACACATATCTATATCATAACTACAAGATTACACCACATGCATCATCTTCATCATCACAAACACACTAAAAACTACTTAGCTACTCATAGTAGTTACAATAACAACAGTAAATGATGAAAATGTAGCAGCAAGCTCCATTAATGAATAAGTAAACAAGAGATTAAAAAAAGAGAATATAGTAAATACTCAATAAACAAAATTAAATGTGCATATAAATTATAAAAACATTCACCATATATCATAAATAAGTCACTAAAACATAAAAATAGGCAATGAGCTCACAAAACTAAACCTAACAAAGCTAAAATCCTAATTGTGACTCATATTTCTAGCTATAAATGTGAATATTTATATTTTTTGGCTACCGATTGATTTGTAGACACATGTTAGCTCTAGGTCACCTTCGTATGTTAGGAAACATAACATTTAATGGCAATAAGGATTTAGTCCAAAAACCCTAACCCTAGTTTCTTCTACTGTATTGATTGATAAGCATGTATGTTTTCACTTTTGCACATTCTATTTACTATGCCGACCTCTCCAATAGTCGATCATCTAAGAAGTCGCTTCTTCCTTGAAACTTCAAGGCATAACAATTGGTCAGTAGTAAGGCTACTAATAAGCTATCAATGATTGGTAAGCCAAATTTACTAGCTCTCTTGAGTTAAGCCTCCTTAATTGAATAAGTAACCCTTGTACACCTGAACGTAGGATATAAAATCAATCAAGTTGTTCTAAAATTAATCCATTTTCATGCATTTTTTATAAGCTTACACTAATTGGTCCATTTTATGTATGAACAAGTTAGGTTAACTCCTACTAAGTGCTTAGTTTTGAGCCTTTAATCTGGTTCTTTGGTGCTAATTTATGGTAGATCCTCATACATCCTCTAGGGCTTAACTCCACTGCTCATACTTGACTTTCCTTTCTCATAAATACTCCTTTTCCTTAAATGACTACCCTTCTCAAATTCTTTTTCTTGGTTAAACTCATGCTCTCCTTCATTCAACTACCAAAATTGCTCTTTGTCTTGGAACATCACCTTTCTTTCTCTACTTTCTAAGATAATCACTCCATATTTCATGATGTGTATCATAGGCAGCGGATTTCAAAAGGAAGATGATGCAATCCAAGTTCAAGTTAGAACGAGTGTCAAGCCTTATTTCGATTTCCTTAGTTTAACTTATATTAAGCACAACCTACTTAATATAAATTACTTAACATTAAACTTAAGGAAATACTTTTCTTAAAAAGAATTAAAAAAAAATTAGAATCGCCAACCAGTAAAAAAAAAATAGAATTAGGGTTTTTAGGTAGGAAAACCCAAATTTAACCACTAAATTGCAAATATTCTAAAAAATTGATTTCTTAGAAAAATCAAACTAGAAAAAACCGGGTTCGGGGGCTAACCTATTAAAATTAAGTTACCATGTGAAAATTAAAAGAAATATGATGGGCTTTTTTTGTAATTTTTCTAAAAATATTAAAAAGCACCTAAATGGGCAAAAGTAACTAAAAATGATTTTTTTTCTTTTTATTATGAATTTATAAAAAAGGAAAATTTTTATTTCTTTTAACGGTTATCTCGAAGGTGCTTACTTAACCCCCTAATCAAGATTAAATCAACCGTAGTTTTTTTTTTCTTATAAAATATTTAGTGGTTGTGTTATTTTTATTTTGAAAACTGAGCCAAATTTACGTTTTTTATCCATTTATTATTTAGAAAAAACCCTAAAAAATCGAATTTTCGATTTTAATAAAAAAAATCTAATTATCTTTCCTTAAAAAAAGTCAATTAAAATTTTTATTTTTCCAAAAAACCCTAAATGTCATAAATATATTTTATTAAAAAATGATTGTTAAAAAGAAAAACTCTAAATTAGCTAAAAAGTTTGCAAGAAAATAATTAGTTTAAAAAAACCCTTCACTTAAACAGAACAAATAAATTAATAAAAAGTAATAAAATAAATAAATAAATAACAGAAAATAATTAATAAATGAAGAAAATAATATATAAAAAAACTCAAAAAAAAAATTACCTAGGTTGTGTCGATCAGCGTTAGGCGGTATTGGGTGTGCTTGAGCGACATTATAAGCAATTACGAGCAATGACTCAGCCGAACGCCTGAGCGTGTATGGGTGAGTACTTGGGCGTATGAATGGATGAGAGTTAGGCGAACGTGTAGGCAAGGTTGGGCGATAGCTTTGAGCGATGCTAGGCATGTGGATGGGTGAAAGCTGGGCAAGTGTGTAGGTAAGGCTGGGCAACAGCTGCGACTGGTCCTAAGTGAAGCGATGGGCAATGTTGGGCGATAGCCTGGGTGGTCTTGGGCGATGCAATGTTCAATGCAAGGCAAAGGCCTGGGCAGCAGACTGGGTGGTGGTTGTGGGTGAGGCTGGTCTTTGGGTGGTGGTGCATGTTTGGGTAGTGGCAGAGCGTGTAGTGGTTGTAGGGGGATGTGCGATGGTGATGGCTGTGGTATGGGTGGCAACACGTAAAGGCATGTGTGGTGGCGTGCATAGTATGAAGTGTTATTGTTGGGTGTGTGTGATTAAAAAGAAAATGTCCCCCTGACTCCTTGGCCAATATGCTATTTATAAATTCTAAAATCAAATCTTTTGTATCGAAGATATAGAAGATTTGTTTGTGATTTAACTTACATTCACCTTAGCTTTTAGAAACCCTAGCTAATTTGGGCCTCTCTTTTAAGGCCCGGATCGATTCAATTAGCTCAATAATTTAACAAATCTTGAATTTTAGACCTTAAATTAGTCTGTCCAAAAACTAATGGATTCAACCCAACTTAACATAACTTGACTCTTAACTTGATTTTCTTTTTCTTGTCTTTATTTTTTTTTTTAATTTTATTCTTATTTTTTATTTTCTTTGAATTTTCATTCGTTTATTTATTTATTTTTTATTTACCTAGCTCAATTAATAAAAGTAATTTGGCAAAAATGAGGTGTCTACAGCTGTCACGAACTAAGGACGGCCTAGTCGTAGCAGACGCCGTATACTATACGAAGAACCCTTGATTGGTTACCTTTCCAATCAAGAACTCTTCACACAATATACAAGGCTTTACAACCACTAGTTTCCAAAGAACATACAGATTCACATGATATCATCACATTAACATATTTATATAAAATTTGAACTACAAAGCTTGTATTATACAATGGGAGAGTACATCTAAGTCTACAATACTAAGAAACTAAAAGTACATAAGTAAAGATCTACATTAACTGTTCTCTCAATATACAGGACAGCTCGCTCTTGCCCAAGTCCCCAAGCTAACCTGTGGCATCCCTCGTCCTGTCTCTACGAATAGGCTATCCTGCAACAAAAGTCTAAAGGGGTGTAAGCCTAAGCTTAGTGAGCAAAACCCTCAGCCACACCACAAGCAAGTTATAAGTACATTATAGTCACGCATATGAATGAATGATCAAACAGAATGCCAAACAAGACACGCACTTAACTAGTTCATATACGTAACTCGGATTTAATGCCCTCCGAAGTTAGGGCTGGAGTTTACACAGCACCAATCAGATCCGGGTATTATACTAGAACTTACTTTACTACGGAACTCCATGTTCCGTACTTATATCAAATCATTATTTTATTTTCAGAAAAACCCAAGTTCTAGTATAATTGTGAGTGGCCCCCGCAGTCCACACTCACCCCTAAACGGAGGCCTCTAGACTTGACCCTTAGCCAGGCGGTTGGCGCCTCCAACGCCTAGTATTCCTGCAGGCTAGGGTAAGGTCATTTTATACGAGTGCACCGTACAGAACCAAATAAATCAATAGTATCAATCCCCAAATAGCCTCTCTTTACCTCCATGTGATGTGACGGCCGGAATAGTATCCATGCTATGCATGTTAATGCATGTTCCAATTTCTTTTTATAGGCCGAGTATAATTTAGTTCAAATTATGCCGTGACCATTCAATAATACACACAATCATTTTCTATACTACCATGCAATAAATAAGGCATTTTCTGTATTTAAGGTAATTTCATAACTCAACATACAATTAAATACACAATCATTTCCCGAACCCCACACAGTAGTCAATTAACAATAATATGTAAGTCCACTATCTACAATCAAAATCAAGCATGGAATCATAAGGTAAATACTCACTCGGCCATAGTGATTTGCCTTAATCTTAGTAATCGATTGGAAGGTCCTCGTTCACCTCAGGGTCACCTGATCATTATGTGATAACAACGCTAGTAAGTATTTGAATTAACTACTAATTCTAAATATCTAATTACCTAATTTTACTTGAATTACTATCAACTTTTACCCGGTAAGACTTTAATTTCAATCATATGTAACTTTTTCGTTTTATTTTTTATATTTATGAATTTATAGTTGTTTTTCATCATTTCTGAACATATATTCACATGGTAATATCTGTTTTTGGTGTTAAGACCTCTATTTTACGTTATGAACTAAATTTATAGAAATTTTTAGCTATGAACACTTAAGTACTCTTATTACTTATATTTATATCTTTTATTCCTTAAATTCTTATAATTAAAGAATTTTACTTTGCTATTACTAATTCATGTACTGAATTAGGTATAATCTAATTTAGAAGGTGTATTAGGATTTACTAATTTAAGTATCTAATTACCGATACTTTTCTTATTTTCTAAACCTATGCTTATGTCATCACTTACATCATCTTTTGCTTATGTCATCACTTACTTATGTCATGGCTTATGTCATTATGTGCTTATGTCATTACTTACCTCATCATATGATTACATAAGCCTTTCCTCATGCTTATGTCATATGTATATGTATTATGTACATGTTATCCCTTTCTCTTATACTTATGTACATATACCTTATGCACACTTATACTCATATCTATACTTAGACTTATACCATATTTATATGTGTATACATACTCATATACCTATACGGTTGGATACGTATTTTTATACTAAAATTCGTATGCCTAAGCTTTTCTTTAAGAAAAGCTTCCTAATTCCATGCTTTTGTGTTTTTATGTATATATTTAGTGTAGTATAGGTATGTATAGTTAGATATGATCTTAAGTTAGGTTATGTATATGACAAATACTCATGTACAAAGGTTCACATACTTGTACTCTTTTGGTATTTCCTTATGTGTACATACTTATAAGCTTATACTCATGTCTTCCTTTCTTCTTCTTCAAAAGTTCTAATTTCTACACTTAAAGATGGAAACTTTGTTTCCTCTTCTTTAAGACAACACTAAACACATAACTACTTATCTAATCTACATAATTAACTAACTAATGAATACTATAAAGTAACATAAAACAACTTAAAGACATACCTTTAATTGTGTTGAAGTTATGGAGACAAAAGTAAAGGAATGAAAGTGAAAGAGGAAAGGGAGTTTACGGCATGGAAAGGGGGGTTTTGATTTGTTTCTTTTGTTTGATTTTCATAATGGAAGACAACAAGTGGTGGGGTCTAGAAGGGATAAATGTGGACCGCAACAATTATGAGAAAGAGAAAAAGAAAAATAAAAAGGAAAAGAAAAGAAAGCTATCATTAAGGAAGAGATATTTTCCTTATCTCTTAGTCTTTTGTTGACTTTTCAAAATGTTGACTTTAGTCAACATGTGTTGACTTGGTCAACTTTTGACTTTGGTCAACATGCATTATCTTAGCCAACATTCCTTAAGTATATGCAATTTTGTGCACATAATGTAGTAATTAAGAGAAATTAGGAGAAAAAAGAAGGAAATGAAAAGAAATGAGATATATGATGAATTGATTTGTAAATATGGTTGATGAGATATTACTTTAGGTCTTTATAGTCTACATCTCTCTTTTCATAAACTACTTTGGTTAACAAGTGCAAAAAGTACTAATTTGAGTATTAAAGTTCACTAGATGTAACCTAATCTTCAACTATAACCCTAACCCTAATTAAGACTATCTTAATCATATACTTAAGGGATAAATATAATCTATGACTCATTATCTTAGTTTCTAATGGATTACTTGAGAGTTTGAATCATATAAGCATAAATGAGGGTCATCTCTAACCTTTTACTAATGATTTGGAAAAATATAAGCATTATATTATCAATTAGGGTTTTAGGGTATATCACGTTAGGTTAGTACACATATGTCCTTAATGTAATCATTTTTAGGGTTTTTATCACTTTTGAATGAAATCCTTAGCATTTAGAAACATTTAAGGTAGAAAAGTTCTTTACACGATTGATTAATTCTTTTATGGTTTTCACTTTAATTAGCCTTCTCAACTCCTAAATTGTCTAATATAGTTGAGTCTATTTCAAAAACTAGATCGAAACTTTTAGGGGTTTACAATAGCTGCCCCTCTTTGTAGTGAAGTTCAGTTAGAACTTTGCTACAAAGATAAAAGAGATACCCATTTTTGCCAAACTCACTTTTGAACTGACCAACTAAGTAATGTTTTATTTTGACTAACTTGAAACGTTGATGTAAAGAATGAGTTGCCCATCTTGAAAGGACCAGGCAAATGAATACCTGTCTTAAAAGATCAGAGCGAAAGGTTAGGGGGCCTATCTTAAAAGAATAGGACAAAGACTTTAACGGAGCCTATCATGGAAGGATAGGGCTTAATGGGGTCTATTTCGGAAGGATAGAGCAAAAATTTCTAGAAGGCCTATCTTAGAAGGATAAGGCTTAATGGGGTCTATCTTAGAATGATAGAGCAAAGATTTCAAGGAAGGCCGATCTTAAAAGGATAGAGCAAAAATTTTAAGGGGGGCCTGTCTTAGAAGGATAGGGCTTAAGAGGGTCTATCTTAGAAGGATAAAGCAAAAATTTCAAGGGGGGCCTATCTTAGAAGGATAGGGTAAGAACCATTAGAGGTAAAATTAACTTGTTTTGACGAATAATCCGAAGAGGATAGATCTCTCCGAGATTTCTTTTGGTTTATGATCTAAAGAGAATAAATCCCTTCAACATTTGTTTTGGTTTTTCTAAAGAGGATAGATCTTTTTAAGATTGATTATCAAAACTAGCTTAATTCTTTCAGACTTTTAAGATTATTTTTCCTACGACTGAAGGATTTCTCAGATAGCAACTAATTGACATGCTTACACTAACTTCTGATATTCACTCATTTAAACAACATAATTTCATTAAAAGATTGTAATTGCTTCTTCTTTCTTTTTTTCTCTTTTCTTCTTTTTCTTTCCCTTTTTTTCTGAAATTCCTCAATCTTTCATGTCCTGTAATTATACCATGCTCATGCCTTGAATTTTCTTTTCTCAATACTAAGTTTCAATTTCCATTCCCTATGCCTTTTGGATGATAAATCTCTTTCTGAATGAACAAGATTAAATTATTAAGAACATTTTATTTCAATTCTTTTGGTGATTCAGACTCAATGGTAAGTGTTTGATGTTTAAGTGTATGAAGCTAAGAAACAGGGCTTATTGGTGGATTGTTTGTTGGTTAATGACCACCCAAATTAAAAAACAATCATAGATATCAACTTTACTTGTAAATGATGAAAGACTAACTACAAGCCATTCAAGAAAAATTGAAATCTTTCTTAGATCTCTGTTTTCATAGATAATATAACTTGACTACAGTTGAATTCACTTGTCCTCTTAATCCCATGCCATCTATCTTTGTCAACACTAATGCACCTCTTAATAATACCCTTTATACCACATAAGGGCCTTTGTAATTCGGAGCAAACTTGCCCCTAGGGTCTTTTGCGTTTGGTAACACTTTCTTCAACACCAAATCTCCTTGTTTAAAGTACCTCGAGTGTACTTTCTTGGTAAAAGCTTGGATCATTTGTTATTAGTAGCATTGACCATGACATATTGCTATAAGTCTTTGCTCATCTCCATCCACTCTGCTTCATCGAGTTGAGTTTCTACAAATACTCAGAATGAAGGTTATTTACTTCCACCAGTAGTAGTGCTTTAGTTCCATACACCAATGAATATGAGGTTGCATCAGTAGAAGTTTTGTCTGAGGTTCTATAAGCCATGAGAGTAAAGGGAAGCATCTCATGCCAACCTTTATATGTGATCACCATCTTCACGATGATTCTTTTGATGTTCTTATTTGTGACTTCAATGGCTCCATTCATTTCAGGTTGATATAGAGTTGAGTTTCTATGATTGATCTTGAACTAACAGCATACTTAATCTATTATCTTGTTATTTAAATTCATCCCATTGTTTGTAATAATAGACTCGGGCATACTATGTCTTGCAATAATGTCTCTTTTCAAGAATTTGACCACTACCCCTTTGGTCACTATGGTATATGAGGCTACTTCTACCCACTTAGTAAAATAATTGATTACGACTAAAATGAATCTGTGCCTGTTTGAAGCCATTGGCGAAATTGGTCCTATCATATCAATTCCCCACATCGAAAAAGGCCAAGGAGCTAACAACACATGTAATTCATGGGGAGGAGTGTTAATTTTATTAGCATATACTTAGCACAGGTGACAATGCCTCACACGCTTGATGCAATCTGATTCTATCGTCATCTAGAAATACCCCATTCTCATGATCTTTCTAACTAGCATATACCCATTCATAGAAGGGCCATAAACTCCATCGTGTACCTCTTTCATTAATTTCTCAGCTTCTTCTTCATCTATACACCTTAGCAGTGTTACATCTGGTGATCTCTTGTATAATGTGGCTTCACTTAACAAGAAATGAGTAGCCAATCTTCTTAAAGTCCTTCTATCTTTTTTATTAGCATCTTCAAGAAATTCCTCAGTTTGAAGTAACTTCTTAATATCATTATACCAAGGTTCTTTTGTTCTCTTCCCTTCAACTGCAAGGCAAAAAGCCAGTTTTTTCTTCCACTTCAATCTTCAAGTTTTGAATTTCTATTCCATCCATGACTTTTATCATTGATGCTAATGTAGCCAATGCATCAGCAAACCGATTTTAGGTCCTTGGAATGTAAGTGAATGATATCTTTTAGAATTTTTCAACTAGCTTGCTCAAATGTTTGTGATAAGGTATCAATTTCTTGTCCTTCGTCTTATATTCTCCTAAGATCTAAAGAATTATAAGGGAAGAATCTCCTTACACTTCTAATTCTTGTATTCCCATATCTAACGCCATTCTAAGCCCCAAAATGCAAGCTTCATATTCTGCTATGTTATTGGTATATAGGAATGTTAATCATGCTACCATAGGAAAATGGTTATCCTCAGGTGATACCAATACTGCTCCTATCCCACATTAAAACACATTGACTACTCCATCAAAATACATTTTCCATCCCAACTTCTCGCTACTCAATTTGGTTGCCACCATTACATTTCATCAAGAAATTGTGCTTCTAAACCCTCGTCTTCATCTTTCAATGGGTATTTTGCCAATTGATCAACCACTACTTTCCTTTTGACAGAACTTTGACTTATGTACTTGATATCAAACTTAGAGAGTAGCATTTACCACTTTGATATTCTCCTAATCAACACTGGCTTTTCCATTAAATACCTCAACAGGTCATGTTTTGTTAACAACTTTATCAAGTAATAGAGAGTGTACTGCCTGAGTCTATGCATTACTCATACTAAGGCACAACATGATCTTTCTACTTCTGAGTACTTTTGCTCACCTTCCATGAATTTCTCGCTCAAATAGTATATAGGATGCGCTTTTCTTCCTATTGTGTTTTTCTACCCCAACATACATCCCATTGATTAAGGGAGAATCATTAAATAAAGGATCAACAGCCGTCTCGGTATAGGAGTGACCAATATAGGAGGATTCATGAGATTTTTTTTTTTATTGCAGCAAATGCGTGCTCACATTCTTCATCCTTCTTTATTGTGGCATTCTTCCTCAATAGCTTAAACAACGGCTTGCATTTATCAGTTAACTGTGATACAAACCGAACGATATAATTCAATCTTCTTAGCAATCCCCTAACTTCTTTAACAATCTTAGGCGTAGGCATGCTTACAATCACCTTGACTTTATCTAGATCTACTTCAATTCCTCTTTTATTGACTACGAAACCTAACAATTTGCCTAAAGTTACTCCAAAAGTACATTTTTTAGGATTCAACTTCAATTGAAACTTCCTTAATCACTCAAATAGTTTGCACAAAATATCTACGTGGTTTTCATTCTCTTTAGATTTGATAATCATATCATCCACATAAATTTCAATTTCCCGATGCATCATGTCATGGAATAAGGTAACCATGGCACACTGGTAAGTTGCCTCAGTGTTTTTCAACCCATACAACATCATACGATAACAAAATGTTCCCCAAGTAGTAATAAACATTGTTTTAATTTTATCTTCTTTCGCCATTTTAATTTGATTATACCTTGAGAAACCATCAATGAATGAGAAAAGATGATTCCCGATTGTATTATCCACTAATACGTCAATATACGGCAAAGGAAAATTATCCTTTGGTGTTGCCTAGTTTAAATCACGGAAATCTACACAGACCCTAACTTTCCCATTTTTCTTCAATACTGGCACCACATTGGCCAACCATTTAGGATAATCCGATACTTCTATGAATCCAACTTCTTGATTTCTTCTTTTATTTTGAGAAGTAGATTTGGCCTAAACTGTTTAAGCTTTTTTTCTTTTTAGTTTAATTTCTTTCTTAGTTGGTAACTTAAGAACTACAATAGACGAGTTTAAACCTGGCATATCCTCATAAGACCAAGCGAATATGTCTAAGTATTTAGATAACAATTGTAACAACGCCTACTTTTGATTTTCTGTTAAATTACCACCAATTTTCAACTTTCGTAGATTTTTCTCTATTCCCAAATTAATCACTTCTATTGGTTCATCAATAATCACTCTACCTTGTTCATGTCTATGCCAATTCTCTTGAATTTCATTTGCAGTCTCAATATCATGTCCGACGTCTGACCCAATAGGGCCGAAAGTGATATTGGTACTTTCATTGTTTACATGAGTGAGATATCCATTATGTTCATCATTTTTATCAAATCTAAGGAGTAAAGGAAAAAGAAAAGGATAACAAATAAATAACAAGGAAGAATTGATAGAAAGAAAGAAACGAATTTTATTGGATGAATTAATTCAAATTGTCTAACAAAAAAAGACCTAACTAATCGGACTAATTATTGAAATCAAATGCTCCTAATTAATCTAATTTTGCATTTCTAAAGAGACCTATTCATGGGAACGAAAAACCAGTTGTACAAAAAAACTGGTATGTCGACATCTTCTCTCTCATTCTAACCAATGTTGCATTGCTGAGTTAAGGCCTTAGATAAATAGGCTACTTTAGGTTCTTGAACATCAGCTGGTGCTGGGAATATTTGACGGATGTTTGAAAGATCTATAAGTGCATGGTATAGCTGATCCCCACTTTTGCTCTTGGTTTTAGCCTTCATGTCTTAAATCTCCTCTTCAGAGGGCTCATATCCAAGCCCGAACATTCCAATCTATTGCTTAGGCTATTTTAAATGACCTTATGCCCCCTATCTTACTTCTTCTATCATACTGACTTTGTTGAAAATTTGTAACCTTGGCTCATCCAATTCCTTACCCCCAACATAGGGTATAGTTGTTTCTTTGTAAATCTCATAATCCTATTCCCCAAGTATAGTAACCAACTGTCCATTGGTTATGAACCTCACTTTCTAAAGTAGGCTAGAAGGAAATACCTCTACTAAATGAATCTATAGTCTTTCTAGCAAAACTTTGAAAGTTCGTGAGATGTCAAGAACTTAGAAAGGAATAGTAAACACCTGCGGGTCGATTTCGACCCGTAACCCGATTTCTCCAATTATTTCCTGTTTTGATCTATCAAAAGCTCTTACTAAAATCAAGCTAGGCTTTATCTCATTCTCCTCCACACCTAGTAGATTTAATGTTAACGATGGATACATGTTCAATGATGTTCCATTTTCTATCAAAACTTGGGCAACTACTTTCCCTGCATACTTAACCATTGTGAAGAGGGTCTTTGTATGCTGGTCTCCTTCTTTCCCTAGCTCGTTTGGCAAAAATGAGATATGATCCATCACAAATATCGAGTTTACCACCAGTCCTAGTTTTTCCGTAGAAATCCCTTTAGGTACATTGACCTCCTTCAGAATTTTAATTAGTGCCTTTTGATGACTATCTGATGACAATAGCAAACCCATTAAAGAAATCTAGTTGGTACCTTAGTTAGCTAATCCATTATCTTGTATTTATTGGCCTTTACAATCTTTTTGGCAACATTGTGATCTTTATCTTCTGTATCTTCAAAGATTTTTCAAGAAGCCTCTTCTACAGTGGATTACCTCTTGGCTTCCTTAGGCTGATCATAAACTCGGCCCGAGCAAGTAAGCCCACTAACCATGGGTAATGAGGCCCTAAACGTTTGGTTCACCACTTTGTAATCCAAAAGTGCTACTTTATAGTTCTCTAGGGCTATTAGGACATTGAAAGCAATATTCTTGGACTTTCTCGATTCCTCAACCTTCTTAGTCTTTCTATCATATTCAAAAATCAATGGCTTGGGCTTGTTTCCAATCATTCCAACCATCCCAATTGCCTTCTTGACTTCTGCAATGAGCTTGTCTTCTTCCTTAAATTTTGGACCCCATCTAATGGATAGGGTGTTAGTGTATATGGTGAGGGAAACAATGTAGTTCACCAAATACTCAAACTTCCCTATCAGTTCTCCTAGGGTGCCAATCGTTGGATCTTCGACTTCATGTCTCTTTCTAAGCTCCCTCTAAGTACTTCTCTTTCATGGTTTTAGAATTGTCATAGCCATGATATCGACTTTCTTTATCTTTCCTTCCTTAAGTAGTAGATATATGACCGGTTTAGTTCAGGCCCTATCTTAAAGATTCATATCTTGCAAGTACCCAGACTTCCTTAGATTCCACGCAATCTCCTCAATAGTGATAAGGATACTGTCTAGGTCAATTTTTGGTTCAGAAGATTTAGCAACAATCATATTGATCGAATGTCCATGAATCGGTAGAGGGTTGTTAGCTACATTGGGAGTAAGAGTCTGGATGAAATCTAATTGAACCAATTTAGCATCGATAAGATCTTAGATTTTATGTCTAAGTCTCTAACATTGGTCTATAGAATGGCCCACTTACCTCAGATGACAATCACATCAAAGCTCTGGGTTATAATCTCTCGATCTTTGCCCTTCTCTCAGTATTTCAAATGTTAAAAGATTCTCCTTAATCATGTAAGAACCTAGCTTAGAGGAGTAGGAATATGTGTGAACTGTCTTCTCTGCAGACGGTTGTTCTAATTTGGACTTAACGGGGGATTAGGTCCTCCAGTCATAGCCACTAGGGTTATGGGTTTGACAAGGTTATCGGTATCGACAACACTGATAGTGGTTTTCTTGGCTTTCTTAGAAAATCTTGGGGGAGGTGTCTTCTTTTCAGCTGTTTCAGGAGTAGGGAGCCTCCCAGTAGCAATGGCTTCCTTAATTCGGCTTCCTATGGCTATAATTTCTGCAAAATTGGATGTAGGGTGCCCAACCAAGTGTTAGTAATATAGGCTTCCAAGTGTATTAATGAAAATGAAGGTCAGATCCTTTTTAATTAAGGGTAGAGTCACCCTAGCTGCCATGCCCCTCCATCTTTGGGCATATTCTTTAAAATTCTCATTAGTCTTCTTTCATAAATTGTTCAGATCCCACATAGACGGGGTCAATTTGATGTTGAATTTGTACTAGTTATAGAAAGCCCGTACTAACTTATCCTAAGTATCAATTTCATTTAGGTCTAATTAGGCATATCAGGTTAAAGTGGGCCCTATTAAGCTGTCTTGAAATGTTTGGACCATCACCTTGTCTTACTTCATGTATTTCCTCATTTTCCTAATATACAACCTAGTGTGGAGTTTTGGGCAGCCAGTCCCATCGTATTTCTCAAATTCCAGCATCTTAAATCTTTCGAGGAAGTCATTGTCTTCATAGGTCGGCAAACTAATCATACCCATTTTCTCAAACCCATTTACTATTTTTAGGGCTTTCATCTTCTCAGTTAACTTTTGCATGACCTTTCCTTCTATTTCATGGCATTTTTCTTCGATCTCCTTCCTCCATACCTCATTAGGGGCTAATTCTTCATCTTTTAGTTCAGGGGGAGGGGTCGTTTCTACATTCTAGTTTTGGTTAGCTTAACATCCTTGTCTATCATTAAGGATCCTAATAGCTTGAGTGAGAGCTTAAATCTGTTCAGTCCTCTTGTTCATGTTTTCTTCTAAAGTTACTACTCTTGGATCTAACTCGATTTGACTAACATTTCCTATACCTTAAGTCAACATCCTTCCCTTAGAATGAGTGAATATCGAGCTTTTAGTTGAGTTTGTTCGTTTGGACTCTATCTTCGAAATCTTACGCGAAAACCTATGTTTTAGACTTTTTGGTGAATTAAAGGTTTTTTTTTTCTTTTTGTGACATTTGTTATTCTGAGTTTTTTTTTTTTTTTCTTTAAAAGTAAAAAAAAAACAAATAATAATAATAAGTAAGAGACTACACAATTAATGAAAACTAGTATTTACTAAAGCTATAAATTTATTAATTATAAGATCTAACTTATAAAACAAACTAAGAAAAAGGAAAAGAAAAACTCCTAATTAATTTTCTTAAAAAAAAAAATTAAATCTTATATCTACAAGAGCCGATGGATCTGGCTAAAACGAACTTCATCAACTTCCCTCATAAGTTTTCGTACCATAACATCCCTTTCTCAAATCTTACTCCTTAAGAATTGATTTTCCTCTAGCAGTCTGTCATTTTCCAACTTTAACTCTTCAACAATCCTCTTACTTTCCTGGAACTAGGCTTCAACCCTAGCCCATATTGTATCTCAGTAGGCTTGCTCAGCGAGTGAAAGACGTGCTGGATCTGGCTCATATCTAAATACATCTAGAGCTTCAAATTGTATCTTTCCAATTTTTTCTAACTAATCATAAATGAACTTCTTGGTGGCTTAGTATTCTTAGACTTTGCCCCTCAAAGTTCCCACATTAACTATCTTCTTGACTTCTCTTCATTCCCAAAGCTTTACGAGTTTTGTTAGTCGTTGGATTAGAGTAACCATGAATAGACAAGGATCCTGATAATTCATTGTGATGACATCCAAGGAGTCTCTATAAGCTATCTCTTTTAGTAGGCCCAACTATTTGGTAACATAAGCCGGAAAATATCTAGTACTGCCCGTAATACCAATAAGGGGAACTCTTGCATAATCGGTGCACCCTAAGATGGCTTGAGTGCAACAACTCCATCTAGTTGTCCACATAAAGTCTACTGGTTGCATTTTACTGATAACTAATACCCATCCCTTAAACTAAGTTTCATCCGTTACCTTGAGGTGGTGGGCAAATTCATCCATCAAGTCCATATTCTCTGTCAAGGACTCTCTAAGAAGATTCTCTCTATACCTTTATGTGTGATTGAGAAATGTTATGGCAAGGATTGTAAGGTTAGCCATAAAATAACTGTACCCTTGCTTCTTCAGGTAGGTAAGCATCCTGAACTGTTCTACTAATAGTACTGGTATATAAGATATACTAGTTATGAATTGAGTCACTAACTTAGCAACCCTATAGTGAACCTGACTATATCTAAAGGGAAACAACACTATTCTAAGCACTGCTATAATAAAAGTGTTAACCCTCTTTTCAGCCTATGATTCATATCCTCTGTAGAAGATTTGGTGATATTTTTGGTAGGCATTTGGGCTTGAAAACCACTCCACCAATCTTAGGATACTAAGACATTTTTAGCCATTTGAAGATAAAAATGGAGCCAAGATTGGCTTGTTGACCCCCAACAATGTCACGAAGATTTTCTCAAGCTGGACTTTAAATTCTGGGATAGCTATTTCTACTTTGAAGGGTGGGGCACTAAGTAGCTACAAGTATTCTTCTATGGTGGGTGTCAATACATGTGGGCTAAAGTTGAAAGCTATGGATTCTAGATCCCAATAATAGATGAGGGCCTGAATTAAAGGCCGGTGGAGTCGGACCCACATAAGGGATATGACCGGCCTAATCTTCTTATAGATATAATTTTTTTTGGCGGGTGGAAGCTAGTTAAACCAATTTTTCAAGATAGCTTCAGGGAAGGAGTACTTATCCGACTGGGCTTCACAAATGAGCTCTGGGTTGATGGGCTTTGGATGAATACTATCTTGATTCTTCATATCTCTATTACAATAAGATATAAATGAAATAAAGATGGATCAACTAATTACAATAAGGATACTAAATTTAGAACAAAGTTGGATGCGATGTTAATAATTTCACAACTTTTTCGAAGATTTTTTTAGAAATTGCGCAGCCTTTCATTAACTAAAAAGTAATAAAAAATATGTATAATATAAGGAAATACAATATTCACAAAGAAACAAGCATAATCTAATATATATGTTACACACAAATGTAATGCAAGAGGGATGGTAATTAATAAATTACAAGAACCATGATAAATCTACGGTCAAAGAGTGCTCACTATATAAGTATATTCAAAATATGATTTAAAAAAAAATGGTTTTCACGGATACTTATATATAAGGGTTATTAAATTTTTTAGTTGAAAAATAGACGATAAACTAACCGTAGATTAAATCAGGCTTTTCATATAATTTTAAAAAACTATCCCTTTTTTTTTAAAAAAAAAAAAGATGATGCAAAAGGGAGATGTCTATAGGTCTTAGGCTCTGTAACTCCAAGGCTTTCTAACGAGAAGCTTGGTGGGCTATATCGAAGCTTGAGTGGGCTTGCTTATCACCACCAGGCGAAGGTAATGACCCCAACAACCTGAGGGTTACACAATGGCAATGACCTGAGGGTTACACAATGATTACCCATCTTAAGTTCCTAAGGTAGCTCAGGTTCGACCATATCTAAACAAACAAATGGTTACTTAAAAAATAAAAGACCTCCTATCCCTAAAGAGGCCCATTAGGCTAGGCTTTTTGTTTATCAAGGCTTGCATCACTAAAAAATAATTAGTACAATTATAATACAAAAAATAAAATAATAATACAAAAGCTCATCAATAGTTTTCTATTTTTACATGGCTAGCCTACAAGTGGTCCGTAGTGGAGTCGCCAATTCTGTCAAGCTCTATTTCGATTTCCTTAGTTTAACTTATATCAATCCTAACCCACTTAATATAAATTACTCGATATTAAACTTAAGAAAATACTTTTCTAAAAAAAAAATAGAGTTTCTAATCAATAAAAAAAAAATAGAATTAGGGTTTCCGTGTGAAAAAACCCTAATTTAACCACTAGTCTGCGAATATTTTAAAAAATCAATTTTTTAGAAAAATCGAACAAAAAAAAACTGGGTTCGGGAGCTAACTTATTAAGACTAAGTTACCATGTGAAAATCAAAAGAAATTTGATGTGATTTTTTTCTTGTAATTTTTCTAAAAATGTTAAAATACACTTAAATAGGCAAAAGTAACTAAAAATGATTTTTTTATTATTTTTATTACGATTTCTAAAAAAGGAAAAATAATTTATTTTTTAACAATTTCCACGAAGGTGCCATGTACCTACTAATCGGAATCAAACCAACCGTAGTTCTTTTTTTATAAAATATTTAGTGAATGGGCTTTTTTATTTTGAAAAAGAAGCCAGAATTATGTTTTTTATCCATTTATTATTTAAAGGAAAAAAAAAACTTAAAAAATCTAATTTTTCTAAGTTAATAAAAATAAAAGCCTAACTATCTTTCCTTAAAAAAAAACTCAACTAAAACTTTTATTTTTCCAAAAAAAAACCCTTAATTTCAAAAATATATTTTATTAAAAAATGATTAAAAAAAAACACAAATTTAACTAAAAATTGGCAAGGAAAAACTTAATTAAAAAAAACCTGCACTTAAACAAAATAAATAAATTAATAAAAAGAATAAAATAAATAAATAACATAACTAATTAATAAATGTAGAAAATAATATATAAAAAAAATACCTATGTTAGGTCGGTTAGCATTGGGTGGTGCTAGGTGTATTCAGGTGACTCTGTGGGCGAGTACGAGTAGTAACTAGGGTAAGCGGCTAAGCATGCGGATGTGAGTGCAATTAGGTGAGAGTTGGGCGAACGTGTGAACATAGCTGGGCAATAGCTGCGGGCGATGCTAGTAGTGCGGATGGGTGAGAGTTGGGTAAGCGTATAGGTGATGCTAGGCGTACTAATGGGTAAGAGCAAGCGTATGCTCAGCAAGCATGTAGCCGAAGCTAGGCGACAGCTGCGAGCAATCTTAGGCGAAGCGATGGGTAATGCTGGGCAACGCACTGGGTGATGTTTTAGGTGGTCTTAGGTTACACAATGGGCAATGTTGGCGATAGCTTGGGCAACGGACTGGGTAGTGGTTGTGGGCGAAGCTAGGCCTTAGGTGGTGACATGTGTTTGGGTAGTAGCAGAGCGTATGGTGGTTGTAGGGGGATGTACGGTGGTGGCACGTATGGTGGCATACGTGGTGTAAAGTGCTGTTGTTAGGTATGTGTGATTAAAAGGAAAAAGTCCTCTTGACTCCTTAGCCAACATGCTATTTATAAATTCTAAAATTAAATCTTTAATATCGAAGATACAGAAGATTTGTTTACAATTGAACCTAGATTCACTATAGCTTTTATAAACCTTACCTGGTTCGGGCCTTTCTTTTAAGGCCCAGCCCAATAATTTAACAAATCTTGATTTTTAGCCCCTAAATCAGTCTAGCCCAAAACTAATAGATTCAACCCAACTTGACACAACTTGACTCTTAACTTGATTTTCTTTTTCTTTTTATTTTCCTTTTTTTTCATAATTTTATTTTTTTTATAATATTGTTATTATTTTTTAATTTCTTTGAATTTTCATTCATTCATTCATTTATTTTTTATTTACCTAGCTCAATTAATAAAAATAATTTAGCAAAAACAAGGTGTCTACAATGAGAAATAGAGAATCAGAACTAAGGGTTTTAACTGTGAATATATATGGATATCACGCACCAAGACATAAACACAGTCAAAGGTTAAGCTCAGAATAGGGTTCGATATGATTCATGAATACTAAATGTCACTTGGGATTCAAATAAGATGATAGATGCAACTCACTAACTCACTCAAATGGAGGGTTCACCAAAATCTTAAGAACATAGGAAAGATTAAAGAGTCTAGTCAACACTTAATAATCCAACAAAAACAAGCTTGAAGAGCTCAAGTGTGACCTCGCTCAGAAGAGGAAAGTTTCACTGTAGAATATAATTATCTTCATTCGTATATTTTTGTCTCTTTATGTTAATATAAATATTGCTATTTATAGCAAATCTTAAATCTTAGTGGCAAAACTGTAAATAATGTACAAGGCCTTATACCCTAAAGAATTAGGCCCATAAATAAAATAAAGAAAACATGTATAAGAATATAAAACTATACATTTAATAAAAGTTGGCATGCAGTCACTCAACTTGTCTTGGAAGGAGCAGGATCCAAACTAAGCGGGGTTGGCAATTAGATGAATGGGTATGAGGAGGAGTCTCTACAGTCTCACATTGTTTGGTCGAGACACTAAAAACGTTAGCCTATAATTGCTGATTTCTAGAATCATTCGGCACGAGTCTCTCTATGCCACGTCAAGTAAATCTTTATCCTTAAGTCCTCGATTGTGTGGTCTCTCAACTTCTCGATAGAAGATAAACCTAACATCGAATGGCTCCTTTTCTTCCTCTCGGTCTCCTAGTATTAGCTTGACCTCAGTAGAAGTTGTTCAGCCTTAGCCTTGAATCATTTTTCCTCAAGTTAGAACAAGTCAACATTTGCTTCTGGCAGGACGACGTCAGCTTGGGATAGGTCGACCTTGGTTAGGATATAGTCTAGTATGCCTAGAAGCTTAGTTATCACTAGGACTTGCCATAGCAAATCTAAACTAAATGGGTCCTCTAAGATAATGAAGAAAATAAAGGGAAATGGTCTACAAACGAACCGGAGTAGCTAACATGAAACTGCTCGAAGGATGTAACTCACCAATGAACACATTACAACTTAACACTTTACTTGATATGATGCATAAGTTAACATCAAGGTCCACCCACTACTATCCTGAGCTACTCGGCAAGATTAGATAAGAATGTATAAAAAAAATGAACTTAGAGAAAGTTGTCTCTTAAAAACAAAACATTAAATGTCTAATTGTCAAGTTGTTTATGACTTATAAGGGAAAGAAACTATTTATAGTAAGTCTCTATGGAAACATTACAAATAAACAAATTACAAGAAAGTATATGCAAAAATGGTATTCCTAATAAATATGAAAGAGGGTAAAAAGGACAAAAGACAAAAATGGAAAAGCAGTACAATGTCAAATGAGATGGATAGGTAACAGTACAGCATTGGTCTCGTATGAAGATTATTTGAATACAGCAAGCGAGAGAGATTAAGATGTTGTGCCAATAAAGAGGCTGAGAGGAGAAGAGCGTGGCGAGAGAAATGGTAACATGCCAAGAGAAAACTACTCAACCGGTAAGTGAGTCTCTCATCACTCAACAAGAACTTCTCAGCAGAAATTAGTTAGATTAGTCGGCACAGAGTCCTTAGTAAGGGAATGGTCAGGATCATCACAACCGAGAGTATAGATTAACATATAAAAATGCGGGGAGCTTAAGGAGTTTAGCTACCTTCCTTTGATGTAAAGTTTCACATCATCAACAAGTTACCGAGAGAGGATTCTTTAGGCAAGGCAATGGAGCCGTGCACAAGTAATGGGATCGATGATCAACAATTCATTAGTTCCCCGAAGTTGCTAAAGATTTGCCCAAAATCTTAGTCTTCATTATCATCAGGCACATAGGGAATCAGATCGATGATGTTGAATGTAGTAGATATGTTGAAACCTTCTGGTAGCTCAATCTCATAGGCATTATCATTAATGAGCCTCAGGATCTTATAAGGTTTATCCATTCTAAGAAATAGTTTGTTTGTCCTGTTGCTAGGGAAGCATTCTTTGCTAAGATGGACCCAAACAAGGTCCCTAAGGGTATAACCAACTTGTTTCCTTCTGTGGTTTCCCACTTCTTTCTATCAGGCTACAATTTTGGCTAATTTCTTGGCAATCTTCTTATGTAACCTCTAGAACTCCTCGGCATACCATAAGCTAGATTGACATTCCCCTTGAGTAGTCAAACTGTTAATTATATCTAAGGGTAGGTTCAAGTTAAGTCCATAAACAACCTCAAATGGTGATGTTCTAGTTGAGTTGTGAGTTGAGCGATTGTAAGCAAATTCAATGATGGGCAAACATAAATCCCAGTTACAAGAGTTCTTTCCAACAGTAGCATGCAAGAGGTTACTGACAGTTTTGTTCACTACTTCAGTTTGGCCATCTATCTAGGGGTGAGAAGATATACTGAATAGGAGCTTAGTACCAAGCTTCCTCCATAGGGTCTTCTAAAAGAAGCTCATAAATTTTGGATCAAGGTCGGACGCAATACTCCTCGGCACTCCATGTAGTTGTACAATTTCCTATAAAAAGAGGTTAGCGATGAATAAGGCATCATTAGTTCTATAATAGGGAATGAAGCAGCCCATCTTGCTAAACCGATCGGCTACCAACATTATTGAGTCATATCTTCTCAACGTGTAGGGAAGGCCAAGCATGAAATCTATGCTTAGATTGATCTACA
The DNA here is from genome assembly GCA_024138005.1 of Lumnitzera racemosa. NCBI lineage: Eukaryota > Viridiplantae > Streptophyta > Magnoliopsida > Myrtales > Combretaceae > Lumnitzera > Lumnitzera racemosa. The sequence continues at coordinate 59,264,379 of JAMXBC010000007.1, forward strand.
ATCACTTTAGAATTGGTTAGGGTATATATTCTCCATAAGGCTCTCTCCTCCCCTTTGCATGTTTATACACTTTGCACTTTTCAAGTATTCAATATACATCCTCCATCATCCCAAGCTAGTAAAAATGCTCCTTCAATATCTCAATCATCTTCTTTTCCCTAAAATGGCCAGCTAGACCCCGAGCATGAGCTTCTTGAATGAGTAGCTCCCTTGTAGAACATTTGGTATGCAAATTTACTTACCTTTCATCAAGAACCTGTAAACCTCTAAAAGTTTCAATCTAGTTTTTAAAATAGACTCAACTATATTAGACAATTTAGGAATTTACAAGGCTAATGAAAGTGAAAACCTTAAAAAAATTAATCAATCGCGTAAAGACTTTTTTTACCTTAAATGTTTCTAAATGCTAAAAATTTCATTCAAAAGTGATAGAAACCCTAAAAATGATTACATTAAGGACATATGTGCACTAATCCAACATGATATACCCTAAAACCCTAATTGATAATATAGTGCTTATATTTTGCCAAATCATTAGTAAAAGGTTAGAGATGATCCTCATTCGTACTTATATAATTCGAACTCTCAAGTAATCCGTTAGGAACTAAGATAATGAGTCATAGATTATATTTATCCCTTAAGTATATGATTAAGATAGTCTTACTTAGGGTTATGGTTATAGTTGAAGATTAGGTTACATCTAGTAAACTTTAATACTCAAATTAGTACTTTTTGCACTTGTTAACCAAAGTAGTTTATCAAATGAGATATGTAGACTATAAAGACCTAAAGTAAGATCTCATCAATCATATTTACAAATCAATTCATCATATACCTCATTTCTTCTCATTTCCTTCTTTTTCCCCCTAATTTCTCTTAATTACTACATTGTGTGCACAAAATTGCACATACTTAAGGAATGTTGACTAAGATAATACATGTTGACCAAAGTCCAAAAGTTGACCAAGTCAACACATGTTGACTAAAGTCAACATTTTAAAAGTCAACAAAAGACTAAGAGATAAGGAAAATATCTCTTCCTTAATGATGGCTTTCTTTTCTTTTCCTTTTGATTTTTCTTTTTCTCTTTCTCACAATTGTTGCTGTCCACATTTCTCCCTTCTAGACCCCACCACTTGTTGTCTTCCATTATGAAAATCAAACAAAAGAAACAAATCAAAACCCCCCTTTCCATGCCGTGAACTCCCTTTCCTCTTTTACTTTCATTCCTTTACTTTTGTCTCCATAACTTCAACACAATTAAAGGTATGTCTTTAAGTTGTTTTACGTTACTTCATAGTATTCATTAGTTAGTTAATTATGTAGATTAGATAAGTAGTTATGTGTTTAGTGTTGTCTTGAAGAAGAGGAAACAAAGTTTCCATCTTTAAGTGTAGAAATTAGAACTTTTGAAGGAGAAGAAAGGAAGACATGAGTATAAACTTATAAGTATGTACACATAAGGAAATACCAAAAGAGTACAAGTATGTGAACCTTTGTACATGAGTATTTATCATGTACATAACCTAACTTAAGATCATATCTAACTATACATACCTACACTACACTAAATATATACATAAAAACACAAAAGCATGGAATTAAGAAGCTTTTCTTAAGGAAAAGCTTAGGCATACGAATTTTAGTATAAAAACACGTATCTAACCTATAGGTATATGAGTATGTATATACGTATAAATATAGTATAAGTCTAAGTATAGATATGAGTATAAGTGTGTATAAGATATATGTACATAAGTATAAGAGAAATGGGTAACATGTACATAATACATATACATATGACATAAGCATGAGGAAAGGCTTATGTAATCATATGATGAGGTAAGTGATGACATAAGCACATGATAACATAAGCCATGACATAAGCAAGTGATGCCATAAGCAATGACATAAGCAAAAGGTGATGTAAGCGATGACATAAGCATAGGTTTAGAAAATAAGAAAAGTGTAGGTAATTAGATACTTAAATTAGTAAATCCTAATACACCTTCTAAATTAGATTATACCTAATTCAGTACATGAATTAGTAATAGCAAAGTAAAATTCTTTAATTATAAGGATTTAAGGAATAAAAGATATAAATATAAGTAATAAGAGTACTTAAGTGTTCATAGCTAAAAAATTTCTATAAATTTAGTTCATAACGTAAAATAGAGGTCTTAACACCCAAAACAAATATTACCGTTTGAATATACATTCGAAAACGATGAAAAACGATTATAAATTCATAAATATAAAAAATAAAATGAAAAAGTTACGTACGATTGAAATTAAAGTCTTATCGGGTAAAAGTTGATAGTAATTCGAGTAGAATTAGGTAATTAGATGTTTAGAATTAGTAGTTAATTCAAATACTTACTAGCGTTGTTATCACATAATGATCAGGTGACTCTGAGGTGAACGAGGACCTCCCAATCGATTACTACGATTAGGGCAAATCACTATGGCCGAGTGAGTATTTACCCTATGATTCCATGCTTGATTTTGATTGTAGATAGTGGACTTACACATATTATTGTTAATTGACTACTGTGTGGGGTTCGGGAAATGATTGTGTATTTAATTGTATGTTGAGTTATGAAATTACCTTAAATACAGAAAATGCCTTGTTTATTGCATGGTAGTATAGAAAATTATTATATGTATTATTGATTGGTCACGGCATAATTTGAACTAAATTATACTCGGCCTATAAAAAGAAATTGGAACATGCATTAACATGCATAGCATGGATACTATTCCAGCCATCACATCACACGGAGGTAAAGAGAGGCCATTCGAGGGTTGATATTATTGATTTATTTGGTTTTGTACGGTGCACTCATACAAAATGACCTTACCCTGGCCGCGGGAACACTAGGCGTTGGAGGCGTTAACCACCTGGCTAAGGGTCAAGTCTAGAGTCCTCCGTTTAGGAGTGAGTGTGGATTACAGGGGCCTACTCACAATTATACTAAAACTTGGGTTTTTCTGAAAATAAAATAATGATTTGATATAAGTACGAAACATAGAGTTCCGTAGTAAAGTAAGTTCTAGTATAATACCCGGATCTGATTGGTGCCGTGTAAACTCCAACCCTGACTTCGGAGGGCATTAAATCCGAGTTATGTATATGAACTAGTTAAGTATGTGTATTGTTTGGCATTCTGTTTGATCATTCATTCATATGCGTGACTATAATGTACTTATAACTTGCTTGTGGTGTGGCTGAGGGTTTTGCTCACTAAGCTTAGGCTTACACACCTTTAGACTTTTGTTGCAAGATAGCCTGTTCGTAGAGACAGGACGAGGGATGCCACAGGTTAGCCCGGGGACTTGGGCAAGAGCAAGCTATCCTGTGTATTGAGAGAACAGTTAATGTAAATCTTTACTTATGTACTTTTAGTTTCTTAGTATTGTAGACTTAGATGTACTCTCTTATTATATAATACAAGCTTTGTAGTTCAAATTTTATATAAATATGTTAATGTGATGATATCATGTGAATCTGTGTGTTATTTGGAAACTAGTGGTTGTAGAGCCTTATATATTGTGTGAAGAGTTCTTGATTGGAAGGGTAACCAATCAGGGGTTCTTCGTACAGTATACGGCATCTGCCATGACTAGGCCATCCTCAGTTCGTGATAGAACCCCTTACTTAAGTAGAACCTTTCCGCAGCTCCTTTAGCACTATACTTAGCTACTAAAGGTCTAAAATGTAGGTCATGCTCATATTGATCAGGTAAAGTACCGAATCCAAGCACCTTAGCTTATAACGTTGTGATGAGGGTATGTTGGCAACAAAGTGCATCGACCACTTTGTTATCACTTCCCTTGTTATATTTGAAGGCATAACAAAAGATCTCCGAGAACTCAACCCACTTGGCGGGATGCCAAGAAAGCTTCTGTTTCCTGTGAAGATGCTTAAGAGATTTATGATCTGAATAGATGATGAATTCTCTTGACAACAATTCTAAACTGTTCAAATAATGGCATAGAACTCCTTATTATAAGCTGAGTAATTCAGGGCAATACCTCAGAGTTTTTCACTTAAGTAAGCAATGGGTTAGTGCTCTTGCATTAGGACAACACCAATACCAACACTAGATGCATCATATTTAACCTCAAAAACCTTCTCAAAATCTAGCAGGTGAGTACTGGAGTAGATATTAACTTAAACTTCACGTCTTCAAAACACCTATGGGCCATTTTTGTTATCTAAACTTAATGTTCTTCTTAGTTAATTCATTCAATGGCATTGTTATGAAACTGAAGTTCCAAATAAATATCTAATAGAATGAAGCTAGTCCATGGAAGCTCTTGAGTTCGGTAGCACTAGTCGACGTAGGCCACTCATTAATAACCTTGACTTTTTCCTCATCAACTCAAACTCCCCTCCTTAAAATGACATATCTGAGGAATACAACCTCGCTTTGACAAAATATGCATTTCTTTAAGTTGCCGAATAATTTTGTGTCATAGAGTATGTTAAACACAAATCTCAAATGTTTAACATGAATGAGGAAGTCGACACTATAAACCAGAATATCATCAAAATAAACCACAATGCATTTTCCAATCAATGATATGAGTGCATGATTCATCAGCTGCATCAATGTACTCGGCACATTAATTAGACCAAATGGCATCACCAACCATTTGAATTGACCGTCCCTTATCTTAAAGGCTGTCTTTTATTCATCCCCAGGCCTCATTTGTATCTGATGGTAGCTACTCTTCAAGTCAATCTTAGAAAGGATGCAAGCACCATGTAACTCGTCAATGATATCATCAAGCCATGGGATCAGGTATTGGTATTTCATAGTGATCTTATTGATAGCTCAACTGTCAATGCACATTCGCTACGTTCCATCCTTTCTTGGCATGAGAACAATAGGTATGGTACAAAGACTCATGCTCTCATAGACATATCTACAATCCATTAACTCATCCACCTATTTCTTTAGTTCAATTGCCTACTCTAGATTGAGCCTATAAGCAGGTCGGTTTAGTAAGGTAGCCCCTAGTTAGAGGTTAATGCAATGCTCAATGCCTCTGAAGGGAGGTAAATCTTTCAACATCTCAGTAGGGAATAGGTTAGCAAAGTCCTAAAGTAGATGCTACACTTCGACAGGTAAGTTCTTGGCTTTTCTAACGTCTGAGAATCTCCTGACTAAAAGGAGCACATAGTCCTCGACCTTGATTTCTCATGCAAATTAAGCTTGGGAAATCACTAAGGACTTCTGCTATAGAGATCTAGCAACCTTTTCTTGGGCTTCTTACACTTCCTTAGGACTCATAGGTGTTAAGATAATTTTCTTCCTATCCTTTTGGAACATGTAGGTGTTTTTATACCCATTGTATACCACTATCAAATCAAATAGCCACATTCAGTTGAGTAATATGTGAGAAGCACACATGGGAAGGATATCACATAGCACTTCGTCCCTTTACCTATCACCAATGGTAATTGGCACTCTAATATGCTTCGTAACATGTAGTCCTCCTTTCCCTTTTAGCCAGTGAATCTTGTATGGCTTGGGGTGTAGAAGGGTTAGCAATTTCATGGCCTTAACTACCCTTTATGTGATGACTTTGGTACAATACCCTTTGTCAATCATCACAACATATAGCTTGCCATTCACTTGATAATTCATATAAAAGAGGTTCTCTCTTTACTCATTCTCGTTAGCTACAAAAGCAGTGAGAGATCGTTGAATAATAAAATAGTACTTAGGTCTACCTCAGGTGGTATCTTGGCATCAGGGTCTTCTTAAAATTCTTCCAGCATCTAATCAGTTGCCACTTCTTCCTCTCCTTCACTCACACTTTCTACTTCAAACTGGGGCTTGTTTCCCTTTATGGTCATGACTCAATAGTTCAGACATTAACTAGTTACGTATCCATAGCTAAGGCATTTAAAACATTTGATTTCTCGGGTTTTCCTTCTTGAACTCTAACTTAGGTCTCTTTGAATCTTAAGCTGCTCGGTCTTGCTCTTACCTCAGCCTTCTTCTAGTCAACTCAGCATCTAACCTCGAAATTATTTGATGTTCTATCATTCCTTGGTCGACTCGACAAGTTACTCCTATTCACCATCAATGTTCAGCTACTCGACATTCGACTAACCTGGTTCTACCATTACCTTTTAATTCTTTAGGCCATATGGATGGTTTCATCTAGAGTTGTGAAGTTCTACAGTTCTACGACATTACCAATCTCATCCTATAGTCTAGAGATGAACAGTGCTATAGTTTAGGTCTCAAGTTCTTCGACATCACATCGTATCATGAGCAACTAAAACTCTTAGACATAGTAGTTTACAAATCTGTTACCTTGCCTCAAGTCTTGGAGTCATTGGAAAATGTCTTATTCATAATGTTCGGGAAAGAATCTACTTCTCAAAACTCTCTTCATCTCATTCTATGTTTAGACTTCGCATCAAGCCTTCAGGTGAATATTCTGCAGTTTCTTCTACCACATTGCCACATACCTAGAAAATTCTAATGTAGCCACTCGAATGCAGATAGCATCTTCATAATGATAGAAGTTGAATATCTTTTCAATCTTCTCTTCTCAATCCAGGTAGTCATCAGTACTACTAGACCCATTACAGCTTAGAATCTATGCCTCAAGATGTTCGGTACCTCGTAGCACCCTAAACTCACAGTCATTAATCTAACACATTAGTCTTCTTCTTCTTCATACTCTTCCACTTCATCCAACTCTGACCTTCTTCTCCTGACTCTGTTGGTACATTATAGTGGTGCTTAGTTCACTAAAAAGGTTTCTAGAGCTTCTTCGTTCATCTGCCTTCTCGATTTATCTCTCATGCAGTCTAGTTTCTAGGGCTCTGTTTACTAAGACAGCTAGGTTGGCTACAATAGCAGCAAGATCTTGTTTCTACCCATCAGTAGTACATAGTTTTTGTTGGGTAACTCGACCACGACCATGAGCATCATTCTCGGCATTTTTAATTTCTCCCTATATACTAGGGTTTGACATTCTCAACACAAAGCTTCAGTAAATAAACTTTATACAAATGCATTCAACATACATACAAGTATCTCAAACAACAAACCAACTGTCACTACACAGCTCTCAGTTTCAACCTCAAGCTTTGATACTAGGATTATATGGTCTGCCTAGGAGCTTAGTTATCACAAGGACTTACCGTAGTAAATTTGAACTAAATGGGTCCTCTGAAATATCGAAGAAAATAGAGGGAAACACAACATGACTTACGTCAAGGTCTACCCGCCATTAATCCTAAGCTACATGCCGGATTAGATAAGAGTGTGTGAAAGAAAATGAACTTGGAGAAGGTTGTCTCTTAAGAACAAAACATTCAATGTCTAATTGTCAAGTTGTTTGTGACTTACAAGGGAAAAAAACTATTTATAGTAAGTCTCTAGGGCAGCATTACAAATAAAGAAATTATAAGAAAGTATATACAAAAAGGGTATTCCTAGTACATATGAAAAAGGGTATAAAGGATAAAAGACAAAAATGGAAAAGTAGTACAATGTCAAATGAGGTGGATAGGTAGCAGTACAACATTGGTTCCATATAAAGATTCTTTAAACACAGCAGGTGAGAGGGATCAAGATGTTACGCTAATAAAGGGGCTGAAACAATAAGAGGGTAACGAGAGAAATGGTAATAGGCTGAGGGAAAACTACTCGATTGTTGAGTGAGTCTCTCTTCACTCAGTAAGAACCTCTTGACAGAAATTAGTCAGATTGCTTAGTACAAGGTCCTTAGTAAGAGAATGGTCAGCATCATCACATCCAAAAATATAGATCAACGTATAACAATATGGGTAGCTCAACGAGTTTAGCTACCTTCCTTCAGTGTAAAGTTTCTCATCATCAGTAGGTTATCAAGAGAAGATTTTTTCAATGAGGGATTGGAGGCCTCGGAGCCATGCACAAGTAATGGGATTAATGGTCAGCAATTCATCATAATCGTAGGATTATTCCTATAGTTTATTATCTTGTATAGCTCTTGAGGTATCCAAGAACGATCTTCCAAAACTAAAGGTTGCTCCTCATCTTTCATATCCATTGCTCTGAAATCAATTAGGAAGTCACATGTTCTAATACTAACAAGTATGAAGTGAAGTTCTATTAAAGGTGTAGTCCAACCTCTATCGATGGTTCGAATGTAATATGGGTTGTCTTCATAAAATTCTCCAATCTTAGTTCCCACATTTTTTTTCTTGACTTTTAATTATCTTATGCTCTAATATCTAAAAGCACTCTTAGGAAAAACTTATTTAGTATGGTTTATGGTATGGTAAGTTTCCCTAAATTATCCAATTTGTAAGGAAATTGGAAACTACTAGCACCCTTTTATTCCACCACCATGTCCATAATTTTGAACTCATCGATATTAAGTTTTTCTTCTAAACTTACTTCTTTTACTTATTTAGATTCAAACTACTCAAGCTTCTTCTCCCCAAATTCATCAATTTCCATGCCTTCAAATTCACTAAGATCCTTGTCCTCACTAACTTCCTTCATTCTAGTTGTCTTCAAATTGTACACATCATCATCACTAGGTGCTTCTTCTTCAATTTCCTCTCCACTTGAATCCTCCTCAACTTCATCAGTAGGATTCCTCTTAATCATAGCTATTAACTCCTCCTTTATAAATATTACTTCACCACCAAGTTCAAGATCCTTTTCAATCATAGCCATTAACTCCTCCTCTATAAATATTTCTTCACCTCTAGGTTTAACTTCTTCCTCAATAAGGTATTCTAGTCTCAAATACTTACCTCTAAACACTTGTTTTCTACTAAGATAGAACACCTTTTCTCCTACACTAGCATCCTTACCATTTCTATTGGATGTTCTAGCTTAGCTTTTAGGGTTCTGCTCAATATTGCTAGGTAGTTGTCCTATGGGTTTGTTTAGATAGTATCTAACCATCCATCTATGCATCTCTTACAAGTTAGCTTTCTGGGCATTCATTCTTGAATCACATTTTTGAATAAAATTACTCAATGACTACTCCATGGATTTTTCCTTTAGACCTTATGTGAATGGAGGAGGAGGTCAAAACTAGTGTTAAGCAACTTGTATCTTAGGTCCTTGAAAACCCCTATTAAATCATCTTCCTTAGTTACCTCTGAAAGATAAGTTAAGATGGTCTCTCCAACCTGTATTACAAGTGTTTAAGTATGATTTCTTCAACCTAGGTTGAAATTCCCTATTGCATTAACTTGTTCCTCCTGACTGTCTCTTGATGGGGCAAAGGGGTTTCCAATTTGATAATAGGTGTTGAAATGCCTTACTTTACTATAAAAGAAACAATACCCATAAGGTTTCTTGCTTCTACTAACGGTATTAGCTTAGTTAGTCTTTCTACTAGAATAAGCTGAATGGTAAGCAAGGTAACTTATGCTCTTAATCGAGTTATTTTCTCCTCTTCACTTGCACTTCCTACTCTCCTTGGTTAAGTATATGAAGCCATTTGTTCAAACATATCTTATGCATCTTCAATACTTCTATTCATTATGGTTCCCCCAATGGCAACATTATCCATCAGCCTTAATTATCTCCCAAAACCATTATAGAAAGTCGTCATTATGCCTTACATGGGTAAACGATGATGGGACACTTCCTCAACAACTCTTTATGTCTTTCCTAACTCTCAGGTAATGACTACCCCTCCAATTGTCTAAACATAGTAATATCATTCCTCATTTTCATTGTTTTTCCTAGAGGGAAGAAATAAGATAGAAACTTTTGGACTTGGTCATCCCATGTAGTGATGGAATTAAGTGGTTGGGCATTCAACCAACATATAGCCTTATCCCTTAATGAAAATGGAAATAACCTTAAGCGAATTGCATCATTAGATATCCCATTAGTTCTCATTATAGCACACAATTGTAAAAAATTTTGAAGGTATTCTTGGGGGTCCTTAGATGATGATCTACCAAATTGATTGAGTTGCACTATCTAAATCAAAATCGGTTTAAGTTCAAAGTTGTTTGCTTGAATAGTTGGCTAAGTAATTGACGGTGCAACTTCATTCAAATTTAGGATACAATATTCCTATAAAGCTCAGTTATGACCATTGCCATTTCCATTACCTCCATGTCCTTTATTTCCGTTCCCATTAATCCAATTTCCATCATCTCCATCAAGGGGTCCTTGTTGATTCTCCATTTCTCTCAATTTTTCTCTCCTTCTTTCCCTATTTCTATGACAAAAAATCTAGTCTATTATAGGGTCAAATTCCTCCACTAGTTCTCTTACTCCTCTTCGCATATAAGTTAATAATCCTAAATTCTACTCCTTTCCAATCTAATCAAACCGCTAAACTACATCCTATAAGTTTCAATGAAAAAATGTAAATAGCACTCTACCTAGCTCGACACAAATCGGCTAAGGACAAATTCAATACTTTTCAACAAATTCTATAATGAAGTTCCAAACTTTATCCACAATTCAGCTCAAATCAACAATAAATTAGCTAAATCGACTCAATTAAACAATAAAAGAAAAAAATATCAAAACTTTAATAACCAAATTAGTCAAAATCAATGAAAATTAAACTAAGCTACGAGCTACACTACAAACATGCTAAAGCTATGCTAATGCCTAAGCTCGGAGTCCTCGGTATATCTGATATCAACATAATTGCCTTTTCCTCAGCAACGGCTAAGAAATGATGAATGATATGAGACATTGATAAAAATGATATCTTTGAAGATACTTTATAAATAGAGAATTTCAAAACAGTATCATCTTAACTTATTAGAGTATCAGGTCATCTGTAATAATAATACTAGTGAGTATTCACCAAGTCAAATTCTAAAAGGAAAAGAGATTTAGTTAAATACTAGATTCTAACATGCTACTCTAATCTACATGAATCGAAGAGAGAGTTTGGAATTGAAATTGAAAGTAAAAGACGAGCGAAAAGCAACAATTAACATGAATACTAAAGACATGGGCTTATGATATGTTTCTAAAGTATAGGTAAGGTTATGTCGTTGAGCTATCGGGGATGATTTTTAACTAGATTTTGATGGAATTCACTTGAGTTAGATCCCAGAAAGGGCATCTCACTCAACTATGTGCAGAAAATCTCCTCCCGATCTCATTTCCCTATATGATCAACTAAATAGTCAAATCCTATCACAAATTAAGTATTATAGTCTTAGAGATTAGGGGGTTAATCAATTCTCAATCTCATAACCTATCCTAATATGTTAGAACCTAATAACATAATGTGAACTCAATGGGGAACACTTAATCTCCTCTTAATCTCATAGACGTAATGGCCCATTATCAACATTTTATTGATCGAATGACTTAAGTTAGGAATTACACAACTAATCTCCTCTCAGTCTCATTTTTATGTAAACTCGATAATCTCAAGGAGCACTTCCTAAGACTAATCTCGTCTCGGTCTTATAATCATAAGGAAACCCACTGAAAATTTCATTAAAAGTACCCCAAAGAGTTCAAATGAAATCCCACTCATCAAAATCCCAAGTAAGTACTTATACTAATATCATAACTACAAGATTACAGCATTTAAATCATCTTCATTATCATAAACACACTAAAAACTACTTAACCACTCATATCAGGAACAATAACAACAATAACTGATGAAAATGTAACAGCAAACTCCATTAATGAACAAGAAAAAAAGAGAATGTATTAAATACTCAATAAACAAACTTAAATGTGCATCGAAATCACAAAAACTTTCACCAAATATCATAAACAAATCACGAAAACATGAAAATAGACAATGAGCTTGCAAAACTAAACCTAACAATGCTAAAATCCTAATTGTAGCTCGCATTTCCATCTATAAATGTGACTATTTATATTTTTCAGCTATTGATCAATTGGTGTGAAGGTTTATCGATCGATCAATAGTCACGTGTCAACACCAATTTGCTCCATATTTTATGAAACATGGTGTTTAAGGGCAACTAGGTACCCTCTCTATGGGAGCATTCTTTTGACAGTAGTCATAAACTTGTACCAACTTGTGGGTGTCGTTCTTCATGGTAAGCCACCAATAGTCAAGCCTTAAAGCCTTTTCATTCAATGCTCCAATCTTGATGTGATTGCTGCATACTTTCGATCATAGATTGGATAAGACCTATTCAGCTTCGATAGGTCACAAGCATTTTAGATACTACATGCTCAGTCCTTTCTTATAGAGCTCTCCATCTATAATGGGAAAATTAGCGACCTTGTAAATGAGTCTCTAAGCTTTTATGGTATCTATAGGCAAGATTCCTTCTTTCAAGTAATCAAAGATGGGATATATCCAACAAGGCTTTAACTCTTTAGACTATACCATAAAATACTCTATAGATTACCTGTCCATTGTCTTTTCTAACAAGTATTCTGTAAAAACTTGTTCTTCTTAATTCAGTAAACATGTGGAAGCTAACTTTGGAAGCTAATTTTACACCTATGGGATCTTCATTGGTTATTAAGACCCAAGAAACAATCTGGACTCTTTGATCAACTGTAGGTATTTGCCCATATTCTTATCCTTTACTGCATTGTCTCCTTTCACTTAGTTAATATTAGTTGAGAGACTAAATATATATCTAATCATCTGGCTTTGATTTGTTTTTCTAACTTCATTCCTACTATAAGAACCTCATACTTAGACTCATCATCGCTAATAGAAAATCTAAACATTAGAGCATGTGAAATTTATGTTCCCATCAAACCCTTCAATATTAAACTAGTACTACTACCTTCACAAGTTGATGACCCATTAACATATAGGATCTAAGTAAGCTCTTGATTCTAAATAATAGACTCTTTACTCCTTATAAATTCTACCATGAAATCAGCTAAGATTTGAGCTTTATATGCCTCTCTTGGTCAATATTGAATGCCAAAGGCACTAAACTCCTTGGCATATTTCACCATTTGACCTGAAGTGCCAACCATTTGCAATGCTAGCTTTAACGACCACAACAATTTGATAAGCTTCAAAGTAAGGTTGGAGCTTCCTCACTGCTACAACAATTGCCAACATGAACTTATTTAACTTTGTGTAACAAAGCTCTAGACCTTGCAAAACATAATTAACATAATAGGTTAGATAATAGATCTTCACCTCTGATCGCACTAGCATGGATGAGAGAGTTTAACTTTGTGTAACAAAGCTTTAGACCTTACAAAACATAATTAACATAATAGACTAGACAATAGAGCCTCTCCTTTGATCACACTAGCATGGATGAGAGAGCCCAATCACTAACTAAGAAATATAAATACAACACTAATCCATCAATAGGCTTAGAGAGGATAGGAGGTGTTTTGAGAAACTCTTTCGATGGTTAAAACACCCTCTTACGTTCCCCCGTCCATTTGAACTTTAAAGGATTTCTTAGAACTTGCAAAAACTCAATACGTTTTTCAACACTCTTTGATATGTAAAAATTTAGGACTACAACTCTTCCTGCCAGCCTGTAAACTTCCTTAATATACTTTGGGGATTCCATATCTCAAGCAGCTTAGATCTTCTTCGGGTTAGCTTTTATTCCTTACTGTGTTATCATAAATCTTAAAAATTTTCCCTTAATGAAGGTCTAAACAAATAACTTTGAAGGTTTAACTTCATATTGTGATGCCTCAAAGTCTTAAAGGTCTCTGGGTTAAAAAGATGGTCATTGCTGGTCTTTCTCTTTACAATCATGTCATCCATAAAGCTTCAATAGTTCTATGTATTTGTGATTAAGGATCTTCTTCACTAGCCTTTGATATATAGTTCCGACATTCTTCAAACCAAATGGCATAACCTTATAATAGTATGACCCAAAGTTGGTGATGAAGGAGGTGTGCATTTGATTAGAAGGATGCATCTTAATCTAATTATATCTTGAAAAAGCATTAATAAAACGTAGTAGGGCATACCTTAAACTAGAGTCAACTAGCTCATCCATCCAGGGTAAGAGAAAATAGTCTTTTGAACAAGCCTTGTTGAAGTCAATAAAACTTTTACACATTTGTTGTTTCCCACTGGCTTTCTTGACCAACATCTAGTTGGCTAACTATGTTAGGTATTACTTTTCTCTTCAATTGTAACTTACCTCTTAAGAGCAAAATGTCTTTTCTTTTGCTATACCACTTTAGCATTCAATATTATGTTTATGAGTGATCACTTCCTCTAGGACAATTGGCATGTTTGCGAAGACATCCTTAGTAGCTTAAACGAAATCTTTCATGCATTTGTAGAGGTTTGCAATTGAAGGCCATACTCGCTCCAATCTTATTGGTATGCTTGAAATCATCACTTAACCAGATGGTTAAAGTTTCTTTTGTTAGCTTACCTCGAACCTATAAACGATAGCTCCTTCCTTACTTAATGTGGTACAATTGATTTCTCTTCCTTTAACTACAAAGCCTTAGCCAACTATTAATCTCCGTTACATGTACCAATCCCTATCGGGGTTAGGAACTTCGCCTTTTGATAAGCTATAGATATGACCATCTTAAAGATGTTGATGGATGGTTAACCAATGATCCCATTGCAGGTTGAAGCACAATTCACTATCACAAAATCTACTTCCTTTTCTACCACATTCTCATCATCACCAATCTATAAAGTCAAGGTAACAACATCTTAGACTTTAGTTAGCTGGGTATTAAACGATAAAATTTATATTTATAAGCTTGCATCCTATAGTTCTCTAGCTTTTGATGCATTTGATCAAATGCGTGCTTAAAAATGATATTTATTAAGCTTTCTATGTCAACCATAACCTTCCTTACTTTGAATTTGGCTATTTTGGTCATATTGACTAGGATATCATAATGGAATAGGTCATTTCCAATCTCCTTAAGGTTTGCATAACTGATCTCGCGTATCAAACTTCTTACCTAAATAATCTTTCACTAATCCTTTGTTCTTCTTTAGTCTCCTTTCAAATTTATCCTTCCTGAACTCCTTACAAGTTTGCATCTGATCTTCTTAGCGTATGAACTACGCTAACCTTGTGGTAAATTCATCTAACGAGGTTGGAAGGTGCTTAGCTAAGGATTTGAAGAAGTTGAAATCTTCTCTAACCCTTAAGTAAATGGTATGATGAGAAACACTCTTATCACAATTAGCAATTTCAATGATTAGCCAATTGAACCAATACATGAAATCCCTTATACTATCTCTAGGCTCCTATCGAATAGAGATTAGGAGTGAAGAATCCTTTGTAGGGGGCTTACTAGCCAAAAAGTATTGTCAAAACTTGTTGGTAAGTTAATCAAAGGAGGAAATGGAAGCTGCTTTCAATATATTGAACTAATTACTTATCTATTTCCTTAGGGTAAAGTGAAATACCTTGCAAGCAATGGCATCTATGGGCCCCTATAGCTCTTTCAACATATGAAAAGTATTGAGATGATCGTTTGTATCCTTTTTTCCATCATAAGAGTTGAATTGGGGTAGCTGAACACTTCACAGCAATACTTCCTCTTTAATTTCACGAACAAAAGGAGTCAACTCCCTTCCTTTAGGCTCTACTTCCTTTATAGGGCTTCCTTCATTTGTTAACTCCTTAATATATTCCTCTAGATCTTACTAACTCATGTCTACAATAGCCTTTCGCAACAAAACGAGTAGTCAAGTACTCAATCTTACCTTCCATAAGAGAAAGAACACGACCATAAGCTAAAGCTTATGATGGTGCTTGGTAGCAATCCTTATCATCAAGTACATCATGTTGTGCTTGCCAACTAATTTCATTTACTATAAGAGCCTTACCGTGTATACAACACTGGTAATTATCTTAGGCGATTGGAGTTACTTTATCACCCCCTACCTCTAGAGTGGGGATTGAGGAAGATATAGCATCACATCCTTGAAGTTTCCTTCTCAACTATAATTGTATGCCCTAACTTCCTCTAACTCCTTAGGAAATCATGTATAGGGAGCTTCTAATTGTGAAACGTACAGTTTATTATCATATTAGGTCTATGCTTACCATGGAGTATCATTTAACTTTACTAGCACACTCTGGATGTAAGCTATCGTAGCAATGTCTCTTCCTAGGTCACGCAATGGGCATCACTCTAGTACCAACCCTAACCCTCCCCCTACCCCTAAATAGTAGTATCATATTCTTAGTAATCATGTTGGAATAAGATAAATAAATGGTGCCAAACTTTCACTACACCAAATTCATACTTTTGAGGCAGATAAAACCTCTTAATATGCAACTTGATAGGGTAACCAAGCTTTTGTAATAGCTTTTTAGGAGGATTCTTGGCATGTTAATAATGTTTACCATAAGAATAGCATAAGACAACAAAAACCACCCTAAAATATTCACCCATAATTAACAAGAGACATAATTTTAAGACATCGATACCTACCCTAACGCATCTACCATAAGAAATGCATGTAAAGATAGGAATAGCTATCCTAAAAGGCTAATCATAATATATATATATATATAGCTTTTAAGATACTAATAGCTGCCTTAAAAACTTATAATGCTAATATTAAAAACTTATATAGTATTTTATAAAGACACCAATAGCCATTTTAAAAACATTGAATGATGAATAAGCAAACTTATAAGACAACACCGGTCTATCTTAAAAGACCTACATAATGTATTAAGAGGGCACAATAGTCATCTTGAGAAATTAGAAAGGCGGTTTTAACAAATAAAATAATAACAAATTATTAGGAAGGTTTCATAATTGATAAATAGTTTATGTACCTACATATCATGATTTAGTGCTTATATGAGGCACTATAATTCATAGAAAATAGATAACCTAAATGAACATGATGAATTAACAAAATATTCAATATCTCATAAAGATGAACTTAGAAATCATATCATGAAACTATAATCAACAAAATAGAGTTTAGGGTTTTGTATCCAAAATAACATGAAATTGTGATTTAACAAAATAGATCACATATCATAAGCTAATGCCCACAAGTTTAATATCCTAAAAATCAATCAAAGAGAAAACTTCTATTGATCGATTCTTTTTTATAGGCATTCCAATCACCTATCCTTCTTGTGATGCACACATCTTTAGTCAGAAAGTCCATATCTTCAATCAATAATCCTCATCTTCATCAATTTCAATCTATACAAAAATAATAATATATTAGATTCAAAGCCACCATGATATACTCTAATAACATGTATATTGTATCAACAAAAGAGATGGAGAGATATTTCAAATAACTTTGATCAATAAAAATATTTAATTTACAATGACATAATTATTGCTTGATTAAAAGTTTAAGCCAAAAGAGCTTTATGGATAACTCCATCTGCTAAAGCAATGTCTAATAAACAAAAAATAAAACCTCTCAAGTCAAAAGTTTAAAAATAAATGATGATAATTTATTGTAAATAAATAGATTTTGATTTGAAAGAAATAGCGCATCAATAGATGCATTAAGTCAACAATAAAGAACTATTCTATGAACATCATTAAAAAAAATAAAATAGTTTACATATACACCCAATTTTACAGGCATTACATATAACCAACATGATAAAGTAACTAGACTACCAATATAGTAAAGTTATGTTCTATAACTTTATTAGGGAAATAATTCATCTACCAATTAACTTTCACCTCTAAGCCTTATGTTATAAGCCAAATTCCTAAACTTGTCTAAAAATCATAATTTCGTATATAAAGAAAAACTTGGAATTAAACGAGAGTCTATGTACAAGAAACAATCCAAGTTCATTTAAGATATAAAAGTTGTGATTTTTGCCAATGTTAACTATAAATTAGAGAGGAATATTTACCCACTTTAAATGTTCTAAAGGAGCATTTAAGTGTATACTCACTATATGTATCCTAAAAGCTCTCAAAAGCTTACAGATTGAGCAAACCAGACCGAAGTCCAAAATATGTGCATTAGCTAAAAAATTATTGGCTCTATTAGAAAGCATAAGAAGAAAGAAAAAAGAGTCATCTTCTCCTTTCCCAAAAAATGACAATATTTAATGCTATATTTTCTATATCAAGAAAAGTGATAATTTTTTGTAGTTCACAAGATGTAAAAAAATACAATTATGGTTGTTGATTTATAACTATTTTTCAAGCTTGAATAAACAACCATATTAGTATAGGCAATATAATAAGGCAATCGATTCATCTAGCTATCTAATATAACATATCTAGAACTATTAGATATAACTATACCGAAGCCTATATCTTTAGGATTAAAGTTATCAAAACTCAATTCCCCATGCATTAGAAAATCAAGGGCTCATCCTATCACCATCCCTTTTATCATCAAGCCATAATAACTCCTCAAGGGTTTTTAAACAAAAAATAAGAAATTTAAATAAGCCATCTAAAAATTTTCCAAGCTAAAGATTGCTAGTTTTGAACCTTATTTTTCTCTCTTACATTGACCTACAATCTACCTAATGAATACATTATCAATAATTAGCTACATTATCAATAACTTTCCTTCTTTCTTTTCATCCTTCTTTTTAAAATCTCAAAAAACTAACAAAATCAAAATCAACATTTCAATAGACTTACATAGATGAAGTTGTGCTCTACATCTAAGTTCCATCATCTACCATTACAATCACATAAAAAAATAAATCAAATGATAACAAAATCATTATTAGAAATTTCTTACGCAATTATAAAATACATGCAATGCATACCATATATAAGGAAATGCACATCTTAGCTTTTAACAATCGACAATGAAATCAAGAAGATATGCTAAAAATGTTACTATACAATATAATTCACTAATATCCCAATTAGCATAGAAAACTATACTAGGAAACCGTATAAATACAATAGTAGAAATTCATAGAATTTTTATTACAATGAATAAGCAATTTATCAATTTTAACTTACATTATCTCAAAAATAACTAAAATGAAAACATAAAGTGCATAGATAAGAAGATCTAATAAAGGATCCACAGGAATAGGTGTTTGATTTATTGTCAAGCGTATACTTGAACTTGAACACAAAAAACAAGCAAGAGGAGAAGAGGGATCGTAAAGCCTTAATCATTGCATTGTGAATTCATTAACAAATCCTTACACCTATATGTGCTAATTTGAAATTCAAGCAAATGTCAAAATCATATTTCTATTAGTGAATGCATATCAAAGACAATAGAGAAGAGGAAGGTTGCACCAATTAAGGCTAATCAATTCCAATCGATTTATAAAGATAAGGATTAGTCATGAAAGCATTAGGTTACTTAATATGACAAACCAATGATCATAAGAAAAAATTAAGAAACTAAAAAACTTTTTTTTTCCTTTTTTTTTTTTATAGAGGCAAGGCAGGTAAGGGGGTATAGTATGTGGGAATTAATTACCCCTTTTTGCTATTGAAGCTAATTAAAGGGTCCTTACTGGAAAACAAGTAAGAAATCATGCGATTGATAATAAAGAAATAGAAAAATCATGGAATTAAAAGAATTCATAACTTTGTTACCATCATAACAAATGCAATAGTCAATTAAATAAACTTCATATCAAGTCATCTATATATTGTTGTCATAAAAAATCTAGTGAAACAAAATACATGAAGAATAATTTTATCCTTGGATTACTTGAGTTGATGATCTTAACCATCATTAAATAAGTAAAGAGGAATTGAAAAATATAGTGATACCTTACAATAATACAATAAATTGCATCCACATATTACCACTATAATGGGTTGTAATCCAACTAACATGAAATTAACTAAAAGTTATATTTTGAAAAGAATGATATAGGCTTCAAATCAACTCTCAAGTCTCAACTAACTCTTATTAGAAGTGTGAGAGCATAGCTACATGGCATTGGTATGGAATATTATGGCAATAGAAAATTTAGTTATTAGGACACTAAATATTTCAAATGAAAGATAAGATTTTAAATCTCAAATACATTTTTGATTTACCTTCTAAGCACAATCAAGAATGACTTTGAACACCATTAACAACTATAGACCAAAAATTTATAAACTTATAATAAAAAAATATTTCATAAAAAAGAAAAAACATAATGGATATGTAAGAAGAAAGGAAAAACAGCCATTGTTTGAAAATGAGCAAAGAAGTTTAACTTTAATAATCAACCTTCAAAGTTTAGCTTGTGTTATGCATTAGTCTCACAAAGTGGCCTAGGAAGAATTTAAAAATTACACCCATATTGTAGGAGGAAAAGGGTATCATTTTCTACGTAGGTTTTGGGCTTCAATAAAACTTTTAGAATTTGAAACACAATACAATTGATGATATTCATGGAAAATCTTATTATAGACAAAAATGAATCAAAAAAATAAATATAAAACTTAATGATGTATAATAATTGTTCATAAGGATGATAAGATGATAATCATAAACCAATTAAAAGTGAACCTTTCCAAAGTCCACTAGAAATAAAGACTTCAAGTAAAGTTCTAGGAGAATATGTATGAAATCTCTAGAAAACCATTACAGCACTTCACATAATTGATTAATTACACCACCCTCAATTTCAATTCCCATATAAATTTGGATAACAAAAAACTATTTCAACATTTTTCTACACTTCATTAGAAACACAAACCTCAAATCTTTGTATCTAGAAAAATTCACCAAGAAAGTTTATTTCATTTTCCTCAAAATAATGATTTGATTCTAAAATGACCAGCAAATGATCATTTATGCTATCAAAACTGGTCAAAAGTTCCTTTGCACTTAAGGTTTTTGGGCAATACTTAGTATGCATGATGTGGTGTATTGCATGAATCAATATTGAAGTGAGAGAGCTAAGAGGGTTCTATAGTAGACAATTACCACAATACTATTACCACTATACCTAAATTAAAAGAAAAGTGCACTAAACAAATCAACCCCATCAATTACCTAACTAAAATATGAACAAGTAAATTTCAAGTAATTTGAGGGTTTTAAGGAAATTGCTTTAAGATGAGTATGGTGTTTCATTGACAATGACAAAGAGAGAAAGAAAGTCAAGGATGTGTATCGTAGAGATACGACTAATCTTCCTTAGGCTACCCTTACTTTTTCATGCTCTTAAGTCCCTTTCAAACTTCCCTAAAAGAGTCATAGATTTCCATTGATTTCATCCTAGGTGATAACTTTAGTCTCACTTTAGTAATCTTCCCAAAAGATTCTATATTTTTGTTTAATTTACAAATAGATTTTTAGTGTTTCTATGGTTTTGACTCAAATGTTTCTAGGTTTTAAATTCAAGAAGGGCTATAGTGAATATAGGATGTGACATGTAGTAAGGGAGAATTAATGGAATGAGTAAATCAAGAGAGTGCAAAGAATGAATTAAGGGGGGAGAGGGCAAAGAATGTGTTAAGAGAGAGAGTGAGATGGAGGAATGAGGGCACAAAGGATGGCTATTTAATTTGAGTTTTGGTTTCTATAAGGAAAAGGTAAAATATAGGCTTTTCAATAATTCTATGCTCTATCCTTTTTTATTAAAATAAAATTTTCAGTCGCAGTGAATTGCTGTAAAGTTTTAAAAATTGTGCTTGCCTTTATAGATTCTATTTTGAGTGGCTTTAGTTAGCCACCTTGAAAGGTCTATCTTGTTATGTTAAATTTGTTGTAGTGTACTGACAGTCAAATTTGAATGAAGATGAATTTAGTTTGCTTAATGAAAATTCACGAATATAAGAAAGAAAAAATTAAGCTATGGAGGTATCAAGGCAACTCCAGCATTGCCATTACAATGCTTGAGTAAGGTTTTGGTGGTAAAATATAAGGAAAATGGAGAAAGAAGTAGAATGACTGAGATTTGAGTGTTTAAAAGAAGGTTACTGTATGGTATCAACCTCTATTTATAAAGGTCAGCTAGTAACTGCCTTGCAACTATTACCTTTAGAATCTCTACATATGGAGTTTGAATTATAGCCCACTCCCTAAATTCCTACAATGTGGGTCAGTGTTTAGTAGGTTATGGGCGGTTATTTATGCAATGATCACTAACTACTCATATTTATATTTGAATTTAAATCTCTTGTAGGTTGGACCAACTTTTCTCAAGCTCCTTACCCCTTGGCCAACCTAATCAAGATTGCTCTTATCTCCTTTCATTTAATGGCTCTAATCTAAGCTCATTCACTTCTCAAACTATCAAATCCTTGGTGGTTGCGAGAGTAATAAGGGAGGTCAAATGTTAGGCTTAGGAGGTTGGACATTAGCCCTTTTAAGTCACCTAAAGGTTTTAAATGCCTTAGGACAAAAACCCTACAATAAGACTCCTATGACTAATCTCCTTTTGATCTCATGATTACAAAAACCCATCAAGAGAATCATTCTTTTGCACCTCAACAAGTTTAAATAGAGCATCAAAACTAAAATCCCAAACAAATACACTTAGCCATATCTAAACTACAATATTTCACCAACTACATCATTCACATATGAAATATATCAAGAAAAGTTTTTAAAAATAAGGGTAGTTTAGTTATTTCAAAATAAACGTTACTAAAACATTACCCTTTTTTTCTTTTAATGGCCACCCAAACCATTAAGCCTTAATCTTTCCCAAAAGTAGACTAACTCTTCTCATTTGTGTAGAAAATTAAGGCTTACCCTAAAACCTAACCTTAAGAGAAAAGTTGGGAAGAGACCAAGGTAAGTCTTGAGTGTTACTTGAAGAAAATTTATTTTTCGGGATTAAGCACCCTAAAATAGCCCTTGTTCTAATCATTACAGCTTAATTACTTAGGATTTCATTAGGTAATCTCCTATTATTCATCAAAAGCAAGTGAGGGAAGGGATTAAGGTAAGATTCAAGTGCTTTTCTCCATTTTAAGTTCTTTTTAGCAAAAACCCCCATTTTAGATGATGTTTAAGTGGGTTTGTTTTTTAATCCAAAATTTAAATAAGTATTTAATGATGTGGCAAGGTGACTTACAACTTAATCCATATGTGGTCATAGTATATGAGCTACCAAGTAAGTGTTCTTCATGTTTTAGCTCTCTTTCTTCAAGGTTGAATGTGTTAAGTTGTTGTTTTGAAATGTGGAATTTTGGGGTTGTTTTTATTAGATTTTGATGTGGGTTTTGGAGTATTTTGAGTATTGAAGTTAGTATTGAAGCTAAACCAAAGTATTGTGAAGTTGGGATGAAGTTTAAGGTTGTTTTGGAGGGTTATCTGAGATTTTTTGTAGGAAGTTAGGTACTACATTCTGTAGTGGAAAGGAACCGTCAAGACGGTTCAATGGAGAATCATTATGCCAATACCTAGCCCTAGAAAATGCAATTTTCCAACAATCAGCCTAACGGTTCCTCTTAAGAACTGGCCAATTGATTCTCCCCTACAACCATCTAAATCTTCTAGTTTTTCCCCTTGTAGGACCCTTAAACTTAAGATTTGGATTTCTAAAGGTTTTCTAAATTTTTAAGCATCTTCTTACTCACCTAAAGTCAAAGTTTTATGTGATTCAAGTCAACATTTAACTTCATTTCCTAAGTGGCCTTTTAGGAGTTGAGATGAAACTAATAATCTTTTCAAGATAAGCACAAGTTTCATTGATACTAAATTAATGTCATTACATTAAGCATATTAAGGGGTTGGTTAAGGGTGGTGGTAAAGGTCAACTTCTATTATCTAAGATGAGGTACATAGTTAAGGCTGTTGAAGTAGTTCCTTGAGAAGGAAGGGCATAGTAGATTGGAGAAATGTTAAAGATGGTGGGTAAGGGAGTTGGAAGTATGTTTTGTATCCTTAGTTTGGCCTTGTAAGGTGTCTAAATTGGTCTATTGATCTTGTTAATAGGTCCTTTTGTTTGAATCATCTCTTTTATCATTATTTGGGTCCAGTCTTATTCTTCTTTGGCTATCCAGGTAAGTGGTGCTTAATTGTTTTCTTGTACATGTTAAGACTTAGTAAGCTAATAGAAATGATTTATATTCAGCCTAAATGAATGGTTTTCTTATTGTGCTTGACCTACTCGCTTTAAGAGCCTACAGTGGTAGTTCTTTATAAGGGCAATTGC
Organism: Lumnitzera racemosa; assembly: GCA_024138005.1. Classification (NCBI taxonomy): domain Eukaryota; kingdom Viridiplantae; phylum Streptophyta; class Magnoliopsida; order Myrtales; family Combretaceae; genus Lumnitzera; species Lumnitzera racemosa. The sequence goes on from JAMXBC010000007.1 coordinate 59,288,362, forward strand.
TGATCATATGTAAGGATTTTCTAGTAGACTTATATATGGGACAACTCAGCTAGAATTTTAGGATTTCTAGACTCTAGACTCTAAACTCTAGCATTAATGGCTCAAAGGAAAACTTATATGTATTTCCACTTATGTATGTAGAAAAGACTAAGGTGTAGCAGAGTGATTAGTACTCCTTTGATATTTGTAAACTTAAATTAAAGATGACTAATTGATTGCTTATTTACTTTCGATATAGTTACCTTGTATGTATGTGCATGCTTTGGTGTGGCATTTATGTGTATCTGTGCACCTTTACTAGTCTTCGACTCATCCCTATTCTTTTTTAAGCATAGGATTCGATGACTATCTTGTTTATGAGGAGTCATATGTTGATGACATCTAGGAGGAGGAAGGTATCGAGCATCTATATTATTATGATGATTAAAGTTAAGATAAACTATGTATTTAATGGAGCTATGTTATGTGGTGTTGAGAGTCATGTTTTGCTGAGAAGATAGACTCCTTCTTACTATGTTATGCGGGATTGTGATGCTTTAAGGAGATTAGATACTCTTGATATATCTTATGTTCTAGCAATTATGAGTTGATACAATCCTGAACTATCGTATTCGTTAATCTTTGTTTTACAAGGATTTGAGACTCTTTTGTATTTTTTGATTGGTCATGTTATGGATGAAGCTTGGTGGACTTAGATGTCTTAACATAATTCTAAATAATGAGGTTATGTGGTTGGTTGTAATTCCCATCTAAGGTGCTAGGAGATTACAGCTTAAGTGGTATCAGAACTAAAAGTTTAAAGATCATAGAGGGACATAAGATGAAAGATCAAGTAGGTAGCTTGGCTATTGATCTAAGGGTTTAGATGAACTAATTTAAGAAACCTTAAGCATTTGACCATGGAGACCTTAGGGAGTGAATCTTGTAATTAAATAAGTGTTGATTGTAAATTGGTTAAGAAGTGACTTATTTAGTTGGAAATTGCAAGAGTTGTATGTTAAAGTTTAATCTACTACTATTAAAAGATTCATTATGTTGTTGCTTGATGTTATTTTAGTTAACCTCCTACTAGATTTCTAAGTAACTTATCTTTCTTATCTCTACTCCTTCAACTAATTTCCTTGGTACTATTTGTTGTTTTTGCTATTCTTTTCTTGTAGTATGCTACTGAAACATATCTTTGGTCTAGGTTCTTCTACTTCTAAGTAGTAAGGTACCCTATGAGATGCTTTTTCCTACTACACCACCTCATCTGAAGGGTGTTGGCATATAGATTGGTTCAAGTCTTTAGGGAGATACAAGAGCTCAAGGGGCATTGGAACATAGAAAAATCATACTAGACAAACTAAGGTCCTTCACACTACTACTATGCTGCTTAAGACTATGAATTATCTAATTAGAGTGTTAGCTCATTTGATTGCACCTAGAGAGAAGATCAGTTTGGATAAGTTTACTTAACAGATTAGTGACTTTGATCTAAGGGGGTAAGAATTTTTGGCTATTGACAAGTAGATGGAGGATTTAAAGAGTACCATTATTGCTTTCCATGTATATTAAGAGGAAAGTTGATTATGTTGCTTATAAGCTAAAAGGGGGCGTTGTTGCTTGGTGGACCAATGAGCTTAGGAGGATAGAGGGGCCACTCACCTAACAAGAGTTCAAGAATATATTTTATGCTAAGTTTTTCCTTACTAATGTGAGAGACTATTTACAAGATGCTTACTTTAGCCACTAGCAAGGTCATAGGTTAGTAGAGGACTATGAGGTTGAGAAGAGTCATTTGTTTAAGTTTTTGCCACTAGTTATGAGTGATAAGAATCAAACAACTTGACCCTTGACCCGAACCCAAGTGTGAAGGCTTGAAAGTATAACTAGGAGAATTCTTTCCTTATTACCTACAATCATCATCATACATCTGATATTGAATATTTTTCCTTTCGTGAACATGTTCACAACTTATTTACTTACTTCACTCTTGTCTTAACCCTTATGCAAGGGTAAGTAGTGAGTACTCTCATTGGATCAACTCATGCATCATATCAACTTAAGCTGTAAGTCTTCGAAAGTTCCTTGGTATGTCATATCCTTAGAGCTATTTATAGATTTTTTTTGTTTTACTTTCCCTATTTTAGCCCACTTCTCACTTCATCCTTCAAGCTTTCTATAAGCTTGAATCCACATCCATAACTATCCTTATCAATCCTTAGCTCTGGTTTATATCATCTTAGTATCATAATAGTGGAGGTTTCATTAAGGTAAGTTGTGTTTGAACTTTCTTGTGAGTATTGATTATTATGGTAGTATGTTATAGTTGCCTGGAAGTTATTTGTTAGAGTTCAAGTATGTAGAAGGAGTAGTAGTTCATTTTTTATTGTATACTCTGTTTTTCCCTGTTTCAAATATACTAAAACAGAGCAAGTTTTAGTTGGGTTATTGATCATACAAGTAGTTGTTGTGTTTGTGATAAAACTAAACTTTCGCATGAAAAACTATTTGATTTTGTGTGATTATTTGGTTTAGAGAAGTAGTATCTATTGTTTCCTAGATACTGAGTTTTGTTACTATGTTTTTTTTGAAGAAAATGGCAAATCCTAATGTTAATGCCAGAATTGGAGATGACAATAGTGGTGTTGTCCATCGTAGACAACAACCCTAAGGCCACCTTAGGAATAAGCATAAAAAACTTGATAAGGTAGCTAACCTTTTAGCTGATTTGACTGGAGCTTCTCATGTAATGGCTTATCAACCTTTAGAGGTAATGCAAAGCACTCCATAAGCCGATCGACTCGCTAGAAGAAAGAACCCAACTAGACAAGTTTAAGGTGGAAGAGTAGGAAGACGAGTATGGTGAAGCATTAACTTAGGAGATATGGATGATGAAGGAAGAGAAGAGTATGAAGAAGAAGAGAAGTGAGCTTGAATACCCTAAGCTATCATTTATGTGAAGCTTTAGATCCCAAACTTCACTACTTCTGGAAGTGTTAACGACTACCTAGATTGGGAGGAAAAAGTAAGGCCTATTTTTTTATTATTACCAACATAAGGATTGTGAAAAGGTGAAGACTATTGGTATAGAGTTCTTAGGTTATGTCACGATTTGGTGGAAGAACTTCCAAATCATGAGGAGGCAAGAAAGATATAAAGAGGTGAATACTTAGCCTAAGATGAAAAGGATACTTAGAAATAGGTTCGTACCAAATACTTATTTGCAAGAAACTTTTGCTTGGCTACAAAAGCTAAGATAAGGAAGCTGAATTGTTGATGAGTACGTTTAGGAGATCCAAATATTCATGATTCATTGTGAAGTATAAGAGCCATCAACACAAACATTGTATAGGTTTCTTACTGCATTGAAGAGTGACTTGCAAGATATTGTAGAACTTCAGTAGTTCACTACATTGGATGAGGCTATAAGAATAGCCCAATGAGTAGAGTGATAGAGAAGAAATTAGCTAACCTAACTACTGATTAATTGACTTAGTCAATCAAGCCAACATGTTCAAGGAAGTTGCCAAACTCAATCAAGTAAGTATTACTATCGATCTCCATTAGAAATTCTCTATGATGTGTTACCCATGTATGCATCTAATATTCTATTAGGTAGACCTTGACTTTTTGATAGGAGAGTTATACATGATAGGTTTGGAAACACTTGTGTTCAAGAAAGATAGATAGAAAATCGCTTTAAACTCTATGATGCTACATCGAGTTAACAAGCTACAAACTAAACTTGCTTAAGGATCTAAGAAGACTTTGGTTCTAAGTAGGGCGGAGCTACAAGAAGCTATTAAGGGTAATGTACCAACTTTTCAGTTGATTAGGCGATTACTAGAGTTGAAGTAATGAGATGAGCTACCTGTAGAAGTCACAGAACTACTAAATGAATATGTTGACCTATTTCTAGAACAATTGCTCAAGGAAATACCCCCTTTTCGAGGCATTGAATACTACATTGACTTCATAGCCAATGCTGCCTTACCGAACAAGGCAACTTATCAAATGAATCCTAAATAAGATATTAAACTCCAAAGACAAATCAATGAACTATTGGAAAAAGGATATGTGAGGACACTATATCTCGTTGATTGTACTAAAGAAGGATGGAACTTAGCATATGTGCATAGATAGTAGAGCTGTCAACAAGATTATGATCAAGTACGAATATCCCATCCTGAGGCTGGATGATATGTTAAATGAGTTGAATGGTGTAAGAGTGTTCAGCAAGATTGATCTAAAATTTAAATGCCATCAGAGTTGAATGAGGTAAGGGGATGAATGTAAAACTACTTTTAAGACTTGACATGGCCTATACAAGTAGATGGTCATGCCTTTCAAGCTATCAAACACCCCAAGCACTTTCATGAGAACAATGAATCATGTATTGAGAGATCTGATTGAAAAGTTTGCTATCATCTACATTGATGACATCCTTGTATATAGTACCGACCTGGTAATGTACACTGAACATCTCAAAGTTGTTTTTAATGTCCTCCAAATGGAAAAGGTTGTTTGGAAACTTAAAGAAATGTTGTTTTTGTCAGGAAAAAGTGATCTTCCTTGGATATGTGATTAGAGGAAGAGGATTGAGAGTAGATGAAGAGAAGGGACAAGCTATTGTCGAGTAGTTGACCCTGATCACTTGTGCCAAGGTGAGAAGTTTTCATGTATTAGTCTCATTCTACTAACGCTTTATCTAAGGATTCAATAACATTGTAACACCCTTAAATAAGCTTACCAAGAAGAATCTAGAGTTCAAGTGGGGAGAGAAAGAGGAGAGGAGTTTTATTGAGGTAAAAGCAAGGTTGTCCTCTACCTTAGTCTTGGCTCTACCAAACTTTGATAGTGTATTTGAACTTGAACGCGACACATCAAGAGTCAACATCGGAGCTGTACTAATGCAAGAAGGCCAACTTATTGCTTATCAAAGTGAGAAGCTTAAAGGAGTATGCAAACACCCAATTTTTGCCCCCTTTATTTTTGTTTTTATTTTTCTTTCTTTTCTTAATAAGCCCTAAATTAGGAAAAACACAAAAATTAGGAAATTAAAGAAAATCCGAAAAAAAAATAAGAAATTTAGAAAAAATAAGACTTTTAGGAAAATTAAAAAAAAATCGAAAATACGAAAAAGTACAAAAAATAAGAAATTTAAAGAAGTACCAAAAGTAGGAAGTGTAGATGAAACCCTAAAAAATCATAAGTTTAGAAAATAAAGTTTAAAAATTTAGAAAATTGAAAAAATTACAAAAAAATAAGAAAATTGAAAAAAAAAAAGATTTTAGAAAATAACTTTTTATTAGGGTTGATTTCTTATTTTTAAATTAGGTTTAGAAGTTAGGCCATTGAACCTAAGCTAGCTCAAGCTGACCAAATCCGTATGTACAATTGGACAAGGCATAAGCCAACGGTCTAACGGTTAAGCATTAGACATTGGCATTGGATATTATGTATGAGGTCTTGGGTTCGAATCATGGAAGAGGCATATATGGTTTTTCACTTTTTTCATCACATCAAGGATTGACATATGTCAGGATCTCATTGCTCCACGTGTCTTAACAAGTGGCAGTGTTGGGTTGGATGACCATACTAACATAGCGCCACGTAGCATCTATGTATCATGCTGCATCAATTGCTATATGTTACGTGATGGTACGTAGGAAGTTGAAGTTGGTCAACACAGTTGATGTAGTGCCATGTCAGCCTATTCCCCACCCTTCCCCCCCTCCCCTCGGCTTTCTTTCCTTTTCTTGTAATTTCCCTTCTCTTTCCCCCTCCATTCTTCATTTTCTCTAAATTTTTCATGCATTTCCTCCTCGAGCAGCTACGTTTAACTCAATTTTTGAACCACCTTTTATTGCAATTTCGCTAAATCAATGGCAAAATTCAAACTAAGCATGACCAAGTGTTAATAGTGATAAAAAACACATCTAAATTCAGTCAAAAACGCATTCAAATTAAGCTCTAAAAAGTGGAAAAAAACTGGAAATCTAGAATTTTCCTTTAATCCGAATTTGAGCTTTCCTTATTCATTAGATTTAATTCATATATAAATAGGGAGCTTATGAGCATACACAAATACACACAACCACCCATGAAGCCTAAGGAGCTCTCTTTCTCTTCTTTCTCTCATTTTCTCTCTTTAGCCACAACTCTCTCACTCTTTCTCTCTTCGAATCCCTCTCTCTAGTCACCTTCGATTAAGCCTACTACCATGGCCGAGCTCCCTTGAGCCTAGGCATTCGAACCCAACCAATCTTGCCCCTAACCGCGGTCTTTATGACCTTGCCGAACTACTTTCCCCTAAAATCTTAACCATCGAGAAACCCCACTCTCAAAACTACTACGTCCAACCTCCTTTGACCTAAACTAATCCCACAACCACTCTCCTCGTGGCCATAAACCCTTGAGCCAACACCCCTCTCACACCTAGCTGTCACCATGCTAAAAAACCAAGTACCACCACCTACTACTACTTCCAAAACCACCCAAACGAGCTTCATTAACCATGGCATCAAACCTACCTCTCCTAAAACTAATTAGAAAGCCATAAAAATCCCTTTTCCCAGTCGATTTGGAGCTTCAAGCGAGTAAAACCACACCACCATGTTGTTGCCAATGGAGAACCTAAAGATAACCTTTCCCAACCTGACTAATAGACTCGAAGTCCAACCCATGCCTTATCCCACATCCTAATCCAGTGTTCGGACTAACCTTGCTTTCTATGTGATTTGTTTTCTTTTATTTCATTTGTTCAGTTTAGTTTTTTTTTTAATTTAATTTATCTATTTATTTTCTTATGTAAATGTAAATGAAAAAAAAAGAGAAAAAAGGAAAAAGAAAAAGAAGAAAAAAGAAAAGAGTAATTTTGTTTTGTTTTGTTTTATTTTCACTAGTTTAATAAAAATAGATAAAATATAATAAGTAATAAATAAATAAGGTTATATAATAAACTAAATAGGACAAGGCACAAAATTATTTTTTATACTTAGAAAAATGAAGTTCTCAAAAAATAATAATAATAAATATAATTGGATCCTTTTCAAATTTAAGACGTTGTAGATTTTTTTTAAAAAAAGAATTTCAATTTAGGACTTTCTTTATTTTAGGAATTTTTCCTTAAATAAATAAAATCAAGTAAAATGTAAACTCTACTATTTTCAAAAATTAAAATCAACTTAACCCACTAAAGTTTTACAAAAACAACAGGTATGTTTGATCCCAAATAGTGGGTATGCTGGTACCTACGAGGCAACGATAAAAATGAAAAACCTAATTTCCCTTTTCCTTTAGTTTAGATTATTTTGTTTATCCAATTAGATTAATTAAATTGACTCTTGTCTTGCAAAATTAATAGGTGATTTTTGAAGATTAAAGTTAAATTTGAAAAGTCAATGGTACCCATAAGGGTTTAAAATTCTTAACCCCTCGAATCCATGATCTTTGGTTTCAAAAACCATTTTACAAAATTGGTTTTAATCATTAGACTAGTGGTTAAGTGATAATCAATCTACCCAATTGGTTATAACTTAACTATTTTTCCTGACTCCAATCGAGTAGTGAATCCAAAGTTGTTTCCAAAATAAAAAGAAACAGTTTTCTTTAAACTTTAGTCAAGGATCAATGTTAAATAGGTAAACTTGAGTACTCATCAATTTAAAAAAGACTTAATTTTATAAAAAAACCAAGAGGTGAAAAATCAGGCTTAATGAAGTACAATTAAACTATTCTATTTTTAACAAAGTACTTTTGGCCCTAATCCAAGCTCTTCATGTATGGAAACATTATCTTCTACCAAAAGAATTTTTCACATATACAAATCATGAATCCTTGATGTATTTGTGAAGCCAATCAAAGTTTTCTAAACACTAAGCCCGATGGATGGAATTTTTGGAGGGATTTAATTTTGTCATTAAGTACAAGTAAGGCAAGACTAACATTCTTATTAATTCATTGTCAAGAAGACATATTCTACTCACTGAGTTGCAAACTAGGCTATTAGGCTTACAAGAATTAAAGAGCAATATTAGAATGATTCTCATTTTAGCCCTATTTATAAGCACTGTTGAGACATAAGAGTAGTAGATGAGTACCATGTGGAAGATGGATATCTCTTCTAAGCTGATAAGTTGTATGTGTCAACTTGATCTATAAGGGAGCAGCTGGTGAAAGAAGCCCATAGTAGAGGACTTTCTAGACACTTTAGGAAACAAGGAATGTATGAGCTACTAAATGATAGGTTCTTCTAGCCTAGAATGAGGAGTAATGTGTATTGTGTGATTAAAGGATGTACCATTTGTAAGAAAGCAAAGAGTTAAGTAAAGCAAAGGAAGGAAATGCCTCTGCTTATTCCGACCAATCCATGGGCCAACCTAAGTATAGATTCTATCCTTAGACTATCTTGAATTGCTTGAGGTAAAGATTCTATTATGGTTTTCATGGACAGGTTTAGTAAAATGGTACATTTCATGCTTTATACCAAAATTAATGATGTTTTAGCTATTACTTCTTTTTTTTTTTTTTTTGCTTGTACGAAATACCAAGGAATGTAGTGTCTGATAGGGACCTAAATTTTCTAAGCCATTTCTGGAGAACCCTTTAGCATTAGATGGGAACCAAACTACTATTCAGCACCTCTTGATATACCTAAACCAACAATTAGATAGAAGTAGTCAACCATACCATAAGATCACTACTTTAAGCTATAGTGGGAAGACCTTAACTAACCGGGATGTGTACCTACTTATGGTAAAATTTTCTTATAATAAGATAATACATGCCACAACGGGGTATGTCCCATTTGAGGTTGTCTATAGTTTCAGCCCTGAACTACCTCTCGATTGCACCCCATGCCGTCCATTAACCAAGAAGATCTTGAAGCAAGAACTATAGCTTAGTCCATCCAATAGATCTATCAATAAGTCACCCAACAAATTAATAGAGCTATTGGAAAGCTAAGGGATAAAGGTAAAGGATGGAAAACTAAGCAATTTCAACTTAGAGACCAAGTGCGATTACACTTAAGTAAAGAAAGATTTCCTAATAAGAGGAAGAATAAGCTATTTGTCAAAGTTGAAGGATCATTCAGGATACTTTAGAAAATCAATGACAATGCATACCAACTTCAACTTCTAAAAAACTTTGGAGTGTTAAACATATTTAATGTTGCCAACCTCAAGTTTTACCGATCCGAGTAGAACTTAGATAATGAGCAACCAAATTTAATCCCAAATCCCAATTAGCCCAGTAGGGATAATCGGAATCAAGCACATGACCCTTAACCCAAACCCAAACCCGTAAGCATGGAAGTATGGCTAAGTAAACTCTTTCCTTATGGCGTACCATTGAGGAGTCTAAGTTACTACAATCGGCTAACCTAATGCTCTAATAGATCTAAACCCTCTCATATTCATTGACTATTTTAAGCTGTTGACTAAAGTTATACTCTAGCAATAATAGATCTAACCACCTACCTAAATAACTTAAATCCAAGCTGTTTTCAATGTGTTCAAGGTGAATTCACTTCAAAAGAATTATCTACTCAAATAGGCACAATCAACCCACTACCCCTATTTGGCACCCCGGCTTGGCAAATACATAATTGATCATACAGAATTGTCTTTTCTACAATAAAGTCATCCATTTACAAGGACCTACGTATTTGAGCAACCACATAATAGAATCATCTATACAAGACACTCATTTTTGTTATATTTTCAATTGTACCCTTATTGTTCCTTATACCTTGCTTATTTTAAACGCTACCGTTTTTAGTCTTTTCCAGTTTAGGTAGGATTCCCTAATGTTTCGAGTATAAATACCATATTATAGTGTAGTTGCAATCATCATCTTACATCTAATGTAAAATATTCTTCCTTTAGTGAACTTGCTCATAGCTTATATACTTCGCTTTTATCATAACCCTTAAGCAAGGCTAGGTAACAACTACCATCATTGGATTAGCCTATATGTTATATCGACTTAAGCCACAAGTCCTTACAAGTTCCCTAATGCATCATATCCTTGAGGCTATTCATGTTTGCTTGTTTTATTTTCCTTATTTTAATGCACTTCTCATTTCGTTCTTTAAGCTTTCAACAATCTTAGACCCATCCCTATGACCATCCTTATCAAGCCTTAGCTCTGGTTTACATCAATGAAGGAAGGTGATGGAGCTAGAGCCCATAGGATTCTGGGTGGGTTAGAGCCAAAGTCATTGAGTACAGTTGATGCATTTCAACTAAAGTCATATGCAAAAACTGTTATGAAGGTGAAGCATATGGAAAAGATTTTGAAGAAGAAGAAAGACATCTTAGTAGGACAATCTACCTCTATGGTAAGGAAGAGGGCTAATCTTAATGATGTCACATAAGGTGATGGGAAGAGACAGTAGGTTATGACTAAAGCAATGAGTATGGCACTTTCTCCTGTTCAAATTAGAACCCTACTGCTAACACTAATACCTTTTGTTGTTAAGTACCCTAGGTGTTATGAACCTCATGAGATAAGGGCTTACAGGTAGTTAGTGGGTGCTTCCTTTTCCTATGGTGAGACTGTTCATTTCAATAGAGACTATACTAACAAATCTAGGCTACTATCTTTTTGTCATATATATACTTAGAGGGGACATGTAGCTGTAGCATGTACTAAGAGACCCGTAGGCTAGATCAGGCCAGCAAGCTGTTAGGTCTCTAGCTAAAGCATGGATAGGGTGATAACAAATCAATAGATTGAGATAAAGAGCCCCAGTGAGGGTATTTCCACTTCACCAACAGCACCAGGACTTACCAGATGAGGACATTGTTGCAAGTATGCTCCTTATATAATCCCATAGTACATACGCTTTGTTTAATATTGGTGCTATGAATTTTTACATCTCTAAGTCATTTGTATGTGCTTGTGATTTGATTCCAAAGCTGTTGATTAGGTTTTTGAATGTCTATACACCTTTGAGAGTTAGGAAAGCTTTGGAGAAGATGTGTTAAGGGGTTAGAGTAGAAGTAGAAGGTAAGTGTTGCTAACAGATTTCCTAATTCTAAGTATGTATGAGTTTGATGTTATCCTAAGCATGGATAGGTTAACGAGGTACCGAACCATTATTGATTCTTATGGTATGGTGATACACTTTATTTTGGATGATTAGAGTGAGTTTATCTTTAAGTTGGATGCTTAGGGGCCGATTAGTTGCGTACTTATGAGTTACGGTAAGAAGGGAGGTTAACAGCTATGTCTTGGGAGAGTAAAGAACTTGTAAAGTTAGAAAAGACCCCTATGGTGAATAAGTATCCTAAGGTGTTTCCTAAAGAGCTACCAAGGCTACCATTAAGAGGGAGATTGAGTTATGCATTGACTTAGTGCTTAATATCACTCCTAGTTCAAAACAAGTGTATAAGATGGCTCCAATCGAGCTAGTGGAATTGAAAAAGTAATCACAAGATGTGTAAGAGAAAGGGTTTATCAGATAAAGTACATCGCCTTTTGGAGCTCTAGTTTAGTTTGTTAAGAAGAAAGAAGATAATATAAGACTTTGTGTAGATTATCAAAAGTTGAACCAAGTCATAATTAAGAAAAAGTATCCACTTCTCAAAATTAAAGACTTATTTGATCAAGTATAAAGGGCCCAAGTGTTTTGTAAGATTGACTTGAGGTTCAGTTACTATTAGTTAAGGATTAAAGAAGAAGACATTCAAAAGATGGCTTTTAGGAAAAAATATGGACACTTCAAGTTTCTATTTATGCCTTTGGGCTAACTGAAGTCCTAGCAACTTTCATAGATCTAATGAATCGAGTGTTCATAGACTTTTTAGACAAGTTTGTTATTGTGTTTATAGATGATATCCTAATAAACTCCAAGAGCAAGGAGAAGCATGAAGAGAACTTGAGGTTAGATTTGGGTCAATCAAAGGAATAGCAATTGTTTCCAAAGTTCTCCAAATGTAAGTTTTGGCTTGATCGTTTGGTGTTTCTAGGTCATATGGTGAACAAGGATGGGATGTCTGTAGATCTAGCAAAGGTAAAGGCAATTGTTGATTAGTAGATGCAGATACTTCATTTTTGCTAAATTTTTTTAATTTTGTTAATTGAGCCAGGATGAAAAAATAAAAATATAATAAAAAAGAAAAAAACGAAAATTAAAAGAAAAATGAAAAGAAAAATAGAAAATAAAAAAAGGGAAAAAAGAAAATTAAGTTAGGTCATAGGAAGTTGAATCAAGAGTCAAGTCGTATCAAGTCGAGTTAAGTTGAGATGTTAAATCAGTTATTGAGATGAGCAGAATCAATTAGTTTTGGGCCAAACCAATTTAAGAGCTCAGCATCAGGATTTATTAAATTATTAAGCTAAATTGGATTGAACTAGGTCTTAAAAGAAAAGCCTAAACTACCTAGGGTTTCTAGAAGCTAAGGTAAATCTAGGTTAAATAAAAAACAAATCTTTCATATCTAACACGTTGATTAGGGATTCGAGGAAGGTTTTTCTTTTTAAGCACACACACCCAACAAAAATACTTCATACCCCTTCACTCACCTTCATGCTCCTTCACGGACCACCACTAATACCTCACGTGCCACCACCGTGTACTACCACAATAGCTCATACTGACATACCCCACATACTGACACACCCATAACCACACTACCATTACATTACTCCTACCACCTAAGCCATCGCCGCTATGTGCCATTCCGCCGCTGCTACCCCCTACAACTACTAGAACACTGCCTAGGTCACCGCAAACCATCGCCCAAGTTCTCACTTAGATCACCTCCCATATGCCGCCCAACATCGCCCATCACGTCTTATAGAACACCGCTCACGCCATCGCCCAATCGCTCGCTACTGTCACCTAGGTCATTGCCTAGTTTATCGCCTACTATTGCCCAAAGCATCCCCCAATTTCTCTCCCACTATCGCCTAAAGCATCGCCCAGTCGTTCGCCTACTATCACCCATACCATTACCCAATCACTTACCCACTGTCGCCAAAAGCATCGCTTAATAGCTCACCTAAGATCTCGCCCATGTAATCACCCAACATCGCCTATAGCTCGCCTAAGCTCTTACCCACATGATCACCCAATATTGCCTAACTTCACCTATGTATACTCGTCGTTCGCCTAGATATCGCCCAGCCTTACCCGTATATGCCCCTCGCTCACCCAAATCTCGCTCATACATGCCCACCATCGCCTATACTTACCCAATCTCGCCCATACACTCAACAAACACCGACGGTCAAATGCTAAATAATTTTTCAATTTTTTTTATTTTTTTTATTTATTATATCATTTTGTTTATTTTTAGTAATTTTTATTATTTTGCTTTATTGGTTATGTATTTTTATTATTAATTAATTTTTATGTTTAAGTGCAGGTTTTTATTTAATTTTTTATTATTATTCATTTTGCAATTTTTGTTAACATAGGTATTTCTTGAAAATTGTTTTTTTTAATAAAAATATATTTTTGACACTTAGTGATTTTTTTAAAAACAATAAAAAATCTAAATTGAGTTTGCTAAGGTTTTTGTTTAATTTAGAAAAATTAAATTTTTTTTAGTTTATTTTCTTAAAATAATAAATCAATAAAAACGTAAACTTGACTCAATTTTCAATATAAAAATGACCTACTTACAAAAAATTTTATAAAAAAAGAACTATGGTCAGTTTGATCCCGATTAGTAGATATGTAAACACCCTTTGGGGCAATTATTAAAAAATAAAAAAAAATTCCCTTTCTTTAGAAATCCATAATAAGAAAAATAATAATAAAATCGTTTTTAGTTACTTTTGCGAATTTAGCTATATTTTTAAAATTTTTATAAAAATTACCAAAAAAAAAGTAAAGCCCATTAATTTTTTTTAATTTTCACATAGTGACTTAGTCTTAATAAGTTTGCCCTCAAACTCAGTTTTCTTTAGTTTATTTTTTTCTAAAAATTATTTCCTTAGCAAAATCTGTAAGCTAATGGTCAAATTAAGGTTTTCCCTCCAAAAAACCCTAATTTTAATTTTTTACCAGTTAATGACTTCATTTTTTAATTTTTTTTTAAGAAAAGTATTTCCTTAGTTTAATATAGGGTAATTTATATTAAGCGAATTGAGTTTAATATAGGTTAAATTAAGAAAATCAAAATAAGGCTTGACAAAATTGATGACTCCACTAAGGAAACCGATGGGCTAGCTATTTGAAAATAAAAATTATTGATGGGCTTTCATGTTATTATTTTATTTATTTATTTTTGTATTACAGTTATACTAAGGGGTTTTTAGTAATGTAGGCCTTAAGGAAAAAAAAAAAAACAATCCATCAGGCCTTCTTAGGGAATTAATGGAGGTTCTTTTATTTTAAGTAATCATTTGCGTTATTTGATGTGGTTGGACCTAGATCACCTTAAGAACCCAAGACAGGCTGCCATTGTATAACCCTCAAGTCGTTGGGGTCATTACCCCTGCCTAACAGTGATAGGCGAGTTTACTCAAGTTTCGATATAGCCCACCATACTTTTCGTCAAAAAGCCTTAATGCTATAGAGCTTGAGACCCGTAGACCCTACCTCCTTGCATCATTTTTTTTTTTAATAGGGGTATTTTTTTAAAAAAAAAATTATGGGAAAAGTTTGATTTAATCTGCGGTCAACTCATTACCCATTTTCAATTAAAAAAAATGACTCTTATATATAAGTATATACAAATTTTTATTAAATCATATTTTGAATATACTTATATATAGGGGTGCTTCTTTACCGTAGATTTATCATAATTCCTATAATTTATTAAATTATCAACTCCCATTGCTTTACATGCGTGTGGAACATATTGTATTTTTGTTGTCCTTAGTCAGTGAAAGGCTGTGTAATTTCTATGGAAATCTTTGAAAAAGCTGTGAAATTATTAACATCAAATCCAACTTTATTCTAAATTTAGTGTCCTCATTGTAAATAAACATCGCATTTTTATTTCATTTATATCTTTTTATAATATAGATATGGAGAGTCAAGGTATTATTAGTCTAGAGCTCGTCAGCCTGAACCTTGTCTGTGAAGTCCAGTTGGATAAGTACTCTGTCCCCGAAGCCATCCTGAAAAATTGGTTGAATGAGCTTCCACCTGCTAAGTAAAATCACGTTTGCAAGAAGATCAGGTCGGTCATATCCCTTATGCAAGTCCAACTCCATTAGCCTCTAATCTAGGCTCTTATCCATTACTGGGATCCAGAATCTGCAACTTTCAACTTCGGCCTACATATATTGATACCCACCATAGAAGAATATTCGCAGTTTCTTAGTGCCCCACCCCTCAAAGCAAGCATAGCTATCCTTGATCACAGAGTCTAGCGTGAGAAAATCTTCATGATACTGTTGGGGGTCAAGAAGTCAACCTTAGCTCCATTCTTATCTTCAGAGGGCCAAAAATGTCTCAATATCCTAAGATTAGTGGAGTGGTTTTCAAGCCCAAATGCCTACCAGAAATATCGCTAGATCTTTTTGTGGTAGATATGAATCGTAGGCCGAAAAGAAGGTCAATGCCTTTATTGTAGCAATGTTTAGAATAGTGTTTTTTGCCTTCAGATATGGTCAAGTCTACTATAGGGTTGCTGAGCTAGTGACTCAATTCCTAGATCGTAAATCTTATATACCAATGCTATTACCAGAACTGTTCAGGATGCTTTCCTATCTGAAGAAGCAGGGGTACGATTATTTCATAGCTAACCCTACAATCTTTTCCGTGTGGTTTCTTAGTCACATATAAGGGTATGGAGGAATTCTTCTTAAAGAGTCCTTGATCAAGAAATGGACCTGATTGATGAATTTTCCCACCACCTTAAGGTACCGAATGAAGCTCAGTTTAAGGGATGGGTGTTAATTATTAGCAAAATGCAGCCAGTAGACTTTATGTAGGTAGCTAGATGGAGCCATTGCACTTAAGCCGTCTTGAGGTGCATCGATTATATAGGAGTTCCCTTTATTTGTTTTATGGGCTGTGTCGGATATTTCTCGACTTGTGTTACTAGATAGCTAAGCCCACTGCAAGAGATAGCTTATAAAGACTCCTTAGATGTCGTTATAGTGAATTATCAAGATCCTTATCTATCCATGGCTACTCTAATCCAATGACTAGCAGAACTCGTGAAGTTGTGGGAATGAAGAGAAGTCAAGAAAATAGTTAATGTAGGAACTTTGAGGGGTAAAGTTGAAGAATACTGAGCCACCAAGTAGTTCATCTATGATCAGTTGGAGAAGACTAGGAAGATATAGTGTGAAGTTCTACATGTATTTAGACACAAGCCAGATCCAACACGTCCTTCACCCGCTTAGGGAGCCTATGAGTCACCATATGGGCCAGAGTTGAAGCCTAGTTCCAGGAAAGTAATAGGATTGTTGAAGAGTTAAGGTAGGAAAATGAGAGATTGCTAGTGGAAAATCAATTCTTAAGGAGCAAGATTCGAGAAAGGGATGTTACGGTTTAAAAACTTATGAGGGAAGTTGATGAAGCTTATCCCAACCAGATCCATCAACTCCTGTAGATATAAGATTTAAGTTTTTTTTTTATTTTTTATTTTTAAGATTAGTTAGGAGTTTTTTTTTTTTTCCTTTCATTTAGTCCATTGTATAAGTTGGATCTTAAGATTAATAAATTTGTAGCTTTAGTAAATAAAATTTTCATTAATTACGTAGTCACTTGCTCATTATTATTATTTATTTGATTTAAGAATATAAAAAAAGAGGCAAACAATGGAATAAAAAAAATCACATAAACAAAAAAAAAAAGAAAAAAAAAAGGAAGAGAAAAAAAAAACTCTTTAATTCACCAAAAAGTCTAAAACTTAGGTTTTCATGTAGGATTTCGAAGATAGCATCAAAGCGAGCAAACTTAACTAGAAGCCTGATATTCACTCATTCTAAGGTAAGGATGTTGACTCAAGGTATTGGAAATGTTAGTCAAATCGAACCCAACCCAAGAGTAGCGACTCTAGAAGACAACATGAATAAGATGGCCGAACAGATTCAAGCTCTCAATCAGGCTATTGGGATCCATAACGATAGACAAGGATCTCAAGCCAATCCGAGTCAGAATGCAAAAACAACCCCTCCCTATGAATTAGAAGATGAAGAATCAGCCTCTAATGCTGAGGTATAGATGAAAGAGATCGAAGAGAAATACTATGAAATGGAAAGTAAGGTTATACTGAAGTATACAAGAAGATGAAAACCTTAGAAATGGTGAATGGGTTTGAGTAAATGGGAATGATCAGTTTACTGACCTATGAGGACAATGACTTCCCGAAGAGATTTAAGGTGCTAAAATTTGAGAAATACGATGGGATTGGGTGCTTGAAACTTCATACTAGGTTATACATCAAGAAAATGGGGAAATACACAAAGTATGACAAGGTGATGGTCTAGACTTTTCAGGGCAGCTTGACGGGGCCCGCTTTAACTTGGTACGCCCAATTAGACCTTAATGAAATTGATATTTGGGATAAGTTAACACTAGCTTTCTACAACCAATATAAATTCAACATTAAAGTGGCCTCGTCTATGTAGGATCTAAACAATCTATGAAAAAAGATTACTAACAATTTTAAAGAATATGCCTAAAGATGGAAAGGCACAGTAGCTAAGGTGACTCCACCCTTAACTAAAAAGGATCTAGCCTCCGCTTTCATTTATACTCTTGGAAGCTAGTATTACCAACACTTGGTTAGGCATCCTGCCTCTAATTTCGCAAAAATTGTAGCCTTAGGAAACTGAATTGAGAAAGCCATTGCTACTAAGAGGCTCCCTAATCCTGAAATAGCTGAAAAGAAGATACTCCCCTCAAGATTTTCTAACAAAGCTAAAGAAACCACTATCAGCATTGTCAATACCAACAACCTTATCGGACCCACGACCCTAATAGCTATGACTGGAGGATCTAATCCCCCACTGAGTCTAAATCAAAACAATCACCCAAGAAGATAGTTCATACACATTCCCATTCCTCTAAGTCAAGTTCTCACATAATTAAGGAAGGAGAATCTCTTGACATTTGAAATACTAAGAGAAGGGCAAAGACCGAGGGATTATAACCTGGAACTTTGATGTGATTATCATCTTAGGCAAGTAAGGCATTTTACGAACTAATGTTAAAGACTCAAACATAAAAAGCAGGATCTTATTGATGCCAAATTGGTTCAATTAGATTTTATCCAAACTCCGACTCCTAACGTGGCTAATAACCCTCTGCTGAATCATGGACATTCAATCAATATGATCATTGTTGAAGCTTTTAAACCAAAAATCGACCTAGATAGTCTCACCATCACTACTAAGGAGATAGCACAGAATTTGAGGAAGGCTGGGGACCTATAAAATATGAATCTTCGAGATAGGACCCGAACCAAACCAGTGATATATTGACTACTTAAGGATGGAAAGATAAAGAAATTCAATATCTTAGCTATAACAATTCCAAAACCAAGAAAGAGAAGTACTTAGAAGGAGCTTAAAAAGAGATGTAAAGCCGGAGATTCGACGGTTGACACCATAAGAGAACTAATAGGAAAGTTTGAGTGTTTGGTATACTGCGATGGTTCACCCGTCATATACACTAATGCCCCACCCACTAGATGGGGTCCAGAATTTGAGGAAGAAGACAAGCTCATTGCAAAAGCTAAGAAGGCGGCTAAGATGGTTGGAATGGTTGGAGATAGGCCCAAGCTATTGATATTTGAATATGAATGAAAGACTAAGAAAATTGAAGAATCAAGAAAGCTTAAGAAGATTGCTTTCAATGTCCTGATAACCCCTAGAGAATTATAAAGTAGCACCATTAGATTACCAAACGATGAATCAAACGACTAGGGCCTCATTGCCTATCGTCAATGGGCTTATGCACTTAGGACAAGTTAATGATTAGCATAAGGAAGCCAAGAGGAAATCTACTATGGAAGAGGCTTCTTGAAAAATCTTTGAAGATACGGAAGATAAAGATCATAATGTTGCCAAGAAGATAGTAAAGGCCAGTTAATACAAGATAATGGACAGTTAACCAAATACTAGCCTAAATCTCTTTAATGGGCTTACTATTGTCATCAGATACTCATCAAGAGGCATTGATTAAAATTCTAAAGGACGTAAAGGTAGCTAAAGGGATTTCTATGAAAAAATTGGGGTTAGTGGTAAACTCAATATTTACAGTGAATCAGATCTCATTTTCACCAGACGAGCTAGGTAAAGAAAGAGACTAGCACACAAAGCCCCTTTTTCATAGTGGTTAAGTGTGTGGGGAAAGTAGTTGCCCATGTTCTAATAGATAATTGATCTTCATTGAACGTGTGTCTATTGACGACACTAAATCTACTTGATGTGGAGGCAATTGAAATAAAGCCCAGCTTAATTTCAATAAGGGTTTTTTATGGATCAAAACAGGAGATAATTAGAGAAATTGAGTTACAAGTCGAAATTGGTCCATAAGTGTTTACTATTCCCTTTCAAGTTCTTGACATCCCGCAAACTTTCAATCTTTTACTAGGAAAACCGTGGATTCATTAAATAAGAGCAATTCCGTCTAACCTACATCAGAAAATGAAGTTCATAGTCGTGGATGGTTAGTTACTATTCTAGGGGAACAGGATGAAGACGAGGATTCAAAAGCATAATTTCTTGATGAAAATGTAATGATAGCAAATGAATTGAATAGTGACAAGGCAAGATGGAAAATGTATTTTGATGGAGCAACCAATGTGTTTGGATGTGGGATAGGAGCAGTATTGGTATCACCTGAGGATAACCATTTTCCTATGGTAACAAGATTAACATTCCCATATACCAATATCGTAGAATATGAAGCATCCATTTTAGGGCTCAAAATGGCACCAGATATGAAAATAGAAGAATTGGAAGTGTACAGAGATTGTTCCCTTATAATTCTCTAAATCTTAGAAGAATATAAAACGAAGGACGAGAAATTCATACCTTATCATGAGTATTTAAGCAAGTTAGTTGAAAAATTCCAAGAGATTTCATTCATTTACATTCTAAGGATCTAATATCAGTTTGCCAACGCATTAGCTACATTAGCGTCAATAGTAAAAGTTACAAATGGAAT
This sequence comes from Lumnitzera racemosa, assembly GCA_024138005.1. Lineage (NCBI taxonomy): Eukaryota > Viridiplantae > Streptophyta > Magnoliopsida > Myrtales > Combretaceae > Lumnitzera > Lumnitzera racemosa. The sequence goes on from JAMXBC010000007.1 coordinate 59,308,442, forward strand.
AGAAATTCAACCCTTGAAGATTCAGGTGGAAGAAAAACCAACTTTTTGTCTTATAGTTGAAGGGAAGGGAACAAAAGAACCATGGTATCATGATATCAAGAAGTTACTTCAAACAGGAGAATTTTCTAAAGATGCTGATAGAAAAGATAGAAAGACTTTGAAAAGGTTAGCTATTCATTTCTTATTAAGTGAGGGCATGTTGTATAAGAGGTCACCAATACAACATTACTAAGGTGTGTAGATGAAGAAGAAGTCGAGAAATTGATGAAAGAAATGCATGAAGGAGTTTGTGGTCCTTACATGAATAGGTATATGTTAGCTAGAAAAATCATAAGAATGAGGTATTTCTGTACGATGATGGAATCAGATTGTATTAAGCACGTAAGGCACTATTACTTGTGTTATGTGTACCCTAATAAAATCAATGCTCCTCAAGAATTGTACGTTTCTTGATGTGGGGAACTGATATGATCGATCCAGTTTTACCAACAGCTTCAAACAAGCATAAATTCATTTTAGTCACGATTGACTATTTTACTAAGTGGGTAGAAGCAATGTCATATGCTACAATGACCAATGGAGTACTGGTCAAATTCTTGAAAAGAGATATTATTGCAAGATATGGTGCACTTAAGTCTATTATTACAATCAATGGGACAAATTTGAATAACAAGTTAATGGATGAAGTGTGTTGCCAATTTAGAATCAATCACAAAAATTCAACTCCATATCAACCTCAAATGAATGGAGCCGTTGAAGCCACTAATAAGAACATCAAAAGAATCATTGAGAAGATGGCAATCACATATAAAGATTGGCATGAAATGCTTCCCTTTGCTCTCATGGCTTATAGAACTTTAGTTAGAACTTCTAATGGTGCAACCTCGTATTCATTGGTGTACGAAATTGAATCGATCCTACCAGTAGATGTAGAAATACCTTCGTTCCAAGTATTAGTAGAAACTTAGCTCGATGAAGCAAATTGGGTGGAGAAGAGAATAGAGTATTTGAATCTCCTAAATGAGAGAAAACTTGTAGTGATATGTCATGGTCAATGTACCAACAACGAATGATCCGAGCTTTTAAAAAGAAAGCATGCCCGAAGTACTTCAAAGAGAGAGACTTGGTGTTGAAGAAAGTGTTACCGAATACAAAAGACCCTAAGGGCAAGTTCGCTCTAAATTATGAAGGCCCTTATGTGGTAAAGAGGGCATTATCAGAGGTGCATTAGTGTTGATAAAGATAGATGACTAGGAATTAAGAGGACCAGTGAATTCAGATGCAATCAAGTTATATTATCTATGAAACGGAGATTTAACAAAGATTTCAATTTTTCTTGAATATGTTTGTTGTTAATCTTTCATTTTTTACAAGTAAAGTTGATATCCATGAATGTTTTTGAATTCGGATGGTCATTAACCAACAAACACTCCATTAATAAACCCTATTTCTTTGCTTCATACACTTAAATACCAAACACTTACCATTGAGTCTAAGTCACCAAAAGAATTGAAATCGAATGTTCTTAATAATTTAATCTTGTTCATTTGAAAAGGGATTTATTATTCAGAAGTCACGAAGAATAGAAATTGAAACTTAAAATTAGACTAAGAAAATTTAAGGTATGGGCATGTTTTAGTTACAAGATTCAAAGGAAAGAAGCGAAGAAAAGAAAAGAAGAAAGAAAAGAAAAAAGGAAGGAAGAAGCCAATAAAGACCCTTGGAGAAATTCTGCTAATTGAATGAGTGAATATTAGAAGTCAATGCAAGCATGCCAATCAGTTGCTTTCTGAGAAATCTTTTAGTCCCAGAAAAAATAATTTTGGAAAAAAAAAGGAAAAAAAATGAAATAAAAAAATCTTTGAAAAGAAAACTCTTGAGGAATTAAGCTAGTTTTGAAAATCAATTTTTAAGAGATCTATCCTCTTTAGATCACAAACCAAAGGGAATTTCAAAGAAATCTATCCTCTTCAGACCACAAACCAAAAAGAATCTCGAAGAGATTTATCCTCTTCAAATTATCCATCAAGATGAGTTAATTTTACCTCCAACAGTTCTTGCTCTATCCTTCTAAGATAGGGTCCCCTTTGAAATTTCTACTCTATCCTTCCAAGATAAGCTCCCTTGAAATTTTTGCTCTATCCTTCCAAGATAGAGACTATTAAGCCCTATCCTTTCAAGATAGCCCCCCTTATCCTTTTGCTCTATTCTTTTGAGACAAGCATTCATTCACACTGTCCTTTCAAGATAAGTAATTTATTCTTTACATTAACCTTTTAAGTTGATATCCTTTATAAAACACAGCTTAGTTAATCAGTTCAAAGTAAGGTTTGACAAAAATGGGTATCTCTTTTGTTTTTGTAGTGAAGTTTTAATCAAACTTTACTACAAAGAGGGGCAGCTATAGATACCTTATTTTTGCTAATTTTTAAAAATTTTATTAATTGACCTAAGTTGATGAAACAAAAATAAATAATAAAAATACAATAAAAATAAAAATAAAAAAAGGAAAAAATTAAATTAAATTAGGTTATAAGAAGTTGAGTCAAGAGTCAAGTCGTATCAAGTTAGGTTAAGTTGAGATGTCAAATCAGTTATTAAGATCGGTTGAATTGATTAGTTTTAGGCCAAACCAATTTAGGGCCTCAACATCAAGATTTATTAAATTATTGGACTAAATTGGATTGGATTGGGCTGGGCCTTAAAAGAAAAGCCTAAACTAGCTAAGTTTTTTAGAAGCTAGGGTGAATCTAGGTTAAATAAAAAACAAATCTTTCATATCGTTCAATTTTAGAGCTTCTAAATAATATGTTGACCAAGGATTCAAGGAAGATTTTTCTTTTTAATCACACATACCCAACAAAAATACTTCACACCCCTTTACTCACCTTCATGCTTCCTTACACGGCACCACCAGTACCTCACGCGCAACCACTGTGTACCATTACAACAGCACATACTGACATACCCTACATATCGACATACCCACATACACGCCACCATCACACCGCTATTGCCGCCTAAGCTACTTCCGTTGTGGCCTAGTCCACCCTTGCTGCCCCCTACAACTACTAGAATACCACCTAAGTCATCGCAAACCATCACCCAAGCTCTCACCCAGATCACCGCCCATGTGCCGCCCAACATTGCCCATTGCATCGCCTAGAATACTGCCCACGCCATCGCTTAGTCACTCATTACTATTGCCTAGGTCATCGCCCAATCGCTACCCCACTGTTGCCTACACCATCACCCAAGTTGTCGCATGCATGATCACCCAGCATCACCCATAGCTCGCTCGAGCTCTTGCCTGCATGATCGCCTAGTATTGCCTATTCACCCTTGCTCACTTAGATATCGCCCAGCATCGCCCGTGTATACCCCTTATTCACCCAAATATCACCCAGCCTCGTACGTGTACACCCTTCTCTCACCTATATCTCCCTTACGCACGCCTACATCACCGCCTACCATGGCCCAACCACGCCCATACTCGCTTAATCTTGCCCACATGCTCGTAAACACTGACAGTTTAACGCTAGGTAATTTTTTACTTTTTATTTTTTTTAATTAATTTTCTTTATTGGTTATGTATTTTTATTATTAATTAATTTTTGTGTTTGTTTACAAGTTTTTATTTTATTTATTATGATTATTCTTTTTGCAATTTTTGTTAAAATAGGTCTTTCTTGAAAAATCATATTTTTTTAAAAACATACATTTTTTATGCTTAGTGGCTTTTTAAAATATATATATATAATATAAAAAAGCTAAATTGAGTTAGTTAGGGTTTTTGTTTAATTTAGAAAAAATAATTTTTTTTTAGGTTAGTTTTCTTAAAATAATAAATTGATAAAAACGTAAACTCGGCTCAATTTTCAATATAAAAATTACTTACTTACTAAAAATTTTATAAAAAAAGAACTACAATCGATTTGACCCCTATTAGTGGGTACGTAAGTACTTTTGGGACAACCGTTAAAAAAAAATTCCCTTTTTTAGAAATTCAGAATAAAAAATTTATTTCTCGTTACTTTTCACATGGTGAATTAGTCTTAATAGGTTAGCCCCCGAACTCGGTTTTCTCTAGTTTATTTTTTTCTAAATATTATTTTCTTAGAAAATCCGCAAACTAGTAGTCAAAAACCCTAATTTTAATTTTTACTAGTTGGTAACTCTAATTTTTGAATTTTTTTTTTAAGAAAAGCATTTCCTTAGTTTAATGTCGGGTAATTAATATTATGCGGGCTAGGTTTACTATAAGTTCAATTAAAAAAATCAAAATAAGGCTCGATAGTAGAGACCGAAAACTCTTAGAAGCTTCTTAGGTTTAGAAAGTCATCATGGAAGGTTGTTTAGGGTTACTTAAGTTTAGCAGCACTACTCATAAGACTAACTAGAAAGGTGTGAAGTTTGATCAGGATGATCGTTGTGAAGCTAGCTTCCAAAAGTTGAAAGAAAAGTTGAGTACAGCCCTAGTGTTGACCTTGCCTAATTTTAGGGAAGAGTTCACTATTTTTAACCATGCTTCAAGCTAGGCTTTAGGTTTCATATTGATGCAAGATGGAAAGGTAATTGCTTATGCCTCTAGATAGCTCGAGCCTTGTGAAAAGAATTATTCGACTCATAATTTAGAGTTGGCAATGGTCGTACTAGCTTTAAAGTTATAAAGACACTATCTGTATGGAAAGAAGTGTAAGATATCCATGAATCATAAGAGTCTAAAGTACATCTTTATCCAGAAAGAGTTCAACATGAGACAACATTGGTAATTGTATTAATAAAGGATTATGATGTAGATATTCAATACCACTCTAGTAAGGCAAATGTGGGAGCAGATGCACTTATCCAGAAAAAGCAAGGCAATATTGCCTCTTTGATTACTTCTTAGAAACATTTACTTGAGGACTTACACAGGTTGAAGTGAGACTAGTGAAGTTAAAGTAAGATTAACAAGTTTATGCATTCCGTTAACTTTAGTAGACTGAATTAAGGAAATTCAAATAGATAACCAAAAGATTCAAGACTTGAAGAGTAAAGTAGAGCATAGGTTGGCACCTGACTTCAAGTTAGACACTAATGTGATCTTGAGATATGGGGTGAGATTATGCTTACTAAGTTTGGAGTTGAAAAAAGGAAGTGTTGCAAGAGGCTTTCTATTCAACATATTTAGTACACCTTGGAAGCACTAAGATGTACAAGGATTTAAAGTGTCATTACTAGTGAAGGAACATGAAACTTGATATAGCCAAGTTTATTTCCAATGCCTTACTTACCAGAGGGTTAAGCTTGAGCATAACAAATCAACAACCGACTTACAACCTTTTTCAATGCCTAAGTGGAAGGGTAAGCACATAATGATGGATTTTGTCACTTACCTCCCAAACACTAAGGACAAACATAATGCAACATGGGTGATTATAGATAGGTTAACCAATATGGCATACTTTAAACCAATCAATACCAGTTATAAAATAAAAATGTTAGCCAAAGCCTACATTAGAGAAGTGGTTAGATTACTCAGTATGCTTATGATGATAATTTCAGATAAGGACATTTAGTTAGTAAGCAAGTTTTAGAGGAGTCTACAGAAAGGGCTAGCTACTAAGCTTCAATTTAGTACAACCTTTCACCCTCAAACTAACAAACAAACTTAGAAGACTATTCATATACTTGAGGATACGTTAAGAGCTCGTGTTTTAGATTTTTAAGGAAATTAGGATGAGCATCTACCTTTGGTGGAGTTCAATTACAACAACAATTACTAAGCAACGATCTAGATGGCACCTTTTGAGGCCTTGTTTGGTAAGAATTATAGATCTCCTATCCATTGGGATCAAGTGAGTGAAGGAAAACTTTTGAGTCCAAATTTGGCGTAGGAAATGATTGATAAACTTAGAGCCATACAATAGAGGATGCTAGCAGCTCAGGGTAAGCAAAAGAACTATGTAGATAGAAGAAGAAGGCCTTTAGAGTTTCAAGTAGGTGATCAAGTCCTATTAAAGAGTTCCTTAGTCAACGGAGTAGTCAAATTCGAACTAAGGGGAAAGTTGAGCCTAGATTCATCAGTCCTTTTGAAGTGCTTGATTAGATTAGAATAGTGGCCTACTGTTTAGGCTTTTCAGCAGTTTTAGAAGGAGTGCACAATGTCTTTCATGTGTCAATGTTGAAGAAATTTATACCAAAGTCAAATCAAAGACTAGAAGTTGTAGATGCACCTATTGTAGATTTGGAGTTTTTGGACTTGTAACCTAATTTTACCATCTAAGAAAGACCCCTTAAGATTGTTAATAGAAAGTCCATGAGTTGAGAAGAAGGTTGATTCCTTATGTAAAGATTCAATGGAAGAATTACTCGAAGCACTTGACCACTTAAGAGTTAAAGGACAATGTGAGGTAGAAGTATCCAAAGTTGTTCCCAAATTCATGTAAACTTTTGGGACAAAAACTTCTTAAGGGGGGAAAGATGTAATATATCAAGAAAAGTTTTCCAAAAATAAAGGTAGTTTAGGTATTTAAAAGAGTTACTAAAATCCTATTCCTTTTTCTTTTAATAGCCACCCATCATCTTCAGCCTTAATCTTTCCTAAATGTATACTAACCCCTCTCATTTGTGTAGAAAATTAAGGCTTACCCCAAAACCTAGCCCTAAGAGGAAAGTTGAGGAGAAGCTAAGGTAAGTCTTAGGTTTTACATGAAGGAAATTTGTTTTTAGGGCTTAAGTGCCCTAAAACCACTATTTTTCTAGTCATTGCAATTTAATTACTTAAGATTTCATTAAGTAATCTCATATTATACATCAAGAGCAAGTGAAGGAAGGGGTTGAGGTAAGATTTCAATTGGGTTTCTCCATTTTGAGTTCTTTTTAGCAAAAACCCCTATTTTGGATGATGTTTTAGGGGGGTTTTCTTTTAAACCGAAATTTAAACAAGTATTTAATGATGTGTTTAAGTGATTTACAACTTAATTCATGTGCATTCCAAGTCTATAAGCTACTAAGAGTTCTTTATGTTTTAACTCTCTTTCTTCAAGGTTGAATGTGTTAAGTTGTTGTATTGAAGTCTGGAATTTTAGGGTTGTTTTGAAGGGGATTTTTATGTAGGTTTTGCAGCATTTTGAGTATTGAAGCTAAACCAAAGTATTATGAAGCTACAATGAAGTTTAGGGTTGTTTTGGAGGATTGTTCCAGAGTTTCAACAGGAAGTTAAGTTTTGCATTTTGTAGCAAAAGGATGATAGTTCATTAGAGAACTGTCATGCTAATACCAAGCCATAAATTGTAGTTTCCGAGGAACGAACCTAATGGTTCCTCTTAGAACTAGCCAGCCAGTTCTCCCTTGTAATCACCCGAATCTTTTAGTTTTCCCCTTTTGGGATGTTTAAACCCAAGATTTGGATTTCCAAAGGTTTTCTAATCTTTTAAGCATCTTTTTACTCACCTAAAGTCAAATTTTATGTGATTCAAATCAAGGTTTAACTTGATTTCCTAAGTGGCCTTTTAGGAGTTGAGATGAAACTAATAATCTTTTCAAGAGAAGCATAAGTTATCTCTGATATTAAATTAATGCCATTAAATTAAGCATATTGAGGAGTTAGTTAGGGGTGGTGGCAAAGGTCAATTTCTATTATCTAAGATGTGGTAAATAATTAAGGCTATGGAAGTAGTTCTTCAAGAAGGAAGGGTATAGAATATTGGAGAAATGTTGAAGATGGTAGGTAAAGGAGTTGGAAGCATGTTTTGTATCCTTGGTTTAATCTTGTAAGGAGTCTAAGTTGGTCTATTGATCTTGTTAACACATCCTTTTATTCGAGTTATCTCTTTTAGCACTATTTAGGTCTAGTATTGTTCTTGTTCAGCTAGCTAGGTAAGTGGTGCTTGATTATTCTCTTGTGCATGTTATGACTTAGTGAGCTAATCGAACTAATTTATATTTGGCCTAAATAAATGGTTTGTTTATTATGCTTAACCCGCTTGCTTTAGAGGCCCGTACCAGCAGTTCCCTAGAGGAGAAACTACTAATTATATGTGAAGATTACCTAATGGACTTGAATATGGGACGATGCAACTAGAATTCTAGGATTTCTAGACTCTAAACTGCAGCATAAAGGACTTAAATAAAAACATATATGTATACCACCTATGTAGTAGGAAAGACTAAGGTGTGCGTGAAGTCATGAGTTTTCCTTTGATGTTTATAGACTTAAATTAAAGATAACTGATTGATTGCTTGTTTACTCTCAATATAGTTGCATTATATGTATGTGCATACTTTAGCATGGCATTCGTTTGTATTCGTACACCCGTACTAGGCTTCGACTTATCCTTATTCTTTTTTAAGCATAAGATTAGAAGATTATCTTATTTATGAGGAGTTGTATGTTGATAACATCCAAGAAGAGGAAGTTGTTGAGTATCTATATTATTATGATTATTAGAGTTGAGATGAACTATGTATTTACTAAAGTTATGTTATGTGTTATTAAGAGAGTCATGTTTTGTTGAAAAGATAAACTCCTTCTTACTATGTTATGTGGTGGTTATCTTTGCATATTTATAGAGCTCAATTTGATAACTGAATGGAAAAGGCAGTTGAACTGCTTTAGACTTTTGAATTTAGGCATATTCTAATCATAGAGGCCAAAAGGGTAATTGAGCAATTATTACCAAGAGCAACCATCGAATTGTTTGCGCCCTTATCCTAATATTTGAATGTTCAAACATTATGAGTGTGCAAAATGTATATATTTTATAGTTAATTTTACAATGCTTTTATAAGATATTTTGAGTATTTGTATGGAATTCGATACTTAATTCGTTTATATTTTGATTTTAGTCTTCATTTAATTGATATGACGAGTTTAATAATTTTTTGGTAAAGTTTTAGAAGATTTAAAAATAATTTTGATAAGTTTTGAAGCCTCTAAAAGGATCATGCCTAGGAATAATGACCATGAACTAAAATCACAAACAAAAGAGTAACAAAATAAGGAAGAATAGGTGTGAGCCTCGTAACTCCTTGTAACTACTCTAGTGAGTAATTTAGAGCATTAGTAAAATTAACTTGAATGACCCAAAAATTTATGAGTAGACTCAAAACATTAGTTGAACACACCTCATAGACTTGAATACTAAAAATACAATAAAACAATGACAATATGGCTAAGTTAGTGAAATCTAACTATATTAGATATTATTTATCAGAATCGCATAGAATAGGCTCAAATAGTTAATAAATATTTAAAGATCAATTATATATGTAATAAAAATATTATGTAATATAAAATAACATGTACAAAATATGTGTATGTGTTGTACATAATTTTCAAGTATATGCGTATACTAGTATTTAATTAAAATACCTAGATAATAGCATTTTAGGCTAAAATGAAATGGGAAAATTAATAAAAATCCTTATTCAAGTTGGGTAGTTGGAGTATAGCAATAGTAAGTATGTATAGTTCTTAAGGATAGGTGTGTGTGATTTGAAGAACAAAACATGCAATATATAAGTTAAAAAAAAATTAGAGAAGAGAGACAAATTAAATCATTTGTTATAAAAATTCCTTCTAAAAAATTGGAAAAACACTCTTCCACATTTCATTCACGCAATTAAGGATTTAAGAAAAATCAAAGTGACTGGAAGTGATCAAAGAGAAAAATCAAGAAAAAAATTTAGAAAATCGAATGCATTTTAGGCTGATGGGAGTACAAGCAGTTAAGATGGTGCTAGGTGCAAGCAGCCGCCACTAGGTAATGGTGGACCTATTGTCTAGGCTTACTGATAAGGTGGTAACCACCAATGGTGGCCAGAGTTTCATTTTTTGGTGAGGCTCCAATTTCTACCAGTTTGCATAAATAATCAAAAATACTAAATGTAACCATAAAATTTTGGAAAAATTAATTCCTGACTATTCTTATGTATAGAATCTAGGAAAAATATTATTTTATAAAAACTTAATAGTTACAATATACGTGCTTGAGAAATCGACAAAATCGAGCAATTTTCGATATTGAAATTAATAGGTCTAATGATGTACTTTCAACTTTAAAATTTTTATGTAAACTATTCTATATTGATACCAAATTTCTATAAAATATTTTTCAAAAAAATTATTTTTATGAATTTTTTAGCCTAAAATCATGATTAAAATGGTGTTTTGGTAAAAATTATAACATTTTTCTTAAATGACCTCACTTAGATTCTGAGCACCATTAGTTATTATAGTATTTTTTGGCGATTGGGTGATGTTAGAGGTGGTTCTATTGGAAGAAGTTAATAAAATCAAGTGTATTTTACCTATATGACTAATTTGATGATGTAGGAATTAAGAAATTAGTGAATGATGACGATAATATACTAGGAATTTGGAAGTAATAAGGCTAAGTAATATTAGCTGAAATGTTATTATGATTGCTTTTATTGGAGTTTGAGGGTGGAAACGAACAAATCAATTGATTATAGGGAATTGGTTAAGGGTAGATGATGAGTATGAAGATTTTGTGAATGAGTGTTGCACTAGAATATTATTTAGAGGTTTGGTTAGAAGTAAAATGATAACTAAAAGGTAAAAATAAGGGAAGTAGAGGATTAGTCAAATGATAATTTTCTTAAAACTCTATAGATATCAGAGTCAGAGGGTATCTCAAAGGAAGTTAGGAGGCAAATGATCTACTCAATAATCACTTAAAAGTTTAGTCACAAGCAAAAGCTTAAAGAGAAGTATAGTTAGGAAGGCTTAAAGGATAAGCTAAAGAGAATACTTATTAGAAATATGATGTTATGGGTCTTAGAGGAAAGTTCAGAGGAAACATTTATAGAAATTATGAAGTTGATTGGGCTCAAATGATATCTTAGAGGATTTTTGTTAAGAAATTTAAATTCTAGTTAACGCAATAACTTAGTTTGAGGGTAACTTAAAAGAATATTTATGGTAATTATAGACATGTGAACACTTAGAAGTTGTTTTAGAAGGTAAGTTGTAAAGAATATTAGGTAGTTATTAGACTTAGAGGATGATTTAGAGGATAATTCTGTTAAAATTTTTAACTTTGATATGGCTTGAAGAATAATTTAGATGCTTTTCAATTTTGGAACTTCATAAGTGATTTTGCTCAGATTGTAGCTCAAAAGGTATTTATAGAAAATATTGAGGACTTACTAGCCTTAGAGATTGAGGCAAAGGATGAATTTATGGTAGACTTCAATACCTAAGTAGTATATAGGATATCTTAGAAGCTTTTTTAGTAAATATTTCAAGAACACCTTTACACAAGGATGCCCCAAAAGGTAACATAAAGTTATATTACTATTTTAAGTTTCTAATACTTAAGGTGTAGGCTAATGAACCAACAACTAATCAACCTAATTCCATGATAAATGAGTAAATTAGTAATATTTCCTAAATTATATGCAAAGTAAAATACTACATTAGGATAAACGTCAAAGAATCACCTATAAGGATTGTTGAACAACCAAGTTAGTGAGTGGTTGAGTTCTAAGGAAGTAGGATCAATACTTTACCATACTTTAGAGTATTGCTTAATAATACTTACAAAACTAAGTATGTGCCTTGTTGGTGATTATAAGTGATTAGCCTCTATATGTGTGGCATATGTGTTTGAATATTGTACTACTGTTATTGAGTGTTGTAACTATATGTATTAGTTGTTTTTTAACATTACCTATAGTAGATTGTATGAAATTACTTCATCATCTCAAAAGTAATATAACAAAAACTCAACCTAACTACTGACCTAACTTCCATCACAATCCATTAGGGGAAATGATTAAGATTCTTAGCCTAAACTTAGATCCTTCGATGAGGATAGCAGAAATGGTCCTTTCCCCGACCCTTAATTGAATTAAATGATTGGAGAGGAGGTTGCAATAAGATTAGGGACTGTAGTTTGAATGTAGTCTTAAGCTGAGCATGTTTCTACATTGCATAAGCCCCGATTTAGTGTTGGATCTATGAAGTGAACAGTATTAAACTCCTTAAAACCTAGATTAGAGTGGGTGCAATTTCTCTAATCTTATGATAACCGGTCAACGTCAAGCAATAGCATTTACTTGAACAGGTATTGCATCTAATTAACTTTACTTGAAAACCCTAGTTACTTGATGACTAACATGTACTATTATCCCTGTCTCACTTACTAAGCAAGTTATTGCTCACTCTCCTATAGCTATTTTGAAAGTTTCCAATAAAATCAACAATATTAAACTAAGTTCCAAAATGCTAGAGGATGGGGTCGGGAAGTGAGACTCAAGGCTAATGGACTGTATTCTTAATTATTTGTTAAGTATACTAACTTGTATGAAAACTAATAGGATCTCTATTAGTAAGCCTCTGGTTTTCAATTAAAGATGATGTTACTATGCTCTATTAACCTATGATCTTTTATAAATCCTTTACTAATCATTCTACTTTTCTCAAACCAATTTACTTTTAGAATTTTTGTTTAAATTAAGATTTTATACTCTAAATGATTTCCAAAGCTTGATTTCTCAAATTATCTGAGCCATAAGTTTATTTTCCTAAACTATTTTTAAGTGTTACATCATAGGTTGTTATCTATTAGGCTCAAAGCGAGGAAGTGCTAAACGCCTTATGTAAACCATACCTATGTTAGCAGTTGAAGTGGCTAGCTTCTAACTTAGATTAGTTTACATAGTGAAGGTTGTTACAATTCTCTAGTTTGAGGCATGACAATAGGTTTTCAAAGAGAACCATAGGCAAGGAACACAGGCATGTAATCTTTGGGCATAGTCATCCTATAAATAGATAAGAGCCTTATAAACATGGAATATATAATAGATGGTTTATTCTTATTACATCAGATTAGGGTTTAGAAGAGGAGAAGAATATCTTTTAGAGTAGCCTTTGGAATTCAACATGAAATGATAGAAACAATATTTGATCATGAGTTAAGGTTTTGAACTCCTTCACTGGTTATATTCATTCATTTTACACATTCTTGATTTGGATATTGTGTAATCTATTACTTCTCCTGTACTTAATTGATATTATCTATTGGATATTTAGATTATCAATTAATGAATTGATCATTTAGTGAAGTTTTTTATTCCCTAATGATGACAACATATATTTTGATTTTATTAGAGTACATATTAATTAAGATTGATTGCGAGACTTTTTCTAATTGATTACTATGAACTAAATAATAATAATCAAAAGAGACATAGCAATATGCTCTTTAATTCAATTGAGGATTAGAAATAAGAAAGGATAAATTTAATTTATCACTTATCTAGTGAATAAATTGATTAATCCTAAGCAACTATTCACTTCACAAGAAGGAATTCGACATAGAGCTTAATTGCCTTAAAACTAAACTTATTAAAGACTCTATATTATCATTAATTGGTATTCTAATTATTTGGTTATAATAAAATCCTTTTGAAATGTTGAATATCCAATTAATTATTTTTCCTTGCTTAATTAGTTTTTAGAATTTAATTATTTCATAAATCTTTGATTTTATTAACCTTAATTTAGACAAGACTAATACTAATAAAAGTTAGCGATTATTCCTTATAGGTTTGACCTAGTTTTCACTAGTTTTATTACTACTTATGTAACCTAATGCACTTGCTAGTATAAATAAGTTTTTGTTATATGTTATAAAAAGTAGGGTTAGGTCAAGCATATCGAGTCTTTGGTGCCACTATAGGGGAATGTTTTGCATTAAGTTTAGTTTTAGAATTATCTAGAAATAAGTTATTTCTTTTGTTTTCTTAGTCTATTTTCTTTTGGTTTCTTTCTATTGTTAGATTTCTTTTCTCTTAAGCACGAGATGGTTATGGATAACAATTTTATATGGTCATTTCCATCATGTTATATTGTCGAGCTTTAAGTATAAATTCTTTCTTTCAAGCAGCATGAGTACGAATCATTATATGAGGCATAGTTAAGATTCTATGATTTAATGAATAGATGCCTATATCATGATGCTCACACTCAAAATTAGCTACTAATATTTTATGATGGGATCAGGTATCATGATAAATTTAAAATTGAAGTTGCAGTTGAAGGACCATTGACAACTGTCGAGCCTGGTTTTTCACCATCCCCGGTTCTTTTTATAAAATTAGGTCTTCTCTAAACCGATCAATACTAAACCTTACCCATTTAATATTGACCATTGACTAGGGTTTAAAAAAGATCATTTTTTCCAACTTGAAAAGATTTGGAGTCGCCACCCGACTGAAGTCAGGAAAAAGGGTTAAGTTATAACTAATTGGGTAGATTAGTTATAACTTAGCTACCGGTCTATTGATTAAAAAACAAAGTTATAAATACAGTTTTTTAAAAACTAGAGATCTGAATTCGGGGGCTAATTTATTAAACCCTAAATGGGTATCACTTTTTAACTTTCCGAATTTAACTTCGCTTTTCAAATATACCATTTTTAATTTCTAAAAATCATCTAATTATGATACACGCAACTAAATTGATTAATTTACATAAATATCTAAAAATGAAAAAAATAAAACCTTCCATATTTTAAGTCGCCCCATACTTGCGTAAGGGTGCCTACATATCCGCTATTCGGGACCAGACACACATAGTTCTTTTAATGAAATTATAGCAAGTTGATTGATTTTAACTTTCGAAAAATTGCCAGGTTTACATTTTTACCCATTTTGAGTTGATTTGAGAAAAGATTATAAAGGGTTCTAAGTTGGATTTTATTTTTGGGAATTCTAAATGGTTCTAATTTCAAAATTGATTTATTTATTTTTAGAAAACTCAATTTTTCTAAGTGTCAAAACGATTTATTTATTTATTTTTATTTTTTTATACTTATTCCATCTATTTCTATAAATAAATAGACTACTTCTTTTCTCCTTTTTTTCCTTTTTATTTTTTCTTCTCTTTCTTTTTTTTTTCTTTTTCTCACTTATAACATTTACAAATAAAAAAATCAATAAATAAATAAAAAAGAAAAAAGAAAAACTAGGTCGGCTCAGATTGGCTCGAACAACTGGGATCGGCTCACTTTGGCTTGGATCGGCCTGGTCAACTTAAGTTGGTTCGGTCAACTCACTTCGACTTATATCAGCTCACTTTGGCTTGGATCGGCTCGGTCAGCTTGTGTCGGCTCACTTTTGCTTAGATCGGCTTGATCAACTCATTTTCGCTTCGATCGGCTTGGAGTTGGCTTGGTCGGCTTGAGAAATTCGATAGTGGTGGTTTTCGTAAAAACACCGTAGGGAATGCTATTCTAAAGAGAGAAGAACCATGTTAAAGAGAGGAAACTTCGATTTTTGCTTTTCTAAAGTGTTTCGAAGTTTTTGTTGTGTTTTGAAAATGAAGAATAGACTCCTATTTATAGGTGTTATGATCAAGTTAAAGATGGAAAAAATTAAATGCAATATGATTTTCTTCCATTTTTAGATAGGACAAACCTAGACAATATGTAGTGCCAAATACATAGCTGCACGTGTATGAATGTGCCGGAGTGTGTCGGCATGTGTCGGAATATGTCTACCATACTTAGAGTGAGTTGGCAAATGACGTGGCAATGACGTAGCTCGTGACATAGCGATGATATGGTAATAAAGTGAGAAAAGAAAATAAAAGATACATTTTACACCTTCCATGGATTAAACCTAGGATCTCCAAGTCATATGTAATATCAAGTTTAGATGCTTATCTAGCTGAGCTATTGATTTTTCCTTATTCATATATGTAATTAATTACACATATGGACCAAGTTAGCCTGAGCTAGATTTAAATTTAAACGTAGACTCAACAGCCTTTTATTCAAAACTATTTAAATTAAAATTATATTCTATTTAAACGACCTAAAAATTTATTATTTTCTAAATTCCCTATTTTATTTTATGACTATTCAAATTTCTTATTTTTTTGTATTATTTTTTATAAATTTCTTACTTTTTGTGTTTTTTTTTTCTATTTTCCAATTTTCTTATATTTTTCTAGAATTCCTATTTTTTCTAACTTTCATCATTTTTTGGGGGGCTTTATTTTATTTATTTTTTTTTTAACTTTTGCTAATTTAGAACCCTATAACCTACTTTGAAAAATTAAGGGGGGTGGGGGGTACAAAAATTAGGTATCTACAACAACAATACTAGTAATACAAACAATCAAAATAATTGATGAGTTGGCATATTGTGAATACAATGAACAATCTCCTTCTATAAATCCTATGATCTTAGCTTTGGAAAAAGAAAAAAACTACTCAAAATTATTAAGGTATTTGGAGTAAAAGTGGGAAGAAAGATTTAAAAGATAATGTTCAATTATCCAAAAATTAGAGACTCAATTAGTACAGATACTAAAGCTTTTAACCCCCATAAAGATTCATAAGCTGATTTCAATTCTCAAGTAATAAGAGAGGTGAGAACAAAAGAGAAACTAACTAAAGAAGTAAT
Organism: Lumnitzera racemosa; assembly: GCA_024138005.1. Taxonomy (NCBI): domain Eukaryota; kingdom Viridiplantae; phylum Streptophyta; class Magnoliopsida; order Myrtales; family Combretaceae; genus Lumnitzera; species Lumnitzera racemosa. The sequence continues at coordinate 59,324,867 of JAMXBC010000007.1, forward strand.
AATTGAGAAACTTGCTAATGTGACCACAGAAGGGTTTAAGAGATTAGAAAGAGACAATTCAAAAACGTTCTGAAAGCTTTCACCCCAATTAAGCATGCCAAAGCAATACAATTAAAGTTAGGTAAGAAAGTTGAATCCCAAGTGTTGAGCTTGATATTTCTCAGTTTTTAAAATATTTTTCTTAACCTGATTAGTATTAAACCCTAACTCGTTTAATATTAACCATCGACTAGTAGTTAAGAAAAACTCAGTTTTTAAATGTATTTTGTGTTAATAGTTAGTTTTCATCCATTCGGTTTGACAAGCATTAATATAAATTTTCTTACTCATCCATTCAACTACCAACAGACTGGGAAATCCATATTCTTGACATCTTACCAAGTAATTCACACATTCAGCATTCCATCGAGTAACACAAATTCGTTCTTGATTTAAATTCAAGATTCATGGCACAAATAATTATTACAAACATAGTTATATTAAGTAACTATCTACTCTCCCTACATTTCAAGGAAGATGTCTAATCAATAAGCTTCCACGTATCTCGACAGTTATTCTAATAACTATTCCTTCAGACATGACAATCTCCTATAAAGATGGGAAAGAAACTCTATAAAAGACATCTAATAACTCTCAACCTCTTTACTTTACTTCTCATTCCTTTAGGTTATCATACAGCACAGAAGCCTCTTCTATTAATGGTCTTCTCTTCATAGTCTTCTCCAACTCTACAACATGGCTTTATAAGTTCAAGTTGTTGGTCTACAACTCTTTAATCTGCATTCTAAGCTTATCTTCCTCATCGCTCATCGCACAAAGAGTTCTGCCCAACCCCCACTCTTCTTTTTTCTTCTACAACTCCTCCTTTAGGCCTTTTGACTCTTTATATTGCTCTTAAATCTTAGCCTTCAAGCTTAAGACTTCATTAGCAATTAAGGTATGTGCCAACTTTTCGGCAGCAAGGTCTTCCATTTTGGTCGTTATCCTTACATTCATGGCAACAACAGTCTAGCCTTTGGATGCATTATATGCATCTTCAATTTTCTACAATAATTTCATTTAATATGATAAGTACTCGAATTGACTTGACAAAATACATGAAGACTACTATGGATCTTACCTTCTTAGCTTCTTTATTGGCCTCATCCAAAGTCATCAAAATGTGGCTGCTCATCTGAAAAAGAAGAGGAATATCGTAACTTAGTAAATTCAACAATTAAAATAGATATAGATACTCACATCATACAACTTGGCTGTGAAATGGGCCTTATTACAACTACCAACCCTATCGACATCCTTCTTAGCAATATCTTTGTCCTTTAGAAGAATAATTCCTTCCATTAAGGGAAAAAATTTTATCTTGTCTCCTAGGGCTGAGTCGGTATCCAAAATGTTGTAGCTCCAACACAGGACAAAGTACTCGTCAACCTCCTTAATGGTGACAAATTCAGTACTGCTAATGTCGACAACTTTAGACCGCATTACCTCCTTCGTCTTTTCATCCAAACCCTTAGACTTTTTGGTAGATAGTTAACTAGCAAGTTCCTTCCCCAATCTCTTATCAGCACTTAGCACTACCATTACCACCAATGATGACCCTTTGATAGCAATTGCATCTCGGCCTCCTTACGGAGTTGTGTCTCTTCACTACCCTTTCTTGGCTCAATAGAAGGCTAAATATTTTCTACCGAAGGCTCCTTAGAATGAGCGACCTCTGCCTGTACTGTCTTCTCACCATCCTTCCTTTTAGCTGGTTAAGAGGTTTTCTTCTATGCTACTGCCTGCTTTGATGTGTCCTCCTTTACCGTCCTCTTTACGATAGTAGGCCAGGTGGAAATGGCTGCGATGGTTACCCTCTTATCAACTTTAGATTTCTTGGCTTTGGCCTAGGCTAATAGCTTGGCAAGATTTACCTTGCTAGCACCTATATCTACAACATCAGCAAACAAGTTAATATTAATGTAGAGGAAAAGAATAGACTTACATTCTTCGTATTAAGCAATGCTTAGTGGCAACAATTCTCCCCTTTAGTCACAAGAACGACTTCCCCTTAGTAGCTATATTTGACATAGTGGTAACTCATTAGCATACATTCTTTTTCAGAAAAGATTGGCTCTCCACTTTCATAATGCTATATAATTCTCTCGGTGTCCTAAAAGAACATTTTGTTCCTCCTCCTTTCTTGAATTTTCTTTGCCGCTGCTGCATCATTCAGTATTAGTTCTATATCCTTTGTATGGATTGGCTCAATCTATTGAGTCGAGAAGTCCAACTCCTTATCAGACACTATCGATATGAATTTGTCATGCTACTTATGGATCTTAGACTCTAACCCATCAATGAACTTACACCTATGCCTTGCAATAGCAAAGTACCACCATTAAGCTGCCTCTTAATCGTAAAGAAATATCAAAACAGTTAAGGTGTAGCCCTGACTTCGACTTCTTCACAAACTATCTCAAAAACTACCATAAGCCAATATGTGTTAGGTGAGAACATACTTGGAACAACTCTAAAATGGTTGATGAAGCCCTTCACAAATGTTGAGAAAAAGAAACACAACCTAAAATCCATATATTTTAGGTATATGTAGAATTTGTGCTCCCTTGGGAAACATATCCTCTCCTCTTCTCTTAGCCTCCTCAGATTCCATGTTCTAGGAAGTTCTTACCAGTAGTAGTTATATTTCATTACAAGGACTCTATTAGCAAAACTGGTAGTTCCATCTAGAGTTTCACAGAAGTAAGCTATGTTGTTGTACAAATATTTCACCAAGGATCTCCCTTCTTTGTCCTTAGGATAATTATCCACAACAAGAGTGTTTATTCGAGTGAGTCTATCTTACCTTTCCATCGCTTCAAAATTGGAGGGGATAAGTTGACAGACTACGTTGCGAACCATACCTAGATGGTTATAAGTAATGATGTCACAAGAGTTGAAGAATGTGAGATTAATGAAAAGAAAGCAAATGAAAGTTTGAGATGCAACTGGAGAAATGCATTTTGATGGTGAATAGTCCTTTAAATACAGACAACTTACCTCGTACACCTATTATGTAAAAGAGTGTATTGGAGTATGTCTAACACGTCTAGGAATGTGCCTAGTGACATGGAAACAATGTGGCATGGCATGGTAGTGACATGGCATGACATGTTGGTGACATGGCAAATGAGGTAGCTTGACGTGGTGATGATATGGCATGGTGACATAACTATTGACATCGACGTATGTACCAATGAGAGATAGACAAGTGTCTAAGTGAGAGAAGAAAATAAAAAAAATGCATTTTTGTACCTTCTATAGATTAAACCTAAGATCTCCAAGTTATATGCAATATCCAGTCAAAGTATGTCACCATCAAGCCATTAGCATATGCCTTGTCCATATATGCAATTAAATTGCATATATGAACCAATTTGGCTTAGGTGAAATTTAAATCTAGGCCTAACCCAATATCTCTCTTCTCTTTTAATTATTTAAGGCACTAAAAAATACTAAGACTAAATTAAAAAAAAATCCTACTCTATATAAAAAACTTTTTTCTTTTTTTGTACTTTCTAAATTAGGATCCTTTACCCTATTCTAAAAACTTTAAAATTATAAGGGGGGGGGGGGGGACAAAAATGAGGTATCTACACCAAGAGTCATCAACTTCTACATCAAAACCAAAAGAAGAAGTAGTACAATAAAGGCACATTCCGTTTCCAAAACATTTAATTAAACAAAATATTGATGAGGATTATGAGTCTTTTCTAGAGATGTTTAAGAAGCTAGAAATTAAAGTTCCATTGGCAAACTTATTAGAGCAAACACCTCGTTACAAACGTCATTTGAAAGAAATAATGGCCAAGAAACAAAAAGTAAATGTACAAGAGACAGTTTTGTTGACTTAACCATATACTAAAGGATTCCCTTCCCCTTAAATTAAATGATCTAGAGAAATTCACTTTAGATTGCACCATAAGAAATGAAAATCATAAGAACACATTTTATGATATAGGTGTAAGTATTAATATGATGCCTTTCTTTGTGGTAAAGAAATTGGAATTAGGGGATGTAATTAAAAGAACTTAAATAAAAATTTAATTAGTTGATTGGTCTTTTAAAAAGCCAAAAGGGATGATTAAGAATGTACTTTTGAAATTAGACAAATTTATACTCCCAATGAAGTTTGTGGTCCTAGATATAAAAGAAGATCCAAAAATTCCTATCATCCTTCAACATCCATTCTTAGCCATCATGGGAGCTAAAATTGATGTAAAAATAGTAAAATGATATTAAGGTTGGGGAATAGTAAGCTTCACCTAAATATTACAAAGCAATGGGAAAAGAACGATCCTCAAGCTACTAAATCAATTACAACAAGGGACACTCCATCAGGATAATAGTTGACTCTAATGATGATTAAGAAGCTCTAAGAGAAATCTTTAAAGAGGTACCCCAAGGATCTGAACCATCTTAGGAAAGGAACAATAAGCATTAAGCCAATGAAGTTAAACAAAAGCGCTTATGAAAAGGCAACTCAAATTTCCATATCCTTTATTTAATTTTGCTTTAGTTAATTACTCCACTTGCAATTACTTTTGTCTAGTAGTTTATACTAAATTTTTGGAGTTTTTAACTATTTTATATGTTTAGAGTTATGTGATATTTTATTGTTTGCACTATAGGATTAAAGTTAAAAAATGGCTACGGAAGAACCAAGGGTAAGAATCACCCCCGTCATCTAATGCATGATATCCTTAGATCACGGGTAAGGAATTTGGAAGAGACTAAAAAATCCAAGGGAACTACAAGCGAGAAACACTCCCATGTTGCAAGGTATGATCTTCTTGGATCAAAACAAAAAATAAAATAATACATATATTCACACTTGAAGAGTCTCTTGCATAAAACTTTAATTCAAGTGTAGGGAAGATGTCCCTATAGATAACGACAAGGATCAAGGCCCAATCACTCGATCCCAAGCTTATAGCCTTACTAACTTGGTCTATCGAGCTATTTTGGGGGAGTAGACTTGTGAAGAGCAGCATCCAATCCAATATGTCAGACCTCTCAAGCCCTTTCACTTCAATCTTTCTCTCCCTCATCACAAAACCCCTTGAATAAGCGATCAATTTGATGCCAAGTTGACCTCCCAATGTTGATTTGCCTAGCTCCTAAAGTCCGAGCAAACAGTCTTTAAGCTCTAAGCTACCAAGTTATGTCCTTAATGTTGACCACAACAGTTCAACTTGGAACTACGTGCATACTCAAGACTACAGATTAAGCAACTAATATGCATCCCATCTTTTGACATCCATACTATCCTTTATGCTAGAATAATCTTTTCATTGTCTTATAGATTTACTCTTACATATTATTTATTTCCGATTTCTAGTAAGTATGTTTTCTTGTAATTTTTTGTAACCTAAGACTTGCCTTAATTGTACCATATATATACTCTCCATTGTAATAGCCGCATCATTAGAGATTAGTAGTAGAAACTTCCTTGTTTTCTTTCTTAAGCTTGTAATCATCCCTTTTTAGAGAGCTAGGACCTTAAAGTGCTCTTATCTAAGCCATTTGAACGTAGACTAATAGTGTGTAACCTCTTGTTGTATTTGTGCATCATGTTAAGTATAACTTGAGCTCATGTGAGATGTCAGTGCAACATATTCATCATTGGTGCACAAGAACCTTTACTTAACCCTCCACTATCATTTAGATTTTCAAACCATCTTGCAGTTTGAACCTACCACCTGATTTGCATGATATCGGTCACATGTATATTTCTTTCCCCAATGTCCGTATCAAATGAGTGCTTATGTTTTTTCTATCTTTCAGAAATATGCTAAGTGATTCGAAGATAGAAAGGAGACTTAATAAGATGTTGATAGGAATTGGGCTATTAGACCCCTAACCTAAGCTTGAGCCTAAGGACTTGAGGCACTGACACAATGAATTTTCTTACTCTAACCAACTCCTGCAGAGGCTAAACTAATCCCCACCGCCAACCCACTCCTTATGCCGAACCAAGAAACTACATGTCTCTTAGTAGTCGAGTTGAGTGCTAACTCGACTTATGCTCTATCGATGACCCAATCCTCATGCACCTACTTAGTCATAATAAAGCCAACCTCCAGCTCGTCAACGTAAGTGCCAAAAAGCCAAGAGCTCCAACATACATCCACAACCACTTTTTCTTAGATAAACCTAAGTCTACTTGACACCACTACTTAGTACCCCTATCCTAACTACACCATTTATTTGTTTCTACTAGAAGCATCTTGAATAATTTCTTACTACATCTTCAAGACCCATATAAAGGATTCTGCCTCACTAATCCATTGATTCCTTTAATTTTTCATTTGTACCCTTCATTATTTCTTGTACATTACTTCTTTTGGACATTACCCTTTTTAGTCCTTTCCATTTTAGGCAAGTTTCCATAATTTCTTGAGTATAAATACCAATTGTACATGTAACCATAAGGATATCTTACCTTAAAATATTAAGTATATTATTTGTGAACATTACCCCCACTAGCTTGTTTACTTGCTTCATTCTTACCCTAACCCTTAAATAGGGCTAAGTGGCAATACCCTCACCGGACCGTCACTTGTGTCATAAAAAGTTGTGCTATTAGTCCTTGGTACATTATATCCTTAGAGCTGTTTGTAGATTTACTTGTTTTACTTTTCTATTTATGCATTTTCTAGGTCGTTTTTCAAGCTTTCTACAAGCTTGGACCCACCTCGATACATTTACCCTTATCAACTCTTAGCACAGCATATCATCTTTCGTATTTAAGCAGAGATTTTGTTTAAGTAAGTTGTGTTTGAACTTTCTTGTAAGTAGTAATTGCTATGCTAATGTGTTACGGTTGCTTGGAAGTTAGTTGTAAGTATTGGAGAGAGTAGTAAGAATAGTTGTTTGTTTTGGTTATATAATTTCTTTTGCCTAGTTTTGAACGTACAAAAATAGAGCAAGTTCTAGTTAAGTTTATTATTCATTGGTATATTGTTGTGTTCGCAGATTTATTAGGCATTTTATGTAGAATAGTGAGTATGTTGCTTTGTATGGAGACATAGTATCTATTATTCCTTAAATTTAAAGTTTATAACTATGTTTTGTTGAAAGAATGATGAATCTTAGTGTGAATGTTGATATTGGAGATGACAATAGTGGTGTTGTTCACCATAGACAACAACCCTAGAGCACCCTGATGAGTATAGATGAATGACTTGATCAGGTAGCTAACCTGTTGGCTGATCTGATCAAAGCTATTCATGCAATGGCCTACCAACCTACTTAAGCCATATAGAACACTCTACAAGTCACTTAACCTGCTAGAGGATAGATCGTAGCTCGACTAGTTTAAGGTAGAGGAGAAAGATGACAAATTTGAAGAAGGATTGACTTAGGTGAAATGAAAGATGAAGAAGAGGAGGAGCGAGCTTAAGCACCCGGAGCTGCTAACTATGTGAAGCTTTAAATTCTAAGCTTCAATGACTCGAGGAGTGTAAATGATTATATGGATTAAGAGAAGAAGGTTGAGCATATTTTTTATTATTAGCAATACGAGGACTGGGAGAAGGTGAGGGCCACTACTATTGAGTTCTCAAGCTATGCCACGATGTGAGGGAAGAACTTCCAAATCGTGAAAAGAAGAAAGGGATATAGAGAGGTTAATACTTAAAATGAAGAGGATACCAAAAAACAAATTTATGTCAGATACCTATTTACAAAATACTTTTGCTCAACTTCAAGAGTTGAGACAAGGAGGCCTAATAGCAAATGATTATGTTTAAGAATTTAAGATACTTATAATTTACTATGAAGTGGATGAGCCATCAACTCAAATAATACCCAAATTTCTTACTAAATTAAGAAGCGACATCCAAGATATTGTAGAGCTTCAACAATTCACCATATTAGATGAGACTTTAAGAATAGCCTAGCAAGTAGAAAGATAGAGGAGGAATAGGTTGAGCCGACTTCCAATGAGCCAACCCCTTTAAGGAAATGTCCAAGCTCAACAAAGTGCCAAGCCGAGTAGACAAATAGATGTTAAAGCTAAACAGAAGAGTCAACCAACTGATGATGAAGTGCCATCGAGAACTTATGAGAAGGGACAAGGATTTGGGAGGAAGTGCCATCAAGAAGGAAACCACTCAAGAGAATGAATTAGTGGTAGAAGATGTATTTGCTGAGGACTTAGACAAGCTAACCTTAGTTATCTGAAGTACGATAAGTATAGAACCATCTACCGAAGAGGAGCAAAGAGAGAATCTAGTCCATATTAATTGTAAGGTAATTGAGCAAGTTTGTGCACTCATAGTAGATAGTAGAAGTTGTACTAACGTAGCCTCTACTAACCTTATTAAGAAGCTCATGTTGCTGATTATTACACACCCAAAGCCATATAAGTTGCATTAATTGAATCAGAAGGGAGCATTATATGTCACTCAGCAAGTCTTGCTGTCAATTTCTATTGGAAATTATTCTGATGAAAATCTCTATGATGTGCTACCTATGCATGCATCTCATGTATTGTTAGGCCAACCATGGCTTTTTGACCAAAGAGTTATGCGTAACGAATCCAAGAACACCTATGTGTTAAAAAAAGATGGGAGGAAGATTATGTTGAACCTTATGGTGCCAAGTCAAGTTAATAAGCTATAAGATAAACTTGCTCAAGGGCCTAAGAAGACTTTGATTGAGTAGATCCAAGCTATGAAAGACTAGAAAGGCTAGCGTACCTACCTTTATGTTAGTCAAGTGACTACTAGAGTGAAAGGAGTAGATTGACCTACCCCTTGAGGTAAGAAAGTTATTGGATGAATATACTGACCTGTTTTTCAAATAGTTACTCGAGGGATTACTCTCTTTTCAAGGCATTGAGCACTACATTAACTTGATACCCAGTGCTGCCCTACCTAATAAGCCAACTTATCGGATGAATCCTAAACAAGCTATTAAGCTACAAAGATAAGTTGATGAACTACTAGAAAAGGGATATGTAAGGGAGAGCCTCAGCCCTAGTAATATATCGGCACTTCTTATACCGAAAAAGGATAGAACATGGTGCATTTATGTAGATAATATAGCCATGAACAAGATCACAACTAAGTATAAGTATCCTATCCCTAGATTAGATGACATGTTGGATGAACTGAATGGAGCTAAGGCCTTCAGTAAAATTAATATAAAGTCTACCTACCATCAGATCCGGATAAGGCATGGAGATGAGTAGAAAACCACATTCAAAACTCAACATGGATTTTACAAGTGGATGGTTATGCCTTTTGGCCTATCAAATTCCCTGAACACCTTTATGAGATTAATAAACCACGTACTAAGGAGTCTTATTAGGGGATGTATCATGGTGTACTTTGACAAAATTGTTATATACAATATTAACTTATCGAGTCACTCAGAATATCTACATACCATACTAGATATGCTCCAAGCTGAGAGGTTATTCAACAATTTAAAGAAGTGTTGTCTCTCCTAAGAGGAAGTGGTATTTTGGGTTATGTAATTAGTGGAAGAGGCTTGTGAATCAATGATGAGAAGATCTAAGCTATTGTCAAGTAGCTGATTCTAACCACTTGTGCCGAGGTGAGAAGTTTCTACAAACCGGCATCCTTTTATCGAAGATTCATTAGAAATTTGTGTACTATAGTTGCACCCCTTACTGAGCTAACGAAGAAGAACGTTGAGTTTAAGTGGGGAAAAAGATAGGAGAGAAATTCTATTAAAGTAAAGGTAAGATTAACTTATGTACATGTATTACCTTTGCCTAACTTTGAGAAGATTTTTGGGTTAGAATGTAATGTGTCAGGCATTGGTATAGGCGTTGTCTTAATGCAAGACGACCAACCAATTGCTTACCATAGGGATAAGCTTAAAGGACCTCAATTGAACTACTTTGTATATGATAAAAAATTCCTAGCCCTTATCTAAGTGCTCCAAGTGTGGCAACACTATCTATTATGATAGAGTTTGTAATCTATACAGATCATGAATCTTTAAGGCACCTTAGAAGTTAAACTAGGCTATCAAAGCAATAAGTGCAATAGGTTGAATTCCCAAAAGGATTTAACTTTGTAATAAAGTACAAACAAGGCAAGAACAACATCATTGTCAATGTATTGTCAAGAAGACATGTTCTCCTAACTAAACTACATACCAAACTGTTAGGGTTTGTAAGCATCAAAGGGCAATATGCCAATATCCTAAAGACCCCCATTTTGGTCCTTTATTTAGGCATTGTGCTGACAAAAGAACAGTAGATGAGTACCATGTATAGGATGGTTATTTACTCTAACGTGGCACATTATGTGTTCCACTACTCAATCAAAGAACTGCTGGTGAGAAAAGCCTACAGTAGAGGACTCTCTAACCATTTTAGAGAGAAAAGACTGTATGAGTTATTGAGTAGGCGGTATTCTTTTTTCCTTCTGCAAAAAATGAGATGAGATATGCACTGAGCTATTAAAGGTTGTGCTATATGAAAAAAGGCAAAATGTTGAGGCGAATAAGGGAAAGCAATGCCTTTACCTGTCCTAACCTGACTATGTACTAAGTTGAGCATGGACTTTGTGCTCGAATTACTAAGAACTACTCGAGGTAAAGATTCTATAATGGTCATTGTAGATAGATTTTGTAAAATGGCATACTTTGTGCCTTCTTCTAAAACTAATGATGCTTCAACTATTGCTTCTCTCTTTCTATAGGAAATTATTCAGTTACACGGTATGTTGAGAAGTGTAGTCTCAACTATAAATCCAAATTTTTTTTAGCCATTTCCAGGACTCTATGGTATCATATGGAGACTAAACTAATGTTCAATACCTCCTATCACCCCCAAACTAATAGCTAAACAGAGGTAGTCAATCATACCTTAAGATCACTGAACTTTTCCAATTGGGATGATTGTTATATATGGCTTTAACCTCGAGTTGCCCCTTGATCATACCCCTATGCCCATGTCTAAACAAGAAGACCTTAAAGAAAGAGCCCAAATACGATCTTTACATCAGATCTAAATGAAGTTACTCAACAGATTGACTAAGCTACCAAGAAAATGTAAGGGAGGAGTAAAGGAAGGAAGTCAATACAGTTTCAGCCTAGAGATTTAGTGTGGTTGCATTTAAGCAAGGAGAAATTTTTGAGCAAAAGAAAGAATAAACTATCTACCTGAGTCGAAGGTCCCTTCAAAATACTCTAATGGATTAACAACAATGCATATGACTGGAACCACCTAAATATCAGGGAGTTTTTGATCCCTTTAACATTGCAAACCTCCATCCCTATCACCCTAAAGGAGAATTGACCAAAGACTAACTAGATTTGACCCCAAATCCAAATTAACTAGGAAGGGATGATAGGAATCAAGCTATTGGACCCTTAACTAGAGCTTGAGCTTGAAGACTTGAGGCAATGACACAACAAATTCTCCTACTCTAACTAACTCCTATCAAGGCCAAACTGATCCTCACTACCAACTATTGCTTATGCTGAGCTAAGTAACTATACATCTCTCAGTAGTCGAATGCAAACTCAACTTATGCTCCTCCAATGACTTGATCCTTCATGTGCCTATATGACAACCTCCAGCTTAACAACATAGGTACCGAGAAGTAAAGAGCTCCAACACACATCCATAGGTACTTTTTCTCAAGCAGACCTAAGTCTATTCGGTACCCCCATCCCAACCATGCCATTTGTTTGTTTTCGATAGAAGCATCTCTAATAATTTGTTTCCACATTTTTAAGACCTACATAAAGGATTCTACAACATTAATTTACTAATTTCTGTGATTTTTCATTTGTACCATTCATTATTCCTTATATGTTACTTCTTTTGGATATTACCCTTTTTAATCATTTCCATTTTAAGCAGGTTGCCTCAATTTTTCGGGTATAAATACCCATTGTACATGTAGCTACAAAGATATCTTTTTCTCAAAATATTGAATATACTCTTTATGAACACTACTCTCATTAGCTTATTTACTTGCTTCTCTCTTACCCAAATCCTTTAGCAACGCTAAGTGGCAATACCCTCACCAGACCATCTCCCGCATCATATCGAGTTGTACCGTTAGTCCTTAGAAGTTCTCTAATGCATTATATTCTTGGAGTTGTTCATGGGTTTTCTTGTTTTACTCTTCTATTTGTGCATTTTCTACCTCATTTTTCAACCTTTCTATAAGTTTAGACCTACCTTAATAAAACCTCCCTTGTCAACTCTCGGCACAGCGTATGAGATGTACTTTTACAATTTAATTTGCTAACTTAGATTTCTTGACGTTGATATATTTTGTAGTTAGAAAAACATTATTCTTGTTAATTTTATGCTACTTTTTACTGAACTTTTCTTGTTTACAGGTGGAGTAGTTTAACAAATCGTTTAAGAGTAGTTTAAGAGCAATTTAAGAGTAGTTTTAGTTTTTAATTTTCTTTATACATTTTACTTTTTCTTTGTCTTGTTTTGTAAGGATTTAAGACTTAAAACAATGGTATGTATGGAATCCAGCAACTTCAATGGCAATTTCAAAATTAGTGTTAGAGCTTAAACTAAGGAAGTTTCAATTTCCCTTATTTTTTTCTTTTATTTTTATTTTCTCTTATGAATTTTGTGCTTTTATTATTAATATTAATACATTAGGGACAATGTACAACTTAAGTTTTTTTTTTTTTTTTGGGGTGGGGGAGAAGGGGTAGAGAAGAGGAAAGAGAAGGAGATATAATTCTTATATATTAAAAAGTACGTTATGTAACTGAATATTGTATACTTAAGCTTTTTTTTTTTTAAAGAATAACTTCATAAACTTACATCCCTATATGTATATAAGCAAGCAATTGGATTTCAAAATTTGCCCATACTTCTTTATGACTTTAGTTCACTTTGCTAAATTTGAGCAAGTTAAATCCCTATGATTTAAAATTCCCTATTACTTAAACTTAAACTTAGACTTAGGATGAAGATGGATATTGATAGGCTAAGGACTAGTTATCTATATTTCTAAACTTAATTTCAGATGATGGTTATTTATCTCTATTTTTCTTAAATTTTTTTTTTAAATTGGATGAACAAATTAGATTTGTCCTATGAAAAGTTTCTTGAAAAATCAAGTAATTGGGGGCATAAAAAAAGAAATAAAAATTAAATAAAAGTTATTAAGGATCGATCTATGTCCCTCAAAAGAGCAAGAATCATTCCCACTACCATTATAAAGGAAATGGAAATTTTTTTTTAAAAAAAAAAAAAAACAAAAAGTTTGTCAAGGACCAGGTTTGATCCCTCAAAGAAGCAAAGTTCTTTCCTACTATCAATACAAAAGTAAGGGCTAAATTAGTAAAGATTGGTCTTGGTCCGTCTAAATAGAGATGTTCTTTCCCACTACTAATGAGCTTCAATAAAATAAAAGAAATTGCACTAATTTGAAAAAAAAAAGAATAAAGAAAAAAGCCTTCTAGTGAAAACTAGAAGAAGTAAGGAGACAATCAAAGGATGAGTTAATGTATCATGTATCCATTTTGAGTTTTTTAAAGTAAAACTACATAAGGAAGATTTCGCTTCTCTTAATTAGACTAGTGAATCTATAGTTTAGTTTCTGTTTAAATAATAAGGCATAACTCTAGATTATCTGAATTAATTGTTGAGATTTAGTAGATCTTTAATGTTGTCATCTAAGTGTTTTAAGGGCATTATAAAGGAAAAGAAGAAAGGATTATTTTGAAAAAAAAAAAACTTTAAAGCTTGATAATTTGAGGATGTACTTTTCTAAGATATAAGAGAAATTGATAATCTTGTCCTTAAGATGTATTATTTGATTTTTATTAATTTGCTTGAGGACAAGTAAATGCTTAAGTGTGGAGAGATTTGATGAATGTATAATTGTACATATTTTTATAGTTAATTTTACAATGCTTTTATAAGATTTTCTAGGTATTTGTATTGAATTCAATGCTTAATTTATTTACAATTTGATATCAAGCTTCATTTGATTGATTGGAAAAGTTTGATAATTTTTTGGCAAAATTTTGAAAGATTTGAAGATGATTTTGATAAGTTTTGAATCCTTGGAAAGGATCATACCCATGAGTAATGACTATGAACTAAAATAACAAGCAAAAGAGCAAGACAAGAAGGAAGAATTGGTATCTAAAGGGAACCGTGGGCAAGGATCATAGGTATGATCTTTAGGCATGGTCATTCCATAAATTTCAAGTCTTTTATTTTTGGACAAAATTCGAAGCCTATAAGTTCCCCTATACTTCTTATAAATAAACAAGAGCTTTGTAAACATGCAATGTAGAATAGATAGTTTATTCTTATTGCAATAGAATTAGGTTTAGAAGAGGAGAAGAACATCTTTTAAACTAGCTTTTGGAATTCAACATTGGAAGTAATAGGACCAATATTTGATCTTGAGTTAGGGTTTGAAACTCCTTCAAAGGTTGCATTCATTCCTTTTTATACATTCTTGATTTAGTTATTGTGCAATTTATTACTTTTCTTGCACTTAATTAATATTGTTTATTGGGTGCTTAGACCATTAATAAATGAATTGATTATTTGTCAATGTCTTTGATTCCTTAATCACAACAAGACCTTTTCTAATTGACTACTATGAACTTGATAATTTAGATCAAAAAAGACTATGCTCTTTAATTCAATCAAGGTTTAGGAATAAGAAAGAATTAATTGAATTTATCGCTTATCTAGTGATAGACAAGATAAATTAATTAATCTAGGGTAGCTATTCACTTACGAAGAAGGAATTCCCCTTAGAGTTTAATTGCCATAAACTAAACCTGATAAAGACTTCGTTTTATCATTAATTGGTATTTTAATTATCCGATTATAGATGAATCCTTTAAGATGTTGAATGTCCTAATAATTAATTTTCCTTAATTAGTTTTTAGAATTTAATTATTTCATAAATCTTTTATTTTATTCACTTTGATTAAAATAGGACTAATACTAAGAAAACTTAGTGATAATTTCTTATAAGTTCAACCTGGTTCTCACCAGTTTTATTACTATATACATGACCTAATGCACTTACTAGTATAAATACGCTATTGTTATTTGCTATAAAAAGTAAGGTTAAGTCAAGCATATCAAAACTCCTGAGTTGGGTCTTGATAATTTAACCCTTAGACTCTTATCCAACAAAGCTACAAATAAATGAAGCTCTAAGAACAAGTCAGCAATTCTTTTACCAACTAGATGGTATTAGCCAATCTGAGGCTACCATAACGATTTAATTAGAAGTGCAAGTGCTTAATTAAGGTCATCATTAATTTTGAATAAGTCAATAGTTTGCCGAGCTTCTATACAAAATTCTACCATCAATAGTTATTGAGAAGAATTTTGAAATTGTAGAATAGGAAAATGTGTTAAATCTCAGGAGAAAAGTTGTTTATTTTGTGAATAAAACATGTTTCTAAGTCTACCAAAGCCTTTATAGCTAGGTGACATGAATGTTGGTCTTCCAACGAGATGGAATAGTTCGATTCCCCCTTCCCCAATAGTTATTAGAATTGATGGATTGTCGACTTTCGGACCTTTCACTTATACTTACCTCCGAAGCCTACAATCCCTTACAAGGAGGATTCTTTCTTATTAGCCTACTGAGAATGAGCTTTAGTGCATGGAAGACCTGTAGAAGAACTCCTTAAAGACACAACTTAGACACACTCTATTCAACTTAGACTCTTGCCCCGTTAGTGACTTACCAAATGCCGAGGTCAACATTTTAAGTGCCAAAGCCTACTTGCCAAGTACTAAGTCCAAGGACACTATACATTAAGCTTTACTCTTCTAGCCTATTCAATTACAACGTCATTCATTCACTTTGGTAGCTCCAAGAATAATTCACCAACAGGAACCCCAACATTAGCTTAGCTATAATGTCGTAAGATCCCAAAACACTTACTCATTGACAGGCCACCACCTGTCCCCTACTTTTCTGACATTTGTATTATATTCCTTTTACCCTTTTCATATATACTAAGCACCTCTTACTTACGTTATCCTTTATGTAATTTTCTATTATTGCATTGTTTCCCTAAAGGACTTACTGTAAATAGTCCTTTATATTATAGCCACAATTACCTTACTCACCTTACAAGTTAATAAATATTCTTGTTCTTGCCAGATACTATTCTCTAAGTACATCCCTTTCTCATACTCTTATATAATGTTGTCTAGTAGCTCGAGTTTAGCTATAAGTGGACCTTAGTATTAGTTTGTGCATCATATCAGGTGGAATACTATGTCGTGTTATGATGATTAGTGCGTCATATCCTTTGAGTAGCTTGATAAAAGCTACTGTGTTTGTTGAATTATCCATTCATTTACTCTTCAATACCCCCAAAAGACCTACTATTACTAATTCATATAGTAAGCCCTAATGATCAACTCAACTCCTAGGCATATCATATAATCCTAGTATCAAAGCCTAACATTGCAACCAAAAGCTAAGTGTTATAGTAGTTACTTCTTGCTATAGTGTGTGTTCTATTATACTCTATTCTTTAGTGGAAAAACAAAGCAAGTCCAAGTCACTGTGCGAGACTATATTATCAAAGTTGTGTGTAATTTTTTATCAAAGTAGTACATTTCCTAAAGTTTTGTATTGAGAATGTCAAATTCTAATGTTAAAAGAGAGATTAATGATGCTTATAATCGTGGTCGTGTTACCTAAGAGACCTCATGAACTACTGGTGAACAATTGCAAGACCTTGCTATTATTTTAGCCAACATGGCTATTCTTATATAGAGGGCAGTAGAGAGTAAGCTTCAAGAGAGAGTTAATGAATGAGGTTTATGTAAGCCTTCTAACTAGAAGTTCAGATTCAATACGTAAAATTTAGAATGATTAGACAAATTGTCTGATCGAGCCTAAATTGTATAACAAAATTAGGAGTATTAGTAAAAGTGACCTTGTAATTTTGAATTCATGAAAATAAATAATTAAATATCATTATATTAAATTATAAGCATATTACCCGTTATTTATTAAAAATACATAAAACGAGTTCCAATAACTAACGAGTTGATAAAAATAAATTATATATACGCTAAAAATCATAAAATAATATAAATAATATTTGAAGTATTTACTTGTATTTCATATGTATTTATGTGTAGATAAAAATACCCAAAATACTTAAAATGCTCGAAATATACTAAATTAATGCTAAATAATTAAAGAAAATAAAAAAGGAAGGAATTATTTGGATTTAGGTCATGGCATGTTGAGATTAAGAAGAAAAAAATTTATTTAATTAAATTAAGCTAAATAGAAAGTGAAATGGAAGAGGATAAGGCCAATCGTCAATCAAAAATTGAAGGAAAAAAAAATTCAAGGTAGCTATATAAATACTCCAAACTTTAAATGGAACTCATTTGGTTAGTTAGGAGTCAAAGGAAATTAGAGAGAAATTAGAAAGAGAGAGCTAAGGCTTTTTTCCAAAAAAATAGCAAATTTAGTGTGCAATTAAGGCTTAGAAAGGGAACTTATGACTAACTACCACCTAGAAACAAATGGCTACCACCACTACACCCTAACCCCACCGCCCATTACTACCGACACACCTAGGGCCACTACTGGTGGTCAGAAGTCAATCAAACAAGTAAGTTTAATTTCAACCTGAATCTTGTTTAATTTATTTAAATTATTAAATTTATTCATAAAATTATGAAATTTAGTATTATGAGGTTTTTATGTATGCAAATTTAAGGAAAAATATTGGTTTGATGAAATTATGTTTGAAAATATGTAATGCTTAAGAAATCTCACAAACCCGAATTTATTTCAATTTAGAAATGAATAGCCTTAATAGTGTAGTTTTGAGCTCAACTGTTTTATGTAAGCTATTTAGAGGATGTAGGATAATGCTATGAAGATATTTTTTAAAAATGATTTTTTGAAATTTTTAGATAATTTTTAGGCCTTAAAATGATGTATAAAATGGGTAATTTTTGGCTAATTTAGTAATTAAATGGGTAATTGCTAATTTAGTATATAATTAGGTATTTTAAGATGCTAGTATGATAATTGTAGTATTTAGAGTATTAGATGTGATTATTATGTGCATTATGTAGTAAATATGCGTAAATTGATAATATGTGAAAGTGAATTAATAACAAATAAAAAATACTATGTTAAAATTGATAATATAATAACAATAGAATTATATAATAAATATAATATGAAACTTATATTTGGGTAATTCTATGAAAAATGTAAATTTTTCTCACATCAGGAGTAAATTCAATAGTTAAAAGAGGACTAAAATACTAGTTAAGAGTTAAAAGTGATATTTAAGATACTTGAGTATAATGTGATTAATTTCACATTATAGTTTGAAATGCATGCTTAGGATTTACATATAATACTTATAATAAAAAACTGATAAAAACCGAATTTAGAAACTAATTCTAAAACTAGTCTAGAATAAGATCAATAATAAGTAAAATATATATTTGGAAAATTGGGTCAAATCATAATTTAAAGATTATATGTCATAAGGATATAAATACTAAAAGAGTATTTATATTATAAGACACGCAAAGATAAGTTGATCTGCAAAAAGTTGAATAAGCAAACTGAGGATTTCAGGTAAGTTGGATTTAATATATCGTTGTATTTTAGAGTACTTTATTAAAGTACTCGGAGACTTACGATTGTATATGATTGTGCTTGTAAGTAGCTATACATGCATATGCTGATGTGTCTTTGATTACTTATTAAATAGTAATGTTGTGTTGGTGATGTGTTGTGAAATGAGTCATGTGAGATTGTTTAGTCACCCTGAATTAAACTTAATTATAACTTACCTAAATACCTTAATTAGCCATGCATTGCAAAGCTTTAAGGGACTATTTGGATTCTTCAACTAAATATTGACACCTTCAAAAAAGATAGCAGTAGATAGCATAATGGTCTTTTCTTCATCCTTGGCCAAACTAAGTGATAGGATAGGAGGTTACGGTAAAGATGAAGGTAATGGTTCAAAAGATAGTCATGGGGAAGCAGTACCTCAATTGCATAAACCTATGTTTAGTTATGAGCTATTGCATAAACATGAAAACTCCCCAACCCAAATTAGAGTAAAAGAAATTACTTTGATTTCGTAATAGATCAACCTACGTTGTATGATGACATTCACTTATTGCATTCCATATAATTAATTGTTTGAAAACCTTATTGCATTTATTGTGTATTCCTAAGTCTCCATCTTGACTTACTAAGCTGTTGGTTACTCATACTCTTATAGATTTTCTTATAGGTACTGACTAAGATACCATGCTATAACTATCTCAAAGTCAGTTTCTTTTTTAAGTGCTATGGGGTTGTGAAGATCAAGTTGATTAATACAACTAAGTCTTCTAGAGTTTTATTACTAATTTATAGGTTTTTGGGCTGATTATGTAATATGTTACTTATCAAGCTATCTTACCATGTAGATATTTCCCATAATTGTATGACAGTAAAAGTATCTTTATGTAATTATTACTTAAAGTTTCTAGTTATTTATAATAGGATAGTATATACAACAAGACTATTATAAGTTTACTGCTTTGGGGCATAACAACCGAGAAGTGAGAGACAGGTCGAGAAGACAAGGATGTGAGCATTGAATACCCGAAGCTGTTAATATGAACCCAGCTCTACCCCAACATGTTGAAATGGTTCTAAGGAGGAGACTTGAGTTAGATGAAGTTAAGGAGTATGGGGAGGAGGAGGAATAGTATGATGGATTCAAAGAACGTGGGCTTCATGCCCTTGGAGGAGCTATGCATCTCAAAGTGTAGATTCTGAGTTGTAATGAGTCCGGTAGTGCTAATGACTATCTAAACTAAGAGGAGAATATTGAAAAGATATTTGACTTCTATGATTACAAAGATTTGATGCGTATCGAGTAGCTACTTTAAAATTTTCTGGATATGTAGCAATGTAGTGGAAGAAATTGTAGAATGTATGCCAACGAGCCTGACAAGAAATCTAAACATATAATGAGATGCAAAAAGTTCTAAGGAGAAGATTTGTGACAAAATATTATGAAGAAGACACATTCTAAACTCTTCAAGAACATAAGCAAGGCAACCGATCTATGGATGAATATGTTTGAAACTTCCAACTATTGATGATCTACTATGATATTGATGAACCCAAAGCATGGATAATAGCAAGGTTCATTTTTGGACTAAGATTTGAAATTGGTAATGTAAAGAAGGTACAGAGGCTTAGAAATCTAGATGAGACTATCCGAGTAGCACAAATGGTCAAAAGGCAGAGGCGAAATCAGCTCAACTAAGCACAAAGCAACTAACCTAGGTTATCAAACAGAACCGGTATGCCGAGCCGACTTGGATATGACCAAGCTTAGTATAGTTCTAAGGTAAATCACTGAGGTCATATGTCGAACAGACTTAATGATGGCTAAGGAAAGACTAAGGTCTAGGAACTTAAGGTCCAAAAGGATCAAGGTCAGAGCTTTGCTAGAAAAACCCGAGAGATAAAGTGTTTCAAGTGCCTTAGTTTTGAATACATGGCTAGTCAATGTCTGAACCTATGTGTCATGGCCAATAAGGGAAATAAGCCCCAATTCGAAGCAAAGAGTGCAAGTGAAGGAGAAGAAGAAGAAGTGATGTTAATCACATGTTAGATAAGTTTTAGGAAGATTCTGATGCCCAGATGCGACCTTAACTAAGAGAATACTGCATGGTTTTGTAACGATCACTCAATACCTTTATTGCCAATGAGAACGAACAAAGAGAGAATCTCTTCCATACAAACTATCAAGTAAATGGTAATCTATGTGCTATGATGATCAATGGAGGAAGTGGTGACAATGTCATAACATAAAGAGTAAGAAAGGCTCTAAAGTTGATGACTTATCCTCACCCAAAGCCCTGTAGGATTCATTGGCTTAATGACAAGGGAAGTCTACCTATTACTGAGCAAGTTAGAGTGCCAATTACAATTGGTGATAGATACATGGATGAGGTGTTGTTTGACGTCCTACCTATGTGTGCCTCATACATACTATTGGGCCAACTATGGCTCTTTGATCGCCAAGTACTCCATGATGGGTATAGCAACACTTATATGTTTCAGAAGGTTGTGAAGAAAGTTATACTGACCCCAATAAACCCTAAAGAAGTTTAGGAGTCATAAGAGAAGACTTCCAAATCCCTATACAGAAAGTCCTTAATGATTTCTTGAGACGAATTTTCCATAGAAGTTAAGAAGAAAGAATGTATACTTTTATTGGTTAGGAGAATTTCGGAGTTAAAGAAGGCCAAAGTCTTACATGCTAAGGTACAAGCATTGCTTCAAGAGTATGCCAATGTGTTTCTTACGGAGTTGCCAAGAGGTTTACCTCTAATCAGAAGGATAAAGCATTGGATTAACCTCTAGCCTAAAGTTACTTTACTTAACCGACTTGCCTATAAACTGAATCCTAAGTAGGCAGCCAAGTTCAACAACCAAGCTGATGAGTTGATTGAGCATAGATATGTCTGAAAGAGCATGTACCCCTGTGTCATTCTGACTATCCTAATGCTAAAGAAGGATGGCTCATGGAGAATGTATATTGATAGCCAAGCTATCAATAAAATCATTATCCAGTACTAGTATCTAATTCCATGATTAGATGATATGGTTAATGAACTGCCTAGTGCACAAATATTTTCGAGGGTTGATTTGTAGAGTAGATACCACCAAATCTAAATGAGATCAAGAGATGAGTGGAAGATTGCTTCAAAACAAAGGATGGTCTATTTAAGTGGATAGTGATGCTGTTTAGGCTTACAAATGCACTAAGCACCTTTATGTGACTTATGAATCCTGTTTTAAGATCTTTGATTGGTAAATGTGTTGTCATATATTTTGATGATATTTTAGTATATAGTATTGACCTCATTTGTCATGTTCCGCATTTGAGATCTGTACTGAATATCCTTCATACCAAGCAATTGTTTAGCAATTTGAAGAGGTACGTATTCTGTCAGAATGAGGTAGTATTCTTCGGATATGTTATCTCTGGAGGAGGAATCAAAGTTGATGACAAGAAGGTTTGAACTAAGCCTGAATGGTCAACATCGACCAATGCTACTAACGTAAGGAGTTTTCATGGTCTAGCTTCGTTTTATCGAAGATTCATTCGGAACTTTAGTTCCATAATTACACCATTGACCAAGCTAACTAGGAAGAACTTTGAATTTAAAGGGTCTAAGAAAGTTTGGAAGAGTTTTGATGAAATCAAGTCCAAGTTGACCTTTACCCTAGTACTTGTACTACCAAATTTTGAGAAGGCCTTTAAATTAGAGTATGATGCTTCAGGAGTAGGTGTTAAAGCTGATCTCATGTACAAATGCCATCCAGTTTCATATTTTAGTAAGAAACTCAGAGGTGCTACACTAAATTACTTGACATATGACAATAAGTTCTATGCCCTTATCCAAGCAATTCAAAACTAGTTACACTACCTACTGCTAAGAGAGTTCATCATCTACACAAACCATGAATCTCTCAAGCATCTTAGAGGACAATAGAAACTCTCTCAACACCATGCTAAATGGGTTAAGTACTTCAAAACCTTTTATTACATCATCAAACATAAAAAGGGAAGTTCTAAAACTATGGCCAATGCCCTTTCGTATCGGCATGTTCTTATCATAACATTACAAGCTAGAATACTATGGCCAATGCCCTTTCTTATCAGCATGTTCCTATCATAACATTACAAGTTAGAATACTTAGGTTTAATACCCTATCTAATCAAAATGAACATGATTCGTACTTTAGACACTAAGTAGCTAAATGCAGCATCAAAGGAGTAGTGATGGGTTTTATTAAAGCCAAAGATTTCTGATGATGGGAAAGCAAGTCTATGTATGGAATTGTTCAGCTAAGGAATTACTTGTTCGAGAAGCCTATGTTAAAGGCTTAGCTTACCATTTTAGTGAGAAGAGAACTACTAAGTTGTTGAAAGAACACTTCTATTGGCCTAAGATGATGAAGGATGTAAGCAAAATTCTTAAGTCGTGTGAGGCTTGTAAGAGAGCTAAAAGGAAAAAGGAGCCATATGGAAAATATACACCTCCACCCATACCTAAGCGGTCATTAACCGATTTAAGCATAGATTTCATGCTTAGCCTACCTAAAACGCCTTGGAAACATGATTCTATTATGGTAGTGATAGATCGATTCAACAAAATGAGCTACTTCATCCCTTGCCATTAAAGCAATAATGTTTTATTTGTTGCTAACCTCTTTTTACAGGAGAATGTACGACTATATTGAGTCCTAAGGAGTATTGTATTTGATCGTAATTCAAAGTTTACATGCTTCTTCTAGTGAATACTGTGGAAGAAGCTTAGCACTAAGCTTATGTTCAGTACTTCTTGCCATCCATAGATAAACAACTAGATAAAGGTTGTGAATAGAACAATGGGTAACCTCCTTTGAGCTATTGTTGGGAATAATCTACATGATTAGGATATATGCTTGCCTATCATCGAGTTCTCTTAAAACTGCTCTACTCATAGCTTGATAGGAAGGTCACCTTCGAGGTCATCTATGGACTTAACTTGAACTTAACCTTAGGCATAATTATTAACCCAACCTCTCAAGGAGAAAGTCAATCAAGTCTACAACGTGCCAAAAAGTTTCAAAAACTACACCAAAAGGCTGTTGAGTAACTAGTCAAGATAGTGGTAGAAAAAGCAAGGAAGCTATAGTATAAGGCAAGTTATTTACAAATCAAGTGACCTTATCTAAATCAACCTCAGTAAGGAGTGATTCCTAAGGAAGAGAATGAACAAGTTATCTCCCATATTAGATGGCCCTTTCAAAATTCTTCAATGCATCAATGATGATGCCTATGAGCTAGAATTGCCTAAAGGATACAGAGTGTCTCCAACTTTTAACATCGTTGACCTGACTCCCTTTGTACTAGAAGAAGAAGAAGAAGACTAAGAATTGCAAGAAAATCTTTAACAACCCCAAGGAATTGATGAATTGCCAACCTCTGAACCTCTTACTCGTACCCACCTCCAAAGCCTGCAATCCCTTACAAGAAGGATTCTCTCTTGTCAACCTACCAAGAATAAACTTCAATACATAGAAGAGTTGCAGAAGAACTCTTTAAACACATAACTTAAATACACTCTACTTTGCTCGGACTCTTACCCAATTGCCAACTTGTAGGGTACCAAAGCTAACTTTTCAAGTGCCAAGCCTACCCATCAAGTGCTAAGTCCAACAACACTATACACTAAGCTCGACTCTTCTAACCTACTGAACTATTGCGTCATTCAATCACCTCGACAACTCTAAGTACAATTTGTCAATAATAGCCCTAACATTAGCTTAGCTCAACTGCAATGCTCGAAGATCCCAAAACATGAACTTATTGATAGGCCACCACCTACCCCTTGCTTTTCTAACATTTGTGCTATATTCCTTTTTATCCATTATCTTATTTACCCTTTTTTTGTATATACTAGAAATCTCTTTCTTACATTATCCTTTATGTAATTTTCCATTATTATATTGTTCCCCTAAGGGATATATTATTAATAGTCCTTTATATTGTAGCCACAATCATCTTACTTACCTTACAAGTTAATGAAAATTCTTGTTCTTGCAAGATACCCTTCCTCAAGTACATCCCTCTCTCACACTTTTATTTAATCTTGCCAAAGAGCTTGAGATTAGTGGTAAGTAGACCTTAGTATTAGCTTGTGCATCATATCAAATGAAATACTAAATCATGTTATACTCGTTAGTATGTCAAATCCTTCAAGAAACTTCATAGAAGCTACCATGTTTGTCAACTTATCCATTCCATCATTCTTCCATACCTTAAAAGACCTACTGTTACTACTTCCTAAGAAAAGCCTTAGTGATCAACTCAGCTCCTAGGCACATCAAGAATAGTGTTTGGCTAAAGGAAAAAAAAGGGGGGGGGAAAGGTGATTTATGGATATAGTCACTCAATGCTCAACTATATGTATATAATTGGTTGTTAAATTAAGATAGTAGACACGATCCTTATAAAAAAATTGCTTAGATCTTGAATGTTAATGATGATTGCTAATCATGTTATATTAAATTAGAAATAACCACAATAAATGACCAAACAAATGTCAAATGGACTATTTGCGAATGAAGTAGCCAAATTAGTAACTTAGGTACGTTAATTGTGTCGAGAATCAATATTTAGGACTATGTACCAATCTAGTTTAGTGAGAAAATGGTGGAATTTACCCTAAAATGTGAAGATTTGGTAGATTAATAAGGAGTATAGGTAAGTCAGAAGATACTCAAAATATCCTTTAGACTAGAACTTTAGACTTGAACCGGTTCAAAAGATAGGCTACAAGCTCCACTAGGTAAAAGCTCCGAACATAAACTAACTTAGAGAATGACTTAAAAGGTATTCAAAGTACGAATTCATCTAAATGACCCTAATTCTTAAACAATAGGCACAAGTATTTCACTAATACAAAAGTAATAAACTTGATCTTATCTTAAGTAAGATAATTATATTACTGTTGTTATCAAACTCATATGAAAACTAAAGGTACTAAACGTAATGTAGGAACATTTAAAGAAGTAATATTGACAATGGTGATTAGCTTGAGCAAATAAAACTTTACGTTAATGGGATCAATGCTTTACATGATTTTAAAGTATTGTTTCAAAGTATTTGGAGGCTTAAGTGTGCTCTTGGTTATGGTTGTAAGTAGGTCATTGTATGCATGTAATGTCTGTTTTTTAGTACTGTAGTGTTGATATGGTAGTTAAACTCTATGTTGTGTTTGCCTTCCTGAATATTGCTTTGGTTAGATTGTCTAAAAGTGGTTAGTTACCTCTAAAACTAAACTGATCTAAACTAAACATTGCTTAAAATCTAACATGCATAGTGATCCACTATGGGAAAAATTAAGATTCTCCAACCAAGTACCAACCCCTTCAAAAGAGATATCAAAATGGTCTCTTATTTACCATTAATCAAATAAAGTGATAAGAAACAAGGTCACCATAAGATGGAGGGAACTTGTTTGTAGGTAATTAGAGGAGGTATAATGTTAGAACCAATGAAAGGTGCTTTGATGATAACAAAATATATGTATTAAAATTACTAATGAAGTTATTAAGCCTATCTTTTGACCATACGCAAGCACTAATAAATATGAGAGCCTTGATAATTGTTAGATCTCTGTCTTGAAACACATGTCAATAATCTACACCATCATCTGACCCTCTTACCATTTCTATTAGAAACTTGTTATAGTTATGAGGGTAAATCATCCATATTTAAGGAATTTTTCAATATTGAAAACATGTTTCATCTTCATTCACATCCATAAGCTTTTGCTTGATTCCAACATTTCATTTTCACCTTTAAAATCTTCAAAAAGTTATGTGACATTTATTATAGTCAAAATCAAGTATGGTTTGAAATGTAATTTGTTAATTTGTTCTTTCATATTCTGAAGTGACTAAGATTGAGGCTACTTCTCTCCCCTGAAAAAGGATCGAGATGGCATGTTCCTTAAGTAACTTGGCCGATAGTATGGTGGAGCAATGGGATGAACTTGCTCAAATTAACTCTCTTGTAATAGATACCTATCCAAATGATAAAGAAGGAAGATTTGTGGCTAGGTATTTGTATAACAATATGATTTATTTTAGGTAATTCACCAGACGGAGTGACTAGTTCAACCAATAAAGTTCTTGTTTCAAAATATAATAAATATTAGCAAGATCTTCTTGAAATATGGAATCTTAGGAGGTCAAGAGAGGTTCACATCTATCTGAAATATCTCGACTTTGGATTACGCTTCCCATTCTCGACTTTGGTTAAGTGATTTTTCAACTTTTTTCAAGTTACGTCGAGTATGTTCTCACCAAACATTATTAGCTTCTTTTGACTTTCAAGATTGTTTGTAAAGAAGTCAAGATCAGGGCAATTATTTAGGTACTTCTTTACAATAAGGAAGCAGCCTGGTGGCTGGTACTTTGCGACCGTTAGGCATAGGCGAAAATTCATGGATGGGTTAGAGTCCAAGATCCATAAGTAACACAATAAGTTCATATCTATCATTTCAAATGAAGAATTAGATATTTAGACCCAATGAAGTGAACTTATCCATACAAAGGATATCGAATCGATGCCGAATGATGCTGCAACAATAAGGGAGATCTAAGAAAGAAGAAAAAACAAGATGTTTTACTAGGACACCAATAGAATAATAATGCGATATGAGAACGGTGAGCTAATTTTCTCTAAGAAAGAAGGTATGCTATTGAATAACTGTTGTTCTGCGTAGAGCTACAAGAGGAAGTTGTTCTCATAACAATGGGGGAAGAATAGTTGCCTTTAACTCTCACTCGGCATGGAACATGTAGGTCTTTTATTCCTAACTTTATTGCTAATGTATTTACTTTGTATTGCAAACATAGGCGCTGGCAATGTGGATCCTACAAAATTATTGGCCCAAGCAAAGGCTAAGAAGTTTAAGGCTAAAAAACAAGCAAGAGCTACAGTAATAGTGACTCAGCCAACTACTATGAAGAAAACCACACAAGAAAAAGCAGCAAAGCAAATAGTAGCTCAAAAGAGGGTGCCTCATCTAGTCAATAAATGCCAAGGTAGTGAAAAGCCCAAGGCTATTGTAGCGACACGGGTTGATGTGGTCCTACCTAAGGAAAACATTCCCTAAGCTGAAGAGACGAATGATTCTAGCCTAGATATTGATGCTTGCAATAAGGATGAAGTTACTCATCATAAAGCTACCAAAGGAACGTCTGTTCAAGCAAATGTTAAGTCGAGTCCCAATAAGAAGAGTGGCAAGGAGCTTACTTAATGGGGATCAAGGATCGATCACATGCTCTCGAGCTTGAAGGCTTTCTCAAGTGGTTCACTGAGCCATCCGACATAAGTTAAGCATCGAGGAACAATATTTACCCTAGTCCAATCTTTCAAGCTACTTTGCTCTCTACCACATCTAGGAAGTTGCTAAGGTGACCAGTCAACATTCTAAACTAACCCTTCTACTATACACCAATTCAAGCGCTAAATTTGAATACAACCATCTCTACAGTACCGAAGCTAAGCTAACAATGACCAAGTATCGACCATCTAAGGCCAACCCATAAATGAGTTACCCTTGAACAAACCCTAGTCTATTCCCAATTGTCTGAGCTATCAAACTGCTGACATCAAACTAACTTGATCAAGATTCGCCCTTACTCAACTTGCTGTGTTATTGGAACCACAAACAGTAAAACGTGTGTACGCCATCCTTTTTTACATCCATACTATCCTTTTTATAGTAAATATTCTTTTTGCATGATTATGTGCTTTTCTTATAAATTATTATCCTTTTTCTTAGCAACTAGGGATCTATTTATGTAATTTTATGTAATTTAAGACGTACCCTAACTAGGTACTATAAAAACTCGCATAATGTAATAGTTGCATATCATAGAAACAATATACTAAACTTTTACTCCCTCTTGAGCTAAGTGTCCTTACTCTTAAGCTACTCTTATTTATCCCATTTGAGAATAGACCAGTGGCGAGTAACCTTTAGCCATACCTGTGTATCATATTAGGTATGACATAAGCTCGTGTAAGGCGTTAGTATGTCATATCCATCATCGGTACATGGAAACTAATAGGCTTCAGGATACCAACCTAACCCAATTGCCAAAGCCGAGATCATCTACTTACCGACTCATTCTTTTTGTCAAGCCGAATAATACTATTCCTTGCAAATAGAGTGCAGAGAAGTAAAAGGTCGAGACAACAACCAATCCTCATACATGCTTGACCAATTAATTACTCAGTGTCACGCTTGCCAATAGGCCGAGATATCACGTTTTTGAGAGTTAGATTCACTTGGCAAAGTCTGTCGTCGACTTAGTGGTTGAGAGATCACGTTATTGAGAGTTAGATCCACTCGGTACAACCCAAAGAGACTATTGCCAATTGACTTCAACACTCGGTAATTATAAGCTGACCTCTCTGGTGTCTCGGCCAAACACTACGAGACTACCTCCAAGGTATGCCGAATGACCACATGCCAACTTCTCCTTATAAAATGCACAGTTTTACATTTCTGTACTTATTTGCCTTTATTTTATTTATGGGCCCAATTCTTTAGAGTTTAAGGTCTTGTACAGTATTTATAGTTTTGCCATTAGAGTTTAAGACGTACTATAAATAAAAACATTTATAACAATATAGATATATAACAGAATTAATGAAAAACCCCTTTTGAGTCTTTTCTCTTGGAAAGTTCTCTCTCCCTTACCAGCTCTTATCAATCTCTTTAGCAAGGATTGTAGAGGGGAACCCCATTACTTTGATCGGTACATCACATCCAACGAGTCTCAAGTTTGTATATGTTTCTACGGTGCATCATATCCATAGAGTTAGTGTGTAGGATTTGCTAAACCATCAACTTTCATTTATTTTTCATTCCTTCAGCAAGATCAGACCCATACCCCCTTGCCTGGCCTTGTCTCTCCTTGGTCCCAATCCATATTAGGAACCTTTACTCAACCTTCGACTATCATTTACTCTTTAAGCCATCTCACAACCCAAACCTACCCTTTTTGCTTACGCGTGATATCAGTCCATGTGTTCATCCATAGAATCCATATCATCCTTGTAAACCCTACTTTTAGTAGGCCTAAGATTTGATTAGGAGTACCTCCCGAACGTTCCTAAAGATCAACTAAACCAAAAAATTAAGTATATATTTAGGAACAAATTAAATTTTTACAATTCAAAAGCCAATTGTCAATTCAAAAGCCAATTGTCGATAAAACCCGAGCTTGAAGAACAGCTGTAAAGCTACTTAAAACCCTAAACCTTAAGACCATTAAGGAATTTTAACACTAAATAATTAATCGATAATTTAGTTTGAATAATTTTATTCAACTTTAGAAAATTTCATAATTCTACAAAAATCAAATCATAAATCACAAAACAATGTAAGATGAAAATCCTAAAACAATTTTCTATAAGGCTATGCCCTTATCTTCATGCATAAGCCTTACACCATAAATAAGTAGACCAACCAATGACCTTAGATAACTTATCAATTGAGAGTTGGAATCATTTATCAATTGATAACTTATCAAAATCTAGTGATAAGACAATTTCCTTATCACCTCTTCACTTATACTACATATGGACAAATTTTCACAAGAAATCATGAGCTTAACTTTAATAAAGGTGACAAGACCACTCCATGCCATTAAAAGACTTCCCATGGCAGATCTAAAAAGGGGAGAAAGGGGGGGCCATGCATTTGTCATTCACCCATCAATCACTTCCTCTTACACATCACTATTCATCCCTTAATGCTTACATCATCAAGAGTTGTAATTGTTGACTTTTTGTAAGCTTTAAGACAATACTTTCAAGGCATTTAAACACTCCTTCTCTCTTCATTCCAACCGGCTACACTCCTCCCCATTTCTCTCACTTTTAATTTCACTTTCACTTCATCTTTCTCTCTTTTAAAACAAACATAAAAAGGGGAAACAACTTTACCCCACAAAATCCATTTTCTTCCATTTTGAAGCTTCAACTCACGGCATTTTTTTTCTTTGTTCATGTGCCATTTTCTTTCATCATTTAAGATCATCTAAGACCATTAGAATCTTTCATAAACCCCTTTCCAAAAGACCAAAGAATTCGGGCTTCAAAAGGTAAGCAAAAAGGAGGAAGCAAAGTTAAAGGCTTAAGAGGAACCTTAGTGCACAACCACCAAACTTTGCGTTAAGGACGAGTAAGTGATTCTTGTGATGTGTGGATTAATATTTATGTTAGAAGACTTGGATTTCTTGAAGATATGAGTAAGGTTTGAGTTGTTATAGCACAAAAATTCGTTTTAAGAAACAAACCCTAAAACCATTACATGAAGTTGAAATATGAGCATGTAAAGTTGGTGTTTTGTATGGACATTTGTTTAATGCTTTGAATGGAAGATTTTAAACTAAGGAAACCTTGAAATGAGAACTTTGATGAAGGGTAAGCATGCTGGACGTGAAGGTTCCATGATCATTTGAATGTTGATTTTGTTTCCATTTAGTTAAACATGCTCAAAACTAGACTTAAGTTAAGGAAAAATCCATCACATGAAGTTTTATGAAGAAACCAACTTTGTATGACATGAGCCATGATATGGGAGTTGTATTAAGTAAGAGATCTTTTATTTCCTTATGTGGAACATGAGTTAAAGGATCATTTGATGGAAGGAAACTTAAGTTGAGATTTGTACACAAGTAGTTAAGTGCATAATCTACCCCTAAACTTAAGGAAATGATGAAACAAGTTGAAAAACCAAGTGAGGACCCCTTAGGACCAACATGAACAGATCTGGAACATAGGAAAATAAGGCCTAAAAATATGATAAAAGTAAAAGAACAAAGTGAAAAGAATAACTAAAGCAAGTATAGTAGACATATAAAGCCTAAAACTCAAAACCGCGCTTAAAACTCCCAAAACAAGCCTAAAACTCTAGGATGGGCCTTCAATAAAAATCTGATCAGCACCTTAAGGTACCAAGAAAGGTTGCTTTGAAGCCCATAAGAAATCTACCTAAGGCCCCATAAGCCCACCAAAGTCATGAACCTTAGTTTGAACTAAAAACAAGCCCATTTGATAACTTAAGCTCACTAAAGGGCCCAAGAAGTGGTTGTTAGCCTTAGGAATATAAATCGAAATTGTAAATCTGATCTCAAGGAGTATTTTAAGCTTAGGACAAAATCTAAAGA
This sequence comes from Lumnitzera racemosa, assembly GCA_024138005.1. Lineage (NCBI taxonomy): Eukaryota > Viridiplantae > Streptophyta > Magnoliopsida > Myrtales > Combretaceae > Lumnitzera > Lumnitzera racemosa. The sequence continues at coordinate 59,356,693 of JAMXBC010000007.1, forward strand.
CCAAGCCCAAAGGATTCCTCAAGCTATCAAAAGCCCATTTACCAAACAAGGCCCAAAAACACTCCAACACATGAGGAACGCTACTGTTCTGACCCATGGACAGAATTGCATACCTCATTTCCAAAATCTAACCTTACCATGTTAAAGTACACTCGAAAACGATGAAGATTGACTATAAGATCATAAAAATCAGATTTAAAACGAAAAAGTTATACGCGATTAAACTTTAGGTAAAAACCGGAAAAATTCCGAGAACTAGCTAAGAATATAACTTAAGAAAAATTTACATAGTTTCTTAAGTTTTCTTCAATTCCTTATAAAAATTATTTCAATGACCAGGGGACACTGTTTTCGGAGACGACTTGCCTCCGGACTACTTTGATTGAACCACATGGCAGAGTGAGTAAATTCCCGATGACTCTTTACTTGATTGTGCTTATAAAGTAGATGCACGTAATCTTATATTTATAAATTTGGATGCTTGTGGGATATGGGAGATGCATGTGTATGAAATTATGGATGAGTGTGATGACTTGTTAATTATATATAATAATTGGGAATTGTTTGCATGAATATATACTTGTGAATTGTATGGAATGAAATTGGTTAATCACCCTGAAAATCAAGTTAATCACTTATATGATTAAGAACTGAAAATGAATCATGCATTCCCCATATTGCATACGGATAACACCGACTGCCGCTTCACGCAGAAGATGGGAAGGGACTCACAGGAATACAAGTTTCCTGCAGGATTGGGCACTAGCTATGCCATCATATATATTGAGTCACTGTCTTAAGCTGATGGGCTTACTAGTCGCTGGGAGACGCCAACCGTCGGCGAGGGGCCGAGTCTTGTGGCTTCTGCTTAGGGCGTGTGTTTGTGGACTGCGGGGGCCACCATACCGCTAGACTTGGGATTTTTAAAGGATGCGATTTGATTTTGGTAAAGGAAGTATATATATATGTATATATGTAGAGTTTTGTTTTGGTATGAGCACGATAGTGCAAATGAAATAAAACCCAAGGTCTCCAAACCCCGACTTCAAGGGGCGAAATTCTGAGTCGTATGCAGTTCCTAGGTCACTGCATGCGTTGTATGGCATACTGTTTGTTCATGCATTCATATGATTGTGCATCTAATAAATTTCTGCCTTGTGGTACTGATGAGGGTATTTATCTCACTAAGCGTAAGCTTACTCCCCTATAGATTTCTGTTGGTGCAGGAGAACCTCTTCGTCAATCCGGGCCGAGGCATGCCCGTGGTAAGTCTCGGGTAGAGACGGGTTGGAGCAATCAGAGAGCGAAGAGGATATTTTGTAATAGATATTTAGATACTTTCATGTATTTATGCATTACTTAGATTTTATGCAGTTCCATTATGAATTGCATTCATTTGTAATATTGTTTTGGTGTGGTTCTCACGAGCCCACACAATTAGTTAATTTATAACATAGAAGTAATTTTAGTTAAATTGCTCTATATTACTTGTCTATGGGCCTAGTGGTAACGTAGAGTGGAAGGACCCTTGTGTGTCGTATGAAAGGCCTATGATCAGCAAGGGGGTTGATAATAGACCTTTATACGGTACACGGCGACCTATCACGACAACGATACTGTTGGGTCGTTATAATCTTGGTATTAGAGCTTAGCTACATTCAAAGCTAGATTCTACTACTGTATTCTTTAAGTGGTTTGTTGCTACCCTCGTATGATAATGGTTCTATTGTTAACCTTAGAGTTTATTAGTTGAGAAGTATTCTATGCTCTATTTTCTCTTGTTTTTTATACATAGAAAACAGAGTATGGTTGACTGTTCATTTGTTATGTAATTGCCATAGTGATTGGAGTATTGATTATTGATCTTCAAGTGGTATTATTAAACGGTAATTTTTGTAAAGTAACCATCAATGTCAAACTCAAGTGTTCAAGGAACTTTGGGAAACTAATAAAGTGGTACTAGACATGGCCAAAGGCAAGAAGAAAGCTTCACACCTCATTCAGTAGGTAACCGCTTAGATAGACTTACTAACTTAGTAGCTAGTTTGGTAACTATTATCTAAGAAGATAGGCAGCAACCTAAGAATAGCCCCACTAGAGAACATGAGCAACAAAGACGAGGTAATGGTCAGTTTGTCTAAATTAATGCCCCAAGTCGACTACCCTAAGTTCAAGGAATCAGTAAGGATGAGAGACAATGGCTAACACTTGAGGAGATTAAGGAGGAAGCAAAAAGAGACAATGAAGTAGAAGAATACTACAAGCCTGAAGAAAGAAACGTATGAGCCCCTAAAGTCAAAGGATTAAGAATGTATATCCTGAGTTTTTCTAAAAGTAGTGATGCCAAGGACTACCTAGATTAGGTAGATGAGATTGAAAAGCAGTTTGAATGCCACAATGCCTAATAATGCAGAGGCTAGACTAGTTGTGTTGGAGTTCATTGGTTATGCTGCCTTATGGTAAAACAGCTTACAAGCTACTAGAAGAAGGGAAAGAAAACGAGAGATTAAGATTAAATGAAGAAGGTTATACGGATAAGGTTTGTGCAAAGCTATTATCTATAGGATGCCTTTAAAAGACTACAAGAACTAAGACAAGGAGGGTCAAGTGTGGAAACTTATGTTAAGGAATTTCAAATGTTAATGATCCGATGTGAAGTCATGGAACCAAAGGACCAAATTGTATCTCGATTCATTAATGGATTGAAGTATGAGATCAGAGATGTCCTGGAAACATTGGATATTAGAGCGCTTGATAACGCAATCTAAGCCACCTAGAGGATAGAAGGAGCAGAATAGGAAGATTCCAACTACTTATTCGTCGACTTGGTAGTAACCAAGCTGTTCTAAGCAAACCAGTGCAAATAGATACAAGTAAGGTTATTAAGACCTGACCCATTTTGACTACTTAAGCCAAGGAGAAGGAACCCTCGAGGAAGTTCAAGAAGGACTAGAGTTTAGGAAGGAAGACGAGTGAGATTAAGTGTTTCAAATGCTAAGGATTTGGACACATGGCCGCTCAGTATCTAAATAGGTGAACAATGGTGATCCGAGGTGAGGTGCTAACTGTTGTGATCAACAGTACTGATGAAGAAGTAGAGGAGCTAAAAGTGGACAGACAGATCAAACTATTCAAGGAGGAAGTTATCTATAGTAAAGAAGGCAACTTTTTGCCGACCACTCTAATGTTGAGGAGGACAATGAGCATCAACCCCATAGCTGAAGATAAACAAAGGAAAAATCTCTTTCATATTGAGTGTAAGGTGAATGAGTCATTATGTACCTTGATAGTTAATAGTGGGAGCTACACCAATGCAGTCTCAGCATTTATGGTCCAACAATTAAAATTGCTAACCATTAACCACTTAAGACCATACAAGCTTCATTGGCTTAGTGACAAGGGAGCTTTACAGATGAACAAACAAGTATCCGTGCCGATCTACATTGGTAAATATTGAGATAAGGTATTTAAAATAGAGTACGATGCATCTGAACTAGGCATAGGTATTATGCTAATGCAAGAAGGTCAACCTACTGCTTACTTTAGTGAGAAACTTCGAGGAGCTACACTCAACTATTTTGTCTATGACAAGCAGTTCTACTCTTTACTTTGAGCCCTAACAATATGGCAACAATACTTGCTGCCCAAGGAGTTTGTGATCTATACCAATCATAAGTCTGTAAGGCATTTGAAGAGCCAACCAAAACTATCCTAGAGACAAGCCAAGTGGATAGAGTTCATGGAGGGTTTTTCTTATGTCATAAAATACAAGAATGGAAGAAATAATATAGTGGCCAACGCCCTATCAAGACGACATACCCTCCTAACTGACCTGCAAACAAGGCTACTTCGTTTTTCAACCGTAAAGAATCTATACGTTGAGGATCCATACTTTGGTCTAATCTATACCTGATGTGAGGTAGGATAGACACTGGATGACTATCATAAGGAGGATGAATACTTATTCAAGAAAGGGAGGTTATGTATCCTAACCCATTCTACTAGAGAATTATGAGTGCATGAGGTGTATGAAGGGGGATTAAGAGGACACTTTAGCTAGCATGGAACCCATGAAGTACTATCCTTTAAATTCTTTTAGCCAAGGATGAAGAGAGATGTCCAATCCATAGTGGAAAAGCATGCAATTTGTCGAAAAGCAAAAAGCCGAACCAAGAAAAGACATACTAACCCTTGCCAATCCCGACTAAACCTTAGTCCGAGCTGAGTATGGACTTCATATTAGGATTGCTGAGGATGTTTGAGGAAAGGACTCCATCATGGTAGAAGTAATCAAGCTTTATAGAGTTCCTAGGACTATTGTTTTAAACCAAGACCCAAAGTTCATGAGCCACTTCCAGAGGGCACTATGGAGGCGGATGGGAATGAAGCTATTGTACAATACATCTTGCTAAACATAGATTAATGGACAAACCAAAGTTGTCAATAGAACCATAGGAACTTTGCTATAAGTTGTTATTGGATGAAACACAGCCGATTGGGATCTATGCTTACTAATCATTAAGTTCACCTACAACAAGACTGCCAACAATGTCACAAACATGTCTTCATTTGAGGTATCCTATGGGTACAACCTCGAGCTCTCGGTAGACCAAGCACCCTAGTCGATGCCTAGTGATGATCGACTAGCCTTTAAAAGAGTTGAAGCCATCAAAGCCATATACCAAAAGGTTGCAAAACAATTGAGTTGAGCTAATACTAAGCTTAAGAAGCGAAGCTGAGGATGGATGAAGAGAGAATTTCAACCAAGCGATTTAGTCTGGGTACATCAACGATTCCTAAACTTAAGGAGAAGCATGTTGCCTCCTAGACCCAACGAACCTTTCAAAGTACTTGAAAAGATCAATCGTAATGCTTATAGGATTGAATTACCTGAGGGGTATGGAGTCTCAAACTCCTTCAACATTGTTGATCTCCAACCTGACGCTTCTAAGGACAAGTAACTTGTAGCTAAACTAAATTTGATCCCCAATCTCAAATAACCTGGAGGGGATGATAGGGATTAAGGACCAATCACACCCTCCTAAGCTTGGAGGCTTTCTCAAGTGGTTCACCAAGTTATCCAAAGTGAGTTAAGCACTGAGGAGCAATGTTTACCCAAGTCTGCTCTACCAAGCTACTTTACTCTCCACACCATCTAGGAAGCTACCGAAGTGACCAACTAACATACTAAACCGACCCCTCCACTATACACCAATGCAAGCGCCAAATTTGAATACAACCTTCTCCACAGTACTGAGGCTAAGCTGATAATAACCAGGAGCCAACCATCCAAAGCCAACCTAAAAATGAGTTGCCCCTAAGCCAACCCTAATCCAGTCCCAATTGTCCAAGTTACTGAACTGGTAACATCGAACTGACTTAATCAGGATTCACTACTGCTCAACTTGCAATATTATTGGGACTACAGATAGTAAAACACGTGCGTACCATCCTTTCTAATAGTGAATATTCTTTTTACATGATTACATTCTTTTCATATAAATTATTATCCTTTTTCTTAGCAACTAAGGAACCATTTATGTAATTTTCTATAATTTAGGACTTACCCTAACTGGGTACTATAAATACTCACATAATGTAATAGCCACATATCATGCAAAGAATACACTGAATTTTTACTCCCCTTTAAGCTAAGTGTCCTTCCTCTTAAGCTACTCTAATCTAGCCAATTCGAGCATAGACTAGTAGCGAATGACTTCGAGCCATACCTGTACATCATATCAGGTGTGACCTAAGCTCATAGAAGCGTTGGTGTGTCATATGCATCTTCAAGCCATCTCACGGCCCAAACCTACCCTTTTTGGTTATGTGTATATCGGCCTATGTATTCATCCATAGAATCCGTATCATTACTAGCCAACCTCCTTTGAAGAAGTCTAAGACTTTAGATAAGAGGATGAAGGAGGTGATAAGGAACAAAGCTCTTAACATTAGTAGTGCCAAATTTGTCCTTAACAATGTAGTAGGTTAGTACTTTATCCTATTTTAAGGATACAACATTCTCTACACTCGGCAACAAGAGTAAATCCCTAGCCTTGATGGAAGGTGTCAACCTTCCCAAAGATAGGGAAATTGCAAAAAAGGATGTCGATAAAGTCGAGATTGTAATAAGGCATACATCATGGACAAACTATATGATGTAAGTATCGATTGAATCATTTCAATTATTGCGCATGTTTTATTACTAACAATCCAGTTTGTTTATAAATCAACAGCCACGTTCTGACAGTATTGGATGAATTTGGTAGAGAAGTGAAAAAGGTAATAATAATAATGTTTTTATTTTTTTCTTATTCTATAAGGTTGTCTATGGAATTCATTATTTCGTATCATTATCTTACTGCAAAAAAATTGAGGATGCATACAATTCCTAAAAGGCTCAAACTGTGGCTATTGAGAACACAAGAATCAAGGCTGAGATGGAGGCTAGAAAATATCAAGATGAACTAGCTGCCGAGAAATTAGCATACTCTTTAGCAGTCGAAGAAGTCTCAAGCCTTATGGCTAAGGTTGACAAGCAATATAAAGAGGTTAAAAAACTGAAAGAGGAGCTTCATAAGAAGAAAGAGGAGTGCTGGGGTTTATATTGGACATTTAGCTCAATGAATGATAAGGAAGATAGGCTTAGGATGCAGATAAAGGAACTAAAGACCAACAACTTTGGATTACAAAGCTACGTTATCGAGTTAGAAGAGGTAGTGAAAAAAGGGCCTACTGTTGAATGGGCACTTGAAATCATGACTCCAAATCGATAGTACAAGAGATTATTGAGAAAAAAGTTGTTAGAGGGTATGCAAGTAGTAAAAGAAGAAATCTTGAAGTTTCACCTTAAATATGATCTTTCGTGCTTAAACTTTGCCGATGTCAATGATAAAGTCAGCAGATAAAGATTCAAGTCCGAGATCTATATGTAAGGTGACAATAAGGCTCATGCCGAAGATACTGGCGATGACAAAGATCGCCTGTCCAAGGAAATCCCCTATGTGCACAAACAAAAATTATTCCACAACCCCAAGCACCAAAAAAGAGATATGCTCTAGCAAGGTCCCATCCTCTAATCAAGGAAATGCCACCGTACAATCAAAGAACTTATCTCCCTAAGATTGCTATGTTATATATATTTTTTAATGTTATGTAGACATTGTTCAGTCGAGTGGTCAAACATTTCATATTGTATCAATATCATCTTTCCTATAATGTGTGATTTAGTAGTTTTAGCATGTTTTATTTCACACACTTTATGGTTTCTCGACATGTTTTAATTTACGTACCCTATTTTCTTAGCATATTTTATTTCACATTTTCTATTTTCTCTACATGTTTTATTTCACATGCATAATTTGGGTGTCTTTTTTGAGATGTTTTCTATTAGTCATTTGAGACGTAGACTAGTTGCCTTACTTGAGCCATAAGATCGCCTCTATAAACTAATATTCTTGTTATTTGGCCTTTTAACTAAATTATAAAGCTCGCTGACCATAATAGGTTTGAACTTATTAAATACTAGTTCGTTCACCATACAGTTTGAACTTATTAATAATCCGTCAATCATAAAAAGGTCAAGTAGAGAAACAAAGAAAATAATTGTTTTTCGAAACAAGTAGGTTATTTCCTTACAAAACAAATGGAAGTACTTCATGACATCAAGGGAATTAACAAAAATAAAGTTTCAAGTTCTCAGCATTTCATGCACAAGGGATGATTGTTCCATCTAACCTTTCTAGTCGATAAGCCCCCTTACTAACAACTTCCTAGACCCTAACAGAATCTTCCCATTTGCACCATGCTTCCCTTGCTTCTCTCATGTGCTAGTTGCCTCTAGTTTCTAGTAAACTAAATCTCTAAGTTGAAAAACCTTATGCTTCACCTTCTTATTATAATACTTAACTGCCCTATGCTAATATGCTACAACTCTCACTCTTGCGACATCTCTAATTTCTTTAATTATATCCAAATTAGCCATCAAACCAACATGATTAATCATCATGTCAAAATTCTATGTGCACAGATTTAGTAGGTCTAACTCAATCAGCAACACCACTTCCATACCGTATGCCAATCTAAAGGGTGTTTCCCCTGTTGCAGTTCCATAGGTAGTTTGACATCTTCAAAAAACATCCAACAATTCATTAGCCCATTTTCCTTTAGCTTAATTAACCTTTCTCCTCAAGCCATGTAAGATGATTTTGTTAATAGCTTCCACTTACCCATTAGTTAAAAGGTGAGCTACAGATATATAATTTAGCCAAATGCTGTATTTCTCACAAAATGCTCGAAATTTGTCATTGTCAAATTATGGTCCATTATCCATGATTATCATAATGGGACTCCGAACCTTGATATGATGAAGTTGAAAACAAATGCCTCGACCTTCTATTCGGTGATCCTTGCTAAGGCTTCGACCTCTACCCACTTTATGAAATTATCTACAGCAATAATGACAAATTACCATTAGGCTATAGACTTTAAAAATGGTCTAAGCATGTCTAATCCTATTAGGCAAAAGGTCAAGGATTAGTTAAGCAATACAATTCGATACAAGGCGTCTAATTTAGCACCTTATGCTTCTAGCACTATAGACAATGCCGAACAGATGTTCTCATGTCATCTTTCATTGTCAGTCAATAAAAGCCGAGTTGCAGGGCATAGATATACAACATTTATGCTTTCACATTGTTACTGAATACATCGTTGTGTAGCTTAGATAACACCAGTCATATATCTTGTGGAGGAAGGCATCGAAGATAAGGTTAGGAAATGCTACGCTTCTACAACTAATCAATTATCAATATGTAGTTTGCGGCTTGATAAATCAGTCTTCTAGCATCTTTCTTATCATTAAGGAGGACACCATCCTTCAAATAATATATAAGGGGATCTATCCAGGACTTCTCTCTCGAGCAAGGAGCTAATTCACAACTCTGTAAGATAATTGATAAACTCTTGTATGAGAGAAACATAACATAGAGTTTATCACCTAAATCTAGAAATGCCATACTAGCCAACTTTGATATCTTGTTAGCAGTGATATTCTTACAACTTTGGTATTTTATGAATTAAAAAGGACTAAAATTCTTCCATGACCATTTGTACCATTAGCAAGTACTTGCTCATTTCCTCTTCCTTCATTGCATAATTTCCTTTAACTTGATTCACCACAAGTTATGAATTAGAGAAAACTTCGAGTTTCTCGATAAGGCTTCATATTCTACTTCATTATTGTTAGTTGGAAATCCAAATTTCTAGGAATAATTAACCTTGACCTTGTGGGGTCCTCACAGAATAAGGCCTGCACCACTTTCCCCTCTAGTAGAAGAACTATTGACATAAAGATACTACATTGATCTCTCGAAAATTTCCATACTTTCTTCTTCACTAGTAAACTTGACTAAAAAATCTGCTAGCTCTTGAGCTTTTAATGCCATTCTAGGTTTATACTGTACACCATAAGCACTTAGCTTGAAGGCATATTTCATCATCCTTTCTAAAGAATCAGGTAGCTACAATGCCTGGCATAAGGGTTGATTAGTAAGGACTACAATTTAGTAATTTAGTAAGCTTCAAAATATGGTTTCAACTTCTTTGTCGAGAAAACCACTACTAATACAAATTTTTCAATTTTAGTATATCGATGCTCTGATCCTTACAAGACATGACTCATATAATGGATTGGCCAATGCTCCTTACCATCAATTCAAACCAATAAAAAAAAAGTGCTCAATAATAATTGATAAATATAATTACAAGTTCTCTCCTAAGATAGGTGTTGAGAGTATTGGCAGTAACATAAGAAATTCTTTAAGTTCACTAAATGCCCTCTCACACTTATCCATCTACTTAAAACTCTCAAATTCTTTAAAATTTTAAAGAATTCTACATGTCTATCCACGCTTCTTGACACGAACTTGTTAAGAGCATCTATTCAACAAGTGAGTTGTTGAACCTCCTTAATAGTATGAGGAGACTTCATGTCTCTGATCTCATCAATCTTTCTCAGATTAGCTTTAATATTGTACCTAGTAACCATATACCCTAAAAACTTTCCTAAAGTAGTACCAAAGATATACTTCTACTATTCAACTTCAAATTGTATCTTCTTAAAGTAGTGAATGTATCCTTAAGATCAACAAGATGCCAACCCTCTGTCATACCTTTCACAATCATATCATCGACATACACCTCAACATTTCAATGGATCTGAGACTTGAACATCATAGTGACAAGCCATAGATAAGTTGCTCCAGTTTTTTTTAGCCCGAAAGCCATTACCATATAACAATATGTTCTAAAATTAGTGATGAATGATGTGTGAACTTCATCTTCCTCATCCATTTTGATTTGGTTGTAGTTAGAAAAAGCATCCATAAAGGAGAGTAAAGCATGCCCACCAATTGAATCAACCATCTAATCTATTCTCAATAGGGGAAAGAAATCTTTGAGACAAGCCTTGTTAAGATCCGTGAAATCTATACACATGTGCCATTTGCCATTAGACTTCTTGACTAATATACACTTGACTAGCCAAGTTGAATAAGGCTCTTCTGAATGAATCCTACCTTTAAGTGTTTATGAACTTCTTCTTCTATGGTTACTTGCCTCTCAGGGCTAAAATGCCTTTTTTTTCTATTGAATCACTTTAGCACTTAAATCGATGTGAAGTTTGTGTAACATAACATCTCTAGGGATACTCAGCATGCTTGAGGGGGATTATGCAAATTCATCAACATTGTCCTACAGAAAGTTGACTAAACTTTGATAGATGTCTACCAGCAAGAGTTTCCCTATGTTAATCGTCTTCTTAAGATCGTCTCCTAATCAAAATTTCGTTTGTTTCATCCTCGACATTGTCTATGCCAATTAACTTTTCTTCTAGACAAGTTTAGACTTGAAAAATTTCATCTTGCCTTAACGCCCTTATATACAATGACTTTGCCAACTGTTGATCCCTTTTACACACGTCTACTCTAGTGGGAGTAGGAAATTTAGCCTTGACGTGGGCAATAGAAGGGACAACGCTAAATAAGTGCTGACATAAACTTCCCATTATCAAATTATATAAGGAACAACATTTGACAATAAGGAAATCCACTTTATCCTCTGCGACATAATCATCACTCCATTTTGGATTGGTAAAGAAATTACTCTAGTCATATGAATGGGTTGGTTATTGAAGGTATACAAATCGTAGCTACAGCATTTTAGCTATGCTTTGATCTTTCTTCTTGTCTGATCAAAAGAGTGCTAAAAGATAATGTTAGCTAATCTTCTAGTGTTGACGAGTATTTTCTTAACTTCAAAGTTAGCAATTCTCTCACTAATCACAAGTACGTCATCATAAGGCCTTTGAACACCTTCAAAATCTTCTTCTAAGAAGGAAATTGTGTTTTTAATTTTGACCTTTTTTCCTTAGACATTCCGAACATAATGAATGGCATTAGTCGAGCTAGAGGAGCTTAACGAGCCAATGGCAAAAGGTTTACCTACAATAGTATTAATTATTCCATTAGATGCTCTACCGGTGCTTCCATCTCTCGCATCTTTCTTGGTAATAGCTAGTCTAATAACATTCTCTAAGTCTTCTCATCTCTTTTGAGATGGTCACTCAATATTCTCAACATCATACACTAAAAACTTGCATAAGTACCCTCATTGAATTGCATCATAGATTATGCTCTTAAGTTAGATGCATTTGTCAATGTTATGGCCTTTGTCATGATAGAAATCGCAATACTTATTAGAATTTCACCTTAATGAGTTTCCTCTCATCCTTTCTAGCCATCTCAACACACCTATTTAACAATGCACCTACATTAATATATTTGAAATTGGACGGCTAACAGGCATATGGACCGAATGAGTCAGAATTCATAGCCTTTTTTTCTTAGTGTTACTACATTGGTTATCGTTTGTTCTAAGCCGATCTTTCGCAATTCTCCTCTTATCGCCTTTCCTATCTCCTCTATTTTGATTAGCTTCTCAGCAAGCCTTTATGTTATCCTCTTGTCGAATGTAAGATAAGGTTTTAGCTTTAAACTCAATAAAAGTTCTCAACTTATTTTTGGTGAAAGACTTGAAAAAGTCTCCATGGGGTCTAACACCATCTATAATAGCATTGAGAGTTATACTCGTGTCCAGTTCTGGAATCTAAACCATCTCAGCCATAAACTTAGCTAAGTTGTCCTTAATAGACTCATCTGATCTCTACTTTACCATGTTAAGGATGGAAGAATCCTTAATAAGAAGCTTACTCATAAGAAAGGTTGAAAAAACACTTTTGCCAAATCCTTGAAACACGAGATCATGTTCGGCTTTAAGTATTTAAACCATATACTAGTCACATTCCTTGGTGTTAAGGGAAAAGCTTTGCAAGTCATGGCGTCGCTTAGGCCATGCCGCTTAGCTAAAGTATAGTAATACTTAAGGTGATCTTCAAATCTTTCATTCCATTATCAATTTCAAATTATGGCAACTTAATATGTTGTAGTATCACCTCATCTAAGATTTTGAGGATGAAATGGCTCTTTTTGATTTGAAATTATTTACTTGTCGTAACAGGGGTTCTAACATGCAAGGGTTTAGCATTGTGCATGTCAAGCCTAGTTTTTTCACTCCTAATTTTTTTAAAATTAATTTTCTCTAAACGAATCAGTATTAAACCTTACTTATTTAATACTGACCCTCGACTAGGGTTTAAAAAAAATCGATTTTTGTTTTGAAAATGTATTAGAATCTCTACTCAACTAAGGTCAAGAAAAAGAGTTAAGTTCTAACCAAGTGGATGGAATGGTTATAACTTAGCTACTAATCTAATGATAAAACCAATTTTTTAAAATAGTTTCATAGCATGACATTTGGATCCGGAAGTTATGATCTTTAAACCTTTACAAGTACTATTAACTTTCCAATTTTAACCTTAACCTTAAAAATTACCTTTCAATTTTATAAAACAAATTACCTAAATTAGATGACTTGAATAATCTAAACTAAAAAAGGAAAATTAGGTTTTTTTATTTTTTACCATTGTCTCATAAGTACTTACGTACCCACTATGTAAGATTAAATGTATATAATTCTTTTGTAAAATTTTAGTGGGTTAAGTTTGTTTTAATTTAAAAATACGCCAAATTTACATTTTTAATCCGATTTAATTTATTTAAATAAATTCTCTTAAAAGGTCCTAATCAAGGTTTTATTTCTAAAAAAAAAATCTAAAATAGTCCTAATTTGTAAAGGGCCCATTTATTTTTATTTTGGAAAAACTCGAATTTTCTAAGTATCAAAACAATTTTTATTTCTACCCTATTATTTATTTTTATTTTTACTATATTATTATTTTTTTAGTTACTTATTCTATTTTTATTTATTTCTATTAAACTAAAAAAAAAAAGACTGCTTTTTTTCTTTCTTCTTTTTTTTACTTCTTTTTTTTGTTTTTCTTTTGTTCCTTTTTTTTCTTTCTTTTTTCTCTTTTCTTATTATATTTTTTATTTACATTTATATTCACAAATAAGTAGAAAAAAAAATTTAGAAAACCACAAAACAAATAAAGCAAATGAACAAGGCCAAATCGAAGATTGGATCAGGCATACAAGTTGAGGGTCAAATCGCGGGTCGAACTTCAGATCTGGGTCGGCTCCAATGTCTTCAACAGCAATGACAACGGCAGAAGGGCAGTTCAAGTTGATCTGGTGGCCAAAGCAAGTAGGGAAAAGAGGATTTGTATATTTTTTATTAGGGTTATGGGGGATAGAACCAACTCTGTAACGTTTAGGTGTTGCTTTGGTAGTTGTCGAAGTGAAGGCCAATGATGGAGTTTAAGGTAGGCATTGGTAGTTACTGGAACTTAAGGAGATATCAAGTTAGGGGTTGTAGGTGGTGGCGAAAACGACTAGATGCTTAGCTTTAGATAAGGTCGCGTAGTAGTAGGTATGTGAGAGAGTGGTTTGAAGTGGCGCCTAAGATTTAATGGAGACAAGTTGGGGTTGATTCGACGAGGGTTTTAGAAGCCATAATAGTGACTAGGTTTGGTTTCGATGGGATGCTCAGATTTAGGGGGTTCAGCTATGGTGGTTGGACGCCTCAAAGTTAGTCAAAGAGAGAATAAGCTGAAGAGAGAGAACGTGATCGAAAATGAAGAGAAGGATTTTCTTATCAATGCTGGGTGATTCTATCCCTTATGAAACAAACCTAAGACCCTATTTATACTTTGCTAGATTAACTTAGAAACTCAAGAATCAAGTGAATGCCGAATTGTGAAATTTCAGTTTTTTCTTGATTTTTAGAGCTTGATTAGACCCCTTAAATAGCCACATCTAGACGTGCTTTTTATCTCAATTGAAAGTAGGCTAAGTGTAGGACAAGAATCACTCATTGATCGATATAATTAAGCTTATGATTACTATAAAAAAAAATGAGGCTAAAGTGAAGGGGTCAAGTTTGTTTTGCTGGGGAAAGTGGAAGAAAATATGGAAAAAAGAAGGGAAAGGCAGCTAATGTGGCACTATGTTAGCCACATAGTCCAGTGGCTATATGCTACTTGTCCTCACATGATACGTGGCAATTGATACTATAATGGATAGCAACGTAGCATGCCACATGGCACCACGTTAACTACGACCTAATCTAATGGTGCCACATGTCAGGGCACATAGCATAGTGAACCTCTAACATGTAGTAGTACTGTATATCCTCTAAAAAAAATGACTTTCTCTGTCTCTACTAAGATTTAAACCCCTAACCTCATGCTTAAACCTAACGCCATGGTAATGTACTTATCTGTTAGGCCGTTGACCTATATCTTTTTCATATATACAATTAAATTATACATATAGACTAAATCAGCCTAAGCTAAATTCAAATTTAAACCTAGACCCAACGGTCTCCTTTCTACTTTTATTAAAATTTAATATCTACTCTATTAAAAATTTATTATTTTTCTAAATTCCCTAAATCTTCTTTTTTTTTTCAATTTTTCAATTTTTTTATGACTTTTCAATTTCTAAGGTTTTTTTTTGTATTTTTTAAATTTCTTATTTTTTATGTTTTTTCCAATTTCCCTATATTTTGATATTTTTCTTAGATTTCTTATTTTTTATGCATTTTCCAATTTTTCTAAATTTCTTATTTTTTGGATTTTCTATTTTTTTCCTAATTTAGGACCTTTTAACCTATTCTAAAAATAAAAGGAGGGGAGGGGCACCAAAATGGGGTGTCTATATTGCACCTGTTGTGGTTCCTTCCCCTTATTTTTTTTTTTTTTTAGTGCAGGGGCCAAAGGTCCTATTATAAATTTGACTTACTTTCTCAGTAATTTAGGAGAATAAATCAAGTCATCACTGTTCTCGACATGGTAATTGTTATATTCTTTGTTTTTACTTAGGTGGACATTACTATAGAGGATATTAAGAATCTCTTCATGTTTTTTGCTCAACTCTTGGTTTTCATTGGTCAAGTTGAGGCAAAACTACTCCAACTTAACCAAACGTTACTCATCAATATGCTTACTTCTCCCCTCAAGGTGGTAGGACAATGTACCAATACTTACACTTTTAGTCAATCTAGTTCTTACCATGTAGGTGTGTAAGAAAAAACAAATGGCACCAAATGTTATTGTATGATTTTTGAATGATTTCCTTCTAGCAAAATACAAAGAGTTAAAAGAACCAAGGCCAATCCAGTGTGACCACTCTAATATCTAAGTCAGTAAGCAAATTTTAGAGAAGATTGGATAAGTAGTTGTAAGTTATTAGATCGTTCTTATAGTGCTTATTCTCCTTATTTATAAGTGAATGTTAAGTGTCTGATATAGTAGTTAATTGCATGATTATTGGGATACGTAAAAACCTCTTAATTAGGTACATTCTTGAAATGTAGGAATAGTAGGCAATTATGTAATATAACCAGGCCAAGTGATAACTATTTGTGCTACTTTTCTTAAATTCAAATCAAATA
The DNA here is from genome assembly GCA_024138005.1 of Lumnitzera racemosa. Lineage (NCBI taxonomy): Eukaryota > Viridiplantae > Streptophyta > Magnoliopsida > Myrtales > Combretaceae > Lumnitzera > Lumnitzera racemosa. The sequence goes on from JAMXBC010000007.1 coordinate 59,372,665, forward strand.
CAAATCTATATCAATCATTGTAGTCAAGAAGTGAGTTACTTGACCTATCAGTAGTAAAGTGGTCGAGTGAATTTGATGAATGAAATCCGACTATCAATAGAAACACAAACCAAAAGTAGAAGATAGACAATGTCAAAGACAATATTTATTCAAAAACATTGTAAAAGTGGAAGCTATTTCAAAGCTCTTGAAAATAAGAAAGAAACAATGTTCAAGATCCAACATTCCAAGTCAAGATATATTTAGGCAATAAATCTAATCAAGCTAGGGGATAATTTACTTAATATATTACAAAATTAAATGAGAGACAAATAATAGTGAGAAGAAGATATACTTGGAATAAAGGAGGAAATAATTAAGAATACATCTCAAAGATAACAAGGTAAAGATATTTAACAAATGTAAAGATCATGAAGATTTGAATGACAACAGTTACTCAATGGCTATTACCAAAGAAGGAACAATTTGAATGTTGAAGCTACATCTATTTAAAGAGATGAAGGGAACGAGATCAAAGAGAAGAAGAAATTACATGAGCTATACATTTGAATGATCTAACACAAAGTGCAAGGCAAGCAATTTATGTAATCAAGAAACTTTGAGAAAGCTTTATAAGTTAGATGTGAAGCTTATTAAGATTAAAGATTTAAGCTAAAGTGTAAGGAAATCTATTGTGATCCGTAAATAGAGTAGCTAAAGTCTTTGAACTTAATAGAAGACTATATAAGAGAAAAGTGAGGGATACTTTATAGACTTGTGATTACTTTTGTGATATGATTTAAGGAGGTAAGATAGAGTAATGAGAACTGTATATTTTAGATTTAGTTTCATTCAAATAGTAAAATATTAGGTGTAGAGAACCTTATCCATGGTATTGGGTACTAGAAGAATAAATTGATACCTAATGTGGAACCACTACACCTCGCCACCTGATTCTCTAATCCCTATATCTTTTTATTTTTAGTAATTTGGTACATATTGCTTGATTGATTTGCATTGACACGACTTGAACTAATTAGAAGCATATAAGAACAAAGTTAAAAGAAGAAAATATGAAATAAAAACAAGGTTAAGCTTTCGCATGCAAATATGAACAAAATGCTTTCTTTAGTTTGTAGTAACCAAATGCAAGACGTGAATGGCTATAGATGGATTCTACTTAATCTAAGGATTTCTATTCAATGGAGGATGGATATGTGTCATAAACAGTTTGTATAGAGAATTATTAGTTTAAGAGGCCATAAACCCTATGGGTTTTCATTAACCGAAAGTGAAGTCAGCTAAGTAAGTCCCTAGATAGTCCCCAGAAAAACTCAAACATGGAAACCCTAATATTAAGCCAAAATCCTAGAGGAAACAAGTCCTTAACACTCTAACTATAGCAGTCGCCATATATCGTACAAAAGATTGTAGATTGAATTCCCTTACAATCGACGACCCTTATATACGATACATAAGGCTACAGCTACAGCTACAACTAACTACTAAGAGTGAGCAAGCATAAGCAATATCATTTCATGGTAAATAAATTATAAAAACATAACACATGATCTATTTATATAAGAATTTACAAATAAAAAGTTTGAAACATATCTTAAGTTAAACTAGTATATTGATTATATATTCAACTCTATAAGCTATTAGGAATACTCTATAATCACATCCAGCTCCCACATTGACCCCGTGTAAAACACTAACCTCGGGCATACGACAGCCCAACTCCATAAATAGATCAGCCTAGAAAAGAAGACTACAAGGGTATAAGCTAACTAACTTAATGAAATGATTTCCCTCAACCATACAGCAATTAAGTTATACAATAATTAAGTTCAATTAAATGAATACATGTCAATCAGTATACCAAACAAATACATGCAAGTGACCAGGTACTACATGCAACTCAAATTTAACGCCCTTCGAAATCAAGGTTAGAGATACATCGGTACAATCAAATCCAAGTATCATATTATAACTTATCTCATAACGAAACTCCGCGTTTTGTATTTAAAATGTAATGGTATATCCATTACCAGTTTTATCAAAATGAGTTTTACATATGATTGTGAGTAGGTTCATGCAGCCCTCTCTTACCCCTAAATGAAGGCCTCTAGACTCGACCCTTAGCTAGGTGGTTGGTGTCTCCAACGCCTAGTCATCCCGCGAGCCAGGGTAAGGTCATATTATACGTATGCACTTTATAAAATCTATAGCAATCAATAACCAACCTACGTATGGCCTCTCGCTACCTTCATATAATGTAATTGCCGGAATTAGTTATGTGGTGCATGATTATGCGTGATCAAGTTATCTTTTCTAGTAGAATAAAATTAGGTCTTTTTTATTCAATGATCATTCCAAGTCACAAACAATCAATTCTTAGTGAATCTACTATGCAACAATCAATACATTATTGTAATTTAAAGTAAATTCACCGTTAACAATAATTATTATACACAGGCATAACCCAAACCCATACACATTCATTTATTGATCATAACTTATATTCACTAACTATAAACACAAACAAATATGGAATCATTAGGGAAAACTCACTCAGTCATAATCGACTCAGCAGTTGTAATAATTTGGTGACAGCTTAGGGTCTATATCAAAATCACTTGAGAATAATACAAATTTGTAAGTTTGAGAATTTAAAGTTAAACTAGTATCATAATTTGTAAAGTTTACTTCACTTAGTTACATGAAATTATCGATTCCAGCTTTTTATCGAATCGCGTATAACTTTTTCGTTTTAGCTCAGATCATTATGAACTTATAGTCCATTTTGATCATTTTCAAACATATTTTCTTGTAACGAGGTCCATTTTAGACATTGTGAATTACAGTTTGAATTGTGATATAAAAATATCACAAAATTTATTATTTTAGTTTAAAAATTATAAAATATTAATTTTAGCTTTTTCTTAATATATTTACGATTTAATAATTATTTAAATCATATAATTGATATTTTTATTATTTTAAGCATACTTTTCCTATTTTGAGATTATTATTATTATTATTATTATTATTATTCATTATTCATTATTTTCTTATTACTCATTTATATTTCACGATTTATACACACACATATATATACTTATATTATATTTGATAAATTTTATAATTTTACTTTAATGAGTAATTCTTAATTTATGGTATTATATATATATCTCTCTATTCCTCACGTAATTATGAATTTATTTTATTTAGTAAATATTATTATATTATATATACTACTTACTTGATATTCAGTATATATATATATATATATAGTATTCGGTATACAATATGTGTACTATATGTTATACATATACCATGTGTTATACTCGGTATACCACATATATACACTATATGTTATACATATACTCTATGTTATATATATATATATATATATGTATATGTCATATGTAAATTATGTATATATGAATATATATCTACATATATACTATACGACTACCTATTTATATATATACATATGAAAATAAATCGGTATACATATATACATCCAAAGTGTTTCACATGTACATATATATATATATATATCTAACTTATTTGTAAAAATACTTAATACATATTATATGTAATCTTATAAATACATACTATATACTCCTACCGTATATTATACCTATGTACATACATGTATACATACATATCTTTATACATACATATATATTTCAATTTAATTACTTATGCATACATACATGTAATAGTAATGTTATATTTACTAAAATACAATACAAATACTACATATATATATGTACATACTACATAATATACATCTATACTTACAAAATAATTTTACTTACCTATTATTTTTATTTTTTTTCTTCTTCTTTTCTTCCTTCTCCTTCTTCTTTTCTTCTTTCTTCTTCATGGTTTTGGTTGTAGTTTTAGTTTTTCCATAATTTTTTTTTCTTCTTTTTATTCATGTGTAACTTCTAGATTTTCTTCTTTTGTTTTCAGTTTAGTTGATTTTGTACTGTTTTGTTTGCATTTTTTTTTTCTTCTTTATCTTCATGTGTCCAGCAATTATCAAGGGAAAAAAAAAAACAAACAAAATTCTAACCTAATATCTACATTAATGAAGATAGGACAAGCTAATCATTTCCAATTTTTCTTTTATTGTATAATCAATACTTGGCATTTTAATTTGATCACATGGGTTGCTATGTTTCTGATTTTTCTTGTTTTTGTAGGATATGGTAACCAAAGGAAAAGAAGAAAAGAGAAAAAGAGAAAAAGAGAAAAAGAAAAGGAAGAAAATAAAAATTAAAATAAATATATATAATTTTTATAAACATATAAATTATAACAATACTCATCATAAATTAATTTTGAAATTTTGTGAAAATTTATCAATTTAATTAGTACCCGTTTTAATTATATTTTTTTACAAGTTATTGTAGCGATTTCGTTAAAATTTTATGCAAATAAGCGATTTAGTCAATAATTGCAATCGACTATAATTATATCACTATTGAGTCATATTTAACTATTTTATAGGCTTATAGTTATAGTTTTAGGGTTTCAATCAAATTTAGGTTCAATTTTGATTAATGGTACATAAATCAGTTTTAGGATTTAAGTATGCGATTTAAGGTTTCGATCAATTTCTAGGGTTTTGTTATCAGTGTTATATTTAATTTATTAAACTTCATAATCTTTTATTGTTACTAGCCTTATCAACTTATTACACAGTTTAAGACACTTGGACTTAAATTAGGGTTTAGACTATTAATTTTCTAGGGTTTATAGTGACCAAAGCTGGACTCTATCCTAAAAGGCTCAAAATAAGTTATTTAAGAGGCCGACTAAACCTTAAGGCCCATCTAAGACATCCACTATAGGCTTCTTAATGAGTTAAAACATTAAACTTAAAAAAAGAGCACATTTAGGCCCATATGGGCAACACCAAGGCCCAAGGTAAAAATTTAAAGTATTAGGCAGAAAAAGTTATCTTAAAATACTTAAAAAGAAATCCAAAATATTAAGTGCATGACTCAAGACCAAAAGCTATGCCCAAAGCCCTAAAGTGACCAAACTTACACTTTAGGCCCATGAATTTGTAAAGCCCAAACTAGAACCTTGCTAACCTAAAGGCCTAAAAATGACTTCACCAAATGAAAGAACACTAAAAAATGATGAAAAACGACTATAAGATCATTAAAAACAAATTTAAAATGAAGAAGTTATGCCCGAAATACAAAAACAATTAAAATAGGAACTTAAAGTAAAAAAGTATAGATAGTTAGTATAAGTAGCGTACTTATATAATTTAAATGTATTCTTTAGGTGATGAGGACTTTAAGTTTGATGCAATCAAGAACTACTAAGATTGTTAGATTCCATGTCAAACTAAGTATGTTGACCCCTATCTTGTCTTGCTTATAGGTGTAGTATAGCACACTATTTAACCATATATATGCAAGAAATAGATATGATTAGGGTAAGGATTATATACATGTGTTTGATTTAGATGTACGTGCTTACTAAGAGACAATAATATATATGAATTACGAATTGGATGATGCATTAATGATTAGGGCCTTGGATTATCTCTCATATATATATTTAGTTAGTCACATGTGAAACTAAAATAATGACTACTCAATCTTAATAAAAACTGGCTATGCATTGTAAGTCTATGCATTATCTATATAAGGCATTAGCACTACACAATGGAGCGAGAGCTCATGCATTTTGGATCAAGTATTATTATTATATGTATTATTGATTCATACAATATACCCATGCACCATGTTCTTACCTCAACCTTTGGGATCTACTTTACTCTAGAGAGTACTACCCTCTACTTGAAGCCAAGCCGTATTTGCTGCTTTAGGTTCACTACAAAAGAGATGAACATGTTTGGTCGATAGATGTAAAGACTTGAGTCTTGATGTGCCTAAATACTTCCTAACTTAGGTAATGGTGGGCGTAATACCGTACTTTACATAATCGTTACCAGATTATATACGATGTTGCATTTCATATGCTTATCTACATTGCATATGCATGTCAATTCACTTACTTTTTACTTGTTCGTTAGTAAGATAAGAAAGTTACTTACTAAGCTATTATTGCCTACCCTCTTATGGATTATTGTTATAGTAAGATCTTTGCTTGGTGTTTGGTCACTAGATACCTAAGGTTAGTACTACTAGCATAGGGATCATTAGTGAGAAGAAGAGAGTGCAAGTAGTCACTTATGTGTTATTTGGACTCTCTGAGCTTATTTACATCTTTTAGTACGTTGAGTAGCATAGACTACTAGTGTTATTTTATTTTAGGTCTGTATGACTTAAGTTAAGGCAAACCTTGAACCCCACTTTTATTTTATGTCAAATTTGATTTTATAGCTTAACATAGATTAAATGCTTTGTTATTACTTTATACTGGTCTCCAAGTAGAAGTCAAGATTATAAGATGCCTTATGTAATGTGCTAGAGGTTCTCAATTAAGAACGATACTTGATCTTAGATCTTTCCATAGTACACAACAGTACTGCTACAACTTAACCACCACCCCCTCCCCTCCACCAGGTTGTAACAGTATTTAAGTAAGATTAGAGCGCAAGTTAAATAAGTTAAAAATTGACCCTAAACATTTAGGAAACCTATCAAATGAGCTGAAGGGGGTAGAACCGGGTTAGGATGTTATACATGAACATTCTTAACTTAAAAGCATAATGAAACCCTAATAGTAAGAAAACCTTTGTGATTCTATAAGGACTTTCTAAATCTTGTGGAGCAATGGCTTGAATTCTAGATGGATGAGATGAGACATTCCATGTCTATCAATGCTACCTTCCTTTACTCTATAAGGATCTTGTCCTAGAAAGAGAGCCTCAGAGTCTCATGTCTATCAATGCTACCTTCGTTTACTCTATAAGGATCTTGTCCTAGAAAGAGAGCCTCAGAGTATGAGTACAATGCCATTCTGATGGAGGAGCAAACTTAACAACCATTGGAGATTCCAACGACAAGAGTTACTTATGGATTTGGATGTGCCAATTTACACTTATATAGAGTTCGTCCATGTCTTAAGGCACGAGTTATGGGTTAAAGGGCTTACTGGACTACCCCTAAAGGTAGCTTTTCTAGTTTGTGACTCTTACTAACTCTTAGCCCAAGCTTTTGGTGAGTGGAGGTAGGTTGGGCATAGAGTTATTTTTGCCATAAACTAAAAGGGTGACTACCCATCCCTGTTAACAATTGACATCGAGTGGATTGCAAATGCTATGTGGGAGGAGATGGAGCTAGAGTATGGTATGCCAATATCATCAAATGATGAGACTAATGTACTAAAAGACCTAATGCTAGAGGCCTCCACTCCAATCATGGTAGAGTTAGATGAAGATGATCAGGATTTACCCCAAAGTGAGGTTCCACCTAAACATATACCCCCGATAGTACCGGGTGATGTTCCCGACCATCTTATTGAGTAAATTGATAAAGGAGATGAGATGGAGATTAGAAAGCCTACCCTTGAACCTCCCTTACTTATAGTAGAGGATCTGAAAGAGGAGGATTGGCTAAAGTTTTCAACTTGTTCTAATGTAAGTTCTAATGGTGATAGCTCTAATGAATCAAATGAGTCTAGTTCCACCGATGTTAATACTTACATTGAGTTTGAGAGTGTTGGGGTTTATTTGACCACTGACCCATTAATGTATTAGATGTTGATGTACTATCACATGAGGTCACCAGATTTTAGATGTACTTGTCTTGATTTTGTACTCTGAGTTGTATTGTGATATTTGTAAAACCTTAGTGAGTTGTTAGACTATATTTAGACATAGTATTGGTGGAGAATCACCCACTAGAAGTGATTACCACATGGTGTAACCTCATTATTATCGGAATTAATGAAATGAAGTGTTTTACATTGTTTAAGCTGTAATGTATTCTCTTGTGTCATGGATGTAAATTTGGAAATTGGAAAGTTCTCTATATTGAAAGCTTACTAAATTGCTTTTTTACCTTAGAAATAGTTGAGGACAAGATAGACCCCTAGTGAGGTGAGATCTTCCAGCAAATCCACTAAAGCAAGATCCCTTGAGAGATAGTAAAAAGGAGGTATTGGCTACTATACTTTATAAGAGGGATAGGATGCCCCTAACTCCTATTCCACTCCTGTGCTAGTAGACAAGGTACCCCCACCACCATTACCCTCTACAAAGCAAGTGCACTTAGCCCTTATAGCACCTTCGGATCCCAAGCCTCAAGGGTATTTAATGATAAAGTTCATTACAGGTACCAAATACTTTGATGGGACATTATGAGTATCCTATGGTACTTATATGCTAAGACTTCATGCTAGGACTTAGTAAGAGTCAAAGAAGAGGACAATTAAGGGACCAATCACATGGGAAGTGTTTAGGAGAGAGTTTATTGCTAATTATTTTCTTGAGACATTGAAGCTATAGTATAATAATGCCTTTCTCTCTATCCAAAGGGGAAACCATACCATAGATTAATATGAGGCTGAGTTTAATAGGTTATTGTAGTTTATTAATGAGGACTTTCAGGTCAATGATAGGTTAAGGATGTAAGTCTTTGTTAAAGGGTCGGATTCTAACACCAAAAGTCGTGTGCGTGAGTTTTAACCACAAGACTTTAAAGAGGCTATTGAGATGACCTAAAAAATTAAGAGTGCCAGGAGTTTTAAGGATAGGTTAGAGAGGCCCAAAGTGAACATCTTTGGGAAAAGGCCTTTTGAGAGACCCAGTTTCACTAAGAAGGGGGAAGAAGATTATGTAAAGTCATAACCATCAACTAAAGCTAAGTATGATAGGTTCTAGATCAGGATCTAGTATAGTTAGATGTTAAAAGTACAAAGGAGGACATTACCTTAAAGAGTAACCCCATCTTTAGCGAAAGTGTTTCTTATCTGGGAATGGCAGTCATCGCATAATCGAGTGTCCTAAGAGAGCCACCATAACTTACTTTATGTGTAAGTAGATAGGATATATTGCTTCAAATTGCCTATAAAAGAAGGCTACACCAATTGCCTAGCTAACTCGCCTCATGGCTCTACTTAATCGCCCAGCAACTCATAGGTAAGCAAGAGGCCTAAGATCCATATAAACTAAAGCAGGAGCATCTACACATGATAGGATCTATAACTTGAAGAACGAATGGGACTATGTAAATGTTGGACTTAAGGAAGATGCAGTTGCCTTTAAGGAGGGAGATACTACATCAAAGTTGTTAAACTCGTGATTCTACCTAAAATCGTTAGAAGGTTTGTAAAATCAAAATGTAGAAATGTAAATATCTATAGCTTATGTAAAATAACTTTTAAAAAATACGAATATACTTATAGTAGTTATTCAAAACTTAAAATACATAATGAAAATAAAAAAAAATGAAGAAATTAATTTTTTTTTCCACCAAAATTCTTAATATATAATCTAACATATATGGAAAAATGACAAATAAAGTTGAAACTAAACTTTTTCCCATTTTAAAAAATATATATAAATTAAAGAGAACCAAATACTTGAACTCATTATAAGTTATTGATGGTATAAAATAAAGTATATAGTTTTCTTTATAAATTTTGTTATTAGAGTTGAAACTTAGATAAAAACTATGAACATAAAATAAGAGATCGAAAAAGAAAGAAAAAGGTAAAAAAATTGGAATAAAATAGGACAAATGTTGTAATGTCTTAAGAGTTGAAGGCTTATAAAAAGCTAATTGTATTTTTTTTCTTTAATTTTTTAATACTTAGATATATAGAATCAATAAACCCAATAAAAAAAATAAGTTTTTATCGATTTTATATGTAAACTCAGTTAAAAATGTAAGTTTCTATACAAAAAAAGATTCTATACTAGAGTTAACTCAAAAGAGTCATCTAAAATCGTAAACTTGTAGAATCGCATAAGTAAAATCGTGATTTTAACAACTATATACTACAGACACTAAACTTATTGCAAGTACGTAACTTAACTCATGACTTTCTTTTAATGAGAATAATGGCAGTTACAAAATATGGGATAACGTAAAAGATAACCAAGTGGAATTTAAAGAGAGTTAAAAGATGCCTTGTAACTAACCGACTAAAATAACAAAGCTATGATGGTTCAGGGAATATCTATGTTTTCAACTTACTTATGTATGCCTTGTTTGATACAGGAGCTACCTACTTCTTTATTATGCCTAAGGTTACTAAGCAAGCAAGACTACAAGTAGTGGCTATAGAGTCAAGCTTCAGGATTAAAACCCCCATCAAAAGTGTTATAGTAAATTAAGAGATGGTAAAGATCTACCCTTTGAGAATTTGGAATGGTGAATCTTGTGCTAACATGATGGTGCTTGAGATGAATAAGTATGAAGTCATTCTAAGTACGAGTTGGATGTTAACAGTAAAAGCTAAAGTAGATTGTCAAAGCAAGGAAGTAGAATTTGAAACTTTGAATGGGATGAAGACTACTTTTAACGGAGATTCGACCATCAATAAGCTAGGAGAAATATGCACACTTAAGTTAATTTTGGAAGAAGGATTCTAAGTTTCTGTGGGGATCGAATTAAACACAACTAAGACTAGCAAAGAGAAGCCCTAACTAGAGGAAATTAAAGTACTTAATGAGTTCCTCGACATTTTTCCCGATGAACTTTCAAGATTAACATTTAAGAAGGAAATTGATTTTGTCATTTATTTTTTACTAAGCACCTAGCCTATATCTAAAGCCCCTTATAAGATGACTCTAGTAAAGCTTAAAGAGTTAAAAAAGTAGTTACAAGAGTTACTTAACCAAGGATTCATCAAACCTAGTATGTGACCATGGGCAACACCAATACTATTTGTAAAGAAGAAAGACAGGTCTATGAGATTATGCATAAATTACCAAGATATAAGCAAGGTCACTATCAAGAACAAGTATCCTCTATAGTAGATGGATAACTTGTTTGACCAGTTGAAGGATCCTAGAGTCTTTTCTCAAATTGACTTGAAACCCAAATACCACCAATTAAGGATCAAGTTGGAAGATGTTCCTAAGATAGCAATGCTTTATCCTAAGAGATAGCCTAAGAGTAGCTGAAGAGAGCTCCTGATCCGACCATAAGTATCCAACCCCAAATCAAGCTGACTTCTCTTCAGAAGAACTAATTGGTCATCGACCTGGACCACATCATGTCAACCCTTGACCATAAGCATTACTCTATTTTCACCTTCCTTATACCATATTTATCCTATCCATACGCTAAGCAGTACGTATCTTCTAACATAGTATTCTAAAATGATTATTTCTTTTTCACATTAAATATTTTTTATCTCTTTTACCCTTTTTAGTATATCTTATGTAACCTAGTTATAAAATACCTTTTTGTTTTTTCATACATGTAAAGTAACCCTAGTGGATGGGCATATAAACCTTAACTTTCTTATATGCGAAGGACAATCATTTTTTATCAATATTAGATTAATCGAGTATCCTCTGAGCAACCTTAGTATTCCTGTTACCCTTCGACTCTTATCTATTCCTTTTAGTAAGGAATAGTAGCGAATGATCCTTCAATTCGGACTAGTGTGTCATATCTGGCAAATTGTAAGTCGAGTAAAATCAAGTGGTGCTTCATATCCATTCAATGCCTACCCGAATTTTACTAGCTTTTCTTCTATTTCTTTTCACTTCGTTTCATTGTGGTGCTTATCCGTCTATGTGACCCTAAAGATGCATCAGCTTCACTGGTATTAGAGCATAGTTCTAAAAGGAAGTATGTGAAGTTGTAGTGAAGTTTTGGTTCCTTTACTATTAGTAGCTAATGTATTTCTTTTGTAGCTATGTAGTGTATTTGTGTAGTAGTAAATGTGGTTTCATTATTATTCTGTTCTTACTATATTTTTCATTACAAAAATAGAGTAAGTTTGTTTCTATTTTATTTGAGTGACTATCAGGTATTAAAGTTGTTGGCAAGTTGTTAACCCATTTGAGAAGTACTATAACATGTTCGATTCAAGTATTTAGGGTGTTATTGGTAACCAGAGCAGTGGTGCTCAACCTAGTCATAGTCATAATGGTAGTGATACCTCAAAGTCAATTGACAACAAACTTGACACACTCACAAACCTTGTTAAAAGTCTAGTTACTGTAATGCAAGTTAACAAATAACAACCCCAAGGTATATAGCAGCAAAACCCATAAGAAAACGCTTTTGAGAGACACTATGGCCAAGGTAATCAAACCAATTGCCCAATTCGACCACTATAAGCTAGAGGATTAGTAGACTGAGCTGCTAGACAAAGATTAGAGTTGAAAGAGATCGGGGAAGATGACAAAGAGTTGGGTATTGAAAGGTTTGGTGAAGAAGAAGAAGTTAATTATTACCAAGCACATGGATGAGGAAGCCGAGTCTCTAGAAGGCTAGATAATGTCAAGGTGCAAATCCTGCCCTTCAGTAGAAATGGAGATGCAGATGAATACTTAGAGTGAGAAGGGAAGGTCGAGAAAGTATTTGAATGTTATGAGTATAAGGATGCTGTCAATGTATAACTTGCTGCATTGGAGTTTACTAGGTTTGCCACTATATGATGGAAGAATCTGAATGTTATGGGTATAAGGATGCAGCCAAAGTAAGAGATGGAAGATGAGGTTTTAAAACTTGGGATGAGATGAAAAGGTTATTAAGAGGCAAATTTGCGCCCGAGACTGACTTATAAGATACATTTGCAAAGTTGCAGGAGCTTTACCAAGGAAGCCGATCTATTGATGACTACGTGAGAAAGTTCCAAATGTTAATGATCCGAGCTAACATGAAACAGTTAGAGGCCCATACAGTATTATGGTTCATTTGTGAGCTCAAGTATGAGATTCGTAATATCATAGAAGTACACAGATTTTATACCTTAGAAGAGGTGATCAAAATCACTCTGAAGGTGGAAAAGCAAAGGAGAAATATTTTGAGTCTGCTTAGGCCGACATTCTTACGAGTCCCCATATCGCGCCAACCTATTCAAGCCGAGTCGGGGAGGCCATGCAGGGCCAAGGATAAGAATGACTGACCTAACAACAGCCAAGGAAACTAATAGAGCCAAGATGGTCATTTAGGCTGAGTCGAGGTTAGGCTAACCCCAAGAGTATATGAGAAAGAGAAAACCTCCAGATGGAAGACTAGTGAGGTAAAGTGCTTAAATGCTTGGGCTTTGGACATATGGCCATTGAGTGTCTGAACCAACGCATCATGGTACTCCGAAGAGAGGTAATGGATAACACTAACGAGAGCAAGCTCAAAAAGAAGATGTTCGAAAACCCAAGGCTGAAGAGGAAGAGGAGACTTAAATTTATGCTGACCAGGGAGAAGTAACGACCCTAGTCTTGAGACGAGTACTAAGTTCCTTATTGAATCCTGAAGAGGACTAGAAGGAATATTTATTTCATACAAAATGTACCATCAAGGGACATTTATTCACCATTATAGTGGACGGAGGAAGTTGTACCAATGTCATTACATAATCCTTTGTGCAAAGGTTAAGGTTGCCGACTTCAAAGAACCTCCGACCCTACAAACTGCACTAGCTTCATGATCAGGGTGCCTTACACATGACCGCACAAGTGACTGTACCATTCATTGTTAGGAATGTGTATAAAGACGAAGTAGTTTGCAATGTCATCCCTATGGGAGCTTCACATCTATAGCTTGGACGACCTTAGTTATTCGACCAACATGTTATTCATAATGGGAATAAGAACACCTATGCCTTTGTTAAGGATGGAAGGAAGATTGTATTGTAACCCTTAACACTATCCTAAGTAAATGAAACCCACAAGCAACTCACCCGAGCCAATAAAAAGAAGATCTTAATTATGATCTAAAGAGAGCTCCAATTTGCTAAGAAGGTTAATGAACCCATGTTTCTATTGGTTAGGAGATTACTGGAGATGAAGGATTTAGAGAATGTCCTAAAAGAGATCTAAAGCTTACTAGATGAGTTTTCTTACCTAGTTCTAGAAGAACTACCTAGAATACTGCCACCAATCCAAAGCATAGAGTACTATATTGATTTACAGCTAAGCATAACCCTACCAAACTGACCTATATACAAAATAAACCCTAAGTAGGCTATAGAGCTAAAGAGACAAGCGGACGAGCTCATAGAGCGAGGATATGTGAGGGAGAGCATGAGCCCTTATGTTATACTAACTTTACTCATTTGAAGAAAGATGGTTCATGGTACATGTACATCAACAGCCAAGCAATCAACCAAATTACTGTTAAGTACAAATATCCAATGCCAAGGCTTGATGATATGCTAGATGAGCTTCAAGGCACCAAGATATTTTCAAAGATTGATCTATGAAGTAGGTACCATCAAATTCGTATGAGACTAAGAGATGAGTGGAAGACTACCTTTAAAACTAAGCATGAATTCTACAAATGGTTAGTTATGTCGTTCGGGCTTACTAATGCACTAAGCACATTTATGAGGTTAATGAACCATGTGATACACCCTCTAATCGAAAGATGTATGGTCGTGTATTTTTATGACATACTGGTATATAGTACCAACCTAAACGATAATGTTTAACATCTTCGCGAAATATTTAACATTTCACAAGCTGAGAAGTCATATAGGAATGTGAAGAAGTGTATGTTTTGCAAAAAGAGGTGATTTTCCTAAGGTTTGTAGTATCAAGGGAAGGGATCCAAGTAGATAAGTAAAAGATTAGAGCTATTTTGGAATGGCCAATGCCAAAGAATATCACTAAGGTTTGAAGTTTCTATGGCCTAGCTTTTTTCTATAGGCGATTTATTAAGGACTTCAATACAATAGCTACCCCCTTAACCGAACTGATAAAGAAGAGTAAAGGATTTAGGTAGAACAACCAACCTGAACAGAGCTTTAGAGAGTTTAAGGAAAAACTCACCTCGGTACCTGTCCTATCACTACCAGATTTTAACAAGTCCTTCGAATTAGAATATGATGCATCAAGAGTTAAAATTGGTGCTATCTTAATGCAAAAGCAATGACCAATCACCTACCACAATAAGAAACCAAGTGTTCCTACCCTAAACTATTTTGTATATAAAAAGGAGTAGTACTCCCATTTCTGAGCCCTTACTATTTAGCAATACTATCTGCTATTACAAGAGTTTGTTATTTACACTTACCACGAATCATTGAAGCATCTTAGGAGTCAAAACAAACACTCAAAGAGATAAGCTAAGTGATTGGAGTTTTTGGAAGTGTTCTCATACATCATTTGACACAAGAAGGGAAGCGCAAATATAATCACCAATGTTCTGTTACGATAGGAAACTTTACTGACCAGTTTGTAGACAAAATTATTAGGATTCTTACTCATCATGGGGCAATATGTTGCTGACCCTCACTTTAGCCTAATTGTTGAATAGTACCATGAAGGAGTAGCTTTTAGTGGATATTATCTTAAGGATGGCTATCTATTCAAGGACTATAAGCTATGTATTCCAAACTGCTCCACGTATGAGCTACTGATCAGGGAAACCCATAGCGAAGGATTATCAGGTCACCTTGGGGAAACTAAGACCGCTAGTCTATTGAAGGAGAACTTTTATTGGCCAAGTTTAGACAAGGATGTCCATAAAGTGGATAATAATTGTGAAGTGTGCAAACGTGCTAAAGGGAAGAGAGAACCCCATGGAAAGTACATGCCACTGCTAACACTAACCTTACCTTGTGCTGACCTCAACATGGACTTTATCCTAGGGTTGCCCCGGACATCTAAAGGGAAATATTCTATTTTTGTTATAGTAGACTGCTTTAGTAAGATGGCACACTTCATTCCATGCCATCAAACTAATAATGCCCTATATATTGCTAATTTGTTTTTGTAGGAGGTTATCCGATTATATGGGGTACCAAAAACTATTATCTCAGATCAAGACACAAAATTTTTTAGTTATTTTTGGAAGACTCTTTAGAAAAGACTTGGAACTAAACTTGTATTCAGCTCTAATAGCTACCCTCAAATTGAAGTGGTAAACAAGACGCTAGATAATCTACTCAAAGCCATTATGAGAAAAAACTTGAGGGATTAAGACATGTACCTCCTAGTTATAGAGTACACATACAACCAAACTGTTCATAACACTATTGGGAAGACCCCATTCGAGGTCATCTATGGCCTTAACCGCACTATTCCTCTAGATATAATCAACACCCCAGCAACTACTAAAGAGAGTTAATCCGGAGTCAACCAAGCCCTAGAATTGCATGAGTTATACCAGTCTATAACCAGGAAAATCACCAAGTTCAATCAAAGATAGCAAGAAATTGGTATCTAAGGCCGTCGAACTGTTTCTTTCCACTTAGGAGACTTGGTATAGATACATCTCAGTTAAGAATGATTCTAATATGAGACAAAACAAGCTATCTCCTCATGTTGATGGTTCATTTAAGGTCTCGAGGAAAATATACCGCAAAACTTACCAAATCAAGTTGCTTAATGACTATGGAGTTTCTTCCACCTTCAATGTATCTGATTTGATGCTTCACCAACCAATAGAAGAAAACTCAATAAGCACCCCAAAAGAAAGAGTAAAGATCGCTTCAGATTTGAGGACAAATATTTCTAACCCTGAGGTAGATGATAAGAATCAACCCTTTAGACAGATCACGCACAGCCAAGCTAAAGGACTCCAAGGACTTGTTCGAAGGATATTAGCTCTAAGCCATGGCCAAGATGGGGATTCCTATCTCGAGCTGATCTCCTGTCAACCTAACTATCAAATCCTTACATGCATCAGATTCACCCATATTTAGCAATAATGATTTTTCCCAAGAGACAACCTAAGAGTAGCCAAGGCAAGCTCCTAATCCGACCACAAGCATCTGACCCTAAATCATGCTAACTTCTCTTCAAAAGAACTAATTGGACCTCGACCTGGTCCACTTCATTCAACCCCTGACCACAAGCATTACTCTATTTTCGCCTACCTTATACCATATTTATTCTATTCAGATGCTAAGCATCACATGTCTTCTAACACAGTATTCCAAAATGATTCTTTCATTTTCGCACTAAATATTCTGTCTCTTTTACCTTTTATAGTATCTCTTATGTAACATAGTTGTAGAATACCCTTTTGTCTTTTCATATAAGTAAAGTAATCCTAGTAAATAGGTATATAAACCCCGACTTTCTTATATACAAAGGACAATCATTTTTCATCAATATTAGATTAATTAAGTATCCTTTGAGCAACCTTAGTGTTCTCGTTACTCTTTAACTCTTATCCATTCCCTTTAGAAAAGAGTAGTGGCAAGTAACTCTTTAGTTCGAACCGATGTGTCATATCTAACGGATTGTAGGCCAAGTAAGATCGAATGATGCGTCATATCCATTTGATAGCTGCTTGGATTTTTCTAGCTTTTCTTCTATTTCTTTTTGGTTCATTTCATTATGGTGCTACTCCATGTGTCTAACCTTGGAGACGCATCAGTATTGTAGATTTCAAGGGAACATAAGTTGTATGCCAAACTTACTAAGTGCGATTTTTAGCTGAAACCATATCATAGTTTATTATAAGAAGTAGTATCTTAAAGGAAGAAAAGTTTATATTAAAAGCAAAAGAAAATAATAGATATAGAACAACAAAATGAAGGAAGAAAAGAAAAGTCTAAATATAGAGTTAGTAGAAGAGCTAAAGTAGATATACGATTTAAAAGCAAACGACAGATTACATCAAAAGATGAATAATTTCTTAGAAACATAGCAAAAGCAAAAGCAATTTACAAGAGCTTTCAAAAAAGAAAAGAAAAAAAGGGATGATCAAGAACCATATTGCAACATAATTATATTTGATCAAGACAAAGAATTATTACTTAATATATGATGACAAAAAAGAGAGATGATTACAACAAGAAGGAAACATTTTTATTCTAGATGAAGTAAAGAAGGAAATAATTGAAATTACATATCAATTACAGCAAGGCAAAAATATTTGATAGAAGAAAAGATCTTGAAAATTTGAATCACAATTACTTTACCTAAGAAGGAACAAATGGACATTGAAAGACATAATTATTTAAAGAGATAAAGAACAAAAGAAAAGAAGAGAATGAGACAATAATAAACCAAATGAGAACAAAGAGCTTGATAAAGTTTTGCATGATCCTATATTTAAGAAGTATGCGAATTAAAGTGTATAATCTACTATTAGATTGAGACTTGAGCTAAAGTATGACGAAATCTATTATATCCTCATAAGAGTTATTAATCTCTTGAAAAATTAGTGAGAGACCATCTAATAGAATAGTGAAGAGACATCGTAGACATATAATTATTTATGTGGTTTGAAATAGGGAAGTAAATCAAAGTTAGGGGAACCGAATACCTCATATTGACTTCTTTCAAACAATGGAATCGCAAGTGCGAAGTACTTAATCCTTAGCATTGGGTGCTGGAAGAGTAAATCAACACACAAGGTGAAACTGTTATAAATCATTAGTTAATTTTCTGATCCTTGTTTATTTATTTTTCATTACTTTGCTTCATTCTTGAATGATGGATTACATAACAATGATTAATCAAAAGCATATCACAAGAATTAAAGATCAGAGATAAATCAAAGGAATACATTAAGTATCTAGTTATAGGGAGATGGAAAGTACAATTAGTACATATAGCCAAGTAATGGAGTAACTTATGATTAGTTATTAAATATGACATGGAAAGTGCAAACCAAAATTTTAAAAGCACCGAATTTTGATACAAAAATTCAACAATAGTATACTAAGTTTAATTTAACTCGAAAAAGTATAGATTATAACTTATAAACATACATAAAATCAAGTACAAAATTTGATTTTAACCCTTAAAAATTTGGAAAGATATATGTTTAGCAAATATGTTGTGATTTTCCCACTTTAGGGAGTAAATGACTATTTTTATAAGAACCAACAGCCTAATATAAATCAAAGTATAAACTTTACTCAGATATATGTATGCTTCAGTTAATATACTAAGACGTAGACCAACTATAAACTTTGCTCAATGTAGATCAAAAATCTATAACAAAAAAACCAATTTATTTATGTTGATATAAAGATCATAGGAATGGAAACTCTTCATGAAGGTAAAAGGCGACATTAGAACTTTACCTACCTTACATCTTTACTCGCAAGATATGTAGTATATACATAATACTCATAAAAACTATCATGGCCATTTAAGCATATAAAGGAGAAAACTCAATACATCAAAAAATATGATGTGGATTTGTCATAGAACTTTAAGAATGGTTGCAAAGGCTTCTTTAGATTCACTTTCATCCCTCTTTAAATGAGAGAGTGAAATGTATTGATAATTGAAAGCAAAATAATGATACCTTTCAATCAAAATCAAATTTTCCTTATGCTTTTTATCTACTTGTTCCAATAGAAAGAGAAATAAATTAGACAAAAATCAAATATAAGATAGTAACTCAAAAGTCAAAGAAAGTGATAAATGAATAAAATAAAGGACAAAACAAACTAAAGAAAGAGATAATAGCATATTTATTCAAAGGACGTAAACATAATAAACTTTTTTATGGTAAAAGCTTATAAAATATGCACAAAATATCTTGGAATAAACATATTAGTATTGATATGAAGAAACATATCCAAACTACTTCCTTCAAACAAAATTTTGCAAATAAATATACATGTTGAAAACAATCAATTGAACTACATGTTTTTCAAGGCAATGGGTTTCCATATATAGCTTTTAATAATTAATAGAAAAAAAAAATTAAGGGGAACTTTTAAATTGCTTGAATAAAAAATAAGACTCTTAAAATTAACATTTATTGTAACATGATTTATGGATAGAGAGTATACAAGTTTAACATCCAACTACACATCATTTTCTATATCATCTAAAGATTTGTACAGCACATTCTTACCCTAGGCACACATATCAAGGCCCTTTTGATGTATTTGTTCACTATTTCCAGGCCGTAAAGCCAACTACCCATTATGTATATAAACATCTCAAACATTACATTAGCTTTTTCCAAAATTGTTTGTACAAAGAAGCCTTAATTTAGTCATCTTATGCTCTAACGTGAAAAGATAGATTTTGGAAATTTTTTGAAATTACACTATAAAAATAGTAAAGCCAAAGTAAAAATAATACAAGAAATGAAATATATGGTGCACACAAAACAAAATAATCATCAATACAATAAATGAAAAAAGAAATTAAGAATATTCACCATTACCTAAATTATTCATCATATGCAAATTCCATATCAAGAAAACTAACATCAATTAAAACCCTTGAAAATTATATAAATACCTTGCAAAGAGTCATCATGACTTTTCAAGTAATACTCCTATAAAGTCATGTGTAAAAGTGAAGTTGAATTCAAGAATGTGTAGTCCAAATCAATGATCAATTACAACTTCTTATGTAATAAAAAAATTCTACGTCCAACTTCCATAATCGAATATCACTAGTAAGCCATAGTTGCTACAAACAATTTTGCAGCAATTAATCGAAATAGAGACTTATGAAAACCTAAGTGTAAACAAGCATATAATAACTAAGAAATAAGAACTTTTTTTCATTTTAAAAGATAGGAAAATAAGAAATATTAACTTGAAATCAATTTTTAACTCTAGGCACACTAAAAAACTCTATTTACCAAACATTATACACATATTCTTTCAAAATCAATGCTAACATATATCTAGCTCTATGGATTTTCTAGATAACATAGCATATAAAATATAGCGTATCAACAAAAGCAAACATAAAGAATCAAGCTCTTCACAAATAGTAATATATATAATCCAAGTCCAAAAACAACACAAAAGTCATATCTCCCCTTTGTGTCATGGACTATTAGCCCAATTTTGCTAAGCCGACTCTTTTTTTCCCCCCTTTTGGCAACTTTTACTTTTAGTCAATGTTAAGACTTTGAGTTAGCTTTGACTACCTTAAACTTATCATATGATCTCTTATCGGAGTAGCTGGTTGTAATCAGTAGACTAGAACTCTTTCTTTCAAAGTATCATCTACTTTGTTTTAGTATATAGCATGGTTTTTGTTAGTCCCATTTAAAAGTTAAGAGCGAATTGAATTAATTGTTATAAATTGAAATTATTAACAATGAAAAACTTTAAAAATTTTTACAAATTATGAACCCCTCTAACAATTGTGAATGGCATTAAATAATTTTACAAAAGTAACAACAATAAAATAAAAGTGTAAGGAGAAGAAGATCGGGCAAAGATTTTTATAGAGGCTCTGTGTTATGCATCAATCTTCTCTTTCAACTCTACTATTGAGGATCTAATCAACTTCACCAGTTGCTCAACTATATCAATCAATCATTTTTTAGAGAATATAAGCACTTGGTCATCTCTACCCATCTCATTAGCTTCTTCACAAGCCAAACACATGATACAGCTAACAATTACTTTCTCAAAGTTACAATAAATCCTCACTCAAATGAAGTATCAAAATAATGAGGAAAGAATATTAAATCCTCTAAATTTTAGCAAATGTAAATGAAATAGCAAGGAGTAAAATTTTCCGTGCACAATTGAGGAATTCTCTTTTACATAATCCTTTTTTCTTGTATATTTTTCATTGGAATGCTTCTCCATATATAGATTTCTATCCAACATATATGATTTGATTTTTTGCTATTTTTTCTTTTTTTAATGATTGTTGAAGCTTATTGAAACTACCTTGTTACACTATCCTTATCAATTTAAATTTGGATAAACTTGGATCCATGCAAATGATTTGTTAATGTCTTTGAGGTGAATAAGTTGTCGATCTGATCTTAAGTCCTTTAAAAAAATATTTAAGACAATCCCCAATGATATTATTCTAACTTTAGTGGAACAACTCAATCTTATTACCTAAATATATCTAACTAATGCAGCTAAGTCTTTACTTATCCAAGAATTCTTGTTATGTTCATACTTGCTCAAAGTTAAGTGCAACCTTCGATTGAAGCCTCTATTAGACCTTTTAATGCTCTTTTACTAACTCAACCATCTACTAAAGCTTCTACTCAAATTTATGCTTCTAACTTAACCTTTTACTTAAGCTTCTACAGATGTTTCTTCAAACATTAGTTCAACTGAACCATCTACTAAAACTTTGATATACATTCTTCCATTCATTTTTCAAACTAAAGGCTTCCACTAAAACTTCTAAAACCACCGAAAGGCGAGAATCTAATCTGCTTATCCATTAACCTTCTACTAGAATTTCTACAACTTTAGTTTCTTACATATTATCAATTTTTAGCTTCTACCAAAGGTTCTACAGGCCCAAAATCCTTCAAATGTCATTTTATCAACCTTTTACTACAACTTCTACACTTTTAATAACATGATTTTTTCTTAACACTTAATGCACATATTAGCAATCTTTAAGCCCCTTTATTATCATCAAAACCAAAGTAAGAGAGAACTTAATGGTTTTGTCCCTTGGTGCAACAGTTTTAAAGGTTACCCATCCTAGGATTAACTTGATCTAAACATGCTTAACTTTGAAATTCTAGTAAACTCTAAGCCGCTATACTAAAAGATGCCTCAATGATTAAAGTTCATATAAGTTAACCTTAAGCAAGGTCATTGACTTTACTCACAAGAGTGCAAAATCAAAACTCGATTAGTTGGATTGAATTTGGATGCATAGATAATACATCTTGTTTGCTTCATATATGGCAAGTGAGTCCCTAAAATCGCTTTTAGTGCAACAATACTCGAATTTAAGACTTTCGGGAAAACTTATCCGATTAAACTCAAATTTTATTATTAAGTTAGAAAAATTAGTCAAAGTGACTTAGTAATGTTAGATTTTAAAAATAATATCCTAAAAACCAAATTTTAGCTTTAAAAGTACAATTATTCAATATAACATAAAACTCGTCAAAACCCATAAAATCGAGCTTAAAATGCAATGAGACCTTAGAGATAAGTTATTTAAATTATAAAAGTAAATAATATCGTATGAAATACTATATGAATATATATATATTTATGAATATACTCGGTATATATAATAATGATACTTATAAATTAATCCAAATACCTAAATATATATAATAAGTGATAAATTCACAAAAATAAATAAAAAATATATCTTAAAAATAAAAGACCATCAAAGAAACATGATTATATGCATATAGTTATTCATTACGTGTATGATATAAATAGGATATATACCCTTATATTAATAAAACTATTAAATATTAGTATATTATATAGAAAAACACCAAAAATGCATCAAATCTTATCCAAGATTCATCCAATCAATTGGGAATTGCTGGATCTACACGTGGTAGCTCATAAACCATCCAAAACGATGAATCAAAAGCAAATCAAAGATAAAAAGACATCTACTACTTGTTATTTTCTTAAAATAACAACTAAATAAATAAAAGAAATTACTTAATACTTAAGAAAATTACAAACAAACCTAGACCACTATGAATAGGACTCTTAAGAATAGATTACACATTTTAGACACATAGTGCACTTCAAGAAAAATTAGAATAAAATAGGAAAAAGAAAAAGAAAAATAAGAGAGAAAGTTGCACCCATTACGTTACCAACCTAATCAACCACCTGATAACGAACCCTACTGGCCACTACTAGCCCACTTAACACACCACCCTATTGACATCTACCCCCAACCACCCCCACCCCGCCCCCACCCCCCCCCCCCCCCCCCCTGCTCCCCCCCGCCTCCCCTTCCCCACCCCACCCCTCCACCCCCTTTCTCACCATTAGAGTACCGATAAACTTAGGTTTTAAAAATCTACCCTATTTTTCCCGATTTTCAAAAAATATATATTAAATTAATTAGGAAAAATATGAAAAAATTTATTCTTAAGTTATTTTAGATGTAATTTTATTTTTGCAAAATTATGAATATTTTATATATTTACTTAATAAATGCACTATTCATCAAAATTTTCAAATTTAAAATAAATGTATTAAATGATGTTGTTTTAATCTGAAAATTTTTATGTAGATTACATATTACATCTATTTTATTGCTATGTAGCTTGATTTTTATTTTATATATATTTAGTATTTATTGCGTTTTTAGGCCCTAAAAATAGCCAAAAATAGGGTAATTTGTGAAGTAAATTGATTTTAGGGGAAATAATTTATGAAATTGAGATCGAATTAATTCCAAATGTTTCTAATGTTGTCAAGACATGTTGAAATTAATTTAGTGTAAAAATCATATTATTGTCTAATTAACCGTGATTTAAGGCAAAAATGTGATTTTAAGTATGTAGGTGATAAAGCCGATTGCAAGAAACAAGTTAGTAGTTGAATTCCATATTTTTTTTTTAATTTATAGAAATTTTTGTGGAATTATTTAGTAATCATAAATATTTACTATGAATTTCCCTAGTTAAATAACTTAAATTAGTAATTGGGACATGTATTTAACAATAATATGTTAAAATATATTAATTATTTGATTAAATTACAATTGAACATACTTTGATCAGAAAGGATTACTCATTATTTTGTGGTATTTCATAATATTATCTACATCAGGTTATGATATATGCATGCTACGATTAGATATAATTTATCATCTTTATTGCAAAATTATGTCAAAATATATTTTATTTATATAATACAATATCTTATATTGCTTGCTATATAAGCTTTATCTGTATACTAGGATTAGAAATGCCCTTTAGAATTACCTTTTGAAATGAATATGTAATACATACTATCAAGTTCAAACGAACTCAACAATACCAATTATATTAAAATTGGATAACTTTAGATAATAAAATAGGTATTTTTCAATAATATTATGGAAAATATCGTCTTACAACAATCTTTTCATAATTGTAATGTAATTTAATTAATGAAATATATGTTTCAATACAATCAATATACTATAAGTAGTAATAAAACTACGTAAATCTATTAATATTAAATAATTTAATATAATGTATATAATAGATTATAATACTTAAAGTATATATATATACATATAAGCAACTTTATTAAATAACAACATAAGTCGTATCTCAACTAAGTTATATAATAATACAGAAAACTAGATAAACCTTAACATTTCCGTAAATCTTATGAAAAACTAAATATGAACTTTAGTGTTTATAAGACTTCTAAATGAGTGAAGCACTAATTTCATAGATCTATTGGAGTGAGCTTCAAGACAACCGGGATTTGTGAAGACTAAAGTATATACTTACCTGTAGTTGTAAGTAGTTGATTATGCGTATGCCATACCTATGCTTAGTTACTATAATGCTGATTAGTAGTTGAGCAACATGCTTTACTCTATCGATTGACCTTATTTGGTGTTTAAAGAAAACCAACCAGTTCTTTTATAAATTAGATCTTCTTTAAATCGACCAGTATTAAACCCTTACCTGTTTAATATTAACCCTTAACTAGGGTTTAAAGAAAACCAATCCTTTTATATTTTGAAAACGTTTTAGAGTCACCACCGACCAAAGTTGGGAAAAAGAGTTAAGTTATAACCATAGTCATTAGTCTTTTAATAAAAACCGATTTTGAAAAAAACGGCTTTTAAATAAGAGATTTTGATTCGAGGGTTATGATCTTTAAACCCTTATGAATACCATTAACTTTCTAATTTTAACCTTAACCTTAAAAATCATCTTTCAATTCCATAAAACAACACTCAATTATTAGTTACTCTAATTGGATAACTTAAGTAGTCTAAATTAAAAAAGGAAAATTAGGTTTTTTTTTCTTAATTTTTTACCATTGCTTCATAAGTGCCTATATACCCGTTATTCAAGATAAAAAATACGTAATTCTTTTTGTAAAACTTTAGTGGATTATGTTTTGTTTTAATTTGAAAATTCATCAAATTTACGTTTGTAATTCAATTTGATTTATTTAAAAAAATTTCTGAAAAAAGGTCCTAAATAAGGAATTTTTTTTTTTGAAAAATTCTAAAGTGCCCGAATTTGGTAAGAATTTGTTTATTTTTGTTTTGTTTTTTAAAAATGCTTTTCTAAGTGATAAAACAATTTTTTTTACTCATAAACCTAATTAATTATTTTTTATTATTATCTTATTTATTCTTTTTATTTTATTTATTTCCACTATACTAAAAATAAATAAATAAACTATTCTTCTTTCTTTTTCTTTTCTTCCTTTTTTCTTGCTTTTCCCTTTTCTTTTTTATTTCTTTTTTCCTTTTTTTTATTTTACATTTACATTTATGATAAATAAAAAAAAACTAAAAAAACAACAACTAAATAATCAATAAAAAAAAAAGATAAGAGAAAATGGACTTCGAATGTAATTAGGCGCACAAGTCAAACTTGGAGCAAATTTTAGGTTAGTTCAATAGGGTTCAAGTCGATGTTTGGGTCACCCCAATTTCTCCTTCAACAGTAGTACGATGGGGTGATTCTAAGCAATTCAAGCAACAATTCGAGCAGGGAAAAGGGGATTTGTATGTTTCTTGTTGGGTTTGGGGGGTTAAGCTTGATGCCAAGGTGGTTAGAGGTTGTTTGGGCAGTGGTCAGAGATGAATGATAGCACTGGTTTTAGGTTGCGTACGACATGACTGCTAAAGGCAACTGGTTGATTGGGTTAGGGGTTTTCAAGGTTAAGGAGAGTCGTGGTGGGATTGTTCTACTCTAATGCTGTAGCTAGGGTAGTGCTTTGAGGAGAGAGAGAAGAGACGGTAGCGTATAAAGAGAGAGTGGTTGAGAAGAGAGAGAAAGAGTTCGTAAGTGGTTTTTGAAGCTTGTTGTGATTATGTATGTATGTGTGTAACGAATCTAAGCCCCTTATTTATACATAAATCAACTTAGAAAATAAGGAAACAAAAAATCAAACTTGAATAAAATGTCTAAATTTTTGGTTTTTTTCCAATTTTGGAGCTCGATTTGAATGCATTTTTCACTAAATCTGGATGCGTTCATTAGTTCTATTCGAAGTAAGCCAAGCTGTAAACAAGATCAAAGCACAAAAACCATGCGTTTATGTATGGAATTTGTACCAAAATTGGATCCAAAGTGAAGGGGTTGGGCTATTTCGATTAGGAAAAATGGAGGAAATCATAGGAAAGGGAGAGAAAAAAGAAGGAAAGGAAGGAAAGAAGGGCTGACGTGATGCTACGTCAGCCATGTCGACCAACCACATGTGCTACGTGTCCTCATGTAACACGTGATAGTTGACATGGCATACTTCGTGGCGCCTCATCATCCTATATCCAACCCAATGCTATCATGTTTTAGGACATGTAGTGCAATGAAATCCTGATACGTGACAGTTCTTGATCAGCTAAAAAATAAGAAGACTTTACATGTATTCACTAAGATTCGAACCCTTAACCTCTCAGTTAAACCTAATGCTATGTCTAATGCTCATCTATTAAGCCGTTGGCCTGTATCTTATTCATATATGTAATTAAAACTAGGCAAGTTTAGGCTAAATTCAAATCTAAACTCAACCCTAATAGTCCCTTTCCTCAATTTATTAAAATTAAAAATCTATTCTATTAAATTATTACTTTCTAAATTCTATAAATTTTTTTCTAACTTTTTTTTCTAAATTTTTCCAAACTTATTTCATTTTTCCATTTTTTGTATTTTCTAGATTTATTATTTTTTGCATTTTTTCCTATTTTCCTATTTTTTGATATTTTGTCTAGATTTCTTGTTTTTTCTACTTTTTCCTATTTTTCTATTTTTTGTATTTTTCTAAATTTCTTTTTTTCTTTAATTTTCTATTTTTTTAATGTTTATCCTAATTTAAGACCCCATACCCTATTGAAATAAAATAAAATAAATAGGGTAAAAATTGGATATCTACAATTGTCCCTCTTTATAGTAAAGTTTGAACAAACTTTACCACAAAGACAAAAAGAGACTATTTTTGCTTTAGGGAAGATAATTAACTAGCTATCTTAGATTCAATCTAATGGGAATTTGATGAAAAAATGAAACCTAGTTATACCTCTCCAAGCTTACTAAACTGGGCAGGAGTGTCTCCAAGGGATAAGTAGCCCTACATTGGAATTGATCTAAAGAACTTGTCCGTGCCTCTATAGCCGTACTAACCTAAGCGGGAGTACCTCTTGGGATCTCACAACCCTAAGTTGGGATCAATCTAAAGAACCAAGTGGTGTCTCTCTAAACTCAGTAACCTAGGTAGAAACGTTTCTCAAAGACTAGCAACCTTAAGTTAAGATTGATCTAAAGAACCCGGTCGTACCTCTCTAAGCTCATTAACCTAAGCGAGAACATCTCTTAAAGACTAGTAACCTTAAGTTGGGGTCAATCTAAAGAACCTGGTCATACCTCTCTAAGCTCACCAACCTAAGCGGGAGCATCGCTTAGAGACTAGCAACCCTAAGTTGGGATCGATCTAAAGAACCTGGTCGTGCCTCTCTAAAGAACCTGGTCGTGCCTCTCTAAACTCACTTAACCTAAGTGGGAATGTCTCTTAAGGACTTGCAACTCTAAGTTGGGATCGATCTAAAGAGCTTAGTCATGCCTTTTTAGGCTTACTAACCTGGGCGGGAGTATCTCTTGGGGACTAGCAACCTTAAGTTGGGATCGATCTAAAAAGCCTGGTCATATCTCTCTAAGCTCACTAACTTAGGTAAGAGTATCTCTCAAGGACTAACAACCCTAAGTTAGACTCAATGAAATGTCTTATGAGCTTATTAAGAGAATACTAGTGAAGGAAAGTGCCCTACAGGCTTGCTAAAAAGAAAATGATGAAGGGAAGTGCCTTATAGGCTAGCTTGAGAGGATTTGGTGAATAGAAATGCCTTATGGGCTTACTAAAAGAACTTAGAAAAGAGATTAAGTTAAGATTGTGCCTTCAAAGGTTGGCTAAACCCTAAATATAGAATGTAAGTGCCTTATGGGCTCAATAAAAGATCTTGGTAAACAAAAACGCCCTATGGGCTCATTAAAGATCTTGAAGAGAGTTGAATGGATGGAGGGTAAGATAACCCTTTTGAGAGTTGGCTAGGATTAAACTTGTCCAAAACACTACCCGATTTGAGTAAAATATTTATAAATAAACCCTTTAGTGAAAACCATTTACATTAAAAAAGACATTGGGGATGATTTCCTTCATTTAGGAAGAATGGGAATGACCCTGACTATTGTAGTCGACTTTTTTTTAAATGGATTGGAAAGTTACCCACTTAAGCTGACATGGACTTAGAATAAAAAGTACTTTCCTTCTCTTTTTCTTTTTCTTTTTCTTTCCTCCCCTCCCTTTTTTTATCACTCTCTTTTCTCTCTTATCTGTTTTTTTTTTTAGTTTGCTAATGGGTAAAGAACCCTTCCTTAAAAATCACATAGGGCCCCTTATGTTCCCCCTAACCTTGATGCCAAGCTGTTTGGTGGGGCCTTGTGATTTCAAACACCCTCTTTCCCTTTTTTAAGGAAAAGGTAACTCATGACTAGTTTAGTTGAAGAGGACTTCCTAGTAAACTCTTGGCCTAAATTATACTCTTGACTACATTTCCAAGATTATAATCCATTTTGCATGTGATACGGCTTGATCAATCAATTAAGTCTTTTTCGGTTTAACATTATGAATTTAGGTTTTTGGTCTAAAGGTTTCAAAAGGGACTAATAAAGAAGCCTATTCTAAAAGAAATATTAATCCCGAGTATATAAGTCAAGAACCTTGGGAAAAATTAAAAATATAATTACCCCGGTTTCAAAAATAACTTTTATTAAAGATAGATTACCTTTTAAGATTGGAAGAGCTTTTATTGTATTTTGGGTGGAAAGGCTTAGTGTGATTCAGCATAAGAGAGCCTTTAGAGTGGATATAGAGATTTTGGGTTTCCAAGCTTAAATTGTGATTTAGAGCCTTATGCCTTTAGGGCTATTTGAGCTTTAACTTTTGATTCAATTTAGCTTACCTTACTAGAATATGATATATCTCTTAAGGCTTTTGACTTACACTTAAGCTCAATTTTCCCACCTCTTTTCTTCATCTTTGTCTTTTCTTTTTTGTTATTATTACTTTGCCCCACTGTTCTCTTTATTGTTCTTTCTTTTCTTTTGGCTCTAAGAATGTTTGTCTTTATTACCAAGTTTTTGCCTTTTAAGTGATTATAGGCTTAAAATCCATGGGTTTCTACTGTATGAGCTCGAACGAGGTAAGTATAAGTTTGAAGTGTTTAAAAAGGATATGGCTTTTCTTCATTTCAAAAGAAAAATAACTTATCAAAAATAAAAGTTGCTTTTAAATTTGACATCACTGAAGCAAGCACAAACCAATTACATCCATCTCTCCTCATCAATGACCTTAACCTCCAAATTACACCATCGTAGGGTGGTTCTTGATAGGGTTTGAATTTAAAAATTCTTCAAATGGGTTCAACGAGGTGAACAAGAGATGATTGTGTTTAAATTTTGAAAATGAATGCCGAACTTTATTTTAACCTATGTATCACATTCAAAGTGGACCTCTTTTGAAGAATGAGTCCAAAGTATCCTCACCATTATGTCGCTCACCTCGCAAAGTGTTTCAAGTTAGTGTGTGGAAAATAGTTTGCCTATTTTCATTCTAAACCTTTTAAAAGTAAGTTATCAATTTCTTAAGGAGGAATTTATTTGCCTAAATTCTAATAACACTACAATCATTCAATTAAAAAGGCAATAAAATTATATTATTCTAACTGTTACAGACTTTATTAAAAAACAACTTTCTTTATCCCTATCTTTACTTAAAACAACCCCTAAGCTTATTAGATGACATTGGTATACTCAAAGGGAATGAAGCTTTAGGCGACATAGTTGAACTACTCCCATGACTTGAAGAAGGGCCGACTTGTTGTAATTCTGGCTGAATGACTTTTGCATCAACCGGCTCTTGAATCTTATTCTTCAATCTCCAGCATTTTTTTGTAGAGTACCCCTTCCAACCCATATGATAGTCACATTATGCATCTAAGTCAAAGTTATGTAGTTTATAGTTCAGATTAGGGGCTTCGCAAGTTATAATCCTTACTACTTTCAAATGATGAAAGATTTGGATAATTGAGATCTTCAATCGAGTGAATTGTCCCCTCTAAGTCCCTAGGGCTTGTTTTTTCTCACTACTCCTTAGCTTTTTTCTTCTTGGGCCTCCTTCATTACTTAGGCTTGTTGACATGCGATTAGTATTGAACATCGGGTGTTGAAATCCTCTAAGTATGGAGCCCATTACCATTTATAAATCTATAATACTCTTTTGTAGTGTGGCTACCTTTTCGTTCATATTTGAGAGTCTCCTTTCTAGGCTTGAATTTTGGGATATTTAGAGAATGGTGATCATTAGGAACAAAACCTACCATTGTTGGGCCATTTGATGCATCATCCTTTCCAAGGAGGTGAGTCTTTCATCAACTATGTAAATCTGATTGGAAGAATTCTTTACCAATTAGTAACTTTTCTTTTCTTTTCTTTTCTTTCCTTCTCTCTCTCTCTTTTTTTTTTTTTTTTTTTCTGAACTGAATCTCTCCTTTTTAAGAAAAAAGAAAAGGAAAAAAGGAATATAAGGATAAGACTTATCTACAAGTTATGAGAAAGGAGTAAAAAACAATCTTAAGGGACCAAGGGGCTAAATATTTTACAAACTTATAAGCAAAAATATTCTAAGGATGTATTAGAGAAGAGATTAGAAAGGGTTAAAGTAGAAGGGAAAAGGACTTAAAAACTTAAGGACATGAGTAAATAGAAACTAATGAATATTTACAAGCAAAATGCAATATGAAGATGATGTGGATGCATAGAGGGGAGTTAGCAAACTGACTACGATGTGGTAAGAAAAAGATTTTTGTTGCATCTTTGAAGTTTCCCTTACATTATTCAAAAATTCGTTACAAATAATCCTTAAAGTCTACATCTTCTTTTTCTTATGAAGTCTTAGCTTCCCTTCAATCTTATTTCTTTTCTTCAACTCAGTTGCCTTAATCCATCTAGTAACCTGGGAGATATCTTCATTATGGAACTTTTGGAAAGCTTTAACCCAATAATAGGTAGCAAAACCTTTGGGAAGTTCAATGACAGCAGCAAACGCATCAATGGGATTCATCCTCTAGATGTATTGCCTATGAAGGAAATCAAGTTTAGGGCTTTGAGTATGGCTGATAAACTAAACAATAAGTAAGGTTATATTAGTCTTTAATTCTCTATTCTTCTCTTCCTATAGACAACTAAGTGGCCTAGCTTGTGCTGCTAGTAGTGTTGGGACATAAGATTTCCCTTCTAAAAATTGGGTCACAAGTTCTGTAATCCTATGATGTATGTGAAATATCCCATCAAGAAACAAAATAGTTTCAAATGTTACCAAGATATAGATATTGATCCTATATTGTTGCCAATCTTCAATGCTACCACAGAGGAGTTTCTGGTTGTAGCTGGACAAAGTCGTAAACCAAGTAAAAAGATTATCTAACTTAATAATTCTCCTACATAGTTTAGATTCACGAAGGCCTAAGAGCTTTTTGAAAATCTTTGTAAGGCTAACTATGATATCTGGGATATATTTTCTATTTCCAATAGAAGGGACTCCTAACAAATAGGAGTATTCTTCAACGATTAGGCTTAATCGGCATAGGTTAAAGTAAAAAAGACTAATTTTGAGGGTTCCAGAAGTAAACTAAAGCCCATACCATAGTGACATTAGTTTAGACTTTGAGTAAAGAGAGGATAGACTTAATCTTGTCTTCAATAAATTTCTGGTGGTTTGGATTGAAAAACTAAAACCATCTTTCAAGTATCCCCATAAGCTCTAAAGGCTTGTGAATATGAACTTCTTTAAAAAGGGCTTATGTAAGAAAGAACCTAGCCATTTTCTACAGAAAGGAACTATCTTATTTATACAGGGATTACATCGATATTTTAAAGGAAAAAAACATTTACAGGAAAAAGATTAGGAAACTTCATAGATTTTTTTTTTTAGTTTTGCCACATAGTATCAATTTGCCGATTTTGGGAAAAAGGTTTATGAATGCAATTAAGGTAAGTTCTAAAAAGGTCCTTAAGTTGTATAACCTCACTTGTTAAAGAATATAGCTCGAGCTTAAGTAAAGTAACCTAATCAACCTCAAGCGGTGGTTGCACCACAGCACCTAAAGCCTACACGATGGCCCCCCTCTTGAAGTCCTAAGACGGCCTGCGTCTGATCACTTCTACCCTGCATCTTTGATGTAACAAATGACCTTCCATATCTAATGCATATGGCATGATAATAGTATAAGCATGAAGTTAATAACAGATAAATAGAAGTTGAGAGTGAATTCTAGGAGAAATACAGGGAAAGAAGCTTCAAGTTTTTTTCTTTTCTTTTCTTTTATAATAATGTCACCTTATTAGGTTTCACTAAACCTTGAAGAATGTATGCAAGAAGGGTGGGTTCTAAAGGTCTTTAAACTTTGTGACCTCATGCGTTTATGAAAAAAATGGTTCCTTAATCACATTAAAGTTTAAATGGGGTAGCCTAATTAGCCCTGACCAATGGTTGCCCCACTATACCTAAAACTTACATAATGGCTCTTGTCTTAAGATCCTAAGATGACCTGAGTTTGAATATATTTACCATGCATTCATGGTACGAAAAATAAATCCCCCCCTCCTCTGCTAAAACAGTTAAATACATAAAACCAAACCTATAAAAACATTAGTACAATTATGATACAAATAACAAAGAACGAAAAAGTAAACAAATTCCATTAAGGTAAGTTTTAGAGATTAATTTTAATTTTGGAAAGTTAAATAGCTAACCTTCTTAGTAAGTCCCCACTAAGCTATCAAGCCGCCAAGCTATCTAGCCTAGTTTTTCTCCCCTCGGTTCTTTTATAAATTAGATCTTATTTGAACCAACTAGTATTAAACCCTTACCCATTTAATACTAACCTTCAACTAGGGTTTAAAGAAAACTGATCTTTTTATATTTTGAAAACATTTTGGAATCATCATCCAACCAAAATTAGAAAAAAAGAGTTAAGTTATAACCAATAACCAATTAGGTAAATTGGTTATAACTTAACCACTAATCTTTAGATAAAAACTAATTTTGAAAAAATGGTTTTTAAACAAGAGATTTGGACTTTGGGGTTATGATTTTTAAACTTTTACGAATACCATTAACTTTCTAATTTTAACCTTAACCTTAAAAATCACCTTTTAATTCTATAAAACAACACTCAGTTATTAGTTACTCTAATTGGATAACTTAAGTAATATAAACTAAAAAAGGAAAATTATTTTTTTTTTAGTGTTGCCCCATAAGTACCTACGTACTCGCTATTTAAGATCAAATCTACGTAGTTCTTTTTGTAAAACTTTAATGGTTGGGTTTTGTTTTAATTTGAAAATACGTTGGATTTATGTATTTAATTCAATTTGATTTATTTAAGAAAATTTCTTAAAAAATGTCCTAAATAAGGAATTTTATTTTATTTTATTGGAAAAATTCTAAAGTGCCTTAATTTGGTAAGAATTCATTTATTTTTGTTTTATTTTTTAAAAACACTTTTCTAAGTGATAAGACAATTTTTTTTTTATTCACTAACCTAATTAATTTTTTTTATTATTATCATATTTATTCTTTTTATTTTATCTATTTCCACTATACTAAAAATAAATAAATAAACTTTTATTTTTTTTCTTTTTCTTTTTCTTTTCTTCCTTTTTTCTTGCTTTTCCCTTTTCTTATTTTTATTTATTTTTTCCTTTTTTTATTATTATTACATTTACATTCATAATACATAAAAAAAACAACAACAACTAGATAATTAATAAATAAAAAAAAAAAAGATAAGAGAAAATGGACTTCTGATGCAGTTGGGTGTGCGAGTTGGATCTGGAGTGCATTTTAGGTTGGTTCAGTTGAGTTTTAAGTCAGATCTGGCTCAGTGTTCAAGTCACTCCAATTTCTCCTTCAATAGTAGTACAGTAGGGTGATTCCAAGTAATTCAAACAACAATTCGAGTAGGTAAAAGGGGATTCGTGTGTCTTATTAGGTTTAGGGAGTTAAGCTTGATGCCACTATGGTTAGAGGTTGTTTAGGTAGTGGTCGGAGATGAATGGTAGCAATGGTTTTGGGTTACACATGACGTTGTTGCTGGAGGCAAGTGGTTGATTGGGTTGGGGGTTTTCAAGATTGGGGAGAGTCGTAATAGGATTATTTTGCTCCAATGTGATAGTTAGGGTACTGCTTCAAGGAGAGAAAGAAGTGACAATGGCGTGTAGAAAGAGAAAGTGGTTAAGAAGAGAGAGAAAGAGAGTTCGTGAGTGGTTTCTGAAGCTCGTTGTGATTGTGTGTATGTATCTGTAATGAATTTAAGCCCTTTATTTATACACAAATCAACTTAAAAAATAAGGAAACCAGAAATTGGACTTGAATGAAAATGTCTAGATTTTCAGTTTTTTTCCAATTTTGGAGCTTCATTTTAATGTGTTTTTAACTAAATCTAGACGCATTCATTGGTTATATTCAAAGTATGCCAAGCTGTGAACAAGATCAAAGTATGAAACCATGCGTTTGTGTATGGAATTTATGCCGAAATTGGATCCAAAGTAAAGGGGTTGAGCTATTTCGGTCGAGAAAAATGAAGGAAATCACGAGAAAGGGAGAGAAAAAGGAAGGAAAGAAGGGCTAATGTGACACCATGTTAGCTTTACCAACCAACCACAATGCGCTCCATGTTCTCACATGACACGTAACACTATGTTAGTCTGCATCCAACCCGATGCTGCCACATGTCAGGATATGTGATGCAATGAAATCTTAACACGTGACAGTTCTTAATCAGTTGAAGAATAAAAAGGCTTTGCATGCCTTCACCAAGATTCAAACCCCTAACATCCAAGTTAAACCTAATGCTATGTCCAATACTTATTCGTTAGGTCGTTAGCTTGTGTCTTGTCCATATATACAAGTAAGACTAAGCCAACTTAGGCTAGATTTATATCTAAGCCTAAGTCCAATGGTCTCTTTCCTCAATTTATTAAAATTAAAAATCTATTCTATTAAATTATTATTTTCTAAATTCTATAAATATTTTTCTGACTTTTTAATTTTCTAAATTTTTCCAAACTTTTTTTCATTTTTCCATTTTTTATATTTTCTAAATTTCTTCTTTATTGTTTTTTTTCCTTGTTTTTCTATTTTTTTATATATTTTTTAGATTTCTTGTTTTTTTTTATCTTTTTTCCTATTTTCTTTTTTTTTTCTAAATTTCTTTTTTTTTGTATTTTCTTTAATTTTCTATTTTTTGTGTTTTTCTTAATTTAGGACTCCTTATCCTATTGAAATGAAATTAAATAAAGAAGACAGAAATTGAGTATCTACAGATGTGTTATGAATTGGTTGATCACCACTAATTAGATTAATTAAAATGCGAGTTTGGGTTACTATTGTTGATATGGTTCATGAGTTTGGCTTTTCCTTAAGGTATATATTGAGGTTTTGGTTGTTCATATTATAAGTTTAGAGATTATTGTTCACTATATATGATGTTATTTGTGCTTATTTAGTAAGTATTGTAATATTGGATTAAAAATATATGCAATTATCGTTACAATTTTTGTGCAAGTTAAAATCGTATCTTTTACTTAGTTGACTAAAATCATGTCTTAAAGGTACTATTTCAATTTATTTGCTTAAAATCACGTTTTCAAGATAATATTTCAATACAACGTGAAATTGTGACTGGAAGACATGATTTTGAGTATCAAAATTTAGGGATTACTTTCTTAGAGGTTGGATTTTTAGAATTTTGTAAAAGATTTTACTATTCATTTTCTTTTCCCTTTAAAACTCACTTTCTTCTTCAATTCTCCACAATATTCAAACACCAATTTTTACTTCACTTCCTTAAATTATCCCTTATCAAACATAGGGGTAATTTAATAATTTTATATTATATTTCTCTATGCATTATTTTTAATTAGTATTTATGAATATGTATTAATGTGAGTTCATTTTCTTCCTAATAGGCTAAGAAAAGGTAGTTGTGTATTTAATATATAGAAAAGAGAATAATTAAGTAAATAACAAATTTGATGGAATATTAACCCTATGCTTAAAATCAAAAGTATATAAAAGTTAAAAATGAAGTTTATATCAATCATTAAACTTGTTGTATAACAATATTAATAGGTATTCTATTGATACTGTGATAAGATATATAGAATGAAAAGAATACGACAAAAGCCTTTATCTTCATAATATTAGCTATATTCTGTAATCTTTATCACATTATCTATATTTTATAAATAATACAAATTAATTTCTCATATAATACTTAATGAAAGAAAAAATAGCCGTTTAACAAAAAAAAAAAAAGAAAAGAAAACATAAACAAGTTTGATGGGTTGAGAAGGTGATACCTATTTGATAATAGGATAAGTTTTCATATATAGGGTTTTGAAAGGAGTTAAATGGAATTCAATTACTGTCTATGATTAATTTGAGAGCGGTTGGATTTACATGTCTAGTTATGACTGCCGCTTAGGCTAGCCTTTACTTTTATTTTGAAATATCATTTACCCATTTCCGATTGAAAAAATAAAATAAAATAAAATAAAAGGACATAAACATGCCACAGCGAAATGCTGCAAGCCGGAGGGCTCGAGAGATAATTTTGCAGGGTTCTCCATTTTCTACTTCAAAACACCTTCTCACCTCCTTCTCTGTATCTCCTAGGGTTTATCCGTTCAATTTTACACCACTCGGTTCCCTCAATTTCTTCTCTTTCTCTCGAATATCCTTTTCCGTTTTCTCTCTCCTCATCAGGTATGTATTACAAATTTGCACGTTTAATGTGACATGACCCAAATAAATATGATGCTTTAACCATAAATTCTTTGCCATTTTTACAATGGCTATAGGTCCTGTAACTTCAATACTTCGTAGTCATGCTTCAAGAAATAACATTTCTAGGTTTAAATCCTTACTTTTATATTATAGATGTCATTATAGTCAGTTTAATCAATTGGAGGCTTTGTTCCCTCCATTTAGCAAATCAAGTAAGTATTTTGGTACACCAAGTTTCAGCTATTTTCCATGCCCTAGAAGTTTAGGAAGTTATGTTGGGTTTCCAGTGAGACATTGTTCTTCTTTAAGTGAGAACGAGGATGGGATCGGTGAAGTTTGGAAACAGTGTGATGGTGATGTAGAAGGATATGAACTTGATGAGGTTGTTGGTGATTCTGCACATGGTGATAGTGAAGATTGTTTGGATGAGGAGGGAAACGGGTTTGGTTTGATTGGTGATAGGGTTGTTGTATTAGATGAAAATAGTGTGTGCGATGATGTTCCAAGTGTTGGGGCAGATAGTATTAATAGTGGTGGAGATGGATGCTTGGCTAAAAATGTAAATTATCAGCATGTTGGTTCCCGGGATCCTGTGGAATTATACAAGGAGGTTTGTAATTGCTGCCGTCCTGTGAAAGTTGGGCAGGATGACTGGAAGACTCTTCATGAAATATTTCAGCACTTTGCAAAATCCGGATGGGCAGCAGATCAGGCACTTGCAATTTACATTGGTAAGTCATTTTTCCCGACTGCATGTTCCAAGTTCAGTAAATTTTTCTTCAAGCGATGTCCTGAAGATATTATCATGTACCTGTTGTCTCTTGGCCCATCTGAGGATGCTGTTAAGTTCTTGTTTCCTATATTTGTTGAGTTTTGTCTTGAAGAGTGTA
The DNA here is from genome assembly GCA_024138005.1 of Lumnitzera racemosa. NCBI lineage: Eukaryota > Viridiplantae > Streptophyta > Magnoliopsida > Myrtales > Combretaceae > Lumnitzera > Lumnitzera racemosa. The sequence continues at coordinate 59,411,331 of JAMXBC010000007.1, forward strand.
CTAATGAGATTAAGCGATTCCAGAGTATGATTGAATCAGCAGACCTAACAAAGCCTCACACTTGGTTCCCCTTTGCAAGAGCCATGAAAAGGAAGATAATTTATCATTGTGGTCCCACAAATAGTGGTAAAACTTACAATGCTTTGCAACGGTTTATGGAAGCAAAGAAGGGAATCTATTGTAGTCCTCTTAGACTGTTGGCTATGGAAGTTTTTGATAAGGTGAATGCTCTAGGGGTCTATTGTAGTCTTCACACTGGACAAGAAAAAAAGAACGTTCCTTTTGCTAACCATGTTGCTTGTACCGTGGAAATGGTGAAAACAGATGAGTTGTATGATGTGGCAGTTATTGATGAAATTCAAATGATGTGCGACCCATATCGAGGTTATGCATGGACCAGAGCATTGCTTGGACTCATGGCAGACGAGATACATTTATGTGGGGATCCAAGTGTACTAAACATTGTCAGGAAAATATGTTCAGACACGGGAGATGAGTTGCATGAGTGTCATTATGGGAGATTTAAGCCACTGGTGGTTGAAGAAAAGACCTTGCTAGGTGATCTTCGGAATGTTCGTTCTGGAGATTGTGTTGTTGCCTTCTCTCGGAGGGAGATTTTTGAGGTTAAATTGGCAATTGAGAAACACACTAATCATCGCTGTTGTGTTATTTATGGTGCCTTGCCACCTGAGACTCGAAGGCAGCAAGCAAAGTTGTTTAATGATCAAGATAGTGAATATGATGTGTTGGTTGCAAGTGATGCTGTTGGAATGGGCTTGAATCTTAATATCAGAAGAGTTGTGTTCTACAGCCTCTCAAAATATAATGGTGACAAGATTGTGCCAGTTCCTGCATCACAGGTCAAGCAGATTGCTGGAAGAGCTGGCAGGAGAGGAAGTATATTTCCGGATGGGCTCACTACAACCCTAAATTGCCAAGATCTAGATTACCTTATTGAGTGCTTGAAGCAACCTTTTGATGAAGTTACCAAAGTAGGTCTTTTTCCATTCTTTGAGCAGGTTGAGCTGTTTGCTGGGCAGTTCTCAAATGTTACATTTAGCAAGCTACTAGAGAAGTTTGGAGAAAATTGTCGCCTGGATGGCTCATTCTTCTTGTGCCGACATGATCACATAAAGAAAGTTGCAAACATGTTAGAGAAGGTTCAAGGTATATCTTTAGAGGATCGTTTCAACTTCTGTTTTGCACCTGTTAATGTTAGAGACCCAAAAGCTATGTATCATCTATTGAAGTTCGCTTCAGCTTACAGTCTGAATTTGCCCGTTAACATAGCTATGGGAATGCCAAAGGGTTCTGCCCGAAATGATGCTGAACTCTTGGATCTTGAGACAAGGCATCAAGTGGTTTCTATGTATCTGTGGTTATCTAACCATTTTGAGGAAGAGACTTTTCCATATGTGAAGAAAGCCGAGGCAATGGCAACAGGTATTGCTGACTTATTGGGTCAATCTCTAATAAAAGCTAATTGGAAACCAGGTCCACCAAAGCAAGCTGGGAAAGCAAATCATAAAAAGGAACCAGAAAAGGAGGAGAAGGGCTATGATAGACCAAGGGCAGTTGCTAAACTAGTTGATAAGTAAGTCTTTTATGGACTTTTCTCAATATTCTTTTTTATGCTGAGTGCGAAGGTACAAGTATCTCATCGATTGCAGCTGCATGCAGTTTGGTTTTTGGCATTCTATATATTGAACTGTGCTTTTATCTGTTTTATGTTCAACTTCAAGTTGATGCCTGTTTGTTTGTTACTGACTGTGCACCCTATGCTAGTATTAGATTTCCTGCCTTTTAGGCCTTTCTTGGGGGGCAATTTATAATTTACTTTTGTTAATAAAGGAAGAACCCAGAGGTTTGAAAATGCAAAAGGAAACCAATGGCTACAGGGTAAAATTGCTGCAGCATGTAAGCGTATCCACAACAGGAACTAAACTAATGACTCTACAGGTCTGAGGTTTAACGAAAATAATGAAAACATGAAGAAGCCCTGAGCAAATATTTTAGCCTAAAGATGTTTAAATAATGTAGAAGATAAAAATGCACTCTTTTTCTGAAAAAGAACTTAGGAGACCCAACTATTTGGAGTTTCTCTCTTGCGTACATACTATGCTAGGAAGCCATTTCCCATATTATCATAATCTCCCTCTTGGGATTTGTTGAAGAGAGGAACCCTTGAATTGTAGAATCTCCAGAGGATGAAGGCATGGGATTGTGTGAACATTGGAAGAATAGGTGTTTGTATTAGTTTTGGGCTAGTTTAGCGAAGGAAGCAGAAATGGAATTAGTTACTCCTGAAGCAAAAATTTTGTCTAGTGTGCAAGTCTCGAGGAAAAGAATGTCCATTAAATGAATGGTGCTTAGGTATAGCCTTAGGGAATAAAGGTATAATGGCAAATACATCTTCAAAACTACTTTTCAGGTGCAAGATAGATACCTTTAAATCTCAAAATATAACTTCATCTCTCATAACTTTTGAGAATATTTATATACCCACAAATTGTTGCTATTAGAGTATACTTATAAGGAGTTCTTGGCATAAATTCCCATGCCAAGCGTACCTTGTATTCTTATAAAGTGGGTTTCTTATAAGTAACTAGGTATTGGTACTTGGTAAATGTTTTTTTTTTTTTCCTTTTTTTCTTTTTTTTTTTTTTCTAAAGTGGGTTCCTTATAAGTAGCTAGGTACCTAACTTGGTATTGGTACTTAGTTAATTTTTTTTTTTCACTGTTGTGTGATGATGTTAGTTGTACTCCTACTATTTTTACTTTCAGCCACATTTGGCCATTGATCAAACATGTTTTTTCTTTTTTAAATTTTTTTTGCTATATTGCTATTAAGAATGGCTTTTTTTCCCCATAATAATAAATAAGATATTATTATGATATATGGTAACAATAAAATAAATAATAATGTTATTAATTTGATATATCACATCAAAAACTATTATATTTCATATATTAGTTTGAAAAGTAATAATAATATGGAACCTATGAAAAATTTAAAAAATAGATAAATAACTTTTGTTAAGCACTCCTTTATAAAGTGGAAGGGTTCTTAAAAAAGAGAGGTATTTAGAATACTAATAGGATACTCTAAGTGCCTTTTTTAAGTAACCATTGTTGAACATATCCTTACTCTAAACTATTGTTAAAGAGACCATAAAGAGCATTGGTTTGGGGGCTTTAATAGTTATGTGTATTTCTGAAAGATATATATATATATATATATATATATATATAATTACTAAAATCACGATGCTACTTATACAATTTTACGAGTTTATGATTTTACAAAACTTTTTTGAGTTATTTCAAGGATAAAATCATTTTCTTATAAAAACATGAGTCTCTAACCGATTTCATATGTCAAATTCAATAAAAATTTACGTTTTTAACTGAGTTTACTAATTTTATATATATGTGTAAGATAGAACAAAAATAAATAATATAACTAGGTTTCTACTAAACTATTAACTATTAGGGCATTAAATTGTCTTTCCTATCTTATTTTGATTTCTTTCTCTCTCTGTCTTAATCTCTTATTCGATATTCATAACCTCCATTCGGATCTCAACTTCAATAGAAAAATTCATAAAAAAAACTATATATTTAAGTTTATACTATTAGTAAATAAAATTTTTGTCCTTCAATTTATAGCTTTTCTCAAACAAAATAATGGGAAGAAATTCAGTTTTTATTCTACTTGAACTTTTTTCGTAAATTTTAAATTATCGATTAATAATTCTTTAAAAGGAAATAAAAAAACTCAATATCTTCATTTTTCTTTACTTCCATCATTTATTTAATTTTTTTTTTAATTATTATAAGTATATCTATAATTCTTCAAAGCTATTTTATATAGCTTATAAAAACTTTTGTTTTTATATTTTCATTTTATGTTTTGATTCTACAGATATTCTAGTGATTTTAAGTAGAATTACGAATTTGAAAATCTTGACTATATGGTGTTGAAAGTTAGCTTCAGGAATTTTAGGGGGTTAATCTATCACTCACTACTAGTTTTAAGGTGTACTTGCAATTTTTGCTCCGCACTCCATCCATTGAAAAGAACTTTAAAGTCATCCTGCTTGATGACAAGATAAGTGTCTGGAATTTGTGCAGCTAGTCATGGAACTGCTGTGAACAGGATAGTTATATCATACATCCGATGCAGGTTGCTCTTTTCCACGATGCATTTTGCCAGTTTGGTGCTGGCTGTACAACTAGAAATAATGGCATGAATCAGATGTGTGCAAATGGCTGTGCTTACATGCATTTTGAGGCCAAAATGTATAGTATGATATGTATTCTGTTAGCAAGCAGCAAAATTACTCTCAATATACCGGATTCATTTGGTCAGAGATCCAACATTGCCTGTTGCCTTCTGCTCTGTTTTACAACGTAACTCCATGTCATCATTTGTAGGAAACTTCAAGAGGTTGGGGTCAGTTAGTTGGAGTAGAATTCCATCATTTGTGGTCTATTTTTTTTGGAAGGAAAGATATAACAAACGTGTGGGAGGAGAATCCATAGCTGCTGCTAGCTTAGCTAGGATCATTTTATCTTATTTAGAAGTATAGTTCGTGAGCTTGTTGATGTATAGTTAAATGTGCTTATAGTGTTGTCAGTTTCGTCACTCACATTCTTTTGTTTTTTAATACGTGGCTTATGAACTTGGCTCTTGCTTGTACATCCTAGTTCTTTTGCACATTAATACAATATTTGACCTTATCAAAAAAAAAAAAAAAAAAAATAAAGTTTGTTTATCAAAAGCCCAACATTAAAGAGAAGACAACTTAGCTTTTGTTGTCATTTGTTGTGTTGTGTCATAGTTTCTGTTACTATGTGTTCTTTTATGTGGGTGTACTAATGTTGTTGCGTAAGTGCTAGTGTTGTTCTTTGTGTAATAAGGCCTGCACACGTAAGACCTGACTGATGCTGATGTGGATAGGTCCGTGCAGATTAGGGAAGCCTTATGCAGTTATTTGTCAGTTGTGTTTGAGAGAAAAATAGGAGCAGTTGAGATAAAGTGGTAACCACAACACTATGGTTGTAAAAAAAGGACAGAAATCAATGAAGTTAAGCCTGTTTCTCAAAAGAAATTCTAAGTTTATGAGATAAGCAGGTTCTCTCTTAACGAGCCTGAACTTCACTAACATCATAGGTAAATGAGGAAGGAAAACCTAAACAATCTCGATCCTGTAACATATTCCTTAAAAATGGCTTCTTTCAGATATTGCTTTCATAAATCTGCCTTTTAGGTATTTGTTTGCCCTGGGGATACTCTCTGGACAGTTTCATTCTGTTTATTCTCATTCAAGTGTTTAGTTTTTTCTCCTTCTCTTCCATCATTTACAAATTCCCTGCCAGATGGAATTGAAGATTCATTCTATGGTAGTTGATGGCATGTGCCATCTTTAGAAACTTTGACTTATTTGACAGCACAGAAAATGATACTTTCTCCACAAATTGATTAATAAATCCTTGATTAGTGGGTGATGTGCCTTTGTTCTTTATCATCTTCAGAATTGTTCATGCTGTAGTCTATGTCTTCTTTGACAGTATATAGGTAAAAGTCCCATATGTCGTGTGTATCTGATTTTAGTAAATGCCTGTTTGAAGTAGACACAAAGAAAATCAAAACAACAGAAGGAAAGATGAGACAGATAGACCCTGAATCGATGTGGAGAAAATTGCAATAAACACCCTATAAACTATCAGGAACGTATCCTATAATAATTGACATGTTTGCTTTGCATAGTCTGAGCTAGAGGATGAAGTAGGCACTTTTGTGAGGTAGCTATTGTGTAAGTTCTTGCTTATGATTTCACCCTTTTGCAGGTTGATAGCAGCGTGCATGTTGAAAGCCTTCAATGAAACAATTTCTTACATGCTATAAATCTTGAAACCGACTTGGTTTCCTCAATAATTGACTTTCAATTCGCAAATTTTGATACTTCATGTATTAGAAAAAGCCTAGAATTTCCCAATCATTATTTACATTTCTACTCTTGATGTCCTGATTTCTATGATATTTCTTGCCAATATTTAATGTGTTTTTTGGGCCATTTTATTCATGTTTGAGAAAGCACAAAAGCATGGTGTTTTGGAGCTGTTTTTCTTAATTCTAATATCATCTCTTTTGCCACTTCAGAAAAAGGCATGACAAATCATTGGTGGGTGAACTAGAATGCAAGCTATCGGGACTATTTTAATGAGATCTGACTGCAAGGAATATGGGCCATCTGAAAAACCAGGATGGTAAATCCTGCCAGTGGTTTTGCATAATCAAAAACTGCCCCCATCCACACGCAGAGTAGGATATTGTGCTTTAAAGTTTCAGTACAGGCCACGATGCTCTGTTCAATTTTGTAAACTTAGCTCTTTAGAAAGATTGCTGTTACATTGTATTTTGTAATACATCTCAGCTTTTTTTGGTAGACTAACTAAAGACATAACAGAAGGTACTGAAAAATTCAACAGGCATGAAGAGTGTAGGCATATACGAGGGGATTTAGTATGTTACAAACCGTCAAAGACATAGCTTTGGCAACAAATCTTAGGTATTTTGGGGATTAAGGATGTAAAATTTCTTTTGCGTTTAGGTTATGTCCCCCTAATTCCTTTTGACAATAAAGTCAATGTCAAGTTCTCGTTTTCTACCCTCTCTGATAAAGTATGATACCTGGATTGTGAGGCTGTTCTCGATGTTTTGTCATGATTCACGTTCTTGTATTGTTTCAAATGATCGACATTGTCTGATGATAATCTCTCTTTAAATTGCTTTCGTCTCAGATAAAACCAAGCTCTAATCCATCTTTCATTGATCAGAAATCGTCCTCCCCAACCCCCCAACCCTAAGTACGTGGTCCTGAAGATCTCTTCTTGAATTCTTAGCTACTGCATTACAATAATGTCTATCATCTGCTGGCTCTGAATTGCTCTGCCATAATAAGCGCAGGTAGATTCTGTGTGCGCCTAACAAGGAATGAATATTGGTTGTGTGGGTGGGGGTGGGGGGTTGAAAACGACAGAAAAGAATTATGGGCGTATTTGATTCATTTTTTGTGTTTGGATAATGAGAGGAAGGAAAATGAAATGAATTTTAATCACTGTTAAAGATAAAATAGAGTATAAAATAAAATTATTAATATACTTATAAAATGTAATAAGGGAGAGGATAAGGAAAGGGTAAAATTGAAATTTAAATGATGTTTATTACTTTCTCTTCTTTTCTCTTTAATTAGTATGGAAAAAAAAAAAATCGTTCAAGTCAATGGAAATTTTTTTTTTCCTAAATCATTCTGTATATTCTTTAGTAAAAAGTGTTAAAAATCCCGCTTTTCTTTCATTTTCCTTTTGTTTTATTATTTCCATGGTTCCAAACATAGGGTAAACGTTTGTAGGAAAACTGAGGCTGAGCACTATCCTGCACGATCAATTTCCAAAGTGCCTGGATTATAATTTGATGTTTACTATTTTAGCGGTTTAGTGTTCACTTTCAATATAGTTGCATTATGGGAGGAACGCACTCCTCCAAAAAAAATAAATAAATACAAAATAAAATTAAAAAAAAATCAGGCATCTTCTGGAATTAAGTTTTTAGTGTTTATGAATTTAACATTGAAAGATACCTTTTCAAAAGACACTTTCTTTGTATTTATTATATCAAGAAGGTGAAAAATGTTACATTTAGGCACCTTCTGGAATTAAGTTTTTAGTGTTTATGAATTTAACATTGAAAGGTACCTTTTCAAAAGATACTTTCTTTGTATTTATTATACGAAGAAGGTGTCATTTGGAAAAATATCTTTAGCTGTAATTTATTTATAAGTGCTTTCAAATCATTTTTTCTGCAATTAAAGGCACATTTTGAAAGGGTACCTTTAGTTTTAGTTATAGCATTTAGACAACTAAAGGAACTTTTCCAAAATGCATCCTCTTTGCAAAAGCTCACACTTAAAAAACAAGCAACTCAAACCACCCTATGTAGAGCAAAATAAAGTAAAACCAACAATTACAATTTAGTTGAAAACCCAAAACTCTAAATCCAACTCACTTCCTTATTTCTTGATACCAAGATTCAGTTTGTGATGACATCCATTCACATCTAACTCTCATATACGAAATCCAAAACCATTCACTGCTATGGTAATGTAAAAGATAAAGCAGAAGGTCTATTGAACATAAAAACCAACATGAATATGTTAAATTGATAATAAGATCTTTATAAATATAAATGTCATGAAGTCTAATTTATAGCAAATACAATCTCATCTTTTCCTAAACCTAGTGAAGATGTAAGACACTTTGGATGCTAAACTCTTATTATGTCTCCTTTCCTTAGGGAGCTTCAAACCCCTATGTTTATGGCTCCTCTAGCAGCTGCTGAGGTAGCTTCAAAAATTGAGGCAGGTTAATGATAACTATTTAGGAAGAACTCTCTCCTTAAAAACTAATGGACTTCCTTCATCTCTTTAATAATGCTGGTGGTGTGAAAGGAGGTTTGTCCTACATATCTAAAGTTGGGGTCTCAAACATGCTGTCCCTATGTATTCCCTTAGACGACCCCTCTATAAGGGGTAGAGTCATACTATCACTGCTACGATTACCCTATCCCCGACTACGTCCACCTCCCCTAGTCTTGGTCCATTTGCCTCACTTAGGGGGATCTAGAGGATCATACTCCGCCTAGACGTCTTCATTAAGCTCCTGTACCTCAACCTAAGCCAGTTGGGGAGGATGAAGAGTTATTAGGAGATGGTCATGCAACAATTGAATCTCAGTAAAGGATGGAGTTACTTGGTAGTCAGTGTAAGACTTACAATCAACCACTCAGAGTTTGGCTTATAGAATTTAGAATGATCGGTTAAAGGATTCGGTCGAACTTAAATTATCAAATAAAATTAGAAATGTTCCGTAAGTTCAAATTTAAGAAAATACGTAATAAAATAAAAGAATATAAAATTTTTAAATTTTAAGTATATTACTCGTTATTTATCGAAAATACGTAAAATGTATTCCAATAACTAAAGAATCATTAGAGATAAATTATATATATACTAAAAATCATAGAATGGCCTAAATAATATTTATGAATAGAAATTCCGGTAATTATTTCAAATACGCGAAATGTGCTAAAATAATGTTAAATAATTAAATAAAATTCATAATTAATTAAGGAAAAATAAAAAAAATAATAAGGAATGATCTAGATTTAGGTCTTGACAGTTAGGGAAAAGAAGAAAAAAATTCAGCTAATTAAATTAGAACAACAAAAAAGGCAAATTAGAAGAAGATAAAGTAGTTATTTAATCAAATTAATGCATAATAATTCCTTAAGACCACTATAAATATCCCAAATTTTTCAAAAGCTCATTTTATATGTTTGGAATTATAAAAAATTAGAGAGGCGAAATTGAGAGGAAATTAAGGTTTTACAAAAAATTACAAAAAAACTATATAATTGAGACTTCTAAAGAGAATTCAGACCCGATGAACACTTGAGAGTAGATGGCTACCACCACCACATAGTGGTAGCAGTGCCTAAATCGGACGATAAGGTCACGGCAGCTGATAGTGGTCGGAGCTATCAGTTCAGGTTAATTTAATTTCCAACCCAATTGTGTGTAATTTTGTAAAAATATTAAATATTATCAGAAAATTATGAAATTTTTTTATTTTGAAATATTTTATGTAGATTTAGGGAAAAATTTTATTTTGATGAATTTATAATTACAAATATACTGTCCTTAAAAAATCATGCAAAACTAAATATGTTTTGAATTAGAAATAAATTGGCTTAGAAGTGTAGTTTTTTACTCAAAATTTTTGCATAGATTACTTAGGTGATATAGAATAGTGCCACGAAACCCTTTTTCAAAAATGAATTTTCGAAATTTTTAGGCCTTAAAATGATATATAAAATGAGTTATTTTTGGTTAATTAAGTAATTAAATAGTTAATTACTGATTTAGTGAATAATTATATGTTTTAGGGTGTTAAAATCTGATAAAGTATGATATTTGTAGTATTTAAGGTGTTAGATATAATTATTAGGGTATTATGTTGTACATAAATAATAGATAAAAATAGTGTATTTTAAGATAATTTTGTAATTTAGGGTAATTAGAAGTAAAATCTTATTTATGATAAATTTATATATTTTGAGATGTTAATTGATGTTAGGAGATGATAACTGGAGTGATAGAAATATTATATGTGTATTATGTACATAATAGGTAATAATATATAATATGGAAAATTGAAAATATAATAAATAGAAAATATTAGACTAAAAATTGATATTTTACTAATAATAGGAAAATATGTAAAATCTGGTAGAAGACTTAGATTTAGGTAATTATATAAAAAATGTAAAATTTTCTCTCATTGGGGTAAATTCAGTAGTTAAGTAAGATAAGAGGTATACCAAATGAGTTAACATACTGATTAGGGGTAAATATGATATTTAGGAGACCCAGAAATAATGTAATTAATTTCACGTTATGGGGTTGAAATGAGTTTTAAGGTTCAAGTATAAAATGCTACTTAGAAACTAAACCAAAACCTAATCCCAAACCGAGAATAATTGTAAAAGATTTGAGAACTTAGATAATTGGATATATTAAACCCTAAACCAAGGGCAACAATAACTATTATAGGATAAAACAAATCTATAACAATTATATGAAAATTGAGATAACGTTAGAATTATAGGAATTTTTGGCGATGGACTGAACGAGTCCCGCCTCAAGTGAGTGAGCAAGTAAGGAGTTTAGGTAAGTTGGGATTAATACGTTGCTATATTTTAGAGGCTTGAGATTATACTCGATTGTAATTGTTAAATAGTTGGTTATGTACATATGCTTAATTATGAGTGATGCTATGATTTTGTTGTTATTATGGCTTGTATTGTATAAAATGATTAATCACCCTAAACTGGACTTAATAAATATATGACTTGTAACCATAAATTGGACTTGCATAGCAACCTATTAGGGAAATTTAGGATTCTCTAGCCAAATACCGACCCCTTCAAAAGGAATGGCGCTAGATGGATAGCATAATGGGTCCTTTCTTCAACCTTAGTAGAATTAAGTGATAGGTGAGGAGGTTACAGCAAGGGTAAAGTTAATGATTTGAAGGTTGTCACGAGAGGAGCGGTGTCTCCATTACACAACCTTGGGTTTGGTCATGAGCTATTACATTAACAACAACTATTCAACCCAAATTAGAGCGAGGCGCAATTTCTTTAGTCTCATGATGAGCTAAACAACATTGTGCGATTACATTTACTTGAACATGCATTATACCTAATAATTTGGTTGATAACTTTGTTTGTGTTTTTGGTATAGTTTTAGGTTTTTGTCTTAACTTACTAAGCTATGGTAGCTTACATCCCTATAAACGTCGTTGCAAGTGCTAACTAACAAGTGACTTACAACTATCTTGAAGCTACTAACTATTGAATCCTAAAGAGTGAGGAAAAACATTTTAAAAATAGACATATATTTTTAACATTTAAAAAATAGACATATATTTTTAAGGTCTAAGCTATTATTTTAGAATTTTTTTATTTCTGAATAATATATTAACTAGGAAATAGATTATGGTGAAACATTGTAAACGTTAATTGTAATAACTGAATTGTAATGTATATATATATTTTTTCTTATTTTCTCAGGTAAATGACTTATTTAAATTACGAACTATTTACTTCAAAGCAGGTTAGTCGTAGATGCCTTATGTAGATCAGGTTTACGATAACGGTTATAAGAATACTTTTTATCTTAAAATGGTTTGCACGGTAGGATTGTTATAACTCTGCCACTTTGAGGCGTGATAGTCAGCCTCATTTAGAGAGATCTTAATTTATTGGAACTTTTTAGCCTGTAAATGAAAAGAAGTTTAAGAAATTGTAGAGCAAGGTAAGTTGGAAAAAATAATCATGTTGAAATTCGTTTCACAGACTATCCACGTAAGGTTCTGGTCTGACCAATGTACCTGTGCGTAATCTTCTTATACCACTGTTGATGCCTATGCTCTATGCCTCTAAGTTTATCAACTTAGATAACACAAGTGTGATGATCATTCCAAGTAGTGATGTGAGGTAAATGATGCGTGATCCAATCTACATCAATTTGGCCACATAAGTCAATACAATGCAATGCCTCTTTCATATCTCAAGCTAGTGAGATCCTTTGTAATCCACTTAATTATTGGACGACACGCTTAAGTAATGCCACTCAATAATATGGAAACATATGAGTGACACTCAAGCTATCCAAATGTGGTGGCCATAACAGCAGAAGTCTAGTAGATAAGGGTTTGCCCAAATACTTTCGCTACTCCAAGAGATTCTCAACATCATTATCATCCTTAACGATAATGAGGGAATAACTTACGACACTCGAGTAGGCATTGATATGTCTATATAAAATCTCAACTGCAACAATTGAGTCAACTCTAGCATCATGGCAAAACTTTCAAGGAGATCGAAGAAATTCTCATCGATTCTCACTTTCAACGTTTTCATTAGGTCACGATCATATTTTGACCCTAAATTTCCTCTCAAAATGTTTCTATAGATAAAAATCATAAATTTTACGATGTCTACCATTTTCAACCTATTCATATTGCAATTATTGTTTTGATTAGCACATAAGTTATTGTTTACCATTCAATATGTTCACATGCTCTTTCCCATTTGCTAAACTAAATAACTCTCTAACGAAAATTCACTAAACACTTGAGTGCACATTTTGAAACACTAAATTTTCAATTCCACTACAACAAATCTATATGCCAATATATAAATAGTTCATATATAGTGTAACTATACGATATACAATACAAATTGACATAAAAACACAATGTTTAAACAACCTAAATCAATCAAATATACACAAATATAATCCTATGGTTCCAGATTGACCAAAATTCGTGAAAATGTAGTAGATTTAAGACATGAGATGCCTACCATTGATTTTTGGATGAGATTTCGCAAAAAATAGTAATAATAATAATAAATAAATGAATAAATAAATAAAATTGAAAGAGATAATTTGAGGAGGTGTATGCATTGTGGTCGAATGAGTAGAGAAAATGTGTGTTTGAAATAGAGAATGGAGTGTTCTGTTCATGCTAGGGATGTTTTTATTTGCAAGGAAGGCGTCTTCATTTATAATTTTAATATAATTGAATGTGCCTTTTGGAATGGCACCTTCAATTGTTTTGATACTATAACTGGTGCTCTTTTTGGAAAAGCACCTTCAATGTTAAATTCACAAAAACTAAAGGCACCTTTGTAACTCCCTAGATGTAATATTTTTTTTCCTGATTCACATGCAATATGTATGAAAAATTAAGCTACGCATATTGCATGTCGGTAGAAATTGAACATCCTTTTGTGGAGGTATTGAATTGAATTATCAGAAAAGTTAAAAATGTGAAGGATATAGTGTGATTATCCCTTTTTATCCTCCACTAAAAATCAAAGCCTATTCGTATTCACCTGGTTCCACAACAAAAATTATAATGGTAATCTTAGGAAAACCATTAAAATGTATTATATAATGTTCATATCTACATTAAATATGCTTAAAAGGTAAGTGTACAAAATCAATAAACTTTGTCTTAGTATTTTGTGAGATCCCTTCTCTCTCTCTCTCTCTAGTCCTAAACCTGAATAATTAAGGGAATCATCTTATGCTACATTGGAACATTCTTGTTTTTTTTTTTTTTTTCTTTAGGGGGTAGTAATTGGATTTAGGCACGCGACCCAAGCATATGTAGCTTATGCTTAGGCAATCTAAGTACAAGTATGCAAAAAATTCTGGAAATACGAGTACGCGGGTACTAGGAATGAGTATCCAAAGCCTAAGTACGCAGGCATGATTATTAGTTAGGCTGCTTAGGCAAGTACGTGTGGGCCTTTATTTATTTCAAATAATATAAATTCTTTAATAAACATAATATTTACTAAAGAATAGGTTATTTTAATAAATAATAAACTATTCAATAAATGAACAATTTTTTTTAATAAAAAACAAATTACTTAATCAGCAAATGTAAATATGTGATATAATTTAATGAGTTATTGCTTTTTTTTTTTTGGAAACTATTCATCAAATGTTTTCAAATGTTGATTCTTAATTAACAAATCTATCTTCATTTTTTATTTTTTCATATATTAAAAGGTTCGATATAAATATTTTTTTTCCCCTAAGATAATACATTTGCAAGGAAAGTAAATTAGAAGAGAACATTAAACGAGGTTATCATTAACAAACTTTCATAGTACAAGCCAAATTCTAGTTAAGGTTACTAAATATTTATAGGAAAAAAAAGAAAAAAGAAGTCTTCAAAAGTCCTGTAGAAAGGTAAGTTAACTATAATCATCCTTATCATCATCACCACCACCTTCACCTCCATCCTTACCCAATATAATGTCCAATGCTTTGTCCAAATTGCTCGACCCCATGTTGTTGTCACTACCAGGAACCTAGGAATGTGGATGATCTCCTTGATTGCATGTCTATGCATCAACTCAATCCTTTAAGCACATGGAAGCTTTAATGGTTTTTGAAGGCATTGAAAGGTGGTAGGGGTTAAGGAGTCGCCTACCTAAAATGAAAGCCAACTTGAAAGGGAGCATTGAAGCTGAAGGTGCCAGAACATCCATAACCACTAGGAAAAGGATCAACATGATGTGAGCCTTACTGGACTATTAAGAGAAAACATCGAAATCATTCTTTTCTGTTTTTACTCGTTCCTACACTTAGTAAACCAGCAACTCTCCAAATCCATCATTAGAATCGAAGGTGCTCCTGAAATCTCTACTACTTCATACAATTCAGTTGCTTTACTTAACAAATACATGACTACTGGGTCGTACTGGTTGGGATGATTGATGCAATGTTTGCCTATGAAAGGTGTGCAAAGTTTTGAGCATTCTTTTCACTTCAACATTGAGTGTAGATGCATGATACTTAGCATTTTGAACCCTAATGCTTCAATAAAACTCCCAAAGGAGACCATGGGTGACATAAAATTTATAGTGTAGATCTAACATAGTAGCCATATAAAAGAGGAAAGGAAATTATTCGAAATAATCTCTATGTTTCCGAACCATACCTTAAACAGTAGACCATAGAATAGAAATGCTTCGATGTGGCTACAATATGTCTAAAATGTTGATCAAGCTGGATTAAATGAGATTTCTTATTGGGTAATATGAGCTAGAGAAGTTTTTGTCACTGTTATGAAGGCCTTTTAGAGTACCTTCATCTTCTTGCATAACTTCCAATCTAATTCTATCATTGGATCGAGGGTGATGTTGGGATTATTAATTACGAAATAGTTATAGAACATCGATGGACTAATCCTCATCTCATAAGCATGTGAAAGCATCTTGTAAGTTAAATTCCACCTCATTGGGCAGTCCAAAGGTAGAAGTCACTGATCCCCTTTGTCCATATTGGCTGTATAGATTTGTAAAAACTTGATGAGCTATTTCTTAGAAGCACGTGTAACATTTATTGCACATTGGATCTGTACCAGGTAAGGGTTCAAACCACAACCCTCAAGATTGGCATTTACTGCTAAGTTGAACAAGTGGCAAATACATCGAACGTGAAAGAATTTTCCATCTCAGATTGGATTGAGCATAGCCTTGAAGTGTTGGGTTGAAGCTGTATTATTTAAGGCATTGTCAAAACTGTTGCTAAAAACTCTTTGGATGTTGTATGATTGGGCAGTGTTGATGATGCTATTAGCAATCGCTTAGAAGGCTTGATAGTACTATGGTGGTTATATGTTTGAATGAAAACAAAAGAAAAAATTGTAAGTGAAGATTATGAATAAAAGAGAGCATATTACATACCTGCTTAGAAAACTTGACAACTCATCTATTAAAGCTTGCCACATTTGTTATAAACTACAACTGTATCCTATTTTAGGATCTGTCAACCTATGTATTCGTACCAAAGTTGTAACTTTTCCTTTGCCCACCTTTTAAAACGAGGATGACCCGCAATGTGGAATGATATACCTATAATAGTGAATCCTCCATTTATCCTGATACTTCCGCCACTTCCTCCATATCAATTTTATTCATATCTACTCTCTCATAAGTGAGATTATTTTGTTTTTCATGCTCTTTTTTCTCCAAAGAATCACCATGGAAGGATCGTCACGATGCCATACCACTCTATATCAAACACAAACTCAGGGTAAATGCCCCTAAGCTTGCTCATCTACTCTACTACCCCCTTGAGCGGTCCAGCTGAAGCTTACTCCAAGCACCTTCCTATCCCCAAAATGCAATGTTGTTTTATGGATGAATTTTATACTTAAAATGTTCTCTCCATTTGATCGTATGACTTTAAAGAGCTTGACCAAATCTATGACTTCCGATATGCTCTTGAAGTGATGGGTTTTCTAGGTGAAGTAGAGTTGGAGAACTGAGCATATGTTGATTTAGTGCATATATTTTACTCTAACACAACCTCCAATGTCATCTATCCTAATGATGACATCGTACCTTAGCTTGAAACAAATCGAGATGCTAACTTGCTCACAACTTACATGTTTAGCCAAGTTTTGGAAATCATATTAGACTTTATCAATGAGTTATTCAATTGGCTTGGTATAGATGCTATGCATATGCCAACAAACTGGGACATGTTGAAGTGCAGTCAATATGTCCACATGAGATGTAAGTCCAATATTTAAAGCATTTCACCACTGGCAATCTACTACCACATACTCAAATTATGCACTACATAATCACCAATTCCATTACCCCACAATTGAACACTAATTTCTTCAATGAAGATCTTTTCCTACTTTACCGTATGGTGGAAAGGAGACCAGTCAATATTGGCCATTTTGTTAATGGATGTTTTCTTCATACCATTCAATGAGTTCTACAAATGTTACTTAAGTATTATTTCCATGTTTTTTTTTATTCATCATTTGTAATGTAATTAATGGTATGAAATAAAATAATATAATTTTCACTATTATTTTTCTTTATGATTATTTCAGTCTTTTTCTAATTTTTAATTTTTCATTACTTGTAAAATAACTTATAAAATAAACACATTATGTCGTATACATAATATATATGTATATTATAAATACTTAGCACATATATAATATATATGTATATATATACATATATTACATATGTATATATTTACACATATACTACATATATATATATATATATATATACACACAAGAGTATGTTGTTCCTTACAATTTATATATATGAAAATATTGGACATATATATGCATACGTATGTACATAATAAAATACATACATACATACATATATATATATATATATCCCTTACATATGTATTAATACGTAGGCCAATATGTGAATAAATGGGCAACACACAAAAAGAATGAGCATGTAAAACTTAGGTATACGAGCACGATGGGCTAAGCATGTGAAAAGCATGAGCAAACAAAATTTGAAATGTAAGGGCACGTAGACCACTCAATTATGTCTCAGGGTATTTACCAATAAAGATTAGGCTTTACGCATAATAAGTCTATAAAATAGACTACTATGAGAGGATGTCAGAGTGTTGTTCAATGTGATCACTCCGATATTTAAATTAATAGCGTATTCTGGAGAGTAAGGGATACTTGAGAGCAATAAGTAAGCTTTAGTACGTAAACTATAAAGAGTTTTACCGTTAGATGGTGATTTGGTTTATAGCAAAGTAGAGCTAGCAGTTAGTGGGTAGAGCTTCCTCTGCAAATATTAGAGAGTGGACTCATGGTGTTCGACGTGTTCCACATATATTAGAAGTGGTTGTTGATTTGATCTTTTATTCTTATCAAATGTCTTCTAATTGTTAAAGAGCTTCATTAGTTTGGTTAAGCCAAGCCTAGAACTTGAGCTTAGGATAGTAAGCCTTAGACTTAAGCCTAGGATAGTAAACCTTAAGCGATGAAGCATATCAGATTTGGATGAACTTAAAGAGCTTATATCCAAAGAACCTATCAATACTATCTTTTATTTTTCTTATCCTTTTAAATTTTCTACTTCATTTATAAATCCTTCCGTCAACTTCATCAGTCATTACTCAACTATATTCAATAAAAAAAATATTAAATTATGATTATTTTATTAAATATGTAAATCTGTCCAACCGTAATTATATTAAATATGAAAAACGAAAAGAAAAAAGAATTATTCCAGCTAATGTTCAAGATATTCTCTCATGCAACTTGAGGTGCTAAATGCGTCGCATGCATTCTTTCACTTGTCCAAACAGTCGCATGCTCCACGTGTCCACACTTTTCCTATTTATAGGCCTTCGTGCTTGCAGGCTCATTAATATTTTTTTTCCTTCCCCGGTCAGGTGCTGGCTCATTAATTTCACGTGTTGCGCTTGTACCTCTATTTATTCGCTTGTTGTGCCCAGGCGTGCCTCGTGCCTTAACTGAGTTCGGTTGCCTCTATAGATTATACATTATTTATTTATTTATTTTGGGAACGTTTGCAGCATTTTTTTATTCATTAAATCGTTATAAGTAAAAAATTGAAAAAGAAGATATATTATCAAATTTAAATTTTTTATTTTATTTACAAGGGGAGATTATAATTTACAAGTTGAAAAAAAAAAAATTACATTGAAAAAGTATAAAAGGTACCCTCTTTTTTTTAGGTAGAGGTGAAGTTGGATCCATGGAGATAAAGGTGGATATGTTAGTGGATTGCCCATAAAGCAATCATACATATCCCTTTTTATCAAGGGGATTTTTTGAATATATGTATTATTATGCGATATCTATCTTTGAATCTAGTAGATTTTAAAATTATTATGGACAAGTACCATGCATTTTAGAAATTAATCCTCTAAAATTATTAATTTCCTAAAGCTATAAAGAGGAAAATACTAAATTTAAAGGATCTATTTCCTAGTTTTCATTTGCTAAGATATTGCATTAAGTTGGTTTCATGGTGTCGAGTCTAATATTTTTCTTAGTCTTTAAATCAGTATTTTTTAAACTAATCAATATTAAACTCTACCCATTTAATACTGACCATCGACTAAAGTTTTAAAAAATCGATTATTTTTATCTTTGAAAACTTTATAGAGTAGTAACTCAATTGAAGTTAGGAAAAAGAATCAAATTATAACCAATTAAATGGATTAGTTATAATTAAGCTATTGATCTTTTCGATAAAACCAATTTTATAAACCATTTTAAGAATTAGAAAATTAAGTTCAAAAGTTAGGATTTTTAAACTCTTATGGATACCATCGACTTTCTAATTTTAGACTTAATCTCTTAAAATCATTTTTTTAAAAATTATCTTATAAAATGAAATTCAATAAATTAGGGTAAATTAAATGATTTAGACTATAATGAAAAAGAAAGTTTTCTTATGTTTTTATATCGCTCCAGAAATATCTACATATCTACTATTTGAGATTAGGTATATATGATTCTTTTGAAAATATTAGCGAGTTATTTATTTTACTTTAAGAAAATGGTTGGGTTTATGTTTTTTTATTTAATTTAGTTTATTTAAGGAAAAAATTCTAAAGGGTCGTAAATTTAATTTGTTTATTTTCTAAAAATTCTAAAGCCCTAATTTAGAGAACAAGTTAGTTTATTTTATTTTATTTATTTGAAAAGTAGGTTTCTAGGTTATAAAACACATTTTTTTAAAAATTTTATCATCTTTTTTTTTATTTTATCATTATTTTTTTTGTTTAAGTTTTAACCAAGAAAATAAATAATAATCTAAGCTATTAAATCTCTTTTTTTTTTCTTCTTTTCCCTTTTTTTTTTTTATTACATTGACATTTATGGATACAAGTAAAATAAATAAAACAAAATAAAAAAATATAACCAAATTGAACCAAAGGAATAGGGGCGCGGGTTAGCTTTGGGTAGGTTCGGATCTAAGTCAGTCAGGTCTGGGTCAACGGAGTAGATCGAATTGAGTATGGCAACAGTTGCAATGACTTGTTCAAGCTATTGTAAAGGCTGTTTCAAGTAGATAAGATGTCAATCTTAAGGTTTTCAAGGGTAGGGAAAGCATTAGTGATGTTACTTTTACAAAAAAGGTGGTTTTGGGGAGGTCACCTATGGATGACGAATTTTGAGGTGGTGGTGGAGCTCATTTAGTGGTTGTTAGAAGCAAGTGAGATGTGATTTATGAAGCTAACAAAGCTAACAGTGGTGATTGTTTGCTTCAAAAATTGTTAGAAAATGAAGCTTTCTAGAGAGAGAAAGTTCTTTATGTTAGAGTGAGAAACTATGAATTGGAGCTTATGTAATAGTTTTTGAGTAAAAGTTGATGATGAAACGAAGAGTGGAGACGTCTATTTATACATAGAGAGCTCAGAACAAACTTAGAAAGACCATTAAACTACCTAAAATCAAAGTTTTGTGTTAATGGTTAATTAAACTTTTTTCTAATTTCCAGATCGATTTTGACCCCTTTATTGCACAAATGTAGACAAGTTTTTGGGCTTGATGCGAACCATCTCAAGCGCTCTTTGAATTCCTGTTATTGATTTGATAAAGTTTTGTAAAAAAGAAAAAAAATAAAACAGCTCAATCGGGTCACAAAGTTAAGGGTCACATGGGGTTTTAAATGTTCTTTTTTTTTTTTTCCTTTTCTCATGTAGTTTGTAGCTTACAAGAAGATGGAGGTAGGGGTAATAGGTCAAGTGTTAGCCATGTGCTACATACCCCCATGCTCACGTGCATTGTACGCATACGTTGCAAATTTAATGGGCATGCACAACATGCCTATACTCAATCAATTTTCCTTTTTTTTTTGTTCTTTTTTGGTTTTGCTTTTCTTTTCTTTTCTTTCTTTAAAAAGTAAAAGGAACTTTTTGTGCCTAGATGAAATCAAACTTGCGTCTCCAAGCTTTTCTCCGTATGTACTTACAAGCTTAGTTAACTTAATTTGCTTATCATATATGCACATTATATATTATTTAACCATTAACTAAGCCTAAATAAGTTTTAAAACTAATAATCTTAGTAAAGCCTAATTAAAACCCATAATGACCAACTCATACATAAATTAAAAGAAAACCATTTTCCTAAATTATTATTTTTGTATTTTTATAAATTTTTTATTTTTTGTGTCTTTCTTAATTTTTTATTTTTTTATACTTTTGTCTAAATTGAAACCCTTTACATTATTCTAAAAATAAAAGAAAGGGGAAGGGGGCGATGGTTTGTCTATGCATAGCAACTTACATCCCCCCTCTCTAATGAGATGTCACTACAATGCTTCTAACTCCATGCATTTCAATGGTTAAGATCTTTAACTCTATGCTATCATTGACACATAAAATGGGCTAATGCAACAATGTTTAAATCCTTATCTTAATGCTTTGACTTAATAATTTTGAGGTTGAAAGAATTGGAATTAATTTAGTACATCAACTTTGAACTAAGATTGAACATGTACACTCTTATAGTGTATCTTCTCCTATTATTGTAATTTAGGCCTAGTATGGAGGGGAAACTTATCTTTCTTCATTCCTAAGGTTATTTACCTTACACTTTGTACTTATATGTATCTATACATTGTAAAATACTATTATCATTCTATGATTAATACAAATACACTTCTATTATATTCATATGGTATTAGAGCCACATACCCTCATTAATAAATTTATTTACCAATTCTAGTTTTTTTTTCTTTTTTTTTCCGTGATTTTTCTAGTTGTTAAAATCTCTTCGCTGGATTCTTCTTACTCATTTGATGCATCCATAGACAATGTTATAGATTTGATTACCTCAACCCTACACTACAATCGCACACCACCATCACCTTCTCTCTTTCTTCACCCAACACCACAATCCTAACAAACACCCATCCACCACCTTTACCTAGCCCTGCTACTACCACAATCGCAGATTTACGATTCCATTAGTCCAACCTTTCCTCTTCTTCTCCCTTGCTTCCCATTTTAGATGCAACCTTTACCTCCTTCTCTATCTTCACCAACCAGTCACAACCCCTACTTTACCTACCTAGTTGTACAACCTCCATTATCACACCCTTTACCAACTTTGCTACTTCCCTATCTCTATCACCACTGATTTTGACTCATGCCTCATCGACCTCTCATCAATCTACCCAATGCTCTCCATTGACCTTATCCCTTCCAACATCATCACTATAATGCCCCCTTACTATACTCACACTTGTAACACTACAAATCCCATTATTTCACCTATAAGCATTACAGCCACAGTTTTGATAAAACTATCACCCAAAAACTATCAAGTCTGGCCATCCCTCTTGACTTCTTTTTCTTATATCCATAGACCTCTATCAATAAGTTGATGGCACTACCATTGCCCCACCCATAGGCCTTCTACCTACTCTCAATAGCCCTCTTTTACCAAATCCAACATAGTCAACTTGGCTTCACACAGCCATTTAGTTTAAGCATCCCTCCTTACCACCTTATCTAATGAGCTTCTTTTGGAAGTTCATTATATTTCTACTGCATATGACATTTGGTTAGCCCTTCACCATTGTTTCCATGAAAATTCCTTAGCTTGAGAAATGGAATTAAAGCAACAATTGCTTAATCTTTAGCTACATGATAAACCCATTGTTGATTACCTCTATGATCTTAAGTGCATTGTGAACCAACTTACCTCAACTAGCCAACTCCTTAGCACAGTTGATCTTAATTCTCATGCTCTTCATGGTCTCTTGCATGAGTATAATTCACTTGTCACCATAATTACTCATTCCCCCATTCATCTCTCATTTGAGGATATATGAGTCAAATTAATTACTCATGAAGAGTAGCTTAATCATTACGATGTTGAGGATACTTCCCTTACTACTCTAACTACACTTTAGACTCAAATAATGAACACCATCTCTCAAGGTCGAAACCATGGTCGTAGTCACTTAGGACACAGAAGGCATGACCCTCTAATTGAATTTGAGACGCATCTCTCCTCTAGTTAGCAAGTGCATTCCTATACTACAACCCATAATAGCTTACCCTCATCTGTAGTTCCGCATCGCTCCAACTCTAGCATTTATGCCTCTTCTCAGCTCATCTATCAAATTTGAGAGAAACTAAGTCACTTAGCACTTCAATGCTATCACCACTTTAATGAATCTTATCCAGATATGCTACAGACATTTGCTGCTCTCTCCTTAGAGAATCACATGAGGCTACTTAGTATCCAGATTCAGGTGCCATGCACCACATGACTCCCAATGTAGGTGTATTCACTAACTCAATTGCATATGTTGGTTCTAATCATGTTTTAGTAGGTAATGGTGCCTCTTTACCTATAACACATATAGGTGACCTAACTATCTGAGCCTTAGGCCATCCCTTACACCTTAAAAATGTTCTCTTAGTCCCCTTACTTACACATAACCTCTTATCTATCATTAAACTGTAGTTTGGAAACCCATATACTATTAAGTCTAACTCTTCCTCCTCCTTTTCTATCCAAGATTCTTTGATGGGTTAACCTTTACTACAACAAAAGAATAAGAGTCCCCTCTACCCAATCACTCTCTCTCCTATGCATTCTCCTAAGGTCTTTATGGCTATTGTTCTGCCAAAAGAAATTTAGCACTTAAGGCTATGTCATCCTTATGCTAATGTCCTAAACAGTCTTATCTAACGTCGCCTCATTCAAGTCAAGTCATCCTTAGTATCCTTAGTCCATTGTCATGCATGCAACATTGGCAAGTCCACCCATCTACACTTTTAGCAATCATCTTGCAAAGCATAAAAGTCCTTAGGTGTTTTTCATTCGGATGTTTGGCAATCGCCAACTAGGTTGAACTTAGGGTTTTGCTATTATGTAATGTTCATTGATGATTGTACTTGATACTCTTGGTTATTTCCCATGTATAATAAAAGTGATGTTTTCCCCAATTTCATGCACTTCAAATCTCTTGTGGAAAATTACTTCTCCAATTGCATTAAAGTGTTTCATTGCGATGGTGGTGGAGAATTCATAAATATTGCTTTCAAAAAATTCCTTCACGACAACCGTACACGTTTACAATTGTCTTAACCTTATACTACTCAATAAAACGACATTATCGAGTGCAAATACAGAAACATCACAAACCTGGCTTGCACCATATGCTTACATGTAAATCTACCACAAGCATTTTCAATTGATGCTACCCTCATTGCTATATATACTATAAATCGTCTACCCTTAGCTACATTTAACCACAAATCCCCTTTAAGCTTCTCTATCATACCTCACTTAACTATAACTCTCTTTGTACCTTTGCTTACCTCTGTTACTTGAACACTACACCCCAACCTCAAAATAAACTCCCTCTCCACTCAATTCCTTGCATCATTATTGGCTACCCTACCCAATACAAAAGGTTTCGCTACTTAGACCCAAATTTTGGTAATGTTTACATTAGTCATCATGTCATATTCCATGAACCTTATACCTCCCTTATCTCCCCTCCCACTGCCACATCCTACCACAACCTCTGACTCACCGTCTCTTACCTTTACCATCTCTCCACCAAAACCAGTCCTCTTTCCCTCATCTTACACCTTTACTTCTACCCCACTCCTATCTCTCTGTAACCTACCTGATTCCTCCTAAACTCCCTTAACTTCTCCTCCAAACAAATCTACCTCTATACCTCTACTTAAGTACTAAAGCCTATCCCTCCTATCTTTACTAACTTACTACCCATTACACGAGTCTACCAACGTACTCGCTTCTAACATTCCATACATATACAATCTTCTACTCGATACACTATAGCCTAACCCACCTCTACTATTCCTTCTACCTCTTCTAAATCAACTCACACCATGCTTACCCTTTCCAAATCCAGCATCACCAAACTCGAAATGTTTCTTAACCTATATACAAAGGCCATTCCCATTAAGCCTTGCCATTACATTGAAGTTCTTCATGACCTTGCCTAAGCAACTACAATGAAGATGAATTTAACTCGCTCTTTTAAAACAACACTATCATTCTTGTACCACCTTAACCAAATCAAAATGTCGTTGGTAGTACATGGAAATTTCGTATAAAATATAATGCTACAAGCCAAATTGAGTGCTATAAAGCTCACTTTGTTGCTCAAGGTTTCTCTCGGCATAAAGGCATTGACTATGATGAAACGTTTAGTATTGTTGTTAAACACACCACCATTCACTTTATTCTCCACATGCAGTTGCATCTTCATAGGAAATCCATCAACTTGATGTCAAAAACGCATTTCTTTATGGTCATCTTAATGAAACTATGTTCATGAAACAACTTCTTGGTTTTGTTCATCTTCACTATCCCCATTATGTATGTCAACTGTAAAAGTCTTTATATGGCCTTAAGTAGGCTCTTCGCACCTGGTTTCATCGGTTTAGCACCTTTCTTTCATATCTAGGTTTCTCACAAAGTAAGTTAGACTCATCCATATTTATATTTTCTCAAGGGGCTAACACTCTCATTCTCCTCTTATACATTGATAACATCATACTTACGGGTAATAATTCCTCTCTCCTCATCCATCACATCTCTCTTCTTTTACGTTAGTTTGGCATGAAGGATCTTAGACCTCTACACTTCTTCTTACGTATTCAAGCTACTCATACACTAAAGGGTATGCATCTAAGTCAATCTCACTTCATTTATCATCTCTTCAAATGTCACAACATGCATCTCTCTAAGCAATTAAAATATCATTATCACCCTGTAGCTACCTTAGTGCCCATAGCTTCTTATTATTCTCTGACCTTACTAGCTATCGACAAATTGTTGGGGCACTTTAGTACTTCACCATAACTAGGCTAGACATCAACTTTGTCATTAACTAGTTGAGTCAATACATGAATCTTCCCAATACTAATCATATGCAGGTAGCTAAAGAAGTTCTTCAATATATATGAGGCATTATGTTATTGAGCTTACCCATCAAATGTTCCTTTGCCACACCTCTAATCATTTATGATGATGCTAATTAGGTTAGGTTCCCTAATACTCACAGATTTACTACGAGTTATGCCATCTTTCTTGGTAAGAATCTCATTTCTTGGTACTCAAAGAAATAATTGACTATTTCTAAAAGCTCTACAAAAGTTAAGTATAGAGCTATTGCCCATGCCATAGATGAGTTTACTTGGATTTATCATCTTGCTTGTAAATTGAAAGTCCTGATTCAGTAACTTATTATTCTATGTTATAACAATCTTGGCGTTGTCTACATGACTAGAAATCTTATCCATCACAACCATACCAAACACATTGATATTGATTATCACTTTGCATGTGAATAGGTTTCCACAGGACAGGTCAAGGTTCAGTACATTCCCATGTGCTATCAATGTGTAGATATTCTTACGAAGAATCTCTCTACCATGGCATTTCTTGAACATTGTACCAATTTCATGTTGTCACAAGCAACTTGATATTGAGGGGGTGTCTTATAGTATATCTTCAATTGTTAATGTAATTTAGGCCTTATATGGAGGACAAATTTTTCTTTCTCCATTCCTAAGGTTATTTACCCTACATTTATGTATTTCTATATTGTAAACTACTATTATTATTTATGATTAATAAAAATAAACTTCCATTATACATACATACACAATGAATATCATTATGTTGGCGATAAGTTATTTGGGAATCCTTTTAAACCATCAATTGATACATTTATTGGACTAACTAAGCTTAATAATTATTGATATTTAAGTCACCATTGCGTTGAGTAAGAGCAAGTTTTACATTGAAAAAGAATGTCAAGTTTGATCATGGAGTAATAATAGATTATTATGCATACTCTTGCGCTTCAAATATTTCCTTACTCCTTTACCCTCAAGTGACTAAAGGTAGGTCACATGATTTAACACTTAACAAATGTCCTACTTCGTTGGCATTGTAACCCCTATAGACTATTAAGGAGATTATTGATGATAGCAAATGTAACTCATTAGAACTCACCCATTATGTTGACAGTGACATATCTTCTTACCTTCTTTATCACCTTCTATTATCCATAAGCTTCTTATACCTCGTATATAGTTATGGGGTAACAAACACATACCAATTTCTCATGAGTGGCATCCTCCAATTACAAGTTAGGAGGAAGCTAAACACTCATAGTTTATGTTTGAAGTCATGATTGGTTGTTTTAAATCCTCAATATCATAGTCTTAGCTAGGCAATGCTCCCATGTTGTAGAAAAATTACTAAAGATGCACTTTCATAAACGTAATAGGAAAATGGAGCTAATTATGGTGCAACAAGTGTAGGGAAGAGGAGATCTAACCTCCCCAACTGTGTTTATAGCTTTGCATTGGTTGTTACTCCATTCTTTGGTGGGAGGTTATTCCTTTTTCCATGTGCCAAGAAGGAAGTCATGATTAAGTCAGTTGTGTATTCTATTCCAATATACTCTATGTCAATATTCAAATGTCCTAAAAATGGTATAAAGAGGTGTACCCTATGATCTTGAGGATTTAAAATAACCAACCATGACTTCAAATGGTAAAGGGTGGTTAAGAGGTGTCCTTTGGAACGAGGGGATTGTAATTGCGGTAGAAAACACAATCATGGCAAGGCAATTTGAGGGAGATGTTACCTACTCTTGTAGTTTGTGCATGGTTTGTTTGGAAAATTCATTGTAAGAGTAAGTGTAATGAAAAAAACCAAATCCGAGTGTATCAATTAAATTAATAAAATCCCATTTTAGCTAAATGTAAGGAAGCTACAGCAACCGCCATGTTTGGCATGTTTCAATAGCAATGATATCATGTTATCTCATCTTGGATTACTCTAGCGATGGGATTTGAGAAAATTAATTCATATGGCACTTGGAACTTGGTTACAAGTAAGGTTGGCATTGGGGTGATTTTAGCAGATCATCTTAGTTCGCTGTTTTTAGGGATGTGCAAGGAGATTAGAGTTTGTGATGCAAAAATAGAAAAATCAAGAGAAACTTTAGAAGGTCTTAAACTTGCTAGGAGTTTGAAATATAAGAGGGTTGTCCTTGAATTAGACTCTTCTACGAGTTATTGGGATATAAGAGAAAATCTCTAATGGGTTTCTTAAGCTTATTATTGATGAAGCTCATATAATTTATCATGATTTTGATTCATTTTCTCCTCTCATCGTTAGTGGAAAGGTAAATAGTTATACCAATTAGGTTAGGGCCCAAGGTAAACGAGGATGAATGTTTGTTTTTGCGGCTTGAATCCTCCATCCCCTTTGAAATTGTTGTTAGCAAACTCTTCATACAGGCCCTTGAGAATGGTTCAAGGTGGATTCTCTTTTGTTAATAAAAGCTGTTTTCTTTGATAAGGAAAAAAAAAAAAAAAGAATATCAAGAAGGAAAAGATGTAGATAAGGCCTTTTGATAGGTTTGGGTGAGAAGAAGTCAGGATCTAAAAGGTAGATCTAAGGAATCCAGGTGATGCATTTGGTGGAGGAAGAACAACCCTTTTAGATGAAGGTTATGTTCAAAATTTTTATGAATGTTGAGACAACATGCTAGCATTAGTATTCAAAAAAATGTTGTGTAAATTTTTTAAGTGTCTAACATTAAAATCTTGTTGTATGAAATACTAATGTTGATCTCTAATGTATAAAAGTTCAAGCGTTGCACCCAATATTGACATTTTGTCTCATAGATACTAGTATTGGACCTAATGTCCAATGTTAAAAAATGTTGGCATATTTCACTACATGTCAATATTGGTACCCCAAAAACTTCATAGAAACAATTTATGCATGATCAAAGGGTCCAATGTTGGCATATTGCTTCACGATGTAACAAGATTAACTAGATATTCCTTGCATATATTCGATCCTTTTATTTATTTATTTATAAACTTTACCTTAGGTACCTTTTTTTTAAGGGATAATTACATCGAAGGAGATCAATGTTTAAGGGTAAATTCAAATAAAGGATCAATATTTCGAAAAGTTTAAATAAGATATTAACGTTTCATAAAGTGGTTCAAATGATTTTATGGATTAACTATTATAAATTCCTTATTTGAGTAATTTTTTAAAACATTGATTATTTATTTAAACTTTTTGAAATCTTAATTCCCTATTTGAACTTACTTCTAAATGTTGATCTCCTCTATTGTAATTCTCTCCTTTTTTTTCACCACTGTTTATCACTATTAATCAGAAGATACATATCTATTTCTAATTGGTCTATGACAATTAATATTTAATTAAATAATATAATAATAATAATTGAAAGAAAAAAAGAAAAAGAAAATTTTCAAGACTCTAGCCTTTTGGTAGGCCACCTTAAGGGGTCATTGTCTTAGAGTAAAATTAGTTCATAAGGTGTGACCCACCACCCTTGAAAAGAAGAAAAGAGGAAATTTGCAACATAAAGTTGTTATGTAAAAGTTAGGTCGCTTGACCTAACTTTGATTGCAAGGTTTATTATTTGAATTTTACTTCTTTCAAGTAATTTTATTTTAAGGGTAGTGAGTGGCCTAGATAAGTTGTAGCATCTCACAACTCAACAGTGAAGGTGGATAGCTACTCACCATTTTTAGTAAGTTATATGACCCACTTAAAGTGATTAATCACAATTTACAAAGTAAATTTGACCTTAACTAGCCATCAATTAGCTACTGTAGTTTGGAAAATATTTTTAAAACTACTATATCTTTTTCTTATGCTTTTATTATATTATATAGGAAAAATGCAACCCATTAAATTTGACTTAATTGCTTATTCATCCTCAAAATTTTCAAGTGCTGCAAATCACTCACTTAAGTTTAAATAAATTGGTAAATAAACTTCTTAGTTGCAAATGACTCTTACTAAACTTTGATGTTAGTATGGAAATGCCTTTTGAACTTATCAATGAGTACTTTAAGACCTCTTGAACCTTAATCATTAGTTTAACTTTTTGATTGAAAATAAAAAATATCCCTTATGTTGCTAATGAATTAAAATTTTGAGACTAGTGATTTGCAATATTAAAAATTTAGAGGAGAAATCCACATTTAGGTCAAAGTTTAGGAGGATTGTTTGCAATTTTCATGATTATTTAATCAATTATATGAAATAAATGTTATTTTATTAAATTAATGAGCATGATCAATAAAAAGCTGATGCATATCCCTTGATAAATAGTGATAAAATGTAAATTATAGAAAAAAGGTATGTAAAGTGACAAAGTATGGAATTGAAGAACCAAAGTGAAAGTCACCTAATTTTTTTTCAATCCTTAGGGGTAAAGTGGCATTTTTAGCAACAAAAAAAAAAAAATCCCAATACTACCTTCAAAAGTCACATTTTCGTTTGAATTTTAAAGGTCAATGATTTAAAAAAAAAAAAAGAAAAAAAAAAGAGAGAGAAATATTTTGATTG
Organism: Lumnitzera racemosa; assembly: GCA_024138005.1. NCBI lineage: Eukaryota > Viridiplantae > Streptophyta > Magnoliopsida > Myrtales > Combretaceae > Lumnitzera > Lumnitzera racemosa. Next base: position 59,441,736 of record JAMXBC010000007.1, read on the forward strand.
GATGGGAATGAATGAGGATCTACCAAATCCTCCCATATCAAATATGAAACTTTTCTTTATATATATATATAAACAAATTATTAAGATAAGGGTTTCCTTGCTTAAGTAAGCTTTTACATGTATCCATTTAAGGGGAATGTTTAGAATATATTACAATGGTGTTGATAAGCTTAAACCATTGAATAGTAGGTTCACATGTTTTCTCACTGCTTAAGTAATTACAAGCCTTCGTAATAAGATTATTTGTTTAGTTAACATCTAAGCACATAGTGCTGCTGTTGATGTCCTTAGTAGATAGGTGCATTTTGGAGTTGGATATAGTCTCCCATACAAAGCCTATTCCATATGGCATAATAGTTGTTATCTAGTAGCCTAAGGTTCTTCTCATTTGTGTACAAAAAGGGTCCATGTTTGAAACAAGGTCCTAAGCTTAGCAATTGGAGCTTTCCTCTTATTATGAAAAGGCCTATTTATGGGTAGAAACTAGCTTTGTGTACATCTATTTATTCCTAACCAGGACTCGCAATAAAGATAAGAAAGTGGTAAATGAAAATTAAAACTTTAAAGAAATTTACAAGTCATTTCTATCATAAACCCTATTAATCAAAATATTTCTTTTCAATTTTAATATAAACGAAAATTTTAGTGAAAATAAAGAATCACTGTTAAGAAAAAAGTAGATTTTCTTCTATTATTGAATGATAAAAATTATGTTGAATTAGAGAATTGAAATTACAAAGAAAGAGAATCTACAAGCCAAGGCAATCTTGAACATATGCACAAAACCAAGACACTCTTAGATCACTTCTCTCAAACCAAGAAAGAGATAATGAATAAGTTTATGTAGACCAAAATAGGGATATAATAAAACACTAAAGAGAAAGCAATACAAGAGTAACATTAGAGTAAAGCTAGATTTCTTCCTAAAAAGATATTATGTTTTCAATTAAGATGAGATGATTCTTTAATAAAAAATAATCAATAATATCAAAGTATGTTGTCTCATACTTAGATTAATTAATGTAAGAGAAATTGCTAACGTCTATTCAAAGAGGATAGAGAAGTTTATGTGTTCTGATGTTTTAAAAGGATTTAACTTTTATTAAACTGATAAAAAAAGGAATATTAATTATTGAACCAGTTTGTTTGTCAACAAAAAAATGATGAGCTGTTTATGATGTATTAAACTATAAATATTTCATTCGTTTATAAGAATAAGTCCTTAATTAATCAAAAATACTAAAAAAGAAAGTTTATTGATAAGAAATCAAAAATATAATTTTCCTATAAATATGCCATTTCTCCTCTCTGCCTGCAAGTCTAAAAGCACTACATGTTTTTACATTCTCCTCTCCTCTCAAATTTATAATTTTCTCAATCTCAGCACTTGTAATTTTCATTCATGGTTGGTAGAGGTAATCTATACATCCCTTAACTAGATGACTACAATGATTCTTATGATTTCATGGTTATAATCCATATTAAAAAGCATCATTTCCTTACTATTCTTTGTAAGCCCTACAATCAGGTATTCTAGGTTCAGTTCGTGAAATTTAGGACAATCAAGCCCAACTTTTACAACAAAGTTAGGAATATTAGTAAAAATAATCTCGTTAGTTTGGATTTATAAAAATTAAAAATAAAATAATTAATTATGAAAATACTCAATTATATGTAAATTTTTTGTTATTTATCGAAAACAATTAAAATAAGTTTCAATAATTAATGAATCAATAAAGATAAATTATATGTATACTAAAAATTATAAAATAACCTAAATAATATTTAGGGGTATTTATTTATACCATATATGTATGTATGTATAGGTAAAAATACACAAAATTACTTAAAATACTACAAATAAGCTAAAATAATGCTAAATAATTAAAGAAAATTCATAAATAATTAAAGAAAATTCATAAATAATTAAATAAAAATCAAGAAAAATATGGAAAAGTGAAGAGAATTCCAAAAAAGAGGTTTGCCAAGCCAAAATTGAAGAAGAAAAAGTGAACCAATAAAATTAAGACAAATAAAAAGTAAATTGGAAGAGGATAAGGGGCACTTCTTAAGTGGAAAATTAAAGAAAAAACCTAACAACACTATAAATTTAGCAAGTCCTTACTACAATTCATTTTGGTCAGTTGGTTAGCTAAAAAAATCAAAGAGGGACCAAAGAGAGAGCATTAAGTAATTTTACCAAAAATTAAAAAAATAGTATACAAATGGAGCTTACAAAGGGAACCTACATCCAACGACCACTTAGAAATGAATAACCACCACCACCACCAAACAACCTAGCCAACACACATAGAGCCACCATTGGTAGCTAGAAGTCGATAGGACAGGTGACTTCGATTTCCAACCTAATTTTGTTTAATTTTTTAAAAACATTAAATGTTTTTAGAAAATTATGAAATTTGGTATTCTAAGGTTTTTGTGCATGCGAATTTAGGGAAAAATTTTAGTTTGATGAATTTATGCCTAAAAACATACTACGCTTAAGAAATCATACAAACTCAAGTTTTGTTCGATTTAGAAATAAATAACTTTAAGGGTGTAGTTTTAAGATCAAAATTTTTTTGTAAGTTAGTTAAAGTAATTAAAACAATGCTATGATGAAATTTTTATAGAAATATTTTTTTTTTGAAATTTTTAGCTAATTTTTAGGCCTTAAAATGATATATAAAATCGGTAATTTTGAGTTAATTAAGTAATTAAATGAGTAAGTATTGATTTAGTGTATAATTAGATGTTTTTGGATGTTAAATAATGATGTAGTATGAAATTTGTAGCATTTAAGATATTAGATGTAATTATTAGGTGTATTATATAGTATATATGTAATAAGTAAAATAATATATCTTAAGTTAATTTTATAATTTAAGGTTAATTAGGTATAAATTTGATTTAGGATGAATTTAGATATTATGAGATGTTAATTAGTGATGAGAGGTGATATTTGAAGTGTTGGAAATATTTGATGTACATATTAGGTAATAATGGGTAACATGTAAGTATAAAAAATTAATGAGTAGAAAAATATTATATTAGAATTGATAATATGATAATGATAATAATATACAATAAATCTAATATAAAATATAATTTTAGGTAATTATATGAAAAATGTAAATTTTTCTTACATTAGAAGATAATTTAGTAGTCAAATTAGGAATATAGTGTACCGTACGAATTAAAATACTAGTTAAAGGCTAAATACTAGGTTTAGAATACTTACATGTAATGTGATTAATGTCACATAATAGTACAAAATGAGTTCTAGGATTTGCATATAAAACTCATAATAAAAAACTGAATTAGAACCTAATTAACCTAACTTAAATTAAGAATAATTGTAAAAGACAAAACTTGAATGATTAGGTATACTAAAATCCTAAACTGAATATTATAATAAGAATTACATAATAAAACTTATCTATGGTGGTTATGTGAAAACGAAACAATATTTGTATTATAGGTATTATCAGTAATGGTTTGTGGGAGTCGCACATTGAGTAAGCAAGCGAGGAGTCTAGGTAAGTCGAGATTAATACGTTACTATATTTCAGATACTAATTTATAGCACTCAGAGGCTTGAAATTATACTTAATTGTACTTGTTAGATGGTTGACTATGTACATGCCTATGTGTGCTTGTTTCTAAATTCAATGATATGACTTTGCTTTACTACTCTAACTTGTATTTGTGTTATTTATTTGAAATAATTAGGTACCTTAAAGTGGATCTAATTAAATATATGACTTGTAATTTTAAATCAGACTGACATAGTAACCTATAAGGGGAACATTAGGATTCTCCAACGAAATACCAACCCCTTTGAAAAGGATAATGTTGGATAGCATAATGGATCATTTCTTCATCCTTAGTCAAACTAAGTAACAGGCGAAGAGATCACAACAAAGGTAAAGTGAATGACTCAAAGGTAGTCACAGGATGAGTGATGTCTCTATTATACAAGCTTGGGTTTGGACGTGAAGTGTTTTATTAAATGGAAACTCCCCAACCTGGATTGAAGGGGGTATAATTTCTCTAATTTAATGACAGAATGGACAATGTCGTACAATTGCGTTTGCTTAAACATACATTGCATGTAATTAATTTGATTGATAACCGTATTTATATTTGATATATAATTTTAAGTCTTCATCCCAACTTATTAAGCTGTTGATTACTCATATCCCTATAAATATTGCAGGTGCTAGCTAAAAAGTGATCATATAACTATCCTAAAGTTAGCAATTACTGGATCTTAGTAAGTAAGGATAAAAACATGAGGTTGAATTACACTCTCAAGTTTGAATTACTTAGGTAGGTATAACTAAGCTACTCAATCTTGTAAATATACTCAAATTATTTAGTTTAAATATATATTTTTCATAATTACATAGTTAAATAATATGTTTAATTGATGAACTATTTACTTCAAAGTGATTTAGTCATGGATACCTTACGTAAATCAGGTTTAGGATGTTGCAGGTGCTAGCTAAGAAATAGTCATATAACTAACCTAAAGCTAGTAACTATTGGATCTTGAGGAGTGAGGATAAAAACTTAAGTTTGAATTATACTCTTAAGTTTGGATTTTATCTTACAGCTTTTAGTATTAGCTTATGTATTACTTAGGTGGGTATAACTAGGCTACTTAATCTTGTAAATTTACTCAAATTATTTAGTGTAAATATATATTTTTCATAATTACATAGTTAAATAACACGTTTAATTTATGAACTATTTACTTTAAAGTATGTCAGTTGTGAATACTTTGTGTAAATCAAGTTTAAGATAGCAGCTATAAGATCAGCTTCTATCCTAGAATAATTTGTACGGCGAGATTATTATAACTCTACCACTTTGGAATGTGACACTCACCACCTTAAAACCTAAATTCAAGCAACCAATTCACCTTTTGAATGAATTATGTTATGAGCCAAAGGTTTTTTACTCTTAAACAGACGTAAATGAGATTGAGGTCACATGATGCATTAAGATAAATGATGATGCCTACAGCACTCTTAGCACTATTTTTATTTACCTTCCATCTTGAGTAGTATTCATGGTCCATCAATCCATAAACAAGTAAGATGTCTCTACCCATTCTCAAAGCATTATAGATTCCATTGGTACTAAGAAACAACACATGAAGGTTTTTCTATATTTTTTGAAATAGATATACAAGAGTGGACTATATGCCATACTTTCGATTGAGGATCATCATGTAAAATCAAATAGAGTATTGACCACCTTAATTGACATATTAAAAATCATAATAATATAGGTTGATGACATTATTGAGTTTTAAGGGAACAACCTTAGTAGTTACCAGTTTCATCGATCTTCTTAGTGTAAACAATACCTCAAACACATCCCTATTCAACTGAGAGATATACATGATGGCTCCATCAAGACAATGGCGATGATTAGCGTCTCTTTTGATGTTTTGGACCATCTACCTATTAAGTAGCTGATGGAGAAAGTAAACTTCGAGTATTGCCACATAGGATAGCAAACGCTAAGTGATGATATGATGCATCTTTTCTCACAATGTTAGTTACATTTGCATCACTATACACTGTATTGATAATTGGTAGAGGTTGCTAGAGTGAAATATTGTGATTATGTTGATTCTCTAAATCCTACATTAGTGCCGCCATCACTCCAATATGGTTGATACCCTTCATTTGTTTGATGCATAAAGAATGTTAAACATCTCCTACGACATTGCATTTAACAACACATACTAATGTGTCTATCATATCTCAAACTTAATGATGCACCTCTATTAAATTCTTGTAGGTTGATTGAATAAATTGCTATGATATGCTTCTTAGTAGATAACATACTTACCTTTATAGAAAAATTACATATTAAAAGATAAACATTTGTGAATGAGTTTAAATAAAGGAACTTTTTAGTGGTTCAAGCATGGGATGAACATTATTATCGTGGCGCAAATAGTTGATAACATTGTAAAGTAGTGCAAATAAAGGATAGGAATGATGAATATTTGTGTAAGTAGCACACTATAATGGTTCCACAATAATGTTATCCCATATTCATACCACTTTACATAACATTTATTTTCTATGTGAACCATTAAAAAAAATTTGTTCTCTATTTGAACAAATAAAATGTTTTTTCATTTTAAGTTAATCATAAACCTCATATTCTAGTATGTAAATTTTTCCTACTTCTAAATATAAGCATAAACGAGTATAAACAACATTGTGTAGATTTTTGTCATGCTCAAAAGGTTCCACCTCCTAACTTTCAAATAGTATGAAACTTAAGATACACAATGCTCACAAGGGACCTAAAGGTTCCATATTGTTTCATTACATTTCACAATAACTCTTCTTGTACTAATTTGATGCTTAAGAAGCATAAGTAACATGTAAGAAGACAAGTCATTCTCAAAAATATCCTCCAATTAATAATTTACCTATCAACTTGCTATTACCCCACTCGTAATATTGTGCTTCTCTACCATATTTATGTCTCAGGTGTATTATCTACATATGCTAGTCATTTGACACTATAGTCTACCATTGATGTAATGGTAGAATAGATCCGAGATTATTTCGACCCCTTTCTACTACAATTCTACATTACAATAGTTCTCAATCCCTAACTCAAGTATTATGTTATGAAAACATTAGGATAGCAAATGCTACAAAATATGCTCCTACATATAATTAAAAGGTACAGAGTTTGCTTAATCTATATTAGTAATACAAGGCAACTTTGTAGCAATGACATCTAATTTTTAACAATATTAGTCTCATCTAAATCTCAGTAGATAAAATAAAGGGTTTATAAAAATAATTAAATTAAGAAAACTAATCTAAGAAAATAAATTAATTGGGATATTCATCATCTCAAAAGATTTAATTGTAGCCAGATAATTAGAATACCAATTAGTGTTAATTCAAATATCTTTGAGGTTTAAACTTAAAGCAATTAAACTTTAAAGATTCCTTTGTGCAAAAGCGAATATCCAATATTAAGTAGTTTATCCTTTTTATCATTAAACAAGAGATATAATAAATTAATCATCTCTAATTTCTAAACCTTAATTGAATTAAAGGTATACATTTTGTCTTCTTTAATCCAGATTATCCAATTCATAGAAAACAATTAGAAAGGGTCTTATGGCTCAATCTTAATTTATACGTATTCCAATAGAGTTAAAATACTTATTGTCGTGATTATGGAATTAAAGATTTAAAACAATAAGCATGATTCATTAAGTGATAATCCAATAATCCGATAAACAATACTAATAATGTACAAACGAAAATAATAGGGAAGACAATATCTAAATCAAGAATATATTAAAAGATACAAACAATATGTAAAGAGCTTTAATCTCTATTTTAATGATCAAATACCGTTCCTATTATTTTTGATGTTGAAATATGAAAAGAAAATAAAACTCTTCTTCTAAACCCTAAACTAGTGAATGAGAGAAAAACAATTGTCTTCTATTATTTTCTACTTGTCTACTCTATTACAAGATATTCTATTTATATTATAAGCAATCTCCTATGGAAGTGGGCCTATAGAATGCAAGTATATCCCCTTTAATTTATTCTTCAATTCTTACGCATTGAAATGGATACATAGCTTGGAAATAGAATGTACATGATCTTCTTTAGCAAGTATAGGGTGTATACTTTTCCTTTAGTTGTAAGACATGGCATGTATAGCTTCTAAATGCAAGCACACAACCAATATAATTTCTTCCATGTAAGTATACAAGTGTATTAAAGTTTTTCAAGGCAAATACAAGCCTTGTACGTCCCCTTTTAGTAAGTATATCGTTGTATACTTCTTGAATTTGCAATATGGTCAAGATATTGAGCATAAGACCATGTTGCATGCCCATAAGCTCTCCTATGTAATTATCATGCTTACAATTTCACGTGCTTTCATCATCATGCGTATATTTTCCAATATTGCAAATTTTTCCTATCAAAAACATAAAAATATACAAATTAGTGTAATGAAATGCTAAAATAAAACATTAGCATATGAATTACTAAATTATACTAAAAATTTTATAAAAACATTATACTATTTGCCTATAAAATAAGTATAATTAGGCTCCATCGAATTTCCCCCCACTTAAACTTTTGCTTGTTTTTAGGCAAAATAAATAAAACTATGAAAAATTCTTAAGAACAAAAATTCATTGAAAGCTCAAATTATACTTATAGAAGCAAATAATGCATACCATTTATTTAGGGACAAGAGCACATACTCTTTCACTAAAATTTCATCCTTAAAAATATCAAAACTCAAGACTCTAGAATTTTTTATTTCATAAAATTTCACTCAACCATATTTACATACCCTTAAAACACAATTACGAAATACATTTACTAGCTATAGAAACCATATTAGAATTCAACAATCAATCTATGTAAATTGGAGTTAAACCGCATTGCTTAAATAAAGATTAAATTAGAAAACAAAATAAACATAAACTTGATCAAGAAAGAATTATACACATTCTAAAACTAAAGGGTGTACACTCCCCCTTTTCAACTCTCTAAGTACAATAATTAAAAACAAATACATGTTATAGAAGCATGTCCCTTGATTATCTCCTTGCTCCTTTCAATTGTTCTTTAGAGGGCTTTTCAATTTAATCATTTATTTAAGAGCAAATATTTTTGGTAATAGAAAAGAACCTTGCTTTTTTTAAGGACTAAGACCAATCCATATCATTTTAATTTTCATATTGGTTGCGGGAAGTACCTTACTCTTTTAAGGGACTAAAGCTAATCCTTAACTTCTTTTTTTTTAACCAATTTCCTTAGGTTAGTAGTAAGAAAGAACTTTTCTCTTCTAAGAGACCAAGGTCGATTTTTACCAACTTATATTATCATTATTATTATATAGTTTTTTTTTTTTTCAATCACCTCCACTATTTTGATTTTTCAGTAAACTTTCAAGAGATAGGCATCATTTGTTCAATTGTTGAAAATTAGTAAGGCTCCCGAGGTTTCTAAGAAGTGAGTATACACTAAAATATATAGACAACTAGCTCCTAATCAGTAATATTCACCCTAATTATCAGTCAAGATCTAAGCTTAAATAACAAGAAACTCTAAACTTCACATAGATTTTATTATTTAATTTTAGTATTGTATGGAAAGGTTATTATGATTGCGCAAATTTAATGCAAAAATCCAAAAAATTATCCTCAAAAGGTATTTTTTTAATTAGATGAAAAATTATGGTAAATAGATGAACATTACAAACAAATTGATTTTATATTTTTGGGAAAATTTATTTACAAAAATCTTAAGTGTAGAAATATAACCAACTCAATACACATACTTTTATTAATTTTTCTACCAGTGTCTCATCACTTTATTTCTTCCCTCCCCTACACTTAAATCATGCATTGTCCCCAATGTACAAATAATCAATAACAAACACAAAAATCAATAGGGAAAAAGTAACTGAAAAGATAAAGGGAACTGAAACTTTCTTAATTTAAGCTTTGACACTAAATTTGTAATTGTCATTGGAAGCCACTAGATTCTATAACACTATTGAAGTCTTAAAGCCTTGCAAAACAAAAACAAAAACAAAAACAAAATAACTCTAAAGTAAAATGCATAAAAGAAGGTTTATAACTAAAACTACTCCTAAACTATTTCCTAGATTATTCCACCTATAGACAAGAGAAGTTCAACAAAAATCAACATGAAATTGGTAAAAATGATGTTCTCCTAACCATAAAATATACCAATGCTAAGACAACCGAGTTAGCAAATTAAACTGTGCAAGCACATCCTGCTAAATCTCCTCTTCATCTTTTGATTGCTTGGCATATTTTTGAAAAACAGGAAAGACATAAGTTCATATTTACAAGGACATCTTCCCTATACTTAAATTATAGCATTATGCACAAAACTCTACAAGTGTGAAAATTATAATGAAAACTCCAGCATAATATCTATAAAGCATAATTGGAAATCAATTAATTGCACAAGATAAATGAACATATGATTAAGTAGTCTCTAAATTCATAATTGTCCATTGTACTTGAATCAATTAGGACAGGTAGGCTTGTGTAGAGTTTAGATGAAGTAGGTTTAAATCTTGCCTCTTGCTCCTTGATCTTTACAAAAAAGCCCCCTGTAGTGTGGTCATAGGGACCCTCTGACATTCAAGTTAGCAAGGAGGATCAAGAGCGAAAGAGGGAGACACTAAAGACTTGAAGGATAGTGATCATCCCATGTATGTATGGTATGGAATATGGGTTGTGTATTGAAGCCAAATGCAAGTTACTAGGATTGGGAGAAAGCAAATCAAATCCTTTCCTTTTAAGCTATCCGATGACTTTTATGAGAGTTATCTGGACATGTGGCAATTTAAGGTTTGCTTATACTGGTCATCAGCATTTGCTCACGTAGTTGAGTTGATCTACTTGGGTGGGAGATTGCTTATAATATAAATAGTCCTATCAGTTAAGCTCACCATTTGCTCACGTATACCCTGTCGAGCTTGCATGGCTTCATCGAACAGGTCACAATATAGGGACAAGCTCACTATTTGTTTGTGCATACCTTGATAGACTTGCTCATATGGTAGGCTTCATATGTTAAGCCTTGGTATGGGCAAGAATTAGGTATCAACACTTATCCCCTTACTCTCCTCATAGTTTGAGATGCGAGGAAAGTAAACCGTGTGAAGTAACTGAGCTAAGGCTAGACTAGACTACCCCTCCTTAATAGAGGGGTCCATCACACCACCTTTGGCTGACATCTCTAATCAGGTTCCTTTTCTTGTAAATTGGCCTCCTACGTAATTAATGTAATCGTTAGGTTACTTGAAGTGGCATGACGGCCATTCTTGTGAAAGTAGCACGTATTGATGATCTTTGAAGAGTGACTGTGCACATGGTGATATGTTGTTAGGTCACGTCAACAATTCGTATAGGTGGATCGATTAAGGCCTTTGGCTTATGAAGTAAGATACATAGCTAGTTGAGGTTTGGTGTACGCCCTTTCGTAGGTTCATGCTTTAAGAGTAGGAAAAACCTTTTGCCTTCTCTCCTTGGTTGTCTATATAAAGGGGAGTACAAGTCTTCATTCCTTACTTTGCTTTGTCAACTTAAAGGAGACTCTGCCAAAATTTTTACTCACGAGCTAGTGTTTTTTCCTTTTAAGTCAATTACTCGTGATGGCTAACCAGAGCACAAATGACTAAAAGAGTGAACTTCTTACCCATCTATTTCAAGGGAGATAGATGAGGGTTGCAAGGACTTAGCCCAAGAAAGGGGTGATAACCCTATTCCCCCTAAAATGATGACAACGGCAGCAATGACAACAAGAGACAAGGATAAAGTGATACTATCATGGGAGGAAAGGTGGGAATGTATATGAAGGTAGCCTCGTGATGCATATCTTCTAGACAGCGAAGAGGAGAATGTTAGGGAGTTGTTGTTCATGACTAATACAAATGAGCATGCATGTGCCTATGTCCCATATGTAGCAAGAGAGAAGAAACTAAGGTTGGTAAATTGAGTAGCGGGGGAGGTGCTTAGGTGGTAAGTAGAGGTTCCCATAGGTGGAAAGTTGGCATACAATATAGGGGATGACTAATCATTCAATATCTACTTAGTCTTCACCTCTTGTTCTCAAAGTTCTTAGTAGAGTTCTTCCGATATTTCAAGGTTGCTCCTAAGAGTCTTAATACCAACGCGTAGGTATAGCTACGTATGTTTAAGGTGTTGTACCAGTAGGAGTTATGAAAGCCAATAGTACATCTATTTGGGCATTTCTTCCATGTGAAGAATGTACCTAACAATTAGGTATATGTTGCTAACTAAGGTCAAATGTAGAGGATCTTTGACAAGGTGCTAAACAAGGAGGAAGGTTGGAAAGAGTTCTTCTATTATGTTTGCACTCCTAAGCCTCTAGATTTCTCGTCTTAGTAGAGGTATCCTATTTAGTGAAGAAAGTTGAATTGTTTAGGAGAAGAAGATGGCATCACTAATATCAAGTTGCTAAATATGGCGGGTTGGAAGAAGTTTGATCCTTAATCAATCTCTGAGAAGTAAAAGAAGGGCTTCCCATTGTTTAGGATAGAGATAGGTATTTGTTGCATTTTGCCAAGGAGGGGTGGTTAGCTATCTATTGTGACGTGTAAGGGACATGGAACTACTCATCCTTAGTGTAGTAAGTATGTTATATTTGTTTAATGTATTTACTTAAGAAGTTTGTAGGTTTTTTTACAGCTATAGAGATGGCCACTGAAAGAGTGAAGACAAAGTTTCTGGCTATATAAAACAAGTGACTTCAAAGTACTTACAAGCCTATTCAAAAGAAGAAACAGCTTGTTGTGGAGGAGGAAGAAGAGAGTTTATGATGCCTCTCAAAGAAGTATAAGAAGAAAAGTAGAATGCAATAGATGCTTCTTAAGGTTGTTTAGTACGATACTAGTGAGATTCTAGTTAGTGTGCCATGAGTTAGTTCAAGCCTAGAAGGAGTAGCATTTGATGGTAGGTTAGTTCAGAAGGTTTGGACTGAGGTTGTAGCTGCTGTAACAGGCATCCAAGTGGGAGATGCATGAGTGGACATGCAACAGGAGGATTCATAATGGACCCTTCAAAATGATGGGGTCCCTACTATTAAGATTACGGACGACAAAGATGTCATACCACTAGTTCATCACGAGAGGCAAGTAGTTCCTCTCTATCTACAGATAAGCCTATGTAGACGTTTGAACAACTATAAGCATGGTTCGATTGGCTCTTTGCTAACAAAAGTGACGTAGAGGCCTTGGTGGAATTGTTAAGGAGGTATAATGAGGTAAGCTACTCGTAGTTTTTCTTGGAGTATTTAGTCTTGCCTTATTAATAGATTGTATATTGTGTCTCCAGCTCTATAACCTCCTAGATTTCATCCTTATGCATAATTGGGTATTCAAGTGAAGGCCGAGGTGGAGAGGCTCTATAAAGTGCTAGAGGTGGACAAAAAAGTGCACTACAAGTTGTTTATCGCATTCAACAACTTGGAGCGCTAAAGCAAGGAGCTGGTTAGGTAGATTGATAAGCTGAACAATGACTTAAAAAAGACTAAGGAGTCCAACAAGATTGCTAAGGAGGGGCTATCTTCCATGTAAACTAAGGTGGAAGCTAAGGGGCAAGAGTTTGATAGGTTGTAAGCTAAGTTCATAGGGAAGGAGTTTGAGCTCTTTAAGGGGAAAAGCATATCACCTAAGGTAAAGCGAGATATTTTTCCAAAGACCCTAAAGGACCCCTTAATTAAGAAGCTATCACCACTACTAGGTATGCTATGGTAGAAGAGGTATAAGAGCAAGTTTACTAAAATATGGTTAAGGTAAATTTATCCTTCTTGCATTAGTTGGATGAGCCCGAGGGTACTACTAGTAATGGGTTAGGGGTAAGTCTTCTAGTGACTTATCGAGAGTTTCCAATAGTAGTTTGAACTCAAGCCTTGAGAAGGAGAAGGGAGGTGATGGGGAAGACCAAAAACGGGATGAGTGGCAGCAACAAGCTAACTAGGAGCAACCTTAACTTTTTGTTTTAGCTAATGCATTAGGTGATATGTGGCACTTTAACTTTGTTCCTCTCTCTCTTTCTCTCTCTCTCCTTTTTTTGTTTTTAGGAGGGTTGAGATGCCGATCTCCCCTTGCCAAATGTCATTACTAAGGACCTTAATGGATTCGAGCTTCCATCATTATGTTTGTGTTGCTTTTCCTTTTCCTTTGGTACTTCCTTGCATATGTGTTGTTGTTGTGTCCTTAAACTTTGTTTTTTGTTTAAGTCTTTTATGCAAGCAATGGTGCTTTCGAGCAAACTAATGCATCTTGCTTTTTTGTAAATCTCCCTGAGTTCCTCATCCCCAAGCAAGGCATTCGTGCTCATTCGCTGGTAACCATTTGGGGGATTCTTCATGCTCAAGGCATTGTGGCTTCGCCTAGACTTAATGTGGGCTCGTTGTTTGAGGATGGTATATGTGTTAGAGTGGATCTTTTGGTGATGTCATGAGATCTTCTAGATAAAGAAGTCTTAACCAGGTGAATCTTTTATGACAACAAGCAATCTCCTCGGCAAGGTTCATTTCGGTTAGTATGTACGCTTGGCAGACATATTGTCTCGGGTAGGGTGCTTTCTAGAAGCTATTTAATGCGCTTATAATGCATTACTATTTTCCCAAGCATTGCTTGGGTTTCTAATGCATTTAAGCCATCAAATGATCACTATGTGTACAACTAGTGGTGCATCTGATACCTTATATAAAGGGTGCATGGGTCCTTACTTTGCCACACTAAGCATCCAAACAGTGTAGTAGGGTATAGTTAAGAGTTAGGTTACCTTTGTCCTTTGCCATAAGCATGTTGAAGGCGATCATATTGAGAGATGGTGTGCTCAAGTTGGGGAGTAGGTCTCCTTAGCTCCCCTTCCTTTGAGTTGGGATCGTGAGGCATGGACAACTGCTTAATAGTTGGAGGTAGCTCTTAAGCTATGATTGAGAGGCATATGTAAGCCTTTGGGTCCTCCCTTCTTTCTGCCCTAATAATAGTTAGCAAAGAGGGGTCTCAGGTGCTACCTACCACTTGTCCAAGACAGTAAAATCACAAAGGTAATCATCTACAGGAGGTTTTGGGTGGCTCTTCCACACACTGTCCCAAATGAATCTAAGTAAGCGAGGACCGCTACAGTGACTATGGCAACATAGGAGGTCTTTTCTCTACCCTGACTTGCTAATTAGGGCACTCACAGGAATTCTCTACTTCACAAGTACTATAGTTCACTTGGGGTAGAGCATCGACCTTACTTTGATGCTAATAGGGCCCTTGGAGCTTGGAGCTTTGAGTAGAGTGGTTGTATTAGCTGTCCCCATTGCAACTTCTATGGAAGAGAAGCTTTGCAAGGTAGAGTGGGGACCTCACTTGAGGTTTAAGTGAAAGTGGGACCCCTACAGCTTAGAGCTTAGCCTAATAGGAATTTTGGGGGAGGTAGTCATAACCATCCCTTTAAGGCTCATGAGTCGAGTTGATGTTGAGGGTAGTTCCTCTTAGAGAAGAGTTTAAAGTAATTAGTTAAGTTGGAGTTGAAAGTGATCATTCAAATCAAGCATACAGTAGTAGTGTAGGGTATAACCTCACACCTTTGTGCTATTATTTTCTTTTTCTTTTTTTTTAATGTAACCAAGGTTGGGATGCCAACTCATCAAGCCTTGTACTTACTTCATCAGCAAAATAATTCTTTCTTTTCTCATCTATCATTGCTCACTTATCATTTTATTTTTCTATAGCTCTTGTTTTTTGTTACCTGATTGTAATGTCTTTGTGAGGCTCGCTTTATCTACACATCTCAAAATTATTTTCCTATAGCACTCATTAGTGTAATGACCAACTAAGATAAGTGCTTAAGGATGAAAATTAACTCAAGGTTTGGGTTTGATGTGAATTGATGCCTAGAAGGAAGTGCCCACGGCGTTAGTGTAAAGACTTACTTGGGCATGAGAATTGATTCAAGGCTTGGGCTTAGAGTGGACCGATGCCTCGATAAGTGCCCGTAACATTAGTATAGGACTAACTTAAGCAATGCTTGGTATTGAGAATTGACCTAAGGCTTGGGCTTAGTGTGGATCGATGCTTCTGTATGTACCCGCAATACTAGTGTAGAGACTAACTTGTACAACACTTGGGGATAAGAATCGACCTAAGGCTTAAGCTTGGTATGGACCAAGGTTGTACGAGTGCACAAGGTATGTGAGAGAAAATGAGACAAGTGTAGGAAACTTGTCAATTCATTACATTTAACCATAGGTACATATGCTTTCGAACCTTTCACTACACTTAGTGGAAATAAGATCTTAGATATTGGGCATTCCATGCCTTAGGGATAAGCCATCCTTTAAGGTTTTAAGCTTATAGGCTTCCTTCCATTACTTGCATAGGGTCCCCCTAATTGGGGCCAAGCTTATTGATTTGGTTAAAAAATATATATATATAAATTTAATTGTGAATACTCCAGCAAATATATTAGGTCGGAATTAAGTAATATAAAGTAAGTAAGGTTATCAATCCCTCGAGAACTATGATATTACTAAACCTATGATAGTTCTTATCAATATTTAGGCAATAAAAAATAAATTAACTAATCTAATTACTATACTAAAATTATTGAAAAGAAAATAACTATAAAATTTCTAAAACTAAGCAATCAATTAAGAATTGTAAGAAAAACAAAATCTTCCCTAGATTATGCAAATCAAATTGTTATCATGTTAAATAGATTATTAACTATATGGTCATTTAAGTAAAATTATTATACCTTAAAACTTAAGGATTTAAACCCCTAATTAATCAGTCAACTCCTACATCTCCAATTAACAGTGGACTCTAAATTGCAATCATATATCTCCCGATACTATGATTGTCTAATGTCCTAAATCAATTATTTCCTAATGTCTTAGTGAATAATCAATTGCCGAACAACGCATTAATCTCTAGATAATTTTTAATTAATTCAATTAATGCTGCTCCCATATTAATTAACGAAGAATTTCTAACAAACCCTATATTAACTCCGATATCACTAAGGTTTCTAACAATTATAATCAATTAAACAACTATAATTGAAATCGTAAAAATTGCAATCATGAATCATCCCCATATCTATTAATCCTATAACACGAATACAATCATCATCTTAGCTATCTAGGGTTCATCAATTCCCACAAATAAATTCAGCCAATCATGGAATTTGAAACAAAAGCGCAACTATTAATTGAAATTGTACGGAAATTCTTAATTGACAACATAAATAATTATTAGAATTGCATAAATATAATTAAAATCGATGTTATCAACTCTGTAATTGGAAAAGATAAACTTCAATTGCAACTCTAAAACTTGGTCTCTACAGCAAAAGCAAAATCTTCTTAATGATCTAAGTGATTCTACAGAAGAATTCTTCAAGAACTATCTAATGACTATTCTACGACTCTTTAAGTCTTAGGAAAGTGTTTGTCTCTCTAAAAAAGCAAAAGTGATCTAAACGATGAAATATAAGGCTACTTATAAGAAAAACTAAGGTTGCCCTATGTAAAGCTTCTTTTTAATGAAGGCCAGCTGATAAGCTAGCGGTGTAGACATTAAAGCCAGTGGCGTAAACTCCAAAGGCCGGTAGTATAGACTTCAAAGGTTGGCAGTATAAGTGTAGGCCGGCTATATTGAATTCTAAGTTGCAACTTATTGATTTGGACTTCATTCATTTGCATAAAACTCCTCTAAATTATCCATATTTCCACTTTGAATCCTCCAATTCCTAAAATGTGCAAATGAAAATAATTAAGTACCATTTCTTAATGATTTCTATAAAATCAATAATAATTTTCTCTAATTTGCCCATTTAAAACATGAAAAATATACCTTTATCACTTACCCCAACCCTCTTCTGAACCTATAACCGCTAATTTTTTATACACTAGGTCCCTTAGGTGGAAGACCTTGTATTGGACATTGTGGTTGTAGTATTAGGCGACCAGTTGTTGATAAGCCATTGTGTATGCTCATGCACCTTCTCAATGATATCAAGGCTTACATGGAGGGACATGTAGTTGGTATCTACGTCGAATAATAATCTCTTTTCTTCTACTCGGTCCTTAAGTAATGTTCTCATCTTGAGATATTGTATGAGGGGGTCCATCTAGGAGCACCCGGGAGTCGCTTACTTACTTCAAGGACTTCCCGCTATCATGTTTCTATACTTCACTCGAGGAGGTACTGTATAAAGAGTGGCTTATTACAATTGTGTGACACGAGGATGGTAAAAGAAGCTAGCCTAGATAGCTTGTCTACCTCTATGTTTTCTACTTAGGAGATCTTAGTAATCTCTAATGAGAGAAACTCGAGTAGGCCTTATTCCATATGTAGGTACTTGATCATTGTTTTACCTTTAGTCACATACTCCCCCTTGATTTGTTGTACCACTAACATGGAGTACGAGGGTATGTTGAGCTTCTCTGTTTTAATGTCTTTAGCAATTTTTAGGTCTGTAATGAGTGCCTTATAGATGGCTTTGTTGTTACTTGCTGGAAAACCAAACTTCAAAGCATAGATTCTTTGTTCCACATGGGCCTTATACTGTAATATCGACCCCACTCCTTTCCTACCTTAGTAGAGGGGCTGTCAACATAAAGGGTCCAAATAGGCATGGTTAACTTGAGTTGAAGCTCATTCAGTCCGATGTATTCAATTAAGAAGTCAACAAGGACTTATGCTTTGATCACCTACCTTGGGTGGAACTGGACTCCATGTACACTAAGATAAAGGGAGTACTTCATCATCCTGCCCGAGGTATTGAGCCTTTGCCAAGTAGCTTTAAGTAGTATATCCGTGAGTATGACAATCGTATGTGATTGGAAGTACGGCCTAAGCTTTTGAGTTGGGATGATGATTGCAAGAGAGAACTTTTCCATTTCCATGTATCTAAGCTTTGGCCCTTGTAAGATGTAGCTAACATAGTAGATAGGTTGATATTCTCTACCATCAACTTGGATAAGCATTGAGGATAGTGTTCTATCGATGACTACAAGATAAAGGTATAACTCTTCTTCGGGTATTCGCTTAGAGAGTATAGGTGGGGTCGCTAAAAAATTCTTCATGTCTTTAAATGCTTGCTGACATTCTGGTGTCCTTTTGAATTCTGTGGGGTTTTTAGTAGCTAGAAAAATTATACACACTTGTTTACACTTCAAGATACAAAGTGATTTGGTACAGCGATCCTACCTATTATGTGCTAAACCTCCTTAATCTTGGTTTGGGCTATCATGTCTTGTACTGCTTTAATCTTGTCTAGATTGGCTTATATCCTCCACTCTATCACCATGAAACCAAGAAATTTCCCCGATGTGACCTTAAAGGTGCATTTCTAGGAATTAAGCTTCATTTGAAGTTGGTACAAGGTTTGGAATGTTCCACGAAGATCATTGACATGTCCTTTTTTGGTTTTACTTTTGGTGATCATATCATCGACATAGACTTCAATGTTTCTATCTATTTGTGGCTTGAAGATATGGGTAACCATTCTTTGGTATATAGCTCCTATATTTTTTAGGTCAACTGACATTACCTTATAGCAATAGGTCCTAAAGTCTATAATAAAGGATGTTTGAACCTCATTCTTAGGAGCCATCCTGATTTAGTTATACCTAGAGTAAGCATCCATGAAATTTAGAAGGTCGTAACTATATTGCTAGTCGACAAGCTAGTCTATGTGCAGTAAGAGGAAGCAATCCTTGGGGCATGCCTTGTTAAGATCGGTGTAATTGACTCACAATCGCCATTTGCCATTTTCCATTTGCTTTCTCCACTAAAACTATGTTGGCGAGCCAACTGGTGCACTTCTCCTACCTAATGAAGCCTTTTTAGAGCAACTTTTGCACCTCTTTTTCAATCGTTGCTTAGCGTTTTGGGGCAAAGTACCATTTCTTTTGTTTCATAGGTCAAACAACAAGATTGACATTCAGGTGATGGGTAGCCTCTAGTATGTTGATGATGCTTGGCATTTCTTTTGAGGTGGATGCAAAGATGTCTAAGTTCTTTCTAAGGAAGTTTATGAGTTTAGCCTTATTGTTAATTGGTAATTCTACCTCTATTTTAGTTATAATTCCTAGGTTATTAGATAGCTTGATTTCCTCAATCTTTTTTGCGGTCCCTTCATATTGTCAAAGCCAAAGGGGTAGTTGATTCAATGTTCATGATGTCATTTCTACATTAGTCTTTGAGGTAAAGTGACTTGGACAAGGTTTAGTTAACTTTGGCCTTGCTTATGCCAGTGGGTGTAATGAACTTCACTTTAAGGCATGTCAAATTTTATGATGATTGCTCGATTGAGAAAGGCACTGTATGGTGACCAAAAATCAACGATAATGAAGTCTATCGATTATGTGGCAACATGCTTATTGTCTCGTAGTTGGATAGGTAGGGTGATGATTCCCTTTGCTAGCACCAGTTTACCTCCATCAAACCTTGTAAGATCATGTTTATATGATTGTAAAGGATCTTTAAGCTGTTTATTTGCTTGTAGATGGTGTAGAAAATTTTGTTGACTAACCTTATACTGACAATGAACGTCTTAGGGACATTGAAGTACTTAATTTCAACGTTTATAATGAGTTCATCGTTGTAGGGTAGGTAGACTCCCTATTGTTTGCTTTAGTGAAAGTGATTGCTGTTTTAGTCTTTGGCTTCTTGGTTCTTATGAGGTATACTTCGTGTTTAGTTGCTATGGTTATGGCGTTTGAGATGAGGTCAAGTCCCCTAAAGATGGTGTTGACTTAACCTTATTGCTCTAATGATTCTATTTTTCTACTATAGGGTTGGCTTGTTCATTATCATGTTCTTGTTAGTGTTCCACTTAGCGGTATTGGGTTGGCTGTTGGATTTAATTTTTCTAGCATTTGATAAGGTAATTGATGCAGCCTTTGTGAATAAGGCTTTCCATTGCATTCTTAAGGTGGCAGCATTCGTTACTGTTGCATTTGTATATTCTATGGTAGTTGCAATACTTCCCAGAGTTCCCTACTTTTGGTGTTTCATGAACACTAGGTGGTCACAATAGCTATTCTCATACCCCGTACATGATTTTGCCAAGTGGTTTGCTAAAGGGTGTGTACGAGGGGTAGTCCTAAAATTTTTATCTTTGCTTATTGCATCTATTATATGTCGACAGTTGTGGTTCGGATCACAAGGACCTACGTAGTCTTTTGCTAAGACGTGAGTAATATTATCCACTTCGAAACAAGCTCTAATGGAATATTCTTAAACTACATATTTTTCAGCTACTTCCATGAACTCGTCTAAGGATTCAAGCTTATCTAGTAAAATTTCATTGAATAGTCTTCAGTTAGGGTCTATGCTTGTAAGAAGCACTTACAAGGCCATTCCACTATCAAGCTTCGATACTTTTAGCGTTTCTCAATTGAAACGCTTGATATATGCCCACAGAGTTTCATTAGGACGCTATCTAACATTGTAGATGATGGAAGAGTCTCTCCATAGTACTTAAGAGCTAAGGAAGTGTTGTTGAAATCTACCTCCTAAGTTATTGAATGAAGTGATAGAAGCAACGAGGAGGGTATTAAACTAAAGTAGAGCAACTTTTGTTATTGTACTAGGGAAGGCTTTACACATGATAGCGTCTTAGAAGTTATGGAGGCTCATCATTATTCTAAAGTGGATGAAATGATCATCTAGGTCTGTAGTGCCATCATATGTGTTCAGGTGTAGCAACCTTATGCCTATAGGCAATGTTTTGTTGAGGATGGAGAGGATGAATGGGCTCTTAATGTACATGTAGTATGACGCTAGTGCGGATGATTTAACTTTCTTTTCGTCACATACGCTAAGGGCATGATAGATATGCTCGTTTAATTCATCCACATTCATGTCTTCATAATCCTTTGGTAACTGTTTTGGTAATAAATCGTTGACTAGTTTACTTGTTGCTATATACTCGCCTTACACTATTTTGCTGTGATTATGATTTAGCCATTCATGTAGATCCTTATAGGACTATTGATCATGTTGAATTTGGTCGCATAAACACGTATGATTTGTAGGTCATCATTTTTGCTTGGTTGTGAGGAGGAGTTAACAGTTGCCTCTTTGTTTAGGTGTTTTTAAGATGTGTTTTTTAGTAATGCAACATCTTTGTGTAGAGCTATTATAGACTCTTACGATTTTCAATTTTCCTCAAGCATTGGTTTAGAGAAGCAATTTGAGCTGTTGAACTTTAGCATTTTCATTTTGAGGAGGTAGAAGCATTTGGTCACCTCCATCTTGTTACAATGTGGTAACATCCCTTATCTGTGAAGCTTGTGGACTAATGTTTTTGCTTTTAGCCATCATATGCATGGTGGCTTGAAATAGTGGGTGCCAAAATGTTGATTATGGTCAAGTCAACTGGGATAGATAGGCTTATGTGTAATCTAGATGAAGTAGGCGTAGATCTCACCTCCTACTCCTTAATCCTTGCAAAAAAGCCCCATGTGAGTGTAACTATGGGGCCCTCTAATTCTCAAGTTGGCAAGGAAGATTGAGAAAGAAAGAGGGTAAGCATTAAAGACCTAAAGGGTAGTGTTCATCCCATGTATGTGTAGGATGGAATATGGGTTATGTATTGAAGCTGAATGAGAGTTGCTAAGATTGGAAGAAAGCGAATTAGATCTTTCCTCTCACAACACCCGGTGCCTTTTATGGGAGTTATTTGGATACATAGCGATCTGGGGTTCACTCATACTTATCACTAGTAGACAACATGCACTACAATGGAGACTAGACAACTTTAGGAGCTATCAACTGTAATCAACCTAATAACCGAATTCGCAGCACCGAGATCTAACATCTGTAAAGGTTGTCGTGTGTGCTGGTCATACTATGGATGTTAAACACTCATTAATGGGTTGTCATGAGAAGCAAGTGCTAAAGACAAAGGTTGAGCTAGGATGTCAAGGATGGGATCAACTGGTGCCTAGCTAAGGGTTAGTTGAGACCTAAGTTGATGTTAGACGGTTAACGTGTGTAGGCTTGGTGGTCGAGCCAATCTACTTAAGTAAGACATAATATGGCTCATTGAGCAGGTGCGAGATAGATGGAAAGCTCACTATTTGCTCATACATACCCCATTGGGCTTGCATGGCTTCACCGAGAGGTTATAATATAAGCGTTGAGGTCACTATTTGCTTGCGCATACGTCGACGGGATCGCTTACATGGTAAGCTTCACATGTTAGGCCTTTGTCTAAGCAAGAATTAGGTATCAACAATAGTCTTAAGGTTAAAACAACACGGTTCAAGTCAAGTTTAATTCCTAAATAGTAAATTGCACCAATCTAACAAATCAAATTCTTAACTTCATTAAGTTACAAAAAGACACTCTTTTTTTTATCGTGAAGAAATACTCCAAAGAGTGTAAGAATTCATAAAAATTTTCAAAACTATAAATACAAAAGATAAGAATGCCATGTTGATTTTATAAGTTAAATATTCGATGTCCCAAGAAAAATAAATTAACAAATCAATCAGAGAATACATTCACATATAACTAAAATATGGATGAATGAAAGAGATTAAATAGAAAGCACAAGGTAAAGGAAAGGAAGTTTCTTTTATTCTTTTTTTTTTTTGGGCTAGAGAGGATCATGCCCAATAATACTGGCGTAGCTCTTACCTATGGTTTTCTTAGACTTTTAGTTGCTTTCAAATTCCTTACCTATTATACAAGGGGATTGTACCCTAGATTATGAACATACTTTTCACCCTTGATTCGCTCGAACCATTTCTTAATCTCTACTTTCTTGACTTTTTCTTAGCAAAAAATTCTCACTTAATTTCTGCAATGTCAACTAGAAAACATCACACAAATTTTGAAGGAACAAAATAATTAAAAGTTTCAAGAATTTTCTATATGTTGCCAAATAAAAATAAGTGCAAGTGGAGTAACTAAATAAAATAAAACAAAGGATACGTGAAATAAAAACTAGGTAATCTCCCAATAAGTGCTTTTGTCTAATGTTGTTGGAACGACACTTTTTGCTCCTTTACTAAGGGGGTTCGAATCCTTGAGGCACTTTGTTAAAAATTTTTATCGGAACTTCCCATTCATCATCGAGATCAACTATCATTTTGGATGCAGTATCTCATATCATAATTGATTTAGTGGCTTAAGAGTCCTTCTTTTTCCATTTTTTTTGTAATTATTACATTAAGCTCATTTTTTCTAACTCTCGGTACCATTTTACTATTTTTCACATCAATTATAGCTCCAACATGGCTAAGAATAGATGCCCTAGAATGAGAGGAATTTTTTTACCTTCTTTTTATATCTAAGACTACAAAATTTGTCGAGAATATAAATTTGTCCACTTTTAAAAATATATTCTCAATCATCCCTATAGGTTTCCTAAATGACATTAGTTAATTGAATTGTCATTTCAATTCTTTTTATTGCATCTCCTAATCCTTAGGGACAACAAATTAATTTAAAAAAATTAAGACCAACATGCCACCAAAAATTAATTTCAAAGGCTTGTTATTGCCAACTAATTTTGTGATAGATTTAATAAGTTGGAGTAAATAATCATCTATAAGGATAAATATTGATGGAACACAACATAATGGTTAGCTACTAATAGCAGTGGATCATATCACAAAAAATACTAATGAAAAAAAAATAGCATAATGATTTCATTTTATAATATGGATATTATTTTATCAATTTTTCAATGATTTTTTATCCATGATAGTGAATCATTTCCTCTGTGAATTAGATGCAACATTTACCTCCTACTATTAACTGCTACTAATAACCATAACTTCTTAAGATTACCACAATACTATTTAATAACTATAAAGTTTTGATTATTACAAATAATGGAAAAAATCTATTTTAAAGATATTTTTAACGAGATACACCCATCCTAAGTCATGATATCTTTCATTTGAAGCACCTTTGCTTTAGCTTCTCTTTTCCCTAGTACCTTATGTTGGTGTATGCATATCCTTTTTGGTTTACTGTCTAGTGGTAGATACTTTAACTTCAGGAATTTTCAATCACTAATGATTGAAAATGGAAGTACGTCTCTTCTTGTTAACCACAACCATCTTACAAAGAGCAATGTAATGAGTCTTAGTGGCTTTCGATTGGTTTTGTATTGTAGAAGTGCATCTTAGTTTGGCTTTTTCTCCCATTTTTACTTTGAACCTAAGTTTGAGAGTAATGATAGTGAAGCTGAAATTAGTCATGATGTAGAGACCATGGCATCATCATCAATTAGATATGGAGATGATGGCTGATACAAGGACTACAAAAGTTGTAAAGAATAAGGAAATGTAGTTGTACAAGATCTAGGATTGCTCGCAATCTAGGATTGAGGAAAACAATTTTTTTTTTTTATTCTTTTTGTATTTTTCCTTTGTGTTTTTATTGTTTTCCTGGCTCTAATAGTACTTTAACTCACTCTCACTAGTAATTTGCATGTGCTTGATAATGGAGTTGCATATTTGCATCCATATAGATTTTCGATCTTTATTTTGGCTCGATCTTCTTAAGTTTAAGGTACATCACCAAGTCCCTTAATCTATCCTCGTAGCTGCAAATAAGGAAAAAGCATATACTTAAATAAAAAAAAAAAGCTAAAAGATGAGTAACTCAAATAATAAAATAGTTTAACATTGATGATTGATCTAATAAATTTCCTCAACTTTTTTAGAGTCAATGGTAGTCTCTTAGGTAGCTTATCTAAGACAAGTCCACAAACTCACTAATGAGTCTCTACACCTCAATAAGTAGTTAAACACTTTGTTCCCTCAACTCCAATATCCTCTAAATCAACAAAAAGGTTGACACATAGGCCTTAAGCTCACAAAATAATTTACATCGAGTCACTAGGCTCTTCTTTTGAGTTCTATTCAAGTTTTATGTTGATGCCCTCCTCAATGACATCTATGAAAATATTAAGATACTAATAGCTACAAAATATGCTCATGTATACAATTAAGATGCATTGAGTTTTCTCATTGACTTGTAGTATCCATATAATGCAATTTTGTAGCCTCTATCCCAGGCACCATGATTTAGCATTCACATGTCATGTTTGTACTTATATATATTTACCTCGTCTTAACAAAGAAGTAGATAGATTATGTAAAAAGGCTAAAATATGGTATTAGTGATACTTTAAACCCATTATGTGTAATGCTTGTTGTTAGGTGTAAGTAATAAAAAAGGAAGAAGAGTAAGCTTTAATGTATTTTCTTGATGATTAGGTAAAGCTAACACCTTCCTCGATACTTTCTCTAATGGCATGATATATTTCGGTACATCTAGCTTTGACATCTCATGTAAATTGGCTTTTAACTAAGGAGTTAAGTTCTCAATCCCCTTTAGTATGAACTATTATATAGATTTTCGATTGTGTAAGATGTTAAGGTGAAGGTTTTTCTTCTTATGCCATTTAGATGTGGAGAAATATTTATATATGATGTGCAAGATCATAACATGGTCATATTTAAGTTGGGTTTCATGATATGTAATAATAGAGTAAGCAGAAAGTTACACTACCAACAACATGACCATACCAATTTGTCATGTCACTGAAGTGCATGAATAGAAAGTGTACTTGATCATGTTCGTGCAACCCATGTCTAATAAGTGGCACAACCAATAGACATGATCGTGTCACTTGTTTGTGTCCATTCAATTTATGCAAGTCTTCACATTTATTGCGTTTTTGTTTAATAAGTATAATGTATCATCTTTCAAAAGTTACATTGCTTCATAATCAACAGTCAACATTAGTTTTTAACTTATATAAACATAATCTAATGATTAAAAACTAAGTAATCTCAATAAATGTGTCCTTAGGAAAAGCTATAATGATTGGAGTTAGAAGAATAGATGTCTAAGTATATATTGATATTTTATAGATATTTTTGCATGAGTTTTTCATTATTTTTCAAAATTTACTATGAAAAGCACTTTATCAAATAAAAGCAAATCTTCTCCCAAAGTTCTCTAAACTTGTGCAATCATCAAGAATAAGGTAGTAATCCTTATTCTTGATTCTCACTTAGTTGTATCTTGAGAGAATTTATACTTATCATTAGCAAAATTATTGTAGGACTTATAAGATTTTTGAGGACAACATTCTCCACATGTCTCTGATGTCCTCAATTCCCCATCTCAAGTAAAATAGTCTAACAATTTTAAGAGTCTTATGAATGGTAAGTGAGATGAATGCATTTTTAAGAGTCATGAATCAAGAGTTTGTCAAACTAAATAGATTCAACATAACCAACTTCAATAGAAGGAAAAGATAAAATAATGTTTCTTTTGATTGTCCTCAACATAGCCTATGTGCTTGACCCGTATACACTACAAATTGAAGATGCAAAGGAGGAGAAAATCCAGAGAGAAGTCAAGAATTAATGCATTAAAGAAAAAGTGATGAGAAGATGAATTTACATGTCATAGACATATACTCTTTTGAATAGTTTATATAATCTATATATGTTTATCAAATCACCTTTGGAAATCTATAAAGCACTTGAAGGGAAGTACAACATTGAGCATTAAAGGAACAAATTAGTTTTTAATGATTAAGTATTTTGAATTCAAGATAGTTGATGATAGTCCAATCATGGAACTAGTGCATGAATTAAGAATATTAGCGAACTACCTTTGTGACCTATTGATAACAATTCTAGAGTCCCTTCAAATAGGAGCAACATTTGCTAAATTACCATCTACTTGGAATTACTAGCATAAGGAACTTTTGCATATGGCAGGAGATTTTATAGTTCAAAAATTCTTAAACATCATATTGAAGAAGAGTTTAGGAAATGCGATTCAGTAGTCACTGTAAATTCTGTTAACCATGTTGATATGATGGTAGAAAAAAAGTGTAAAAGGAAGCATCCAATCATTGTTTTTCCAATAAGGAATCCCAAAAGGTACTATAATTGTAATAAGAAGGATCATTATGCATATGAGTATAGGCTTCCAAAGTAATAAAAGAAAGAAACTAACTTTCTCTCCATATGAAATTTGGAAAAAAAAGGAAACCAAATTTGAACTACCTAAATGTGGAGGTGTAGAGTCTATTATAAGGTTAATGAACCTAAAAGACTTAGAGGCATATTTGTTGGATGTGCTCAAAACTTAAAGGCCTATTGCATATTAAATTTAAGATCTAATGTGATTATAGAAATGAGAGATTTTGAATTTATTGAAAATAAAATTCAACATAGTACTATTATAGAAAACATGCCTATTAATGAAACGAAGAGCGATGGTTCATAAAATCTATTAAGTAATACTTTGGATGAGAAACCTATAAGAAGTCAAAGAGTTAGGAAAGAAAAGGATCTTGAACTAGATTTTATTTTTTCTCAACCTTTAATCTTTTCAATAGAAGGAAATAGAGAGTTGGTAATCAATAAGATACCTATGGTTTTACATGTAGATAATGATCCTATGACTTACAATGAAGCTATGGCATCTAAAGATGTAGCTTTTTAGAAAGAGGCAATTAATGATGAAATGGAACCTATATTACCAAATAATACTTGGATTTTAGTTAACTTACCTCCAGGGTCAAAAGCAATTGGTGTAAGTAGGTGTTAAGAGGAAATACAATACAAATGGGTCTATACAAACTTTTAAAGCTAGATTAATTGCAAAAGGGTATAGGCAATGTAAAGATATTGATTACTTTGATACATATTCATCTATTGCTACAATGACCTCAATCTGGGCTCGTATAGTGTTGGCATCTATTTATAAGCTTCATATACATCAAATGGATGCTAAAATGACATTTTTTAAATAGAGATCTTGATAAGGAAGTCTATATGGAACAATCGTAAGGATTTGTTCCACTTGGTAATGAGAACAAAGTTTATAAGTTGATTAAACCTTGTACAAATTGAATAGACTCCTAAGCAGTAGCATAAAATTTTTGATAAGATGATATTGATCAATGGTTTCAAACATAACAATGCTAATAAGTGCCTATATTCTAAGTTCACTAACAAATATAGAGTGATTGTTTGTCTCTATGTAAATGATTTTCTCATATTTGGAACAAATTTAGATGGTGTTAAGGAAACTGAATGATATCTGTCTAAATTTAAAATGAAAGATCTAGGTGAGGTAGATATGATATAAGGTATTAAGGTAATTAGACATAACAAAGGACTAACCTTAAGTTAATCTCATTATGTTGAGAAAATTTTGGAAAAGTTTAGACATTTAGGATTTAAGAAATGCAATACTCTATATGATCTACATGTGAAGTTAGTTAAGAACAATGAAAGGATAGTATCTTAACTAGAGTACGCTAGTGCATTAGGAAGTTTGATGTCTACATCTCATTGTGCTAGACCTAATATCGTCTTTACTGTGTGCATATTACCTAAATAAACTAATAAGCATAATACAGATCATTGGAAAGCAATAACTAAAGGATTTAGGTATTTGTTGCAAACTAAGAAAATGTGTCTACACTATGGTGAATTTTCTATTGTACTAGAAGGTTTCTCTTATGCAAGTTGGATTACTAATGTTGGTGATTATATATCAACTTTAAGTTGGACATTCACCCTTGGTGAGAGTACAATTAGTTAGAGATCTAAGAAACAAACTTACATTACACACTCTACCATAAAGGTTGAGTTAATAACTTTAACTTCAACTCGAAAAGAAGCGAAATAACTTAGGAACTTGTTGTTAAAAGTAGAGTTATGATCATAACCAATGTCAACCATTTTGATCTTTTGTGATGATCAATCAATCATATTACGCTCTTATAATAAAATTAATAATGGAAGGCTAAACATGTTGGGCTAAGACATGAGTTTGTTAGAGAATTAATGGAGGATGGGATTATAATAATAACCTTTATTAAGACTAAGTGTAATTTAGTGGATCAATTAACAAAAGTATGGTCAATAGAGCAAGTTACAGAGATGTCTACTAAAATATATCGAAAAACCAACTAACTTAATATGGTGGGAACCCTACTTCTTCTCGATGGACCACCGTTACAAAAGTTGAAGGTGTAATAACAAGTTAAAATGAATTGTGAGTCTATACTTAAATTATTTAGAGGTTTAGATGTTAGAATATCTCTTAATAGATCAACTATGTGTTGGAAATTTGAATTGATTTCAAATATATGCCACGTAGTTGAATATTGAAGTGGTATTACTTTAAAGCAAGAATTGATGTGTGTGTCTCTTATAAACATTCAACGAGCTAAGATGAGTGCAAAGCCATAATAGTGTTATTAGAAATTTACTTGGTCTATAATAACAACAGAAATGTATGTGGTTTCTCTTGTTGTAACACAAAGCGTATAGGTTTAAGTGAATGAGCTACCTAATACCTTATTACAACTTTAAGAGATTTGCACTATGGATTGGTTCAAATCCTCAAATACTATTCCTTATGTGTTTTCATAATTTGGAAGAAAAATTACCTAATATGTAATCTAATGAGGAAAAATTATATAGATTTTCGATTATGTAAGATGTTAAAGTGATAGTTTTTATGTCATTTAGATGTGAAGAAATATTTACAAATGGACAAAACTAATGAATGAGATCATTACATGGTTATATTTAAGTTAGGTTTCATGATATGTAGGAATAGGAGTAAGCAAAAAGTTACACAACCAATGGGACAACTACATCATTTGATCATATTCGTGAAGTGCATGAACAAAAAGTAACATGACCAAGACACAATTATGTTACTTGGTTGTATCCATGCAACCCATGTCCAATAAGTGACAAAACTAGTAGATGATCGTGTCACTTGTTTGTATCCACTGAACTAGTGCGACTCTTGACATTTATTGTGTTTTTATTTAATAAGTGTAATATATTATCTTCCAAAAGTTATATCGCTTTGTAATAGACAATTAAGATCTGTTTTTAACTTATCTAAACATAATCAAATGATTAAAAACTAAGTAATCTAAATGGATGTATCCTTAGGAAGTGTTGTAATGACTAGAATTAGATGGTTAAATGTCAAGTATATATTGATATTCTATAGACATTTTTGCACGAAATTTTCATTATTTTTCAAAAATTACCATAAAAAATACTTTACCTAATAATTACAAACCTTCTTCTAAAGTTCTTTAAAGTTGTGTGGTCATCAAAAACAAGGATTGCAACCTTGTCCTTGATTCTCACTTGGTTGTATCTTCAAAAAGTTTACACTTATCCTTAGTAAACTTAGTGTAAGACGCATAAGAATCTTAAGAAAAGTATTCTTCATGTGCCTCCTAATGTCCTTAATTCCTCCTATCCAATAAAATTTTCTAACATCCACTATATACCAAAGGCCATCATAAATGCCTATATGTTTAAAGGAGTGGAGTGATTAGAGTGATTCTAGTCATAGAAGACAAGGACCCCTAGGTTTTCGCATCCTACCTCCGAGTTGAGGAGCTCAAAATCACCACGCCAAGAACCATTAGATTTAAAGGTGGAGGATTAATGTCAGACTACAGTAGGTTTCTATTAATTGGTTATGATAACTTTGCTTTGTAATTGTATCAAAGATACATGTAAAAATGAAATATTATTCTTATTTTTATATTATGTATATATGTTGTTGCATAAACAAATGTATCATTTCAAAATCCTAGTAGAAAAAGTTATTTAAGAAAAAGGTAAAAGAAAGTATAACATTTGCTAAAAAAGTGAAGAAAAATTCAATTACGAATTAATCTTTAAAAAAATGGCATCATACCAAACAAAAGGAAGAAGCAATGTGGGTCGACCTAACCAACTTATTTACTTAAGCGATCCCGATGTACTTAGGTTTAAGGAATGCTTATGCTTGAGTGGACTAAGCATAGGTCTACGCGCATAAAACCCTTATACTTGCCATAATCAAAAGCCACCAAGTAATAGAATTAAGAAGCAATAGATGAAGAGAGAAAATAAGATGCAAGGGATGGAAGGTCTATTCATAAAGCATAGGATCCAGTTTCTTAACGGTAGAAGCTTTGTTACTGGACAATCAATTCCATCTAAAGGTGACTTTGTTTTGTAAAAGACAGACTTCTTACAACATTTATTCCAATAAAGGTTTGTTATTGTTTAATATCGTCATGATAAACTTAAGAAGTTGGAGTAACCAGTTATTGTATGGATAAATAAAGATGAAAGGCAAGAATGGTGGATCATATCCACATAAAATATTAATAAGAAATAAAGAAAATATTTTTTTCTTTATAAAAGGGGATATTATTTTATCGCTTTTTATTGATTTTTTTTTTCTCGATGGTGAACTATTTCCACTATTAAATGCAACATTTATCTCTCACCATTAACTATCACTAAAAGCCACTAATAACCTTGACTCTTTAAAATTACTATGATAATGTTTAATAATTTTAAGGCTTTGATTATAATAAGTATTAAAAAAATCAAAGTTGAAAGATGTTTTTTTTTTTTTTTTTAACACACCTACCGTAAGTCATGGCATGTTCCGTTTAAAGCACCTTTGATTTTGTCCTTTTTATTTTTTCCCTTGCACCTTGTGTTGGTGTATGCATATTCTTTTTGGTTTTGTGGCCAATGGTAGATTCTTTAACTCTATGAATTCTCAAAGATTGAAGATCGAAATGGGCCTATCTCCTGTTGCTAACCATGACCATCTTACAGAGAGCAGTTAGTGCGAAGTCTTATTGACTTTTTGATGGTTTTTGCTTTGTGGAAGTGCATCTTAGTTTGGCTTTTGTACCATTTTTATTTGGAACCTAAGCTTAAGAGTGATGGTGAAACCGAAATTAGTCATGTTGCAAGGACTACAAAAGTTATCAAGAGCATAGACATATAGCCATCTAAGATCTATAATTGCTTTTAAAATCTAGGATTGAGGAAAATAATGTTATTGTGTATATTTTCAGATTCTTCTTTTGTGTTTTTGGTGTTTCCCTAGCTCTAATAGCACCCTAATTAGTAATTCGCGTGTGCTTGATAATGGAATTGCATATTTGCATCCATTTATATTTTTAATCTTTATTATCTTACCAGATTAGGGCACATCATCAAGCTCACTCCTTTAATACATTTATACGGTTTTTATAAAGAAGAAAAAGGCATATGGTTTAAATGAAAAAGTTAAAAAGATATATAACTTAAATAATAAAATAGTTTAATATGATAATGCATTATTCTAATAGATTTCCTGAACTTTTTTAGGGTTCTTTTTGAGCTGTACAAAGTAAGAGTCAAACATACAAAGATAAGAAAAAATAAAACTCCTTAATCATCGCGACAAATGGCACATCATGTGCACAAACACAACTATTTATATATTTATAGTTAAAAGAGGGGCAATCTTCTTGCAGTAATATTATTCCTAGGATGCTTTCTTTTCCTTTAATGATGTTTCTACAATTGTGGGCCCACGTCCTCTTCTCGACCCTCCAATAGGTTGTCCCAGCGTGTCCTCCGGTGTTTGCTCATTTTCAACCCATTCATCTCTCGCTATGGACCGTTGATAATATCTAAATGCCACAAACAACATAAACACTGCACAAAAAGAAGGTAACGTAAGCTTCAACGCGTTTCTAATTAAAAATCCTAAAAACTGGAGGAGGAGGAAGAAGAGGAAGGAGAAGAAGGGCTTTGTTTATTTCACAACCTGCCCATATTCTTGCAACCACTGAACATAAATTCCATATGAGAGTAAAGATGGTAGCCGCTACTGCTTTCTTGTGAGAGCATGAGTCCCAAGCATCGCGAAATCGCCGAATCCAAAAATTACCTGAGTAGATAAAATCAATTCAATATCTAAATTATAGCTTTTTCATGTAAGTTATATTATTGGTTTTATTCTAACTACGTTTAGGATAGGGGTGGAATGATTAGTAACCCACTTATATAAAGCATTCTATATATATGAGACTTTTTTAATAGGCTTCACTTTAGCTGTAACTAATCAGATTTTTTTTTTTTTTTTCTATTAATCTGAAGAATGTAATTGTGAGGAGCAGGAATTGGACAACTATTTGGCTGCATCAGAATGAAAAGAAAAAAAGATACACAGTCACGTGATTGCTTCCACACAGTTTAAGAGCAAACGTCCATATTTTAATTGGAAACATTATTAATTAGGATTCCCTCCTTTTAAGTGACAGGATAATATCAATTAAGATGCATGACCCACTCAGGAGCTAATTTACAGATTTGAAAAGAAATCGTTTTACTTTTGATGTTGCGTAAAAACATTATAAAAAGAAATATATTGAAAAATCAAAACAGAAAAGCTTTTTTTTTCTTTTTCTTTCTTTTAACCTTTAACAAGTATTCTAGAGCATCCATTAATGTATTCTTATCAATTCAATTTTACAAATGATATTATAATTCCGTATCCAATCTGTATTTGAACTGTGACTCGATTCAAAGAGGTAAGAGTTTACTACAGTATATTCAGCAATTCTTTTTAGATAAAAACCGGCAAGCTGCAGCCGATTTACATGAAACCCATATCGATCGAGACCGGACGAAAAAGAACGCTTAAGGAACTGCAAAGTTGGAGTTGCCACAAATTGCCAGCAACCTTCGGTTCCAAAGGTACTTTAAAATTAACGGTCGAATTGGCATCAATGAGGCTCTACAAAGCAATAGGTTAAGTGACAATCGACATATTGATAATGACGCAACATTTTTTGGATCCAAAAACTCATCCTTATTTCAAAATGGGCCCATCAAAAGTGCGCGCCCCACCAACCCTCTGACACACCCCGTTAGGTGATGTTGGTCGGGCCCAGGTCCACATTGTTAATTTTGTCCACTATAGACGGCTTTATTTAGATTTGTTAAAGACGCCTTTAACGGGATGAACACTATAATGCACCGCTATTATGGAAATTGAATTTAAGCCTTACTAAAAATAAGAAAAAAAAAACTTCTCATTTTCTAGGTGTTTTTTTTTTTCTATTTTATTGCAATCGATATTAGAAATCATCAATTTTTCTGATAATTAACCACTGCATCAAGGCGAGACGTTAATAAAATCATTGAAAATTTTACATTTTTTTCTTTTATCATTGTATATTTACCATGTGTATAGGATAGAATGCTCGAAACATTAACGTGAAATTTTTTTATACATACATAAACCATATGGCTCATTAAATGTTGTAGAACCATACAAAAGATTTAAAAAAAAATTAATTAAATAAAACGGACACTCATAAGGGAAACCCTATAAAATTTCAGCACCGACACCGAGAATGTTTCTCAATTTCATAACGGTCCATTTAAATACTATGATGGCATGAATGATAGGAAGCAGACAACAGATTAAGAAGAAGAAGCAGCAAAAGAGGACATGAAAATCAGTAAAATTACCGTATGCAGTTAACTGTGGGGAATACGAAGAGCAGACTTTTGGTAGCGTGAAAACTGCAAAAAAACCTGTACCCAGTGACGACAACTAGGAGTCAGTAACAAAAAGTGACCAGAATGTTCAGAGAAAAATTTAACATTTCCTTTTTCTCTCTTTGGCTACATAATACAGAAAATTCAACAATAATAATAACCCCATACTATGTCCTGCTAGCTTGAGCAGTAAAATGTTGGAATATTACTGCTGAGTACTGTTTGCAGATGAATTTAATTTTGGGTGCAAATGGATACGTGCTTTTATTTAGGAAAATAATTACAGG
Organism: Lumnitzera racemosa; assembly: GCA_024138005.1. Classification (NCBI taxonomy): domain Eukaryota; kingdom Viridiplantae; phylum Streptophyta; class Magnoliopsida; order Myrtales; family Combretaceae; genus Lumnitzera; species Lumnitzera racemosa. The sequence goes on from JAMXBC010000007.1 coordinate 59,477,020, forward strand.
AAAATAATTACATTTGCTTATTCAGTGAAAGGTACTGCCGTTGTTGGATAACATAAATTTTATTCTTTTTCTAGGAATTATGCTGTGGTGTGTATGTATGCATGAATCTAATAAAACAATGCTAAGTGGTCTTACAGTAAAGTAATGTACGAATGCTTAAAACATATGCATTAAATTCAGAAATATTTTAGTTGGCAAGAGGAAGAAGCAACCAAACTGTACCTACTCCGTGCCAAAACAAATCCGATGATGACAAATTAAAAAATTCTTCTTTTAACAACCCATTATTTTATAAAGAAAATGTTGACAACTGCGTACAGATACTGGCTAATGAGCCAAATAAGTATATTTTATATGTTTTTTTTCATCCATTTACTTTTTAAATAAAATGTGTAATCAATCTTATAAAGTATGATAAGTTTCCATTTTCACCACTTAAACAAGTGTTATCTATCCGTTTAAGCAACAATTTTAATTTTCTCCCTCTTTGGCTGAAATAGAGACAAGAGAAACTCACCAAGCTTGGCCATCTTCCAAATGGTTATGGAGCTACCACACCTGGCCAAAACAAACAGCAGGACTGCCAACTGCATGACATCATGGATTTGCAATACTTATATCAATTGATTCCAAATGAAATATTTTCCTTTTTAGGCTAAATTGATAATAACATGTTACCTAATAAATAGAAGCGGTTACTTTTACCTTCATTGTGGTTGCAGGATCTCCTGAGAAAAGAGCTTTGATATTCACCAGGAACTCATTCAAATAAGGTAGGACCAATTTCAGTAACCAAACTGCCTCTTCCTCTCCCAATACATAGTTTGTGTTGTTCTCTATATCTACATATCCTCTAGAAGTAGTTGTAGCCCAACGCACCCCCCCACCACCATCCCCCCCAAAAAAAATAAAATAAAATAAAAAATTGAGGGATGAATATTAGAACTTAAAATGGTTTCAAGTTTTTTTTTTTTTTTTTTTTAATTTCATGACAGTATTATGATGCATTTTAGGGGTGAAGAAAAAAAAAAAAACTTACCTGCAAATGATGGATCTATACAAAAAAATTAGAGCAAGGTAGACCAGCCCCAAATATGAAATTACGGATATGCAGCTGTAAGAAAAAAATAAATACAGTACATAAATATAAATAAATACAATAAAATAAAATAAAACATTTTTTCTCCATGTTTAGATTGATTTAATTATTTCTTTTTTCATATTAAAATAGATGTATCACATTTATTCACCTGATATTTACATCCTTTGTGTAGGAGGATGATATGATGATGAATGTTCCAAATCCAAAAACAAATGCGGATTTTGATATATCTCTCCACATGAACAAATCCGCTGGAAAAAAAATTAAAAAATAAAAAAGAATTTCATAAATGTACAGAATCATTAATAAAAAGAAAGAAGTGGTTGAGCCATAGAGTTTATAAACAGACCTAAATTCTGCAATTTACTCTGTTTCTCTGGAAAATCCTCGTACCCATCTGATAATTATAAACCAAACCAAACGAATGATCAGATAAAGACACCCAAAATTATAAATCAAAGAAATAATTCAGGAAATCCAAAAAAATTGAATGCCAACTTACGTGATGATCTGGGTTTTGCATAATTCTGATAAACTGGGGAGCGTTTTGTGACAGGAGGAGGCTGTTTATAGACAGGGGATGTCTTACTAGGACTAGGAGGATTTGCAACGTTTCTATGAACTCTTGTGGTGTGTTTCACTACTGAATTAGGAGGGATTTTGCTTGCATTATTTGCACTAACGGGTTTAGGCTTTTCATTCGCATCATGAACAGCTGGTTTTGGACTTGGACTTGGCTTTGTATTTGGTTTTGGCAATTCGACATTCACTTCTTCAACCTTCTTCACTTCACTAACAACACCATCGCTTGGTCTTGCTGTTTCCTCCTCATTTACTGTAATTTCCTTAGTTTCGACACTCTTTTTCTCAATTTCAATGTCTTTATCCTCGCCATCCAAAGCTAATTCCTCCTCCTCTTCGTCTTCTTCACCTTCGTCTTCAATCTCTTCTTCTTCTTCTTCTTCTTCTTGTCCGGAAAATTCTTCTTCATCCTCAGCATTACCACTATCCTTGTCCTCCTTTTGATGCACCTCTGTAACAGATTTAACCTCTTCTTGATCCACACAAAGGTCCTCGCACTTATCATCAGATCCAATCTCATCATAAGCACCTCCATTACTACACTCTTCCACAGCATTTTCAGGCATCGACTTCGCCTTTCTCAACGCACCTGAATTCTCCTCGTTGCCATCGCCAACGACCTTAACAGACTTCCCCACGTTGCCATCGGAGGTTAATTTCGCAGAATCGGACTTGACTTTCCTCAATTCACTCAAATTCTTATTCTTCTCAATACCCATTACAGATCCAACCTTAGTAACCTCAGATCTTGACTTCCTCCCTTGAATTGGGCTTTTCTCAATCTCTCTCTTCCCTTTCTTGATTCCCGTTGTACCCTTCTTTATCATTCCCCCATCAAAAGACGCACTCAGTTCCTTAACTTTCTCATCTCCACCGCTACTCTTCTTACCAATCTGAATCGAACCGTCAATACTCTCTGATCTCCAAGCTTTTCTCTTTCCATTAGCAGCATTGCCTATAACTTTCTTCACTTCTCCATTATTATTATTATTATTATTATTACTACTACTATTACTTTCTTCTTTACTTTCATTGAGGACTTTAACACCACCTTTGGATTCGTCAGTCCTCATTCTGGATTCCCAAACACAACCAGCAGCCACGCTGCTTCTAAGACCAGGTCTTCTTCTACTGACAACGTCCATGTCTTAATAGTGTCTTTTTAAAGTATCTCTCTCGATGTTTATTTTCTTCTGGGGTCACTATCTTTGCCGTGTAATGATAGGACAACACTAGTGGGGCATGGTGTTTGTTAATGGATTATGATGAAGAAGAAGAAGCAGCTTTAAGCTGAAGAAATGAAAAATTCTCAGACTATAATATCATACTCTAATGAGTAAGTCCCATTAAGAGAATAAAAGATTGGGTTATGAATAATACATATAGATAAAGAGATTGGGTTGTTTTTCTTTAATACCTTTTGCTTTTGGGTCACTGGCCTGCCAGTTAAAAGGGGAGCGAGAGTGATGGTAAATTTGGTGATACTTATGATGAGGGTAACCGGTGCCTCTAGATGCTAATGCGAAAAGAGTAAATCTTTTTACACTATTTAAAAATGGTTATAATCTAATAAAAAAATAAAGTTATACAAAGGGAAGGTTTTTTTTTTTTTTAAATTTCTTAATAAACGGTTCAAAATACCCCTTATTTATTATATATTCATGCAGTAGTATATATATTTACATGTAATATAACTTACCGTATCAAATCAGAGGATCTCTTCCGAGGGGTAGCACTGTTAACGAGGTAACTACATGTAAATTTATATCACATGCATTTGCAGGAAGAGAGAGAGAGAGAGAGAGAATCTGGTCTCTTGTAATTTGGAAATGTACAGAGATTGGTTTGGTTTTGCTAATTTGTCTGCGGGATGAAGTCATTCGGGCGCTTGGATGAAAATGAATTTTTTTCTGTGGTCTTACTTGTTTTTTTTTTTTTTCCTTCCCTTTCTAAATGGTTTAGGATTTAACGAAATTTAAATTAATTAATGCTTTTAGTTAGACATGATCGATTTTAAACGACCATTATAAAAAAAGGGTTAATGTTATAAATACCGTTTCAACTTCGATTATTTTTATAATTAAGTACCTAAATTTTAAACTTATTAATTTAATACCTAATTATGTTTTTCAAGGTTTCTTATACTATCTTGTCTGACACCATTGAACTCTCCATTAGTTTACGTGACTAATAGTGGCTTGACATGTATGAAATTATATAAAATAACACAACACCGTCCACATAGATGTCCAATTGGATTCGAAAGAAATAGAAAAACTTGACAACCTGAACAAGAAAAGAAAATAAATAGTTTTTGTTGAAAAAAGGATAACGAGTTGGTTAATGAATAGAACATAAAACCCTAGTTCAAATGAAATTGAGATGGGCAGAGGTAAAGAGAGAATGTAAACCCCAATTAACATCCTTTATAATTGAAACCTTTTTGAAAATAATAATCGATTTGTATAGCTTCAAGAGGGTGGAATGCTTCCAACATGTGATATGTGAAGAAGAGAAGCAGCGGTATCAATGCTAGTTAGGCTATTTCTGGCAATCGTTGGAGTTAGCAAATGCGTTAGACCTTAGGTTCTTGAGGGCAAGGAATAGAATGTGATTATTTGTGCCCAAAAGTGGTAGAGGACGATCATTTAACGGCAGTCGACAATAGTAGATTTCTAACTTTGGATGCAACCAATTGGACAAATGTTTATAAAAGAAGTTTGAATTTTTCAAGTACGAAGAGCCTCCAGAAACCTATTGTTTCCACTAGCTTACTTTGAGATTGAGTGATTGTAGAAAAAAGCTAGAGAGAGAGTGGGACTATGGTGGTCAACAATGTAGAGAAAGAGAGAGTAATTTGTAGAGTGTTTTGTGTAATTTTGGATGAAATTAAATCCGTTTTGCAGTTCCATGAACTATTGTATTATGATATTGCAATCCGAATAGGTTTTGTACCCCTAGATTAGTATGAATTAGGTTCATTGATATTTGAGAAGATAAAGTTTGAATTTTTCGATTTCATCGAATCAAATATCATAACAAATTAGTTACTTATATAAGGGAAGATCACAAGCTTCATACATGACCCTACACATTTTGGTGCTAGTCAATAAGTCCATGTAAGTCAACAATATTAGATAAAGTAGTATAAAAAATCTCAAAAAGTTTAATTAAATATTAAATTGACACATTTAAAGTGTAAATACTTAATTGTAAAAATAGGTAAAATTGAGGTAGTATTTAAGATATTAACCCTATAAAAAATATATATAATTTCACAACTTTTCATTCTTCAAGATTTGATTCCTCAATTTAAATTACTATGACTACAAGAAAGAGCTCTTGTTTTTTTATTTGACCCTCCACAATTCGATCAATTTTTCATTATAAATATTAATGAATTTGATTTTATGAAATTCTATAATAAATAAATAAACAGGCTTAATATATATGGTATGATTTTATGCAATTAATCACCTTCTCCAAATGAATACGTACTTTACAATCTTTGCTTTTTTTTTTTTTATATTTCCCCTAATTATTTTATGTTGGTTATAATGGCGAATATCATTTTAAATGCTACTATTCAAATGTGGCGCCCACCATAGACTTAAATTTGTTGTGAGATGTGCATTTCCATTTATTGATTTCACAAGTTTAAATTTCTCTGGAATCTAGAAGGTCTTGTTAACGGATATAAATGATACTTACCCTAATGCCATTATCTTGTGTCATCTATGGTCAAAATTTATTGAATTGTGCATTTAGTTAGTAAGCAACCTTGTCACAATTGGTTCACTAACCTTTTGAGTAGCAGTTGGAGTTCTGCTCACCACATCAGAAAGCAATTTGAGGGACCGTAACAGGGAAAATCTTTATATATAAAGGACAAATAAAAAATTAGAGGAATACTTCAATTACACTAATGCGTTATTTGTGTTGATGCTGATTTGTTAAAAAAAAAAAAAAAAGTGTGAATCGTCAGCAATAGCGAATGTCCAACTCTTCGGCAGCTCTATAGCTAACTGATTTAGCCTTTTTAATAAAACATCCACTTTAATAATGAAAACCTCCTGATGGTTATATCTGACCTAAAATTCAGTCAGTCACCACCGGTATGCTATAATCAATTAACTTTATGCATACCATAACCCACTCAATGTACCTTTTGTTTAGTCCAAGCCTCTTTCAGATCCCTTCAAGGAAATTTTGCTCTACAGTCTACTCTGCATCGATTTCTACTGTACAACTATGAGTTTTTCCTTTCTTTTTTTTTTTCATTTTTCAGGAAATTGAATAATTTGTGAGTAACTAGGATGTTATTTTGGATCTACCTTTCTAAAATATTTGCACCTTGGTTTTCAAAAGACAAACTTGAAAATAAACGGTTTGAAACTATTAATAACGTATCTAATATTAGTAGATATGGAAATTCGCAAAATCTAACATGTGAGCTTAAATTGGGAAAGTTCTCTTCTCTTTTTTTTCTTTCCTTATTTTTTTTTTCTTTTGTTTGTTTATTTGTACATTAAGAATAATGTACAAGATAAGTATGGAGGGAGATAAATTTTTGAGATCTTGGATACTCTTACACTTAGTTTTTGCTATATTGTGTTGTATCTAATATTGCACATAGACTTGGATTGATTCACATCCAATCAAAACAACTTATTAAGAAAAAAATTTATGAATTTTAATCATTATTTTCTATATTATAATGACCTTTTTACATCTTCACATATTTGAATATAAAATCTACGTGAAATAAAGTCCTCCATTACTTAAACTTAGATTGAGACATAGGATTAGTTTCAATATCAATTGATTAAGAGCTGGTTATTTATATTTTTAAGCTTACTTTATTGTATGTATACTCTTGGATATCTTTTAGAGCAGTTTGTTTAGAATGAATGAACAAATGAGATTCACCTATCAAGAACTTCCTAAAAGATCAAAATAGTTGGAGAAAAATAAATAAATAATTGAAATTGAATGAAATAAAAAGTTCAGCTATAGGCCTTGTTAACTCGAGTAATTAAAACTACAAGTGTCTGTTTTGTGTCGAGTAGTGCCTATTAACTTAAGTAACGAATTTGGAATTATCAACTAAAGGCTTGCCACATCAATTAAGAGAAAAGTCAAAATGAAGGCTAGACTTGATTAGAGAAAATGAGTTCAATTGAATAAAAAGAATAGTGGATGGTTTTAAGGGAGATCATAAAACCCAATAGCCTAAGGTTGTTTGGCTTATGACTTACTAATCGGTGAAACTGATTTAATAAAATAAAATGGATTTACATAAAAAAAAAAGAAAAAATGATCCTCTAATGAAAATTAAAACTAAGGGAGGTAATTGGGAGAAGAGTTGATGTACCATACATTTGCTCTAAGGTTTTTTTCTTTTTTCAAGTTCTTAATGAGATTGAAAAGGGGAATGTATATCCTTTAGTCATAACAATTAAAATACTTATAACTCTCTCTTAGTTTATTAATATCAATCTAAATAACATGATTAACTATAGTTTACATAGATTAGTGGTTGAAATATTGTAATCTGGTATTTTGATACTTAAGTATCCTAAGGGCATTAATAAAGTGATTAGGAGAAATAGTGAGTAAGACATATGGATGTTATTGTCGCTTGCATTTGGGTTTTGAAATTTGTATGTAAATTAATGGATTATATTTTAGGCTTTAAATGAATTTTGGGCAATATTAGAATGATTTGTTTTGACTATGTCCTTAGAAGTTTCAATTGTTTTAACTTATTTTGTTTGAGGGCAAGCATAATGCAAAGACGCAAATAGTTCAGCAGTTATTACATGGAATAACTGCTCAATTATTCCTAAGCTGCATATTTAACCATGTTTCAATTAACAAAGCTCTACATGTCTCAAGGCAGTTGAACCATCACTCCATTGCAGGTATCAATTAGCTCTATAATTAGTCAAGGAATATGGCAGTAAAATTCTCTTTATTCTTACTACTCTCTCTCTCCCTTTATCTTAGAGCACCCGATATACTTCTTTAACTTAAGGATCAAAGCAGTAATGCTGAAAAACTTCAACACACCCCATAGCCTAACGTACTCTATTTTGCGGGTCTTTACTTAACTCTCAAATTTGACCTACAACATTTTACAAGGTTTGCAACTTTCTTGGGTTATTCCCCAAATAATTCTCTAGCATAGCTGTTGTTTTCAATGGATGGTTGGTTCTATGGATTAATTATCCTTAGTCGCCATCAAAATGGAAGCTTTATCGGTGAGAAGATAAATGAAGCATAGTTGATATTGAATGCAAGAGAAAAGCAAGCATAACTATCTAAATTCTAGTGGAGGCCGGTGACCCCTGACCTTTGGATGGCTGTAAAATGACCCGGTTGCAACTAGCTTTTCTTCATCATTTTTTTAGGGTCTATTTCTTTGCTTTTTACTTTTTTTTTTTTTCTTTTTCCTTTTTTTTAATAATTTTTATTATGTTATTTATAATAAAATAATTTAATAATATCTCCCACCAATTATAATTTGTCATGTGTTCCTATATATATAAACACAAAAGTACTAATACACATGTCACTTTTTTTATATAATTTTTCCTTAAATCAATGCCTTTTTACTTGTGGTGTGCTATAATTGGTCAAAACTTTCATGTACAAAGACAGTCAGGAGTTACTTGAGGTAGCGTCGATGACCTTAAAAAGTTATATTGGAGTGGCACCCTGAAATTTCATGTAGTTAATTAAAAAAGAGCCAAGTTCAATATTAGGTTTGACATTGGATATACAAGAGAAAGGTTGCATTAATGCTATATTTCATGCATCAATCTTACTAAAGATCAAAAGTTCACAAGTTGATGGCTTTAATAAGCCCTTTGGATCAAGCAACTCCTCGTATTGCTTAATCAGGAAAGAAAAAAAAAAAAAAAAACTTTTGCCTCAAACATCGCAGTTTTTTCTGTTGCATCATCTTCTACTGCTTGACTCCACTTATATGGAAAAATTCAGCTCTTCCCCTTGTACAACATACATACGGGTGCATCAGATCGTTCCAATGTAATTGAAGTATTAAGTTTTGAAGAATATTAATAAATATATTAACACCCGTCAATTGAGACCTAACCTTCTAATAAAGTTCCTCAGAAAACATGGTGGCGGCTTCCCGGAACTTTCGTTATAGCATAAGTGATCACGATCAACTTGGTTTATGAACATATGACCCCACCAGCGACCTCTGTATCGTCCAAGGCACGTGATCCGCTGTATTCACTGCTAAATTACATACATACATACATATTGCATGGGATTCATTAAACCCTGCCATTATACATTATTATATCTCACGTTCCCTAATATGGGTGCTTCCTCCCAATCCAATGACAATATAGCATTTTACTTTTTAGGATCGTTTAATTTTTTTTTTTTTTTTTAAGGCACAGCAAGTCAGCATACTTTAGGATTTTAGCAGCGGCATCTGGTAAGTTTTCACAAAATATAAATACTAACTAAGTATTTATTAATCTGTCCAAATTCTAAAGTAAAAACACTTGATATGTCCTTATTCCATTTTTCTTAAATGGGTAAATGAATAATACTTCATATTTTCCCATAATATTTTTACATATTAAGAAAATTTGCGTATGCAAAAATATCGAAAGTTCAGTTCTTTTTTTTTTTTTTTAATAATTACCTCTTAACAACTATCTTTGAGGTGACATCACCATTTTCCTTCCAAAATATGCAAGACCATATTCTGACTCTGTATGAGAATAATGGTCATGTAATATAATATTGTGAGCTTAGTAACAAGATTATATTGAAATGTTAAAAATTTTCCCTTTTTTTCTGAAAGATATAATTTTAAAAAAAGAATCAAACATAATATGTTGAGCAAAAGTTTCCTGGACATCTATTGAAGGGTCAAAGCAAAATTTTCATCCTTTTGAGAATGATTATACTTTTAAAGGAAATAGAAAATAGATAAAAATATAAAATATCATTCTTCCTTCAAACTTTGCATATGAGTATTAGAGAAACCATTATCATTTTCCATTTTGATGAATACCTCAACAATATCTATTAACAAATCCTTATAACAACTTTTTGTCCTTGTGTTGGGAAAAAAAAAATTGAAGAAATATCTTCCTCTTATGTTCGAATTTAGTTCGATCCCCACTTATTCTGTAATATCTTATCTATTTTGTAGTCTAATTTCCATCCACTTCAAATCCACGTAGCCCGGTTTAATCAAGTCCACATTAGATATAAATAGGGAAGAAATTTTTCTATAGTCCTAACATATAAAATAGCATATTGAATAACGGAAATACGATGACCTATTAGCTATGTTATATAATATAGGTCAACATACTACAATTATATTATTATTAACAATAATAATACTAGGGAGGGATTGGCGTTGAATGTTGGCTAAACCAAGAGTATGCTATTTGGACGCTTTTGACTCCCATGTGTTAATCAGATTTGTGGGGATTCGAAAATAAACCTTATATTAAGAGCTAAATTACGTGACCACCAGAAACGTTAATAATCCGTTTGTTATATATAATATACTTCTTAGGCGACTACTTTATTTATTCAGTACTGATTTGTCTGTTCTCTTGTCATGCAGTAAAGCAGGGATTTCCGTTTGCATTTGCTTCCGGGCCATTTGCAGGTTAACAAGAATTTGTTTATTTATTTATTTTTTTTACATTTGTAAGGTGTGGGTTTAAATCGTGAGAGTCACATGTATGCCGTATGTCTAACCACATTACACATGACTAAAAAAATAATTTAACTTATACATACGAGATGATTGGATGAGATAGGATAAGGAGGAGGAATAAACAATCTTAATAAACTCTAATACATAAGGTGATAGGTGAAGGAGTTCAATAACATCAAATCCCATAATAAATGAAGATCAGAGTAATATTCTTGAGATTTGTAAGTATTTAATCTTTGAGATAAGATTCCAGCAGAATAACAACATTAATCAAAATTTGTCTCCTGTCTAAATGAGGACATGAAGATGATATTTATAGAAAATGATAATTGATTCAATCTACTATATCATAATGGTAATCAATAGTTAGGATTGAATCATTCTCTCAATGGACTTGAAATGGACCTCTTTTTTGAGCTTAGGCCCAAATGACCTTATTTTATTAGTATAAACTAAACTAAGTAAGATTAGATCAATCGGACATATCCAACCAGCTATATTCTAAGCCAACCATACCAAATCTCTCTTAATTATCACAAAAATACATGGCATTGACTTTTTATGCCCCATTACCTTAGCCCAAAGAATCAAATATATTTCGATTATTGGGCTTAAAGCCTAGATTCAGATTTAGCCATCTATATTTTACCTCTTGGGTTTCAACATCTAATGAGCCTTTTTAGAAGGCTAAGTTGCTGCTTAGCGCATACACTATGGAACAGCTACACTGTTGCTTGTGTATCTAAATATATCTTAGGATGTTTGTTCTCTTGACAATTTGAAATAAAGAAGCCTAAGTATTGGTGTTGCAATTATTATTCTTTTACTTAGTACACAAGTTCACAACACCATTCAATTATGCGCGCCACTTTAGCTATTCAAAGTTATACTGCTCCTCGATAATGATCATAAATATACAAGGTTAATAATTCTTACACAAGTCAATGAGTATAGATAGAATCAAGGGCAAAGTGTATAGGGCGAAATGAAACAAAGTTGAAAGAAAATGTGTATAAGGTGAAAGAAAATGAAATTAGAAAATGTGTATGAAGCAACAAAGATTTAAAAAAAAAAACAAAAAACAAAAAAGGGGAGAAACTTAATAAAGAAGGAAGTGGTGAGAATAAATATGGTTGAAAGGGAGCAAGTGTGTGGAAGTAAAAGTAGACAGATGCATGAATGAGAGTGATAAATGTAGGAACTGGATGTGTGTATGTATAAAGTAGCAATGAGAAAATAGGTTAAAGGGAGGTAGTGACTGAAAAAAGAGTTAAAAAAATTTTAAAGTTGAGTGAGGACTCAAAGGGGAGAAATTGGTGAATAAGAAGATGTATAAGGGGTATTTGGCTACTAAAAAAAAAAAAAAAAAAGAAAGAAGAAGGAAGAAGAGTGTCATATGAAAGGGTCTAATGAAGTCAATAGAAGGTAGGTATTTGCAAAAGGATGGAAATATACTATATATATATATATATATATATGTATGTATGTATATAAGTAATAACAGAAAATATTCCTTGCTTGCACTGCATTTCTACTAGGGTATGACACATCATCGTGTGTCATGTGTTTAATGATTCTATTATGTGAAGTTATTCAATGTGATGTGGGTGGTTTAAAATGATATATATCTATACAACGATTGAAGGAACATTCTTTTAAGTATGCAATTTTAATGACATGTCAATTGTCATAATAATATGCTACACCAAGTATTAAGTATGCAATATGATTAAATTGTAAACATGGATAAGCCAAGTGTGAATAATATTCATAGTAGAATAACCTTCACTATCCTGCATTGTCCATCTACAAGGAAAATTTTTATTTTCCTATATCAATATTGGTGGTTTACCCTGTATCGATATCAATGTATCAACATTGGAGATGGTCTTGATTGAAATTAACATTTGTCAATTAAGGGGAGAGGAACCATAAGAATGAGTAGAGAGAGTTATCTATTAGCTGGATTTGAAATTTTTGGTATCTAACCAATTGTATACATTAGTTGAGCCATTAGCAATTTGAAGTCCTAACAACTTGTCTGACATAAGATCATAAAATGTCATTGATGAAGCATAGGTCCAAACATAGATCAAATATTAGAATATTGTATTATTAATTTATAAGTCAAATGGAAGGGACGAATCACCTTAAACTAAGTTAGTTGGGTTGTGAAGAATACATTTTAGTCTGTTACCTTGGAGGCATTCAACACTAAGAAATGGGTTCATCTTCGCAAGTATTAGGGTTTAGATCCAATATAATCATAAGCTGAAGTAGTACCTCACTTGAAATTAAACATGAGAAACCAACTTATGGACAAGCTATCTACTATGCATGATTTGATATCACCATTAAGGGAGAATTATAGTTTTTTCTTTTTTTTTTTCTCTTCATCCAATACCACCTTTAGGATGGTATATCTCTCATTCAACCAAGGTAATGCACATGATCAAATGATGCTATGAGTTTTGCTCACTGAAGAACTCATCTTGCAATGCAGGTGATTGACCCTTACATAATATATTGTCAAGAAAATGAATTAACATGACAAGTGGTAGTTTTAGCATGGGCTATTATACTCCAAAATAAAGAAAGATTGTCAAGCATAATATGAAGGCGATCTAGTAAGCTACTCATGAAGAAGAATCTACGCACGAAAACCAATTTCATAAGGTGAATAATTCACATAATTCAATATAACTTACCAAGAGAAGAATTTCATATAAGGCAAATAGAAGGTTAATCCCATTGACTTGTGTAAGAATTATTGACCCTATATTTATATGACCATTACCTAAGGGGCAGTATAACTTTGAATAGCTAAAGCGGCATACGTAATTGAATGGTGTTGCAAACCCGCTTAGTAGGTAAAAGAATAATAATTGCAGTACTAACACTTAGGCATCTTCATTTCAAATTTTCAAGAGAACAAATATCCTAAGATATATTTAGACACATTAGCAATAATGCAACTGTTCCATAATTGCTTGTGCCAGGCAACAACTTAGCCTTCTAAAAAGGCTCATTCAATGTCCAAACCCTTTTGACTCTATCCGAAGGACTTTGGTCAGGGGGCAAAATGTAGGAGGCAAAATGTAAAGGGCTAAAATCTGAATCTAGACCTTAAGCCTAATAATTGAAATGGATTTGATTCTTTAGGCTAAAATGATGGGGTTTAGAGAGTCAAGGCCATGTATTTTCGAAATGATCAAGAAGATTTAGTATGGAAGGCTTAGAGTAAGGCCTAACGAATTAGTCTACTCGATCCAACCTTTATTAATTTGGTTCACACTAATGAAATAAGGCCATTTAGGCCTAAGCTCATAAAAGAGGTCCATTTCACATTTGCACTGATAATTAATAAGACTAAACTTGGTAGCATCATGCCTTTCATCTAGTGCTTCCAAATCCATCATTCATAATATGTTAGGTTCAAGTTCAACATTTATAGCCAATCTAGTAGATGAGATCAAGATCTCTATTGAAACTACCACCTCAACTCTACATACCAAAGAAAAAGGAGTCGCCTACGTCAACCTTCATTTTGATTTCCTATAAGCCCAAAGCACTAATGGTAACTTATTATGTTATTCCTTATGATTGTTATGTACCATACGGCTAAGGACTTTCAATAAGCTTTTGTCAGTAGCCTTAGTTTATCCCTTTCCTTTTAGGTATTAAGGCGTACACTTTACATGATCTATATTGTAAGATGCTAATAGTTAATGGACATGTGAGTTAATAAAAGGAGTACCATTGTCAGATAAAATGCAGTTCAGGATCCTAAATCTACATATAATGTTCTTCTTTATTGTCACGCCCCGAAGCGGTAAAGTCGTAACAGCCCCCGCTGTGTAAACCGCCCTAAGATAGAAGTTAGCCTTACAACCGCTATCTTAGACCTGATCTACACAAGGCGTCCACGACTAACCCGCTTTGAAGTAGACAATTTGTAATTTAAACAAATCATTTAAGAAAGTGAGAAAAGTTATATATAGTCACTATAATTCAGTTATTACATTAATCAGAAATGAAAAGTAAAACATGTTTTGATTCTTCAATGTTTTTCCTCACTCCCCAGGATCCAGCAGTTGCTAGCTTCAGAGTAGTTGTTGCCGCTTCTTAGCCAGCACCTACACGATGTCTATAGGGATGTGAGCAACCACAGCTCAGTAAGTTAGGACGGAGGACTTAAAACTATACCATACACACAACAAGGTTTTCAATCACTTATTAGGTGCAATGCATGTGCAAGCAAATGCCATCGCACGACGTTGTCCAGCCCGTCCTGAGATTAGAGAAATTGCGCCCACTCTAATCCGGGTTGAGGAGTTGCCGTTAATGCAACAGCTCACGACCAAACCCGGGCTTGTGTAATGGAGACCTTGCTCCTCCCGCGACTACCTTCGAACCACTGCCTTCACCCTCGTCGCGACCTCCTCTCCTGTCACTTAGTTCGACTGAGGATGAAGAAGGGACCATTTTGCAATCCTGCGCTATCCCTTCCGAAGGGGTCGGTATTTGGTCGGAGAGTCCTAAGTTCTCCTAACGGGTTGCCATGCATGTTCGATTATGATTACTAGTCGTATATTTGATTAAGTCCAATTCAGGGTGATCAATCATTACATACAATTCATACAATATGTGCCAGAGCAACAGACATAATCATAGCATCACTCATAATCAAGCACATGCACACATTCTCTATCTACAAGCACAACCAAGCATAATCTTAAGCCTCCAAAATACAGCATCGTATTAATCCCAACTTACCTCGACTCCTCGCTCACTCACTCGAGGTCCGATTTGCTCAGACCATCGCCGATCATCCCTATAACACAAACGTGGTTTTAGTATTTCATATAATATTATAAGTTCATTTTATCCGATAACGCTTATTGTTAGGTTTTGTTTAAGGTTAAATATACCTAATTATCTAGATATTAAGTCTTTTATAATTATTTTAGGGTTGGGTTTAGGTTCAGGTTCGGTTTTCGCATCGATTTCTAAATTAGGTTTTTAGTTTGATTTCTAAGTAATGTTTTAGATTCCAACCCTTGAAATCCGTTTCAACCCATAATGTGAAATTAATCACATTACTTCCTGATCTCCTAAATACGATTACTACCCCTAGTTCGTATTTTATTCCATCCGGTACACTTAAATCCGTATTAGTGTACCGAATTTACTCATGTTGTGAGAAATTTTTACATTTTTCATATAATTACCTAAAATTGAATTTTGTTTCAGATTTGTTATGTTCTAATTTTCATTATATTATTATCTAATTAAACCTAATTTTTCCATATTTATTAATTTTTAATTCTACATATTCTTAATTTCCTACATTTACCACATAACACCTTCATTACTTATACTTAACACTCGATACACTAGGATTAGGTTTCCACATCAGATATTAACATCCCTAAACATCTAATTACTATCTCAATCAGTAATTAACATCTTAATCATCTAATTAACCCTAAATCACCCAATTTTTCCATCATTTTAGGGCTAAAAATTAACTTAAAAATTTATAAAATTAATTTTAAAAAAATGGCTACATAGCACTGTTCTATATCACATGAGCATCCTATAAAAAAAATTGAGCTCCAAACTACACTCCTAAGGTCATTTATTTCTAAACCGAAATGTGCTCGATTTTGCATGATTTCTTAAGGACCATATATTACGGGGCATGTTTTCATCAAACTAATATTTTTCCTACAAACTACATACAAAAATATCCCAGAATAACAAAATTCATAATTTTCTAATTATATTTACTATTTTTACAAAATTTCACAAGAATCGGGCTGGAATTTGGACTCACCGGTTTTGGTGGCTCCGGCCACCGCGGGCCGCCGTGGCATTGTCGGCCGGCCTGGGCGCTGCCACCACCGTGTTGTGGTGTTAGCCGTCCACTCCCAGCTCCTCGTATGGTGTGGGTTCCCTTTAAAACCCTTAACTGCACAGTTTTCTTCTTTTTTTTATTTTTCTGGATTTTCTCTCGATTTTTTGGCTCTCCCTAATTTTCTCACTTTCCAAACTGTCCAAATGAGCTCTGTAATTTTTTTCCCTATTTATAGACATTTGTTGTAATTAATATGCATTAATTTGACAAGACTTTGTCTAAATTCCTTAGTTTTTGGCTTTTGTGTTGTTCAATTTCTATTGGCTAATTTTTATTTTGCAGCTTTGGACCTACCACGACCTTATCTTGATTCATCTTATCATCTTCTGATTTTTTCTTATTTTTCCATAATTATTTTATATTTTTCTTTAATTATTTGCTTAGTTTTCGGCCAATTTTAGTAATTACGCGTATTTTTATCTACACGTAAATACATGTAGGGTACACGTGAACATTCCTAAATATTATTTTGGTCATTCTAAAATTTTTAGTATACATATAATCTATCTCTAATAATTTATTGGTTATTATATTACACTTTTTGCCTTTTCGGTAATTAGCAGTTATTATGCTTAAAATTTGAAAATTTTATAGTCTCCTATTTTGATATTTATTTTCTTAAATTTAAGTTTACGGGATCATTTTTACTAATATTTCTCTCAATAGTTTATAATTTGGGTGTGATCGGATCCTTTAGCCGATCGTCCTAAACCTTGGGTTCTAAATTCAATCCTACGGTTACTTGGCTGAACTTTGGGGCTTACATTTATGAAACTTGCAACAGCCGGTCTCGTTGCCTTCTTTAAGGGGGCTACCTCTACCCATTTCGTAAAGCACTCTATTTCAACCAAAATCCAAATGTATCCTTTCGCTAGGGGATATATAAGTCCAATAAAATCAAACACCCATATGTGAAAAGGCGAAGGAGTGGTTACACTGTGAAGTGCAACTACAAGGGCATGAATGGCATCACCATCTCATTAGCAAATGACACACTTCTTAGTGAAATTGAAAGCATCTACCTCTATTATAGGCCAATAGTACCCTCTATCAAGTAAATAATAATATAACTTCCTTCCTCCCTGATGTTCTCCACATTCTCTACCATTTACTTCAACTAAAATTGCTGTTTCAGGAGAGGCAATACATTTTAGGAGTTTCCCCATAAATGATACTCTCTAGAGTTCACCCTTATACATAAGATATTTCCTGAATTTACACTTTACAAGTTTAACACCCCTTCATTCGCTGGTAGCACATTATTTTCTAAGTAATTAATATACAGATGCCTCCAGTCTCCAACGCTAAATACAAAATTGCATTCACCTCGATCAAGTAGATTAGAACATTTGGGATAATGTGTTTGCACTTAGAGTACATCTTTCGCCATTAAAGGCCAATAATAACCTACATGCTAAATACAATGATACAATGGTAGCCCCTTCTCCCTATACTAAATTTGGTGATATTTGTCTAATTTAAGGCAAGCCTCTTTAGATCCAATACAAAGAAATATACCTTTTGAACCCTTATGATACAACATCCCCTTAATTTTGATAAAGTTCTTCAAAGTTAAAAGGAAGCTATACTAGGATGCACCAGCTGTTCCATAAGAGAGATGCGCTAATCATTTTGTACTTCTTCATCCTCTTCAAGGAAAGTCAAGGCCGTACATGGTATAAATTTCTTAACCACTCGAACATTTACACCATCACTTGCATCTTGAACCAAAATCTTAGATGCCAAAGTGTCCAATGCATCAGCATATTGATTCATGGATCGAATTGTGTGCTTGTATCACATGAAGTTAAACTTTCTACCAAAAGCCTACATTGCAGTCCTATAAGGCACAAGCGTAGGTTCCTTCAATCCAAATTCACTTATGGCCTATTTAGTGATCAAATTTGAGTCACCTCAAATATACAAATGATGTACCCCAACTTCTTATATAAACAATAAACCAAGTAATAATGCTTCGTATTCAACTTCATTATTAGTGCATTGAAAGTCAAGTTTAAATGCCAACAATATCTCCTAACCCTCAAATTATGTCAATACAATTCTTTTTCCCTAACCTTGATTACTTATTGAGCCATCAAATTGCAATATCCATTCCCCTTCTGTCTTGATCATCAAAAAATCCTCATAGAACTCAATTAGTATGGTATTCGTACTCGATCCTTCTCAGGCATTTAGGAAATGTGTTAGCAAATTAGCCTAGGCTTGTGACTTGACAACTTTAAGGGATTGTATTATAATATCAAATTCTCTAAGGAGAAGCAACCATTTGGCTACTTATTCTAACAAAGCTAGTCAAGACAATAAGTACTTGATCGGATTCAAACAAGTCACCAGATGGATCTTATGCTTAAGAAAGTAATGTCGTAGTTTCTCATGGAAAATACCAACGTGAGATAATACTTCTCACAAGCAAGGTAATTGACCTCACTCCCTTGAAGGCTTAGGCTCAAATAGTATATAAGTCGCTCTTAACCATCTATTTCTTGTATAAATAAAGCTCTAATAGACCAATCAGTAGATGTAAGATACAAGATCAATGGCTTTCCTTTAATAGGCATGGTCATGGTCTATGGGGAAATTAGGATTGTCTTAATCTTTTGAATAGTTTCTTCATGGATTCAATCCCATTCAAATGAAGTCCCCTTTTTCAAAAGTTAATGTGAAGCATACAAAATCTTTACAGGTGCAAGTATAAACCTTCTAATATATGAGACCATCCTTATGAAAGTTTTTAATTCCTTCAGGGTAGTAGGAGATGGCATTGATCTTATAGCTTACACTTTTGCAAGGTCAACATCAATTCTCTTTCAATGAACAACAAACCCAAGAGACTTCCTTGAAGACACTCTAAAAACACACTTGAGGGGGTTCATGCAAAGCTTATACAGCCAGCATCACTCAAAGACTCTTTGTAAATGAACCAGGTGATTAGGTGTTTTTTTAGATTTGATGACTATGTCATTCATCATGTCATAAAATAAAGCGGTCATTGCTTTCTAATATGTGGCACTTGCATTCTTAAATCCAAATGGCATGACCGTATAATAAAAGTTCCCAACTAATGTATGAAAAGCTGTACACTCTACATAATGTAGACCGAAGCCAAGCACAGACAAGATTGGTCATAGGGTGGGTCTAAGCTCGCTAAAAGCTTGAAAGAAGGTGATGAGATTGTTCGAAAACAATAAAGATAAAATAAGCAAACCTAAGAACAACTCCAAAAGATATGAGGTACCAATGGAACTTTTAAGGACTCATGACACAACTCGATACAATGTACGAGATGGTCTAGTAAGATTACCTGCCACCTAGCCTTTGCTTAAAGGTTAGGATAAAAGTGAAGAAAGAGTAAATAAGAAAATGAAAGCAGTGTTCACGAAAGGAAGAATATTTAGCATGTTGATGATAAGATGTAATGCGTATCACGCCCCGAAGCGGCAGAGTCGTAACAACCCTGTCGTGTAAACCATTCTAAGATAGTGGCTAGCCTTACAACCGCTATCCAATACATGATCTACATAAGGCGTCTACGACTAACCTGCTTTGAAGTAAACAGTTTGTAATTTAAATAAATCATTTATCTAAGAAAGTGAGAAAATATATATATACACTGAAATTTAGTTATTACAATTCAAATGTTTTTCCTTACTCCGTAGGATCCAGCAGTTGCTAACTTCAGAGTGGTTATATGCCGCTTCTTAACCAGTACCTGCATGACGTCTATAGGAATGTAAGCAACCATAGCTCTGTAAGTTCGGATAGAGGACTTAAAACTATACCATAAGCATAACAAGGTTATCAATCAACTTATTAGGTGCAATGTATATTCAAGAAAATACCATCACACAATGTTGTCCGGCCCGTCGTAAGATTAGAGAAATTGCGTCCGCTCTAATCCGGCTTGAGGAGTTGCCATTAATGCAACAGCTCACGACCAAACCCAGGCTTATGCAATGGAGATATCGCTCCTCCCGCGACTACTTTCGAACCACTGACTTCACTCTCACCGCGACCTCCTCTCCTGTCACTTAGTTTGACCAAGGATAAAGAAGGCACTATTATGCAATCCTGTGTTATCCCTTTCGAAGGGGTCAGTATTTGGCTGGAGAATCCTAGGTTTCCCCTAATGGGTTGCCATGTAGGTCCGATTATGATTATAGGTCGTATATTTGATTAAGTCCAATTTAGGGTGATCAATCATTTCACATAAACCATACAATTCAAGCCAGAACAATAAATAGAATCATAGCATCACTCATAATCAAGTACATGCACACAATCAATTATCTAACAAGTACAACCAAGTATAATCTCAAGCCTTCAAAATACAACAACGTATTAATCCCAACTTATCTAGACTCCTTGCTCGCTTACTTAAGGTTTAACTTGTTTAAGCCATCACCGAGCATCCCTATAACACAAGCGTGGTTTCAGTTTTTCTCATAACTATTATAGGTTCGTTTTATCCTATAACGCTTATTGTTATGTTTTGTTTAGGGTTTAATATATCCAATTATCTAGGTTTTCAAATCTTTTACAATTACTCTAGGTTTGGGATTAGGTTCGAGTTTAATTTCCGCATCGATTTCTAAATTAAGTTCTAGTTCGATTTTTTAACTACTGTTTTATACCCGAACTCTAGAAACTTGTTTTAACTCATAATGTGAAATTAATCACCTTATTTCCAAATATCCTAGATACCATAACTACCCCTAGTTAGTATTTTATCATATCCAGTACACTTAAATCCTTAATAGTGTACCGAATTTATTCCTGATATGAGAAATTTTTACATTTTTTATATAATTACATACATTCAAGTTTTCTATCAAATTTATTATACATTTTTATTATTATCATAATATCAATTTTTATTCTAATATCTTCTATTTATTATATTTCTAATAATTGTGTATTATGTACTATTACTTATTATGTACATAATATACATCTAATATTTTTATTACTCTAATTACCATCTCCCAACATCAATTATCATTTGAAAATATCTAAATTCACCCTAAATCAAATTTTACACCTAATTACCCTAATTTATAAAATTAACTTAAAATATACTCTTTTTTCCCTATTACTTATTTACTACATAATTAACCTAATAATTACATCTAACACACTAAATGCTACAAGTATCTTACTTCATCAGATTTCATCATCCTAAAACATATAATTGTTTACTAAATTAGTAATTAGCCATTTAATTACTTAATTAGCCATTTATAACCCTAAATTACCCATTTTATGCCTCATTTTAATGCGTAAAAATTATATAAAAATTTCAAAAATTAATTTTTGAAAACGGGATTCATATCACTGTTTTATATCATCTAAGTGGTCTACGCAAAAATTTTGGAGTCAAAACTATACTTCTAAAATCATTTATTTCTAAACCGAAACATACTCGGTTTTGCATGATTTCTTAAGGACCATATATTACGGGGCATATTTTCATCAAAATAATATTTTTCCTAAAAACTATATGCAAAAATATTCCAGAATAACAAGTTTCATAATTTTGTAAGAACATTTACTATTTTTACAAAATTACAAAAAAATCAAGCTAGAAATCGAACTCACCGATTTTGGTGACTCCGGCCACTGTCGATAGCCATGGGTATGTCGACCCACCTGGGCACTGCCACCATCATGTGGTGGTAGTGGCTGTCCACTCCCAACTGCTCGTCGAGTCTAGATTCTCCTTACAAGCCCCAACTGCACAGTTTTCTTTTTTTTTTTTTCTAACTCTAATTTTTCTCTCAATTTCACCTCTCTCTATTTTTCTAAACTTCCTAAGATCCAAAATGAGCTTCTAAAAAATTTGGAGTATTTATAGAGCTTTAAGAAAAATATTGTGCATTAATGAGACAAGACAATTACCTCATCGTTTCTTTTTTTTCACTTTCTATTTGTTGCATTTTAATTGGTTGATTTTTTTTTTCTTCAATTTCAGATTACCACGCCCCACTTCTGGATTTTTTCTCATTTTTCTTGATTTTTCCTTAATTAATTATAAATTTTATTTAATTATTTATTATTATTTTAGCGCTTTTCGCGTATTTTAAGTAATTACATGTATTTCTACATACATGTAAATTCATATATAGTACAAATAAATATTCTTAAATATTATTTAGGTTATTTTATGATTTTTAGTATATATATAGTTTATCTTTAGCAATTCATTAATTATCGGAATGCATTTTACGCATTTTCGACAAATAACGAATTATATACTTAAAATTTGAAATTTTTATATTCTTTTATTTTATTATTTACTTTCTTAAATTCAAACTTACGGGATCATTTTACTAATATTTCTAGTTTTACTTATAATTTAAGTTCGATCGGATCTTTTAGTCGATCAAAACCCTAAGTGACTGGTTATGAGACTTACAGTACGGCTACATATACAAATGATATTTATATCGCAAAACTAGGATAACCTACCTAAAATGGAAAAGACCGAAAAAGGTAGTATCTAAAAGGAGTAAGATACAAGGAATAATGAAGGATATATTGGAAAATACAACAAAAGCAAGTATTTTGTACGGTGTGGCTCATTGTAGGTAGACGCTTTCTAGCAAAAATGACAATTCTGCACGATTAGCTTGATTTCTGCCCAATTAAGGTGCTAAGTAAGGGTAATAGGTTGGTTGTCTCGAGTCGAGTAAATGATTCTTTCGAGGTAAATTCACCTTGGATGCTTTCTTCATGGCTCTGGTTCAAATCGGCTGAGTTGATGGTTGGATGAGCTAAGCTAATGGTCAAGTGCAATTTAGGTTGGCAACTAGAGATGAATGACACAAGCAAGAGGGTCCAGGTCAACCAATACATTAGGTCGGTAGATTACAGCAGCTCAGACTCCTCAGCAGTAAGCCTTAAGGAAAGAATTCGCTTAGCCATAGTTTCTATCCCTCGAGCTTTAGTACGGGTCAAGGGTCCAGTTGTCTAATTCATATCATCTCCGTTAGACTACATTGGTTGATCTCCTGTACTAAGGTGAGAAGTTTTTATAGATTGGCATCGTTCTATTGATGTAGTGACATGTAGTGCACCACACCCTTCTCGCTCAACCAATGTAGTTTATACGGCTTTTAATGTGAAGTGGTTAGTAGCTTAAGCTTCTTAACCAAGTCAGCAAATGTTACATTGGTACAACTTCCACTATCTACTGTGAGTACTCATACTTAATCATTTACTTTTTAGGTAATGTGGAATAAGTTGTCTCTCTACTCCTCCTTAATAAAGGGTTCTAAGCTCATGGCACGTCAAACAACTACAGTCAACTTATCTAGGTCTTCTGCAAACACATCCTCTTCAGTCAAGTCGGCATTAACATTAACCTCATCTCCTACTTCTTTCTTCTCCTCCGATTCCTCATTTGTGCTATCTACCTCAATTTTTAGGACATCTCTCTTAATGATCATAGTCATTCAATTTGGACATTGGGCGACCATATGCTTAAATCCTTAGCACTTGAAACACTTAATCTAACTCGTCTTCCCTTCAAATCCTTGCCCCTTCTCATATGTTCAGGTCGGCACATCACCTTTAGGTTAACCCTTCTACTCAGTCCTAACATTTGTTCGTCTGGTCGACTCAATACTTGGTTGAGCTCGGTAACCTCCTTAAACAGGTCAGCTCATAAGGCGTTAGGTCAACATCCAGCTCCTTCTTTGTCTCTCTACTTATTGGGCTATCCTTATAGCCTTATCTAATGTAGTAAATTGCTAAAGTTCTACAATGTCTCAAATATTACTTCTTAATCCAATAAGGAATCTAGACACTGTACGGGCTAACAACTCTTGTACTTTACAGCAAGTCATGAGTATTTAAAACTCCTGAGCATACTCGTCAACAATTCGGCCTCCTTTTGTCAACTCCTGTAGCTAAGCAAAAGTGTTCTGCAAATAAGTATCTAGAATAAACCTGTTTCTGAGTAACCTCTCTATCTCAAACCAAGTACTGACCTCTATGTATCCTTCTCATCTAATCTAAAAGGTCTTCCACCACATGGCAGTATATCCTAAGAACTCAATAACAACAATTCTCACCTTCTCTCGGTCCACATATTGGTAATAATAAAAAACATATTCAACATTTTCCTCCTAATCCAAATAATCATTTGCACTCCCAAAACCATTGAAGTTCAAAATCTAAAGCTTCACACGGTTGGTAACTTAGGGTGCTCTAGCTCACTCTTCGTCCTTATTGTACTCCCCTTCTTCATCGTCATCTATATCTCCCAAGTCAATCTTTCATCATGCTCGTCCTCCTACTCTTCCACCTTAAGCTTATCGAGTTAGGTTTTATCTTCTAGTAGGTTGAGCAACTTATGAGGTATTCTACACAACCTTAATAAGTTCATAAGCCATCGCATGAACAACTCTAGTTAAATTAATTAGAAGGTTGGCTACCTTATCAAGTCTCTTGTACGTACTTCTGAGGGTGCTTTAGGATTGCTGACCATGGTGAACAACACCACTATTATCATCCCCAATACTAACATTAACACTAGGGCCTATCATTTTCTTCGACAAATTTAGGTTTCAAAATTCAAATTTGAGATACAACTAACACTATTTCTCTTAACTAAATAATATGCATACTATCCACATAAATATCAAGTTAACCCATAAGTACAATAGCTCTATTGATGAACAAATCACAACATGGAAACTTACTCTATTTTAGGATGTCTAAAATAGGGCAAAACAAAGTATACTCGAGAGTAAACTTTCATATGCTATTACTTAGTCAAGCACTCTAGAGATTTTCTTCACAACTATAACATACTACTACAGCGTACTCTACTTTGCAAAACACAACTTACCCAAACAAAACTTCCTCTTTGATATCAAGATAGTGTAGACCAAGGCCAAGAAAAGATAAAGTTGGTGGTAAGGTAGGTCTAAGCTTGCCAAAAACTTGAAAGAAAGCGATGGGATTGTGTAAAAACAATAAAGATAAAGTAAGCAAACCCACGAACAACTCTAAAGAATATGACGTACCGGTAGAACTTTTAAAGACTTATAACACAACTCAATATAATGCACGAGATGGTCCGATGAGTTTATTTATCACCTAACATTTACTTAAGGGTTAAGATAAAAGTAAAAAAAGAGTAAACAAGCAAACGAAAGCAGTGTTCACAAAAGGAAGAATATTCAGCATATTGATGATAAGATGTAATGTGGTTACATATACAAAGGGTCTTTATATTTGCAAAACTAAGATAACCTACCTAAAATAGAAAAGATCAAAAAGGTTAGTATCTAAAAGGAGTAAGATACAAGGAATAATGAAGGGTATATTGAAAAATACAACAAAAGTGAGTATTTTATATAAGGTCTATTACATCGCTACTCAAACACATAGCTCACTGTAAGTAAATGACTTTTGAGTAGAAAAGACAATTATGCATGATCAACCTAATTTCTATCGAACTAAGGCATCGAACAAAGGTAGTAGGTTACTTATATCAAGCTGAGAAAATAATTCTTCCAAGGTGAATTTACCTCGAATACTTTCAACATGGCTTGGGTTTAAGTCAGCTAAGTTGATGATCGAAAGAGCCGAGCTAACGTTCAAGTGCAGTTCGAGTCAATAATTAGAGACGAATGACATATGTAGGAGGGTTTGACTCGACTAATGTATCAAGTCGGCAAATTGTAGTAGCTCAAACTCCTCGATGGTGAGTCTTAAGGAAAGAATTCTCCTAACCACACTTTCTAGCCCTCGAGCTCGGGTACGGGTCAAGCATCTACTCATCTAATTCCTATCACTGCACCATCTAGATTTGATTATAACCACTCAAACCATCCCTAAATGAAAATAACTCATGACATGTAGTTACATCTATCAAAGTATCAACATTTAGCAAGAGAAAATCATTATTAGGATAAGCCTTGTTCAAATCTCGAAAATTCGTACATACTATTATTTATCCATTCTTCTTTCTTACAAGAACAATATTAACGAGCTAAGTAGGATGTTCAATTGGCCTTATGAACCCAACTTGTAACAATTTCTCTACCTCATGTTAATTTACACTTCAATCTTAGGACAAAAAACTTTTTGTCCTTACTTTACAAGCATAGCTCCTAAAGTGATATTCAATCTATGCACCATAAGGCTGGGATCCAATCCATGCATCTCTTCGTAAGTCCATGCAAACATGTCCCTATATTCTTTCAGCAACTTAGTAATATGAACTTTTTTTTTTCCTATAGAAGACTCTTACTTATGAAGATTAGTTGTTGTAATTATCTCGATCACACCAAATCCCACTCTTCTATTTCCTCAGCCTAAGGCTTTATTTGATCTTGTAACTATTGTAGGGCAGGCTGGACTTCTTACACTGGTATCCCCAAACCCCTCAAACCATCATAAGCAATATATACATCTTCTATCCTCTCTGATAAAACTTTCAATTTTATTAGATTGCTTATTCTTCTTCCTCCCCCTACAACAACCACGCATCCTTCTTTTCTTTTGTTGGCCCTCCTGAACTTCTTCCCATATAGGCAAGGGCACATCAGATGGCTTGGCTACGGTTATTTCCCCATCCTTAGCAAACTCATCAAAGAATCTCGATTCCGTAAAATATGACTCGTGTTGTTCAAAAGGATTCTTTATAGTTGAGATAAACACATCTTCCCATTCCAATGCCCTTTAATACATTGATGTAATATCAAAGGAACTAAGTTGTGATAATGCAGCACCTGTTTACCCATAAGCAAGTGATATTGCACAAGCATATCAATCACATGAAAAGTGGTGGTGCTATGAATAGGCCCAGCTTTAAGATCAACATTGATGTACCTACCAAAGTCTGTAGGGGCATGACTAAAGCCATTTATCGATATGGGCTATTTAATCAAGCGCTGGATATCTATTCCTATAGCTTTGAAAGTACTCATCGGCATTATATTCAAGGAGGAACAATTATCAATGAACATTCTTTTAACCGGGTAACCATACATATAGTAGATGGTTATGATTAAAGCTTTTCACATACATATTTACTTTAGTAAATAAGATGGTATTTTCATGCGCCTTGGCTACTCTCTTCACAAGCTACGTTGTGTTATACTCTGCTTATTAATCTTCAGAGATCCGCGTAAGTGCAACCGTTGCTACAAGCTTAGCGTTTTCATCGAATCCCAGCAAGTAAAAAATGTTTCTAAAATTTACAGTTTTCAACAATGTTGTAACAAGAGATGGATACTCATTGTCATGAATTTCCATTGAATTTCCCTTACTTCCAAAGGTTTGTGCATCAATCACTTCAGTCATAGAGAGGTCATGGCTAATGTCATTGACGGTACTTCTCTGGTCGTTATGAGTTGAAAGTGGATTATTTCTAATATTTTTGCTGTCTATAATTAACTCACCATGTGCAATTTGTTCATTGAATATTCTCTTCAAAATAAAACAATCTTTCATTGGATGACCGACACTTCGGTGAAATCTATAGTACTTAAGATCATTCTTCTCTTCATTTGTAGGGAAACGTTCAACCCTTGGGAGTTTGAGATTTCTATTATACAACCACTGATCAAGCATTTAATGTATCATGGCCATTGGGTACATATATGTCAATATTGGCTTAGAGTTGTAGGACTTGTCATTTCCAGGTTTCTTCACTCCTTTTTGTGATTCGCCTTTAGCAACGTTCACAGATGAAGCATGCTTATTGAACCTTCCAACTTCATTCCTTTGTTGAGCTATTGAATTGTTAGTTCTTTGCACATTCTCAACCAATGCTGCAAAAAAAAAAAAAAAAAAAAACAATGATAGGTTTTCAAGATAGACTACGTATTTAGGGAATATTCCTTAAATACAAATCTTGACTAATTCCCTCTCATCACAATTGTCTTGTATATCTAAAGAGTGTTCTCTGAATCGCTCAATATAGTCCAGGAAATCCTCCATAGACCTCAGATGAATTCGTTCCATGTTAGTGAAAGTAACCCTTTCTTCAGTAAGGAAAAATTTTTCCACAAACATCCTGCACATTCTATCCCATGAATTGACTGATCTCGGTATGAGATTAGCATACAAAGTGTAAGCTTTCTCTATAAGAAACTTCGAGAATTCCTTCAACTTCAAATCATTGTCTAATCCATACACTTCTAAGGTTTCAATAAATTTCAACAAGTGTTACTTTCTCCCCATTAAATAACATGAATTTCAAACTTACATAATCCTTTAGATAAGGTTTCATAGCAGTATGTAGACGGTATGGGAGCCTTAATTCTAACACTTAATGTGGATTTTGCATGTATTTCCCTCATATATACATCCAGATCCTCTTTAGTCACAAATGAAGCCTTTTAAGTAGATGTTTCCATCCTTACCAACATTGCAAGAGCAAGGTTAGTGAAATTCACAAGCACAGAATTCACTAGAGCCCAATTCATAGGAGTAATGTTGCGAACTATGACCAAGAAAAGATAAGGCTGGTAACTGGATAGGTACTAACTTGCAAAAAACTCAAAAAAGATTAATGGAGAAAAGTGCAAAAGGGTAAAATGAAGAATGAAACAGTAAGCAAAACTCACAAACAATTGCAAAGGATATGACGCACCAATAAAACTTCCAAGGACTCACGGCACAATTCAATATGATGCATGAATCGGTTCGGTGAAATTGCTCGCCACCTAACTTTGCTTAATAAAAACGATAAAAGTAATGCCAAGAGTAAACATACAGTGTTTACATAAGGAAAAAAAATATTAAAAAGTGTATTAAGAATGATCTAATATCCTTTACAATTATAAGTATAAAAGTATTTATACCCATAAGTTAATCCAACTTACCTAAAAAGAAAAAGGAAAAAAAATGGCATTTTTTAAGGAAGTAATGTATAAAATACAAAAAGATAAAAATGAATTTTAAAAAAAAAAATCATTGGTCTAATGGATTCTGCACATAATACTGTATACATAGCGAAGCTACATTGGCGAGGTCGTTAGAAGATGTGGACAAAAAGTACAAATAGATGGCTTATCCGAGTAGGGATGGCTTAGTTAGTCCGGAGTCCCTCTCTTGACTTCTCAGCAAGGAAGATGCTAAGTAATTAGTCGGCTTGGTACTAGTGAGTATTCATCCATTCGGCATACTATAGAAAAATGGGCAGTCATACAACTCGGCATAGAGAGTGACTTAACAAGGAAGTACTCGGCGTCGGTAGGGATTGGTTGAAACAGAAGGATTCATCGTGCTAATCCCTCCAGTCCTTAGACTCAACTGCAGATCAAAAGTCTAATAACATGATTCCCATTAAGTAGAGTGTACAAATTCAACAATTGTAATACATAAGGTGGCACGTAATGATGACGAACCTCGTATCTGAATTCCCTGATTTATCATTTCAAGCAAGATATGTTGTATGGATACATACTCCACCACAAGAAGCTGCTTCTTAGCTCTAGGAGCATCTTGCTCACCAATAACCAAAGGATTAAGTAGTTGAAGAGCATGTGTAACATATTATTGCATCATAATAGAGAGACCCACAACGTTTGCCCCTTGTTACATAGAAACGAAAGCAATCAAAACAAGTACACACTAAGCAAACATATCTTTAAGTTCATTCAGATTTTGATTAGTTTGTTGAAGCTATCGCATTGGTTGCGCATTATCAAGAACACCTTCTTGGGTACCATTTCCTTGATTTAAACCTCCCACTAAAGGTGGATTTTAGTTGTTAGTAACAATAGTACCATCTTGTTCCTAATCATTGCTATCCATAAGATCAACAGGTTTTCTTCGTAGAGGCACCATGATACAAATGTCAAGTCTTCCTTCCCCAATGGCATCACCAAAAAATGTAAGTTCAAGTTATGAGAGTCTCGTGCATACCATGTGTCTAATTACGCTACATATGACTAAAAAAATAACTTGATTTATACGTACGAGATGATCGAGTAAACTAAGATAAAGAGAAAGAGTAAACAATTTTGGTATACTCTAACACATAAGGCAACAGATAGAAAAGCGTGATTACATTAAACCCATAATAGATGAAGATCGAGGTAATGTTTTTGAAATGTTTAAGTGTTTGATTTTTGAGACAAAATTCCAATAAAATAACAACGTTAGTCAAAATTCATCTCCAGTCCAAATGAGAAAGTGAATGAGGTATTTATAAGAAATGATAGTTAATTTAATATGTTAAATCATGATGATAGTCAATTTGATATGTTAAATCATGATGATAGTCAATAGCTAAGATTGAATCCTTTTCTTAATGGACTTGAAATTGACCTCTTTTGTGAGCTTAGGCCTAAATGACTTTATTTTATTAATGTAAACCAAAATAAGAAATGTTTAATCGAACGAATTGATCCAATAGACCCTATTTTAAACCCATTACTAAATCTCCATTAATCATTAAAAAAATATATGGCATTGACTCTCTGAGCCCCGTCACCTTAACTCAAAGAGTAAAATCCATTTCGATTATTAGGCTTAAGACCAAAATTCAAATTAAACCCTCTATATAAGGAAATATATATATATATATATATGCTAAAATAAGTCCAACCAGCATAAAAAAATTTTTATTTGGATTATTATCAAGTGTTTGAAAATTTTAATTTTTCTTTTCCTAACTATTTGGAGACACACATTTATATTTTGTATATGCAATACAGAAAGATTAAATTTGTAGTAGACAAGTGTCAACATATAACAAAGAATAGATGTAATTATAATAAGTAATGAAATATTAAAATAAAGACGGAAGATGATTTACGCTTTTAGGAAACTAGATAATAAAGCAAAAATTTTCTCCATACTTGAGAAAGAGAGGGAGGAAGAGAAAATGTAGGAATGTTGGGGGCGTAGGTATTGGGCTTTAGAGGAGGAGGAGGTTATTGAATAATAATCATATGAAAAAATAGTAAGGTATAAAAATAAAGAAAGCGGTAACTTCTCTTTCTTTTCTTTTCTTTTTTTAAGTTAGATAATAAAGCAAACCTTGTGAGCTGTTGAAAAAGTAGATATATGTTTTTTAGAGATTAATTATATCATCTCTAAAAAGTTGGATCATATTAAAATTTAGTTACCTTGAATAAATTTGTCGGGTTTTCTTTGACGAATGATAAGCCGTGTCGATCTTATACTTCTTTTTCCCCCAAATAAGACAATAATGGACACCTAGTTCGTGCAGTTAATTTTATGACATAATAATTCAGCGAGAAGAATACAGTGAACCATACTTGTTTAAAAGATTTAAAAAGGAAGGAAAAAAAAAAAAAAGGCAATACCAATGCGAATGTCTCGAACTGGCTGAATGGATTTTTAAGTACACTTGATTGCAACCTTATACTCCATTTGAATAAATAAACAAAAGTAGAAACTCCAACAGATGCTTCACGAGGATTATTGATCATGAGAGAAATCAACTTTAAGGATGATCTCAAAAACATTGAACCTCACTTCAGAAAACGCCAGGCTTAATAGCCTCCTCACTCTCAAAACCCTGCAAGAAAGCCTCCCATAGCTGAATCCACAAGGATCTTCCAACGATCAGGTTAGCAAAAAAAAAAAAAAAAGGGGAAGGATAGAGAAAGGAAAAGTGAGGTGAACGGGCACTAAAGCCCCAGTGGGAGGTGTTCACCTAGAGTATTAATGTATGTGAGGATGTTTACAAGGCGATGGAGTTCGAGGGCTTTTTTTTTTTTTTTTCCTTCATATTTCTTACCCGATTACCCTTACACCATTTATAGTATGGTAGAGAGGTATGGTTACGGTTACCTAAACACGTGGAGGTTCAAGGTTCGTTCATACAAGCAAGTGTTAGGCGACACACAATGCATGGTTGACAGGGTAGCTCTATGAGGCTGTCGACTGCGACCATGTTGACAATCATGCTTATAACCTGCTAACCCGATGCCCGCATGATCAGTCGAATGTATTGACTATACCACAAATGTTAGTCATTAATGAGCCATGTCTAGATGCTGGTGGTAGAGACAAGAAGGACAGTGAAGGCGTTTGAGGGTGTGGGCAAGCGGTCATTCAAGGGCAAGCCGGACTCTGAGATTACTCGGTAGAATGCTACCCACCCTTATGGTCGACCTGAGTGGAGAAGGTGTGGGTCCTAACTGCAAGCTCTTCTGCACTGCGTCTCAGGTGCTCACGTAGGATGGTTAAGGAGCAAGGTGCTCAGTCATCAACAAGGATGATTTTCAGATTAGTCGTCAAAGCATTAATTACGAGAACATGGAAGCATTCATATGAAAGATCTAATTTTACGACATAATCATGTGTCATAATTTTGTCTCTCTCAATAGATCGGTTGCACAAGTTATGTATTTGAACTGTCTTACCGGCCCTAGTTTTATAAACGCTATCTTCATCCCAAAAAATGGAAGTATGCCACCGGCGCAGTTCACTGTACTTCAAACAAAATATTTTGAGTTCAAAATAAAAAGTCCCGATCAGGCTAATTTCAATGAAAAGATTATGATAATTAATTAAAAGCCGAAAAACCTTTATCTTCAAAGGTTTCGTAAAATCCATATTAACAATAAAGAGACACAATAATTAACATAAGATAAAGAGCGGGAAAGACTGATAGGGATTATAACCTGAGTTCTATTGTCTCCGCACAAATATCTATTATTATCTCAAAATTACACCGAGACCACAGGCAATAATTTTTATTTATCATTGGATTTTTCTATGATCTTATCATTATTTGTCACAAAATTGATACTATACTTTATCCCATCTTTAATTTGCATTTATTTAAATTTCAATCATTAAAAGAACTGTATATTTGATCATTCAGACTTCAAATAGTGTGAATAAGTAGTGAAATAGAAGAAGAAACCAATCCCGTAAAAACACAAGGATGAGACCTCGATTTTCATCACACAAAAACCTTAAATAACATAAATAATTCTAGTGACACTACCAATTTTTTAAAATATCTTGGCTTGTTCAACAGAAACATCCTAATGAAACTACTAATTTTTTCAATAAACTCTAGAAAATTGTGGGAGGTCTAATATGTGGAGTCTATTCTTGATAACTCACTCGGTAATTGAAGCTACAAGGGCAAGATAAAGGCAAATAAAACCAAAAAAAAAAAAAAAAAAATGGAAAAGAAGAAATCAATCTAAATTTGACCTAAGGAGACCATAAGGTGCATCCTTTACATAAAGGGTGGTGAGAAATTAGGAGTACCTGCATCATCACACATCAACTCTGTATGAGGGAACTCAAGTTCAATCTATGACCAGCGGATGCACTCCTCGTCCCGCTGTTTCTGGTTTCCCCTAGTTACTTCTAAGAAATGTCAAGAGCCTTTGTTAGAGTCATTCCCAGGAATATCGTCTTCATCGTGATAGATATTCTCAGCCATCTGCCAAATCTGGAGAATGTTGTCTTCGGCTACACTAGCTATAACCCATTCTTCACAGGGGTTCCATGAAAAATCTGAAATTTTACTTGTATGACCCCCATGAATGAAAAGCAACTCAGGTGGGCCATCTTCAGCATCCTCTGGGATCTGCTCTTCATCAATCCTGCAAAAGGAATTGCAAAGATACACAATATGTCATTACAACTTCAAACATTCAAACGTATAAAAAAGGGATTTCTTTATGTTCAATAATGAAATTCTTAAACTACTGTAATTATTTTGGGGCAAGTAAACCCATTGTCAGTAAACTAAAACCATATAAATAATGAAATTCTTAAACTAGAAACCCATTGTCAGTAATCTAAAACCATATATACCACACAAGTATTTCTTTCGTTTTTCTTTTTTTCCCCTGTTTTGCTAAGTTACATATCTTGATCAAAAGGCATAGGGCTTTCAAGGAAAAACTTGAAATATCCAAAGTAAAGCTCACCAATGGTGGTAATGACCAATCTTCTCTTTTTGTTTTCTTTTGGGGTGGGTGGGTTGGGTGGGTTGGGGGGAGTGTGGGTGGGTGGGGGTGGGTGGTGGGTTGGGAAGAGGGAGGGAGTGGGGGGGTTTTGTTGGGATGTTGTGGGGGTGTGGGGTGCAAAGTCCAGGTGGGATGAGTGTGCATTGGGGGGCAATTCGATTTGTTGTATTGTGCCAATACAGTTAACTTGTATGCACAAAACGTACCAATTGGCTATTGTAATGGTATGAGGAAACTTAAATACAAAAGTAACCATTCTAATTGCATATCAGACACCAGGGTAAACCAACATAAGAAGAGATATTGACATTATAGAGAATGTGTCTACCTAGTGAGTTTGTGTCATGGTTTCCTAAGTTGCAGCGGCTTACTCTTTCGGCCCTAAAAACTAAGTTATTATGCTTGGCTATGGCAATGAGGTCCATATTGACTTGGTATTTCCCTCAATGGAAAAACCCGCTGGCAATGTGCTTGTGTATAGAGTTGGGATAATGTGTCAGGAAGTTCCCCACTTCATCTTTGAATCAGTCTTTTGGTGTTAATACTGGAGTTAAAGATGTTTCCAACTTTGTTACCATTTTGGTCAGTATTTTGCCACTTCAACATGTCTGGATGACATCCAACCGGTTTTATTTGCTGGACAAGCCCATTGGGAACACACCCCTGGTATTTCAGCTACTTCAGCTGGTAATTGAAGATGTTTTATAGAAGTGACCACAAGGTAGGAGGCTGTTTGGTGGATTGAAGAAGAATAAAAGGGTCTTGGGTAACGAAAGGTACTTGGGTATGAATATAAAAAGCTATAATGAGCAGTGGTAATGAAGATTGGTGAAGAGTCGGGTAGTAAAGTGGTGTCTATATTAACTTGTCGGGGTTCTTTCCACAAAAAGGATGAAAATACCATTTCCCTATATCCTAAAGGCCCTTTGTTAACAAAGAACAGTGAAGAGGGTTGAAATAGGCAGTTACAATGACTTGCCACCTACCCCACGATTCCCCATAAAATTGAATGGTGACTCGGTCTGGTTCTTTTCTAGCTCTTGAAGGCTTTATCAAAGGGATCCCATCTATCCTGATGGAGCAATTCTCACTCATCATGAGAGAAAGCAAGGGATCTATTAATTTTTAGTGAAGGAAAGCTTCAATTCAAATCCTTAATCAAAAAAGCTGTGAGGAATTTCACCCCTCATTTGGTTCATGCTGTGTACGATGCATTTTATAATAGGAAATGAGTATCCCTAGAGTAAGAAAATATAAAGATATTTTCTTGTATATGATGCATTTTAGGAGCTACTGTTAAATTTATCTATTATCTTATCTTCATTTTTTTATAGTTAACTTTTACATAAAGAAGATAAGACTGTCAAGGTAGTATAAATAAGGGGTTCTACAATATCAATGAATAAGCAAGAAAGTTACTCAAAAATTAATACAGTAGTCTAGGAGTAGTTGAAAGAAATTTATGAGGTCGGAATGTTCTCTCTCTCGAGCCCTCAATATTATGAGACCAAGAGATTTTCTCTGACAT
This sequence comes from Lumnitzera racemosa, assembly GCA_024138005.1. Lineage (NCBI taxonomy): Eukaryota > Viridiplantae > Streptophyta > Magnoliopsida > Myrtales > Combretaceae > Lumnitzera > Lumnitzera racemosa. Next base: position 59,512,831 of record JAMXBC010000007.1, read on the forward strand.
GCCCCCAACTCTTTTCCACAAAATATTACGTTGGACTAGATCTCCAGTTTGAGCCCATAACAACTCGGAATCAGAGCCAAACTTTATGGATGATTCTGAGCAAAATCGATTTCACCAACAACATGAGCAAAGACTGCTAAAGACAAAAGGGGGGAAGGGAAAAAATTTATCTGCTCTTTTAGCCACATTATCCAGGAGAATCCCTCCTAAAGGAAGGACGGAAATTTCTAGTCGTTCCAATGAAGCTAGATTCCAAACTTTATGGATGATTCTGAGCAAAATCAATTTCACCAACAACATGAGCAAAGACTGCTAAAGACAAAAGGGGGGAAGGGAAAAAATATATCTGCTCTTTTAGCCACATTATCCAGGAGAATCCCTCCTAAAGGAAGGACGGAACTTTCTAGTTGTTCCAATGAAGCTAGGCATCATGCCATAACCACCCCAATCCGGTGGAGTCCTACAACATGATGAGAGATGAAACTGCAAACCCTGTGGCAACTGCAGGCGGCTTACAGACAACCGTGCTGCCACACGTTGGGCCTTCTTGTGCTGATGCAACATGCAACAACCCAACACAAGCATTACGAGAGGGTAAACAACCTCCCAGAACCACACAAACACCACCATCTTCTTCAGTGTAAATTACGGCGACATCTTGATGATTTCCTGCTATACTATGCTTGATTTTTCAGCCTATGAACAAAAATTTTTCAATTGTTGCTTCCATGGGCAGCCATCGTTATTTCTATAGAGCAGATGTTTCTATTTGGTCAGGCAATTACTTGAGCTCGAGAATAGACTCATTTCAAGAGAGAAGTAATATTCAAAATAGGAATAATGTCGTATTTGGTACCTAAATTATGATCAATTTTTCAATTAACTATCTAAATTTAAAATTGCTAATCTCAGCACCCATTCGGACTCTTCAATGTCAGTGAAATAAAAAATACTCTTTGAATTATATTCAAGTTTCCAATTTCAATTAACCACACTTTCTCCAATGGCAATACACCAACAAGACAAAAATTATATTACAAGAGACCAGAATACTATTTGAAAAAAGTATAGGAAAACCCAATGCCATGTTTGATAAAAAAGAAATAAACTTAACCCTCCAGTGGAAAATCTAACACAGTGTTATTGTTGGAATTTGACAAGGTGACGGTTGTTCCCTTTACCAAATTACCCCAAAAAGACAATTTATATCTTTTGATATTCAAATGACATCAATTAAGAGGTCGACTAGGCTAGTGAACACGGTGCTAGAAGAATTACTCACCCCATGTGCATGAGAGACAGAGCACTTAGAGGACTAGATTGGTACAGAAAAAGTTACAGCTTAATGTGGTTTATCCTCAAATACCATGTAGCAGTAATCTTGGATACAAAGGGGACAAATGCTTTTAAAAGACAGGTCGAATGAATGAATTTTAAGAGCAAAGCCATTAGACAAAACAACAGTTTCCAAAGTCTGAAAATCAGAAAACCTATGGAGGAGCAGAAAGAGGAAGCAAACCACTATTTGAGATGATTGTGAAAGGAATATTGCAAATTTTCCACAAAGCTTCTTTGCAGTGTTTACTAAATTTTCTAAAAACAATAAGATTTATGCTTGCTACAACCAAATATATGTTCTTCCAGCTGCTATACGCCTTCATTAGTTAGATTAACGAGACTGTTCTAGTTCTCTTCTTTTTTTTTTTTTTCCTTTTAAATTTATTATAAGCCCAGTCTCTTACCTTTCTATCTTATCTACATAAGCAAATTATGCCATGGATATGATGAACATTCCAAAACAAAATATATATTTATTTTACTGAAAAGAAAATATTGCTATTTTCTCTCCTCCTCTTCCTCTGTTTCAATCCAAACAATGCAATGTACTTGAATTTTCCTTCTTCCCATTATCATTTTCATTTTATCCATTTTTGCTATTACATAGTTTAATTAGTAGACGAAGTGCAAAGGGAATAGGTTATGTTTGACTAACCTGCTAAGATCCCAAGCCATGAGCCTTCTACCAAGGCAACAAGAAGCTAAGATGGTCTCATTCTTCGGATTCCAACCCACCTGGAAAACCTCTTCCCTGCATTATAAAATTTAAAAATAATGAAATAACCATGATAGCACTGAAAGAAAAAGTGAAGTGGAACAAGGAGTTTGCTGTAGCATCTTGGAAATTCCTCTTACTTGTGGGCATCAAAGGTGTGTAAGGCTGTACTGATCTTGCGTAAATCAAATAATTTAACAGTTTTATCAGTTGAGCCCGTCACCACAACCCATTCATTGAAAGGATTAAAAGCTAAGCAGTTAACCTGCAGCAAGAATCAGGTAATAATTGTGATGATGTCTCATTATGGAATATAAAGTAGGTACATTGACAAATTCATACATACATAAACAAAGAAATTTTTTTTTGAGTAATTAAATAATTTTATTAAAGAGTAAGCAAGAAGAATACCCTCACAAAAAGCTATACAAAAGGAAACTAAAGTAGACCACTCAAAGTACAACCTAAGATACATCCAAATAGCTTAGGATCAATCTAACAACATGGGTAGGAGAGAGATCTTTTCCTAATCTGACATTATTACGGACTCTCCAAAAACAACACACATCAATAGCTAGAGCACAAGCCCAATTGTTAGGCGAGGAGGGCAAGGATCCAGTAGTGATGCAAGAAACCATTCCTTGCCAAGAAATGCCTTTTTTGAAGAACTTGCTGCCAAACGTCCTTAGTGTAGTCACAAGCAAAGAAGAGATATTCATGGTTCTTTAGATGAGCCTTGCAAAGGAAGCAAGTAGGCTAAGAAGTAATACCCCAAGAAAAGAGTTTATCCAAGGTAAAGCTTCTTGTTCCATGCTAACCACAGAATAATGAGCATCACGATACGGAGGATTTGCACCAAACAATTTTGGTCCATGGTGCTTTTGGTGTACTTGGCCAAAGTGCATTATATGAACTCTTAATGGAAAAAGATGAATGCTTAGAAAGAGCCCAATATGGGGAATCCTACAAAAAGTTATCCGGATAAACATTTGATGGAATATTGAGATTTTCCTAGAGATCCCTGGTAGAGAGCCTAAGAATGTCCTTCAATGATAGAACATAATTTGGCATGTAAAGGAATGCTAGAGTTAGTGATCTGTCGTGTACTAAAATTAATGTCCAAAGAGCCTATTGGAAGCTAAAATTCTGACCAAATGGAGATAAAAAAGGCTATTACCCACATTCCAACATAGCCAAGGCCTCGCTAGACTTCATAGTTTGAGAAGTTTTTTCCACTTCCAAGAACAACAAGAGGGACACTTAACATTCCAGAAGCTCTTGCCTTTTAAGAACTTTGAATTTATCCAATTCACCTTAAAGGCTTTTACGAGAAGGGTCTAAAAGATTCCAAATGTGTTTTAATTAGGCCACTTTCTTCCATGTATCTAGATGTAGAATTCCAAGGCCTCCTTTGTCGAAAGGAGCACAAATCACCTCCCACTTAACCTTAGCTCTAGTGTATAAGGAAGTTCGTTCACTCTATAAAAAGTTCCTTATCATTTGTTCAATCTTTCTAATAACTTTCTTAAGAAAGATAAACACCAAAGCCCAATAAACTTGCATGGCAAAAAGGACTAATCTGATTGGTTGGAGTCTTCCAACATAAGATAGATATTTACTTGTCCAAGATTTAATACAGCTTAAGATTTTAGAAATAAAGACATCATAATGCTCTTTCTTCAATTTTGTGGAAATCAAGGAAACAGCAAGATACTTGACTGGGAGATCTCTTTCGTGGAAGTTCAGCATGTGTAAAATGTCATTTTTCTCCAAAGGTGTGACAGTATTAAAGAATATGGAACTCTTTAGAAAGTTTGAAGCCAAGCTTGAGAGTCTCTCAAAATCATCTAGGGCTTTTTTAACAAGCCTAATAGAGGAAATGTTGCCTTTACGAAAAATTATAAAATCATATGCAAAGGATAGATGGGAAATCTTATCTTCCATACATCCTCAATGATAAGAAAAACCAAAAGAGTTTGCCATTTGTCTAAGAATACTTGTAAGAACCTCCATAGCAAGTACAAATAAATAAGGAGAGATCAAATCTCCTTATCTTAAGCCTCTAGAACTTGAAAAGAAATCCACAAGTTCGCCATTTATGTTGATTGAGAATTTGGGTAAAGAATGACACTACTTCAACAAGCTGTGAAAATTGGGGGGAAAAATCCCATGGCAAAGAGCACTTGCTACAAGAAAGCCTAATTAAGAGTATCATAAACTTTTGTGATATCAACTTTAAAGGCACATCTTGAAGGGCCTCTATTCAAGTAGTAACCATGTATCAATTCTTGTGCAATGACAATATTATCGGTGATGTAACTCCCAAGGATAAAGGCAAATTACTCCAAACCAACCAGAGTGTAGAACCTCTGTAAGTCTAGCTACTAGGATCTTAGATATAGCTTTGTAGATCACATTACAATAGAAGATAAACCGAAAGTCACCCATTTTGGTTGGGTTTGGTACTTTAGGCACAAGAGTAATGATAGAGTTGTTCATTTCCTTCAATAGAAAACAAATTCTCTCACTACAAGAATCATATTAGCTCCAATAATAGGCTAAGATGCTTTGAAAAATTTAGTTGAGAATCCATTTAGCCTTGGTTCTTTCTCGTTCGCTTGAGAAAAAAACACCATTTTAAACTCCTCATCATCGTAAGGCGCCTTAAGGGAACTAATTTGGTCTGAAGACAGCCACTTAGAGATAAACTAATGTATATTGTGCAAATCAATGCCTAAACCTACAAAGCCATTACAGTTAAATAGCTTTTTGAAAAAATTTCCTACTTCTGCTTTTACCTCTTTATCCCCCAATGCTAAAGATCCATCCTCTCTTTCCAATACATAAATAGAGGACTTGTTATGCCTTTGGATCATAGCTTTGTGAAAAAAGGAGCTATTCTTATCTTCCAATTTAAACTAACTTACTCTTGATTTCTATTTGTAGAAGCTTTCTTCAGCCATTCTATAGAGGTAATACTCTTTGTAAAGCTTCTTTTCCTCACCAAAAAGGTCTAAATTACCATTGGTAATAGCATCTTGAGCTATGGATAATTTTTCCTTTGCTATGCTAACCCTCGTGAAAATATGTGAAAAATGCTTCTCATTCAACTTTTTGAGTTCCTTCTTGAGTATTTTCAACTTAGAGACCACCCGATAACATTAAGATTCAACAACTTGGCACTTCCACGCATCAACTACAATAGAAATGAAATTTTTAGATTTTGTCCAAAAGTCAAAGAATTTGAATGGAGTGCATCTAGCTGCATCCGAAACATTCACTAGAACCATAACGAGAGCATGGTTAGATAAAAGGGAGGGTGAAAAAATGCCAGTAGACTTGGGGAACGACATCAACTGATGATGATTAACTAAAATATGATCTAGCTTCTTCAAAATGGGATTATCTTCTTACTTATTTGACCAACCAAAAAGATTACCCAAAAAATTCAAATCCTCTAACTCCGCTTCATCAATAAAAGATTCAAAATCCTCCACATCTTGGTTCCACCTAGCATTGCCCCCACTATGTTCAAAAACAAATTTGATAATGTTAAAATCTCCCAACACTACTCATGATTAATTTAAGCAAGAAAGTTTGATTTCCAACAAGTATTTCCAAAGATCTCAGCAATTTAAGGCCAAATTGGATGCATACACAAAAGAGACTTGGAATCACTTAGTCCAACTCCTATTGAAGCAAAAACAATGTGTGACCTCTTTGATGATGTGTACATCCCAAAGCGTAACATCCCAACCTAACTCCTCTTAGGTGAATGCTAGTTAATAGCAAAAGACCATATTGGATTTATCCTAAATTTCACAAAATCAACATTTAAGTAGTTTACTCTAATCTCAAGTAGCCCCATAAGAGAAATATTCTTATCTTTACAAAGATTCCTCACATCTTTACCTTTAATGGGATCACTGATCCCATGCACATTCCAAGATGCAATATTCATGGGAGATAAGGAAAAAGAAAAACAGATGCGTCAAGTACAATGATTTCTTTTAAAAATTTTCCATCTCCTACCACTAGAGGAGCTTTTTTCACTCTTAGAAGAAGTTCTAAGTCCTGATTTTTCTTTTTGCCCCTACGATTACACAAATCAAGTGTTGGAGTAGCTTCTAAGTTCTCTCCTTCAACATTTGCATCAACTTACTCCTGTATCTACTGTTTCAGAGCCAAGCCTGCAGGGATATCCTCATAAGGTGTTTTTGAGACATGAGAAAACCGAAAGTTAGTCGTACCCTCCAAATTAGAGGCCTGATTTGTGTCATCTACCAAGTTATCAATCCCAGTGCCCTCAAAGTCTTCACCTACATCAAACAAAGGAGTACAATGTTCATTTCCAACATCAGCAAAGTTCTTTAAAGGAGAGAGCACTTCCTTACTGGTCTCTTTGTTTATTGAAGTCGGGGGGATGGAATCAACATGGGAGGGTGATTCAGCACCTATAGGTCTTTTCTCCTTTCTTTTTACCTCCACCCATCCACCTTTATTGTGGTGCTAACCTTGGGAGGTTTGTTGTTTCGAATAGTAAGAACAAACATGTCTAAATACCTTATAAGAAACATAGCAATCAACTTGGACTAAAGCCAAAGAACCATCTTCACATTCAATATCAACTCTAGAAACTAGGTCATTTTTTGTGTCCAACTCATTAAGAATACGGGTGTAGTTAACCAATAGAGCATATAGTGTACTAAATACAATACAATTTAACGTCATGTTTGGTATAAAGGAATGGTTCAGTATAAAGAACCATCTTCACATTCAATATCAACTCTAGAAACTAGGTCATTTTTTGTGTCCAACTCATTAAGAATACGGGCGTAGTTAGCCAATAGAGCATATAGTGTACTAAATACAATACAATCTAACGTCATGTTTGGTATAAAGGAATAGTTCAGAATGAAATGAAATAAAATAGAAATTAGAATAAGAACTAGAATGAGAAATCCTTTCTTATGCTTGAAGATTGCTACAAAATGGAATCGAATTGAATGAAAATAAATACTCAAATATAATTATCTGTCAAAAATGCTCTTAATAATTATATATTATAATTATTTTTAAAGTTAGAAAAGTAATTTTAATTGATTATAATTAATGAAATGGGAATGAACTCTCGTTTTCACTTTTTCAAAAGTGGAATCACGAATCTCCTTCTCCATAGAATTGCGATTCCAGTTTTAAAATATACTTTCAAATTTGAAGAATAAGAATGAAACTCAGAATCGTGATTTCATTCTGTTTCATTCCTGCATACCAAACGTGACATAATAGATCATTTAAGGGTATCCTTCGTAGTTAATAAATTTTAGATCCACAAGCATCTAATTCAAAAGCTTAGAGTTGTTAAATCTTGTATACTTATTTATTTGTTAGTTTACACTCCCCTCATTTGCAAATTCAGATCTTGATTAAAGCTCATCAAGTGCAACACTTAACCAAATAGGGGTAAACTGAGTGGGCAAAGGTTTGAATTCAAGAATTTTTGCTTTGATATAAAAAAAATGTTAAATCTACAACAATCTATCTAAAGATTTAACCCGATGGATTTAAGGTGGTTAAACCTAGGATGCTGGCTGAAACAACCCAAAACAGACCCAAGCTTGTCGGTTCACCAGTCACCAAATTGGTGAGACCTATAAGCAGCTCGAGAGAGGCCGTTTCCGAGCCACTTCACTTGAACAGCCAACTAACTCGTGAACCAGTATTCCAAATTTTCTTTTTTTAAATTTTTCCATGATTATATATATATATTAACAGTCATAGACATGGTAACATTTACAAGGCCTGAAATTTTAACTTTAAGATGCAAGAAGTAAATTTGGCCCCCACCCCAAAATAAAAAATTGCAAGAAGCAACTTCAAGATGCACAAAGTTGCTCAATCATGCTCAAGGGAAAGCATTGAAGTCCTCACAAGTCACAATAATTATAATAAATGCATCAAAAAACATCTTGTCTTAAGATTAGAGTAAAATACAAATACAGAGATTTTTCCCTAATTATACGCTCAAGGTTATCAGCAGTCCAAAATAAAGCTTGTCAATGGATGCCATACTCAAAGGTAATAGACAGGCAAACCAACGATAAGGAACTAGTTTAAATTCTACAGAATTCTAGCTAGGGGTACACAGAGAGTTTGGGAAACTCAATTCTTCTTTTTGCAAGTAATTATAAAAGGAAAAATCAATTTCCTTGGCCCTCTGCTCCAATCTATAGTAATAATTGCTAGAACCAATATTTCTTGAAACTAACATGAGTGTAGTTGTAATATCAACACTACTTTTACAAATCAAAGTGAAAATTCATCTATAAAAGGCAAATCCACAGATAAAACTAATGCAAAAAGCTGCACGCATCATATTTTAACTGCATTCATATCATCAAGAATTACAGTCATGTATCAAGAAAGATTATCCAAAATTCTTACTTCACTCTGATGAGCAACTACAGATTGGACTGGCTTGCTAGCAGATGGAGATCGAAGATCCCATATTAATAAGTACTGATCATCTCCAACAGAACCAAACAAATATTCATGTCTCAAATGCCATGCCACATCTTCCACAATCCCTTCATGAACCTAGATTTTGCCATCAAAAGCAATGCACAATATGACACAGCATGACAAATATAAAGTTCATAAACTTCAGTCAAACTCCAGTGCTCATAATGAAATAAAACTTGGTAATAATTATTGTAAGCTTTCCATATAGGTAAATTAGTTCCATGGTCAATGGAAACCAATTTTTACAAAATCATTTTCTTTAAATAATGTATATTATATTTTGCCAAAAATTAAAATAAACTGTGCATGGTTACTTCTAAAACCATGAAACCTTATGCAACTGGTGAAAGAGTTTTTTTCCTTTTGCACTTGATCAAGATCTGCAGTAACCACCTAAGGGTTAGCACAGTGAGTCAGGCCTAGGCACTGGCATAACAAGTTGCATAAAGTCATAGGTTTAATTCCTACCAGGGATAGTGATTGGGACAACATATACAACGCACAACAGTCATTTTTTTTTTGCAATATTCAAGCTACTCTGAACCATGCCTAGGTCTTGTATATTCATATAGCCAGAGGTAGCACATGAAATTAAAATGGCATGTCTCCCTTAAAAACTTGCATAGCATCAAGAGCCTTATTCTTAGGAGTTGCATTGATGCCCACAAATAAACAACAAACCTTAAAAACTTGCATAGCATCAAGAGCCTTATTCTTAGGAGTTGCATTGACATCCCATAAGCATATTTGAGCATCATCCGATCCACTCAGCAGATGTCCTTGCTTGAACTTACTCCATGATAAACCATACCCTTCGGTACTGTGACCCCTCAACCTCAAGTCTGGGTTGCATGCTCCATCTAATGGAGGCTTTGATGGGTGTTTGCTGTAGTCAAAGACATAAACTTCAGCACTGATTGTCTTAGTTGCAATAATGAATGGATTCTGGGGCATATATCGAGCCCTATTAACTTCCCCATCATGATTTATTTGCTGGATAATTTGTACCTAGATAATATAAATAGCAACAAACTGTTGATTGAAATTTATAAATTCAAAGCTAAAGTAAAATGAATAATGAAAGTATCAAATGTAAATTATAAATCTCAACTAGGTATATTGTCATGCATTCGAAGCATGGTGAAAGAACTACAACCAAAATGATGATTAGTAATTACTACAATACTCGATAGTATCAGATCAAAATAAAAGCTCCTACCGTGCTTCATTTTAAACACAGAAGCATATTGTAGATACTAGTGATAATTACTCTCCAAGAAATGCAACATTTCAAAAGACAGTTACCAGAGGATGACCAATGACCCCTTCAAGAAAACTGTCATAGCTCCATTCCCACATGTCTATAGCAGAAGGAATAGATGAGACAGAAAATTGGACATATTTATGTTGATAGTTGTTTAATGAGTAGGAGTTGTGTATGTGTGGTCTTGTGTCTGCAATGATGTGTCAAGTCATGTGCTTTGTCTTTGCTTTAGCCATGTGCTGCTTTGAGTGTGCTGTTGTAATTGTCTGTATTTGTGTGCTGGTTTGCATTGAGTAGTTATGTACTTGCTGTGTCAGTTGTTTAGTCGGACAGTTATCCGTAGTATAGCACGGACATGTGTGAGATGCAATTACATGAACTGCTGTTGCTACTGCCTGTAAATGTGTCATATGCAGTTGAATGGATTCTACGAAATCTCTAATTTCCTTTTATTGAGATCATTGGATTCTCTCATTTAATGAACCCGAATTCGCATTCCACCATAGCGAAAAAAGGCAGAAAATCAAACAAAGAAATTTTAGAATTTGAGACTGCATATAATTTACGATCCTATGGCGAAAACAAGAGTTGAATACTGGAAAATACTAAGGACTGTGGATAAGGTAAATAATCTCCCACCTTCCCTCCTCCTTTCTCTTTAGCTCCTGGTTTTTGCGTGCTCCAAAATAATACTGCCTTAGATATCATATTTAACACAGAATATGTTAATTAGTCTTCTTTGTGGATTTTCCTTCAACTTCAATATTTTTTCAACCCTGAAATTATTCTTAAACTGCTTGAGAGTCCCATTCAACCTCACCTCATCATAGCTAGAAGATAACTTCATATCAAAACAAAAACAGATGTAAATTGCCCTTAATGAGATTACATAAATTTCACTCATGATTGACCTTAATAGCTCTTGAATTTTTTTTTTCATTGTTCATATTGTTCTTTCAAAATCAACAGTAATTTCTTTTTGACAAAAAACAAAAAAAAAAAGGATCTGATCATATTTTATTTAGTACCCCAAAAATAAATCAAGACATTAACAAGTAGTTCAGCCTCAATCATCAACTCCATAAAGCAGCCAATGCACCAATCAAGAGTTACAACTAAAATAGTGAAAATGACATCTGATTACCCAGTTTGCAAGAACCAAAAGTTACATAACTATAGCTTGCATGTCAATTGAAGAGTTTCCCTTTAATGTAGATGATATAACCACAAGGAAAACATTATATCAACACAAATAGTGGGAAAAGAAAAGAGAAGAAAAGCCTCTTGGGTGACTTTGTAGACTTGAGAGTTAATAGAACAAGGAGCTATACAATATTTTCGTATGGATATAAAAGATTTTAGCAGCTATGGCAAGACTCATTTGGATACAATAAATCTGAAAAAAAATGTCAATACCTACAAGTATATCAATCTTAAACAGCTAAATCATATTAAAATGTAGTTATCTTGAAGGAATCTGCCAGGTTTTTCTTTAAAGAATGACAAAGCCATGTCATTTTCATATATACAACTGTTGTTTTTTTCAACAAGACGATGACCAACACCTTGACTGTGCAATTAATTTTATGACATAATATTTCAGTGAGATGGATTCAATGATGCACACTTGTTAAGGAAAAAAGGATCAGGAAACAAAACAATGACCGAAAACAGGCTGAATGGGTTTTAAGTAAACTTGCTTGCAACCTTATACTCCATTAGAATAATTAAATAAAAGTAGAAACTTCAAGAGATGCTTTTTGCAGATGATTTTAGATTCTTCATCAAAGCATTAGTTGCAAGTGGGAGCATAAGAGGTAAGCTTTAGGAACAAGGCTGCCCCACTAAAACATATTTGAAATCTCTTCAATGTGGAGCACAAGGGGCTATCAGCAAATTGGGTACACTATTTTTCTGAGGGGAGCCAGCTCTTGGAATGTTAGATGTCCCTCTTCCTGCTCTTGGACATGGAAGAAACTATTGAAACTTAGGAGTGTAGCTAGACCTTGGCTATGTGGACACATTGGAAATGGTTTCTCTATATGCCCTTGGTCAGATTTTTGGCTCCGAACAGGTCCCTTGGACACTCATTTCAATGCATGACAGATCACTAGCTCTGGTCTCCCTTATAGTGCAAGATTATGCTCAATTATTGATGGAAGCTCCTGGTCACTCTCCGCAGGTTCCTTTTGGGAAAATTTCAATAATCCTTTCTCTATCCACCTAAATCCAACAAGTATGAACTCCCCTTCTTGGGAGCGCTCCCACTTACTGAGTCTTCTCCACTAAAAGCTCCTAAGAAAATCTCAGACCTCATGCAAACAGAGTTCCTTGGGGCCAACTTGTTTGGCACAAGAAGTTGTTGTCTAAGCATTTCATCCTTGGGATAGCTAAGTATAAAAAACTCTATACTCTGGACAAACTATGTCAATGGGAAGTCACCACCCAGTCCACGTGTTATCCATGCAACTTGTATCCAAAGGACCATGAGCACCTCTTTTTCAACTCTGCTCTCTCAAAATGTTTGGCATAAAGTAGTCTCTGTATTAGGCTGCCCTCCCACATTCGCCTCTTCACAAGGAGCAGTTGCTAACCTCATGGATAGCCCCGCCTCAAGCTCTCCTTCTTCATGGAGAATTGCACTTGCTGCTGGAGTCTACTGTATCTGGAGAGTGCATAACAGTGTTCGAGCAGGAAAGTTGCTCCCTAGCCATGAAGCTTTAGCTGCATCAATTTCGAATGACATATATGTATCCATTTACAATATTTCTACACTACATCTATGCATCCAACTAGGATATTTTAGCCTTTGTATTATTGAGTGGTTTGCTCCAGTCTTTCCTTTGTATAGCCCTTTTCTTAGGTTTCCTCACTGCTTTAAGCAGCTGTAATTTTTGTTTATATCAATATATTATTCATTTACCCAAAAAAATAGTAATCAATTTTGGCTTGGATGCATTTGACAAAAGTATTGTTTAATGACATAAATCATATGTATAATGCAAAATTTCCTAATATAGATATGCATGGGTTGGTGGGGGGTGTGTGGCAGATCTATTAGAAGAAAGGGATAATATGCAACTTCGAGTTATCACATATATCGTTTACGTTATGGTGGTGGGGAAGGAAACATAGATCAGTTGCACAAGTATTTATTTCAACTGTCTCACTGGCCTTAGCTCTGTAGACGGTAACTTCATACCAAAAGATTGAAAAAGAAAGTATGCCAGTGAAGCAGTTTATCGTATTCCAGACAAAAAATTAAGTTAAAAGATCAAGTCAGGGTTAATTTGCATACAAATAAAATGACAAGATTATGATTAACTAAAAGCCAGAAACCCTTACAATCATCAAAGTTTATATAAAATCCATGTCACAATGAAAAGATACAATAATTTACATAAGATAAAGAGTGGGAAGAATAACAGAGAGAATAATCATCTGCCTAAAATGAGTTCTATGGTATCGAAAATTAACCATATATCAATTGTTATCTCAAAATTACACTGAGGGCCATGGTGAATATTTCAACACCAAACTGTCCATATGATGAAGGACCAAAAGCCACATAAGCTAATTTTTGGGGCCAACACTAGTGTAGTTTAGTCAGCATAACCATGATTTGGCTGTCATGCATCGTTACATAATATCCTCCCAAAGAAGGACAAAATAAAAACAAACAACCCACCCTAAACCACATAATTCTCAAGTCTGAACCAAAATATTCACTCCTAAACAATTCAAAGAGGAAAAGAAAAGCCTTGAATTGGGCAAGAAAAGAAAAAGAAGAGAGCAAAGGTACCTTTCCATTGGCACAACCAAAACCACCAACATCAGGATGATCATCATCATAATGGCGAGCATCATCCTCGGCATCTTCAAGGGGAAGTTGAACCTGAGCAAGCATGAGGTAATTGGGTTCGTTCTCCGAAGTGTGGGTGCCCAGAATGAGCTTCTGAACAGAATAATCTTTTCCAGGAGGCTCTTCTCGATCGGGTAACCATTCAACAGTAAGAGAAGGCCATTCTAGGGCATGAGTTATGACCAAATCATACAAAAAAGGAGTGTTCTTTTTCCAGATTTTGTATTCTTCGTTGATGATTCGCTCTTCTATTTCGCCTCTCATTTCTTCTTCATCCTTGCCCATTCTTCTGGCTGTGCCTCTGCTAGCTGAGTTCTAGTAGAGCGTGGCTTTGGGGTTTCCTCTAGATGGGCCTGTCTTTGTGCGTTTGGATGTTTTTAAGGGGTTTTCTCCCACTCCCCTTCCTACCAAGAAAGTGAAAAAAGAAACCTTAGTTTTAAGCAGGCACGGATTTTGCTTTTCACCCAGATGCTAAGATTTTTGCATTGGAAGGCTGCTTTTATTTCAGCAGTCATATCTATTTTGTTCAAGATATTCATGTTTTATTTATTTACTAGGTTTGGGGCATGCAATAGCAAAAGAGTTTTGCAAATTATATTTCTTCTCCCTGTACTAGTTTATTCTATTCAGTGTAAATTAAAAGAAACTTACAGCAAAAACATCATGATGTTAATATATTACATATTGATAACTAAAACTCAACAAAACCTTTTTCTAAAGATAACATGAACTTATAGCAACAATCAATCATTCTGGGATTTATGGCAAGCATTGCTCAAATCCATTGCATCATCTATACATATATTTACAGCTAATAAAAATGATGCCATGTTAGAGGAAAATCAGGTTAATAGATAGATTTTTAAGGCTCTTCAAAAGATAAAACAGTAAATTTTATAAGGCAGTATCTGCTCTAAATTATTAAAGAACAACTTTTGAATATAATTGGGTTACTTTTACCAAGGTTGTGTCATGATTTACAAGCAAATTTAACTCACAGGATGCAGTTATTGGGGAAAAGAAGGCAGATTAAAAATTCTAAACAACACAATATACCAATTAAATGTAGGAGATAAGACAAGCATCTATTTAGTAGCTCAATATCATCAAGATATGTACTCTTAAAAGCTCCCAGAGCAGTGATAAGGATCTAAAAAAAAGCTTAGCACACACAATTTACAGCCCAGTTCAATGGATAGATATACACTTCATCTCTTCTTCGCCAAAAAGAAAAATAGCCGAAAGATTTTGGAGTTGAACTTGAGCAGGGAAAATTCTTCTGCAGTCACCTGTAATATAGGAACATTAAATTGATATAGAAAGCAGAGGAAACAATATCTATGTTTGAGTGTATCTTTGTTTAATATCTCATTTACAAGGCTTTGCTTGGTTGATTCTATGGAACAGCATTTCTGTTCTTTCTTAAAAAGAGCTTTATAGGGATATAGGGTCTGATGATGAAAATTGATATTCCCTGGCCTCTCTTTTGGCCAACTACAAGTCTTTATTTTTCTCAATCAGAACTGCCATAAACTAAAATATATATTTCAATAATTGGTGGAGCAAAGCATCACCACAAGATCTCATTGAAGCACCTAACAATCACAAGGGATACAAGAAAAAGGACCGCATTGCATTGTTTGGACTATTATGCATGGGTATATAATTATGCTTTATACATCTGCTTGACAAGAAAACATTGTCATGGCCAAAATATTATATAATATATATTATGAGTATACAGTACAATGTTGAAGCCCTCATCCTATGATATCAAATAACCAAACTCCCTTCCCGTGAACTGAATAGTGTGCCTGGCCACTTTGCTAAGTTGGCAATGATGCAATGTTAAAGTAAATAAATAAATAAATATAAAGAAAAATTCATTACAATATAACTTTACTGATTATATCTAGGGAAAAAAAGAAAAAAAAAAGAACGAAAATAAGATAATGAAAGAGGAAAATAAAGTAATCTTGCTAGCATTCCTATGTAAAAATTGGAAAAGAAAAGGGGTCCTATTTCTTTTAAGATAAGGGAATTCAAATATTTGAGATGGTGTATATGCAAAATACTGATAAAGCCCCTAAGAATATGCATAATAAAAGACAACAGATATGCATCAAAAACCATGTATAACATAAGAGCCTTTGTTGATAGAAAACACAATTCTTTACAGACATGTTTCTGATTCTAAACATATAATGTAACAAACAAAATTAGGGAGCATAAGATAATTAATGTTCAAACCATCTATTCTGTTTCTCTTTAGTTAACTTACAAGAAGCTCAAAGTACATCTTTTTCTCTACAATATATGAGATGTGTGATGTTAGATAACCACACATGTCCCTACTACCGACCTACTTGCAGGGGATCTGACCAGAAAAGGCAAAACCAATGACATCATGAAGCAGAAAGGCCAAGACTTAGATATGAATCCAAAAACCAACACCAATATCAACATAGGTGTTTGCTATCTTTCAAACCACACAGAGTCACTGCAATTTCATGTAGTAGATGGGAGGTCCTTCAAAATTTCAAATTAATATACTTGGTTTGATTACTTTTACTCTTGCAGTAAAAACCCAGATGTCTTTATGGCCCTATGCTTTGGTCACCCTCTTTTGAGGCTGGTTATAGAAGCCCCTAAGATATGTAAGACAGAGTGAGGACCCTAATATCCATTTTGAACAGACACAAGACACCTATAATATTTTTTTCCTCTTCATTTCGATGGGGGCTGAATAGTGAAGACATGGACCTTACCATTTCTTTTTGGGGTCTTGTTTCATCTCTTGTAGCTTTAAAAAAAAAAAAACGAAAAGAAAAAAGAAGAAGAAGAAGAAGGAAGCAGACCCTAATCAGCTCTTTTTTATCGTTTTACTTTCTTTTGGCAATAAGCTGGGCATTCTGAAAAAGGAATCTTGAGGTGCTAGCTTTTCCCTGTAACCCCCCCCCCCCCCCCCCCCCCCCCCCCCCCTTTAAAATATGGAATATGCCAGGTTATGAGCAGTGAATGAACTCAAAGTCTTATTCCTAATCGGCAATAAAGTGTCACTAAAGTATCAGCTTGATTTCACACACACCAATCACATCTCGATTTGCCATATTTCTCAAACTCAAGCCTGAAGTATTTCTGCAAGTATGAAAGTAATGTTTCACACTCAGTAAAGATACGGATCCATCCTAGAAATACATTGCAGCTATGCTAACCATTCTGTCAAAGTGTCGCTAAATATGATGAATCCATTCCATAATGTTTCAAATAGGGTATTCTCACAGGGACGCCAACCAAACAGACAAACGATGGATTACAAATAATCAAATGTGAAATGAAACTAAGGGGCCCAGATGTGCACGAAGTTAAGCAACTATTTGAACCAAACAACTACTTCCTAAGGAGTAGGTGTTTATAAAACGAGTGGAACCACACATGCTTCCAATTAGCTTATAATGCACAAAGCCGCCCAATACGAATATAGGTGTCTGCTATAGCATCATCCTTGAAAAAACCGATGATGATACAAGAGAGAAAGTAAAGATAGTGTCAAGAAGAGCTTGAACTTCGATTTCGTTAAAGAACACGAAGTTTTCAAGTTTAGCTGATAAATGAGGGTTTCAAGTTTTTTTCATTTTTCTCAGTAATCCAGATAGAGAGAGGGGGAGAAATAGCACTCACCGGAATCGGAGCGGAGAATTCATGGTTTTGAGCTTGGCATGGACTGCAAGTCTCGAGCAACTAGCAAATAACCATGTTTAGGGAGATGATGATTTCCCGTAAGGCTACGTTTGGATTTATATTTTACAGTAAAATAGTGTAAATATATATATATTCGTTAATGGTGAAGGGTTTTTCGGTGTTTACTTTGCTTTTAAAATTAAATACCCAAAAAAATCTCAATGAAGTTAAATTTATATACAATTTATTTTATCTATATTTATAAAAATATCGATTAAAACAATCATCTTAGATACATAAAATATATTCTTTCTTAAATGAATAAATTAAGACAAATTCACTTGGTAAAATATTAAAGTTTTATTAAAAGAAAAAGAATCTATTAAGGAGCTCAAGGCTATCAAACTCGTGATTATTTTAGTATTGTTAGAAAGTTTATAAAATTAAAACGTAAAATCAAAATATAAAAATAGAAATTTTAAAAATTTATGACTTATGTAAAATAGATTTAAAAAATTATGGATATACTTATATTAGTTATTTAAAACTTGAAATACATAATAAAAATAAAAATAAATCAATAGATTTATTTTTTTAAATAAAAATTCTTAATATATAATTTAACGTGTACAAAAGAAAGATAAATAGAGTTAAAACTAAACATTTTTCCATTTTTTTTAAGTTATAAATTAAATTTTAAATTATTAATGGTATAAAATAAAGTATATATATATTTTTTTTGTAAACTTTGTTATTATAGTTAAAACTTAAATAAAAGTTATGAACATAAAATAAGAGATCTAAAATGAAAGAAAGAGATAAAAAATTGGAATAAGATAAGATAAATATTGTAATGTCTTAATAGTTAATGGCTTATAAAAACTAGTTGTATTTTTTTCCTTTAATTTTTTAGTTCATTCAACTTAGATATATAGAATTAGTAAACTTAGTAAAAATGTAAGTTTCTATAAAAAAAAAAAAAAAGATTCTACACTCAAGTTAACTTGAAAGAACTACCTAAAATTATAAACTCGTAAAATTGTATAAGCAAAATCGCGATTTTAACAACTATGAAGGAGATCTTCCTACTCTTCCAATCATAGATCTAGACAAAACTCTTTTTCCATAGATATAGAGTCTAGTGATTTAAATAAAAATGTTTATAACTCATTTGAAATTAAGATTTCTCAAATTAAATAAAGTTTAAATAATTGGTCAATTCCCATTAAAAAAACCTAAAGAAATTTATGAAATTGGAAATTTTAATTTAAAATATAATTATGTAATCAAAATAGTTGAAGAGGCTATTTCTTTATTAGGAAAGCATGAAGTTATCGAATCAGAAGTAGCCATTAAAAAACACAAAAATATATATGTATATAAATATTTACATGTTAGAGTTATTTAAATTTCAATTAAACCTCTTCATAGGAAATATATAAATCATCCTATTTTAGTTTGGTTAAGAGATACTAAAAATATAAATTTTAATAAAACCACTTTGTCATTGCTTCAAAACAATCTTCATGTTTTTTTTTTTTCATTTTTCTATAAGATTAGATGATCCAAAAATTATGGATAGTTTAGTATTAATTATTCAATCTCAAAATCATAATTTTGTAGAAGGAACTAAAGTTATAGAACTTATCTTTAGAATCTACTATAAAGTTATGAGTTCTCAAATTAATCCAAAAGCCAAAAAGTTATCTCTTAAAAAAAAAATTGTTCTTTTAAAACCATCTTGCAAAATCTTTAGTGTTTGCTCCAAAATCATTAAATAGGAATGACATTCAACTTTCAATGGAACCAACTTTAGAATAAGTCCTTCCATCAAGACTTACTGTTTTTCAAACTAGACCCACTCTTTTTAATAATGGTAGCATTATAATTTAATTCTCTAGAATAACCGATAAAAGGCCAACTACTTCGAACATAGAAGACTATTTTAATAAAACAAATATTTCTTTTCCAAAAACTAGTCAAGAAGGTTAAACAACTAAAGAAAATAATGAAAGAGAAAATATGCGTTCAGAAACTCCTACTAAGTCTGCAAGACTTAGAGAAGTTGATTTTTAACAACCAATTCTAAAACCAATTAACCAACCTCAACCAAATTGTCTTACTTATTCTCAAAATTAATGAGTTAAAATGTAATAAATTCAAAAGAACTGTTTGAGATAAACAAAGATTTTTTAAGAAATGATTTTTATTTAGAAAGAAATATATTGAGAAGGAAAAAATATTTCAAAACCTATACTGAAGAAGAGGCTTATTCAATAAAAGTTATGTGGTATAATAATATACAGACTAGATTAAGAAGAAGTGAATTCTTTTTTAAATAGTTTACTAAAAATTTTGGTCTAAATAAATGATATTATGTTTAAATAATTAAATCATCAAACCAAAATTAGAAAACTCAACAAGCATCAATTATAGGTACCCATTCTCCTCTTCAAGAAGTAGATGTTAAGATTCAAAATGAGACAATAAAAGCTTTACTTTTCAACAAAACCATAGGAGAAAATCAAGATTTTAATAGTGTAAAAGATCAAAATAATTATATTAATCAAATTCTACATACAATTAGTCAATAAATTGATAGGATAGAAAAAAAAAAAAAACCTGATGAAGGAAAAGCTCCAATAAGAATTTCAAGAGAAGAATTGAGTACATCAAAATCTTTGATTGCAAACTAATTTATCCATAAAGATTTATTTTAGATCTTCAAAGTTTTAAGTTTAATAAAAGTGATAATTTATTTGAAGAAATCTCAAATAAGTTGAGTAAGTTAAATATAGGGAAAAAGGAAACTATCAATACAATTAATGAAAATATTGATGACTTGATAAGTCAATTTTCTCAAAAACTAAACATTAATAAAATACAACAAAAAAAATGAGAGTCCCTCAAATCAAAGATCATGTTATTCAAGACCCTTACTTCGATATGCTATGTATGAAGAAAAACCCCATATAAATCTAAGTAAATCTTATGGTGAAAGAATATATGAATGGAATATAAATGAACAAGTTGAATATCAAATTTTAGATATTTTAAATTTAATGATAATAGCATTAAATTCTTATAAACAATATGGAAACCTTGATTAAAAGATTGCAAAAATTTTAATAACTAGATTCACTGGTATATTCAAAGGTTGGTGGGAAAATAATCCTAGTAAACCTGAACCTCAATATATATTATATGTAAAGAAGAAAGTAATGAAAGATAATACTTTATATCAAGTAGAAGATATTGTTACTACTTTAACATATGTTACATATGTTATTACTAAACATTTTGTTGAAGATTTTATTCGATTTAGAGAAAGAAACAATAAAATTCTTCTCAACCTTATATGTCCAACTCTTAGTGATTTTAAATGATATAAATATGTTTTCTTTCCAAAAAAAAAAAATTCAAGAAAAGATTGTAATAGTAGTTTCTAGAAAGAACAGTTTATATCCAGTTTTCCAAATTTATTTACAAATAAAGTAAAATAAAGAATTTGTCAAAATTATAATCTTATTTTAGATTATTCAATTATTACTTTTGGTGAAATAGTTAATACGATCAATTTAGAAGGATGAAGTCTATATAACTATCTAAAACTTAAGTAAAAAATTCAAAAAGAAAAAAGAAGTCTTAAAAGGTAATTAAGAGACTTTTGTTATCAATATGGTTTTGAAAAAATACAAGATTCATCTTTAAAAATAAAAAAATATAAAAAAGGTAAGTTTAATAAACCCTATGAGAAAAAAGGAATATAAAAGTTATAAAAAAATATAAACCCAAGAGAAAATCTTTTAAAAAAAATTAAAATGTTATAAATGTGGAAGTAAAGGACATATTACTCCAAAATATTCAAAAAATAAAAAAAAATTTATTGAATTAGATTTAGATGATGAAGTTAAAAAAAAAAATTAAGTAAAATTATCAATGAATAAAATATAGAAGATAGTGATTCAAGTTATGAAAATTCTAATTATGTTTAAAATATAGAAAATGATTCAAATACCCCTTTAATAGAGGAATCTAACTCAAAATGTTATTACGAAGATACTTGTTCTTATAAACAGTTAAATATTATTTCCAATGAAGAGAAAATTCTTCTAAAAATGGTTAATCAAATTAAAGATCCGAAAACAAAGAGAATATTTATTCAAAATTAAAGAAATGTTAATGAACAAAAGAGAAGATTCAAATAATAAAGAAATTTACTCTTTATAAAATATTTATAATAGATTTTCAAAAGAAAAACATCTAATAACTACAAAAACTCTTCAAGAAGGAATTAATAAGATAAAAGGAGAAATCAAAGAATCAAAGATAAAATATAACAACTTTAAAAAAAATTGAAAAAAAGTGAAAATGAAGACTTAAAATCAGAAGAAGAAGAATTAGAGCCTAAAGAAGAAAGCAAAGAGTATGTTAATTTAATTAATAGAATAAATATTTAAAAATGATATGTCAAAGTGATGTTGTCTATTCATAATAATTTTAAAATAGATATAGTAGCTCTTTTAGATTTTAAAACTGATTAAAACTGTATTTAAGAAGGATTGATTCTAGTTAAATTTTATGAAAAAACTTCAAAATGATTAGTTTCAACTAGTGGTTCAAGATTAAATGTTAATTATAAAATTCCTATAGCAAAGATTATTCAAGATGAAATTAATTTTAAAACATCTTTTATTTTAGTAAAGAATATAAATAATGCAATAATTTTAGATACTTCCTTTCTTACTATGCTATATCCATTTCAAATTACTTTTAAAGGTTTAAAAACTTAAGTTAAGAATAAAGAAGTAATGTTTAAATCCATTAGTCCAATGAAAGAAAAAAGAAGTTAATTTACTGAAAAATAATATGATCAATCAAATAAAAACAAAATTAAAACAAGTTAATTTTCTCAAAGAAGAAATAGAAAAAAAAAAAAGAATCTCTAATCAATTAGAAAAACTAGAAACTAAAGAAAAAATAAAAAATTTATAAGAAATCTATGCTTAGGTCAGTTTAAGGTTGCTCTGGTATAGATAAGGGTGTATACTCTCTATGTAATTCCTTCCAACCCTTTGCACGCCTACACACTTCACACTTTTCAAGAACCTTATGAACATCCTTCATCGTTCCTGACCAATAAAAGTGTTCTATCAATAATGTATGCATCCACTTTTCCCCAAAATGGACAGCTAGGCCTCCTATGCGAGCTTCATGAACTAATAGCTCCCTGGTCAAGTTGTTTAGCATACACACACACCCTTCCTACATAAAAAAAACCCTTGGTTCAAGTAGAATCTGTAGACACCTTATTTTTGCTCCCCCCACCCCCTCTTTTTTCTTTTATTTTTAGAATAGGCTAAAGGGTCCTTAATTAGGAAAAAATATAAAGAAATAGAAAATTAAAGAAAACCCAAAAATATGAGATTTAGGAAAAAAAAATAAAAAAAATGAAAAAATTTAGAAGAATATAAAAAATTAAAAATTCACAAAAAATTGAAAAATAAGGAATTTAGAAAGTAATAAAATTTTTAAGTAGTTTAATAAGAATAAATTTCTTAATTTAAATTAATCTAAGTAAAAGATCATTGAACCTAGGCTTAGATTTGAATTTAGCTCAGGCTAACCTAGTTTATATGTGCAATTCAGATAAGGTATAAGGTAACAACTTAACAGATAAGCTTGTGGACTTGTATTTAAGGTTGGCTTAGAGGCCAAGGGTTTGATTCTTATCAAATGCAGAGATTGCTTTTTATTTTA
This sequence comes from Lumnitzera racemosa, assembly GCA_024138005.1. Lineage (NCBI taxonomy): Eukaryota > Viridiplantae > Streptophyta > Magnoliopsida > Myrtales > Combretaceae > Lumnitzera > Lumnitzera racemosa. The sequence continues at coordinate 59,535,973 of JAMXBC010000007.1, forward strand.
TTTTTTCCTACACTCTATGTATTGCCATATGTCAAGGCTTCATCGAGTTACGTGTTTAACCATAACACGTGGCACTATATGATGGGCATTAACAAAAAATATTCTTTCCCCTTATTTTCTTCTCCCCTTTCCTTTTATTCCCTTCACTTTCTTGTTTTAAAAAACAAATAAAAAATAATAAAAAAGAGGATAAATACTGAGGTGAAAAGGGGGAAATTCATTTTGAGTTCATACATACACATATGCAGGGGGGTTCCACTAACACTCACAAACCTCTCTCTCTCTCTCTCTCTCTCTCTCTCCCTCTCTCCCTCTCTACTGTTATGCTCTCTTTCATCTCTCTCTGGAACCAACCCCCCTCTCTTTCTCCATTACATCTCTCTCTCTTCATTGTGACTCTCTCTCTCAGCCACCTTCATCATCTTTCTCTTTCAAAAATTCTTCAACCCCGACATACTCTCAGCTCTCTTTCCCAAACATATCCCCACACATGAACCCATTACACGTCTTCAATGCCTTCGCAACTTACGCTTACTATCCACTTCAGACCCAAACACGCCAATGCCCTTGTATACCGACTACCTCCTTCAACTAACAGCTAGCACTCAACCCCAACACACTCTTGACTCTTACTCTTGCATGGCCACTCACTGAACACCAACTGATGAGAATTAGCCTCCGACTACATCCAAGTCGAGGCCTATTAATGCTTACCGAAGCCGAACTGCAACCACAAGGACGAAAGGAAAGAAGATGAACACTCAGCATTAGGTTTGTCATCAGTTGAAGTGCTAAGAAATCACACAGTCGAGTAATCGGAACCAAAGAACCACTCGGTACATCAAAAAGAGACTCGTGCTAACTGTATCTATGACTTAGCGATTATGGGTTGACCTATCTAGTGTCTTGGCCAAGCCACGTGAAACGTCAGAGACTCCTTCCTGAGCCTGTACATCTAACTATAGTCGAGGGTTGAGTTGATGCATTGATAACTTGAAGTTTTAGATTTAGAATCTTATCGACTCTATTTAGGAGCTTACTGGGTTAGTAAGAGGCTACAGATGGGATGGCCGAGAGGAAAGAAGAGAGAGAACACTTATAGGTGGAAGTGGTTCTAATGAACTTAATCATGATGATCGATAATAGGGAAGAGGTACCAAGCCGAGGAGAAGAGAAAACCATCCAATGCTAAGAGGAAGAAATGATAGGAGTGTTGACTACAAAACAAATCAAGAAGACTGGAGAAGAGAGCCAAGGTCGAAAAGGAATTTGGTTGAGCAGAAATTTAACAAAAGTAACCGAACTGAGAAGAATCGACCAGCTCGAAATGTAAAGGATGAAGCCCAAGCACCTGGCCGAGGACTTGATAATATAAAGCTTAAGTTACTGACCTTCTGTGGAAGTAACCAACCTGAAGAGTTCCTTTACTAGGTTCCTTGAATCGAGAAATTGTTCGAGTGCTATGAGTGTGATGATCGAATAAAGGTTAAGCTGGCTTTACTATCCCTTGTTGAATACACTAGTCTTTGGTAGGATAAGCTGGCTGCCAAGTGAGATGTCGAAGGAGAAGAGTCCATCAGGTCTTGGAAGTTCATGAAAAGATTGATGAACCAATGCTTTATGCCAACTTATTTCAATATGGAGATGTTCTATGCTTTCCAGCACCTGAGACAAGGTTGAAATATTGTTGAAGAGTATTTGTAAGAATTTGAGACCTTAATGACGAGATGTGAAATTGCCGTGCTATAGGATCTTACCATTACTAGATTCCTGAGTGGACTTCGAGATGACATTGCTGACATAGTTGAATTATAGCCATTCAACTCTTTAGATGAGCTAATTAATTTAGCATTAAAAGTGGAGAGGCATAGGAAGAGAAGGCATCAAAGGCCAAGTAGTTGACCTCAACAAGGCAGCCTTGAGCCTAAGAGGTATGCCGAGAGAAGGCAAGAAAAGAAGATGGAGAAAGGAGAGCTTAGTTGACTAACCTATGCTGAGAAAAAGATTGTTGAGAAAGAGAAGGCACCCGGCAACAAAGCCCGAGAAGTAAAGTGCTTCAAAAGCTTAAGGTATGGACACATTGCATCTTAATGCCCAAATAAAAGGGTCGTAGTCTTAAAGGGCGAAGGGCCCTAAGCTCAAATTAAGAGTTAGAGTGACAAGAGGTCGAACAACCAATTGATAAAAGAAGATGTTTATCGCGAGGGCCTCGATAAACTCTTAGTTATGGTGACACGAGCTGACCTGAGGGTAGATCCCGAACAAAGGGAAAATTTGTTTCATATGCGGTACCTGGTGCACGGGAAGACCTATTCCCTAGTTATCGATGGAGGTAGCTGTACTAACATCGTCTCTACCAAGATAGTGAAAAAAATGAAGTTACCTACCCCTACCCTTACCCCTACCCCTGACCCTATGGATTAAGTAGTTTAATGACAAGGGTATGGTCTATGTACATAAGCGCACTTGGATTGCATTCAAGGTAGGACAGTAAGAAGACGAGATTGAGTTTGATGTGGTCCTTATGAATGCCGTGAATTTACTTCTTAGCTAACCTTAGGAATATGATCGGAAAGTGATCCATGACTTCTTCCTCAACACTTACATTGTTTGAAAGAATGGGAAGAGCTATTACTTGACCTCCATGAGCGTTGAGAAAATCTAGAAATACTTGGCACCCATGGAGAAGAGAAAAGAGAAGAGAAGCTTATTTGGTAGTTTGGCCTATGCTCAACACTTAACATCAAGGATGACTTCCTTTTAAACCCTTGATAATGATGAGAATCAACCTTTGACCACATCTAAGCTGAGGCCTATTAATGCTTATCGAGGCCGAACTACAGTTAGAAGGACAAGAGGAAGGAAGATGAATACTCGACATTAGGTCTTCGTTAGCCGAAGTGCCGAGAAATCACATAATCGAGTAATCGAAACCAAAAAATCACTTGGCACATTAGAGAGAGACTCGTATCGATTGATTCTATGACTCGGCAATTATGGGCTAACCTGTCTAGTGTCTTGGCCAAGCTATGTAAGACGTCAAAGACCCTTTCCTAAACCCATACATCTAACTGCCAACCTCGTCCATTTAGGATACTACTCCTTTTAGGATATGCTAAGTAACTGCATGCTGAGTCTTATAAAACATACAGTTTTGTACTCTTGTGTATGTTTTCCTTTATTTTATTTTTGGGCTCAATTCTTTAGTGTTTAAGGTCTTATACATTATTTATAGTTTTGTCACTAGGGTTTAGGACTTGCTATAAAAGCAACATTTATACAATTAGAAGAGACATATAGATAGACAGATAAATATACAGAGATATCTATAGATAGTAAAACTTTCCTCTTTTGAGCAAGGCTATTTGACTTAACATTTGCCGAATTATCGAGTGTTGATTAAACTCATTAATTATCCTCGCGTCCTTATCAATCTTGTTCTCAAATTGTAGTGAACCCCTTCATTTGAACTAGTTAATGAGTTGCATCCAACCTTCATTTGAAACCCCGAGCGACATTTAGTGTTCGTGAGTCATATCGAACTCTATTTTGAGCTCAAACTCCTGATTGTGTTTATGTCTTGGTGAGTTATATCCATTCACATTCACATGTAAAACCTTCCTGTTCTTCATACCCATCATCCTTTTGAATGCCATTCCTATTCTTTTGTTTTAGATCTATTGCCATTTCTTTCTGGATCGATCCTTTGATCCCTTGTCACCAACCCGCCACCACCTCTCTTCGAACACCATCCTAAACATACCTTCACAAAACCTTCTATTCTCGATTTTCTCACCCTTACAGATCTCTCTCTCTCTTTTAACTGACTCCATCTCTCTCTTACATCCACTAAACAGCGGTAACAACACATACACGCACACAACATCTCTCTTTCGGTTGTTCATTGCATACACGCGAATACTCCACTACCTTCGTCTACCGCTTCTATTACCACCTTAACGGTCATTGTTGGCTACGGTATTTGGCCTATAACCCCATTCCCTAAACCAAAACACACGAAAACACCTCAACCTACTTAAATTAGCTACCGAAACCATCCAGACTACCTCCTCTAATGCTAGTTGAGCGGTTTGCTTCTTCCTTGTAAAGTTACATGAATTACACGTGACTGAGTCGAACAACCTGAACCCGCAACCCGCATTCGATCTGTACTCTAAACCAACCCAACCTATACCCAACGACCCAATCTAGATCGAGCCGTGCCCATTGACTTATGCGCAATTTCGTTTAGTTCCCCATTTCCTATTTTGGTTTTGTGTTATATTATTTTATTTATTTGTTTTTATTATTTTATTTGTTTGTAAGGTGAATGTAAGTGTAAATAAAAAAAAAGAAAAAAGAAAGAGGAAAAACAATAAAAAAAGGGAAAAAAGAAAAAAAAGAGAAGGAAAAAAAAATTATCTTGTCTTATTTATTTTCACATTCTAACCAAAAATAAAAAAATAATAAGTAGATAAGTAAATAATAAAAATAAATTTATCTTATCACTTAGAAAGTCAACTTTCCAAAAATAAACGAAAATAAATGGACTATCTTCAAATTAGGACACTTTAGGATTTTTCGAAAAAATAAAACCTTGATTTATGACCCTTCTAAGATATTTTCTAAAAAGAAATCAAACTGGTTAATTAATGTAAACTTGAGTGTTTTTTATTAAACTAAAATCCATTTAACCTGTTATATTTTCAATGAACGAACTACAGAAGTCTGATCTCAAATAGCGGGTACGTAAGTATTTGTATGTATGTGTAGGGCAACTTAAAATAGGGAATTTTTTTTTTTTGGTTCCATCTTTGTAGATATTTACTTAAATTAATCAAATTAGTTATGTATAATATGGTTAGCCGTTTAGAAACTGAAAAAGAGTATTATTGAGAAGCAAAGTTAAAATTGAAAAGTTAAAAAGTAGTATTTGTTTAAGGTTTAATATGATAACTTCCGGATCTAGATCTTTTGTTTTAGAAAACAGTTTTGTAAAAATTGGTTTTCTCATTAAGAACAGTAGCTAAGTTATAACCAATCTACCAAATTGGTTATAACTTTTTTTTTCTGACTTCGATCAGATGGCAACTCCAAAAGCATTTTTAAGACATAAAAAACCGATTTTCTTTAAACTCTAGTCGAGGGTTAGTATAAAATATGAAGGGTTTAATACTGATTAGTTTAAAGAAGACCTAATTTAAAAAAAAAACCAGGAGGAAAAAAACCAAGCTCGACAGAATCTATCTATAGCTCCTCCATAGTTACACTCGATCACTATTGGCTTAAAGTAAGGATCTTGTTCATATTAATTGGGTAGAGTACTAAACTTGAGTATTCAAGCTTATAAGGTGGTGACAAGTACATGCTGACGTGATAAGGCATCAACTATACTGTTAGAACTCCCCTTTTTGTATTCGATCATATAGGAGAAAGTTTCTAAGAACTTTACCCACTTGGCATTACGTCAAGAGAGCTTCTGTTGGCTTTACAAATGCTTAAGGGATCAATGGTTTGTATAGATGATGAATTTCTAAGGCAGCAAGTAATGTTGCCAATTTTAAAGTGCTTGGACAAAGGCATAGAACTCTTTATCATATGCAGAATATTTTAGAGGAGCACCATTGAGCTTCTTACTGAAGTATGTGACAAGATGATGCTCTTGCATGAGGACGACACTAATGCCTACTCCGGAGGTGTCATACTTCAACTCAAAGAGTTTCTTGAAGTTTGGCAATGCAAGTATAGGAGTAAACGTCAACTTGGACTTTATCTCCTCAAAAATTTTCTAAGCATTTTTCGACTACTTAAACTTTAACTTCTTCTTGGTTAGCTTAGTCAATGGTATAGCTATAAAACTGAAGCTTTGAATAAACTGTTGGTAAAATGAAAGCTAGACCATGGAAGCTTTGTACATTTGTTACACAAGTCGGTGTAACCCAATCAAGAATCACTTTAGCCTTCTCATCGTTGACTTGGACTCTTCCTCCAAGCACAACATACCCTAGAAACACAACCTTACTCTAATAGAATATACATTTCTTGAAGTTGGCAAACAAATGTTTAGTTGGGGGAATGCTAAATAGAGCTTACAAGTGCTTGAAATAAGAGGAAAGGATCGCACTATATACTAGAATGTCGTCAAAATAAACTATTACACATTTTTCAGTCAATGTTATTAATACATGATTCATAAGCCATATAAAAGTGCTTAGTGCATTGTTAAGTCCAAAGGGCATAACCAACCATTCGAAGTGACCATCCTTCATTTTGAAAGTTGTCTTCCACTTATCACCCAGTCTTATTTGGACCTACTGGTAACCACTCTTAAGATCAACCTTCGAAAAGATTGGATCTGCTGGAAACCACTCTTAAGATCAACCTTTGAAAAGATTTAAGCACCATATAGCTCGTCTAACATGTCATCCAGTCAATGTATTGGGTATTTGTACCTGATAGTAATCTTGTTGATAGCTCGATTATCAATACACATTTGTTGGGATCCATCCTTCTTCAACACTAGAGTAGTTGGCATAACACAAGGGTTTATGCTCTCTTTAACATACCCTTAATTGATCAGTTCGACAACTTACTCTTTGAGCTTGGTTGCTTGCTCAAGGTTGAGCTTATAAGAAGGTTGGTTTAGTAGAGCCACTCTAGGTTGGAGATCAATTAAATGCTTAATGCCTTTAATAGGGGGTAAACCTTTAGGTAGATTGTCAGGAAATAGGTCTACATACTCTTGGAGTAAGGCCTATATATTGATTGGTAGTGTTCCAACTTCTTTTAACTCAAGTAATCTTTTTATCAACATGAAGACATATTTTTTCGGCTTGACCGCCTTAGAGAATTCAATTCAAGAGATCACCAACTTCTTCTATAAGGATTCAAAGATCTTAGCTTGTGATTCTTGAACTTCCTTAGGGCTCATAGGGGTTGTTAAGCTTGATTTTTTCTCGATTTTTTTAATAAATTTTCCTTAAACTAATCAATAACTAACCTCAACCTGTTTAATATTGATTATGGATTAAGAGTTAAAGAAAACTGGGTTTTTTTTCCTTATTTTAGAAAACGTTTTGGAGTTGCCACCCAATCGGAGTCTGGAAAAAGAAGATTATGTTAAATCGATTGGGTAGACCAATTTAACTTAGCTACTAGTCTACTTGAAAAACCAATTTTTAGAAAAAAGGTTTGAAAACTAAAGATTTTGGATTTGAAGGCTAATCTTTTAAACCATAAACGGGTACCACTTTTACTTTATGAATTTAAATTTACTTTTCAATAATATCTTTCTACAAGAAAATGTCTAATTACATGTAAACAAGTAAATAACATCTAAAATACAAAGATAATTAAACTATTATTTACAAAGATGAAAAAGAAAAGAAAAGAAAAAATTTCCAAATTTTAAGTCATCATGAGTGCCGTACCTACATATTCGTTATTCAAGATTAGATTTCTGTATTTCATTTTGAGAAAATTTAAGCAAGTTAGTTGATTTTAAATTTGGAAAGTGGTCGATTTTAATTCTCTTAGCTATTTCATTTTATTTAAGAAAAACATCTAAGAGAAAATTGTCATAATTTGGTGATTTTATTTTTGGGAAAATTCTAAAATATCATAATTTTTGAAAAAAGGTCCATTTATTTTTATTTATTTGGAAAAAAAATTTTCTAAGTAATAAAACTTTTTAGAAAAATCCAAAAATACCTAAATATAACTTTCCATAAAATATGCAATTTCATGGCTAATATGTCAAAGAAAGAACCCTAAATCATAGCAAAGATGTTTAAAAGAAAATGGTTCATTTAATTTGGAAAGTTTTAAGAAATCTTAATTTTAAAAAAAGTTCATTTTATTTTTATTCTTTTATTGAAAAATACTTTTCTAAGTGATAAAATTGTTTTTTTTTTTAAATATATTTTCTTCATTTTATTGCCTTTGATATATATTTATTTATTTTTAATTCCTTTACTAAAAAGAAGAAACTTCTTCCTCTTTCTTTTTTTTTTTTTTCAGATTCTTTTCTTTTTTTTTTATTGGGTTTCAATTATAATGCAATAAATTGAAAAAGAAAGAAAAAAAAAACAATAGAATAGTACAAAGACAATAAAAATAATAAAACAAAAAAAGACAAAGGAAATTGGGAAAGGGGGCTGGACTAAGCTAAGGGGGACGTAGGTTGAATCTTCAATAGGCGTTGGAGTTAGTTAGGTTGGGTTAGAAAGCTTTCATTGTGGGGAGTTTCTAATACAACTTGTCCTAACTTGGAAAGCCTCGTACTTATATGAATCCTAGAAAGAGAAAAATAGGTCATGTAGAGAGAGAAAGAGAAAGAGGCATTGTGAATGGATTTAAGTAATTATGAGTAACGAGTTGATGGTTTGTAGTAAAATGGGATCTCTTATTTATAGGTATCATGGTCGAGTTAAGGATTGAAAATATTAAATGTAGTATGATTTTCTTCCATCTTTGTGCTAAGCGAACTTAGACTAAATGTGATGCTAAATACAAAGCTGTGCGTAGAAAACATAATTAATATACACCAAGAGTGTACCTATTATGTGTAAGAGTGTGTTGGAGTATGTCTAATATACGTAGAAGTATGCCTACCACACCTAGAAGTGAGTCAGTAAATGATGTGGCAGTAACGTAGCATGACATGGTAATGATATAGCAATGACATGGCATGGTGATGTGATGGCTGATATGTACGTATGTACCAATGAGGGATAGACAAGTATCCAAGTGAGAGAAGAAAATAAAATATGCATTTTACACCTTCCATGGATTGAACCCAAGGTCTCCAAGTCATATTTAATATCAAGTCAGAATATGTTACCATCAGGCTATTGGCCATATAAGATCAGGTTGGCTTGAGTTAGATTTAAATTTAAGCTCAGGCCTAATATCCCTCTTCTCTTTTAATTATTTAAGGGCCCAAAAAATACTAAGGCTAAATAAAAAAATACTACCCTATTTAAACTATCTAAAAAGCTATTTTATTATTATTATTATTATTATTATTATTTTATTAATTTTGTTATACTTTTCTAAATTTTCTATTTTTTTGTGCTTTTTCTAAATTAGGACCCTTTATCCTATTTTAAAAACTCTAAAATTACACTCGAGGGGGGGGGGGGGGTTAGGTAGGGGTAAAAATAAATGTCTACTAAGGTAAGTACAACCTTCTTATTGTTCTTTTAAAACATGCAAGTATTTTGGTACCCATCATAGAGCACCCTCAAAACAAATAATTAAGCTCGGCCTAGGAGTATGTGTAAGACATACATTTGTAAAATGTCACATAGCACCTTATTGTTATATTTATCCCTAATGGATATCGATACTTTCATCTGCTCGGTAATCGAAAATCCACCTTTCTCATTAAGTTAGTGGATCTTGTAAAGTCAATGGTGAGAATAGGTTGGCAATTTTAGGGCCTTCACTACCCCTTGCACCATTACATTAGTATAATTTCCTCTATCGACGATTAAGGCACATATGTTGCCATTCATGTAGCAGTTAGTATGAAAAAGATTTTCCCTTTCTCACTCTCATCTGTAGTAATTGTACTAAGGATCCTTTCGATGACCATATTAAAGTATTGTCTAAGTTCAAGTTGGCTTAGAGTGTGAGGATCTTCTTGGAATTCATCTAACAAATGCTCAATGTTCACTCCTTCTTCTCCTTCATTAGCACTCTCCACCTAAAACTATAGTTCCTTGCCTTTAATGAACATCATACGTCAGTTAGGATATTGATTAGCAATATATCTAAAACCAAGGCATTTGAAATATTTAATCTACCTTGTCTTTTGTCTTAAGCTGTAGTCAAAGTCCTTCTTGACTTCAAGCTCCTCGCCCTTAGCTTTACCTCAGCTATCATTAGGTTGGCTCGGATTTGGTGTATGCCGGTCTACCTTGGAACTATAGAGTGGCTAGTTAATGATAGGTTGGCTTTGCACATTAGGTCAGCTACTCGGTACTTAGCTTAGCCAATTCTGCCTCTACCACTTAACTCTTTGAGTGATACGTATGGCTTCATCCAAAGATTTTATCTTCTATACTTCTATTATATTCCCGATCTCAGGTCGTAGTCTAGATAGAAACCTAGTATTGGTCCTAGATTGAAACCTAGAAATGGTCCTAGATTCTGGTTCATCAACATCACATCGGATCATCAATAGTTGAAATTCTCGGACATGCCCATCCATAGTTCTACTACCAGACTTAAGCTCTTGAAGACATCGGAAGATATCTTGCTTGTAGTGCTTAAGAACAAATCTATTCTTGAAGACTCACTTCACTTCATTTCATTCCAAGTCTTGATATCACGTTGGGCTTGTTGACGTGTGTTCTGTACCTTTTTCCACCACATGGCTGCATATCTAGATAACTCTAAAGCAGCTACTTGGATATGCACTGCATCTTCATAATCATAGAAATCAAATATCTTCTTAATCTTCTCCTCCCAGTCCATATAATTATTGACATTTCCTCTTTCGAAGAAACTTGGAACTTGTACCCTAATGTTCTCAATCCCTCTAAGATCTTGAAGTTGGCATTAATCAAACTCATGAAATTGTTCATCTTCCTCTTCCTCCATCTCTTCCTACTCAAGTCTCCATAAGATGAGTCCTTCAACTTGGATAAGTTAGGCTAGTGGAATATTTATGGCATAATTATCTTGGATCCCTATACCCTTTCCCTTCAGTTGCTCTCATGCATCTTAGCTATACTCGACATTTCTATCATGGGGGTGAGCATCTATAAATCTTTGTACGGTTATGACCAAATTGGCCATAATGGTAGTGAGGTTCTGAATCTATTCTTTAGTACTTTGAGGAGTCTGTTGCTCAATACAACTATGCTGATGCACGTCACTCTCAACATCAACTACCTCTCTTTGCATACTTGATTTTGACATTTTTATAGCATAATCAACGACCATGCAATCTAACAAGACACTCTACACAACACTATTAAACCCTACTTTATACCACTTTAACAACCTACTCTGTTTCATGGTAGTGAGAACAAAGTAAAGAGACAAGGTCCATTCGCTATTAATCTTAAGTTACAAGTAAGATTACATAAGAGTGTGATGGATATACTTAGAGGGGTCCTTAGAAGAGCATAGAAAAATGGAATATTTAATAACAGTGATGATAATAACTCTAGCCATGAGACTATTTATAGTAAGTCTTAAGGTTTCAAGAAATATGTGAAATTACAAAAAGGGTAATACAAAATTATAGGGAACCTAGTACAAAGCAAAAAAGTTGTAAATGAGAAAGAAGAAAAAAAAAGGGAATGCAGTACAATTGTTAGGAAAAGCTAAGATGGGTAGAGCACTACTATTAGACCTGTACACTAGGTGATGGGATCTTGAGTTTGGGTTGTTTGGTGAGGTAAACTAGTTAGCAGGTCTACTTAGAGTGCATAGGAGGTTGACCTTAGGTGTTTATATCATTGGCTTGGCGTCAAGGTTAGTACTGATGCATAATAAAGTACTTCTAAGTTAGCTACGTAAAAAGTTCATCCATAAGTTGTCTTGATAAAAGAGCTTATCTTGAGTTGGGTGCAAAGAAAATACTTGCTTAACTAATCCTTATAAACTGTGAAGGTGAACACAAGTGAGAGGGTTGGAGGTTGGTAGTCCATCATTTATTCTCTAAACACTTAAACACTACTAAATTAAGTATTGGAGTGGCTACGCTTAACTTACCCTGACTAACCTTACTTCTTTTCTTTCTTATACGAATCAATAGCTTGCATGAATTTCAACTAACAATACAACCTAGTTTCTCTTTCCTTACCCTTTTCTAACCTATGAGATGAGATCACTACTTTTAAGGTTAAAATCTTAAACACTTTAAGCATTTATCTTCTTTCCATCTTTTACAATCTTTTCTTAATTACTTTACTTTGCTTGTTTTCTTTTAAATGTTTTGTCATTCAAGTTCCTCTACTTTTTAGTGTTAACCTTTATTTATAAAAAAAGGGTCTCTTTTTGATGAGTTCGCTACTTTAGCCCTATTAGCAGGCCTTTTCATTCCCTTTTGTTGTAGTTGGAAGGAGGTACGGTCATTTGAGTCAAAAGGATCACCTAGCTAAGCTACTATGGTAATGGAGATAAATGTGGTTTGTAATTCTCAAAGTTATGAGTTAGACTTAGATAAAGAGGTTTCTATGTCTATCCAAAGAAATGTGAAGCCCAAGACTAAAAAGCTAAAGGATGATGTAGCTTTATAGGCCTTAATTGTCAAAAATAAAACTAAATTAGGTTAATCTAAAAAGGAATACGTAGAAAAAGTATTTCTCCTTTAAGTTTAAGTCAAAACTCCTGTTCATATTCAACCTTTAAGGAATTGACTAAAGTAGCCAAGGAAATAGAAAAAAATGCTAGCAAAGACTTCTCCAAACTTGCCTAACATGGTTACAAAGATGCTTCTTCTAGTAAAGTTTATCTAAAACAGCCTTACTCCTTTATAGATGTGGTTTTTGGCCTAAATTCACTCATTAAAGATGTTCCATCAGATCCAAAAGTGAGTATAGCTCTAAATTACCAATGTAAAAGCTAAGGTAAAGCCACCAAAATCAGTTTTTTGAGGTTGGTGAATGCATTTGGAAAAATGCCTTTGTAAGTTAGTTCCTTGAGAGAAATTCACATTTTTTGATGGTGTAAAGGATTGTAAAATCTATATGGTGAATGATGGGTTAATCGAGGTACTATCTAGTGGTTGTAAATATTTTTTATTTAAATTTTTGGATAAGGACTCTCTTTTAAAGGTCCTTTATAGCTATGGTCTTTTGCAAAATAGACTCATTGTGATGGAAAGGTAGAAGACTAGAATGGCCTTGTCTTAAGGACACTTAAGAAAAATGCTAGTTTGGGTAAGACTATAGGGGTTCTAATGGATTTTCTTCTCAAAGAAGGAGTGGGGTATGCCATGAATATAATTAGGAGGCTTACAAAGTATGTTCATACATCAGTGGAGATAGAAGTAAATGGTGAGTTTCTTAAGGGGTTTAGAAAAGAATGTCCAAATAGATTGATTCATAAAATATATGCGAGGTATTACATTCTCCCTTCTAGATGTATCAATTATAAGGTTCTTGGCCATAATGATATGAAGTGCCCAAATCATGCAGTATATTTAAAATAGTACACTTAATGCAATTGAAGTAGACCTACTAACATAATGTATAGTGGTTAGTCATAAAGGACTTATTGAAATTGTTTTACATCCTTGTGAAAGGAAGGTGTACGTGTGGATCACTCTTGCTACTATGATGCTAGGACAAAAGGCAAGTGAAGATGTCATAACCTGAGGGTAGTCTAGTCGTGGCAGACGCTGTATATTGCATAAAAGATTATAGATTAGTTTCCCTTCTAATCATAAATCCTTCATATGACATACAAGGTTATTACAACTACTGGCTTCCTAAGAGTAATTTAGATAAAAATAATATCATAACATATATATATTTATATAACATTTAGAACAAAGTAGTTACACTATACATAAGATACAGTACTTTAAGTTAGAAGTAAAGTAACCACACAAGGACTTAATAAAGTTACATATAAAGCATATATATATTCTCTCGATGCTCAAATTGGCTCACTCTTACCCAAAATCTTGTATCAACCTTTGGCATCTGGCAGCCAGTGTTCACAAAAAGGTAGCCTTGCATCAAAAGTTTGTAAGGATATAAGCTAAACAATTTAATGAGTTAATCTCTCAACTACACTAATAAGCAAGTATACATACATTAATTCAAGCATATGAATGCTAGAACAAGTAGAATGCTAATTGAATACATATAGTTAACCAGGTACTATATGCAACTCAGATTTAATGCCTTTCGAAGTCAAGGTTGGAGTTACACGACACTTGTCAGATTTGGGTATTATACCAAAACTTACTTTACTATAAAACTCTATATTTCGTATTCAAATAAATCAATCTATTTATTTTAATAAAAAATCAAGTTCTAGTTATAATTCTAAGTAAGGCCATGTAGTTCATACTTACCCTTAAATGAAAGCCTTTAGATTTGACCCTTAGTTGAGTGGTTGGCGCCTTCAACACCTAATATTTCCACGGGTCACGGTAAAGTCATATTGTATGTGCGTACCATATTAAATCATTATATTTATGAATTTAACAACCCTTGTATGGCCTCTTCCTACTTCTGTATGATGTGATGGCTAGAATTGATTTATGCAATGTATATTTGTAGACACCTAATTTTTGCCCCATTTATTTTTATTTTTATGAGCCCTAAATTAGAAAAAATACTAAAAAAAATAGGAAATTAAAGAAAACCCAAAAAATTAAGAAATTTAGAAGAAATAAGAATTTTAGGAAAATACAAAAAATTTCTAAAAATAGGAAAAAACATATAAAATGAGAAAATTGGATAAGAAATAATTGAGAAATTTAAAAAAAAAAAGAAAATTGAAAAATTATAAAAAATTGAAAAATTGAAAAAAATAAAATATTTTAGAAAATAACATTTTATTAGGGTAGATTTTTATTTTTAATTTACGTTTAGAGGTTGGGCCATTGAATTTGGACTTAGATTTAAATCTAGCTTAGGTTGACTAAGTCCATATGTGCAATTTAGTTGCATATATAGATAAAGTACAGATCAACGGCCTAACGAATAAGTACATGAACATTTGCATTGGGTTTAAGTGTGAGGTCTTAGGTTCGAATTTTGGCAAAGGCAGGGAAGCCTTTTTTATTTTTTGTATTTAGCATATTGCCACGTGTCAGGATTTGATTGTGCTACTTGTCCTAATATGTGGTAGCATAGGATTAGACGGGGTTAACGTGGCACCACGTTAACACTTTCCTTCTCTTTCCTTCGGTTTTCTCTCATTTTATCTATATTTTCCTCCTTTTCCTAGTCAAGAATAGGCTTGAACCCCTCACTTTAACCTCTAATTTCATGCTTTTTTCTCATTGAAACACACCAATTAATGATGTGAATTCATCTTCCGTATAGCCTAGTTTGAATCAAACACAATAATACGTCTAAATACAGTCAATTGAGCATTAAATTTAAGCTAAAAAATTTGGATAAAAACTGTGTTATTGGCCATTTTCATTAAATTCGAATTTGAACTTTCTATGTTTTTAGATTAAATTCGATTATAAAATGGGTGTTGGAGGAGTTCACTAGACAAACACAACTACACACAACCATCATAAAATAGCTTTGAAGCCCCCTCTTTCTCTCCCGTGATCTCCTTCTCTCTCTACCTACGGCCGTGTTCTCTCTCTCATTAACCTATAGCTACGCTCGAAGGAATTTGAGCAATTCTAACCATCGTTGCGACTTGAAGCTCCTCCACATCCAAACCCTAACCACCGTAACCACCCCTATTCAAAACCACTACTTCCAACCTCTTTCATCTAAACCAACTCCACCACGAGACTTGTGACGTCCTAAAACCACCACCCCCACACCTCATTCCACTTCAGTAACCCAAAGCAAAGAGAAGCCGTATCGCCGCCATTACCCGCAATCCAACCACCACCTAAACGGCCACCCCAAGCTGTAGTAACCTCCCTACCCCCATTATCTCCAATGAAATATACATAAAACACTCCTCACCCACAAAGAAATCTTCCTGAATTGCCTTGAATCGCCTTCCTTCGATCTGCTATTGCTGAGCTTGAAGGCAACTTAGATCCAACTGACCCAACCCGATCGATCCGACTCGATAACCCACTGTCGAGCCTAATTTCTCAATTTTTATTTAAAATTAGTTTCTCATTTCTTGATTAATACTAAACACTAACCTATTTAATATTAATCCTCAACTAAAGAAATTGAGAAATTCTGGTTTTTTATTGAAAATAATTTTTGGAGTTTCCACCCAACCGAAGTTAGGAAAAGAAAAAGAAACCATAACCAATTGGATGGATTGATTATGATTTGACTATCGGTCTTTAATTTCAATTTTAATAAAGAACCAGAAGGTTCGGAATTCAGAGGCTAACCTATTAAACCGTAACGGGTACCACTATTTATTTACCGAAATTAGGATTATTTTTCTAATTATAATATTTAAAAAAATAAATAAATAAAATCAAAAGAAAAAAAGAACCTAAGTTTTTACACATTTTATCGTCGTCTCAAAGATGCCTACGTACCCGCTAGCCGGAATCAAATGATCGTAGTTCTTTTTGAAAACTTTAATGTGTTGGTTCTTTTTATAAAAAATAATTGGTTAAATTTATGTTTTTATTAACCATTTTATTTTTATTAAGAAAAATCCTTAGAAGCCTAATTTTTATTCCTAATTATAAAAAAAACCTAAAAACTTATTTTTTTGAAAAGTCCCAAATTAAAATTTTTATTTAAAAACAACTAAGTGATAATTTTTTTTTATTTTCAAGAAAAACCCTAAAGATTTTATGAAATATGCAATTTTTATGAAATATGCAATGTTTTACATAATGAATATTTTACATAGAAAAGATGCTTAAAACATAAAAAAAGAGAAATATTTCCTAACTATAGAAATGATACTTAAACCATAGAAAAGATATCTAAATTATAAAAAAGATGTTTAAATCATAGAATAAAAAAATCTAAATTATAGAAAAAATGTCTAAATCATGGAAAAAAAAAACCTAAACAATGGAAAAGATACATAAACTATAGAAAAGAAACCTAAATTATGAAAATGATGTTTAATGTAAATATAGAAAAGATGCCTAACCATAGAAACGATGCCTAAACTATAAAAAAGAAATTTAAACTATGAAAAAGATGTTTAAACCATAGAAAAAAATCTAAATCATAGAAAAGATATCTGAATCATAGGAAAGATGTCTAAACCATAGAAAAAAATGTTCAAATCATTGAAAAGATATCTGAATCATGGAAAAGACATCTAAACTATGAAAAACAAGACTAAACTATGGAAAAGATGTTTCACCGTAAAAAAGAAGTTAATTAAAGATTTTTTTTTTATTTTATGAACATCAAAATGATTTTTTTACCTAGAAAACCCTGACATGCCTGATGCAATTTTTCTAAATTAATACAATATGTAAAGAACAAGATTTTGTAAAATATGAGATTTTATAAAAATATCATTTTGAAAATATGAAATCTAAAAATAATAATAATAATAATAAAAAAATAAATACACTAAAACTTAATTTAACATATGTTCACTAGACACTAATGTTATAACTAATTACTAATAATTAAAGACGTGACAAAAATAAAAAAAAATTAGTACAAGTCTTAAAAATAACTGCGCATATATTAAGTGAGATAAAAATAAATAAATAAGACGAGTTGTAGACAATAATTAAAAACCACTATTATGTACCTGCAAGGCAAAGTGCACAAAGCTGATGAAAGGGAATAGATTGGATCCCCAGTCCAATCACGTGCACAACTATAGAATTGGTCTGAACTTCTTGATTACGTGATGAAGGGCGATGGCCGGCGCATAACGGAGTTACTATTGCGTATGGCTACTGGCGTTGGATTTTTGTCTAAGTTTACTTCGCTACTGTCTGCCTTGCTGCTATTTGTTCGCTGCTGTCTGCTGTGCTGCTATTTGCCTGGTGTTGCTTTGTTGCTATCCTGTTCGCTGTTGTCTACTGTGCTGCTGTTCGCCTAGTGTTCATTGTGTTGCCAGCGTGGTGTGAGGGTCAGTGTTGATGATCCGTACATGATCTACAGCACGTGTGTATAAGGGCCAGTATTGATTATCCATGCGTAATCTGCAGCGCGTATGTATGGAGTTTCTGTTTTGTTGTCGTCTAAAAGCGGATTGTTGATTAGTTGTGTTTGGAGTTTCTGTTTTCCTGCTGCAAACGGATGGGTGGGCAGTAGGGGGTTAGCTTTTTTTAGTCGGTGGATGTGTATTTTTGTCTCTGAAGAATTCTACCGTCTCCTCTTTTATATGCACGTATATGGGTGTTTTTTAAGGGCCAAATCAAATCATATTTGGATATATCTATTGTATCTGATTTGATAATGATTAAAGTAGATCTAAATTAATTCAAATCCGATTTAATAAAATCAAACTAGATACAAATGATTTTAATTAGATATGAATCCTGTTTATTTCTCTCGCTTTTATAAAAAAATAGAAAAATAAAAGACATAGATGCCTAGTGAGGCTCAAACCTACTAGCTCAAATTACATCCAATCCAATACTCTAATACTTATCCGTTAATCCATTGGCCTGTGTCTTAATATTCAGTACAATTAGATTGTACTTAAACTACGTGACTCTCTATAATGATTATTTTATAGAACTAAGTTAAACTAAAACGAATGACTCTAAAATAATTTGCTTCTTAAAAATCTACAAAATCTTTTTTATGTTTATTTTTATCTTTCATTTTTATTTTTTTATTTTTGAATTAGGAACCTTTTTGTAAAAAAAAAAATAAATAAAATAAAATAAAATAGAAAATAAAAAATTAGGATTATGAAGGGGCAAAAAATAGGTATCTATACCCACGAACCGACCAGAGACCCACTTTAGTTGACCCGACCCGCGCTCCTTTCTTAGTTCGAGTCTTCACTTTCATTATGTTTATTATTATTATTATTATTATTATTATTTATTTTATTCACTTATTCATTGTAAATGTAATCAAATAAAAATCACGAAGAAAAGAAAAGAAAAAAGTAAAAAAAAAGAGTAATTTTGTTTTATTTTATTTTTACTAGTTTAATAAAAATAGATAAAATATAATAAGTAATAAATAAATAAAATAAGTAGGGTAAGGAATAAAATTGTTTTATCACTTAGAAAAATTGATTTTCAAAAAATAAAATAAAAATAAATCAACCATTTTCCAAATTGAGATCATTTAGAATTTCAAAAAATAAAATCCAATTTAGGAATTTTTTTGGAAATTTTATTAAATGAACCAAATTGAGTAACAAACATAAACTGGATTGTTTTTAAAAATTAAAATCAACTCAACTCACTAAAGTTTTCATAAAAAAAACTACATACGTCTGATCTCGAATTGCGAATATATAGGCACTTATGGGGCGACGATAAAAAAAAAACTAATTTCCCTTTTTCTTTAGTTTAGATTATTTTATTTATCCAATTAGAGTAATTAATAATCAAGTTTTGTCTTTCAAAAATAAAAGATGATTTTTAAGTTTAATTCTAATTTTGGAAAGTTAATGGTATTCGTTAGGATTTAAAATTCCTAACCCCTGAATCTAAATTCTCCAGTTTCAAAAATCATTTTGTAAAATTGGTTTCAATCATTAGACTAGTAGTTAAGTTATAACTAATCTACCTAGTTGGTTATAATTTAACTGTTTTTCCCGACTTCGGTCAGGTGGTGACTCCAAAGTTGTTTTTCAAAACAAAAAGGAATGGTTTTCTTTAAACCTTAGTCAAGGATCGGTATTAAACGAGTAGGGTTTAGTATTGATCGGTTTAAAGAAGGCCAATTTTATAGAAAGAACTGAGAGGTGAAAAACCAGGTTCGACAATGTTGACGCATATTCCAATTTACTTAATAAGTCAAATATAATTAAGTTCGATTATTGTGTGATTAGTCGATATCATAAACAATACTTCCTATCCAATTTACTATGCAATAAACAACTCGTTACTAGTATTTAAAGTAAATTCACAATTCAACAAACAATATCATTTACATGCATATTCCCAACCTTACACAATATTCAATTCATAGTATTATTTAGATTTGCTAACTATAAATACAAATAAGCATGAAATCATAAAGATTGCTCACTCGATCATGGCGTTTCTCAAGCATCCTAGTAGTTCTCAAGAAGATCTGAACTCGTGTCAGGATCACTTAATTATTAAAAAATGGAAACGATAACAAGTAACTAAGTGAATTAGTTATCTTAGGTAATTACTTATTTAAATCTACTTAGTTTTTTTTTTATTAATTTTCCTCTGATTGAACTCTTTTGTTAATCGCATACAATTTTTTCATTTTATTTTCGGTATTCATGCGTTTATAATTGATTTTTGTTGTTTTCAATCGTATATTTGCATGGCAGGGTCCATTTTGGACATTATAACCTGCATTTTTCATCACTGTGTAAAAATATTATGAATTTTATTATTTCAGCTTAATTAATTATAAGTTGCAATTTTAAACTTTTCTTTGCATATTAATTATTCAACCTATGGCTCATTATTTGATTTTGATGAGAACAAAATAAAAAGTATATAATTAAACTTGTTCATTTAGATGAGAACAAAAAAAAAAGTATATATTTAAACATGTAGTTTTTGAAAAGAACAAAATAAGTTGATGATTAAACTAAGTATTATTTTGTTATATTGAGGTAATTGAATAAGATCAATTAATTTACATAATGATTAAATATATCAACTATCTCTATAAGAAATTTAATTTTTTGAGTGGTAATCAAATGATCTTGAAGTTAGATTGCAAAGAGTATTTTTTTTTGTTATGTGTTAAAAGAATTTTCAGGTGATATTTGGTCTACTAGGTTGACAGCTTAAGGAAGAACCAGGTTGACGGTATAAAGCCTTGAAAAAGACAATGAAAAGCTCACTGGCCTGAAAGAGTTGGCTTGCCAGTTATCATGCTAGTAGAGTATTTTGTTACTGGCTTCTCAGTAGTTCAAGGTATTGATATGCAAGTAAGTTTGATTCAACGAGACGTTGGAGCATTTAATGTACTGTAACAGGAAGAATTGAATGGGATGATATAAATGCTCAATAACTAGACCAATGATAGAAGAGAACTGATTTTATGCTGCAATATTCCAACATTCTTTTGTGTTCTTATTATCCATTGTTCTCATTGCCTTTTGTACCTTAATTTGCCAATATTTAGAGGGATTTGAAGTGTAGTGCTTGTGAGCTATTAGTTACAAAGTATTGAGAGTTAAAAGTATTACACCAATAATTCTTGAGATTGAGTTTTTGTGTTGTGAGTTGAGATTGAGTTTTGTGTTGTGAGTTGAGATTGAGTTTTGTGTTGTGAGTTGTGAGTGTGAAACTTATATAATTAAGTTTACGTTTGTGTAGCTCTTAGATCTTAGATTGAGAAATCAATAAAGTGGTGTGAATTCTTTGATTGGAGGCATTGTGTGTCCGTAAAGACTAAGGGGCGGTTCAAACTCTACGTTATATCTTGGCTTGGTCTTCTTTTTCCCTATCTCTTTTAATTTTTGTACTTATTATTGTTTTATTATTGCATTTACTTGTTTATATTTGAAAAGAATTGCAATTTATCCTTAAAAACTCAATTCATCTCCCTTCTTGAGTTTAGTTTAGTGTTCTTCAATTGGTATCAAAGCTAGTCTCTAATCACTTGCTTAACCGCATATTAGAGTAAAGGTTATGATATTTAATATACTAGATTTTATGGAAGGGCAATTTATAAATAGACCACTACTCTTAACTAGGAATAATTATCCTTATTGGATATGTAGAATGAGTATATTCTTAAAAGCACAAAATAGATTATTGTGGCACGTTGTGGATAGAGGACCATTCAAGATAGAAGGCAAGGAAAAAGATAATTATACCGATAATGATTGGAAGTTGTTAGACTTAAATGAAATAATCATGAATATCTTGCATTGTGTCATCAATGAAAATGATTTTAATATAATTTGTACATGTAAGACTACTAAGGAAATTTAGGAAGAATTAAAATGTATATATGAAGGAACTAATAGAGTAAGGGATACAAAAATAAGCTTATTATGTGGACAATTTGAAAATTTTAAAAAGGATCCAAACGAAATAATTGATGAGATGCATAATAGGTTTATCAATATTATTAATCCCTTGAGTGTTCTTAGAAAGATATTTACTAACCTTGAAATACATTTCAAAATCCTTAGATCTTTGCTAAGGGATTGGGAAGCTAAGAGAACCGCGATCGAGGAAGCTCATGATCTTAACACAATGCCAGAAGAGCAACTCCTTGGAACTCTTAAAACTCATGAGATGGTTAAGAGACAAGGAGAAGGATTTAATAAGAAAACAATTACTTTGAAGGCAACCAAGGAGAGCTCAAGTAGTGATGAAAGAGAGAACGATGATGATGTAGCAATTATCATGAAAATTTTTAAGAAATTAATGAAGTTCAATAGGAAATTGGAAAAAGATAGGGATGAAAATATATCTCGGTTAAGGAAGGAGAAGAGGAAAGCAATCAAGTGCTATAATTACCAAAAACTGGGTCACATTCAACAATATTGCTTGGATCTTAAGAAGGCTGAGAAAGGAGCAAAGAAAAAGGCTATGATAGCAACTTGGAGTGATAGTGATTCAAGTGACTCAGAAAGAGAAATGTGCTTTATAGCAATGGACAATGAGGTATGTTCTACTTCTAGTGATTCTTCATTTGATGAGCTCAAAAATATGTATGATGAGTTACTTAAAGAATTTATTAAGACTCAAAACAAGAACAAGATGATGAAACAAATGATAATTGAAATAAAAAGTGAATTCAATCTATTTAGAAATGAATATAATAAAGTGAATGATGCTAAATAAAGTTTAGAGGAGGATAATGTGTACTTAATATTAAAAGTTGATAAATTAAATAAAAACAATGAAGAATTAAATCTTAGGAATGAGAAGTTGGCTAAGGAAAATGATCAATTGAAACAAAAGTGCAACTCTATTAAAATAAAAGTTGATAGCATTAAAAATGGGGATAATATGGTTAATAGGCTAGAAGAACTTCAAATTGAAAATGCTATCTTGAAGCGAAGCCTAACCTAGATGATTCAAAATAAACTATAGCTGAGTTCGTGAATGGAGAAAAGAATTTATATATGCTCTTTGGCTCTCAAAGATAAGGATTGAACAAAACCGAAATTGGCTATAGTAGGGAATATATTTAGAAGTCTTATAAAAATTATTTTGTAAAAGCAACAATAAAGACTTGTAACTATTGTGGTAGATATGGCCATATTGCACATATGTGTGCAATATGTCGTAATACCAATTTAAATCATAAAGGCAAGATGGTTTAGGTTCCAAAAGGACAAGGTGTATTATTGCAACTAACTACAAAGGACCCAAACTCACATGGGTACTAAAGAACCAATCATATGTTTTTGTAGGAACTTTAAATGAGTACAACTTCATAAACTCGAATGGAGAATGCTCAAAGAAAATTTGAAGTACTTTCAACATGGTATTTGATTTAAGAAACTCATTTAAGTAGTCTTTATAGAATAACTAACTTATTTTATGTTCTTTATGGTTATTAGGCTCACATTTTTGCCATATCTTGATCTTCATGTCAAATATGTGTTTTTGTGTGTTTAATTGTGCCAATATTTTATACTTAAATGGTTGACTTGATTTGATTATGAAACTATGCATAATTGATATATCCTCAACTACATTTGAGCTCATATAAGTATTTAGGGACTTAATTAGTGTTTTTGCAATTACTAGCTTTGCAAGCCATGCTTAAACTCTCATCATGTCATAATACGCATATAAATCTTGTTTGTAATGGATAACTGTAAATATAATACTTTTTGTGCACATTTGAAGTTTCTCAGGTATTTTTAAAATCATATGTGCACAATTTTGCCATGTTTTGATTTCCGTGTTCAAATCCAATTCTTGTATGTTTAATTTTGTCTATAGATTGTGGTTGAATGATTAATTTGGCCTACTTTTGTTTTTATGCAAATTTGACTCCTTTAGACTCAAATTAGGCTCTTGTTGTTGTTTGGGAAGTCATGTGATCATTTTATCCATTTGCATGCTATATATTGTAATCATGGTACCTTTGTATCTGTAGGCACCATTGAAACTTGTTTAGAATGCTAAATTATCATGAACTTGATTTAGTATGCATGTGTGACATTAAGCTCAATTTGTATTCAATGGTTGATTTTGATGATTGCAAGTGGTGATTTTAGGACTTCCAAATCCTTCTTGCAATATTTTCCTTCCAATAAGCTTGAATATGATGATGAAACTTGCTTGAAGTATTGATTTGTGATAACTAAGCCTCATTGTTTGAATTTAGTTATTCATACATTTACATGGTTTAATAATGAACTTTCTAGCAACTAATGGCTTAATTTCATTAAATCTTGCTAATGTTACTAAGATACAAACTTTTCACACTCAAGTGACCTAAGAAATAAGCTCATATAGATTTTATGCATAAAACATAGCGTTTAGCATGCTTTGGGTACACTTGAAATCATTCATAAGCAACTAAGTTGATATATGCACAAATTAATTATGCATTAGTTTCCATGTCCAAAACCAGGTCTTATATGTTTATTTTTATCCTTAAATCACATTTGAGTGGTCAAATTAGCTTGATTTGAATTTCGTGCATGTTTGACCTCTTTAGACTCTTTTTAGGTTCTAAGTGCATTGTAGAGCATTTCATGACTATTTATACCACTATGAATGTTGCTAAGTTTGATCATGCATTTTTTATGCTTCTTGGTATCTTTCAAATATGCTTAAACTATAAACTTGTCTTAAATTTGAGAAAGAATCCATACTTGCTAAATAGCTACATTTGTGCTTAACATTTGATTTTAAGAAACTCAAGTAGTGATTTTTCAATTTATAGAGTCTTAAAACTTTATTTTACTTCTACCATGCTTAAACATGTATTTGAAATTTGCTTGAAGTGTTGGTATGTAAAAAACTCAATGCCTATGCACATATTTTGCTCCTACATGCACATTTTCACTTTATGATGAATTACATGGTTCAATGAATTTGATTTGGCTAAATCCTTGGTATCTAGTTAAAATTTAAGTTTCTTAGGCTTTAACAAACTTAAATAAACTTGTTTAAAGTGTTAGAATACTGATTAAATCACTCTAAATCATCTTGAGTAAGCAACTTAGACCAATGAAGTGAACTTAACTCATTTTCTACAAATTTGCAAACAACTTGCATGCTGGTATCAACAACCACTGGCATCAACAACCACTGGCTTGCTGGTATACTTCTCTTTATAAGCAAATTGTTTCAGTTTTATTCTAAGAAACGACATGCCAGTAAAACTAGCTACAGGCATGTCGGTATACTATTTTCTATAACAAATTTGCAACAGTTTTGTTCCCATAACCAGTATATTAGCTCCCCATACTACCAGCTTGCCGGTACCTCTGTTTCCAACCATAAATAACACCATTCCTTTCTCTCTCTTTCCATCTTCTTCTTAAAAACCTTCTTTCTCTTCCCTCAAATCTTGGAATCCTTCTCTCTCTCTTTAATCTTCCATCTCCAAGCTCTCAAAATCATAATTTTTCTTTATCAATTATCTCTAAATCCACACAATCTCTCATTAATCTCTTCACTTATTCAAATCACACTCTTCTCTTCTCCTTCACATGACTTTCTCTCTCTACCAAACCCCTATCCACCATTAAGATGCCACCTTGATGAACTATAGCAACTTCTAGATGAACTATCACTACCCATCTTGTCTCATTCCTCATCCAACTTAAAGATGATGATTACAAGTTGCATGAATTGGTAACTTTCAATCTATTTTGTATATGCTCTTCATTATGTTTTTCTCATGTTATGAATTTAGCCATTAGCCGCTACTATTGTTATTTTCTATTGTCTTGCCTTGACTATTATCTTGGCTTTTATTGCTTATGTTGCTTATCAATATTGTTTACTACTTATGGTTCATGTACCTCATGGAGTTATTACACTCCCCATAGTTGGCTCACATTTTGAATATTTGATGTAGTATGGGTTGATCTTGATGAATTCATTATGGAGATTTTATTTGGCATGGTTTTTAGCTTCTTTGATTTCACTTTTATAGGGGCATATCCTAAGGCTTTAGTTGAAATTATGCCCAAATTTGGACTTGAATCCTCTTTCCTCTTCATTGCTTGGATCGTTCTCTTTTTGATGAGGCCAAAGGAGGAGAAATATTCAAGTTGTTATAGTATCAAAATGTATATTACATCGAATTGATAATAGTTACTCAAAAGATGATATTGATCTTATAACTTTAGCATATCTTGATTCTTTAAAAGTTTGATAAATTCTTTATGTGAAGTTATTAAGAAGTGAGACTTGGTTTCTTAGCACATAAATACTATCATTTTGCAAGCACTTACTTAATCTTATTCAGTTGTCAAATATCTTGAAATCTAGTGCTAAATTGAGGGGGAGTATTTAAAGTATAAGAGTTTTGTCCTCATAAAAAGGGGGAGATTGTTGAACCTAAGGCTCATTACTTGATTTTGATGAGAACAAAACAAAAAGTATATAATTAAACTTATTGATTTTGATGATAATAAAACAAAAAAAGTGTATATCTAAACATGTTGTTTTTGAAGAGAACAAAATAAGTAGATGATTAAAATAAGTATTATTTGATTATATTGAGGTAATTGAATAAAATCAATTAATTTGCTTAATGATTAAATATATCAATTATCTCTACAAGAAATTTAATCTTTTGAGTGGTGATGAATTGATCTTGAAGTTAGATTGTAAAAAGTATTTGTTTGTTGTGTATTAAAAGAATTTTTAGGTGATATTTGGTCTACTGAGTCGATAGCTTAAGGAAGAACTAGGCTGATGGTATAAAGCTCTAAAAAATACAAAGAAAAGCTCATTGGCCTGAAGGAACCAGCTTGCTGATTATCATGCCGATAAAGTTTTTTATTATTAGCTTACCGGTAGTTTAAGGTATTAAAATGTTGGTAAGTTTGATTCAATTAACCATTGGAGAATTTAATGCACTGTAATGAGAAGAATTGAATAGGATGATATAAATACTCAACAACCAGACCAAGGATCAAAGAGAATTGATCTTTTGCTGCAATATTCCAACATTCTTTTGTGTTCTTATTATCTATTGTTTTCATTGTCTCTTATACCCTAATTTGCCAATATTTAGAGGGATTTGAAGTGTAGTGCTTGTGAGCTATTTGTTGCAAAGCATTGAGAGTTAAAAGCATTACACCAATAATTCTTGAGATTGAGTTTTTGTGTTGTGAGTTGAGATTGTGATTTGTGTTGAGAGTTGTGAGTGTGAAACTCGTGTAATCAAGTTTATGTTTGTGTAGCTCTTTGAGCTTGGATTGAAAAATCAATAAAGTGGTGTGAATCCTCGATTGGAGGCATTGTGTGTCCGTAAAGACTAGGAGGCAGTTCCAATTTTACGTTATATCTAGGCTTGATTTTTTTATTTTATTTTATCTCTATCTCTTTTAATTTCTATACTTATTATTGTTTTATTATTGCTTTGATTACTCTTATTATTACATTTAGTTGTTTATATTTGAAAAGAATTGCAATTTGTCCTTAAAAACTCAATTCACTCTCCCTCTTAAGTTTAGCTTAATGTTCTTCATTAATAACTTAATAAATATCTAACTTTTATATTTTGAAAATTTTCTATTTTTAAGTCTATTTTATCAAAATTTTCTTGTTTTACTATTTTCAAGATGTAATACTTATTTAATTCATTTTTACTATTTTAATAATTTTCTAAGTAATTAATTATTTTATTATTATTATGAATTTAATTTAATTTTATTAAATGTTGACATGGCATCATAAGAAGGTGCCACATGTCATTTACATGAATTTTGTATATTTTCCAAACTTTTCTTATTTTGTATTTTACTCAATATTTATACAATTATTTTACTATTATATTTCATTAAATTTTGAAAATTAATCATTTTCCTCTTTCTTTTGAACTTACAACATACATAATAATATATATATATATATATCTTACTTACTTTATCTATTAATTTAATATTATAGTATTTTACAAATATACTATTTAAGTATACTTGTATACTTATACATAATATACTATTAACATACATATTTTTATATGTATATATATATACTTATGTAATTAGTTTGCTTACTTATTTATACATATATACTTATGTAATTTGATAATATAATCCCAAATATACTATATATGCTATACACATATACACGTGCATACGATACCTATACATATATTATACTTATATTTTTATACTTTATACATACATATATGTATTCAGTCATATATTTATATATATACATATATAATGAAAATACTTAATATACATATTATTACATACGTATATATATATTTACACAAATCTTTTTTTTCCTAATATTGTAGAATTAAATATAACATGTATATATACATGAATATATATCTATATATTTATACATATATGAATACATAACATAAGGAAGTGCTATTTTTACATACATTGATTACATGTACATAAACTTTTCTTATAAAAACAATAGAATACATGAACATAAATTTTTCTTTGCAAATAATAATGGAATACCTATAAATTCACTATATATTCCTATAATACATAGGAGATTCTACAAAATACATGCACATAAAAAAATACATATAAATGATTATTGCAAAATAAATATAATATACCTACTTATTATTTATTCCACCTAGTAATTTGATGACTATTTGATTGCAAGGTTTCTTTTTCCTCTTAAGTATTAAAATAAGTAATTAGAAGGTTTAAAGTGAAAGAGATATGTAAGGAGTTTGTTTTTGTATTTTGATGTAAAGGTGAAGAGAGAAAAGAAATAAAAAAGTTGAGGATGTGTGTTTGCTCTAATGGATGTGAACAAGCATAGGAGGAGAAGAAAAATAAAATCTCTAGAGGAAAGAAAAAGGAAAGAAACAAGATAAGGTCATTAATGGATTTGACAAGGGGCTTATCTTAGCTTTCTGTTTTATCTTCATAATAAAGACATGTGGGAAAAAATTCAAGCAAAAATCTAATGAAGCTGATTCTAGAAACCAACGTGTCAAGGGAAAATTAGAGAAGAAAATGAGAAGGGAAAAAGAAGAGAAAAGAAGGAAAAGGGAAAGGGAAAGAAAAATAAGAAAAACTAGAAATTTCTAAATATAAAAATCATGTATTTAATAATTATAAAATAATATTTAAATTTTATAAAATTTATTAATTATATTGTCACTTGTTATGTTTATAATATTTAGGAGTTATCTTAACGCGTTCGTTAATAATTTTACGCGATTACGTAAATTAATTGATAATTGTATTTATTTAGGGTTTTACTACTATTGTGGCAAATTTATTCATTTTATAAGTTTAAAGTTATAGTTTTAGAGTTTTTTTATTAAGCTCGAGTATTTACGCGTATATAAGGTTTAGGGTTTTTATACGTGGTTATGATTTTGATCAAGATTCTAAGGTTTTCATTTTTTATAATATATTCAAATTCATAATTTAATGAAATTTTTATCTTATTTAGCCTTATTCACTCTTGGGGTTGTTTAACACACTTGAGTATAGTCTAGGATTTAGATCGAAAATTTTAGAGGTTCACAGAAGACAATTGAGTCAAATGTTGATCCTAATAGATCCAAATCTTTTACTCACTTTAGGAATAGTGAGGATACATTTGCCTTAAAAAACTACATAAGGAACCTAAGAGGGTAGATGAATGAGTTTAACCACAATTTGTTGTAAGTTAACTACTCTTAGTGCAAATTAATGAATGAACAAAACAAATGAACAAAACAAAAACAATAACTAAGTACATAAATTGTTAGAAATTAACAGAGATAAGGAAGAGAAGATCAAGTCTAGATGTAACATGGACTTAGGATAGCCCCCTAGTCTCTTTGGATAGGTAACTACTTCCAATCGAGGACTTCACATACTTTTACTACACAACATAGAATAAGTTCTGTAAACCAATTATATATATTTCATAAGAATAATACAAATCACACTCTTAAGTGTAATGTCCTCACAATAAGTAGCAAATGTAGTATTCACTAACACTATACTTATCTTTCCTTGGAAAATTTATAAATTGATGAATAAGAGATAAGAAATGTAAAGAGAATGAGAATGTTACAAGAGTGATTAATAGCAATCAATAACACTTTTTCTTATTTATATTTGCGTAAGTCATATGTTTATATGTGTCTTACAATCTTAAATTGTTAGAGTAGACGCCAACAAGATTAGCCTACATTAAATGTACCTTAACGATTACTCTTGAACATAGCATCTAAACGTCAAAATGCCTAGAATTTAAATGCTAAGAAGTAATTAGATATTATTAACTAAAATTCAAATAGCTTTTAAATGTTATACACATGGCATTTAAATGCTAATTGTGATCACAATCACGATAACCTTTGGAGCAACTAGTGTCTTAATGTTGTATCTTGGTGTCCAATAACTTATTGCAATTTCAAGCTTAGTAGGTTGGTTCTTACTAACATCTAAATGTCATCCACTTAGAGTTTAAATATCATCCTCTAATTAACATTAAAAAAAAAAATTGTTCTAAGTAATTTCAAAATGTAACTTAGTTTTTTTCTATGACAAAGCCATAATTTTGTAAGTATAAAATATTTAATAACACATCATAAATTGATTTTGCCAAATAAGCTCAGTTTTGTGAAAATACTTGCTTGAATAACTTAGATTTGTGTCATCAAAATTAGATGAATCTTTCAGTTCAACAATTTCCCCCTTTTTGATGAGGAGAAAACTTTATAACAAGGGCTCCCCCTTAACTAAGAACTTCTCCTGTATTAAGTATCCAATTCTAAATAGTATTTGCAAGTTTAAGGATCTAAGACTTGATACTCAATGTAGAGGGAGAAAAAGGATTTCATAGAATTTTAGTTTTGAGGGAGGAAACCGAGTTTTGAAATTAAAAGATATTGAGATATGAAGTGAGTATGTAGAACATTTAAGACTTAATCTTTCTCCTCCTTTAGCCTTACCAAAATGATGAGTGTAATTCCCAAAGATGAAGGAAAAGAGAGATGAGAGTCAAAAAACTGGTATGGTCTCGGCTTAAGCCAAAGAATATGCCCCTTGCAAGAGAAGCAATAAAAAGTAAGAAATTTTAGCTTAAGCATGAAAAATCGATCCAACATACTTCAACAAGGGCTAACCACCAAGGAGTCATTTAACAATTAACCCAACACATTTTAATAATCATTAACTACGAATAAAGCATAAAAAATTAAACCTACACATTGCAATAAGCTTAAGCATAATTACAACACAATATGCACCAATTATATTATGGGATTAAGATAGTTAACTAATAAGAGAAGGATTTAGTCTAACAAAAGGACTAAGTAAAGGTTAATTCCTAAAGTACAACTAGAATAAAAGAGGCTATAGGTCAAGTTCATGAAAATATCATTGAGTAAAGGAAGAGAAGATGAAAAACAAATAGGATTTCTACTTATCATTTAAAGAGTAGGAAGGTAGATAGATAGCATGAAAGTGATAGAAAATTTGCTAATATTGTTTTTAAATGGAGGCTAAAGTGGTGCAGATTTCCTTGACCTCACCTTACATCTCCTATCAAAGGTTGGTAAGTTTAATATAAATGTAGGAGATGGAAGGTGAGGCGAGTAGGGCATTTATATGACCTAAAGGCTCAACCTAGGTAACGACCACCCCCCCGTGCTCATCTCTAACATTCGTATCCTTACCATAACCATATTAGGCTCGAGAACTTGAGTCACCTAGTTACTTTGTCTCTTCTTCCTCATCATCTCCATCCTTATTGGATGCATTTGTAGACAATGGGATAGGAAAGAGAGGTATCTTTCATACAAAAGCACCCTCATCATTTACCTTTCGAGTTCCCTTATCAATATGTGTTGGTTTTAGTAAACAACTAAGAAGAGGAGTTGAATTGATCTTAATCTCAAATTTTAATTCCTAATCCGATTTTACTTCTTAATATTCAAGATTAACTAAGAGATACTAAGCTTGTTTTTACTTTTTGACAAATAAAAAATATAGCAAATTTTGATGAAAGGTTTGCATATAAAAGCTTCTTAATCTTTTTTTAGTTTAATCTTTTACTTAACTTTGATTTTACTTTATATTCTGATCTTAATAAGTCTTAACTTTGGATTTTTTGTCTTAATCTTTATATACTTTTGATTAATTAATATCCTACAATCAATCAAGCAATATAAATAAAGTACTAAAAAACAAATGGATAAGGAATGATAAAATCAAGCAATGATGTATAGTGGCTTCACCTTATGCATTAGTCTACCTTTCCAGTACCAAACGTTAGGGATTGGGTATTGCACACCTAGGTATCCACTATTTAAAAGAAATCAATATAAGCTAGAAATCCTTATCTCCTTATTACAAGCCATATAAGTAATTACAAGTTTACAAAGTTCGCTCGCTCCTTCTCTCAGATGGTACTTCACTATGTTTAATAAATTTAGTTACTCTCTTCAATGATTACAATACGATTCCTCACACTTTAACTCAAATCTTTATTTTATAATAGATTTCACATTTTAACTTTAATGCTTCTCAAGGACTTATGATTACGTAAAACTTCTCTACACTTTCTTGTAAGTTTGTTCAATCCTCTGTATTATATTTCTTGCTCTCTCTCTTTGTTCTTATTCTCTATATCTTTTTAAACATATGTTGTTCCAAATTAGGGAATAGCTGTTGGTGTAGCCATTGTCTTCCAATCTTTGTGATTTTCTCTTCATTCTATCTTTAAGATATGCTTGGTTGTCATGAATATTTTTTATGATTCTTTCCCTCTTTTTTTCCTTCTAGAAAGCGTATCTTTTGCTTTTCAATACTTCAAGTTTTCAACTTCTCATATATTGATAAAATATTGTGTAATTTGATCAAATATATTACTTAAATATATCTTCTTCTTTGTATTAAGTCTTGGCATGTGAAATGTTTCTTTTGTCATATGTTTCTAATATGTCTTCTATTTTTATGTAATTTCTTATCATCATTTGTCTTTGATCTTCATTGTTCTGTTTTTGACATATTTGTTGCTTCTCGTACTGTTCTTGTCTCTCATGTTTAGACTTTTCTTTTCTTCCTTCATCATCAAATATAATGCTATTTTATTTCTTATGCTCTTGCTATATCTTCTTTTATGGTTCTGATCAATAAACATTCTTGTAATCTTTTGAATAGTAGCCCTTCTTCTCGTTCTTCATCAACCTTAATTCTTATTCACACAATTACGTTTTAATTTTTTTTCCTATTATGATCTCGTTTCTTTTTGCTTAGAAGCTATTATTTTCTTTCTCGTCTCAATTTTGATCTTCTAGAGTTTTTAACGAAATGTCAACCTTTCCTCCACGCTCAATAACTTGATTAATAATTTTAACACATTTTTTTTTTATTATCGAATGATTTTTAAAATTGCAATTTTATAGTTATTTTAAACATATAGACTAAGCAAAATTGTATGGAATCATATAAAATTGGTAAAATTGTAAATTCATAGAATCATACATCAAAGTTCATATTTTACCAAAAGTTTGCATATGGACAATTTTACATCTGTTTAACTAACAAATATTATGAATTCATAGAATCGTATAGTTAACTTATGATTTTAACAACCATGGCTTCCCATGTGTGTTTTAACAATCTCTTCCTTTTTTATGATAATTAAATATTTGTTTGAAAATTAGTAAGCATAAAATCATTCTTTTAGAAATTGACTATACATTCAGAAGTTACTTTTAAGGAATTTCAATAAACTCTCCCTTAATATATACAATTTAACGAATTGTTCTTTGTTATGGAGAGTTATTTTTCGATATTTTTTTCCCTTTTCATATTGTCTATGTTTAGTTCATTTTTCTCCTTTTCTATATGTCATATTTAGTACTTTTTTTCCTTATATCTATGTCATTTTTTACACTTTCTCCCTTTTTTTGTTATCACTAAAATGCATAGAATAGGGTTTATGACAATAAGAATAAACATATAAGTTGAGAAATAAATTCACATAATGAAATAAAAACTATTTTATTCATACAAAAGAAGAAAGTACAAAAATTACTTATTATTTTCTTTTTACTCTTTCTTCTTCTTATGTTGGAATCATGTTTATAATTTGTTTCCAAGCTTCTATTTACCGAAGAGTGTAATCTTTTTTTATCAAATGATCTTTCAATTTACCAAGCTTCAATTTTTTGTGCTCAAACACATTTCTAAGGTTTTGGTTCTACAGGTTTGAAGGAAGAGGATTGAGAAGTTGAAGACTTGGAGGGGGATAAAAAAATAAATTTCTTATTTATTTTTTGTTTTGGCTAAATCATTTTTTCTTTGCCCTTGTTTCCTTTTTGTAGTTTAGGCAGCATGATGATAGATAAATTTAGAATTAGTGATAACTTAAGATTAAGATATTGAATCTCTTTTATAGATGAGAGTTAAGGGTAGGTAATTTCAGAAAGGGCAATAAATGTATGTGGTTAACATTATTAAATGATTATGTGTCCTTAGAAAGCATAGCATATACTATATTCTTTTTTTTTTTTCCCAGAATACTCAATTCACTTCTCATAAATTCAAATTATGTCTTTTTTAATAGTTTTGTAAAGATATTTATCAACTGATTTTTGAAGATACAATTCTTATGTAAGACATGATCCCTGATAAAATAGTATTGAATCTCTATATTATTTATTCTAAAATAATGTGAGGATTCTTTATTGTACTTACTTCACTCACATTATCATACTTAATTGGTATATGATTTCCTATTATGCCATAGTTTTTTATTTGTTGTTTTAGCTATAATATTTGAGCACAACAATTATTAACCAAAATATACTCATCTTCTACTATTGATAATGCAACTAAATCCTATTTCTTAGATGACTAAGATATTAATCTATCTCATAGAAATTGACATGTTTTTAAAGTACTTTCTCGATCTATTTTGCATCTAGCATAATCGGCATCCATATAACTAATTAAATTCTAGAATTTAATGAATTTAGAATTCTTAAATTCTATACATGATCTATTCTTAAACATTTTCTTATAATACCTTTTTCCATTCTGTATTAGTTTTGTAAACTTTTCTAACCGATCAAGTGCATCACTTTTATTTTGCAAGAATATACCCATATATCTCTAGAAAAATCACTTACTATTACTAAATCCATATATGTTTTTTCACTAAACTTAATGTTATTCGTAGGGCCAAAAAGATCTAAATGCAACAATTCTATGGGTTTGTTTGCAAAGGATACATTTTTACTTTTCAATGGGCTTATAACTAACTTATTCAATTAACAAGATGTGCAGCGCACATTATCTCTAATGTTCATTTCAGGTAAAGCTCTAAATATCCCATTTTTATATAATTTTTCAAGTTATTTAAAAATTACATGTCTTAGTTGCCATGTCTTAATCCCTAAAATACTTTTACACCTAAATCTTTTTTGAAGCCTAAGCATTTATTGTTATTAAATATTACTTTATAATCATTATCATACATAGTTGACTTATGCTTAGTAAATTACATTTTAGACTCTTAATGAACTAAACATTATTGATAGAGAAAGGTTTGTTACTAACTGTACCGGTACCAATTATTCTTCCTTTGTTGTTGTCATTGAAATTGACTTTCCTTATATTGATCTACTTATTTTTTGAAAACATTGTGACATCACTTGCCATGTACCTTAAGTATCCACAATTCAAGTACCATTTTCTTTTTAATAGGGATTCACATTTTCAAAAAAGAACATAAGAAGATTATTTATTCTTTCAAACTAAGACTAGCTTAAGCCCTTTGAAGTTATACTCATGTAACAAGTATTACTTCTTAATTCTATATAGAGCTTACTACTTTTGAAATAAAAAATTTTTCTATATGTCGTACTCTACCACAAGAATAATGTATAAGAGGTTTTATATGTTGTCTTATTAATGTATGTTCAATGTATATCCTATGTGTCTTGATTACTTGTTTTCCTTTTACATTTGATTCTTTAGCTTTGATAAAAACTTAGTTGCTTGCTGTCTTTGATGATTCTCTTATGAATCTTGAATTATTTTTACATCCATGTGACTTTTGATTTTCTATTAGAGAATAAGGTTTTTTTTTTCCTCACTTTTATGGAATCTACTAAAAGTGTTCTTAATAGATTTTGATAGTTCATCTACTCTTCTCTTCATGTTCTATGTCTCTTCTTGTAAAATCTTATTCGCCCTTTCTAGAGTTTTATCCTTCTCCTATATAATCATGTTCTCTCTTTTTAGAAGTTCTACTTCTTTATTTAGATTATGATTCGTCTTTATTAAGACTTCTTTTTTCTATTGGAGCTATGCATTTTGTACCATTAGTTTTTGATATATACTCCTTGTTTTTGTGAAAATTTGAAATAGTTTGTTCATTTCATCATATAAATCATTGGGATAATTGAAGAGTCAGAATCAAAACTTACCCTTGTATCACCTATAAGACATAGATTTACTTCTTCTTCTTTTATTTCTAATTCTTCGTATTTGCTATTTGATCCATCTGAATCACTCCAAATTGCCATTAGAACTTTCTTCTTCTTGCTATGCTTGCTCATCCTTTTCAAAAGTGATATGTATCCGTATTTGGTATGTCTTGGCTTCTTATACTTGTAGCAAATGGAATTGTCTTTCTTCTTTTCCTTCTTGCTCTCATCTGCATCAGATTTTGAATTGTTACTTTTCAAGGAGTTTATAGAACTTATGCCTTTCTTCCTCAAAAGTTTGCTTAATCTTTTTGTGAGTAAATTCAATTTTAATCTCCTTAGTGTCAGAATTTGTCACTTGTTTTGTTTTGGAGGCCATTAATTTTCAAGTTCAAGCTATGCATGGTGTTTGATTCATAGGCCATTAATCTTCCTCTAAGATTAGCATGTGTCAAGATATCCGGATCATGTACCTCCTCTATAGACATCTCATTTTTGCCTCTCGTATTTTTATCAATTTTTTTAGGTAATAAAAGGGTCTTAATTCAAAAGTACAAAAAATAAAAAAATAATGAAAATGTCAAAAATCTTTTTTTTTTAAATGTTAGGAAATACAATTAAATTAGAAATAAGTTAAAAATTTTAGAAGAAATAAAGGTCTAGTTAATTTTAATAATACTGGGCATGGTTGTTTAGGCTTGAGCTAATAGTTAATATTTGAATACGAACCTAGACAAACTTAGTGGCTATATCCAATTTATTTGTATATTTAGATAAATCACAAACCAACAACTTGATGGTAAATGACATGCACGTTCATTGTTTAACACACGTTTTATCTCATCTCCTTCGCAGGTTAAATCCTACGATCCTTGCACTTTGCCATCTTTTTTTGATTTGATATCTTCATGATTTCACCATATTAATGGTGTAATCATGAAGATAATGTAGGATACTCATGAATCCAACCTAAAAGATGTCAACTTTCATGTATTTCACAGGATAAAATCAGCTTGAAAATCAAGGGAAAACTTGAAACTCGAAACCTTCAATCATGGCTTATTTAACCATTAATGACTCCTTCCAAGCCTACTCAAGCTTGATTTATTATAAATACACTCCTAATAGCTCATTTTCAAACATGATTCATTACTGAAACACTCACAAATCATTCCATTACGCTCTTTTTCTCTCTACATAGGTTTAGCCTTTCTTTCTCTTTATCATTGCTCCCACATAGTGGTTTTAAACAAATTCACGACTATAGTTGAGTTGTCCAAGCTTCTAGCTTTTAGAAGCATTGATTCCCATTGTCTGCTATGCCTCTTAGTTACCTCTACCATCTCCAACCACCCAAACCTTTAACCATTACACTATCCTCATAGAATACTATGAACCATTGCTCTTTAAGCTAAACTAACACCATGTCTAAACTTGTCATACTCTAAAACTTAAGATCTGACTCCCATATCATCTTTAGTAACTACTATAACGATTGCATGAGCACTTTCTATCTCTTTAGTGTAACTTTGCATGGAGTGCCACCTACAACCGCACCTAAGTGCAACCTAATACCACCTCGACATTTGCTTCATCTAGAAACCCCTAACCTAACCACCAGTTTACTTCCAATAACCACCATGGGCATCATCCAACAACCACCACCATAACTTCTCTCTACTACCCATCTTCTATAACCTTCAAATGATGATCTTAAGTTACGGTACCACTACAAAGCCCTCTTGTACAGATGACTTTCACATGAAAGTTTAGTTACTTGCTCATTTTAGTGGCTACAACCCCTCTGAAGCACGTCGTCACAACTTGTAGGATGCTTACTACTATTGCTTCTTCTTCATTTGTATAGGCATGTGCCAAATACGTAAGAGGTAGGATGACTTGAAGTGAAATCAGGATTTGGCTTGCTGAATTGGGTGTTGGAATTGTACTCCTTTTGTCTTGACTTATGCATTGATTTCTTTGGTCTGGTTCCTTCCTTTTTTTTTCTTGTTTTTTTGTTGTATTGTTTCCTTTTTTTAATGTTCTATTGTAAAAATAAATGAATAAATACATTTAAAAAAAAAGAAAAAAAAGAGAAAAAAATAAAAAAAGGAAAAAAGAAAGAAAGGGAAAAAAAGAGAAGAAAAAAAGGGAAAGCTTTATTAATTACTTATTTATGCTTTAGTCAAAAATAGAAATAATTAAAAAATAAAAAAAAAAACTAAAAAATAATGAAAATATAAACAAAAAAAAATGTGTGTTTTATCACTTAGGAAAATTATTAATAAGATTTTCTTATAATTTTTCAAAATAATAAATACTTAAACAATTAGGATCCTTTTAGAGTCTTCTTCAAATAAAACCAAATGAATAAGAGCATAAACCTGATTGATTTTCTGATATTATAAGAAACTAACACACCTAAATTTTTCCAACGAACTATGAGAAGTCTGATTCTGAATAGCCAATACATATGCACTTATAGGCAACAATGGAGCAACTGAAAATAAGGAATTTTCTTTTTTAATTTTCCCTTATGTAAATAAATTCAATTTTTTATTTTCTCCTCTTTTTTTTTAAGTAAAATTAATTTTGTTTATTTATAATTGCAGAATCGTTTCTATAAATAAAAAGGGTATTATGAAAAATAAAATAAAATTTGGAAGGTTCAGGTGGTACCAAATTGAGTTTAATAGGTTAACCCTTGAATTCAAGATTTGGTTTTAATTTTTTTTAAAAAATTGATTTTATTGAAGACTAGTAGTTAGATTAAAATCAATCTACTTAATTGATTTTAATATAACTCTTTTTTTTTTGTTTTTTTTACCTTGGTTGGATGGTGACTGCAATTTTTTTTTAAAGTTAAAAAGAAAATCATATTACCTTAAATTCCTAGTTAAGGTTAGTATTAAATGGATTAGGATTTAATACTAATTGGATTAAGGAATTTAAAAATAGAAAAATTTCAAGCTTGATAGCTTAGTGACTATATTGAGAACGTCAAGAGGGCTAACCACTTAAACTTTCTGAAATTAAATTTATCTTTTCAAAATACCTATATTAGGTTATATTATTTTCTTGTAAATATGTTTATTTGTAAATAATTGTGCTAACCCTAACCCTTTTCTTGCAACTATTTTGGGTTTTACCTTAAAGGATTTTTTAACTATTTCATCACGAATGCATAGTACACACGGTTAGACTTAGGCCGTATTAGGACCCTTGAATAGAGGGCAATTGTTTTGGCTTTGGGGGCTATGGTAGAACCACCACTTTAGGTTGATTAAGCTACCTACTTAAGCTTTGATATAACTTATGAATTGTTTCTTCCAAAACATGTGAGCTCATGAAGTTTAAGAACCTTTAGAACTTACCTTTATTACATACATGAGTTACTGGACTGGTGAAAAAATAGTAACAATGCATACCGTTGCTACTATATCGAAATTCTATTGTACCATTAAAGGTTGTAATACTGTAAGTTTCATGTATATTAGTTATTTGTACTCGGTCCTATTTCATTGTAAATTTATAAATTCCTTATAAATTCCATTCTCATGTAATGATGCTCTTTACTTGTAAATTTCTCTATTTTTGTAAATACTAAATTTTCCCTATAAATACTTGTGCAGTTGCAAAATAGTTGTAACTATAAAATTTTGATAAAATCACAACCCTAAACCCTTTTTATCACCACATTATTAATTGTTGGTCCTTTACCTCTGAATCTACTTGTTTCATATTGCATTTTTTTTGTTAGCTTTACTTATTTATAAATATTCATGTTTGTTATTTAAGCCTTAATTCTTAAAAGTTAGATTCAATAAATAATCACATTCCTTAACCTAAAAAAGAATAATCATATCAATTCTACTTGTAAAATATAGTAAAGGCCCATTAACTTTCAAATTAGAAAATTTCTGTAGGCTATGTATGTAGAACATGTTTTAACTTCTGAAATAATCACTAGTTCTTCAACCTTAGAATTTTCTCACTTTTTGTAAATATTATAGTAAGTTGCAAGTTCCTATTTCTTTCCTCCCATGTAAGTAATAGGTTTATACCCAAAACTCTTCAAATTCATCAAATAGTTATCTTAGAATAAATCTTGTAAATAAGTGCTTTCATTAGTTATATATATATATATATATTTTTGGTTACTTCGAAAGATTGAAGCCTAATTGTCTTTCTTCTTGATAGGTACCCCATAAAATTTTCCTTTGTAAGATAATGTTTCTTGTAGGTAAACTTTTAAAAGCCTAAAAAATTGCAATTTTTTTTTAGTAGACTCCTTTCGATTTCCACTATAAGTTACAATTTTGCTTCTTACAATTTATAAATCCTAGGTTCATTTTCTTAATCCTCATGTCCTTATATTTCTACTACCTCATTTCTTTGTAAAATAGTTTGTAAATATCGAGTGCCTCGCCAAAGTTCTCTTTTTGTTGTCATGGTTGATCTAATTCATTTTAGATAAAGGTTTAAAAAAAAAAAGAAGAGAAATAATTTTTTTTCTAAGAGTTGTCAACGAGTATGGATTCTTATCAGGTAACATTAAAAGAAATGGCTAATAGTGGAAACAATAATAATCACCTTAATGACACCAACCCCACTGAGTTGAAGATTCAGTCATAAGATTAAACTGTAGGGAAAATAGCTGAGCAAATGAATTTCTTAGTTGACAGCAACGTTCTACTCAAAGTTGCAATGCCATGAAATGAGGAGCACTTAGAAGCTCGACATCGGAAGTTTGTTGAAGCACCTCTACTTGAAATAGGAGAGGAGATCAATCAAGCTTTTCGACCTAACACTCATTTTTTGTTGGTTGACTCAGAGCTAAGTTAAGAAATTATCAAAAAGTTGGAAAGGAAGCTAACTCAACAAATAATTGAAAAGATGAGAGCACTTGGGAGTGACGATGGATTTAGGTAAGTTGGGATCATTAACTTTTCTACATATGATGTCAAGGCCTACTTAGAAAAATTTAAATTACCAAAGTTTAAGAAGTATAATGGGACTGGATGCCTAAAGCTACATACCAGATTATACATTCGCAAGATAGGCAGATATGTTCAAAATGATCAAGTCATGGCACAAACATTTCAAGACAGTCTGATAAGGACTACATTAACTTGGTATGCCTAGCTTGATCTCAACTAGTTGAATACTTGGGAGAAGTTGACTTAGGACAATACAAGTTCAACATCGAGATAGCCCCCTTAATTTAGGACCTATGTACATTGAGCAAGAAGAACGATGAGTCCTTTAAAGAATATGAAAAAGGTACAAGGGCATGGCAACTAGAATCATCCCTCCTTTGCTAGAGAAGGAATTGACATTTATATTTATCAACATACTAGGTGAGCTATATCACGGATATATTTTAAGGATCATAACCTCTAGCTTTATAGATATAATGGTGGCAAGGGGTAAAATTGAGGAAGCCTTGCAAGCCGAAAGATTGGAGGGGCCAAAATAG
Source organism: Lumnitzera racemosa (assembly GCA_024138005.1). NCBI lineage: Eukaryota > Viridiplantae > Streptophyta > Magnoliopsida > Myrtales > Combretaceae > Lumnitzera > Lumnitzera racemosa. The sequence goes on from JAMXBC010000007.1 coordinate 59,577,733, forward strand.
AGGATAGGGCTTCCAAAATCATTACAAAAAAGCACCATTAATGTGATAAGTCTTGGGGGATATGCCACAAAACCCAAGTGGCAGTCAAAAGCCTATGTAAGTCCAGTAGGCTCATTGAAGACATTTCACTACAATTCCCATTATTTTCTCTCAAGCCTTTCATCAATTGAAAGATGCAAATATTCTAGACTATGAGACTCCTAAACCAAGATACAGGCCTTGGAATAGAAATTTGGAGGCACAATGTAAGTATTACATAAGGTAGAAGGGTCACTCCATAGACAATTGTTGGAGGCTAAAAAATAAGATACAAGATCTGATCGACATAGGGCTAGTTTATCTGTACTCCAAGTAAACTAAAGTGTCGAAGGGCTCTAATGATTCTTCATGAGAGTTAGCTTTTCTTTATACTGTGGAACATGTTAAGATCATTGAAAATAAGTTCAAATTTGAATAAATTAATGTTTGGGATAAGTTTTTCAAATTATTCAAGAGCATGAATAAATTGTTTTTATTAATTGAAAGGCTTAGAATGAAAAAGAGCTAAATCTATCCTAAATACTAACCTTAAAAACACACTTTAAGAGTTAAGTGTCATTAATATGAGGCTATTAGACTCATTTTTTAAAGGAGGTCCATCTTGAATTTGAAATGCTAATCAAAATGAAGTTAGGCATTCATTTTCAATATCTTAAACCTAAAATCCCTCATTAGCCCCATTAAGCCTTTTGCATGAAGTGTTTTCAAAATCAAACCTTGTCAAGAGTCACCCTATAATGGGATAAATATGGGGTTAGGGACATTAAGTAGGGGAAAAAGTTAAAAACTAATATGTGCTTGTTTTAGTCGCATCGATTGAAAAGTAATTATTACCATTAATAACTTATTTTCTTTAAAATGAAGAAGTCCTTATATCCTAAACACTATACACAAACCACATACATTCTAAGCTGCAAGCCAAAAGAAGGGATGAATACCATTAAGGAAAAAAAAAAAAGAGAAGAGGTGAAAAAGAGAATAAGTAAAAGAAAAATAAGAAAAGAAAAGGGGTAAGAATGAGAAAATTGAAAAAGAGCTCAAAACACAAAGCCCTAAAGCTTAAGGGGATTAGGGGCATGTACCTCAAAGGGCCTATTCCTAAAATAAGGCTTGTCCCTCGAAATAAGAACCCCTAAATCAAACCGAGTAGGGGTAAAAACCAACATTCTCAAAATCCACTCCTCTTGTAGACTAAAGGCCTACCCACTTTCACTTCTACCCTTCCTTAAAGGCCCTTCTGATTGAAGAAATAACTTATCTTTGGTAAAAGTTACTTTTATAACTAAGGTAAGTATAATTTTAGTTTTTTCCCAAAGGGTTTTTGACTTGTAAACCCAAGTTGAATGAACAAACATTTTCAAAAAGGTCTATACATTATTATCCATTTTTTTAAACTGATGACCAAGTCTATATTACATTTCAGTCCGAAAAAGACCTAACAGATTAATCAAAGTATATCACTTACAGGATAAACCATAATTTTTAGAATTGTAATTGAGAGCGATATCTAAGCCAAGAGTGTAAGGAAGTCTTCTTTGACTAAACCAATCAATTATGAAATATCATTTCCCTAAATAAGTTAGAAATCATGAGTCCCAATGGCATGATTATCCCGAATGCTTCAAAAGATGTCTTAAAAAGGATGATTTGTTGGAAAGTCATGCAATTATTCTCAAATCAAGAAAATAAAAGAGTGGGCCCATAATCTATTAACCCAATTAACATAAGAACTTATATATAGGCTCAAGATATTAGTTGAAGAGATTTCATAAGTTTGAAATTTAAAAATATAATAAAATATTAAAAAGATAGCTAAAATAGTAAAAATTTACTATATTGTTATTCACGTGATGTAGGTTCTGAAAATTAACAAATACTTAAAGATATATTATAGGAATAATATAATTAATATTGGACAGTAAATATTATATAAAAGACATGTATGTACATCATGTATAATTATTACATAAATATATATATACATATAATTATTATAAATACTCGAAATTAAGTATAATTCACTCAATAAATTAATAAAAATTATGTGCATCAAGTATAACTATTATACAAATATATATATAACTGTAATTATTATAAATGTCTGAAATAAAGTATAATTCACTCAATAAATTAATAAAAATTGGGAAAAATGGTAAAAAATTTGTTACATAACTAATGAACAAGTGTAAAGGCATGGCAATGCATAGAGGTAGGAATCCTGATTTTGACACCTCATCATGCCATATACATATGTTAATTAAATAAGAAAGAAAAGTAAAGCATTTCAAATGTTGATGTAAAAATGGTATCTGCAATCTATAACAAGTTTGGTCATTCACTAGTCTGGAAAAAAAATTTGGAAGTTAAGAAATAAAGAGAGAGAATGAAGGAAAGAAAAACTAGAAAATATAGGAAAATTGGGGATTTACAAGTACTCGAGGAAGATGAGTACCTAGAAGTATAATCAAGTGGTAGCCTGAACAAGAGGTCAGTAGCAAAGTAGGCCGACATACCCTCCCCTCCTCTCCCCATGGTAGTCGAAGCTCGTGTATCGATCTGTCGTTAAATTTTTTTTTTTTATTTCGTCAAAATTAAGGAAAAATAGCGAACGATCACGAAAAATTATGAAATTTGGTTTCCCCATATATATTTGCATGAGGAATTCAAGCATTTAATTAGATTTTCGAAAATTTGAGCATATATATAAGGTCTTTAAGAAAAATATCCTGTGCATTGAATTTTAAGCGAATAATTGAATTACTAATTGATGCGGTTCAACCTAAAATTTTGTGGTTATACTTTTAAGATGTTGAATTTTGATGTTATGTGACTGGATTGTAAAAATCATGTTGTCGAATTTTGGGGAAAAATTTGTTTTCATTGAAATAGTGTACTGGAGGGGTATTTACCAAGAGAGCCTTATCATTCTTTGTGAAATTATAATAGGACCTATGATTATTACCTCATAACAAATTGAAGTGAATTATTGCAAGTTAAGAAATGATGATTTTGAAGTGAAAAGTTGGTATTTGGTGAATTTAAAGTTAATTTTCTAAGTAACAATATTAGTATAAGTGAATAGTTAGTGTAATGGGAATTCATGTCTATAATTAAGGTTTTTGGTTGATAATTATTGACATTACAGAGTGTGGAAAATTCTAGAAATATAAGGTAAGTTTGTATATGAGTTAAATAATAAGTTATGGTAATAACCGAAGAGTTAAAAACTATTCTAGAAAGAAAATTACAATGTACTTTAGCAGTGAATAACTTAATTATGCTAAAACTAGGCTTTGGGTAAAAAAATAGTTGATACTGGAACCTTATAACTATATTGAAGTTAGAATATAAATCAAGAAAATTTTTATTTAAGACCTAACTTAAGGTAATGGGTCAGAACCTTAATTAGAAACTGGGTCATAACATTAGTTAGAAACTTAGTTAAAACCTATCTTAAGTCAAAATTTGATAAATAACTAAAGAACCTACTTATATCAGAATATAAACCTACTTAATAATGAAAATAAGTTTTTATTTTATATGTGAATTTAAAATTGAAGTTGTGTATTACTTTCCAAGGATTATTAACGAAGATCACGAACTCAAGGTATAGGAGCACGTGATATTACGTCTAACTAAGTTGAGAATGATGCTTGAAGGTATATTGAATTATCATATTAGGATACTTGCAGGAGTAAGAGTGCTTGTTTGTGATTGTAGCTAGATTATTTGTGTGTAGGCTATTTGTGCGCTTAGAAGTTGAACTTCAAGTGCAGTTTTCTACTTAAACATATACCATATCTTGCGTGTATGAACTTGGTTGCTCATTTAATAATCTTAACAAATCTTAAGTTGACTAAACATCTAACTTGAAATTCACAATAACCCAATAGGGGTAACAATTAGGTTGTTAAACTAAATACTGATGCATTCATTAAGGATAGCAGAAATGATCCTTTTCCTACCTTTAGTCAAACTGAGTGATAAGAGAGGGGGTCGCAGCAAGGTTGGAATTCGTGGTTCAAATGTTGTCTAGGGAAGAGGATGCTCTCCATTGCATAAGCTCAGATTTAATTTGATAGTATCATGTTGAAACTCCTTGAAATCTAGTTTAGAATGCACAAAATTGCTTTAACTCCACAATTAACCAGTTAAACATTGTGAGATGCTATAATATTTGTCTATTGCATTTGCATTTAATTAATGATTGAAAAACCATATTTATAATGTATTCTTATGACTTTGTCCCTTCTTACTAAGCTAGTTGAGCTCACATCCCAATAATTGTTTTGTAGGTACAAAGTAGTACCAAAAGATGTCTTGTTGTAGTTGTCCTTAGATTGCTTTCAGCGGGTTGAGGAGTGAAGTTGTGAAGTCTAATGAACGGATTGAAGCTCATGAAAATTTTGTTTTTCTTTTGTAAGAAGATTATAAGGTCTTCTTAGGAGGCCTTATAATCTTTGTTGGCTCACTGCTATATTTATAGATGTAATAGAGTCCTCCTATAGAGATGTATAGTTTCTTTGAAAACTAAGGAACTCTTGATGTATATAAATTTACTTGTAAGAACTAGTTTATTTGTAAATACAAGAAAATGCATTTTGTAAATGTTTGTAAATCTTGCGAATTTAGCTATTTAAGAATAGAATTGAATCCTGATACTGTAAATAATCTTGCAAGTCGATGAGGTTAAATAAGATAAAAATTTTACTAAATTATGAAATTAAATATATTATATTTAATAAAAACCCTAGAATTCAATTGAAACTTAAATTGTGTATGAAAATCCTAAACCTAATATACACATAAATACCCAAGATTGAATTTAAACTTGACAAAAACCTTAAAACTATAACTTTAAGCTTATAAAATGAATATATTTACCCTAATAGTAATAGAATCCTAAATGAATATAATTATTGACTAATACATGTAATCACATAATAGGTAACAATTTAATTAATAAATTTTATAAAGTTTTAAATAATATTTATTAATTACTATTTTATGAATTATATTTGGAAATTCCTAATTTTCTTCTTTTCTTGCCCTTTTTCTTTTCCATCTTTTCTCTTTCTTTTGTTTTTTTTTTAATCTTTTCTTCTTCAAATTTTTTCTCCTACCACATTAGGATATAACTCACAGTTTGTAGTTGCCCATGTGATTTATTTTTTCCCTTTTATGCTTAATTATGTGGATGAGGACAACTTACATGGTAAGCCCCATCACATCCATTTAATGCTTTCATTTTCTCTTCTTTTTGCTTTTGATTTTATTTCCACTATAAGCTTCATCCTTGTTTCTCTTATCCTAGACATTTCTTCTTCTTGTCTCCAAAACACACTTAATTTCACACTAAAAAAAAAAGAAAAAAAAAACCCACCAAAAATGACTTTCCATTTCCCCCTTTTACTAAGTTTGTTTTCTCAATTTTCTTATTGATTTTCAATAAATTTAAGAGGAAGAAGATTAAGAACTTAGAATCATCACATATCAAGACATCAAAGGAGCAAACTAAGAACCTTTTGAAGTATGTATTTTATTAACTTGTACATACTTTATGCATTTATGTAGATTAATAGAAATATAAGTATTTCAGGATTTTGTAATTTCAATGGCTTTTTTTTTTAATTTTCTTGTAATTAGATTAAGTGTACATATATCCATACATGTTATACTTTGTATACATTTAGATATATAAATATGCGTATATCATATATATATTTATGTTTATTTATTTCCATTACTTATGTTTATGTATAATATGTCATCGAAAATATATATATATATTTATGTATTTATAAAGTATAAAATACTAGTATAATATAGTATATTCATAATAAGGTGTAAATATTCAGAATATATATGTTTATACCATAGTATATATATATATATATATAATGTATTTTCATTATATATATATATTAAGAAATTTCAATAGATACATATATATAGGTAATTATGGCTATATATGTATACATATGTATAAGATATAAAATATACAACTATGTATAATATATATCCGTACAAATAGTATACGTAATAAATTTATAAATATATTATCATATTTCACAAGCATACACATATGTATAAAATATGTATATTAATAATATAGTATAAATCCAAACACGATTATACTTAAATAATACATACATAGTATACTATAATAATAGATTAATAAATAAAGTAAAGTAAAGTAATATATATATATATATATATATATATATAAGAATATATATTGTGAAATTCAGGAAAAGGGGAGAAATAATTAATTTACCCAATGTAATAAAATATAATAATAAATATAATTATATACATAACACATAAAAATATACAAAATATGAAAAATATTGAAATTATACAAAAAATTCAGAAGTGACATGTGGCATTTTCCTTTGTTGCCACGTCAACATATAATAAACTTTAATTAAATTCATAATTTTAAAAAATAATAAAATAATTAATTAATGGGGAAATGATTAAAATAGTAAAAATGAATTAAACAAGTCCTAAACCTTAAAATAGCAAAATACCTAAATTATAATTAAATAAACTCAAAAATAAGAAAATTGTAAAATATAAGAATTAGGTATTTATTAAATCCTAAATATGCAAAGAAAAACTTAAAATAATATTTTATAAGTAGTTAAGTCAAAATAATGAAATTCATAATATTTTTACATCATAATTGAAATTGCAGATTATAACATCTAAAATAGATCCCGTTATGAGAAAGTACATCTAAGAACAATCAAAATGGACTATAAGTTAATAAAAATCGAAGTTAAGTTGAAAAAGTTATAGGTGATTAAAAATTTAATATAAATTGAGAAAAGTAAATAACATATTTAAGTAAAACTATGTTTACACTATACTTACGTTATAGTGGAAAACTAGACAAATAATGATAGATATTAAGTTAACTGGGGAACCTAGCTTTTCAAAATGCTTATAAGCTTTCTTATCTTTTAATTACTCGATTATCGAGTTCTAGAAATCTCAAAAGATTGGAGAGTGAGGGTTAACCCAAGTGAGGGAGTTCTTATGATTTGCTATCTGTTAACTATTTGTTATTTGTATCTGCTTATTGGTTGATATTGATTATTTGTTGAATGACTAATTGCTTTGTGAGCTATTATTTGTATGATAACTTTTTTAAATTGGTAAATGTAACTATTCGACTAAAGAAACCAGTTATATTTGTCGTATGTCGATGATCTAATTGGTACGTTAATGGAGAGTGTTAGCTTTGCAAATTTTTCAAAAAAGTGTTTTGGTAAATGTTTTTCCAATCTTAAATATACCTTTGAATGATTTCTGAAAGGGCTCATGGTGCTCGTAAATGATGTTTTTATTGTTAAGGCAAAGCTAGTATTGTATCTCTAATTGTTTGTAATAAGACTTGTATATTTGTGCCTGTAGGGCCTTAGATATATGTTGATTGTGAGATAGACTAGCTTTGTGTGCCTAAGGGGCCTTTGATATGTTTGGTAGGCAGCCTTAGTTGGGGTCTACCTATATTAATTGTTGTTTCTCAGATTAGGGTAATAGTTATGTATTGTTTGGTGGGACGTTACCCTCAAGCAGCCTCATATGGTTAAGATGAGGTGTTTCATGTGAGTAAGTATGGAGGAAAAATTGACATGTAGATAATGCAAATCTATACCATCCATAGTTCCAGACTTCTATGGATGTGTTGCTTGTATTTATCGTGCTTGCATTCATTGTGCTTGCATTCATTTCGTATGTAGATAGCTTAAATGTACGCTAATAATGATTGATAACTTGCTTGAAAGGTAATAGTGAGGAATGAACTCACTAAGCTGTGGTTTACTCATTCCCTTATAGTTTCTTTTGCAGGTTTCTTGTAAGTAGGGATTGGGATAAGCTTGAGAGCAAAGTACAAACTGGAGATAGGATTGGCAATGTTAGAATTGATTGAAAGTATATAGTGGTACATAAACAATTTATGTAGAGTATATTCATATGAAAGGATTATGTACTATTTCTTGTAAATTAGAAAGTTGTTTTACCTTGTCTTAGCATTTGATAGGGGATACCAATTCTTTGTGGTTTTGATGGACTGTGGCCTATCGAATATCTATAACCAGAGTCACTTATATTTTAGAGTAAGTTAGTTAATTAAAATTGAAAACCTTAGTGATTAATTGTTTAGAGTCTTGCAATTTCTGACTTGCAAGGCGATTTTCATTTATGGGTGCACACATGATATGAAAATTTTACGCAATCCTACTAGGCCTCCTTTAGGGTCATGACAATGTTACTTCATAGGTCTTATATATTGAAGGTACCCATCTGACTACTTCAAAGTTGGTTGAGTTGTTGTTCGCTTTGTGTAAACTATACCCATGTTAGCAGCTAAGGAAGGTAGCTTCTAGCTTTGGTTGGTTTATACTGTAGGACTGTTATGACTCCTCGAGTTTGGAGCATGAAAGTTTTTAGGTGGTATCGAAGTATGATTCGTAGAAAACTAAGCTTTAAAGCATCTAATTAAAATGAACTAGATGCTATGAACATTGAAAGTGGGGAAAGTAAGTGGGCGTAAAAGATTTAGATTTTTAAGTATATATCTAAGTTATCTACATATTAGAACTTAAATAACATAAAATGAAAACAAGTAAAGGATAATACTAATCTAACTTGTGTTGTAATGTATTTACCTTCAAATTCATAAGTATGGGCTTGTTTATGCTTGGTTACATTTTGGTTGGGAAGGTGAAGAGTCCCCTATTGACTATTGAGTTCGGTTGCAAAACTTGTTATTAGAATTGGCTGATTAGATGATATTTTATACGATAGATGAGATTATAATCACATATAAGAGGAGGTTGTCTTGGAGTATGAAAGATGATTGGAAGATTATGGAGGATGAATTAGGTCCTTTGTATAACAAATATACTGCAATTGCGGCTTTTGAGAAAAAGTATATGCATGATAAGGGGATTGTATCGATGACGGTTCCGGTATTGTATTTTCTTACCATAGTAGAACCTGGTGAGAATTATCCACTTGGTTATGATCAAACACCAATAGAAACTCCCCATATGCCTAGAGATTATTCACCTAGAATTATAGATTGGTTTTTAAGATTTCCATTGACTAGGAATGTAGGAATTAAAGTACCCTTACAATCACATGGGACTAAACCATTTGTAGAACCTCTTGAGAGTTTAGTTTTAGTTCAACAAGAAAATGTAGATGAAAATTTTGAGGAAAAAGATGCTGAGGAAGATCTTGAATAAGAACCTAAGTACAACTTAGAGGCAACAATGGCTCAAGTAGAAGTTGAAAATGAGATTAAGGAGGAAATTGAAATTGAGGCAGTAGCTAATGATGTGCCTAAGAGCTTAGTTATCACTAGAACTTATCGAGGCGGATTTGACCTGAAATGGATCCTTCGAGATATTGAAGAAAATTATAGGGAAATGGTCTACAACCGGACAAGAGTAGCTGACAAGAAGTTGCTTGGAGGATATGAATCACCAACGAACATAACACAACTTGACACTACACTTGATATGATACACAAGTTGATGTTAAGGTCTACCCACCACTAATCCCAATCTACTTAGCAAGATTAGATAAGAGTCTATGAAATATGGACTTGGAGAGTGTTGTCTCATAAGAACAGAATATTCAGTATTAAAATATAAGTTATCTGTAGCTTACAAAAGAAAAAGACTATTTATAATCAGTCCCTAGGGCAGCATTACAAATAATGAAATGACAAGAAAGTATATACAAAAAGGGTATTCCTGGTACATACTAAAAAGAGTAAAAAGGACAAAAGACTAAAAATGGAAAAGTAATACAATGTCAGATGAGGTGGACAGGTGACAGTGCAATATTGGTCTCATATGAATATTCTCTGAGCACATCAGGCAAGAGGGGTCAAAATGTTGTAGCAATAAAGAGCTGAGATGAGAGTAATGGCGGTGATATCAGGCAAGTGTACCTATCAGTTTTAATATAGCGGATGTGAGTTCGAGTCGATCCCTTAGAGACTTCGAGTACTAATATTAACCTTAGCTTTATTATCTAATTTGAAAATTATGATGAGTTGAATGAATTAAAAATACTAAAATTAACAAACTAAACTAATTATGGGACTTGATTAATTAATTTAGAAATCAATAAAACTAGGAATGACTTCAAGTATGCAATAACGTATTTAGGAATTATTTCCCCTAGTGTTTAACATGTGACCGCTTAAAATATATTCAATTCAATTTTTATTATTCTTGACCGAAGGGATTCACAATTAAAGTTAATACCTTTCTCAAGCATATTAACCCTAATCCTAAATTATTTATCGGAATCTCTTCACTTAGTAATGTAATTTAGAATTGCATTAATGTATAATGAATTCCCATACAAATAATTAACTTTCCGGAAGAAACATGTATCTTATCTCTAAGTATACATGTAATTCTCTCCAATTATGTAAAGATCTAATTATACATGTAATTTCTCAATTAACATGAATAATATCATAAATTGATATTCTAGAAATATCAATTAACAATTAAACAACACAATTGAATCAAGCAAAGATAGAAACTTTATTGAGAATTATAAATCAACCCAAGAGTCACATGAAACCTTAGGTTCCATAATCCTAAATACACGAATTCTAAGCTATCATAATGAAACTAAAAACGAGTTCCATCAAAAACATAAAATAAAACATGAAAAACCCCTTTGATTGATGGAAAATCTCTCCAATCTTGAAGTCGGTGTTGCCTTTGCCTTTTTCTTCTCCTTCTCCTCAAGTTTCTTTTCTTCTCTAATGTCTCATGTGTCTTGTGAAACCCTAATATGTCCTTTTATACTGTCTTATAAGGTTTTCGTTTTCTTTACTAGACACGACCTGGGACATGACCATGTCCCCAGGTCGTGTAACTTTCTAACCCTGGTAAATTTCCTTACATGGATACAGCTTGGGGACATAGTCATGTCCTAGACTGTGTAACTTCAAAACTTCATAACTTCTTCATTTGAACTCCAAATTGAGTGAAACTTGATTTCTTTTCTTCGTTTTCGATCCAAGAACGCGTTCAAACCTTAAATACAAAATTTTACTCAATTAGGTATCAATTTCTTTAAAGAAAACAAAAAATGTAAGGGAAATACTATGAAATCACCATTTAAAATATGATTAAAATCAGAGTTATCAGGCGGCATGCCAAGAGAAAACTATTCAACCGTTTAAGTAAGTCTCTCGTCACTAAGCAAGAATTGGTAGGAACTTCTCAATAGTTAATGCAACATTAGTCCCATATGAATATTCTCTAAGCACAACAGGTAAGAGGGGTCAAAATGTTGTGGCAATAAAGGGATGGGACAAGAGAGATGGCGGCATGCCAAGAGAAAATTATTCGGCCATTTAAGTGAGTCTCTTATCACTCGGTAGGAACTTCTCGGTAGTGTTTGGTTGGATTACTTGGCACAAGGTCCTCAGCAAGGAAAAGGTTGGCATTATCACTATTGAGTGTAAAGATCAACATACAATAATCAAGGGAGCTTAAGGAGTTCAGTTACATTCCTTTGGTGTAAAATTTCTCATCATTAGTAGGTTGCCGAGAAAGAATTCGTTGGGTGAGGGATTGGAGTCCTTAGAGTCGTGTACGAGTAATGGGACTATTGGTCGACAATTTGTCAGTTTCCCAGGGTTATTGAAGATTTGCCCTCAAATCTGCGCCTTCGTCATCTTTGGGCACATATGGAGTTAAGTTGGCAACGTTAAATGTGGTAAACATGCTGAGACCTTTGGGTAGCTCAATCTCATAGGCATTATCATTAATGTGCCTCAAGATCCTATAGGGGCCATTCGCTTTGGGAGATAATTTGTTCGTCCTCCTACTAGGGAGGTGTTCCTTGCTAAGAAGGATCCAGATAAGGTCCTTAAGGGAAAAAACAATTTGTTTCCTTTTACGGCTTCCTAATTCCTTCTGTCAGGCTACAATTTTGGCTAGTTGCTCAATAATTCTTTGATGCAACCTGTGAAATTCCTCAGCATACTGCAGGCTGGATTGACTCTCCTCTTGTGTAGTTGGATTGTTAACCAAGTTTAAGGGTAGGTTCGGGTTAAGTCCGTAAACAACCTCGAATGGTGATGTTCCAATAGAGCTATGAGTGGAGTGATTGTAGGCAAATTCAATGATGGGCAGGCATAAATCCCAGTCACGAGAGTTCTTTCCAACAATGGCATGTAGGAGATTACCGACGATTCTATTAACTACTTTAGTTTAGTCGTCTGTTTGGGGGTGGCAAGAGATACTGAACAAGAGCTTAGTGCTAAGTTTCCTCCAAAAGCTCTTCCAACTCCATAAGGTCTTCCAAAAGAAGCTCGTGAATTTGGAATACGGTCAAACACAATACTCCTTGGCACTCTATGCAGTCGTACAATTTCCTGCAAAAAGAGGTCAGCGATAAATAGGGCATCATTAGTTCTATGGCAAGGGATGAAATGGCCTATCTTGCTAAACTAATCGACCACCACTATGATTGAATCGTGTCTTCTCAGTGTGTGGGGAAGGCTGAGCATGAAATCCATGCTTAGATCAGTCTATGGCCACTTAGGAATTGGTAGGGGTGTATAGTCTCTAAAGAGTTCTTTCCTCCCTTTTGTATACTTACGTACCCTGCACCTCTCAAGTATTCGGCGCACATCCTTCATCATCCCAGGCTAGTAAAAGTGTTCCTTCAATATCTTAATCATCCTCTTTTCCCTAAAATGGCTAACTAAACCCCTGGCGTAAGCTTCTTAAACCAGTAGATCCCTTATAGAACTACTCGGTACGCAAATCTGCTTTCCCTTCATCAAAAACCCTTTACTTAAGTATAATTCATCCACATCTCCTCTATCACTACACTTGCCTACTAAAGGCCTAAAATGTAGATCATGCTCATATCGATCAGGTAAAGTGCCAAATCTGAGCACTTTAGCTTACAATGTCGTAATGAGGGTATGACGGCGAGAAAGTGCATCAGCCACTGTATTGGTGCTTTCCTTCTTATACCTGATGACATAGCAAAATGTCTCCAAGAACTCGACCCACTTGGCGTAACACCGAGAAAGCTTTTGCTACCCGTAAAGATGCATGAGAGATTCATGATCTGAATAGATGATGAATTCTTTCGGCAACAGATAATGTTACCAGTTCTAAAGTGTATGGACAAGGGCATAAAAGTCCTTATTGTAGGTTGAGAAATTCGAGGCACCTTAGAGTTTTTCACTAAAGTAGGCAATAGGTCTGCACTCCTTCATAAAGACAGCATTAATGCCGACCCCAGACGCATCACATTTAACCTCAAAAATCTTCTTGAAATTTGGTAGGGCAAGTATTAAAGCAAACGTTAACTTACACTTCACATCTTCAAAACTCCTCTAAGCCTTTTCTATCCATTTAAACTCAATGTTCTTCTTGGTCAATTCAACCAATGGTGCATTTATGGAGCTAAAGTTTCTGATAAATCTTTGGTAGAATGAGGCTAGGCCATGGAAGGTCCTAAGTTCGGCTGCACTAGTTAGTGTAGGCCACTCATTAAAAGCTCTGACCTTTTCCTTATCAACTCGAACACCACTCCCTAAAATGATACATTCAAGGAATACAACCTCGCTTTGACAGAATGCACACTTCTTTAGGTAATTGAATAATTTCTCGGTGTAGAGTATGTTAGACACCAATCTCAAATGTTTGACATGAATGACAAGGTCGGCACTATAGACTAGAATATCATCAAAATAAACTACAACATATTTTCCTATCAATGTTGTGAGCACATGATTCATGAGCATCATATATATACTTGGCGCGTTAGTTAAACCAAATAGCATGGCCATCCACTCAAATAGACCATCTTGAGTCTTAAAGGCTATTTTCCATTCATCTCTTAGTCTCATTCATATTTGATGATAGCCACTCTTTAGATCTATCTTCAAAAAGATGTATGCACCATGCAACTCATCGAGCATGTCATTTAACCATGGGATCGGCTATCGGTACTTAACAATAATCTTATTGATGGCATAGCTGCCAATATACGTCCTCTATGATCCATCTTTCTTTGGTACTAACATGGTTGGGACGACATATGGGCTCATGCTCTCATAGATATATCCGCCATCTACCAACTCATCAACTTGCTTTTTCAGCTCAACCGCCTATTCAGGATTGAGTCTATAGGCAAGACGATTAGGCAGGGCTACTCTAGGTTAAAGATCTATGTAATGATCAATTCCTTTCGAGGGAGGAAATCCTTTTGGCATCTCAATAGGGAAGAGGTCAGCAAATTCTTGAAGTAGTTGCTACACTTCGGTAGGTAAGTTTTCGACCTCTCTAACCTTTAAGAGTCTCCTGATCAAGAGGAGTACATAGTTCTTGGCCTTGACCTCTCATGCAAACTGAGCTCGGGAAATCACCAAAGACTTCCGTTGCAGAGATCTAGCAACCTTTTCTTAGGCTTCATATACTTCCTTAAGACTCATAGGTGTCAATATAACTTTCTTCCCATCCTTTTGAAACATATGTAAGTGTTTTTATACCCATCGTGTAACACCCTTAAGTCAAATAGCCACGATCAGCCGAGTAATATGTAAGATGCATACATGGGGAGGACATCACACATCACTTCATCCCTGTACCAATCACCGATAGTAATCGATACTCTAACTTGCTCAAAAACATGTAATCCTCCTTTCTCGTTTAGCAAATGAATCTTATACGGCTTGGGGTGTAGAATAGTTGGCAATTTCATGGCTTTAACTACCCTTTGTGTGATGATGTTGGTACAGCTCCCTCCGTCAATGATCACGGCCCATAGCTTGCCATTCACTTGGCAATTTATATGAAAGAGGTTCTCTCTTTATTCGTTTTCATTAGCCATGAAAGTATTAAGAGATCGCCAAACAACAAAGCAATACTCAGCTCAGCCCTTGAGGTGTATCTTGACCTCCAAATCTTCCTCAAATTCTTCTAGCATTCAATCAGTTGCCACTTCTTCCTCTC
Source organism: Lumnitzera racemosa (assembly GCA_024138005.1). Classification (NCBI taxonomy): domain Eukaryota; kingdom Viridiplantae; phylum Streptophyta; class Magnoliopsida; order Myrtales; family Combretaceae; genus Lumnitzera; species Lumnitzera racemosa. The sequence goes on from JAMXBC010000007.1 coordinate 59,592,804, forward strand.
CTTTACTCACACTTTCCACTTTAAACTAAGGCTTATCTCCTTTTATTGTCATGACTCGATGGTTTGGATATTGACTAGCTACGCGTCCATAGTTAAGGCATTTAAAACATTAAATTTCTCGGGTTTTCATCCCTGAACTTTGACCTTGGTCTCTTTGGATCTCAAGTTTCTGGTCTAGCCTTACCTCGGCCCTCGTTTATTCGACTCGGTAAGTGACCTTAGTATTCCATCTCAAAATTGTTTGATGCCATGTCATTCCCTGGTCTATTCGGCAAGCCAATCTAATTCGGTACCATGGTTTGATTACTCGGCATTTGGCTAGCCTGGTTATGCCATTACATTTCAACTCTTTAGGCTACATGGATGGTTTCATCCAAAGTTGTAAGGCTTTACAATTCTATGATGTGACCAATCTCAACTCGAAGTCTCGAGATGAACCGTGCTATAGATCGGGTCTTAAGCTAGTCAACATCACATCGTATCATGAGTAACCAAAACTCTTAGATATAGTTGTCTATGGATCTGTTACCTTACCTCAAGTCTTGGAGTCGTCGAAAAGTGTCCTATTCATAGTGCTCTGGAGCAAACTTATTCCTTAGAACTCTCTTCATTTCGTTCCATGTTTAGACCTCACATCGGGTCCTTAGGTAAACATTCTGTAGCTTCTTCCACCACATTACTGCATACCCAGAAAATTCTAATGCGGCTACTCTAATGCGGACAACATCTTCATAATCATAAAGTCAAATATCTTTTCGATCTTCTCTTCCCAGTCAAAGTAGTCGTCAGCACTACAGACTCGTTGGAGTTTGGAATTTATACCTTAAGATATTCGGCACCTCTTGATGCTCTAAACTCTTGCTCATCAAGCCTAACATACTTGTCTTCTTCTTATTTATACTCTTCCACTTAATCTAACTCTAACCTTGTCCTTGCAATTCTGTCAGCACATCGTAGTAATGCATGGTTCATGGAAAAGGCTTCTGGAGCTTACTCATTCATTTACCTCCTCAGCCTATCTCTTATTTCTCGGCCTTAGTTAGCTATTCTCTTACACGATTCATTCTCTAAGACCCTATTTAATGAGGTAGCTAAATTGGCCACAATAGTAGTAAGATCTTGTATCTACTCATCAGTAGTATGTGGTATTTATTGGGTCACTTGACCACGACCATGAGCATCACTTTCGACATCGTAAATCTCTCCCTGTACACTAGGGTTCGACATTCCTAATACAAAATTTTCTACACTTTACATGGATGGCTACAATCATACACAATATCTCGAATAGTAGACTAATTATTACTACATAACTCTCGATCTCAACTTCAACCTTAAGCTCTAATACCAGGAATATATGGTGTGCCTAGGAGCTTAGTTATCACTAGGACTTACTAAGGTGGATTTAAATTGAAATGGGTCCTTTGAGATATCGAGGAAAATTAAAGGGAAATGGTCCATAACCGAATAAGTGTAGCTAACGTGAAGCTGCTTGGAGGATGCAACTTATCAACAAACACAACACGACTTGACACCACACTTGATATAACGCATAAGTTGATGTTAAGGTCCATCCGCTACTAATCCCGAGCTATTCGATAAGATTAGATAAGAGTATGTGAAATATGGACTTAGAGAAGGTTGTCTAACAAGAATAAAATATTCAATATTAAAATGTAAGTTATCTACGGCTTATGAAAGAAAAGGATTATTTATAGTAAGTCTTTAGGGTTGTATTACAAATAATGAAATGATAAGAAAGTATAAACAAAAAGCGTATTCTTAGTACATACCAAAAAGGGTAAAAATGACAAAAGACCAAAAATGGAAAAGTAGTACAATGTTAGACAAAGTAGATAGGTAGCAATGCAACATTGGTCCCATATAAATATTTTCTAAGCACAACAAGCGAGAGGGGTCAAAATTTTGCTGCAATAAAGGACCGGGATGAAAGAGATGGTGGTATGCCAAGAGAAAACTATTTAACCATTTAAGTGAGTCTCTTGTCATTCGGTAGGAACTTCTCTATAGTCAATGCAATATTTGTCCCATACGAATATTCTCTAAGCACAGCAAGCGAGAGGGGTCAAAATGTTATAACAATAAAGGGTTGAGACAAGAGAGATGGCGACATGCTGAGAGAAAACTATTTGGCCATTTAAGTGAGTCTCTTATCACTTGGTAGGAACTTCTTGGCAGTAAGTGAAACATTAGTCCCATACAAATATTCTCTGAGTACAACAGGTAAGAAGGGTCAAAATGTTGTGGCAAAAAGGGCCGAGACAAGAGAGATGGCGGCATGACGAGAGAATACTATTTGACTTTTTAAGTGAGTCCTTCATTACTCTGCAAGAACTTCTCGGTAGTATTTGGTTGAATTATTTAACATAGGGTCTTTGGCAAGGGAATAGTCAGCATCATCACTACCGAGTATATAGATCAATGTACGACAATTAAGGGAGCTTAAGGAGTTTAGCCACATTCCTTTGGCGTAAACTTTCTCGTCATTAGTAGGTTGCCAAGAGAGAATTTGCCAGGTGAAGAATTAGGGTCCTTGGAGCCGTGTGCGAGTAATGGGACTGTTGGTCAGCTGTTCATCAAATCGTTCCTTAGTGGATCTTGTGATGCTGTTGGAATTAGAGATGGTTCTCTATTTTCGGGTTGTCCATCCTTGTTCCTATTTTCTTCTTCTACCATGTTACTTAATTATCACAACAATTTACTTAAACCTACACTCAAGGTCCATTTATTCATTGGTTAGTTTGAGTTTCTAAAGCTTCTGACAACCTTATAATTAAATATTTCCTACTCATTTGAACATGACAGAATTTCTAACTACACTTTATTTGCTGAACATTCATATTTACATATTGCCTAAATTAAGCATATCATATATATACATAATAATATAAACATAATTCTCTATAACACTCAAGTCTCAGTTCACTGAAAAATAACATCGAATGAACACCTATAAATATCATATCACTTATGTATATGATAATACTAAAGAATCACTTGTAACAAATCACTTTACACATACTAAGTCACTAGCTTTTAGGATATACTTTACAACTCAAGAGTACATATCATAGCTTAAACTTTTACATAGGAAAGGAACTATATCACAACTTAACTTTACATCAAGATAATTACATTAAATTGAACTTTTTACATTACTGATTACATATAAACATAGCTGTACAAACAAAAATTACATTAGAACTTCTTATTACGTAAGTTCTAAATACAGTTTTCTTACCTCGAATACAAAAGTATATTTACAATTCCAATATACTATTTACATAAAAAAGAGGCTAATGTATTCAAACAACCAAATACATAACATAATTCATAAAATCCAAAAGTAGTCTACTCTTAATTGCTCCATCCATCAGATTCATTTGATACTACAACATTTTCCATAAGAAACCAATTTTCATAATCATTTAAGTTCACATCATCATTTCCAATTTTTGAGTCAGAACTTACTACAATATACTCAGGAGTCTCAAGAACATATATGACTTCCGATACATCCTCATTATCCTCATTTGCCAACTTAAATTCTCCATTTTGATTCGCTTCATGTCCCTTATTAGCTTCAACTTGAATTCCTATTTGATTCTTAGAATTAGCTGATGAACTATCAACCAATAGTCCCATTACTAGAGCACGGCTCCGAGGACTCCAACCCCTTACCCAATGTATTCACTTTTGGCAACCTACTGATGATAAGAAAGTTTACACCGAAGGAATGTGGCTGAACTCCTTAAGCTCCTTTAATTGTCGTACGTTAATCTGTACACTCGGTAGAAATTATGCCAATCATTCCCTTGCTGAGGATCCTGTGTTGAGTAATTTGACCAAACATTATTGAGGAGTTCTTATCGAGTGACAAGAGACTCACTTAAATGGCCAAGTAGTTTTCTCTTGGCATGTTGCCATCTCTCTTGTCACAGCCCTTTATTGCTGCAACATTTTGACCCCTCTTAGCTGTTGTGCTTAGAGAATATACATATGGGACCAATGTTGCACTGATTGTCAAAAAGTTCTTGCTAAGTGACAAGAGACTCACTTAAATGGTCAAATAGTTTTCTCTCAGCATGCCACCATCTCTCTTATTGTGGCCCTTTATTACCATAGCATTTTGACCCCTCTTGCCAGCTGTGTTTAGAGAATATTCATATAGGACCAATGTTGCACTGCCACTTGTCCACCTCTTCTGATATTGTACTACTTTTCCATTTTTGGTCTTTTATCCTTTTTACCATTTATGGTATGTACTAGGAATACTCTTTTTGTTTATACTTTCTTGTCATTTCATTATTTGTAATGCTGCCCTAAGGACTTACTATAAATAGTCTTTTTCTTTTATAAGCTATAGATAACTTACATTTTAATACTGAATATTCTGTTATTGTAAGACAACCTTCTCTAAGTCTATATTTCACATACTCTTATCTAATTTTTCCGAGTAGCTTGGGATTAGTAGCGGGTGGACTTTGACATCAACTTATCCGTCATATCAAGTGTGGTATCAAGTTATGTTGTGTTCATTGGTGAGTCACATCCTTCAAGCAGCTTCATATTAGATACTCTTGTTCAGTTGTGGACCATTTCTCTCTAATTTTCTTCGATATCTCGAAGGACCCATTTCAATTCATATTTGCCTTGGTAAGTCCTAGTGCCAATTGAGCTCTTAGGCATACCAAATATTCCTAGTATCAGAGCTTGAGGTTAAGGTTAAGACCGAGAGTTGTGTAGTAATAGTCAGTTTACTATTTAAGATACTATGTGTGATTGTAGCCATTTAGATGAAGTATAGTTATTGAAATTTTGTGTTAAGAATGTCAAAACCTAGTGTACAGAGAGAGATTTACAATGTGGAAAGTGATGCTCATGGTCGTGGTCGAGTGACCCAACAAACATTACATGCTACTGATGAGCAGATACAAGATCTTGCTATTATTGTAGCCAATTTAGCTACCTCAGTAAACAGGGTCTTAGAGAATGGACCACATGAGAGAGTTGCCTAGTAGGGCTAAGAAATGAGAGATAAGTTGAGGAGAGAAATGAACAACTGAGCTCCGGAAGCCTTTCTAGTGAACTACGTACCACCGTGACGTATCGAAAGAGTTGAGAGGAGAAGGTTAGAGTTAAACGAAGTGGAAGAGTACGAAGAAGAAGAAGACCAGTATGTTAAGAGTTCAGAATGCCAAGAGGTATCGAACTTCTTAAGGTACAGATTTTGAACTTTAATGGGTCTGGTAGTGTTGATGACTACCTGGACTAGGAAGAGAAGATCGAAAAGATATTTTACTTTTATGATTATGAAAATGCTGTCTATATTAGAGTGGCTGCGTTAGAATTTTCTAAGTATGTGGCAATGTGATGGAAGAAGCTACAGAATGTTTGCTTGAGGACCTGACGCAAGGTCTGAACATGGAACGAGATGAAGAGAGTTCTGTGGATTAGGTTCACTCCCGAACACTACGAACAGGACACTTTTCAATGACTCCAAGACTCGAGGCAAGGTAAGAGATTTGTTAATGACTAAATCAGAGAGTTTCAGTTGCTCATGATACGATATGATGTTGATGAGCCTAAGACCCTAACTATAGCACGGTTCATCTCGGGACTCTGAGCTGAGATTGGTTATGTCATAGAATTGCAAAGCTTCACAACTTTAGATGAAACCATCCGTGTAGCCTAGAGAGTTGAAAGGAAATGATAGAACCAGGCTAGCTAAATGTTGAGAAATTGAACCATAGTATTGAATAGGATTGGCTTGTTGAGTAGACCAAGGAATGATAGGGCATCAAACAATTTAGAAATGGAACATTGAAGTTACGTATCGAGTTGATCAAACAAGGGCCGGGGTAAGAGCAAGACCGAAGAACCTGAGATCTGAAGAGACCAGAGTTAGAGTTTAAGGAGAAAAACACAAGAAATTAAATGTTTTAAATGCCTTGGCTATGGACACGTGGCTAGTCAATGTCCAAACCACCAAGTCATGACCATAAAGGGAGACAAACCCCGGTTTGAAGTAGAAAGTACGAGTAAAGGAGAGGAAGAAGTAGCAACCGATTGGATGATAGAAGAATTTGAGGAAGATCAGGAGGTCGAGATACCCCTTGAGAGCGGAGCCAAGCATTGCTTTGTTGTTCAGTGATTCTCTTAGTACTTTTATGGCTAATAAAAATGAGCAAAGAGAGAACCTCTTTCATACGAATTTTCTAGGTAAATTGTAAGCTATGTACCGTAATCATTGACGGAGGGAGTTGTACTAATGTCATCGCATAAAGGGTAGTTAAAGCAATGAAATTGCCAACTATTCCATACCCTAAGCTGTATAAGATTCACTGGTTAAATGAGAAAGAAGGATTACATGTTTCCGAGCAAGTTAGAGTACCAATTACTGTTAGTGATAGGTATAGGGACGAGGTGATGTGTGATGTCTTCCCCATGTGTGCATCTCACATATTACTCGGCTAACCGTGGCTATTTGACATAAGGGTGTTACACGATGCGTATAAAAACACTTAGATGTTTCAAACATATCGGAAGAAAGTTATATTGACACCTATGAGTCCTAAGGAAGTGTAAGAAGCCTAAGAAAAGGTTACTAGATCTCTGTAACGGAAGTCCTTGGTGATTTCCCGAGCTCAGTTTGCACAAGAGGTCAAGGCTAAGGACTATGTACTCCTCTTGGTCAGGAGACTCTTAGAGGAAAGAGAGGCTAAGAACTTACCTACCAAAGTGCAGCAGTTACTTTAGGAATTTGCTGACCTCTTCCTTACCGAAATGCTGAAAGGATTAACTCCCTTGACAGGAATTGAGCATTGCATCGATCTTCAACCTAGAGAAGCCTTGCCTAATCGTCCTACCTATAAACTTAATCCTGAATAGGTAGCCAAGCTGAAAAAGTAAGTTGATAAGTTGGTAGATCGCAGATATGTCCGTAAGAGCATGGACCCATATGTTGTCCTAGTTGTGTTAGTACCAAAGAGAGATGGATCATGAAAGATGAGCATTGACAGCCGTACCATGAATAAGATTACCGTTAAGTACCAATATCAGATCCCACGGTTAGATGACATGCTCGATGTGTTGCGTGGTGTACGCGTCTTTTCAAAGATAGATCTAAAGAGTGACTATCATCAAATATAGATGAGATCAGGAGATTAATGGAAAACAACCTTTAAGACACGAGATAGTCTATTTGATTGGATGGTCATGCCATTTGGTGTAACTAACACGTCGAATACATTCATGTAGCTCATGAATCATGTGCTCAGAACATTGATAGGCAAATGCATTGTAATTTATTTTGACAATATTTTAGTCTATAGTGTCGACCTTCTCGTTCATGTCAAACATTTGAGATTGGTGTTTAACATGCTCCACTCTGAGAAATTATTCAGTAACCTAAAGAAATGCATGTTTTTTCAAAGCGAGGTTGTATTCCTCAGATATGTTATTTCAAGGAGTGGAGTTCGAGTGATGAGGAAAAGGTCAGAGCTATTAATGAGTAGCCTATGCCTACTAGTGTAACCGAAGTTAAGAGCTTCCATGGCTTAACCTCATTGTACTGAAGATTTATTTGGAAATTTAGCTCCATAACTATGCCATTAATTGAATTGACCAAGAAGAATGTTGATTTTAAATGGATAGAAAAGGCTTAGAGGAGTTTTGAAGATGTAAAGGTAAGTTGACATCTACTCCAATACTTCCCCTACCAAATTTTGAGAAGGTTTTTGAGGTTAACGTGATGCGTCTGGTGTCGACATTGGTGCTATCCTTATGCAAGAGTGTCGACCCATTAGTGTTACCCAAAGGCCTCGGCGTGTCTACCACATTCAATGTCACCGACTTAACTCCATATGTACCTAAAGATGATAAAGACCAAGATTTGAGGGCAAATCTTCAACAACCTTGAGGAACTAATGAACTGCCGACCAACAGTCCCATTACTCGCATATAGCTTCAAGGACTCTAATCCCTTACCCAGCGAATTCTCTCTCGACAACCTACTGATGATGAGAAAGTTTATGTTGAAGGAATGTGGCTGAACTCCTTGAGCTCCCTTAATTGTCGTACATTGATCTATATACTTGATAATGATGATGCCGACCATTCCCTTGCCGAGGACCCTATGCTAAGTAATCCGACCAAACACTACTGAGAAGTTCTTACCGAATGACAAGAGACTCACTTAAACGATTGAATAGTTTTCTCTCAGCATGCCGCCATCTCTCTCGTCACGGCCCTTTATTACCGTAACATTTTGGCCCCTTTCGCCTGTTATGCTTAGAGAATATTCGTATGGGACCAATGTGTACTGATTGCTGAGAAGTTCTTGCTAAGTAATGAGAGACTCACTTAAACAGTCAAATAGTTTTCTCTTGGCATGTCACCATCTCTCTCGTCGTAGCCCTTTATTGCCATAGTATTTTGACCCCTCCCGCCTGCTGTGCTTAGAAAATATTCGTATAGGACTAATGTTGCACTGCCACCTATCCACCTCTTCTGATATTATACTACTTTTCTATTTTTGGTCTTTTTTCCTTTTTACCCCTTTTAGTATGTACTAGGAATACTCTTTTTGTTTATATTTTCTTGTCATTTCATTATTTGTAATGTTGCCTTAGGGACTAACTCTCAATAATCCTTTTCTTTTGTAAGCCGTAGATAACTTACATTTTAATACTGAATATTCTATTCTTATGAGATAACCCTCTCCAAGTCCATATTTCATACACTCTTATCTAATTTGTTGAGTAGCTCAGGATTAGTGGCGGGTGGACCTTGACATCAACTTGTGCACCATATCAAGTATGATGTCAAGTCTTGTTGTGTTTGTTGGTGAGTCACATCCTTCGAGTAGCTTCACGTCAGCTACTCTTGTTTGGTTGTAGACTATTTCCCCCTAATTTTCTTCGATATCTCGAAGGACCGTTTTTAGTTCAAATCCGCCTTAGTAAGTCCTAGTGATAATTGAGCTCCTTGACACACCACGATTTACCACTACCTCCACCTCATCCTAATATGTCGGACATTGCTCAATTTGGACAAATGATGATAAGTATAGAAATTATGATCTAACAATAAGGAGCTTTAATTTAGCATGTTATAGCTGGTGGAAATGCTATTGGACAAGGGTAACCTGAAGTGGAGCTACGAAAACAACGGCCACCAAAAGTTGGTAAACTCATGGAGTTTATCAAAGCTAATTGGTATTTTGAAGGAGAGATAGGAAAACCAGCTATAGTTAATGATTTGCTAGCTTAAATTAAGCGAAGTTTAAAAAATTTTCGAGTGCTAGAAGTGAAAAAGCTTTCATATGGAACTTTCTTACTGAAGTCTAAACAACAGATATGGCGGGACTTAAAAGCATAGGTTTTACATGATAGATATTGAAAGAAGAGCTTAAGAATGAATAGTTTCTTGTAAGTGTTCAAATCAAATGACTGAGGAGTTAATGGGTTTGAAAAAGGGTGTAAGGAATATGGTACAGTACCAAATGAAGGTTAATTGGTTGATTCAATTTCCGTTGCAATCATATAAAGATAACTTGAAGCTTAAGAAATATTTGTTTCTTAGAGGATTTGAGCCTACAATGAGGTGTAAGCTTATAGACTATGGTTTTAAAACCTATAATAGGTTGGTAGATAAGGCATGTTGGCTTGAAAATAATTGGATATTGATGCGGTTAGAGTAGAGCAAGAAGCTTAGTAGGATGAATCGATTTAAGCTTACCTTTAAGAGATCCTTCTTTGGTGTTGGAAGTAGTAATTCAATTAAAAGAGGAAACAAATTAGTTGTGATGACGGGTGGAACAGCACAATTGGATAAGGGATTCAGTTTCTATGATAAGAATGGAAATATTAAATGTTGGAAATGTGGAAATCAACACTACCCTCGCGATTGTGTGCAATTGAAAGGAAGATATTATTTTTGTAGAGATCAAAATCATGTATGTAAATAATGTCCAAGAATGAAGAATGTGAAGTGTTATCATTGTGAACGAGTTGGACACTTTTTAAGATACTGTACATAGTTTGAACTTAGAGTTAAGAATGTTAGAGAAGTAGATACTACAATGGTCTTTGCATGTGTTTTTGCATTGGAAAGTATGGATGAAGATATAAAAGAATTTGATGAAATGAGGGAGGAATATTTCTACGAAGGTTTGGATAATGATGATGATGGTACAGATGGAGCTAAACTAGGTTTAGTAATAGGTACGTACACTAACATTGACTACTAATTAATAGTTACATCATAAACAATGCTTAATAAGGTAGTTATGTATGTTAAGTAATCCAGTAGTTAGTAAAATTGTAATAAGTTCTTCAAAGTTATTAATAACTATGATAATAGTATAAAAGGTCATGTGAATATAGACGGACTAGTTGCATATGCATTGTTTGATACGAGAGTTTCTCATTCATTTATCAGTTAAGACTTTGTGTTGAACCATGGAATTGAAGTAGTTGAAATAAAAACTACAAATAGAACAAGAATCCCTAGAAGAAAGCTTATATCTACTCAAAAAGTAGTAAATGAAGGGTGAGTGCCTATAAGTAGTTATGATTTTATTGTGGAGATTGATTGGTTATCGAGGCATAAGGTGAAGTAGATTGTCAAAGTAAGGTAGTAATATTAGATAATGGAAATATTGTATATACTGGTAATACTAAAAGTTGTGGTGTGAAGTTAGCTATCGTTGAAGTAATTGAGGAAGAGAAAATAGACAAGGAAGACTAGCAGTATTTTTTGGTATTTGCCTCAAAAGGAAAGAAGGAAAAGCTAATTGTGTCAAAAATACTAGTAGTTTATGAATTTCTTGATGTATTTCTAGATGATTTGCCTGGTTTAGCATCATATAGGGAATTGGATTTTACTAGTGAGTTAATCCTTAGAATTAAGCTAATGTCCACAGCTCCATATAGATTGTCATCAATGGAATTATAGGTATTAAAGAAACAAATATTGGAACTTTTGGATAAAGGATTTAACAAACCAAGTGTGTCACCTTAGGGAGCCTTTGTGTTGTTTATGAAGAAAAAGGATGAAACAATGAGATTGTGCATTGATTATAAACAACTCAACAAAGTAACAATTAAGAACAAGTGTCTATTACCAAGAATTTATGATTTATTTGATTAGTTACATGGAGCTACGGTATTCTCAAGGATTGACTTAGGGCCAGGATACCATCAATTCAAGATTAAATTGGAAGATATACCAAAGACAGCGTTCCGTACATGGTATGGACATTATGAATTTGTGATAATTCCATTTGAATTAACGAATGCACCTAAAGTTTTTATGGACTTAATGAATCGAATTTATTAACCTTATTTGGATAAATTTGTAGTGGCGTTTATTGATCATATCTTAATTTATTAAAAGATGAAAAATGAACATGTTGATCATTTGAGGTTGGCATTACAACAGTTAAGGGATAATAAGTTATATTGAAAATTGAGCAAATGTGATTTCTAGTTAGAAAATATAGTGTTCTTGGGTCATATTATATTTAGTGAAGGAATTTCAGTAGATCCAAAAAAGGTTAAAGCTGTAGTTGATTGGAAAGAACCTAATACAACTACTAGAATAAGAAGTTTTTTAGGAATGGCAAGATATTATAAAAGGTTTATCAAGGATTTTTCAAAGATAGCATAACCTTAACTCGATTAACTCAGAAAGATGTTAAGTATGAATGGACTGAAGAATGTGAGTGAAGTTTCCAAGCATTAAAAGATCATTTGATCTCAACTTCAATAGTTACCCTGCCCGATCCAAATAAGTCTTATTGTGTTTATAGTGGTACCTCTCGAAATGGATTAGGATGTGTTTTGATGCAAGATGGTAAATTAATTGCTTATGCTTCTTGGTAGTTAAGGCCTCATGAAAGAAATTACCCAACACATGATTTGGAATTGGCAACTGTTGTATTTGCTTTGAAGATATTGAGAAATTACCTGTACGGTCAGCATTGTGAGATTTATATTGATTACAAGAGTTTAAAATACTTTTTCACTTAGAAAGAATTGAATATGAGACAAAGGCGATGCTTAGAGCTAATTAAGGACTATGATCTGACTATTAATTATCACCTTGGCAAAGCAAATATGATAGCTGATGCTTTAACTCGTAAGAATTATGAGTAAGTAACTTTTTTATTAACTTAAAAAAGATTTGACACAAGAATTTGAGAAACTGAGAATTGAGTTTAAGTAGTATGATGATGAAGTGCAATTGATAAATGTAATTGTTTAATCAACCTTATTGGAGAGAATTAAGATGCAACACTGAACAAGATCTAAGTTTAGAGGTTGTGAAAGAAAAGTTGAATTCAAAGGAAATACTGTATTTCCATATTGACGAAAAGGGATTGCTAAGATTTAAAAGTTGAGTATGTGTGCTTGATGATCCATAACGAAAGCGAGAGATCATGAATCATGTTATTTGATATGCATTACATCTTAGAGGAAATAACATGTATTGGGATTTGAAAACCATGTACTAGTGGAAGGGAATGGAAAAAGATGTGATTTAATATGTAGCAAGTTGTACTACGTATCAATAGGTGAAAGCTGAACATCAATAATCCAGTAGAATGTTGCAACCATTGGATGTACCTCAATGAAAGTGGGATAATATTACAATAGATTTTGTGGTAAGACTTCCTAAAACCAAGGCTGGACATGATTTTATTTAGGTTATTGTTAATAGGTTAACAAAAAGCGCACACTTCTTAACTTACCAAACAAGTGATTTGATGGATAAGTTAGCTAAGTTATATATGCAGGAAATTATTTGATTACATGGTATGCTAGAGGGTATCATCTCCAATATAGATAGTCGGTTTGTGTCAAAGTTGTAGGAGAGCTTACATCGATCCTTAGGAATGAAGTTGCACCTTAGTACAGCCTATCATTCACAAATAGATGGTTAAACGGAAAGAACGATTCAAATATTGGAAGACATGTTGAGAGGCTATATATTAGATTTTGGAAGAAATTGGGATCAATATTTACTAATAGTAAAGTTTGCTTATAACAACAGTTATCAAGCCACCATAATGGCACTATTTGAAGCGTTATATAAAAGGAAGTGCCGATCACCACTATATTGGCATAGTGAGAAGCATGTTGTAGTAGGAATTGAATTGATTCAATAAACTAATGAAAAAGTGAAACTTATTCGGCAGAGGATGAAAGCGGCCTAAGATAATTATAAGAGTTAAGCGGATCTAAAGTGAAGACTATTGGAATTTCAAGTTAGAGACCATGTATATGTAAAGATGAGTCCATTTTGAGGATTTAAACGATTTGGTATGATTGGAAAGTTTAGTTCACGTTGGATTCGACCATTTGAAGTACTTGAGAGAGTTGGAAATGTAGTGTACTGAATCGCTTTACCCTTAATTCTATCAAGATACCATGGCGTGTTTTACGTATCTATGCTAAGAAAATTTGGGAAGAATTTAGATTCAATAGTAGAAATAAGGCCAATCAACTTACAAAAGGATTATACAATGGAAGAGCAACCTATTAAAATACTTGATAAGCGAGTTCAAAGATTACAAAATTGAGATGTAGAGTACATAAAAGTTCGCTAGTGAAGTGGCCTTCTAGCAAAATTGACATGGGAACCAAAAATAGTGATACATAAGAGATATCTTTGGTTGTTCTAGAAGATCAGGTTAGTAAATACTTTTTATTATTGACAATTAGACAAATGTTGGAGTATTTAGATGTGTACTAGGCAGAGTGACAATTAAAGTTTTAGGGACAAAACTTTTCTGGAGGAGGGTGGAAAAGTCTCGTACTTGACAAATAGGAATTGAGCCGGTAAATTTAAGATATTAGTGAAACTAACCTAACTATCATAAAAATTTATGTATAGGCTTAAGATATTAGTAAAGGAGATTTCATAAGTTCCGAATATAAAAATATAATAAAATAGTAAAAATATAGCTAAAATAGTAAGAATTTAATATATCGTTATAATATTATCTAGTACATACGACATAGATTCTGAAAATTAACCAACATTTAGAGATATATTATAGGATTAATATAATTAATATTGGATAATAAATAATATATAAAAGATACATATGTGCATCAGGTATAATTATTATATAAGTATATATACTAGTAATTATTATAAATACCTGAAATTAAGTATAATTCACTAAAAAAATCAAAATTGGGAAAAATGGTAAAAAAATTTGTTAAACAGCTGAAGAATAAGTATGAAGGCATGGCAATGAAGGTAGCAATGCATAGAGGTAAGAATCCTAATTTTGACACATCATCATGCCATATACACATGTTAATTAAATAAAAAACAAAAGTAAAGCATCTTAAATGGTGATATAAAAAATGGTATCTTGCAATCCAGAACAAGTTTGGTCATTCATTAGTCTAGAAAATATTTTGGAAGTTAAGAAATAAAGAGAGATAGTGAAGGAAAGAAAAAATATAATATATAGGAAAATTTGGGATTTACGAGAACCCTAAGAAGATGAGTAATTAGAAGTGAAACCAAGTGGTGGCTTGAAGGAGAGGCCGACAGCAAAATGGTGGCCTGAAGGAGAAGCTGGCGCCAAAGTAGGCCAACACATCCTCTCTTCCCCATAGTGGCTAAAGCTCGTGTTTTTAGTAAGTTTTAATTTTTTTTATTTTGTAAAAAATTAGGGAAAAATAACAAACAATCACCAAAGATTATGAAATTTGGTTTTCTAACATATTTTTGCATGAGGAATTTAGATATTTAATTAGATTTTCAAAATTTTGAGTGTAGATGTAAGGTCCTTAAGAAAAATGTCCTACGCATCAAATTTTAAGCGAATAATTGAAAAACCAATTGATGTAGTTTCGACCTAAAATTTTGTCATTATACTCTTAAGATGTTAAATTTTGATATTATGTGGTTGGATTATAAAAATCATGTCGTCAAATTTTGGGGAAAAAATTGTTTTAATTGAAATAGTGCGCTGGATGAGTATTTGCCAAGAGAGCCTTATTATTCTTTATGAAATTATAATATGACTTATGATTATTACTTTATAACAACTTGAAGTGGATTATTGTGAGTTAAGAAATGATGATTTCAAAATGAAAAGTTGGTATTTAGTGAATTTAAAGTTAATTTTCTAAGTTACAATATTGGTATAAGTGAATAGTTATTGTAATGGGAATTCATGTATGTAATTGAGGTTTTTGGTTAATAATTACTGACATTATAGAGTTTAGAAAATTTTAGAAATATAAGGTAAGCTTGTGTATGAGTTAAATAGTAAGTTTGGTAATGACCAAAGAGTTAGAAATTATGTTAGAAAGAAGATCAGATTGTATTTTGGGAGTGAATAATTTCATTATGCTAAAAATAGGCTTTAGGTAAGAAAATAGTTGATATTAGAACTTTATAAGTATATTGAAGTTAGAATTAAAGTTTGGAACTTCTTAAGTGAAAACCTAACTTAAGGAAGTAGGTCAGTTAAGTAGGTCAGAACCTTAATAAAAAACTAAGTAAGAACCTTAGTTAGAAACTTAGTCAGAACTTATCTCAAGTCAACTGAAAATTAGATAAATAACTAAAGAACCCATTTATATCAGAATGTAAACCTACTTAATAATGAAAATAAGTTCTTACTTTATATGTAAATTAAAACTAAAGATGTGTATTACTTTCTAGGAATTATTAAGGAAGATCACGAACGTGATATATAAGAACATGTGACATTACATTTGGGTAAGTTAGGATCGATGCTTAATGGTATATTAAAGTATC
Organism: Lumnitzera racemosa; assembly: GCA_024138005.1. Classification (NCBI taxonomy): domain Eukaryota; kingdom Viridiplantae; phylum Streptophyta; class Magnoliopsida; order Myrtales; family Combretaceae; genus Lumnitzera; species Lumnitzera racemosa. The sequence goes on from JAMXBC010000007.1 coordinate 59,608,620, forward strand.
ATATTAGGATACTTGGATGAGAAAAAGTGCTTGTTTATAGTTGTAACTAGATTGTTGGTATGTATGCTCAAGATACTGATTGTTGATTTCGAGTTGAGCTCCAAGTGTTGTTTTTTGCTTGAACATATATCATATCTTATGTGTATGAACTTGGTTGCTCAGCTAATAATTTGGACTAATCTTAAGTTGACTAAACATCTAACTTGATATTTACGGTAACCTAATAAGGGTAACGATTAGGTTATCAGACTAAATGCCGACACATTTGTTAAGGATAGTACAAATGGTCCTTTTCCCATCCTTAACCGAACTAAATGATCGGAGAGGGGTTGCAGTAAGGTTAGGATCTGTAGTTTGGATGTTGTCTAGGGAGGAGAGTTCTCTCCATTACACGAGCTCGAATTTAGTTTGATAGTATCATGTTGAAACTCCTTGGAATCTAGGTTAGAGTGTACGAAATTACTCTAACTACATAATGATCTAGTTAAACATTGTAAGATGTTATATCATTTATCTATTGCATTTGAACAACTATATTTATAATGTATTCTTATGACTTCATCCCTTCTTACTAAGCTAGTTGAGCTCATATCTTAATAGATTATTTTATAGGTATAGAGTAGTACCAAAAGATGCCTCGTTGCAATTATCCTCAAGTTAGTTTTGATAGGTTGGGGAGTGAAGTTGTGAAGTCTAATGAGCAGATCACAGCTCATGAAACTTTTGTTTTTCTTTTGTGGGAGGATTATAAGGTCTCCTTAGGACGTCTTATAATCTTTGTTGGCTCACTGTTATATTTATATATATGATAGAGTCCTTCTGTAGAGATGTATAGTTTCTTTGAAAACTAACAAACTTTCGATGTATATAAGTTTATGAGTAAGAACTAGTCTATTTGTAAATATAAGAAAATGTATTTTTTTTAAATGTTACTCCACAGGTCCTATATATTATAGGTGCCCATCCGATTGCTTCAAAGCTGGTTGAGTCGTCGTTTATCTTGTGTGAACTATACCTATGTTAGTAGCTAAGAAAGGTAGCTTCTAGCTCAGGTTAGTTTATATAGCAGGACTATTGTAATCCCTTGAGTTTAAGGCATGACAATCCATACTTATTGGCAACTTATTTTTTTTTAAAAAAAAAAACTAAAAGAGGAGAAAATGGAAAATTTTCCAAGTTATCATAGAATAAATTTGTGTTTTTCAAGATTTTCTTAAATATTAAAAAAAAAGGTATTTTCAAGAAATTGAAAATTTTCTTTTGTCATCCATTAGATTAACCTTAGGTCACATGCCATCTCTGGAAAAGTTGTAAACATTTGAGTAATCTTGAGATTAGGAACTTAGAAATATTTTCTATTTTGAAAACCCAAGTTATCATTAAGCTTAGGAACTTAGGGTCATCAATTATCCCTTTTAGGAAAAAAAATATATATTGAAAACTCTAAGATTCTTAGCAATCCTTAGAGTAGGAGCTTTAGCAATCTCTGAGCATAGAAATCAAGTAATCTTATTGTTTGGGAACTTAAGTTATTTCATAAAAACCAAGTTGTCCTTAAATTAGGAACTTAGGCTATCTTCAATTCTGAAACTAAGTAATCCTTTTTTTTAGGAACTTAGCTATTTAATAGGAACCTTAGCTATTTTTATCAAGAAGCTTGGGTTATCTAGGAACTAAGTTATCTTTAAATTAGGAACTTAGGCTATCCTTAATCTTAAAAATAAGTAATCCTTCTTTTTAAGAACTTAGCCATTCAACAGGAACCTTAACTATTCTTATCAAGAAGCTTTGGTTATCTAAGAACCAAGTTATCCTTAAATTAGGAACTAAGGCTATCCTCAATCTTGAAACTATGTAATCCTTCTTTTTAGGAACTTAGCTATTCAATAGGAACCTTAGTTATTCTTATCAAGAAGCTTTAGCTATCCAAGAATCATGGTTATCCTCAAGTCGTAAAACTAAGTCATTCACAAGAACTTTTATTATTCTTGACAAGAAGCTTTAGTTATCTCAGAATCACAACTTAAGAGCTTTGTCTATCTTTATATTACAAAACCAAATAATCATTTTATTTAAGAGCTTAGGTTATTTCACATGAATAACTTAAAGTTATCCTTAAATTAAGAATTTTGATTATTTAATTGTCCTCCCTTAAAGCTGCGAGAACCTTAGTCATCCTTCATTAAGTTAAACCTGGGAGCTTCGGTTATCCTTTGTAGTCCTCTCTTAGATAGTTCACGAACCTTAGTTATCCTTGACTTAATTAAACCTAGGAACTTTGATTATCCTTTTGAACACCTGAATCATACATCAAAGTATCTTCCACTCTCATCACCTAAATCTCTAGTGGATCAAGCTTAGGATAGCTACTTAGTTGTAGTGCTTCTTAGTATAGGCCTTTCTTTAAGGCAAAAAATGATGTTTCTTTTATCTTTTTGGTATAGTTTTACTGAAACTTCACCAGAAAAAGGAATAACTGTAGACATCTCATTTTTACTCCTTGTATTTTTATTTATTTTTTAGATAATAAAAGGGTTCTAATTCATAAATACAAAAAAAGAAAGAAATTTAGAAAAGTACAAAAAAAAATGAAAATGTGAAAAGATCTATTTTTTTTAGAATGTTAAGAAAAATAATTAAATTAGAAATAAGTTAAAAACTTTAGATGCAATAAAGGCCTGGTTAATTTTAATAATACTAGGTATGGTTGTTTAGGCTCGAGCTTATAGTTAATATTTGAAAATGAACTTAGACAAGCTTATTGGCTATATCCAATTTGTTTGCATATTTAGACAAGGTACATGCCAACGACTTGATGGTAAATGATATACGTACACTCAATTGAGAATTGGGTTCGAATCTCACCAAGGCTGCGTGACTTTTTATGTTTGTTGAGGTTGAAAATGTGTATTTAACACACATTTTATCTCTTCTTGTTCATTGGCTAAATCCCATGATCCTCACACTTTGCCATCTCTTTTTTATCCGATATGATATGAATTCTGTGGATGAACATATGGAGCCAGTATCATACGAAAACCAAGGGGTAGGTTCGGACTGTGAGATGGCCTGAAAGATAAATGGAAGTTGATGGTTTATCAAATCCCCTACACTAACTTTACGGATATGACGTACCATAAAACCACACATGAACCTAAGCTAATACCCAATATGATGCATGAACATTACCTAAGGTTGCTTGCCACAATCTTTACTAAAAAGATTAATAAGAGCTAGTAGAGAGAAGTTTTCCAAGAGAAAAGACGTAAGGGTTTTTCATTAATGTTCAAATCTACCTAAAACCCTATATAAGTGTTCTATTTATATAAAGTGATAAAGTTATAAATAAAATGAATAAAGGATGCCTTAGTGGCATTCCAGTAATTACAAATAAAACAGGAAGACAACTTAAGGAAAATATGAGAAATAGGAAACTTAAATAACATAAGTAAAATAGATAGCGAAATGAGATTTTTGGGTAAGGGGCTGATGTTTGATTCTAAAGAGCTATTAGAGACTTTAGAGCTTTGATCTAGGTGGACCTGATTTTGGATGACTTGTCTTGTTTGGAGTTGATCTAATACGTCCGCGACCGACCTAACATTGTTGTGGCCACCTATGAATGGCTAAGCCGACCTGATATGGCAACGACTGATCTGATACGGAAGTGGCTGACCTGTTTGATTTGACCTACGCGACCGAGCTAATATGGAATAGCCGGGTAGTCTCAACATGACCAAGCAAATCTTGGCTCTATAGAATTGGGTAAGCATATCCATCTTGGCACAGTAGAGTAGACGGGTAGGGTAAGACAGTCTTATAGAGTAGAACAGGTTGGTAGCATAAAGGATGTTAGCAGAGTAGGATGGAACCATTTAGACTAGAGCAAAGCACACATAATTGATCAGAGTAGACCTGGAAGAGCAAACCTAATTAGAGTAGAGCAAGGTGACTCTAATATAGTAAGGAAGACTTGGAAAAATAGGGCGTAAATAGTTGGCTAAGATAGAACTTACAAAGTACATCGGGTCTTCTAATATTGCTAAAGTTTGTAGATAGGTCTGTAGGAGAGCTTAGACAGGATAGAGTAAGGTATACTCAGCATAACAAGGCAAACCTAATAGAGCTAAGCAGGCCATCCAATACTGATAGAGCTTATGAATAGGTTGTCTATTCGTATGGAGCTCATGAGCAAGCCTCCCATATGGTCCGAAACTTGACATGTCGTCAGGTTAGTATTTGGAATCCTATCATGATATCTTCATGATTTCACCAAATTAATGGTGAAAACATGAGGATAATGTAGGAGACTTTTGAATTCGACCTAGAAGATGTTTAGATTCACGCATTTCATAGGATAAAATTAGCCTGACAATCAAAGGAAAGCTTGAAACCCGAGATCTTGAATCATAGCCAATTCGGTCACTAATGACTCCTTTTAAGCTTGCTCATGCTTGGTATGTTATAAATATACTGGTAGTAGCTTGTTTTCAAATATGATTCATCACTCAAACACTCTTAAATCACTCCATTATGCCCTTTCTCTCTTTATGCAAGTTTAGCCTTTCTCTCTTTAGTTCATTGCTCTAATGTAGTGGTTTTCAAACAAATTCACTACTATAATCAAGTTGTCCAAGCTTTTAGCTTTCAAAAGCATCAACTACTATTGTTTGCCATGCATATTAGTCACCTCTATCGTCTCCAACCACCCAAACCCTTAACCACCTCACTACCCTCGCAAAATACCATGAACCAGCACTCCTCAAGCTAAACTAACACCATGGCTAGACTTGTGATGCTCTAAAACCTAAGATCCAACCCTCATCTCTTCTCCAGCAACCACTACAATGGTCGTATAAGCACTTTCTCTCTCTTTTGTATGGCTTAGCATGGACTACCATCTACGACCGCACCTAAGTGCAAACCAACACCACCTTAACACTTGCTTCATCTAAAACCCCCTAACTTAACCACCAATTTACTTCCAACAACCACCATGTACATCATCCCATAACCAGTACTATAACTTCTCTTTGCTACCCATCTTCCACTACCTTCAAATGATGACCTCTTTGCTACCCATCTTCCACTACCTTCAAATGATGACCTTAAGTGGCGGCACCACCATAAAACCCTCTTGTACTAATGACTTACACATGAAAGTCTAATTATTTGCTTATTTTGGTAGCTACAACTCCCTGAAGCATGTCATTACAACCTGTAGGATGCCTACCACAATTGCTCCTTCTTTATTCTGCATAGGTACATGCTAAACATGAAACGGGTTGGAAGACTTGAAGTTCGACCTAGATTTAGCTTACTGATGTGAGTGCCTAAATTGTACCCCTTTGGTCCTGACTCGTGTTGATTTCTTTAGTTTAGTTCCTTCCTTTTTTTTTTCTTGTATTTTATTGTATGGTTTCCTTTACTTTAATGTTCTATTGCATAATAATAATAATAAGAAGAAGAAGAAGAAGAAGAAGAAGAAGAAGAAGAAGAAGAAAAGAAAAGAGAGAAAAGAAAGAAAAAAAAGGAAAAGCTTTATTATTTACATATTTATGCTTCAATAAAAAATGAAAATAAAAAAATTTAAAAAAAAACTAAAAACTAATGAAAATAAAAATAAAAAGTGTATTTTATCACTTAGGAAAATTATTAATAAGATTTTCTTAGAATTTTTCTTTTTTAAAAAAAACCTTAACAATTAGAACCCTTTTAGAGTCTTCATTAATAAAACCTAATGGATAAGAATGTAAACCTAATCAATTTTCAAATATTAAAAGAAACCAATGTACCTAAATTTTTCCAACAAACTACGAGAAGTCTAATCCTAAATAGTGGGTCTATAAGCACCTATAAGTAACTACGGGGTAACTTAAAATAATGAATTTTTTCTTTTAAAATTTTCCCTTATGTAAATAAATTCAATTTTTTATTTTCTCCTCTCTTTTTTTTTTTCTGTAAGTAAAATTATTTTTTTTATTTATAATTGTAGTATTGTTTCTACAAATAAAAAGGGTATTCTGAAAAATAAAATCAAATTCGGAAGATTCAAGTGATACCCGTTTGGGTATAATAGGTTAGCCCTCAAACTTAAGATATTTGATTTTAAAAATCTTTTTTTTTTTAAATTTTTTTTATTGAAGACTAGTAGCTAAGTTAAAAATCAATCCACCTAATTGATTTTAATCTAACTCTTTCTTCTCGACTCTCGTCGGGTGACAAATCCAATTTTTTTTTTTTTTAAGTTAAAGAGAAAACCATATTTCCTTAAATTCTTAGTCACGGATTAGTATTAAATGGGTTTGGGTTTTATACTAATTAGATCAAGGAAATTGAAAACTAAAAAATTTCAAGTTTAAAATGATCAATTGTTGTTTTCTTTACATCCCATTATCTTGTTAAGATTTTAAGTATTTTTCTTGCTCAACATGCTTCATTAATAGTTGCTCTAAGTGATTTCAAATCATTGGCAATCAAATTGAATCTTTCAAAGACATCTTTCATTTGTTCTCCTTATTGAAACTCGAATTGCTCATATACTTGAGTTAGTATATCGATTATGGAGCTTTTAATTGATGTCGTTCCTTCATGTATCTTAGCAAGCTTATCCTAAATTTGTTTTGTCTTGCTTTTGAATTTGCTGAAAGCCTTTAAGTAGTCATCATCTTTTATGGGAGGATCATTAATAGTTTGATTTCCTCTTACAATTATGATACATGACTTATAATTTATTACTTGGATGAAAGTTTCCATCTTGCACTTCCATTGAGCATAGTTAGAAGTCAAAATAAGGAGCTTTGTTCATTTGCACAATAAGCATATGTTCATTCACACAATAAGCATATGTTCATTCATTCGATACAAAAGAAGCAATAGATTAGTTTAATCTTTTGTTTTGTTAACTAACTTAAATGCCAAATCAGGTATCAAAAAAGAGAATATGGCTATGCCTTAATTTAGACAGACTAAGCTTTGATACCAAATGTTGGTCATAGTGAACAATCAAGAAGAAGGGTTAAATTAATTGTTAGTATCATATTTTAATTCCTAATCCAATTTTACTTCTTGATGTTTAAGATGGACAGTGAAACACTAAACATGTTTTTACTTTCTAACAAATAAGAAATGTGACAAATTTAGATCAAAATTTGTACAAAAGCTTTTTAATCTTGTTTTTAATATGATCTTTAACTTAATTTTGATTTTACTTAAGATTCTTATCTTATCAAGCCTTAACTTTAGATTTTCAGTCTTAGTCTTTATATGCTTCTAATCAATTAATGTCGTGTAATCAATTAACCAATATAATTAAAGTATTGAAAAATAAATAGATAGGAAATGAGAAAATCAACTAATAGTGTGTAAGGGTTTTGCGTAGTGCATCAATCCACTTTTTAACATTGAGTGTTGAGGATCAAGTATTTCACACCCAAATATCCATTATTTGAAATAAATCAATATGTGGTATACAGTTCCTCAACTTTACCTTGCCTTACTATTTCATATCACAAAAGTAACATTAAGTCATAAAGTCCCCTTGCTCCTCTCAAATAATCTCCACTAAGTTTAATGAGTTAGTTGTTCTCTTCGACAATTACAGTACAGTTCTCTCACTTTAGCTCAAATATTTATTTCATAGTAGATTTCACACTTTATGTATTATACTTCCTAGAGACTTATGATCATGTAGAACTTGTTCCAAACTTTCTTACAAGTTGTTCAATTCTTTATATTCTATATCTTGCTCTCTTACTTAATTCTTGTTCTATTCATCTCTTTTAATAGATATTGTTCCAACATTCAAATGCTCTAAACTTAGCAATAACTGTTGATGTTGATATTGCCTTACAATCTTTGTGATTTTCTCTTCATTTTGTCACTTAAATATGCTTGGTGGTTTAGACATGTTTCATGATTCCTTCCTTCTATTGTTCTTTCTAGAAAGTGTATCTTTTGCTTTTCAATGCTTCAAGTTTTCTGCTTCTCATATATTGATAAAATATCTTATGGCTTCATTAGATATATTACTCAAATATATCTTGTCATTGGTGTTGGGTTTTTATGTGTAAAATGCTTTTTTCTTCATTCATGCTTTTAATAAGTCTTATGCTTCTATGTAACTTTCTAATTGTCATCTGTCTTTTGATCTTGATTGTTCTGTTTCTAATAAGTTTCTTGCTTCTCATTCCATTCTTTTTTCTCTTGTTTAGACTTCTCTTTTCTTCCTTCACTTGAAATATAATGTTGCTTTGGTTCTTGTGCTCTCGATAAATCTTCTTTTCTTGTTTTGATCGATAAACACTCTTGTCATGCTCTACTTAGTAACTGTTCTTGTCATTCTTTATCCATTTTGATCCTTATTCACATAGCTAGGTTCTAATCTTTGTTTTTTAGTTTTGATCTCGTTTCTTTTGGTTCACAAGCTATTATTTTCTTTTTTGATCTTTTTTATCTTTCAACGATATGTAAACATTCCTTGTGCACTCAATAACTTGATTAATAATTTAAATATATTTTGTTATCATCAAAATGCATTCATGTAGGTTATAATAATATGATAAAAAGTAAATGGCTCATAAATGGGAGCTAGCTTTAATGGATTTCCAAACTGAATACCTTTTCTTTATGGAAGGGGTGTTATAAACCTTACCATCCCTAAACGAGCACAATTGGGACCATTCATAACTCTTTAAAAATTATTGCACATTAAACTTTAGAAACCAATCTTTTTGTTGAAATTAAATCTTTCTATAACCCATAGATCTTCTTATGTCACATGGCTATGTTGTCCTATTCTTGGTAAATAATTGTGACAGAAATAGAAATGGAGAACTCGATAAGCTAAAGGCGATCTTTTTTCTCTTAAAGCCTTTTTTGTCTTTCAACGACTGTCAGTGCCCTTAAAGTTGAATGCAGCTTCATAATCATAAATAAGATGAGAATCAGTTATAAAGGCATCTTGATGCATTTTCGAGGTTTGAACACATGAAGGGCACACTATAATAGGGAATTTGAACTATAACAAAGAAAAGCTTAGCAACTCGTGAGCCACTTACGTGGATATGACACACCATGCAAATCTTATATGGCCTAATTTACCACTTGATATTATGCATGAATGACGAACTAAGGTCATTTGGCACTATTTCTTGCTAAAGAGAATAGATAAGAGTTAAGGAAGAGAAAGGAGATTTCGTTGGGAAATGTTAGTGTATTTGATACTTAAAGATGATTTTGGCTTACAAATGAGGCTTATATAATTGACCTCTAAAGCTTACAAAGTTAGGAAAGACAAAAGGGTATATTACAAATAATATACAATGAGATTCCTAGTACATTATTAAAAAGGGGTAAAATGGACAATGCAATCTGCAAAATATAATCATAAGATCTTACATTAAGGATACATATTAGTTAGGTCTTAGCAAATTTGACAAAAGAACATAAGAATGTGTAGCTGGCTCTTAAGGAGGATAGAGACCTCAGCACTTAAGTAGGTCGATACTTAAGATAGTCAGCTCAATAGGAAACAAGTAGAGCATTAGACATTTAGCTAACATGATCTGGATTAGGTTGGGAGGATGGATAGGTCAACTCAGTACTTGGTAATCTTGAACTTAAGTCATTTAACAATTTTGGTACTGCTCATCTATTTGGAGATAGATCAATAGATGTCCTAACTGCGACTAATGCTCGACATTTAGGTAGGTTTGGTGTTGATGGAATCTTTATCCTTAAGAGGTTCTTGAGCTAAAATATGCCAGGCTAATCCTTGCAATACCTTAGCTCAGCTTCTAGTAATGAGATCATGGCATTAATTCCTATCATCTTCCTTAGGGTCTGGAGGAATTGATCTCAAATCTATAGAGTTTTCTTTCTCTATAAGTTCTTCTTAAGGCCTTCCTTCCTCTGCTACCGGTTGGTAGGGAATTGCATTAGGTACATTGAAAGTTAGAAAGAAATTTTAGTCCTTGGGTAACTCGATTTGGTAAGCATTGTAGTTGATTTTCTTTAACACCTTAAATGGTCCATTAACTCAGTTGCTTGGCTAAGGTAAATCCATACTAGGTTGCTTGGATTGAAAGAGATAGCTTAGTGGCCTTAGCTTTCAATTTGATGTTGCCTTTCATTGAACTTAGAGATTTACTTAGTTACTTATTGATGTAACTTATATATGTCTTGGGCTTAATCATCTCTTAATTAACTCTCTTCAAGAGCTATTAGGGTACTGACTAAGTCAATTGCAATGGTTGCATTAAGGCTATAGATGACCTCAAAGATGTCTCCCTTATTATACTGTAAACAATTCAATTATAGGCAAACTCCATAATTGGTAAGCAAAAGTCCCAATCCCTTAAGTTCTTGCCCATAACAACTTGGAGTAGTATGCCAAGGGTCCTATTCACCACCTTAGTTTGACCATAAGTTCGAGGGTTGCTACCAGAGTTGAAAACAAGTGTTATGCCAAGCCTTCTCCATAATGTCTTCCAAAAGTAGCTTAAGAACTTTGTATCCTGATTTGAAATGATAGATCTTAGAACTCCATGTAGTTAGACCACTTCTTATAAAAACAAATCAACTATATATAAAGCATCATTAATTTGGTGGCATGATATGAAGTGTGCCATTTTGCTAAAATGATCCACAACTATAAGGATCAAATCCTATCCTCGAGATGTCACAAGCAACCCTAAGATAAAGTCTATGCTGAGCTTAGGCCATGGTAAGGTCAGCATCAATAGGGACATATACTCTCCATGAACTCCCTTCTTGAAAATCTCACAATTGCTGACAACCTTATGGACATCCTTTTCTATTTTTTGCTAATGGAAATTTACCTTGAGAAGGTCGGCAGTTTTAATTTTGCTGAAGTATCTAGATAAGCCTCTACTAAAAGCTTCCCAAACTAATGGCTTACGAGTGGAACAACTTGAAATGGACAACTTCCTATCCTTAAATAGGTATCCATCCTTTATATAACATCTACCAATTGCGACTCCTTACATTTCCTAACAATAGGACCAAAACGAAGATCTTGAGTATACTATTCGATAAAAGGGAAAAACCAAGTAACTTGGTTTATAGTATGGTGAGTAGAGTTTGCCAACAAGAAAGGGCATTTGTCACCACATTGGTATTACCTTTCTTATGTTAGATGACATAGGAGAAACCTTCCACAAACTTAAGCCACTTTGCTTGCCTCTTCAAAAGCTTGTTATAACTTTTGAGATGTTTCAAGGACTTATGGTCCGTATAGATGATAAACTTTCGAGGTAACAAGCAGTTTTGCCACATGATTAGAGCTCAATAAAGAGAATATATCTCCTTCTCATACATAGAATAGTTTAGGGTGGTACCATTTTGGTCTCACTGTAATAGGCAACAGGTCGGCACTCTTGCATTAATACAGCTCCGATACTAATACCTAAAGCATTACACTATAGTTCAAAGGCTTCTCAAAGTTGGGTAAGGCTAAGACTAGGGTAGTTGTTAACTCTTCCTTGATCTTTTTGCAGGTCTTATCAATTTGCATGGTCCATTGGAACTTATCACCATTCTTTATAACCTCAATTAAGGGGGCCATGATAGTGCTAAAGTTCTTGATGAATCGCTTATAAAATGAAGCAAGTATATGAAAAATTTTAACCTCAATAATGTTCTTCAGATTTGGCCACTCCAAGACAGCTTAGATTTTTTCCTCATCAACTTAAATTCCGTCACTAGACATTACATATCTCAAGAAGACAACTTTGTGTTAGCAAAATGTATACTTTTTCAAATTTAAGAACAATTTCTCAACACAAAATATGTCAAAAATGGCTTAGAGATGTTCAACATGGTTTGCTAGGTTGGCATTATAGACTAAGAGATCATCAAAGTACACTAGCGTACATTTTCCCATCAAAGGTTGCATCATAAGGTTCATTAGCGTTATGAACGTCCTCAATGCATTGGTTAGCCCAAAAGGCATGATTAACCACTTGTAGAGGCTATGTTGTGTCTTGAATATAATCTTCAACTCATCTTTAGGTCTCATATGAATTTGATGATAGCCATTCTTTAAGTTAATCTTAGAAAATATTCTAGCACCATTGAACTCATCCAACATGTTACCAAGCCCAGGTATGAGGTACTTGTACTTTACAATGATGTGATTAATAGCTCAACTATCAATGCACATACGCCATAAACCATTCGTCTTAAGTATGGTAGGGTAGGCAAGGCATATGGGCTCATACTCTCCCTTACATATCTTCGCTTAATGAATTTGTCCACTTGTCTCTTTAACTTAACAGCCTATCTCAGATTCATATTATTTGCAGGTCGATTCAATAGGGCAACATTAGGTTATAGGTAAATGCAATTTTAATCTCGCGAATTGAGGGTAGACCCTTAGGTAGTTCCTTAAGAAATAGGTCAAAGAACTCATCAATCAACCACTTAACCTCTTTTGGTATAGTGCCTAGGTGTTGAAGTTCCACAGTTTATAGATCAATGAAAACATAAGCTTATTGGCCTTCTCTATAGTGTATAATTCTTTTTGAGATAATACTGAAGCCTTCTTTTCGATAGCTCGAGTGACTTGATTCTATATCTTATTCACTTAGTTAAGAGTCATCAACTATAACACAATCTTCTTCTCACCCTTAATGAGGGCATAAGTGTTCTTATACCCATCATGCATGATACGATGGCTAAACAACTACGATCTTCCTAATAACAATTGTAAAGTTTGCATAGGGGCGACTTCATAGACCACCTCGTTCTTATATAAGTTCCCAACACAAAACGATACAATAAATTGCTTGATAATGTATAGAATACCCTTATCATGTAACCAATGTAGCTGTAAGGGCAGGGTTGCTTGGAGGTCAGCAAACCTAACCTCTATACTAGCAATTGAGCAATAACATTAGTACAATTTCCTCCATATACTATAATGGTGCACAACTAACCTTTAATTGTACACTTAGTATGGAATAGGTTCTCCCTTTGATCTTCTTCTAAGCTTGGTATAAACTATAAAGTTCAATATGCTTTGTAGCATCAAGGCCATAACTTTGCCCTAATTGGCATATACATTTATTTCTTCCTTAAACCCATCAACTATTCTAACCTCCTTCTCATCCTTTATAGGCTCACTTTCGCCAGTATTGTCCATGTTATCACCATGCATTACCATAACACATTGATTAGGGCATTAGGCATCCATGTGTCGCATTAGGTAACCATACGTCCATAACTTGAGCACTCAAAGCACTTTATCTTGCTAGTTTTGCGTCTAGAGGACTATCCTTTCTTAAACTTTCCTTCAACGAGTTTATCAATGGGGTTAGCCCTTCAAATTACCTTGACATTCAACAGGTCAACCATGCGACTCTTCTTCCTTTGCTAGCCTTTGGTGCTTAGACTGAATAGTTCGATTAGGTGGCATAACTCGATTTAAACTAGGTTAGAATGGAGTATTTCGTCTTTGTTTTTCAACCCTTTAGGCAATCTTGATGGCCTCTTCAAAGGTGTAAAATCTTTGAACTTCCACAATATTATAGAGCTCGTATTTGAGTCTAAAAATGAATCTCGAAACACTACGAGCTTTTAGCTTATCAACATCAACTCGGATCATTAGCATTTAGAACTCTTTAACATAGTCATCTATAGATTAGTTTCCTTGACAAAGTTCTTGTAGCTTTGCAAAATTATATCGCAAATATGACTTAGGAATAAACCTACCTCTCAATAACCATGTCATGTTTTCTTAAGTCTAAACACCACGTCAATCATCCCTTTTCATAGCTGTGAGGAGATTCTTCCACCATATGGCGACATAACCAAAGAATTCAAGGGTAGCAAGATGGACCTTGACATCCTCGATATATTGATAACAAGCAAACACTTCCTCAACCTTTTCTTCCCACTTAAGATACTCATTTGCATCACTACTCTTAGAAAAGGTTAGGATTTAGACTTTGACATTGTCAAGCCCTTGGAGAGCTCAACATCCTCACTCTTCAGCTTCAAAATGCTCCTTATCATCTTCATCTACCTCCTCAATTTTATCCAAGGAAAGTCTTCGCCTAATAGGTATGTCCACTCCTCCAATTCAAACATTTCAAGCTGGGTGATAAGGTTAACCAATGTGGCCATAACATTGGTTATGTATGCCATCAATCCACTATTGTTTTGATCATCTCTAGGAGGTTGTCTATTGTCTCCCATGGCAGTAACCAAACTTTCCACTAGAATGGTGAGTCTCTAACCTTAGTATATAACTTCCCTATTGACCTTGGCCTTGAGCTCCACTCTTGTTATCTCTAATAGCACCTCTATCACTTGAATCCAACATCGTTACTCATTGAAACCACTTCCTCCATTGGAATAAATTTCAAAACCTTGAATTACTTCCAAAAACCACTACTAACAATTGTACCATGCCAACACTCCAACAAGCACTATACTCACGATAGAGAAACCTACGTACTTTGTTTCGAATGTTGAAAATAAGGTATAATGGAGCACCTAGAATTGCCACTTCACATAACCTATAAACTAACACACAATGCCTACAACTTAATCCATGATAGCTTATAATCACAGGAATCACTACAACTTCTCAAGCATAAGTCTAATACTTACAAAATTATAGCAGCTACAAAAGAATATAGCATCTATTAACAGCATACACATTGAAGAATTTCACTCGCACTTAATGTACTTATCTAGCAAAAACCATCTTCTAATACCAATTGATGAATTGCCGACCATCGGTCCCATTACTCGAGCATGGCTCCAAGGCCTCCAATCCCTCACCTGAATAATCCTCTCTCAACAACCTGCTGATGACGAGAAACTTTACACCGAAGGAAGGTGGCTGAACTCCTTGAGCTCCTTACATTGTTATACATTGATCTATACTCTCGGTTGTGATGATGTCGACCATTCCCTTATTAAAAACCTTATGCCAAGTAATTCGACTAACTACTACTAAGAGTTTCATGTTAAGTGACTAGAGACTCAGTTATTGATTGAGTAGTTTTCTCTTGGCCTGTTACCATTTATCTTGTCACTTTCTTCTCATTTCAGCCCCTTTATTGCTACAACATCTTGATCCCTCTCGCCTGCTGTGTTCAGAAAATCTTCGTACAAGACCAATGTTGCATTGCCACCTTCCACCTCATCTGACATTGTACTACATTTTCATTTTTGTCTTTTGTCCTTTTTATCCTTTTTCGTATGTACTAAGAATCTTCCTTTTTGTATATACTTTCTTATAATTTCCTTATTTGTAATGTTGTACTGGGGACTTACTATAAATAATCCCTTTCCCTTGTAAGTTGTAAATAACTTGACAATTAGACATTAAATATTTTATTCTTGAGAGACATCCTTCTCTAAGTTCATTTTCTTTCATACAATCTTATCTAATCTTACCGAGTAGCTCAGGATTAGTGGCGAGTAAACCTTAACATCAACTTGTGCATCATATCAAGTAAGGTGTCAAGTTATGTTATGTTCATTGGTGAGTCATATCCTTCGAGTAGCTTTACATCAGCTACTCTAGTTCATCTGTGGACCATTTCTTTTTATTTTCTTCATTATTTTAGAGGACCCATTTTGTTTAGATTTGCTACAACAATTCCCAGTGATAACTAAGCTCCTAGACACCATAACAATTCCTAACGATAACTAAGCTCTTAGGCACACCATATAACCTTGGTATTAGAGCTTAAGGTTAAGACCAAGAACTATGGAGTGATAGTCAGTCATTGGTCAAGTTACTTATGTGTGTATTGAAGGCATCTGTGTGAAGTGTATTTATTGAAGCTTTGTGTTGAGAATGTTAAATCCTAGTATATAGGGAGAGATTAATGATGCCGAGAGTGATGCTCATGGTCATAGTTGAGTTACCCAACAATCACTACGTACTAACCTAGCTATCTCAATAAACAATGTCTTAAAGAATGGATTACGTGAGAGAGTTACTAAGTTGGGCTGAGAGATGAGAGATAGGCTAAGAAGGCAAATGAATGAGTGAGGTCCTGAAGCCTTTGCAATGAACTAGACACCATCTTGACATGCCGACAAAGTCGGGAGAAGAAGATTAGAGTTAGACGAAGTGGAAGAGTATGAAGAAGAAGAAGATGGGTATATTGGGATTGATGAGTGTAAGTTTAGGGTGCCAAGAAGTGCTGAACATCTTAAAGTACAGATTTCGAGCTTCAATGGGTTTGGTATTACTGATGACAACCTAGATTGGGAAGAGAATATTGAAAAGATATTTGACTGCTATGATTATAAAGATATTGTCTGCATTTAAGTGGCCGTGTTGGAATTTTCTGGGTATGCGGCAATGTAGTGGAAGAAACTATACAATGTTTGCCTAAGGGCCCGATGTGAATTCTGAACATGGAGCGAGATGAAGAGAGTTTTGAAAAGTAGGTTTGTTCCTAAACACTATGAACAAGACACTTTCTAATGACTCCAAGGCTTGAGGTAAGGTAATAGATCCGTAGATGACTATGTTCGAGATTTTCAATTGCTCATGATACGATGCGATGTTCATGAACCTGAGACCTAAACTATAGAATGGTTCATCCTTAAACTATAGGCTAAGATTGGTAACATCATGGAACTCTAAAACTTCACAACTTTGGATGAAACCATCCGTATAGCCTAGAGAGTTGAAAGGTAACGGTGGAACCAGGTTAGCCAGATGTCGAGTAGCCGAATAGGAATGGCATGCTAAGCCAACCAAAGAATGATAGAGCATCAAATAGTTCTGAGTTAGAATGTTGAGGTTAGATGTCAAGCTGACCAGAAGAAGGCTACAGTAAGAGCAAGATCGAGGAGCCTAAGATCCGAAGAGATCTAGGTTAAAGTTTAGGAAGAAAAACCCAAGAAATCAAATGTTTTAAATGCCTTGGCTATGGATACGTAGCTAGTCAATGTCCAAACTGCTAGGTCATGACCATAAAGGGAGACAAGCCCTAGTTTGAAGTACAAAATGTGAGTGAAGGAGAGGAAGAAGTAGTAACTCATTAGATGCTGGAAAAATTTTAGGAAGACACTGATGCCGAGATACGCCTTAAGGGTGGAGCCAAGTATTACTTTATTGTTCGATGATCTCTTAGTGCTTTTGTGGCTAATGAAAATGAGCAAAGAGATAACCTCTTCCATATGAATTACTGGGTGAATGGTAAGCTATGTACTGTGATCATTAACAGAAGGAGCTGTACCAATGTCATTGCATAAAGGGTAGGTAAGGCCATGAAATTACCAACTCTCCACACCCCAAGCCGTACAAGATTCATTATTGAACGAGAAAGGAGGATTATACTTTATTGAGTAAGTTAGAGTACTGATTACCATTAGTGATATGTATAAGGATGAGGTACTATGTAATATCCTTCTTATGTATGCTTCTTACATATTACTCGGCCAATCGTAACTATTTGATTTGAGAGTGTTACATGATGGGTATAGAAACACCTACATGTTCTAAAAGGACAAGAAGAAAATTATATTAACACCTACGAGTCCTAAGGAAGTACAAGAAGCCTAAGGAAATGTTGCTAAATCTTTACTGCGAAAGTCTTTGGTGATTTCCCGAGCTCAGTTGCATAAGAAGTCAAGGCTAAGGACTATGTGCTCTTTTTAGTCAGGAGATTCTTAGAGGTTAAAAAAGTCGAGAACTTACCTGCCAAAGTGTAGCAGCTACTTCAATACTTTGTCGACCTATTCCTTAACGAGTTGCCGAAAGGCTTACCTCCCTTGAGAGGTATCAAGCATTACTTCAACCTCCAACTAGGGGTTGCCTTACCTAATTGACTCGCTTACAGGCTTAATCCAAAGCAGGTAGCTAAACTGAAGAAACAGGTGGATGAGTTGATGGATCATAGATATGTTTGTGAGAGCATGAGTCCTTTTGCCATACCCATTGTGCTCGTGTTGAAAAAGGATGGAACGTGGTGAATGTTCATTGATAGCTGAGCTATCAATAAGATCACTATCAAATACCGATACCCGATCCCACGACTTGATGATATGCTTGACGAGTTACATAGCGCCTGCATCTTTTCTAAGATTGATTTGAAAAGTAGCTACCACTGAATATGAATGAGACCTAAGGATGAATGGAAGATGACCTTTAAGACAAGGGATGATTTGATCGAATGGTTGGTGATGTCATTTAGTCTAACTAATGTGCTAAGCACATTTATGCGGCTGATGAATCATGCACTCAGATTGTTGTTTGGCAAATGCATTGTGGTATATTTTGATGATATTCTAGTCTACAGTGCCGACCTCTCATTCATGTCGAACATTTGAGATTGGTGTTTAACATACTCCATGCTAAGAAATTATTCAGTAACCTGAAGAAATGCGCATTCTATCAAAGCGAGGTTATATTCCTTAGATATGCCATTTCAAGGAGAGGAGTTCAAGTTAACGAGGGAAAAGTTAGAGCTATTAATGAGTGGCCTATGCCAACTAGTGCTACTAAAGTTAGGATCTTCCATGGTTTAGCCTCATTCTATCGAAGATTTATTCGAAACTTTAGTTCCATAATTGCGTTGTTAACTGAATTGGCCAAGAAGAACATTGAGTTTAGATGGACAGAAAAGGCTTAGAGGAGTTTGAAGACGCAAAGTCTAAGCTGATGTTTGCTCCAAAACTCACCCTGCTAGATTTCAAGAAAGTTATTGAAGTTGTATGTGATGCGTCTGGTGTTGGCATTAGTGCTATCCTTATGTAAGAGCGTTGACCCATCACTTACTTTAGTGAAAAATTCTGAGCTACTGCTTTAAATTACTCAGCCTACGATAAGGAGTTCTATGCCCTTATCCAAATACTCTAGAACTGGTAGCATTACCTATTACCGAGAAAGTTCATCTATCTGAATCATAAATCTTTCAAGCATCTTCAAGAGCAACATAAGCTTTTTCGGCATCACGCCAAGTGGGTCGAGTTCTTGGAGACCTTTTGCTATGTCATCAGGTATAAGAAGGGAAGTGCCAATACAATGGTTGATGCACTTTCTCGTTGTCATGCCCTCATCACAATGTTACAAGATAAGGTGCTTGGATTCGGTACTTTACCTAATCGATATGAGCATGACCCATATTTTGGACCTTTAGTAGCCATGTACAATACTAAAGGAGCTACGGAAGGGTCTTACTTAAGTGAGGGGTTCTTGATGAAGGGCAAGTAGATTTGTGTGTCGAGTAGTTCTACAAGGGAGCTACTCATTTGAGAAGCTCATGTCGGGGGTCTAGCCAGCCATTTTAGGGAAAAGAGGACGATTGAGATATTGAAGGAACATTTTTACTGGCCTAGGATGATGAAAGAAGTGTATCGAATACTTGAGAGGTGTGAGGTATGTAAATATGCAAAGGGGATGAGAGAGCTCTATGAAGAATATACACCCCTACCAATTCTAGAATGGCCATGGACCGATCTGATCATTGAATTCATGCTCGGTTTTCCCTACTCGCCAAAAAGAGATGACTCAATCATGGTAGTAGTCGATCGGTTCAGTAAGATGGGTTACTTTATTCCCTTCCACAAAACTAATGATGCTTTATTCATCGTTAACCTCTTTTTGCAAGAATCGTATGACTATATGGGGTGCCAAGGAGTATTGTATCCAACCATGATTCGATATTCATGAGCTTCTTTTGGAAGACCCTATGGAGGAAGCTCAACACTAAACTCCTATTCATTACCTCTTGTCACCCCCAGACAAATAGCTAAACTGAAGTAGTGAACAAATCCGTCGGTAACCTACTACGTACCACTGTTGGAAAGAACTCTCATGACTAAGATTTATGTCTGCCCATCATTGAATTTTCCTACAATTGCTCAACTCAGAGCTCAATTGGAATATCACCATTTGAGGTTGTTTATAAACTTAACCCAAACTTACCCTTAGATTTAATTAATAATGCAACTACACAAGGGGAAAGTCAATTCAACCTATAGCATGTTGAGGAGTTCCAAAGGTTACATCAGAAGATTGCTAAGCAATTGGCTAAAACTGTAGCCTGATAGAAGGAAGTGGGAAACCACAGAAGGAGACGAGTTATTTACACCCTTAGGGACCTTGTTTGGGTCTATCTTACCAAGGAATGCTTCCCTAGCAAAAGGACAAACAAACTATCTGCTAGAACGGATGGACCCTACAAGATCTCGAGGTGCATTAATGATAACTCCTATGAGATTGAGCTACCCAAAGGTTTCGACGTGTCTACCACATTCAATGTTGCCAATTTGACTCCTTATGTACCTGATGATGGAAAAGACCAAGATTTGAGATCAAATCTTCAGCAACCCTAGGGAATTGATGAATTGCCAACCATTAGCCCCATTACTCGTGTATGGCTCCGTGGCTTCCAATCTCTCATTCGAAGAATCCTTTCTCGGTCACCTGCTGATGATGAGAAACTTTACACTAAAGGAAGGTGGCTGAACTCCTTGAGCTCTCCGCATTATTACATGTTGATCTATACTCTCGATTGTGATGATGCCAAGCATCCCTTTACCAAAGACCTTATGTCGAGTAATCTGACCAATTGCTATTGAGAGCTTCTTGTCGAGTAACAAGAGACTCACTAATCGGTTGAGTAGTGTTCTCTCGGCTTGTTACCATTTCTCTCGTCACTCTCTTCTCATCTTAGTGGTGAGTGAACCTTGATATCAACTTATGAATCATATCAAGTAAGGTGTAAAGTTGTGTTGTGTTGTGTTCATTGGTAAGTCACATCCTTTGAGCAACTTCACGTCAGTTACTCTAGTTTGTCCATGGACCATTTCCTTCTATTTTCTTTGTTATTTCAGAGGACCCATTTTGTTCAGATTTGCTACGGTAAGTCTTAATGAAAACTAAGCTCTTAGGTACACTACCAATGAAGCTGATGTACCTTCGAGGTTAGGATACATGAAGGGCATACCACAACTGGGAATTTGAATAATAGCAAAGAAAAGCTTAGCAACCTGTGAGCTACTTAGGTGGATATAATACACCACACAAGTCCTATACAGCCTAATCTACCATTCAATATTATGCAAGAATGATAAATTAAGGTTACTTGCCACTATTCCTTACTAAAGAAAATAGACAAGAGCTAAGGAAGAGAAAGGAACTTCTCTTGAGAAATGTTACTGTATTCAATACTCAAGGATGATTTTGACTTAAAAGAAAATGAAGCTGATATACCTGGCCTCTAGATTTTGCTAAGTGGGAAAAGACAAAAGGGTAAATTACAAATAATATACAATAAGATTCTTAATATATTGTTAAAAAGGTGTAAAATGGACAATGGAATCTACGAAGGATAATCATGGGATCCTGCATCAAGGACATGTATCGATTGGAGGTTAATAGTCTTAACAATAGAATAAAAGAATGTGTGGTTTGCTCTTGAAGAGGATATAGACCTACATACTTAAGTAGCTTAGCACCTAAGATAGTCGGTTTAGCAAGAAATAAGAAGAGCATAGGAACATTCAATCAACCCAATCTAGATCAGGTTGGGAGGATTGATAGGTTAACTCATTACTTAGCATTCTTAAGATTAGGTCATTCAACAACTTCAATACTGTGGACTTGTTTGGAGCAAGTCGGTAGACATCCTAGCTACGACCAATGCTTAGCATTAGGTTGGTTAAAGTGTAAGAGGCCTTAGGTGCTAATGGAATCTTCATCCTTAGCAGGTTCTCAAGTTATAATGTGTTAAGCTAATCCTTGCAATCCCTGAATTCAACTTTTGGTCATGGGACAGTGACATTGATTCCTATTACATCCCCTCTAACACTCACTCTAACAACTCTACAAACATCTAAGGGGGCGATTTCGACTCTTTGTCCATACATATAAATATAATGACGATCTCATTCGTCATCTCTTAGATCTAATCTTATGCATATATACCCATTTCAATTAAGGTGATTAGTAAGATTACAATAGAATAGCATAATAATCTCATCGTTTACTTCATTAAGAATAGTATTGAATGCCAAAGTTTATTAACGAGAACACTAGGCATATATGAAATCCTAAGTCCATCAATTTACATCTATAAAGAATTGTTTATTAGGATCTATAGATAATTTCTGAAAAATCTCTTACCATTGAGCATGTTGATCCAAGGGAAAATGGTGTCTATTAAACTCAATGCATTATCTCTTATGTTGGTCGTAACTCAAGCATCTAGTTTGTGTACCTCATGTGCCTACTAAGGAAGCCATTGGAGAGTTAAAGTTTTAATAGTAGATTTAGGGATTTAGGTGATTTAAGGAAAGAGGTAGCATTTAGAAGGTGTTAAATGGTGGATTGGTAGAAGAAAATGGGGTTCTTGGTAAAGCAAAAGGCAAGTGGAGCATGGATGGTTTGACTACTCATGGGAGAGCTCTAAGCGCTTAAGAAAAGAGGAAGAAGAGAATGAAGAGGAAAGAGATAAGAAATACTATACTTATATTAGTAGGCATTTTAGATGCTAACTGCAATTTTTATTTTGTGATTGCAGAATAGTTAGCATCCGGATCCTAATTGACTGACATCCAATGCAAGTTGATTAATGCAACTAACTCCAACACAAATAGGCAATCCAAGTGAATTAAGTGAAATCATTAGTTCAAAAGGCCTTTTATATATCCATCATGTTTCCATTGATCAAAATAATTATTTAAAATCAAGATTTATGTTTAATTTAAATTAGGTTGCAAAATGACCACATTAATTACTTAATGACAATTCTTTTTTCATGTTAAGAATCAAGGTTCTAGAGACATTTAAAATGCATTATGTTTGCACATTTTCAAACCAAGCAAGATTCCAAAGCATCAAGAACTCACTTCAATGTACAAGCATCATTGAATTTCAGTGAATTAATAAGATTGACACTCAAGTTCTCAACGGACATTAGTTAACACTTATAGGTTCAATAGATGCCATAAGACTAGATTATACACCAAATTAAAACCATTATAAACCAACATTTGGAATAAGTTACAATGGCATCTTTAAGCTACAAGAAAGCGCAACCAAGTAATAAAAGTTAAAATTTCACAAAATTACTACTTACTGTTGATAGTCAGTTTTCATTCGCCAATCTTACTCGTCTATTTGGTTGCCGACAAGCCAGGTAATCCATATTCTCGATACCTTACCGAAAAATCCACATTCTCGGCACTACGCTAAGTACATAGATCCATTGCTAATTTGAATTCAAGTTCATGGTACAAACAATTATCACAGGCATGGTTATATTACATAACTACCTACTCTTCCTACATTTCAAGGAAGGTGTCTAATCAAGAAGCTTCCACGTATCTTGATAGTTTTTCTGATAACCACTCCTTTAGATATGACAATTTCCTATAAATACGAGAAAGAAAAAAAGGGACATCTAATAACCCTTAACCTCTTTACTTTACCTTTCTCATTCTTGCTTACTAACTTAGGCATCAAAGTGGCTGCACCAGACTAGCTTTAGTACTAAGCATTTTTCTTATCTTTGTAGGATATTTCCAATCCCCAAAATTTACCAACAACATTTGGCATCGTCTATTTTTTCCTAAACACACCCTATATGGCTAAGACTAGAATGACCAAGAGTACAGGTGCTGACACTTCTTCCCAACACCATGAAGGGGAGAGTCGGCAATAATGACAATCCAATTTATTTATTGGAGTTACTGAAAAAGCAAGTCAAGGTCATGACAGGACCTTCGACTCTTATTTTCAAAAAGAATGACAAAGGTAAGCAATTGTAGCAAGTGCACCATACAGGTCCCTTGCATGTCAGTACCCCTGCTGCATTAAGCAAGCAATTCCAAATCAAGAAGAGTCCCTTTGTTCCAGAGATTTTAGAGGAAGTGATACCTCAACACATCAAGTTGCTATAGTTTGAAACTTATGACGGAACAAAGGACCTCAAAGACCACTGGGAGTATTACCATACGTTGGCCAAGTTACATGGTTTGAGTGATGTAGTAGCCTGCCAAGCTTTTCCTTTAACCTTAAGGAATGCAACCAGCATATGGTTCAAACACTTAAAACCAAACACCATTTCTTGTTCCCATGAATCAGCAAAAGTGTTTCTTCAACACTTCCTTGTAAGCAAACTTCTTCTTAAGGATTTCTCAATCCTTAACACAATCAAACAAAAATCGGATGAGTCAATCAAAGACTAACTAAATAAGTTTATGGTCGAGGTGGTTAAAATCCCAGAATTGGATATGAGTATAGCTTTCAATGTCGTAATTGATGGAGTTAAGCCCCATAGAAACTTTTTCAAGTCTTTCACAAAGAACAAGCTGAAAAATTTCACTAAGTTCAAGGCTAAAGCCACCTTATACATTAGTTAGGAAGATAACATAAAGGCTCAGCAAGAGGCCAATCAGAATAGAGGAGATAGAAAAAATGACAAGAGAAAAAGTGCAAAGGATAAACTCGGCTCAGATGTTGATCAAAGTTCGAATGTTGAGAGCTAAGGATTCCAACATTTTCATCCTATACACCCGTCAATCGTCCAATGTCTGACATATTGATGGAGGTGCGTAGATAGAGAGGCTTCTGTAGTGATCGGAAAAAATAAAAGGAAATCCCTTGAGGAGAAATTCTAATGAGTACTGTGACTTTCACTGTGATAAAGGTCACAATACAGATGAGTGCATACAGCTCAAGAATGAGATTGAAGATGTGATTCAACGTAGGCATTTGGAAAAGTTCCTAGCACATGATGCTGAAAATATCGAGAGACTATCCTAAAGGAAATGTGAGGAATAAGAGAATGACACTTAGCTAATTGTAGCTAGGAGAGATACAAGGGATGCAAATCCCTATAAAGCACCCAATGAAGTGGTCAATACCATTGTCGATGGACCTAATATAGGCTAGTCAAGCTCTTTGAGTTTGACAAACGCCAAAATTTACGTTTACAACATCCAAGGCAAGAAGGGCAGGATCGATAACATGATTTCTTTCACGGAGGATGACTTTGAAGGCATCCAAAAACCGCATGATGAGCACTAGTTATCAATGCATGAGTCACAAACTCCAAAGTCAAGAAGATTCTTGTTGACACAAGAAGTTTGGCTAATATCATTTTTCAACATGCATTTGACCAAATGAGACCCAAGATCAAGGCACAACTAAAATCTTACAAGTCTGATCTGTATGCCTTTAACAACTAACCAGTTCAAGTAGCTGGAGTAATTTCTTTGTCGATATAGATCGGCGATGACGAGCATGTCATAGAGGATAAAGTGGACTTCTTTGTCGTCAAATGTTGGTCCCCTGCAACATGATAATGGGACAGCCGTATTAGCATTTATTAAGCATTGTCCCTTTAGTAGCACATCTTAATGCCAAGTTCCATACTCCTACGGGAGTTAGTGTATGCAAAGGGGATCAACAATTGGTAAGGTCCTTGTTTATGAAGGCCTTAAGATGAGAAGAGGTATTTTAGGTAAAAACCTATTCGGAAGGGAAGTCGATCGGCATAAAGAATGCTGCGAGTAATACTGAGGAAATTTTATTGGCAGATGCCCCTAGGAAAATAGCAAGGATAAGGAAACCCTTGTTAACAAATATTCATTAAGGTTTGATTAACTTC
Source organism: Lumnitzera racemosa (assembly GCA_024138005.1). Lineage (NCBI taxonomy): Eukaryota > Viridiplantae > Streptophyta > Magnoliopsida > Myrtales > Combretaceae > Lumnitzera > Lumnitzera racemosa. The sequence continues at coordinate 59,634,239 of JAMXBC010000007.1, forward strand.
TTGTATACCAATGTTGACGTGTTTGCATGGTACCCTTCAAACATACCAGGTATCCCAAGAGAAGTTATGGTACACAAGCTCTAAATTGATCTAAGTGTGAAGGTAGTGTAACAAAAGAAAAGGCGTTTTGGACAAGCAACAATAGAGGAAGAAGTCTAGAAGTTATTGAGGGCTAAATTCATCTGAGAAGAACCTTATCCGACTTGGCTAGCTAATTGTGTGCTAGTTAAGAAGTCTAATGACAAGTGGTGAATGTGCATAGACATAATGGATCTCAACAAAACCTATCCCAAGAATTGTTTCCCATTGCTAAAAATTGATCAGATGGAGCAACTGATGGATACGCATTACTTTCTTTTATGGATACTTTCTCTGGTTACGACCAAATCAAGATGGACAAGGAGGATGAAGTTCATACATCTTTTGTTACCAATTTTGGAACGTATTGTTACACAGTAATGCCCTTTAGGCTAAAAAACACCGGTATAACCTACTAGAGAGTTGTTACCAAGATGTTCAAACCCCAAATTCACAAAAATGTCAAAATATATGTTGATGACATGATTGTGAAGAGTGTGAAGGAGGATTGGCATCTTACCGACCTTAAGGAGACATTTACCACATTGAAGAGATATAGCATGAAACTCAACCCATAGAAATGTGTCTTCGATACAAAATCAGGAAAATTTTTAGGATACATGGTTACTCGACGTGGCATTGAGGCCAACTTGGGAAAGATTGAGGTGATAAAGAATATGAAATCCCCTCGTACGATCAAGGAAGTGTAGGAACTTACTGGATATATAGCCACCCTCAATAGATTTATGTTGAGAAGTGCTGATAAGTACACATAATTCTTTAAAATCTAAAAGAATTCAAATGGTCCAATGATTGCAAAAGAGCTTTTAGTGATCTCAAAGAATTCCTTACATTACTACCAATACTTTCGACACCTGTTTCAATTGCTGAGTCATGTGCTTGCAACTAGGTTATGTAAACTAACCAACCCTTAGCCCTTCACCTAGTGGGGGCTAGATATTCTCAGACCCTTTCCTAAGTTTACTGCCTAGCGGCAATTTGTCATTGTTGCTGTAGATTACTTTACCAAATGGGTAGAAGCTGAGGTAGTGGCAAAGATCATCGAGCAAAAAGTGGAAGCATTCATTTTCAGTTCCATCATATCAAGATTCTGAGTTCCTTACATAACAATAACGGATAACGGCCCGCAGTTTGACAACAATAAGTTCCAAGCATTTTGCGAGAAGTATGACATTCGCCTCAATTATACGTTTGTAGCACACCTTTAGATGAATGGACAAGTTGAATTTGTAAACAAGATAATTTTGTACGGCCTAAGATAGAAAGTAGATCAAGTCAAAAGCAAATGGGCTATGAACAAACAAATATTTTATGGGAGGTACCGAACTACCTACAGAATTGCGACTAGGGAGACGCCCTTCAGGTTAATATAAGGCACAGAAGCCATCTTACCAATTGAGTTGGATTTGCCTAATTTGCGGACGTAAAATTTTGACGTTATGGTTAATTAAGTTGGATTAATAGCGAATTTGAACACCATTGATGAAACCTGAGATATTGTAAGAGCTAAGGTCACGGCATACCAGCGTAGCAATAAGGTATTACAATCAAAAAATGAAGCACAAGGTTTTTCAATTTGGAGATTTAGTTTACTAAAAGATGGAAGCTAGGCGCAAATTGGGAGGATCTTGTCAATATCCAGGAATTTGTTAGCAAGGAGGCTTATCGACTAAAAAGGTTAGACAAATTTATCATCCCTTGAGCATGGAATGCTAAGAATTTGAAATTATATTTCAATTGATTTAGTCGAATGATATTCATCTCCATTTGTTTATAAGGCGGCAGCCTTCTTGTTTGTAAGACTACAGTACTTTTTTATAAGAATTATGTTTCAAGTCTTATAATGTTGTTCTTTTTATCATTACTGAGTTAATGAGTTCTAAGTTGTATGGCAAATAAACTAACCTAAGTTCTAGCTTATCGTGGTTAACAAATTTCATAAATTAATCTTACAGCTAAGTAATGCGGCTAGTCCATGCCTCAAATGGCTAACGGATAATGTCTATAAAGAGGCATGAATTGGACGTGTGAAATAAAACATGCTAAGAAACAACGAGGTGTGTAAAATAAAATATGTTAAGAAATACTTAGCATATGATATAAAACATGCTGTAGACACCTAATTTTTGCCCATAATTTTTATTTTTACAAAAAAAGGGTCCTAATTCAAAAAAGAGATAAAAATAATAAAAGATATTAACAAATAATGAAAATACCAAAAAAATAAGAAAAGGAAAAGTTATAAAAATTTCGTAGATTTTTAGGAAGTAATTAGTTTTAGTGTTAGTTTTAATTTTAGTTTAGTTAAAAATTTTATTTTAAGGATTCAGATAGTTTAAATATAATTTATTAATAATGAATATTAAGAAACAGGATAACGGCCTAACGGATAAGCAGCGGAGTATTTGAGTGGGTTTAATTAGAGGTCACGGGTTTGAGTCTCAGTAGGCACCAATGTCTTTATTTTTCTAACTTTGCAGAAGTGAGACGAAAATCGGATTCATATCTAATCGAATCATATGAGTTTAGACTTTGTAAAAGAAGAAAAAACCACAATGGGGAAAATTCAAAAAATCTCTTAATCCAAAAATCTGCAATCTCCAATTCACTGACCAAAATCCAACAACTTACCATTACACTTCAATTTCCTATTTGAATTCAACATCCCTTAATTTCCTTAGTAAAAGCCAATTTCAATCCTCTTAACGCCACAATCCAATTCCGACCACTTCACGTTCACACCTGACTGAAGATTAACATATCAACTCCATCGCCGAACCAATGATCCACACTAACTGAAGCCGAAGTCCACGTGATCACCAAGATCCAACAATTCATTCTCACCGAAGTCCCCTGACGCTGAACCCTTAATTTAAGCATTGACCAAACACTGTCCCACGTTGCCACACCAACAAAGCTTCGCAACAATTGATCATAATAGCAGCTTGTACGAATACACATCTAACCCACCTCTCCTTGACGATCAACAGCCCTTACACACAGAAGCAACAACATATGTCCTGACACCAACGTACGACAACTACAACCGAACACAACAACAATGACCCATCCTCAAGCCACGCCATTCTCTATCCTGATCACGTACGCTGCTCCACACACCATATACCAAATTGTCGTTCAAGCTGTTTTTCTTCCAATAGAACAATAATTAGGAGGCTGAAATTCATCTATGCACAGCAATAAACCAGGCCAATCCCCGCAGCAACACACATTCCAGAATAGGATTTATTGTAGATCGCCGACAACAACACTTACAGCACTCCACAGCAGAACTCCGACACATCCTCAGCAACGCAACACTGTCCACTACAGCCCTTACCGTCTACTGCAGCAATCAACATCAACACGACGACTGGTCTTCAACGTCGGCAGTAGTCCAACGCAACGGTACTGAACAAACAATTCAAGTTTGGTTTCTTTATTATTATTATTATTATTATTATTATTATTATTATTATTATTATTATTATACTATATTAGTATTTTATCATGTCCTTAGTTATTTAGCATTATATATACATGTATGTTTGTGTGTATATGCTAGTATAGGGTATTTATTTTAATATTAGTTTTCTCTATTATATAGATTAGATAATGATTTAAGTGAATTGTTATTTAATAATAGTTATATGAGTATAAATGTATATATGTATTACTTTAGGGGTCATTAAGATTATTTTTTCTTTTACACATTATTATATTTTCTTAGTTAACATAATATATCATATGACTTTAGGAATTTTGGTATTAGTTCTTATATAAAGTGTATTATATGGAATTATTTTATTTTGGTAGATAGTTATATATATTAGTTTAGTGGTTGTTAAAATTAATTATCTTTTTAGATTTGGTTTTACTTAAGGATTTATCATATAGAAATTGTTTTTCTTTAAATAAAAAATTAATAAAAGGATTTTTTTAAAAATAGGATTTTTAGAGCTTTTTTTTTAAATAACAATACTCAGGAGTTAGGACCCTTTAGGTTTAAAAAAAAAATAGACTGAATAAATTAAAACGTAAATTTGGACGGATTTCAAAATTAAAATAAATCAACACATTAAAGATTTTTTTGAAAGAACTACAATCGTCTGATCCCGGCTAGCGGGTACGTAGGCACTTTTGAGGCGACGATAAAATATGTAGAAACTTAGGTTTTTTTTCTTTTGATTTTATTTATTTTCTTATTTTTAAATATTGTAATTAGAAAAATTATCCTAATTTCGGTAATAAATAGTGGTAACCATTAGAGTTTAATAGGTTAACCCCTGAATTCGGAACCCTCTGGTTCTTTATTAAATTAGAAATCAAAGACCGGTAACTAAATCGTAACAAATCCACCCAATTATTTAAGGTTTTTTTTTTCCCAACTTCGGTCGGGTGGCGACTCCAAAAAATTTTTTCAATAAAAAACCGGAATTTCTCAATTTTTTTAGTCGAGGATCAATATTAAATGGGTTAGGGTTTAGTATTAATCAAGAAATGAGAAATCAATTTTAAACAAAAACCGAAAAATCAGACTCGACAGATTGGCGGCTCCACTAGGGACGCTAGAGGGCTAGCCACTAGAAGTTGCTGAAAATAGGATTATTTTTCAAAAAAAAAAGATGAAATAATAAAAAAGAACTTAGGTATGTTGTTTGATGTATTTGTTTATTTTATTTACTTGTGTTTTTACTAACATTTTTTTTATCTGCAGCAGTTTATTTAAGGGGGAATTTTATGGTTTTTCTTGTTTTTTTACTTTTATTTATTTTATTTTCTTTTCTTTCCTGCATCATAAACACATGTTAGACACGGTCAGAACCAGGCCGTCTTAGGACCTTAGGAGGGGGGCCATTGTGTAAGCTTCAGATGTTGTGGTGTAACTACCTTCCGGGGCCGATCAAGCTACCCCACTCAAGTTCAAATACGACCACAGAATCATTGCTTTAAAAAAAAAAAAACATAGTGGTTATAGAACTTGAAGACCTTTAGAGCCCACCCTTTACATTACATGAAAACTTTTTATAAAACCACAAGGACCTATGAGGTGGCAAACCTACAGTGATAAAAGTAGTTGTGAAGTTGTGATTGTAATTATGATCTTCCCTTGTAAATAATTTGTAATATTATGTTTATGTAAAGTTTAGAATGCATTGTAATTATAATTTTAATTTTGATTAGTCATGGCTGGACCAAGTCAAGGGCCTTTTGAAGACATTTATGTCCACCTACCGCATTGGCCACAGAACCTACTTCACACATGGTTTCGACTCTTCAACCTAAATAAATAGGAGTTTATTAAGAATAAGATTGGGCTCATCTTCTCTCTACAGAGGATCCCTGTGAACATCACTCTAGTTCGAGCCTTAATCCACCTTTGGGAGCCCGAATACACCAGTTTCCGTATGGGCCTACATCAACTAAGCTCAACTGCAGAAGAATACTCCCAATTGTTATGGGTTCCTGCAATCATGGATGATATTTATGTCCCAGACTTGGAAGCTGCAGCACCAAAGATCTTCAGCGAGTTGTTGGGAATCAGAAAAACTGAAATAAACCAGGTTCTAAATCAAGGAAAGACCATTCGATTAGAGAATGTCATGGACTGGTTTTCTACTGAATTGAAGCACAGAGAAAAGCGTGAGGTTTTTTATGTAAATTTAGAAGCGTGGCACCAGTACCGGGTCAACGCTTTTATACTGGTAGTCTTCAATACCATCCTGTTCCCTGATGAAAGACGTCGAGTCCATTTCAGAATTGCAGAACTCGTAACCCAATTCCTTGAAGGGAAATCATATATCCCAGCCCTTCTGGCCGAGCAGATCCGGTCACTAAGCCATCTCAAGAAAAAGAAACGGGGAGATCTGAAAACTAACATGGTCCTACTAGTGGTCTGATTCGTTAGCCATATGAGAAGTTACCAGCTTGATTTTAATCGGGCCGAGTTTACTCAGCAATATGATCTCATCAAATCTTTTGGAGAAAGAATCGAGCTGCCAGAAAATATAGCTAGCCGCTACTGGGTCCAATACTTTCAGAGTATGAAAGCGGAAGAATTGTTGTAGACACCCAGGTGGTTTGCAAGCAGGGAATGATAAGAGGATGTGGAGACTTTAAAGCAGTTCCTCTGATCGGCTTCAACCTCTGCACCGCATTCGTTCCAGCCAATAGAATCATTGAGGACATGATCCCTAGACCATCATTAGAAGCTGCTTCGCTGGACTTCCTTAACCCTGGTATGATGATGGTTGATAAAACAACCAAGCTTCAAAGCATCCGAGCTCTTTGGTGTACGAGAAAGACTACCCCTACCACTAGAGGGATAACAGCCAGGAGTTAGACAACCAAAGGATTTCTTTATCACCAGCTAAAAGGGCTGAAAGATATTGAAGACAATGAAGAAAAAAAAAAGAAGTTTAAGCTGAACCAGAGAGGACGAGTAAAAGAGAGTAGGAGTTGGAAAGCCGTTGCAAGGAGTACCATCGGAAGATAAAGGCACTGCAAGCACAACTGAAGAGGACCAAGGGCAAAGAAGAGCAAGCTCCCATGATCCGAAAGAAGAAGAGGACGCAGGATAAGCTTACTAGTCATTAGGAGATTAAATTTTAGATTTTAAGTTTTTATGTTTTCATTAGAATTCATTTTTATGAACAGAATAAGAGGTGTAAAGCTTCACAATTGCAAAAATTAATAAAAGTTAGTTAGGTTTTGCCACATCAAAGGTTCCCCCCCCCCCCCCCTCCCCTTCTTCTTGATTTTTCATTGCACTAGTGTGACATGCACTTTGTGTTTGTACAATTAACAACCTTTTTTTTAGCAAAATATAATATATAGTAACCCTTTGTTGAGTTATTCAAATCAACTAGGTAAAATTTCAATATAGCTTCCAAACGTCAAGTCTTTCAAAGAAGTCCGATTAGAACACGTTTCCAGTCTAGGATAGTCACTACTCAAGGAAATAATGGAGACCCTGAGATCAATGATCCCTCTGAGCTGAGGTTTCGTTCCATAGAAAGGACTATGGAGAAGATGGCAGAACAAATGAGCTTTCTAGCAAACAGCATTTCTTTGCTACGAGCTACAGTGTCGGCTAATGAAGAGGGTTCCAAAACCCGTTATGGGAAGAATACACAAGCTCCTGAGGTAGAACACGAATATCAAAAAGACCCATTCGAGTCGGAAGGAGTTTACCTGAAAGACAACCCGACCTTCGAACCTGACACATATGCGGCCCCGAGACCTGTCGACCATGGGCCAAACACGGACAGCTTGAAAGAACTGGAAAAGAAATTGACACAACAGATCACTAAGAAGATGAAGGCATTCGTAGGGTGTGATGGATTTGAACAGGCGAGGATCACAGAGTTTTCTACGTATTGTAAGCCCTAAAGCCAGGCCAAGTAACCGTATGATTGAACTTAGAACCCAAGGTTTAGGGCGATCGGTTAAAGGATCCGATCAAACCCAAATTATAAACTATTGAGAGGGATATTAGTAAAAATGACCCCGTAAACTTGAATTTAAGAAAATAAATAATAAAATAGGAGACTATAAAATTTTCAAATTTTAAGCATAATAAGTATTAATTACCGAAAATGCGAAAAGTGTAATGAAATAACAAATAAATCACTAGAGATAGATTATATATATACTAAAAATTTTAGAATGACCAAAATAATAATTAGGAAAGTTCACGTGTACCCCACATGTATTTACGTGTAACTAAAAATACACGTAATTACCTAAATCGGCTAAAAACTAAGCAAATAATTAAAGAAAATTATAAAATAATTATAAAAAAATCAGAAGATGATAAGCTTAATCAGGATCAGCTCGTGGTGGGTTTAGATCAGAAAAAGAAAAATCAACCAATAAAATTTGGACAACCTAAAAACCAAAAATTAAGGAATTTGGGTAAAGTCTTGTCAAATTAATGCATATTAATTACTACAATTGTCTATAAATAGGGGAAAAATTTCTAGAAGTCATTTGGTCAGTTTAAAATCTGAGAAAAATTAGAACACTAAAAAAATTGAGAGAAAATCCAGAAAAAAAAAAAAAGAAAACTGTGCAGATTAGGCAAGTGAACCAAACCCACCACTCACCATCACTTGGGACCAAACCACCACCACCACCCTACACTGGAACTACCGCCTGGACCGGCCGATAACCTTGGACCGGGCTTGGATGGCCAGAAATCTTTGAACCGATTAGTCATTTATTTACCCCGATTTTGAATAAATTTGTAAAATTAGTTATTTTGCCCAGAAAATTATGAAACTTATTATTCTAAGGTTTTATTGTATGTAGATTTAGGGAAAAATATTTATTTAGTTTAATTATGTCTGAAAATATAGGGTCCCTAACAAATTGTTCAAAACTGAGTATGACTAAACCGAAAAATAAATAGGCTTAGGAGTGTAGTTTGGAGCTCAAATTTTTTCTGTAGAATGCTTATATGATGTAGAACAGTGCTATGAAGCCATTTTTTTAAAATTAATTTTCGAAATTTTTAAGTTGATTTTTAGCCCTAACATGATGGAAAAATTGGGTGATTTGGGGTTAATTAGGTGATTAAGATGTTAATTACTGATTTATATCTTAATTAGATGTTTAGGGATGTTAATCTATTATGGGGAACCCTAATCCTAGCCTTTGGAGTATTAAGTGTGGTTAATTAGGGAAATTAGTAATATGTGAAATTGTAAATTAATAAATCTAAAAAAATAGAGTTATTTATATAATATTATAATAGAAATAAAAAAAATAATAAATCTGAAAATGACATTTAATTTTAAGAAAAAGTCTCAAAATGTACAATTTTTACACATCGAGAATAAATCCGATACCGCAATTAGGGTTAGCGTGTACCAAATAGTTTAGAATACCAAATTACTACCCAATAGGATATTTGGACACTCGAGCTTAATGTGATTAATTTCACATTAGGATTCGAGCATATTTAAGACTTAGAAATCAAAGTTTAAATTCTCACTAAGGATTTGAACACCGAAACGGAGTACAACGAATCATTAGGACGTAATGGGCATACACGGAAAAAAATAAATTAAAATATAACTTAGAATATGAAACAGTAAATTTTAAGTACTAAAAAGACCCATTTGTATTATAGGACACCCAGAGACAAAATCAACTTGCGATTAAGGGATCGAGCGATCGAGCAAATCCAAGTAAGTTGGGTTAGTGCTTATTGTAATAAAGTACTAGTTTTGTAGTTCTCGGAAACTTAGGCTTGTATATGATTATGATTATAAGTAGTTTACGTATGTGTTTCATGTATCTGAATTCGTGCTGGATTTGTATTGTGAGTGATTCTGTGACTAATTGAATTGGTATGAAATTATTTGAACACCCTAAACGGAATTTAATATTAATCGACCCCAAATAATTAATAATGTCATACATTGCAACCCATTAGGGGATTATAGGATTCTCTAACCAAATACCGACCCCTTCGAAAGGGATAGCGCAGGATTGCAAAATGGTCCCTTCTTCATCGAGTTGTAAATTTGATGTATGTATTTGAAAGTTATCGAGTTATATCTTTTGTTTTGAAGTTGTAACAGTAATGATGTAAGGTTGAATGAAATATACAGTGGAAGTTAGATTTCTAAGTACATTGACTTTAATGCTATTGTCATTACTATTTGATATGAGTACATATTGCAAGCATTTATTTATTTATAAACATTCTCTAAACAAAAGTAAGGATAACTTATTAGATAGATATGAATGTAGGATTATAAGTTAAACTAGTAAGCGATTATGGCTGAAGCTGGAAATGGGAGTAGTTAAGGAGGAACTGAAGCGAATCAAAACCCTCTACCACGAGCACCATCACCACCAAGAGAACAACATAGACAAGATTTCCCCCGCCGCCTCCATAAGAAAATATGCCTATTGGACAAATACTTGCCAGTATGCATAGGATGATGAGACAGCAAGGAATGTTGATTCAACATCTTATGACTGGTGGTAATGTGGGAAACAGAAGACCCCAAGAAGTTAAACAACAAATAGAGCGACCTCAAGAGGTAAATAAACTTCCTGAGTTTATAAAAGCCAACTGTTATTTTGAGGGGGAGATGGGTAGGCCAGATGTAGCTGATGATTGGTTAGCCTAAGTTGAATGGAGTTTTGAGGCTTTTAGAGTCCCTGAATCCCAAAAGTTATCTTATTGTACATTTATGTTAAAGTTAGCTGCAAGAGTATGGTGGGACTCGAGAGCAAGGCAACTTGGAAATAACATTGATTGGCAACAATTTAAGCAGGAATTCAGGAAGGAGTATTTTCCTCATAGTGTTCAAAACATAATGGTACGAGATTTGTTTGAAATGAAGAAGGGAGGTATGAGTGTAACCCAGTATGAGACTGAGTTCAACAGATTGCTACAATATGTACCTGGCTCATACCGAGATAATATCGAGTTGAAGAAAGATTTCTTTCTGATCAGATTTGACCCCACAATGTGTTGCAAGTTGTTGGATTATGGTTTCACCACTTACAACGAAGTGGTAGATAAGGTAAGACAACTGGAAGATAATCGTGTGAGGATGCAAGCAATGTGGAGTCAAAAGATCAACAGAGGATATCAACCTGGTCCATCATTTAAGAGGTCATATCCTGGTGCCTCTAGTAGTAGTTCTGGGCAGAAAAGAAGGAGACCAGTAACTCTGGCTAGTAATCCAGCCCAATCAGTACCTAGTTTGAGCTTTTATGATAAGGATGGAAATGTCAAATAATGGAAGTATGGTGCAAATCATTTTCCGAGGAATTGTGCTCAGCTTAAGGGGAAATGTTTCATATGTAGAGACCTGAACCATGTGCTAAAGGCATGCCCTAAGATGAAATTAGTAAAGTGTAATAAGTGTGGTAGAAAGGGCCATTTCTCCAGGTACTATCCACAATTTGTACAAGGAGCTAAGCAAACAGAAGGTGTTGATAACACTACTGCACCTGCTCGTATCTTTGCTCTAGAGGATATGGAAATTGAGGAGAATGAGGATTTCTCAGATTTTATGGAGGAGTACTACCATGATGATGTTGAGGAGCTCATGGGAGTTAAAGAGGAAAATGATGAAAGACTTGTAACTGATACGTACTCATACTATCTATTGTAATAATAATTCTAAGTGTGAATTAAATTGAAATATTTGCATTTTAAGATTTATGAATGTTAGTGTAGTTGGTAACCATAGTATTAGTACATTCTGGGACATGTACTGATAAATGGACAACCTGCTTTTGTGCTGTTTGATACGGGTGCATCTCTTTCCTTTGCAAGTCAGAAATTTGTAAATGAACAAGAGATTAGTGTGGTTACTGTTAATATAACTTATAAAGTTAGAACTCCGACTGGGGAGAAAGTAACAACACTAGAAGTAGTAGCTGATGGTAAAATAAAAATTCAGGAGAAAGAGTATCCTATAAGTCTTGTGATATTACCTTTACAAGGTTATGATGTAATAGTGGGAATATATTGGTTGTCTAAGAATAAAGCCATTGTAGAGTGTAGAAATAAAATTATCAATCTTAATGAGGGAGAAACGATATTTCAAGGAAAGGCTGGTGGAAGTAGGTTGAATTTATCAGTGATGGAGATATGTGATGAACAAATGGAGACAAAAGTAAAGGAGAATGATTGGAAATTTTGTTGGGTATTTGCTATGGATGCAAAGAAGGAAATACCCAAGGTAGCAGACATACGGGTAGTGAACGAGTTTCCAGATGTATTTCCGGAGGATTTACTAGGTCTAGCCCCATCCCGAGACTTAGACTTTACTGTAGAGTTAGTTCCTGGAACTGAGCCCATTTCTAAAGCTCCATATCGAATGTCACCCATGGAACTTCAGGAACTAAAGAAGCAACTTCAGGAGCTATTGGATAAGAAGTTTATTCGACCGAGTGTTCACCATGGGGAGCACCAGTATTGTTTATGAAAAAGAAGGATGGTACTATGAGATTGTGTATAGATTATCGGGAGTTAAATAAGGTTACTATTAAGAATAGGTATCCTTTACCTCGCATTGATGAATTGTTTGACCAATTCCAAGGTGCAAATATGTTTTTTAGAATAGATTTAAAATCAAGATATCATCAATTGCGAGTTAAGCCAGAAGATGTGCATAAGACTGCATTTAGAACTCGATATGGTCATTATGAATTTTTGGTGATGCCACTTGGCTTAACGAATGCTCCGGCTGTATTCATGGACCTGATAAATCGCATATATCAACCATATTTGGATAAGTTTTTTGTGGTGTTTGTTGATGATATTTTGATTTATTCAAAAAACCAAGGAGGAGCATGCAGAGCATTTACGATTGACATTACAGAAGTTGAGAGAGAATCAATTGTATGCCAAGTTAAGTAAATGTGATTTTTGGTTGGATAAAATTTCTTTTCTAGGTCATATTATATCTGACAAAGGAATCTCTGTAGACCCAGATAAAGTGAAAGCAGTAATAGATTAGAAGCAACCAACTACAGTGATTGAGATAAGGAATTTTCTAGGTATAGCTGGATACTATCGACGGTTTATAAAGGATTTTTCCAAAATTGCCAAACCGTTGACTCGATTGACCCAGAAGGATGCAAAGTTTGAATGGAGTGAAGATTGTGAGAGGAGTTTTCAGGAGTTGAAGAAAAGACTGATTACAGCACCAGTATTAACATTACCTGATCCGGACAAGCCTTATAATGTATACAGTGAAGCTTCACAGAATGGATTAGGTTGTGTATTGATGCAGGATAGAAAAGTTGTTGCATATGCATCAAGACAATTGAGGCCACATGAGAGGAATTACCCAACTCATGATTTGAAGTTAGCGGCCGTAGTGTTTGCCTTAATAATTTGGAGACATTATCTTTATGGGCAACAGTGCGAGATGTACACTGATCATAAGAGTTTGAAGTATTTCTTTACTCAGAAGGAATTAAATTTAAAGCAAAGAAGGTGGTTAGAATTGATTAAAGATTATGATCTGAATATAAATTACCACCCTCGAAAGGCTAATTTGGTGGCGGATGCCTTAAGTCGAAAGAATTATGAACAAGTAGCTTTACTATTAACACCTCAATGTGAATTAGTGCATGAATTTGAGAGGATGCAAATTGGGTTTGATTGGTGTGAACCTAATAGCCAGTTAATGAACTGGGAATTTCAACCTACTCTATTAGAGAGAATAAAGCAAAAGCAAGAGGAAGATAAGGATCTGATGGAGATAAAAGAGAAATTAAGTAACGGACAGGATCCTGACTTTAAGGTGGATGATAGAGGTCTAATAAAGTTTAGAGGAAGAATATGTGTACCACAAGATGTTGACTTAAAGAAGCAAATTTTGGATGAAGCACACATTACAAGTTATTCTGTGCACCCGGGAGGAAATAAAATGTACCAAGATTTAAAACTCATGTATTAGTGGAATGGGATGAAGAGAGAAGTGGCACAATATGTATCTGAATGCATGACGTACCAACAAGTCAAAGCAGAACACCAAAGACCGGGTGGATTATTACAACCATTAGAAATACCGCGATGGAAATGGGATCATATTACTATGGATTTTGTAGTAGCATTACCAAGGACTCAAGTTGGATACAATTCCATTTGGGTAGTTGTGGATAAACTAACAAAAAGTGCACATTTCTTACCTTATCGGATGGGTGATTCAATGCAAAAGATGGCTAGGCTGTATGTTCGAGAAATAATAAGGTTACATGGTGTTCCTGAGAGTATTGTTTCTGACCGAGATAGTCGGTTTATATCCAAATTCTAGGAGAGCTTACATAGAGCCTTAGGTACAAAGTTGCAGTTTGGTACAGCCTATCACCTACAAACAGATGGACAGCCTGGGCGAACAATTCAAACTCTAGAAGATATGTTACATGCCTGCGTGTTGGATTTTGGAGGTGATTGGGATAAATATTTACCGTTGATAGAATTTGCCTACAATAATAGTTATCATGCAACCATACAAATGGCACCTTATGAGGCGTTATATGGGAGGAAATGCAGATCGCCACTGTATTGGGATCATGAAGAGTATGCCATGATTAGACCAAATATGATCAATCAAACAAGTGAGAAGATTAAGATTGTGCGACAACGAATGAAAGAAGCTCAGGACCGTTATAAAAGTTGGGCTGATTTGAAGAGGAGACCCTTGGAATTTGAAATTGGTGATCATGTTTACATTAAAATAAGCCCATTCAAAGGACTCAGACGGTTTGGTTCAAAAGGAAAACTGAGCCCACGATACATTGGTCCATTTGAAGTATTGGAGAAAGTTAGCAATGTATCGCACCAAGTAGCTTTACCTCCAAGTTTATCGGGCTATCATAATGTATTCCATGTATCCATGTTGAGAAGATTCATTAAAAACCCGAATGCGATAGTGGAAATAGAGCCAGTAGAGTTAACGAGAAATTTCCAACTAGTGAGACAACCCATAAAGATATTGGACAGTCGGGTTCAAAAGTTAAGGAATAGAGATATGGAGTACGTGAAGATTCAATCGAATGAAGGTCCAGACTTGGACATGACTTGGGAACCAAAAGCTGCAATGATGGAACAGTATCCATGGCTTTTCTAACTTCCAGGTTAGTACAAGTATATAAATTATTGTATTTAGTCATTTAAGTGTAAATTAGATATACAGAAGTTTTGAGGACAAAACTTTTTTGAAGGGGGGTGGAATTGTAAGCCCTAAAGTCAGGCCAAGTAACCGTATGATTGAACTTAGAATCCAAGGTTTAGGGCGATCGGTTAAAGGATCCGATCAAACCCAAATTATAAATTATTGAGAGGAATATTAGTAAAACTGACCTCATAAACATGAATTTAAGAAAATAAGTAATAAAATAGGAGACTATAAAATTTTCAAATTTTAAGCATAATAAGTATTAATTACCGAAAATGCGAAAAGTGTAATGAAATAACTAATAAATTACTAGAGATAGATTATATATATACTAAAAATTTTAGAATGACCAAAATAATAATTAGGAATGTTTACGTGTACCCTACATGTATTTACATGTAGATAAAAATACGCGTAATTACCTAAATTGGCAAAAAACTAAGCAAATAATTAAAGAAAATTATAAAATAATTATAGAAAAATCAGAAAAAATCAGAAGATGATAATCTTAATCAAGATCAAGTTATGGCAGGTTTAGATCAGAAAAAGAAAAATCAACCAATAAAATTTGGACAACCTAAAAGCGAAAAATTAAGGAATTTGGGCAAAGTCTTGTCAAATTAATGCTTATTAATTACTACAATTGTCTATAAATAGGGGAAAAAAATTTTAGAAGTCATTTGGTCAATTTAGAATCTCTGAAAAATTGGAACACTAAAAAAATCGAGAGAAAATCCAAAAAAAAAAAAGAAAACTGTGCAGATTAGGCAAGTAAACCAAACCCACCACTCACCACCACCTGGGACCAAACCTCCACCACCACCCTACACTAGAACCACCGCCTGGACCGGCCGACAACCTTGGATCGGGCTTGGATGGCTAGAAATCTTTGAACCGGTTAGTCATTTATTTACTCCAATTTTGAATAAATTTGTAAAACTAGTTATTTTGCCCAGAAAATTATGAAACTTGTTATTCTAAGGTTTTATTGTATGTAGATTTAGGGAAAAATATTTATTTAGTATAATTATGTCTAAAAATATAGGGTTCCTAACAAATTGTTCAAAACCGAGCATGATTAAACCGAAAAATAAATAGGCTTAAGAGTGTAGTTTAGAGCTCAAATTTTTTTTGTAAGATGCTCATTGATATAGAACAGTGCTATGAAGCTATTTTTTTTAAATTAATTTTTGAAATTTTTAAGTTAATTTTTAGCCTTAAAATGATGGAAAAATTGGGTGATCTGGGGTTAATTAGGTGATTAAGATGTTAATTAATGATTTATATCTTATTTAGATGTTTAGGGATGTTAATTTATGATGGGGAACCCCAATCCTAGCCTTTGGAGTATTAAGTATGGTTAATTAGGGAAATTAGGTAAATAATATAAGAAATTAGTAATATGTGAAATTGTAAATTAATAAATCTAAAAAAATAGAGTTATTTATATAATATTATAATAGAAATTAGAAAAATAATAAATCTGAAAATGACATTTAATCTTAAGAAAAAGTCTTAAAATGTAAGATTTTTACACATCGGGAATAAATCCGATACCGCAATTAGGGTTAGCGTGTACCAAATAGTTTAGAATACCAAATTACTACCCAATAGGATATTTGGACACTCGAGCTTAATGTGATTAATTTCACATTAGGATTCGAGCATATTTAAGACTTAGAAATCAAAGTTTAAAATCTCACTTAGGATTTGAACACCGAAACAGAGTACAATGAATCATTAGGACGTAATGGGCATACACGGAAAAAAATGAATTAAAATATAACTTAGAATATGAAACCGTAAATTTTAAGTACTAAAAAGACCTATTTGTATTATAGGACACTCAGAAACAAAATCAACTTGCGATTAAGGGATCGAGCGATCGAGCAAATCCAAGTAAGTTGGGTTATTACTTATTGTAATAAAGTACTAGTTTTGTAGTACTCGGAGACTTAGGCTTGTATATGATTGTGATTGTAAGTAGTTTACACATATGTTTGATGTATCTGAATTCGTACTGAATTTGTATTGTGAGTGATTCTGTGATTGATTGAATTGGTATGAAATTGTTTGAACACCCTAAATGAAATTTAATATTAATCGACCCCAAATGATTAATAATGTCATGCATTGCAACCCATTAGGGGATTATAGGATTCTCCAACCAAATACCGACCCCTTCGAAAGGGATAGCGCAGGATTGCAAAATGGTCCCTTCTTCATCCTTAGTCGAACTAAGTGACAGGAGAGGAGGCCGCGGCGAGGGTAAAGTCAATGGTTCGAAGGTAGTCGCGGGAGGTGCGAGGTCTCCATTGCACAAGCCTGGGTTTTGTTGTGAGCTGCTACATAACATGGAAACTCCTCAACCCAGATTGGAGCGGGTGAAATTTGTCTGATTTCACAACGGACCGAACTACGTTGTGCGATGATACTTGATTATTGCATTACATAAAATAATTGTTTATTAACCCTGTTTGTGCTTGTATGCATTCATGAGTCTCCAATTCAACTT
This sequence comes from Lumnitzera racemosa, assembly GCA_024138005.1. Lineage (NCBI taxonomy): Eukaryota > Viridiplantae > Streptophyta > Magnoliopsida > Myrtales > Combretaceae > Lumnitzera > Lumnitzera racemosa. Next base: position 59,651,519 of record JAMXBC010000007.1, read on the forward strand.
ACTGAGCTGTAGTTTCTCATACCCTTATAAATCCTTTTGTAGGTTCTGATTTCTGAACACTCAAAGTACCATGCCGCCCTACAACTACCCAGAGGTTAGTCTGTTGGAAGCCAGGTGTGTGAGGATCAAGTTACTTAGTATAATGTGTAATTAAAGTGACCATGTAATTAGGAATGAAAGACCGGTAGTTATTCTGTAATATAGTGAACTATTATGTTATGTAAAACTTCCTGGGAAGTTCTGTGGACTTATATATATATAATATTGTACATGTTATTAGAAATTTGCACTATTTATCATAATTGTAGTTTAATTGTTAATCGGACTGTTTACTTCAAAGCGAGGAGTCGTCGATGCCTTATATAGGTCATGTCTATGGTAGGCACTGTGAGGCCAGTTACTATCATAGAATGTTTTATACGGCGGGACTGTTGTGACTCTGTGACTTCGGGGCGTAACACGTATGACATGGAATCGTACCTTGAGAAGTTTAAGGTACTAGAATTCGAAAAGTACAACAGGATGGGTTGTCCCAAGCTCCACACTAGGTTGTATGTCAGGAAGATCGGTAAATATGTCCGATACAATCCACTCATGGTACAGACATTTCAAGATAGCCTCACCGGACCGGCCCTGACTTGGTATGCCCAGCTTGATCTGAATAAGATAAATACATGGGAGAAACTTGCTCGAGCATTTTATGAGCAATATAAATTCAATGTGGAAGTAGCCCCGACTATGATGGACTTGGTCGCCCTACGAAAGAAGAATAATGAGTCGTTTAAAGAATACGCTCAAAGGTGAAGGTCCTTAGTTGCAAGAATCTTTACTCCAATGACTGAGAAAGAGCTTACATCGACTTTCATTAACACCTTGGAGAGACCCTATTTCTCCCATCTCATCGGGCAGGCCTCATCTAGTTTTGCTGAAGTGGTAGCATCCGGGTGTAGGATTGAAAGTGCCGTCTCTTCCGGAAAGCTTCAAGACACAGTAGATAGAAGACCACCTGTGTCATCAGCTGGCCCTAGACCAATTGTCAGCAAGCCTAAAGAATCTACAGTTGGTATGGTAAATTCAAATGCCATACCAAATGCTCAAGTCGCTTTTAGGGCAAATACGCCTCTTGCTCAGCAACAGTACAGAGATCAATTTCAAGCTAACAGGACTTATAAGCAATTTACCAGGATACCGGTTCCTTTGAGTCAAGTCTTTGAGAAGTTGTGAAGAGATAATTTGATACAGTACGAACTTCTTAACAATCGATATCAGTCGAGATTCTTTGACTCTACAATAAAGTGCAAATACCACTGTGGACAAGTGGGGCATTCAACTGATGCATGCTGGAGATTGAGGAATAAGATTTAGGACTTGATAGATGAAGGGATAGTGCAGTTAGATTTTGTGGAATCCCCGGCTCCTAATGTTAACAACAATCCCTTACCTAACCATGGGCCGATGATTGGTATGATCTTTGATGACTGGGCTATCAACGTCATTGACACAAATAAATAACCTAAGGTTTTTAAGTTCTATACTGGCAACCAGACTCCAAAAGTGAAGAGGTACACATTTCACGTACCGTTGCCACTAGAAAATTAGAAGGCTGCTCCATTTAACTATCACCTGGTAAATCAAGAGAAGCCAGGTTCTCTAGTAGGGGGCATTACCCGATCAGGAAATATTTATCACCCAAGAGAGGAGCAAGGGAAGAAAGTTGTATCCGGAGAATCAAATGATAAGACGGCGGCTGAACGCATTGAAGGACTATCGGCTTTTACCAAAATGCTCAAGTCAAGTGAGTATAAGATCATGGATCAACTTAGTAAGACTCCTGCACAAATATCACTGATGGGCCTACTAATTGCATCTGAACCACATAGGGAGGCTTTGTTCCGCACTTTAAATGAGGTGAAGGTCCCTCAGGAGATTCCAACTGAGAAGATGGGACTGGTTACTAACTCGATCCTTGTAATAGATCAAATTTTATTTTCGGCTGAAGAATTGGGCGAGGAAGGGAACAAACATACAAAGCCACTCTTTATCATAGTAAGAAGTAATGACATAATTGTCACCAGGGTGCTCATTGACAACGGATCGTCGCTGAACGTCTACCTACTCACCACTTTAGATTTGCTGGGCATTGACACATCCGCAATTAAGCCTTCTTCTACAACAGTCAGGGCCTTTGATGGTTCCAGAAGAGAAATCATAGGGGAGATTGATTAATCCGTGAGTATTGGCCCTTAGCACTTCACCATTCGATTGCAAGTCATGGACATTCCAAGATCTTTCAATCTACTGCTAGGAAGACCTTGGATTCATGCAACAGGATCCATACCTTTGAGCCTGCACCAACAATTGAAGTTTATCTCTAATGGCCAGGTGATTACAATTCTGGGAGATCAAGATTACGAAATCTATAAGGAGACGGCTATACCCTACATAGGAAGCGAGGGACAAGAGGAGCTGGGTTTACAAATGTTTGATCAACACGCTCGTCACCTAAGCTCCAGCATCATTTGAACAACTAGTTTTCCATCCCGACAAATAACAACAGGTCGTCCCTAGGGTAAAGGGGTAACCCATAGTTAGTATTCTCTGAATTTTTATTTTTAATAGTCATCGTTTTAAATGTAACGTTGAACCTTTCGTTCAAAATTAGTTAGGCCTTTATCTCATTTGAGACCATACCTCCATTTATTCAATAAAATCTTAGTTCATTTTTTTTATGTTGCTCTTCAGTTCTCTTTTGTTTACATGCATTTTTTGATACATACTCATTCAGATTCAATGAAACAAGAGAAAACCTAGAATACCTTGCACAAGTAGAAAATGAGAATATCGATATCGTTTCCGGCCCTACTGGGTTAGTCATCGGGAGCGATGTCGATGACCACAGTAATATACAAGTGGAATGGCAAAAACATAAACCGATTGAGACAATTAATGTGGGGAATGAAGAAAATCCTAGGAATTTAAAAATTGGGGCAAATTTAAAAGAGAAACAAAAAACAGAAATGATTACGTTGTTAGCTGATTATCAAGATGTGTTCGCTTGGTCGTACGAAGATATGCCTGGGTTGGACCCGTCAATTGTAGTCCATCGTTTACCCACACAGGAGGACATCAAACCAAAAAGGAAAAAATTAAGGAGATTTCGACCTGACGTCTTGCTAAAAATTAAAGAAGAAGTGAAGAAACTACTGGAGGTTAGATTCATCGAAGTATCGAATTACCTGGAATGGGTAGCTAATATTATTCCAGTAATAAAGAAGAATGGGAAAGTTAGAGTGTGTATAGACTTTCGAGATCTCAACCAGGCAACGCCTAAGGATAATTTTCCATTGCCTCACATTGATGTCTTGGTGGATAACACTTCTGGAAATCATCTATTCTCTTTCATGGATGGTTTTTCGGGATATAATCAGATTCGGATGTCCAAAGAAGATAAGACGAAAACGACTTTTATTATGACTTGGGGAACATTTTGCTATAAGGTGATGCCATTTGGGCTAAAGAACGCAGGTGCAACATATCAGAAGGCCATGGTTGCAATATTTCATGACATGATGCATAAAGAAATAGAAGTGTATGTTGATGATATGATTGCGAAGTCCAAAGAGGAGGAGGATCACCTAGAAAACCTGAGAAAGTTGTTTAATAGGCTAAGAAAGTACCACAAATATTGAATCCAGAGAAGTGTACCTTTGGTGTGATGTCGGGAAAATTGTTGGGGTTCATAGTTAGCCAAAGAGGTATTGAAGTCGATCTTGATAAGGACAAATCTATAATTGACATGCCTCCTCTACAAACGCTCAAGGAAGTGCGAAGTTTGTTTGGGCGTTTAAATTACATTGCCCGATTCATAGCACAGTTAACAGACAAATGTCGCCTTCTTTTTAAGCTGTTAAAAAAGAACGCAAAGATCAGTTGGAATGAGGAATGCGAAGAGGCTTTCACGAAAATCAAAGAATATCTCATGAAACCTCCAGTATTGGTAGCTCCTAAACCTGGAAAGTCGTTGTTTTTGTACCTAGCTATAATGACGGAATCAATGGGATCCGTGCTTGGCCAGAAGGATGAAGAAGGGAAAGAGCGAGTTGTTTACTATCTAAGTAAGAAGTTCACAGAAGGGAAGCAAAAATACTCAGAAGCTGAAAGAACCTGTTGTGCATTGGTCTAGGTTATGCATCGGCTCAGACAATACACATTGTATTATCAGATCGAGTTGATAACACAACACAATCCTCTAAAATACTTAGCTGAAAAACTGGCTCTCATTGGTAGAGTTTCAAAATGGTAGATGTTGCAGACAGAATTTGACATTAAGTATGTGAGCTAAAGTTCGGTCAAAGGGCAAGCTTTGGCGAATCAATTAGCGGAGAACCCTTCTGAGGATACCCCTCAAGGAACACGAGTTGAGGAACCCAATGAAAACATTCTAGTAGCAGGAAATGATTGTAATGGTGAAATAGTCGAAAAATCTTCAGGGTGGAAAATGTTCTTTAACGGAGCAGCCAATGTGTTTGGATGTGGAGTAGGGGCAATTCTGGTATTGCCTGGAGGTACACAATTTCTAATGGCTGTAAGATTGGTTTTCCCATGTACCAATAACATTGCAGAATACGAAGCGTGTATTTTGCGGCTTAAAATCGCATTATTTAAGGAGATATGAGAATTGCAGGTGTATGGAGATTCTTCATTGATTATAGGCCAAGCTCGGGGTGAATATAAGACGAAAGACCCCAAATTAGTGCCTTATCGCCAACACTTAGCCAAGTTGATAACCAAGTTTAAAAAGATCACCTTTATGTATGTACCAAGGGTTCAAAACCAATTTGCCGATGCTCTTGCTACTTTGGCATCAATGATTCAGTTATCAAACGAAGTGGAGATTCAGCCACTTAAAATTGAAATTGAAGAAAAGCCTGCTTTTTGTTTGGCAATGGAAAGTTCGTGTGACGAAAAGCCTTGGTATCATGATATTAAAATATTTTTACAACATAGTACGTACCCCTAAGGAGCAGAGAAGAAGGATAAAAAATTAATTAGAAGATTGGCGGCTCAATACTTGATGAGCGATTCTATGATGTATCGACGATCGTTTGACGGTACGCTTTTACGTTGCATAGACGGGAAAGAGGCAGAGATGCTAATAAAAGAAGTGCACGAGGGAGTATGTAGCCCTCATATGAATGGCTACATGCTTGCCAAGAAAATCATGAGGATGGGATATTACTGGTCAACTGTAGAGGCGGATTGTATTGCACATGTTAGACGCTGCCATTTGTGCCAAATCTATGCGAACAAGATAAATGCTCTACCTCAAGAGTTGCATACACTATCAGCCCTATGGCCTTTTTCGATGTGGGGAATAGATATCATCGGCCCAATCACTCTAAAAGTTAACGGGCACCGATTTATATTAGTAGCTATTGATTATTTCACTAAGTGGGTTGAAGCCTCATCCTACTCTAGTATGACGAAGGGAGTAGTGGTCAAGTTCATCAGGATGGACATACTGGCTCGGTATGGTATGCTAGAAACGATTATTACTGACAACAGTACGAATCTGAATAATAAATTGATGTTTGAGTTATGCCGACACTTTAGGATCATTCATAGAAATTCTACTCCTTATTGGCCCTAGATGAATGGAGCCGTGGAAGCAGCCAATAAGAATATCAAAAGAATTATTGAGAAGATGGCCATTACGTATCGAGATTGGCATGAGATGTTACCATTTGCACTCATGGCCTATCGAACTTCTATCAAAACATCAATAGGGACAACCCCCTACTCGTTAGTATACGGAATGGAGGCTGTATTGACCGTAGAAGTTGAGATCCCGTCTCTCAGAATATTATCAGAAACTTAGTTAGATGAGGCTGATTAGGTAAAGAAGCATGTTGAGCAGTTGAACCTAATTGATGAAAAGAGGCTGACAGTTTTATGTCACAACATTTATTATCGACAACGAATGGCCAAGGCTTTTAACAAAAAAGTACGACCCCGAAGTTTTGAGCAAGGAGATATGGTGCTGAGAAAGGTGTTGCTTAACACAACTAATTCAAGAGGGAAGTTTGCCCCCAACCTATAAAGGGCCTTACATTGTGAAGAAAGTATTGTCTGGAGGAACTGTTATTTTGTCTCAAATGGATGGTCTGGATTTGAAGGGCCCAATAAACGCTGATGCATTGAAAATGTACTATCCATGAACATCAATGAAATTTTTACAAATACCCGTACTATTATTGTGGTCTCGTTTTCATTTTTTACATGCAAAGTTGGTATTCCTAGTAGTCGTTAGCATTGGATAATATCCTTAGCGTTTCTTTTCCTCATTCCACTAAAAGACCCCGCTTCTCACTCTATCATCTACCAAAATAAACCTTACACAAAGAACCACAAGAAAAAATAATCATTTAATTTGAAGCGATGACTATTGATAAAAATTCTTTTAATACTTTATTGTGGTTAACCTCCTAAAGAAAGGGATATTTGTTTCCAATTTTTCAGGATAAGGCCATGTTCAAAAGGGGTAACGTATGGCACGAAAGTAGAAACTCGCTTGAGAACAAATGCTTACTCGGAAAGGTAATGTTTAGACTGGAAGTTCAATACAGGACATCCTTGTTCGAGAAGAATATGCTTTACATTCGATTCAAGCTTAAGTTGTTTTCAAATAAAAAAAAAAAGAGAGAAAAAAAGAAAAATAGGGGTTTTGGAAAGAGGCGGCAGAAGAAAGAAGAAGAAAAAATAGAACAAGAAAAGCAATAGCAAGGGTTAGAGTTGTTGGTTCTAATTGGACTCCTTAATAAGACGAGAGACGATTTGGGAGCTATCATTGAAACCAGGTAAGTGGTTCTAAACCTGATAAAACATTGCTTTGATAATTGGTTTCCCCTTAAGGATAATAGATTATTTTCCAAAAAAAAAAAGATAGTTAGCTCATAAATCATGGTCCCAGTGTGTCTTCAACTTCCAATCATCCAACTTACAATTTCTTCAAGGGATTTAGCGCTTCGATCAGCTTGTGGAGCGTTACTTCGACTCATATTCTCATTTAAGGATTTAGCCAGTTCATAGAGCATAGTCCCAACCTTAAGTTTCTTAAGTTTCTGGCTGATTCCTAAAACAGTCCCAATTGGGAGTTTCACAGGCTCCCAGTCACCCAACTCACAAAATGTTGATCAATAAGTTTTCCTTCAAATTTTTTAGGTCTTAGGTAGCTCATGGGGCGCTTTGACTGCCTTAGAGAGTCAGCTCATTAAGGGCACGATCCAAGTTTTCCTTCAAAATTTTTTAGGTCTTAGTCAGCTCATTAAGGGCACAATCCAAGTTTTCCTTCAAATTTTTTAGGTCTTAGCCAGCTCATGGGGCGTTTTGACCGCCTTGGAGAGTTAGCTCATTAAGGGCACGACCCAAGTCTTCTTCATATTTTTAGGTCTTAGCTAGCTCATGGGGCGCTTTGAGCACCTTGGAGAGTCAGCTCATTAAGGGCACGATCCAAGCTTTCCTTCAAATTTTTTAGGTCTTAGCCAACTCATGGGGCGCTTTGACAGCCTTGGAGAATCAGCTCATTGAAGGCACGATCCAAGTTTTCCTTTAAATTTTTTAGGTCTTAGCCAACTCATGGGGCACTTTGACCACCTTGGAGAGTCAGCTCATTAAGGGTACGATCCAAGTCTTCTTCATTATCTTTAGGTCTTAGCCAGCTTATGGGGCGCTTTGACTGCCTTGGAGAGTCAGCTCATTGAGGGCACGATCCGAGTCTTCTTCATTGTCTTTAGGTCTTAGCCAGCTCAAGGGGCGCTTTGACCGCCTTGGTTAGTCAGCTCATCAGGGCATGACCAAGATTCTCGTTATTCTTTTTTAGAGATTTTTGCCAATTCACAAGGGCACTTCCCATTCTTTAGGATAGAGTCATCCTAAGGCAAAAAAAGGTGTCTCTTTTGTCTTTGTAGTAAAGTTTTGCTCAAACTTCACCACAAAGAGGGGCAGCTGTAGACACCTAATTTTTTCCCATAATTTTTATTTTTAAAAAAATGGTTCCTAATTCAAAAAAGAGATAAAAATAATAAAAGATATTAACAAATAATGAAAATGCCAAAAAAATAAGAAAAGGAAAAGTTATAAAAATTTCGTAGATTTTTAGGAAGAAATTAGTTTTAGTGTTAGTTTTGATTTTAGTTTAGTTAAAAATTTTATTTTATGTATAAATGGTATTTACATTTAAAGTTTCACATGAATTAAACAACTTCTCTCTAATTCCAACATCTAAAATGTCTTATTACTTGCACTTAACGCTTAACTCTTAACCCATGTTCGATTATCTATCATCCTACAAAAGAAAAACTATTGGGGAGTAAGCTACAAGAGCTCAGTGAGTTATCCCTCATACTATACTAGCAAACAAGTTATCAAACAAATTGTTACAACCATATGAATGCATGCACATATAGCATGCCAAACAATATATGCAATTAACCGGTGTTGCATATAATATCAGATTTCAACACTCTTTCAGATAAGGCTGGAGATACATCGACAAAAATCACAACCGGGCCCTAACACGTAGGTTTTTAACCATAAATTTAGATCCGTATTTCAAAAAATACATTTCCATTTCTAAGAAATCTAATAGTATACCAAAATCCTAGATCTAGCAACGAGGCGGCCCTTATAATCCACACTCATACCCTACAGTAGAGATCTCTAGACTTAACCCTCAACCATACGGTTGCATCTCTATCGCCTAGTAAGCTCATAGGTTCACGTAAGGTCATGTTATACGAGTGCACCATATAGAAACACTTTAATATATATCCCGCAAGGCTTCTCTTTACCTCCGCGTGAAGTGATGGCTAGAATAAGTAATTCAATGCAATGCATGGATAATGCATGACCCTTTTTATTTAAGATAAGCTACATATAATTAAGTCAAATTATAAGGCGATCAATCAATATCAGCAAACCATCCAAATCATGTAACAATCAATCATACAATTAAATCATCAATTATCATATTTAACAATATTTCTCACAGTAATCAATTAATATCAAGCACATGCATATCCCAAAACCCCGTGCATCAAGTTATTAATATTTAATTTAAGTTCTTTAACTACAAATACAAATAAGTATAGAATCATTGGGAGTACTCACTTGGCTATGATGTCTCACACTAATTGTAGTAGTCCTCGGGAAGATCCCAACCCTCATCAGGATCACCTAATTATTGTAAGGTAAAAATGATAGTAAGTAACTGAATGAACTAGTTATTCTAGGTGTTTATTCACCTATTTCTACTTAGGTTTCTATTAGTTTTCAATCAGTTGAACCTTATCACCAATTGTATGTAACTTTTTCATTTTATTTTCAATACTTATGAACTTATAGTCGTTTTATATTCTAGGAGTACTCACTTGGCTATGATGTCTTGCACTAATGTTTGTTTTGGATGTTATGACTTGTGTTTTATGATATGGATTAGATTTATTGAAATTTTAACTATTAAAGCTTGATTATTCTTGTTAGCTAGTTTTATATCCTATTTTAGTAGTTAATGATTTCATTAGCCATTAAATTCTTACACTTAGATGATCTTATATTGGTATTACTAATTTATGTGCTTAATTATGTCTAATTCAATTTGAGATGTGTATTAAGGCTTAGATACATATGTTATCTTATATTTTACTATTTTATAGGCTTATGTCATAACTTAAGTCATGCTTATGTCATCACTTATGTATAATTTATACTTATACTCCTATGTATATTCTATACATAGGTTATGTATATACTTATACTTCTAACATACTTGTATGTATACTTGTGTACTTATATGTATACTAATACATATATCCATATATACATAAAATTACATACGTATTTTTATACATATTTTCGTATGCTTAGTAAATCCTTTTAAGAAATCTTTATAAAATCCATATTTTTGCACTTTAAGGGCTTATTTAGCAAGGTATATATGTATATACTTAGTATGTTCCTTATTTTAGGTTATGTACATAAAGGGTATTCATGTATATGGCTTTCTATGATTATGTACAAGTAGTTTTCCTATTCTTACCTATGTATATGTACATCTATACTATGTATTCTACTCTTATACCTAAGTGTTCTTATACTTATGTACATGTATATAAGAATCCTATTTGTATGAACATACATATACATATTACATGATAATTCCAAAACTAACATAACGTAAACAACTAATTACCAATTAAGATGAAAAATTATATGAAAACATACCTCTTTTTTCTTCTAGACAAGGGTGAAGAGTTTACTTAAATATTAGGATATAAGATATGTATTAAAGTGAAGGTAAAAGAAAAAAAAAATGGAAGTTTAGAAAAGGGGAAGAAGAAGAAGGGGTTACAGTTTGGAAATAAAGAGGGAAAAAGGGTTTACTTTGTATTAATTTGTGGTTCATAAGTGGGACAAGTAGGGTCTAAAAGATCCCCATGTGTTGAATAGCAAGAAGGGGGAAAAGAAAGGAAAAAAAAAATCAAAAGAAAAGAGAGGAAAACTCTAGATGACAATGACATATTTGTTGACTTTTCAGTATGTTGACTTAGTTAACCTTTAACTTAGTCAACCTTTAACTTAGTCACTTCTTTGAAATTAAGTGTAATTTGTATGTACATAATGAGATAATTAAGAAAAATTGGGAAGGAAATTAAGAAAACGAAAGGAAATATGGAGTTTGTTGAAATAATTAGTAAGAATAGTTAATGAGATCTCCCTCTAAGTATTTATATCATATATATATATTATTTAGTATGATACTTAGTGTAACTGTCATGAAATATGTCATTTAGGATGCTAATGCCTACTATATGTAATATAAACATCAACCAATCACTTAACTCTATATAACACTAACCTAGTTATATAATTAGAAGATGAATGTGATCTATAATGCAATATATTAGTCTTTAGTAAATTGAATTAGTATTGTATACATTTATGAATAATTGAAAGTTATCTTGATCATTTAATAATGATTTAATATGATACTAAGAATATATTAACAATTAGGGTTTTAGAGTAAACTATAATGAATTAGCATTTTTATATCCTTAAAGTTATAGTTTTAAGGTTTTATCACTTTTAGGTACAATCTCTAATGTTTATATACATTTAGAGTCTAAAAAGTTTATTTGCAATTCAATCTTTGGTTGTTATCTTAAGGTTTTCATCTTAACTAGCCTTGTTAACTCTTAGAGTTTTCTAATACACTAGGCTCTACTTTGGGTATTAGGTGGAAAATTTTATCGGTTTACAATTAATGCTCTAATCATTTATTCTGGCTTCTTAGTTGTGAATCTATTTGTTGACATTAATTTTCCTCGCAACTTTACCATTTTTTATGTATTGGCTTTTCATTAGATGGTCTCTACATTTCTTGAGACCTGCAAGTTCAAAAATGGGTTGAAAACCATCTCAATCAACCGCTATAGCATTTCCAACTGACCTGTAAGAGTCTAAGAAACCGCCATGTAACTACCACAGTATCACCCTTAAGGAGACTTATAATTCTTTCACAAAAAATAATCAACACCTATCATCAATTCCAAGACCAATCCTATCGTATTCCCTTAAACAATAAGATGAATGGGTAGCCCCTCCACCAACATCACAATCATTAAGTATTCCTTTGTCATGGCATGCTAGAAATATATAAGCTTGACTTCAAATACACAAAGCATATGCAAGAGCATCCCATTTGATAGGAATTAACTCCCTGATTAGTTACGCACAACTGATTTATAGGACTACAAGGACTTACATAGAGAACACTAGCTCAAAACCTTATTTAGGATAAGAATTCCTATTTTAATGTCCATCTTTTATACTACTGTTGACTCAAGCATCGAGCTCTCATAAGCTCCAGCACAATTCCCAAACTGCTAAGCAATCATGCCAACTTACTTAGTGTGTATGCCGACTAGTCGAGTAACCATAACTATTGCTGAGCTTATGCCATGATCCAACAAGCCTTGAGTCGACTAACGTCAGAACTTTGTCCGGGTTGAACTACTGAGATACTCGACTAAGAAAGGATCAAAGAGTTCCTCATAACTTGAACTCTAACCTAAACCCAACCAGGTTAGCTTTGATTGATGACAACCTTTTGACTTTGTACTAGTAGAATCCTATGACTACCAAGCGGCCTCAACATTTGTTATAACTTAGCCAACCACCCCTTGACACATATCTTTTGGCGTGACATTCTAAGGATTCCTTACTCTTTCCATATAGAATATTATTTGTCCTTTTTAGTGTGTTTTATGTATTTTATTTGTAAATCACCCTTTTATCTTTTCCAGATATGCCTTATAACCCTAATGGGACTAGTATATAAACCCCATTTACTTGCATTTTAAACAGATCAATTTTGCATTATTGAACATTACCAGTTTCTTTCTCAAGTAACCCAAGTGTTCTCACTCTATCTTAACTCTTATATATTCCCTTTAGTAATGAATAGTGGTAAGAGACTCTATAGTTTGGATTGGTGAGTTACATTTGGTGAATTGTAAGCTAAGTAGGATCAATTGGTACACCGCATTTGATTGGTAACTACTCGAATTTACTAAACCCTTTATTTTCTTTTAGTTTTTATCTATTGTAGTGCCTCTCTATGTGTACAACCTCGAAGATGCATCAACTTTGCTAGCGTCAGAGCATAGTTCCAAGAATGATTGTATGAAGTTACGGTGAAGTTCTTGTTCGTGTTTGTTATTAATGGCTGCTATGTTCCTTCTATAGCTCTTTTTATGTGTTCGTGTGAAGTAGAGGTTCATAGATTAGTAGGTATATCTTCTATTATTACTCTATTTCCTACTGTAAAAATAGAGCAAGTTCATTTCTGTGATTTTTATGTATGTGTTGAATGTTGAAGTTGTTAAAGCAAGTTAGTAAGGTTTTAAGTAGTAAGAAAAAGTGTTTGTTATTTATTGTGTTGTTAATCTGTTAGAGAAGCATTCCACTATGTTAGATTTGAGTGTTCAAGATACTATTGGTGACTAGAGTAGTGGAGCTCGTAATGGTCAAGGTCAAAATGGTAGTAACACTCATAGGTCAGTTGATGATAAGCTTGATAGACTTACCAATCTTGTTAAGAGTTTGGCTATTGTGATGTAAGTCAACAAATAACAACCATAGGGTGTACCACATCATAACCCACCTATGAATGTTCTTGAGAGACGATATTGCTAAGGTAGTAAAGTTAATCGTCCAATTCGACTCCATCAAGCTAGAGGAATTATAGACCAAGCTACTAAAAAAAGGTTGGAGTTAGAGGAGATAGAGAAAGATGTCAATGAGGAGGATGTGGGGACCGACGGAGAGGAAGAAGAAGAAGTTGAATATCACCAAGCATAAGAGCCAGGACACTGAGCTTCTCAAGGACTAGATAATGTTAAGGTCTAAATCCTGCCCTTCAATAGAAGTAGAAATGTAGATGAATATTTAGAGTGGGAAGAAAAGGTCAAGAAAGTACTTAATTGTTATGGGTATACTGATGCCATTAAAGTGCAACTTACTTCACTTGAATTTTCTAGATATGCCATCATGTGATGGGAGAATCTAAATATAGCCAGAGTAAGAGATGGAAGACGAAGCGTAAGAACTTGGGAAGAGATGAAGAGATTGTTGAGAGGAAGATTTGTACCTAAGACCTACTTATAAGATACGTTTGCAAAGTTGTAGGAACTTTTCCAAAGAAGTTGATTTGTCGATGACTATGTGAGAGAATTTTAGATGCTAATGATTTGAGCAGACGTGTATGAACCCGAGGATCATGTAGTGTTGAGGTTCATTTCTAGACTTAAATATGAAATTAGTAATGTTGTAGAAGTATAAAGGTTCTATACATTGGAAGAGGCTACTAAAGTAGCGTAGAGAGTTGAAAAGTAAAGAAGAAATACTCTAAGCCAACCTGGGTCAACATTTTCCCAAGCTCCTGTTTTGTATTTCAAGGATTTGGTTAAAGTGTTTCTTCAACGCTTCCTTGCAAGTAAGCTTCCTATTAAGGATTCTTCTATCATTAACATGATAAAGCAAAGATTGGATGGGTTTATCAGAGATTACCTAGCCAAGTTTATGGCTAAGATAGCTTAGATTCTAAAACTGGACATAAACATAGCTCTCAACGTCGTTATAGACAGTATCAAACCCCATGGAAACTTTTTCAAGTCTCTCGCCAAAAATAAGTCGAGAACTTTCATTGAGTTCAAAGCCAAAGCTACATCGTACATCCGACAAGAGGACAACATAAAGGCTCACCGAAAGGTTAATCAAAATAGAGAAGATCGGAAAGGTGATAAGAGGAGGAGCGCAAAAGATCAACTCGAGATAAATCATGACCAATGTACTAATTCCAACATATTCAATCTACATGTTAGTTAATCATCTAATTTCAGACATATTAATGGAGTTAAGTAGGTAGAGAGGCATGTTACAATGGATAGAAAGGATGAGAGGAAACCCATCACAATGAAATTCCAACAAATACTATAACTTCCATCATGACAAAGGCCATAATACTAACGAATGCATTTAACTTAAAAACGCAATTGAGGATGAAATTCAACAAGGGTACTTGTGCAAGTCTCTAGCGCATAAAGCTGAGAAAATCAAGCGACCATCTCAAAGGAGACGAGAAATCTAGGAGAATGTTACTAGACCAACTACTGCTGGGAAAGATGCAAGAGATGGAAGCTTAAGTAGAGCACCTAGTGGTATAATTAATACTATTGTCAACAAACTTTCTACCATTGGCTAATTAAGCTTCTTGAGCTCGACTAACACCATTCATTATGTTTGTAACATCTAGGGAAAAAAGGTCAAAATCAACAACACAATTTCCTTCTCAAAGGAAGATTTCAAAGGCATTTAAAGGCCTCATGATGATACACTTGTAACTAGTGCAAGAATTGCCAACTTCGAAGTAAAAAAAAATACTAGTTGACACTAGAAGTTCGACCGACATTATTTTTTAACATCCTTTTGATCAGATGAGAACGAAGATTAAGGCACGGATGAGATCTTACGATTATGATTTGTATATCTTCAATAACCAACCCATTTGCATGATTGGATTAATTCCTCTACCAATCCAAATTGGAGATGATGATCATGTAATGGAGAATAAAGTGGATTTCCTGGTTGTCAAATGTTGGTCCCCACATAATTTGATCATGGGAAGGTCGTATCGGCACTTATTTGGCATCATCCCTTCTACTACCCACCTCAAGGCTAAAGGGGATCAACAATTGGCAAGGTCATTATATATGAGAGCAGTAAGGTGAGAAGAAATTTTTCAAGTCGAAACTTGTTTAGAAGGAAAGTTAATTGGCATAAACAATGCCTAGGATGAAATTGAGAAAATTCCATTGGGAGACAATCCTGAGAAAATAACCAAGATAGGGAAACCCTTATCGGTAGATATCCATCAAAATTTAATCAACTTTTTGCAGGATAATGCCAATATATTCACATAGTCCCCTTTTGACATGTCGGGTATTCCTAGAGACATTATGGCACACAAACTTCATATCAATTCAAGTGTAGTGATTCCATAGAAGAAAAAGCATTTTGCTCTTGAGAGGTAAGTAGCCATAGAAGAAGAAGTTTAGAAACTCTTAAAGGTAGGATTCATTCAGGAAAAGCCTTATTCAACTTGGCTAACCAACTATGTGTTGGTCAAGAAGTCTAACGACAAGTGGCGTATGTGCATAGACTTCATGGATTTGAATAAGGCTTTGTTTTCCCCTATTGAGAATAGATCCGATGGTTGATTCAATTGCCACGCATGCTTTACTCTCATTCATGGATGCTTTTTCTAGCTATAACCAAATTAAAATGGATGAGAAAAATGAAGTTCACACATCATTTATTATTAATTTTGGAACATATTGTTATATGATGATACCCCCTTCGGATTGAAAAATGCTGATGCAACATATTAACGACTTGTCTCTATGATGTTTAAGCCCCAAATCCATCAAAATGTCAAAGTGTATGTAAACGATATGATTGTGAAAAGTATGATAAAGGGTCAACATCTTGATGATCTAGAGGAAACATTCATTACTTTGAGAAGATACAATGTGGAGCTGAATTCTCAAAAGTACGTTTTTAGTGCTACTTCAAGAAAGTTTGTAAGGTACATGGTCACTTGGTACGGTATCGAAGCTAATCGAAGAATGATTGATGTGATAAAAAACATGAAGTCTCCTCATACTGTCAAGGAGGTTCAGGAACTCATAAGCCGAATAGCTACCCTTAATAGGTTCGTTGAGAAGCACAGACAGATGCATAGAAATCTTTAAAATTTTAAAGAATCCAAGAGATTTTAAGTGGATGGATGAGTGCAAGAGGGTATTTAGTGAACTTAAAGAATTTCTCGCATCATCGCCAATACTCTCGATACTTATCTTGGGAGAAAACTTGTATTTGTACTTATCAGTCAGTTGCCAAGCACTTTCTTTTGTATTGGTTCAAATCTATGGCAAAGAGCATTGACCAATCTATTACGTAAGTCATGTCTTGCAAGGACCAAAGTATCGCAGATCTCTTGGCAAGGAAGCTGAAACCATATTTTGAAGCTTACCAAATCGTAGTCCTTATTGATCAATCTTTGCGTCGGGTGTTGCAATGGTTAGATTCTTAAGAAGGATGATGAATATACCTTAGAGCTAAGTGCTTATGGTGTATAATACAAACCTAAAATGACACTAAAAGCTCAAGTACAAGTAGATTTTCTAGCCGAGTTCACTGGTAAAGAAGGCATCATAGAAATTGTCGAGAAACCAATATGGTATCTTTATGTCAATGGTTTTTCCAATAGAGAGAGAAGTGGTACGGGTCTTATTCTGCAAGGACCCCATAATGTCAAGGTTAATTATGCCCTGAAATTCAGATTTCTAGCTAATAATAGTGAAGCGGAATATGAAGCCTTAATAGCTAGACTCAAACTAGCAAAGGAAGTTGGTGCCAAGAAACTCAAAGTTTTCTCTAATTCATAGCTTATGATGAATCAAGTCAAAGGAAGTTATGCAATGAAGGAAGAGGAAATGAGCAAGTACATGTTGATAGTATAAACACTCCAGGAAGAATTTCAGCCTTTTTCGATTCATAAAATACCAAGTAGTAAGAACATTGCCATCAATAGGCCATCAAAATTCGCCAATATGGCATTTCCTGATTTGAGTGATAAACTCTTTGTTAAGTTTCTACTACATAAGAGTTTATCAATTATCTTCAAAGCTATGAATTAGCTCCTTGCCTTAAAGAGAAGTCATGGATAGATCCCCTTGTAGACTATTTGAAAGACGATGTCCTTCCTTTTGACAAGAAAAAGGCTTAAAGACTGATTTATTAGCCCGTAAATTACATATTGATAAATAATCAGTTGTACAAGCATGGCATTTCCCAACCTTATCTTAGATGCCTTCCTCTTGAAGATGCGTGACGGGTGTTATCCGAGCTACATGGCAATATATGCAGCAACCATGTAAAGGCATAAACATTATATACTTATGCACTGCAACTTGGCTATTGTTGGCCAACAATGAAAAATGATGCAAGAACTATTGTTCGGCATTGTTCAAAGTGCCAAAAGCATAAGGCATCGAGTTGTGTACCTCTTAAAATTGTGTTACTTAACTAGTCCTTAGCCCTTTGCCCAATGGGGATTAGACATATTTAGACCATTTTTGAAGTCTATAACCTAGCAATGATTCATCATTGTGGTTATGGATTATTTCACAAAGTGGGCAAAGGCGGAAGCATTGGCAAGGATCATTGAACAAAAGGTTAAAGCCTTTATTTTCAACTGCATTATAACGAGGTTCGAAGTTCCATCTATGATAATCATGGACAATGGACCATAATTTGACAATAACAAATTTTGAGTATTTTGCGAGAACTACAGCATTCGCTTAAATTACACGTCTGTAGCTCACCTTCAACCTAATGGGCAAGTGGAAGTCATAAACAAAAGCATCCTACATAGCTTGAGTAAGAAGGTTAATCAAGCCAAAGGACAATAGGTTAACGAATTACAAGATATTTTATGAGGATACCGAACTAACCACAACATCACAATAGTAGAAATACCCTTCAGATTGGTGTATGATATGGAAGCAGTGTTACCGATTGAGTTAAACCTACCAAATCTATGCATACAAAATTTTGACGTGATGATCAATTATGTTGGTTTGATGGCTAATTTGGATATAATTGAAGAAATTAGAGATGTTGCAAGGGCAAGAGTTGCTGTATATCAATATAAGGTAACCAGATCTATAATCAGAAGGTGAAGAATAAGGTTTTTCAGCCTAGAGATTTGGTTTGCTAGAAATTGGAAGCGACTAGCACTTGAAAGAAGCAAGGAAAGCTTAATGCTAATTGGAAAGATCTTGTTAGGGTTTGAAAAGTTGTTAGTGAGAGGGCCTATCGACTACAAAGGTTGGATGGAACAGTCATCCCTCATGTATGGAATATCAAGAACTTGAAACTTTATTTTAATTAATTCCTTTGATGTTATGAAGCATTTCCATTTGCCTTATTTCTTTTCCTGATTTTTTTTATCAACCACAAATTATTATCATGTTCAAACTGGACGGTGGATAAACTAGTATTTAACAAGTTCAACGTATCACGGTTAGCGAACAATATAAATTAGTCAAAAAGTCAAATGAGTGTATTAGTTCATAGAGGTAATCTCACGACTCAATTAAGATGACTAATCCACGTCTCAAATGACTAGTAGACAATGTCTCTAAAAAGACACCCAAATTAGGCGCATGAAATAAAACATGTCAAAAAAATAGGGCATGTGAAATAAAACATGTCAAGAAAATACAATGTGTGAAATAAAACTTGTTAAGAAACAATAAAGCGTGTGAAATAAATTGTGCTAAAATTACTAAATTACGTATGGGGAAATGTGCATAAGATTAATAACAAATACAATGGTAAATTTTTAGGACTCGACCGAATAGTGTCCATACAAAAGACGACAAACTAATTACAAGGGAAACAATCTTATGATTTATTCTCATATTTAAGTAGAGGCATTCTCTTGATCGAAAGTTGGAGCCTTATTGGAGCATACCTCCTTTACGGTGCTTGGGATTTTGAAACAGGTAGATTTCTCTTTGCGCACATAAGGGATTTCCTTAGATAGACGATCTTCGTCATCTCTAGGATCCTTGGCATGAGCCTCGTTATCACCTTACATATTAATCTCAACACCTAAATCTTTGTTGGCTTCTTCTTCACAGCTACTAACTTTATCATCAACGTCGACAAAGTCTAAGCATAAAATATCATAGTTGAGGTGAAACTTAAGGATTTCTTCTGCTTAAACCCCCTCCAACAACTTTTTTCTCAATAATCTCTCATACTGCCGACTTGGTGTCATGATTTCAAGTGCCTCTTCAAGAGAAGGCCATTTCCTCACTACCTCCTCTAATTTGGCAAAACGATTTTGTAGTCTAAAGTTATTAGTCTTTAGTCCCTTTATTTATATCCTGAACCTGTCTTCCTCATCACTTATTGAGCTAAGTATTCAGCCCAAACCCTACCACTCTTCCTTCTTTTTATGTAGGTCCTCCTTCAAGTCTTTAGGCTCCTTATATTGCTCATTGACCTTAGCCTTAAGGCTTGAGACTTCATCGGTAGCTAAAGAGTGTGCCAATTTCTTAGCAACAAGTTCATCCTAATATTTTATGGCTTCCATCTCATCGTTGATTCTTGCATTCTCAACAACTACAGTTTAAGCCCTTAAGGAAGTATATGCATCCTCAATTTTCTATAGTAAGCAAACAAGATGAAGTGATGAATTCGCTAAACCACTTGGAAAAATATAAAAAAATATTATTATTATTTCCTTTTTCATCTCTTTGTCGACTTCATCCAATGCTGTAAGAATGTAGTTGCTAATCTGTAGAAACAGGATATGTACAACAATTGAAATGATTCAATTGATACTTACAATATACAATTTGGCTGCGATGTGTTCCTTATTCCAATTGTCAACTCTCTTGATGCTATTTTTTACAATTTCCTTATCTTTGGGAAGAATACCAGCTTCCATTAAGACTAGGGATTTGGTCTTGCTGCCCAGCGCCAAGTTGGTGTAGAGAATGTTTTGGCCCTAAAGCGGAACAAAGCACTCGCCTAACTCACTATTAAGGATGAATTCGACGCTATTGATGTTGAGAACTTTATGCCTCATCGCCTCCTTTGTCCTCTCATCCAAGGTCTTAGACTTCTTAGCAGGAAGTTGGTCGGTAAGCTCCCAACCACTTTTCTTATTGGAACTCGGCATAACATTCGCATAAACCAACAGTCCCTTAGCAGCTTCATAGCAAGCAACTTCTTCTCCACTGCTAATGCTGATTTCTTGGCTATAATCTCTTGGCTCCTCAACTAAAGGAATGTTTATTGGGGGTGGGATTGCTTCAACTTATATGGCCTTAACGAGCCTAGGCTTATCACTCCCTTGACGTTTGTCAGTAGGGTGGGACGCCTTTCTCAAGGCTAATGCTTGTTTTATCACTTTCTCTTAAGCAACCTACTTTTGAGTACCAGCTGATTAACAGCTACTATGGTGCTTGGTCATTTGTCAACTTTAAACTTTTTCGCCTTCACTTGAGCTAACAATTTAGTAGGGTTTACATCGCCAGCGCCTATGTTTACAATACAAAGTAGATACATCAATAATAAAGCAAGGAATCAAACTTACATTTTCTATGCCGAGCAAGGCTTAAAGGTAACTATTCTTCCCCCAAGTCACGAGAACGGCCTTCCTCTCATAGCTTTACTTTACACCATAGTAATTCAATAACATACCTTCCTTCTCGAAAAAAATTGGCTCTCTGTTCTTATATCACCTTTTTATCCTCTCAACATCCTAGAAAAAACATTTTGTTCTTTCTTATCTCTTGTATCTTTTTTGTCATGGCAACATCATTCGGCATCAATTCAATATCCTTAGTGCAGATAGGTTTAGTCCATTGGGTCTAAAAATCCAATTCTTTATCTGAAATGAAAAACACAAACTTGTCATGCTACTTATGGATATTAGACTCCAATCCATTCATAAATTTTTGCTCATGGCTAGCAGTTGAAAAGTACTAGCCATCAAGCTACCTCCCTATTGTAAAGAAGTACGTAAACAATAAAGGTGTCACCTCTTCGCAAACAATCTTGAAAGCTGAAAGAAGCCGATTAGTGTTTGGTGAGAACATACTCGACGCAACTCGAAAATAGTTGAAAAACTACTTAACAAAAGTGGAGAATGGGAAACGCAATCCAAAGTCGAGATAATTTAGGTAGATGTAAAACTCACGCTCCCTTGGAGAACATACCCTTTCCTCCTCTCTCAACCTCTTAAGATTCTATATCTCTAGAAGATCTTACCAATATTTGTTATATTTCAACATAAAAACTCTATTAGCAGCACTGGTCATTCTGTCTAGTGAATCACTTAAATATATCACATTATTATATAGATACCTAGCCACAGATCTTCCTTCTTTGTCATTTAAATAGGTATCCACTGCGAGAGAGTTAATTCGACTAAGTTTATCCTAGTACTCTACTACACTATCAACCGAACTACTTGAAGAACATGCTGTCTTGCTCTTTTGGGGAGGGGGGAGAGGAGAAGTAGCCTCGGTCTCAATTGCTTCAAAATATGAAAGAACAAGTCAATAGATTACATTTCAAACCATACTTGATTTTGACTATAATAAATGTTATAGAACTTCTTGAAGGTTAGTTGAAATGTCGAAAACGAGTGAAAGCTTATGAATGCAAATGAAGATGGAAGTAAAATCCATTTTCAGTTATGGAAAATTTCTTAAATATGAATGATTTACCCTCATAACCACAATATGTTTCTGACAGTAATGATGTGTCAATTAGATGATGACCTAGATTATTGACATGTGTTTCGAGACAAAGATCTAATGATTATCGAGGCTCTAATAGTTATTAGGCTTACAATGTGATTGTGGCTAAGGTGACAGTTGTCGTACATCTTATGACTTAGTCTTTTGACAAGCGGGAAAATTGAAAAGTTGTGACCTTTTGAATGGCATACGAAATACCCTTTTAAACAAAATACAATTCTCCACTTAACCCTACAAAGAATATTAAACTATTCCCTCTGTCGAATTCTTAATCACAAGAGTTGGAGGGGGGGGGGGGTAAGGGGCAAATGTTCATAGTCGAATTTTATCATTACATTCACTCGACCACCTAGCTGCTGTCATGCAGAATAACTCACTTCTTAGCAAATGCCAACTAACATAGATTCATATCTAATTTGAACTTAAGAAAAGTGCTTCGAATAGTTATCATTTAACATAATTATATTATATAACTACCTACTCTTCTTACATTTCAAGGATGTACTTGATTGAGAAATCTCCACGTATCCCAATAATCATGCGATTAACTATTGTTTCAAACACTTGATTTTTGCCCATAAATACAAAGAAGAAGCACTGCAAGTATTATGTAACAACATACAACTACTTACCTAATCTTCTCTAATATTTATTAATTGACTTAGGCATCAGAGTAGTCGTATCAAACTGACCCCGGTGACTTCAGTTCTTTGCACTTTATAAGAAGGAAATCATTCGAAAACCATACAACAACAATAACCAACTCACCCAAGCTAACAAGAAGAAAGCCGTAGTGATGAGCGAAAGAGAGCTCTAAGTTATTGAGAAGGTCAATGACCCTATGTTTTTATTGATCAGAAGATTATTAGAGATGAGAAATCTGGAAGATGATCCTAATGAGATCCGAAGATTAATTAATGAATTTTTTGACTTGTTCCTCGAAGAGTTGCCTAAGGGACTACCCCCAATTCAAAGCATTGAACATTGTATTGATCTACAACTAAGTGTAGCCTTGCCAAAACGACCTACCTACCGAATGAATCATAAGTAAGCTATCTAGTTAAAAGGCAAGTAGATGAGTTAATAGAATACGGATACATGAGGGAGAGCATAAGTCCTTGTGTTGTACCTACCCTGTTAGTCCTAAAGAAGGATGGTTCATAGCGCATATACATTGATAATTAAGCAATCAACCGAATTACTATCAAGTATAGATATCTCGTACCGAAGCTCAATGACATGTTAGATGAGTTTGTGGTGCTCCAATATTCACAAAGATTGTTCTACAAAGTGGCTACACCAAATTCGAATAAGGCCTGGTAATGAATGGAAGATTGCTTTTAAGACGAGGCATGATCTCTATGAATGGTTGGTTATGCCATTCGGACTTACAAATGCATTGAGCACATTTATGAGGCTTATGAACAATGTAATGCGTCCGCTAATTGGAAGATATGTAGTTGTATACTTTGACGACATATTGGTGTAAAGTGCTAACTTGAATAGCTATGTTCAACATCTCTAAGCTATTTTTGACATCTTATGAGTTCAAAATGTTTTTGGAAACCTAAAGAAATGTATGTTCTGTCAAAGTGAAGTTGTCTTTCTTGGGTATGTAGTATCTAGAGAAGGAATCCGAGTAAATGAAGAAAAGGTCCAAGCTGTCTTAGAGTAGCCGATGTTGAAGAATGTCATTGAAGCACGAAGGTTTCATGAACTTGCTTCTTTCTATAGAAGATTCATTAAAAACTTCAGTGCAATTGCTGCCTCATTAACCAAGCTAAAAAAGAAGAATGATGGATTCTTATGGAATGATCAAGTTGAACAAAGCTTCAAGGAGATCAAAGAGAAGCTCACTACTACCCTAGTCTTATCCTTACTACATTTTGATAAGCCATTTGAATTGTAATGCGATACTTTAGGCATTAGAATTAGAATCGTATTGATGCAAGAACATAGCCAATTGCCTACCATAATGAGAAGCTAAGTGGTGCTGCACTAAAATATTTCATGTATGAAAAGGAGTTGTACTCCCTTTTTCAAGCTCTTACTATCCGGAAACACTTTTATTATAACGAGACTTTATAATTTACACTGACCATGAATCATTGAAGCATCTCAGAAGTTAGAACAAACTTTCAAAAAGGTAAGCTAAGTAACTAGAATTTATGGAAGGTTTTTCCTATATGATTTGACACAAAAAGGGTAATGCCAACGTAGTCGTAGATGCCCTGTCATGTCAACAGACCTTATTGACCACCCTGTAGATAAAATTACTGAGATTTTCGCTTATTACCGAGCAATATGCTTGTGACCCAATTTTGGCCATATTCTTGAGCAATGTAGAGAAAAAGTTGCTGCTGGAGGATATTATATTGAGGATGGCTATCTATTCAAAGAAAAAAGGCTATGTACACCAAGTTGTTCTACAAGTGAGTTGTTGGTGAAAGAAGCTCATAGTAATGGATTATCTAGTCATTTTAAAGAAAACAAGATAGTTAACCTGTTGAAAGAAAACCTTTATCGGCATGGTTAGGCCAAGGATGTCCATAAGGTAGTTAGCAATTACAAAGTGTACAAAAGGGCTAAGGGAAAGAGAGAGTCACATGGAGAGTATATGGATTTACCTATACCAATCTTGCCTTAGGGTAACCTTAGCATTGGCTTTATCTTAGGGTTACCCCAAACATCCAAAGGAAAAGATTCAATCTTTGTTATAGTGGACCGCTTTAGTAAAATGACACACTTCATACCATGCCATCGAACTAACAATATATTGCTAACTTGTTTTTATAGAAAGTTATTCAACTACATAGAGTGCCAAAGATTATTGTTTTAAATCAAGACACAAAATTCTTAAGCTATTTTTGGAATTCTTTGAAGAAGACTAGGAACTAAACTTGTGTTCAGCTCTAGTAGCTACTCTTAAACTGATGGCCAAATTGAAGTGGTGAATAGAATGATGGGAAATCTAATACAGGCTATCATAGGAAAGAAATTAAAAGATTAGGATCTATGTCTATCAGTTGTGAAGTTCGCATACAATCAAACTGTCCACATCACTACTAAGAAGACCCCATTCAAGGTTGTTTATAACCTTAATCCTACTATTCCCTTAGATTTTATCAGTACTCCCACAGCTACTAAAGAGAGTCAATCTGGAATTACTTGAGCTCAAGAATTGCAAGAACTACATCAGTTCATAATAAGGAAGATCACTAAGTTCAATAAGAGACAACAAGAGTTTGGTAGCTATGCTCACTAAATTATTTCTTTTAGACTAAGACACTTAGTATGATTCACCTTAGCTAAAAACGATTTCCATACCTAAGATAGAGCAAGTTATCTCCATAAGCTGGTGGTTCGTTCAAAGTCTTGAAGAAGATCAACTATAGTGCCTACCATATTGAATTACCCGATAACTATGGTGTTTCTTCTACTTTCAATGTATCTAACTTAATTCCCCATCGATAAGAAGAAAGCCCAGTAGATGCCAAGATAGGATAAGAACATGAAATCACCTTGGATTTGAGGACAAATTTTTTGGACCCTTAAGTAGATGATAGAAATCAACTTCCCAGACCAATCATGTGTAGCCAAGTTAGAGGACTATAAGGACTTACACAAAGAATACTAGCTCGAAACCCCATCCAAAATGAGAATTCCTATTCTGATTTCCATCTTCTACACTACTACCAACCCGAACACCAAGCTCTTATAAGCTCCAGCATAGTTCCCAAGCTACTAACCAATCATGCCAACTTGCTCAGCGTATATGCTGACCAGCCTAGCAATTGTAACTATTATCGAGCTCATGCCATGATCTAGATAAGCCCCGAGCCAACTAACATCAAACCTTTAGCCAAGTTGAGCTATTGAGACACTCGACTAAGAAAGGATCAAAGTGTTCCTCATAGCTTGAGCTTTGACCTAAACCCAACTAAGTTAGCTTTGACTGATGATACCCTTTTGACTTCATCCAAGTAGGATCCTACAACTACCAAGTAGCCTTAACATTTGTTACAACTTAGCTAACTACACTACAAGCCTCTAACCACCCCTTGACACATGTTTTACGACTTGATATTCCAAGGATTCTTTCCTCTTTCCGTATAGAATATTTTTTGTCATGTTTATCCTTTTTAGTATATTTTATGTATTCTATTTATAGATTACCGTTTTGTCTTTTCCATGTATACCTTTAATCTTAATGGGGCTAGTATATAAACCCCATTTACTTATACGTAGATAAATCAATTTTGCATCATTAAATATTACTAGTTTCTTTCATGAGAAACTGACTTGCTTTCACTTACACTTGAAAATTCACAGCAACTATACGGTATTATAAAATCAATTTAAAGTTAGTAAAAATTGGCCAGTGTACCAAGTCATGCAATTAGTATAGTTAGTGAGTCAAGGTTGCACTCTACAAGGAATGATGTGCTAGCTCTTAGCCATATTAGTCCTATTTATAGTGAGGAGAACCGATAACATATGAGTTTTTATTGAAATAAACCATTAATGTTTATGTTTTTACTAAACTAAAACTATTAACTACCTTACATCAATTAACTCAGATATCCAACATCCTAAAAGAATAAAATTAATAATCAATAATCAAATTATCTAATGGCATAGCAGTTATATTATTCCATCATTTTGTATTGCAAGCGAGTTACTAATTGACTATTAAACTAAGCCCTAATTGAATTGTAAGACATCAATTCCTAATCTACATTAGTCATTCATGAAAACTATTAGAATAAATGTACATATTACATTATCATAATCTATTTGATGTTCCTCTATAGAAACACAAACTCCATGAATAAAATTGACAATTCACTACATATCAACACAAATGGAAATAACCAATACCACTATTAAACAATCCAACCCAACATTGATTCAAGATTGTGATCAGTACAAAAGAAACGAGATAAAATAACATCTATAACAAGAATAATACAAAAGAACTGGAATAACCTTGTTTGGTAGTTCTGGACTCCTAACCCTTACACGAATTGTATTCCTGCTTGTTCCTAGATTGGTCTCCATCAACCTATACTAAGGAAAGAAAATAAAAATAAAAACGGAGCCAAAGCTGCTGGGCGATGAACGCCCTAAAACACTTGGAGTCTCTTCTCTCTCACTTTCTCTGTTTGCGGCCGTAGAGAAAATTTGGGTCACCCTTCTACGTGGAACGGAAAAGAGAATTTATACATATCCCATTCTCTAAGAGCTCCAGGTGTTGTCTTCGTTTCGGCTATGGATTTGGGTCACATCAGCCCACTTGCCCATTATGAATGCAAATTGATTCTCGTGCTGATGCAATCCACTTCACAGGCGTAAAAAGCAAACACAAATGGATAAAAGGATTAGGTGTTCTAGGGTCATGGTGAGCTACCCAATTGAAAATGAACAAAAGAAAATTTGCTAAACCCTTTTACTTTCTTCTAGTTTACATTTGTTATGGTGTCTCTTCGTGTGTATAACCTAGAAAACACATCACCATTGAAGAGGTATGTTAATTTTGATGAAGAAATGATTGCTTTACGAAGTTGCTACAAATTGCAAATGGTGTGAATATGATGAGTATGCCAAACTCCATTTGAGTTTCCTTTGAAGCTATGCTAAGCTACTACTCACAATTCAAGCTCTAATACTAACTCCATACAAGGCTAATCGCCTAAGCTTCCGGCAATGTTAGTGCTGAGCTACGGTTTGAACTTTATAGCTTAATACAAAGTCGATCAATGTTGTAACATCAAGTTCCATGCAAATTCGATTCTCGCATTAGCCAATTTGAGCTCCTTGCTTCGCGATCCAAGTTTCTCCTTCCTTTCCTAGTTGCACAATGCACGTAGTATTCTTAAAGAAATTGTCGAGCCCACCTAACAGTATACATGGCTAAGTAATTCAACAATCCTAAGCTATCTACAAATGCTATATCTGAGTTTGCTTAAAGTTCGATTAGGCAGTTTGTGCACTGAGTTCCATTAATTCAAGTTGCAAGTCTAAGTTCCTTTTAACTAGGCCGTACGACTTCTTACTTGAACAATAGCATATCAACAATGGCCAATGCGAGTTGTTCTACAGCAAAGTTGATTGGAGTTTTTCCTTACAATAAGTATAGTTGTCTGCAATTGTAAACAAGCACAACGGGCCAAGTAATCTCTGGCTCACCAAGCAATTCTTGCTATGCACTGAATTAGATGAAGAGCTTTGATACACCTCACCAAGAGCTAATAAGGGAGACAGTATCGGGGTGGGTCTAAGCTTGCAAAAAGCTTAAAATGAAGAGTAGTGAAATGCAAAAATGGGAAACAAGTAAACCAGATGAGCAAGCAAAACTACAAATAATTCCAAGGATATGATGCATTAAAGGAACTCCATGGACTCATAAAGCTAACATAATATGATGCATGAGCAACTTAATGAGGCCATTCGCTACCTAACCTTGCTTAAGGGTTAAGATAAGAGTAAGAAGAGAAAAGTAAGTATACCAAGCTCATGAAGGGAAGTTATTCAATATCAGATGGATGATGATTATTGTGGTTATGTATTACAAGTGTATTTATACACAAAATGTTAAGGCATCCTACTTAAAATAGAAAAAACAAAAGGGTATTACTAAAAAGAAGTAATGTACAAGAAATATTAAAGAGGTAAAAATGAAAAATCAAATAAATCAATTATTTGTAGAGCAGAATCCTTTCATGTAGAATTGGACATGTGGCAATAGGTCACTAGAGATGCTTCTGGTAGAAATAGACAAATGGTACGGTCAGGATGGAGATCACCAAGCA
Source organism: Lumnitzera racemosa (assembly GCA_024138005.1). NCBI lineage: Eukaryota > Viridiplantae > Streptophyta > Magnoliopsida > Myrtales > Combretaceae > Lumnitzera > Lumnitzera racemosa. The sequence continues at coordinate 59,680,296 of JAMXBC010000007.1, forward strand.
AAAGTGTCGAGCAGACTTAGGCATCTTTTCGAGAAGACATAGGTGTAGATGTATTGATGGGAATTAAGTTACGGGACCTCTGAACTATAGCCGAGTTTGAAGACTAAGGGGACTAATACAACGAATTCTTTTCCAACTAACCCCTACCGAAGCTAAATACTTCCTTGCCGAGTCACATTTAATGCATTGTCATATGACTGCCCATTATTCTGTAGTATGCCAAGTTGATGATTACTCTTTAGTGCCGAGCCGACCAATCACTTAGTATCATCCTTGCCGAGAAATTGAGAGATAGAGAATCCGAACTAACTAAACTATCCCTACTTAAACAAGCCCATCTATCCGTACTTTTTGTGCACATCTCCTAACAACCTCGCTAATGCAGCATCGCCACGTACAATATCATATATAAAATCTATAGCACCAATGATTGTTTTCCTTATATATTCATTTTTACCCTTTTGTATCGTGTACGTTATTTCTTTAAGAAATGTCCTTACTGTCTTTTTCCTTTTAAGCAAGTTGTCCTAACTTACGGGTATAAAAGACCGTTATACTTGTAATTGTAATAGATCATATTACCTTCAATACACTTGAGTACTTTCTTCCTCACATAAACACTGTTTGTTTACTCTCAGTATCACTCTTATCATTTTCCTTAAGCAAGGTTAGGTGGCAGGTAACCTCATTGGATCAATTTGTACATCATATCGAATTGTAATCGTGAGTCCTTGGAAGTTCCATTAATCCGTCATATCCACTGGAGCTATTTGTGGATTTTGCTTACCATTTCATTCGTCATTTTTACCCTTTCACAACATTCCCCATTGATCCTTTTTGAGTTTTCTGTAAGCTTAAACCCATCCAACAACCGGGCTTGTCTGTTTTTAGTTACAGTTCGCATCATGTATGCTAAGGTTCTTAGTACCAATACTGCCAAGCTGAAGGTCAGCATAGTCATGGCCGAGCAGACATGTGAGGGGTCGTACTATCAATGAAGCATATTTTAGGTTAACGGTTAACTACTGAGAGATGAGAAATTACTCAATTCGGCTTATGAAGTTTGTCGACAATAAAGATCAACTTGGCCTTGGTAAGAGTTAGGTAAAATAGTAAAATATGCTTTGCTAATCCCTTAGATTAAAAGTCCAGTAGTTTGATTCCTATCATCCCTCCTAAGTTTATTTAGATTTAAGATCAAATCCAACTGGTCTTTGCTCAATTTTTTCTAAGGCTGATAGAGGCCGAGGTTGGCAATATTGAAGGTGTTAGAAACTCTATAGTCCTCTAGTAATTTCAGTTGATAGGCATTGTCATTAACCTTTTGAAGTATTCTAAAGGGACCTTTGGCTTGGGTAAACAACTTATTCTTTTCTTTTGTTCGAGAACCTCTCCTTACTCAAGTGTAGCTACACCAAATCTTCAAGTTGAAACTATGTTGACTTCCTTCCTTTACTCCTTTCTCTCATTCTCTTGGTGACTTGGATAATTTGTTGAGTAACTTTCTCACAAATCTGCTATAGTGACTATGTTCAAGCTCTTGTGTTAGGGTCTTCTTGCTTAGACATAAGTCCTAAGGTATGTTCAAGGGTGATTATTTGGTGGTATCATATACAATGCGATTGTAAGCGAATTCTAGTATGGGAAAATAGACATCCCAATCGGTTAAATTCTTCCTCGTTGCAGCTCAAAACAATGATCCTAAAGTACAATTGATTACCTCTGTTTGGCCATCGATTTGGGGGTGACAAGAAGTGCTAAATAGTAGGCTAGTCCCTATTCAATGCCAAAGAGTTATCTAGAAATGGCTTAGAAACTATGGATCTCTATCCGAAACTACACTTCTCAACACACCGTATAATCGAATAATTTCCTATAAAAAGAGAGAAACAATAGCTGAAGCATTGTTGGTTTTAGAGCATGGCACAAAGTATACCATCTTACTAAATCTATCCACGAAAACCATCACTACATCTTTGCTTCAAGCAGTTTTTGGCAATCTAAGGATAAAGTCCATGATCAACTCAATCCAAGGTCAAGTTAGGAGAGGTACAAACTTTGCTTTCCCTTGTTCGACTTAACATTTGGCCCTCTTGCAAGTAAAACAACTCTCAATAATTTAGTACACGCGTTACCTCATCTTTGGCCAAAAGAATCATCTACTCAACAATTCATACGTCCTTTTCTCCTCAAAATGTCTAAAAAGTCCACTAAAATAAGCTTATATAACAAGTAATTCTCTCAAAGAACAAGTTAGCACACAACTTGCCTCCCCAAAATAGATACCCATCTTCCATGTGATAATCATCCATTGTTTTTCCTTCAGCACCTTATCTAAATATAGGAACAAATTAGGGGTCCTAAGGATACTATTCTTTGATGCTCATAAACCCTAACAATTTGGTCTACAACTTGGTAACAAGAACATTTCTTCTTGTTAGTACATTGGCAACTATATTATTCTTGCCTTATTTATACTAGATCACAAAGTTGAATTCCTATAAAAATTCAACCCACCGCACTTGTCACTTTGATAGCTTAATCTAACTACTGGGTTACCTCAAAGATTCATGTTTCGTATAAATGACGAACTCTCTTGGCAATGATAATGCTTCTATACTTAGAGCACTTAAATAAGAGCTACGAGTTCTTTGTCATACATTGAGTAGTTCAACTAAAGTCTTCTCAGCTTCTTACTATAGTAAGTAATTGGTTGGCCATTTTGCATTAAGACAGCGCCTATACTAATGCCTAATGCATCACATTCGAGCTCAAAATTTTTGTCAAAGTTAGATAAAACTAATACTAGTGCGGAAGTCAATCTTGCCTTTACTTCAACAAAACTTCTCTCCTCTCTCTCACCTTACTTAAACTCAATATTCTTCTTTGTCAACTTAGTAAGGGGTACATCAATGGCATTGAAGTTTCTGATGAATCTTCGGTAAAAGGATACTAGTCCATGAAAACTTCTTACCTCTGCATAGGTGGTTAGAGTCGATCATTCAACAATAGCTCGAATTTTCTCATCATTGATGCATAAGCCTCCTCCACCAACTATATACCCCAAAAATACCACTTCCCCCTAGTAGAAACAACACTTCTTCAAATTGCCAAATAACTTCTTGACTCAAAGTACATCAAGCACGGCATAGAGATACTCAAAGAGGCTTGATAGATTGATACTGTATATAAGGATGTTGTCAAAATATACCATGACACAATTTCCAATTAGGTTTTTTAGCACATGGTTCATTAATCTCATGAAGGTGTTCGGGCATTTGATAAGCTAAAAGGTATAGCCATTAACTTGTAAAGATTATGCCAAGTTTCGCATGCATTTTTCCACTTGTCTCTTAGCCTCATTCAAATCTAATGGTAACTATACCTTAAATCAATTTTACTAAAGACCCTAACTCTATTCAATTCATCTAACATGTCATCTAACCTGAAGATAGAATACCGGTACTTGATTGTGATCTTATTCATAGCTCTACTATCTACATACATATGCCATGTACCATCATTTTTCGGCACAAGGAGTGCTAGCATAGCACAAAGGCTAAGACTCTCTCTTACATATCCTTTTGCTAGTAGCTCATTAACTTATCTTTGGATCTTAACAGCTTGTTCAGGGTTCGTCCAATAAATTAGTTTGTTCGGTAGGGCAAAACTAAGTATCAAGTCAATGCAATATTTAATGCCTCTAAAAGGAGGTAATCTCTTAGGCAACTGTTCAGGAAACAGGTCAGCATACTCATCTAGTTGCTCTTCGACCTCTATGGGTAGCTTAATCTGCTCCTTTAACTTTAACAGTTGCTTGATCAACAAAAAAGTCGACATGTCAACTTTAATAGCTTCTTGGAGCTTATTCTACTTAGAATCAAAGTCTTCTTAGGTCATTAAGCAAATTTAGCTTGTAGCTTGCTAACTTGACTCGGCGTCATAAGGTTCAAAGTGATCTTCTTTCCATCCTTCTCAAACACATAGGTGTTCTGGAATCTATCATGCATAATCCTCCTATCAAAAGCTAAGGTCTACTTAGCAACAAATGAGATGTATACATGGGTAATACGTCATACAGATTTTCATTAGAATAATTTTTAACAGAGATCGGCAACAATACTTACTAAGTGACATGTAGTGCTCTCTTTTCATTTAGCTAATGTAACTTATACGGCTTCAAGTGTAAGTTAGTTGGCAACTTGAGCTTTTTAACAAGGTCTACATATGTAACATTAGTGCAACTTCCATTGTCTACTATAAGCACACATACCTGATCATTTACCTTACATGTGATGTGGAACAAATTCTCTCTCTACTCCTCCTCAATAGAAGGTTCTAAACTCATCACATGTCAAACAACCAAAGTTAGCTTTTCTAAATCTTCAACAAACACATCTTCTTCAACCAATTTGACATTAACCTCAACTTCTTCCTTCACTTCTATTTCCTCATCTATGCTTTCTACTTTAATCTTCAGGGCATCTCCCTTAATAATCATAGTTCTTTGGTTCAGACATTAGGCAGCCATGTGTCTAAACCCTTAGTACTTAGAGCACTTGATCTAGCTCGTTTTCCTCCTAGATCTTTATCCCTTCTCATAAGTTCTCAACGACATGTCACCATTAGTTGGTCAACCCTTCTATTCAACCTTGACATCTATTCTACTTAGCTCAATACTTTGCTGAGCTTAGTAACTTCCTTAAGTGAGTCGACCTAATTGGACTAGTTAGCTCATTGGAAGTTGCTCGGCCTATTTCTCCTCTATCTTTCTACATGTTGGGCTATTCTTATGGTCTCATCCAACGTAGCAATTGTTGTAGTTCCATGATATATCAGATATCGCTTCTCAATCCAGTAAGAAATATGGATACTATTTGGCTTGATGATTCATTCACTTCACATCGAATCATGACTATTTGGAACTCCTTAACGTACTCGCCAATAGTTCGGCTCCTTGCCTCAACTCTTAAAGTCAAGTAAAGGTATCTTGCAAGTAAGTATCTGGAACAAATATGTTTCTAAGTATCCTCTTCATCTCAGGTCAAGTACTAATTTCCTTATGTCCTTCTTATCTCCTCATAATTTGGAAGTTCTTCCACCACATTTCGACATAACCTAAGAACTCTATAGTAGCAATCCTTACCTTCTCACGGCCCTTATACTGGTAATAATAAAAAACATACTCCACCTTCTAATCCCAGTTAGATAGTCATTAATGTTTCTAGAATCATTGAAGCTCGAAATCCAAAGCTTTACATAGTCAACAGCTTAGGGTGCTCGAGCTCACTCTTCGTCCTCATTTTACTTTTGTTCTACTTCATTATCCATATCACATAAGTTATTCCTTCTTCATACGCATCCTCCTACTCCTCTACCTTGAGCTTATCGAGTTAGGATCTATCCTTTCACAAATTGAGCAACTTAGGGAGTATTCTACACGACCTTAGCAGGTCAAAAGGCCAATGCATGAATAGCTCTGGTCAGATTGGTTATAAGGTTAGCCATCTCATTAATTCGTTCATTTGTACTTCGAGATATGTTATAAGGTTGTTGTCTATAGTAGACAATACCACTATTGTCATCTCCAGTACTAGTGTTAACACTTAGTTCCATCATTCTCTTCAATGAAACTTAGCAACAAACTCATATTCTAAGAAACAATAGATATAGTTTCTAAGCTAAATGATACACAAAAACTCTTCCACATGAATGTTCAACTAATCTATGAATACAACAACTACTCCAAAGAATAATAAACCTAATTGAAACTTGCTTTTATTTTCATATGTTCAAAATAAGGCAAAATAAAGTATACAAGCACAACAAACTGCTACACCTTCTATTTACTCAAACACTCATATCTAACATCTATGTAACTACAACATACTACCATAACAAACACTACTCACAAGAAAGCTTAAACACTACCTACCCAAACGAACCTCCGCTCTGATAGCAAGATGATATACTACGTTGAGAGCTGACAAGGGTGATAGTATTAAGGAGAGTCCAAGCTTGTAGAAAGCTTGAAATGAAGGGTGACGAAATGTGAAAATGAGAAATAAGTAAAAGAGATGAACAAGTAAAACTACAAATAATTCTAAGGATATTACGCACCAAGGAAACTACGTGAACTCACAAAGCTAACTCAATATGATGCACAAGCAGCTTAATGAGGTCACTCGCCGCTTAGCCTTACGTAAGGGTTACGATTAGAGTAAGAAGAGGAAAGTAAGTACACTAAGCTCACAAAGGGACGTATATTCAATATTAGATGAATGATGATTATTGCAACTACATATTATAAGAGTATTTATACTTGAAATGTTAAGACATCGTACCTAAAATGGAAAAGACGAAAAGAATATTGCCTAAAAGAAGTAATGTACAAGAAATAATAAAGGGGTATAAATGAAAAATCAAAGAAATCAATTATTAGTACAGTAAAATCTTTTTCATGAGACTAGAAATGTGGCAACAGGTCACTAGAAATGCTTGTAACAAAAACAAACAAATGGTATAGTCAGGATGGAGGTTACTGAACAAAGGTATCAAGTAGACCTAAGGATCCTTTCGAGAAGACATGGGTATGGTTGTGTGCTGGGGTTCTCGACACCAATACTGCCAAGTTGAAGGTCAGCACGGTTATGGTCAAACAGGTGTGTGAGGAGTCAAACTGTAAGTAGAGCATATTTCAGGTCAATACTTGACTATTGAGAGATGAGAAATTACTTGACTCATCTTATGGAGTTAGTTGGCAGTAAGGATCAGCTCGGCCTTGGTATAAATTAGCTGGAATGGTAAAATCTTATTTGCTAGTCTCTCAACAAGTCGCACTCAGGATTAGGTTAAAGGTTTGGTAGTTCGATTTCTATCATCCTTCGTGGCCAAGATATTCATTAAAAGTTCCTGACATTCATGGAACAGTTGTCAAGCAACTCTTAGTAGAGCTGGCCTAAAGAATAAAGCAAAAACCAAGCAAGACCTACGTTGGAAATCACTTAAATTCAAGTTGCAGCATACTTGAGCCCGACTTTTAATCACCTACAGGAATCTCAGCAAGATCCGAGCTCACTCCAGCAAGGCAAGCAAGTTTGAGTAAATCAAGTCACAAAACCAAGCTTCGTGTAGCTTATATCACAGATCCAATATCGAGTGATCCATTCTATAGAAGCCGCTAGTAACAACCCAAGCTTTCGTCCATCATGCCAAATTAGTTGGCTTCATGCCATGCTGTTGAGCCTACAAACAAACTAAGCCAAGCATAGTCGATCGAGGTCGAGTCCCTGCCGAGCTCTTTAGTATAATGTCAACTTACGTTCCGAGACAGCGCATGCCGAATCACTTAAACCAAAATCAAGCCGAGGCCAGGCTAACAGCGGTTCGCATTGCAGAACGTACAAGAGCTTGCATGACTAGGCTTACACATGACCAAGTAGCTTCCCCACGCGATAGCTGCAAGCGAATAACGGTAGCCAAAGTCTCGGCGCGTGAGGCCAAATATCGAGCTAGTTGCATACAGATAATGTGCCTAATTGTCGTACGTGTGCTTGTGCTGTGGTGTTAATTAAAGTTGTATCCATGATGGTCCTCTCAAATCTACCAAACTGAGTTAAGTCCACTGCCGAGCTATTGATAGTTGCAAGCTGAGGTATTGGATTGTACCGGGTCGTGCCGTTCCAATTGTTGATTGCACGGGCAAGTGTCGAGCTTGTCTGAGCAACAGTAGAAAATTGTCGAACTGAACTGAGCATAGGCGAGAAGCCAAGATGCCCAGCTATTAAAATTCTTTTCTAGCTGGACGTGACTAGATAATCTACCGAGCTCCGACCTGTACTGAAAGTCCAATCTACTCTTCATATTGGCGAACTCCATCCACATGCGTAGCCATGGTCCAAGTTGGAGTTCTGAAGTTGTATATCTTGCCGAGCAGCCCGGACTGATTAGAACAATAGCAGGACCAAACATCTCCTAGCAGCTCACAAAACAGACCGAGTTGCAACTTTAATTGGTGATCCAAACACCGATGGACAAGTAGTCCAGTATCTCTACATACCGATCATTTCGTTGGAGTCAAGACTGATCAGTTGCGGCCGAGCTTGTAATTTAAATTCAGGTCCGAATGACACGGAGTTGGGCCAGGAATTCTACTAACCAAACTGTTCTCCTACCATGCCAAGCTCCAATTCAGCTAAACTCCGATTTATGCCGAGCACATGCAAGCCATCCACTATAACACCAACTCTATCATTAGGATCGGGGTACGCGGCACACAGTAATGAACTCAGGTACTGCACCCCTTCCAACCGAACAGCAGCAGGACAACATCCATTGGCAACAATGTAGAACCACTGTCATTCGAACCATTTAAGGCAGTTGCATAATCTGTTGGTCGAACTAGGCATCAATTTCAGTTGCTCTATCCACATATCCGAGCTGTCTACCATGCCGAAGACCAACAACAGCAGATCGAGCTTCGTTTGAAAATGCAGGCTAGCACCAGCAATTAGAGTTGCTGCACACAGAGTCGTGTTTTTGTCTAATCGCTGCTAAGCTGTCCATGAATCTAACACTGAGCTACAGGCTCCTTTCAATCGAACTCCACTCAAACTTTAATCAAGCTATCCATTGACAAGATTCGAGCACTATTAAGTTGGTCGTCGGGTTCATATGCTGAGCTAAGTACTCCAAAGCCGATCACGACAAGTGTATAACAAAATCCGAGCTCCATGGAGTGGTAAGCAAGCATCAATCGCTATTATTCCAAGCTTCATTGGGTAAAAACAGCTTTTTGATTAAGAAAACCCAAGTTGGTGAATTCAGATAGAAGGATGGCCGAGTAATTCTTGAGTAGGCATGTTCAATTTCGAGCTTTAAGCAGCTAACGAAATCAAGCAAAATAGAATGATGAACTTTAAAGTACTCTGAGCTCTTTTATGTACTTAATATGAGATGAATAATCTGTAAAAATTCGACTCGAGCAGATGCCGAGCCAAATTGTACAAGATTTGATCAGCAGCCGATGTAGACTCGAATTGCCGAGTTGTTCATCTGAAGTGCAAAAGGCCGAACTTCTGCCGGAGTTAAACAATGCGACCGAGCTATTCACTTCTCATTACTAATAAAATCTAAGCTTGATTCTATCCTTCAGCTAATACATGCCGATAGCCGATAGCCGATACACAACAACACTTGTTGCGCCAAGTACCTTTGACTTGTTAACAAGCGATTGTAAAAGCTGAGCAAGTGCTTACTGAGCTGGACAAGCCCGTAGGGCACTTGTTCAAATTCCAGCATAAGCTAATGGAAAGCTGATCTATATCATGCAGAAACACCATTTCATTATTATCGAGCCCTATTTATGCATTAACTCACATTGATAGAAGATGAGTATAACTCCATGACTGTTGTTTATGATTTGTTCATTATTTATTCTCCAAGATTTATTTCTAGCTCCTTTGGAGACGAGTACAAGAACTTGAATATGAATTGAGGCTAGAGAAATGCCTTCCACCTTTAGCCTACCCAAACATAATATGCTAATGGGTTGCTCCTTAATAGCTTTAAATCCTACATACTGTAAGTGACGATCAAATCATATAAAGCACTATCCTTAAGTCCTATATTTGATGGACAATCGGAAAAAAGATACCCTTATATCTCTAAGTCTAATGAATGGATGACTAGCAATATGAATACCTAAAGCTATTAAGTAGTGACAGATAAAATATTCTAAGTCCTACAACTAGTATGGATGACAAGTAAGCCCAAAGTCCTACACTTTGACAGACTAGAGACTAACTAGCCTATCTTATGGTTCTATTTAGGATAGGACATACCTAGCTTGGATGACATATATGCTTTCCTAGCATTTTCAAGCATATCAATCTATTCAAGTCTTCAGCCCTTCAGGCACTTCAACCTCTTCAGGCTCCTGCCTTTTTAAGCATATTGATATCTATAAGTGTTCTGACCACGCCTAACTTGCCTCTTCAGACCTTTGCTTCTTCAAATATTCTAGCCTCGTCAGGCTATGGATTACAAATTTTTCTAGAGATTCCATAAAACCGACCTCCCTAAGTACTCTCTTTGCCAAACTTGTCACCAAAGAGAGTGGAGAGCAAATGTTAATAACGTTTTTTAGTAAAATGAGCCAAAAGCCTAAATTAGTAATATCGAGGTTTAAACCTAACTCCTAAAACCTAATCTAGGTACAAGCATCGATTTGTCCATTATAAATGCTAAATAAAACCCCTAGGTAAGGGGATTCTCTTCCATTCCCTTACTTTTCATATTACTTTTACAATTGTACTTTGATAACAAAAAGGCTAACTTAGATATCAGGGTGACTGTACTAAAGTATCCTTCGACACTGTCCTTAACCTTTTTTTATTTTTTAAATACTCTCGTACCGAGAGAAAATCAATTGTCAACATTGGTAAAGTTTAGATATCATTTATAATATTAACCTAAAGTTAAATGGTTAATATCTCTCAAATATTCTACAAGAGAAATAGATATAAAAGTAAAACTTTATGAGATTGAAGAGTTTAATCGATTGAACGAACCCAAATAATGCCTTTTGGGAAGATGGGAAATAAGCCTTTTAAGGAGCTTTACCTCTTAAGTGTTACATAGGAATCTTTTCTACATAAAAAATTGAAAATTGATTGGCTCAAGCTTAGTGATTGTAACTTTATGTTCTTCCTTAGGTCCTTGAAGATAAAAACCCACAAACAAAGGATTAGATCCTTATATGATGATGTTGGATAGTTTTTTCTTTTACCGTTGAAATCAAATATCACACAGTTAACCACTTCGAAAATCTCTTAAGTAAGCTACGATCTCTTTCCCATTTATTCCACCACCTAGAAGTTTTGGTTGCAAAGAGAGAGAAAGGCAGATTGGGAGATGCTGTTTAAACTAGTTTGGAGGCAGAAATTAAATCCACTTTTGACCTGATGGTGCAAGATAAGGATCCTAAGCTTAGATGGATATAATATAAACTTCTTTTGGAATGCTAAGGATATTATTGGTGAGGAGGTTTGTTTAGCCATTTAAAGATTCTTTTATCGTGGGTGTGTTACTCAAATCTAATAATTTTATTGCTGTATCTTTAATGCCTCAATCTTCTCTTGTGAAATTTCAACCACTTTCATATTGTAATAGACTTTACAAGTACATTCTCGATATAATTGCTAAGCGTTTGAAATTATGTTACTCTTCCTTTGGAAAGAGCAAATAGCCTTCATCAAAGGTCGAAGGGCTGTAGACAATGTTCTTATGGCTTGGGATCTTCTTTTTAGGTACCATGAAGAAAACCTGGGAGCCAGATGCACCATTAAGGCAGATATTATGAAGGCTTACCACCATGTTAGATGGTGTTTTCTAGAGTAGCTTCTTAAAGGTATTGGTTCACTCCTTAATTTACAAAATGAATGATGAAATGTGTTACTACTCCTAAATTCTCTATAAATTTGAATGGAGAACCTGCAAATTTCTTTTGCAGCTCACGTAGTTTACAACAAGGGGATCCAATTTCTCCTTGTCTTTTTGTGTTAGCTATGAGAATGTTCTCATGCAATGCGAGAAGTAAGGTGAAAGGATAGGTCTTTGTTCAACTGGAGATGTAGCACAAAGAGTTTGTTAATCATCTTTGCTTTGCGGATGATATCATGATTTTTCTAAGACTGATGCAAAGTCAGTTTTCTTGGTCAAAGCTGGCCTGAATAAATTTTATTCGCTAGCTAGCCTTAAAGCTAGTCAAAGGAAAAGTCATGTTCTTCTTAGTAGGGTTTTTCAAGTTATTAAAGAGAAAATTTATGGTTTGTTGCTAAACACCCTATCAAGCATTTAGGTGTATCCTTGTCTTTGGCCAAGTCAAACATATTGACTTGTCATGTGCTTATTAAGATTAGTAAATGCGTTAGCCATTGGACTTCTGAAGTACCATCCATACGTAGGTCGGATCCAACTTGTAAAGAGTGTTCTTTTCTCTATCTAAGTGTATTGGTCATCTTTGTTCATCATGTCCAAAAGCATCCTAAAAATTTTGACTATGAAGATGAGGGTATCTTTATGGAATAGTGATGCTGAGTTAAGAGCCAAAACTAAAGTAGTTTGGAAGACTGCTTGTAAACCGAAATAAAACAGTGGTTTTGGTACTACTGATTTGGTGGTATAGAATAAAATAGCTCAACTAAAGTACATGGTTTGTTGTGTTGTCATGTGAAGGGTGCTCTTTAGCTAATTTAGGCATGAGTTGAACACATCAATGGGAAAATTTTCGGGCGCTAATGCATCATGGTTTTGACACAAAATCTTGCAATTAAGACTGCTGACATAAAGTTTGTTCAAATGAGAATTAGGGAATGGAAATACTATCTCCCTTTGGTATGATGAGTCTCATCCTAGGGGTGCTTTGTTTTTGTGGTTGAACGAATGGGTGATTTACTCATCAAGTTTGCCTAAACAAGCGAGGTTGTGCTGTGTTGTATAATAAATGGTGACGGATGGGATTACTCGATTAAGGAGGAGCCTAAGTGTACCCATTACTCCACGAGTCAGATATGGAGCAAAAATAGTACAGAAAAACAAATCATCAAAACTGTTTCCTATTATGGAAGCCTATACATCTCTCCACGGACAAGGCACATCAGCTCCATGGTATCAATTTGTTTGGTATAAGTAGCTAGCCCCTAGATTCTCTTTTTTTCTTGAGGCTAGTAGCTCGACGAGAGCTCTCTACCGTGTACAAATTAGTACAATGGGGGTGTGGGTGTGACAATGCAGAGTAAGATCTTATCTACGTAATGCGGAGGAGGAATCTCGTAACTACCTCTTGATGACCCTTCGTTCTTGACAATTGGCACAAGCTGGATGATAGGACGACGGTCTCGGGTGTGAAGCCATTAGGAGCGGCAAACATCATGGACTTATCCCCTTCTTTGGGACCCCGATTAGAGCGGACTTGGAAGATTTTGACTGGTTTTGTTATTTATTATGTTTTGAAAGAAAGAAATGAGAAAAGATTAAATCTTCGTACTCGAACAGTCGAACTTTTGCAAATTTTACCCACATTGTTCTCTCTTTATTTATTTTTTGTTTTTTACTTTTTATTTTTTGGGAAGCAACGGTTCTCTTGAGATGTTCATCTTTTTTTTTTTCTTTCAAGTGTTAGGCTCGAGACCTTACATCTCTTGTAAGTTCTATTTTTTGTATAGTGGTAGTTGTTGCCATACTAAATTATTTTTGTAATCTTCATTTATATATAAATGAGAAGCAAATCTAACATTTCATCTAAAAAAAAAAAAAACAGAGAGATTTTTTATGCATGAATGAAAAATTGTATTTGTTTGAAGCTTTTCTTCTGTTGCTGACTTACTAGTAGTTAAGACACAAAGTGGGAGTACAGAAGAAAGAATCCTTGTCATCAAAGTTCTTGCCTGCTTCATCTCTACAACGTTACACGATGTGTTAAAAGATATATAATAACGATCACCGTTAAAAGCTTCTGAAATTAGACGATAATTAAAAAAAGAAAAAGATCTTACATATATTAGGCCATTTATCATAGAAACAACTAAGCTTGTCCATACAATTATGGAACTAATTAAGGGTACAAATTATAAAACGAGAAATAGATATAAAATTAAAATTACTGAGATACCCATGTAAATTTAAAAGTTTTCATGAATGATTAACGCAATTTATCCAGGAAAAAGAAAAAAAAAAAAAAAAGTAACCTTAGGTCGCAAAAAGGAGTATTCGGCCCTTTCCATTACCATGCATAAGAAAATTTTATTTATACGCAATATCCAGTGAAGCTTTTCTCGTCTAAAAACAGGATTGACTATATGGAGTAACAAAGGGCACTACAACAAAAGTAGCCCCTTTCTTTCAGATGCCAGACAGAAGATGCGCCTAATATAACAAAAACCGAGCCCAGAAATGGAATCAAGAAAACCAAGTAACATTGTAAGACGATATATTGAGGGCTCTCATTCTAAGACTTATTCGTTGCAAATTACTATCGAGAATCAATATCGAATTCTTTTTTACTCCTACAGAATAAACATGCTATGATGGCTACAAAAAGGGTTTGAGAAAGAAAAAATAATAAAAGGAGTATCCCGATTGCTTCAAAAATATTTACAACCTTCTTCAACAAGGAAAAAGCAGCACAAACCACAGAGATGACAGCCTTCTCAATTGACTATGTGCCTTGGAGGTTGCTCTCTGTACACCACGCTGCCATGTCTTCAAACAAACAAAAGAAATTACAGGAAACAATTCTGCAGGAAGAAGTGCAAATGTAATGTGAAATCAAGTAGAAAATGAGATTGCATCTTCACATAATAAGACAATCGAAGAAATAACTTACCAGTGAAAAGTGAGATATTATTTGTCAGCAGAAAATCTTGTTGCTTTACAACTATCACCTACTCCTGAAACCGACTTGACGGCCAAATATATACAGCTTTCACCTAATTATTCACCGGAACTCATCTACATGTCTTGCAGGCATTTCATCTATTGCTATTCTGAACTTATGCAAGCAACAATTGAGTGTTATGTTGAACATCTGACTTTGCCTTGTCGCCATCAGATGCCTTCTTCATTTCAAGCTCAAGCTGCTTCCGGTTCTCCTCCTGGGCTTTGTTAAACATTCTCACAAAATTCAAAAGAGTTGAAACAACTGCAATAAAAGTAAGGAAAAGCTTAGATGTAGCACTGAGAAGATTAGCAGATAATTGACCCCATAAGGCCTTTGGTGACTTTGATCACCTACGAGAGATCAAATTGTATATAATTGTGTTAGAAGCAAATTCATATTTCATGAGGAACGTGCAGTGTAAGCTTCTTAATAAGGTCAGACCGATGACCAGGATCGATCAGTCTTGACCGCATGTCAATTAATTAATAGGTAAAATTGCAAAAAACTGCATGAAAAAGTTGCATAATGCAAGCCAATTAGTGAAGTAAAAAAGTACTTCCTGCACCCCTGTAATTCTATCATGGCTTGCAGCCCAAGGAGCTACAACCTACTGTATCTGGAATGATTGGAACTCCATCCAAGTTGGACAGAGTGGCCAATCACCCTCTTCCCCCTCAGCTTTGTATGGTCTATGTTTTTCCTTCATTTCTTTTCTCTCTAGCAACTTCCGTAAATATTTCCTCACATCAATATAAAGTATTTACTTCCCCCCACCCCACCCACCCAAAAGAAAGGGGAAAAGAAAGAAAAATCAGTCACATTTATGAAATCAACGTTAGCCCCCTTTTGTCATACATATGCTTCTTTTAAATGTGGTAAAGAACTTTACTGGTTTAAATACTCCACCCACTATCACAAAGATCAAAGTTCACCGGTTGCAGTATTACATCAATTGGTGTATTGAGTCCTCAATTATAAGCAAAAATGTAGAAATTGTCCAGGCTACCTTGTTCGAAAGGGCATTTTGCTGGATCTTCTCCAAAATAAAGAATCAGCCCATCTGCATTCTTACCCTGCAAATGACACATTAGATGAAGTGTTAAAGCCAATAACAAAGGACGATTGCACATAAAGCTTGATGCAATTTATGAAGCCAGTCATGGAAACATACCACTACGGAGTAAAGTGATGCGAGAGACCTTACTTCGGACTCAGCAAAATGAAGAAACTCCTTTAATTTCTGCATAAGAATAATCATTGGCTTGTTAATGAAGCATTTAGAATAACCATTAAGGCACAAAAAAGTCAATTCTTGAGCTGAAAACTTACAAAATAATCGATCTACGACTATACAGTGATAAATTTTAGTTACAAAACAATTTGATTTAAAAGTATAAGCATGTTAGAATAGATCTAATGTAGTTTAATTTTTATTAGATAATACTCCTATTCACTTGTGCATTGAGGCTTTGATTGACACCCATTGAAAGGATTAATTAAATTGGGGTGAAATGACTAATAAGTGCATGAAAATTCAGACCAAGGAAGCATTTGATGAATTTTCTCATTGTCTGGCTTAAGGGAATCCCTCTAAGAGCCATATTTTTTGCAGCGGGGTCAGCCCATCAGTACTCTCATATATCCATGGTATTTCGAGCTTTTTGGGTGGATCTCTCCCTGTTTGTTACCTCAGAGTTCCTCTCATATCATCAAGGATCTCCAATAGTAGTTGTGCCGACTTGGTGAACAAGCTGGCAGCCAGAATTAACAATTGAACAAGCAAGCTATTATCCTATGTGGGTGGAGTTCAGTTAGTTGAAAGCATTTTGTTTCTTCTCCAAGTCTACCAGTCCTCCCATCTTCTTTATTCCAAAAGGTATTCTCAATACTCTAGAATCCAAGAGGAAGAGATTTTTGTGGAATGGTAAGTTTGAAGAGAAAGCCAAAGTCAAGATCAGTTGGAATGAAGTGTGTAAACCAAATGAGGTGGTGGTTTGGGGATCTCAGATTTACATTTATGGAACAAAGTGGCTCAGCTAAAACATATTTGAATACATGTTGTAGCTTTTGGTGATCTTTGTGGGCTAGTTGGTTTAGGTAAGAAATTCTTAAAGGATGAGATTTTTGGAAGATTAACATCTCTAATGATGCCTCCTGGGCATGGAGACACATCCTTCAATCTAGAACTCGTTCTCTAAATCTCTTGAGATGGTAAATTGGAAATGGAAATTCTATCTCTATGGTATGACCCCTGGCATACTAGGGGATCGCTGGTGGATTGGCTTGGTGAAAGATGCTCCATAAGCATGGGATGGCCAGTGGAGACGAGACTCCATTCCTTTATAAATAATAACAGTTGGGAACAGCTTGATGTAGATTTGTGGAGGAGGATATCTGGTAGTTGGTGGGCTGTTATGCCCAACCACTCTTTAGTAGACAAGCTAGTTTGGAAGGATAAGCTATTGTTGCCTCTGTTGATCAGATCTGCCTATCACCTGGCACAAGAGAGATCCCCTAAGGTCAGATGGCATAGCCTTGTTTGGCATAAATCTACCCACCTACAACAGGCTTTTATCTTATGGCTTATTGCTAATAAAAAACTATACACTAAGGACAAACTCATGAAATGGGAAGTTATTTCTTCCAACCAATGCTTCTTATGCAGAAATGATGTTGAATCTCACAACCACCTGTTCATTAAATGTATTTTTGCCAAGACATTATAGAGAAAGGTGGAGAGACACTTGGGCTGGATGGTGGGATGTCCTTTTGCTATGAACAATTTAACAAAATTGTTGGATGCCAAGGTGAACATGACCTGTTTATTTAAGAAGATAGTGGCAATAGTTTGCTACTATATTTGGAGAGAACAGAATGACTGAAGGGTAGGAAGACATAGATGTCAAGTAGAAGTGTTGTTCAAATTGATTTCTTCTTGTAATGATCCAATTGTTGTTTTCTTTAGAAGCACCTTAGCTCTTTCATGGCCATTGTATCAACCTAGGCATCCTTCTGTTTTTTTCCTTGATGTGTGGTTCGACATAATAGCTTTCTTGTGTGCTTCTCCTTATCCGAAAATTAAAAAAAAAAAAAAAAGAAAAATATTCAGACCAAGGACCTTACAATAAATATTATGATGAATTTTGAATGCAGATTCATCTAATCTAAAAACTTGAACTTCTCAGATTTGGTGTGCTTTTATATTATTGGACAATATACAGGCAAAAATTATAGTTATGTGTGAAGCATATTCGCAATAAATATCTAGGCTCAGAGAATGGGCAAAAAATGCTCTTTCTTCCCCTCCCTCCCTTTTCCCTCACAAAATCTGTAGGAGACTCAGACTGATGCTCTGCAAAAACATTCACAACTGTATGGTTGTTCCATGGAGACATTCCTTCCAAGGTAGGCACTCCAAACCTACCACTAAATAAATGTATAAATGGTATAACAAAGAGATAACTGGCCAAAAACAAAAATGTGATAAAGAAGCCACCACAGCAGAAAAAGTTTGTATAGATATGAAATTTGCAACTGCTTATAGATGAGTGAAATACCCATAAGCATGAATTTGACAACCAGGAGGGAAAGATTTACTTGGCATCCACAATAACTAGGCATTGCCGCTCATTTCTGCTGACCCACTTCTTTCCAACTACAGATACCATATGAAGGGTGTGGTTTGTTTCTAATGCTCGGCAGAGAAAAGTCTTGGGTGAAGGAAGGATTGACATATTTTCTAATAATATATGTATTAGGTCAATGAATCCAAATGATATAGACATCCCCTGCAGAGGTTTACTTTTTATTTGGGGTAGTGCCAGATGCTGCTCCTGGTTTATCTTTTATGCATGAAGAGAACAGCAACATACCTTAGAGAAGTTCAGTGAGACAGGACCATCATTTTCAGACAAAGCTAACTCCTGCACAACCTTTTCTAACCCTTTGCTTACTGCTTGCATTTCCTCCGCTAAAAATTTCAGTTGTATCTGCATTGCAAGGACACCTTTTACTCTATAAATATATCCATAACCATGATTTTAACTGGTTGTGTATCTTATGGAATAAGAATCTACCTTTGAGGCAGGCTCCAAATCAGACAAGTCTTTTGAAAAATCAAGAACTTCAGGCAGTTTATCAGAAAGCACCTGCACACAACAAAAGATAATTACAGCAATGGGGCGAAAAGACTTTGTAGAAATATGACTCTGCTATGTATAGAAAACGAAAGCCATACTTCTACACCATGGCCAAATCAAACCTAAACAACCAGGGTAGATATGCATTAGAGACATGTCTCTGAACTATTATAAAGGTTTACTCTTTCAAGCCTATCAGAGAGAAAGCTAAAAGGAGCTTCACACAAATCCCAGTTTCTGACACAGTTGCTTTCTTCTATGCTAAAAGATGACTTAGAAAGAACATAGAAGTTTGGATCTAGGGATAGTGAGCGCATAGTGTTTAGCTAAGTTATCCAATCACAAGTTTTTGTTTTTGTTTTTGTTTTTTGTGGATGGATAACTCAGCTTCTTCTTGTACATCCTATCTTTTTATAAAATATATAAAAATCTGAATTTACCCAAAAAAAGTTTGGATCTGTAAAAGTATGCTTAGGCAGTTCCTTTGCTGAGCATAACAGAATGAAGAGGAATTTGTATCATTTCAAATTCCTACTCTTATCAAAGAGAAAGGAGAAAAACTGATACATTCTCCCATACCATCAAATCGCTTGCCAAAAGAGATATATATATATATATTGGGATGGGGGCCAATATTCATACATATATATATACATTCTCCCATACCAACATTCTTACACGTGATGCATGCTCATATATCAATTATTTTTTGGAGGAGTGACCTTATGAAGAAACCTAAAACACCTAAAACAATCTTATAATATGTCAAATTTTACATCTAAAGAATCCTCCTTTGATCCACATATCAAAGCATGCCAGGATCAACATGAAGCAGTTGATTCTTTTTGGCAGGAAAAAAATCCACCAGATTTTAGCTATATGCCTAAGCACAAACACAGTTAGTATGATTTTCTTTTATATATATGGGAAAACATTTTCATGCCCATTTCCATGTTTTAAGAAAGATGTAACATGTGAAATAGTAAAATATTTGAGGGTATAATATCTTCAGCTAGAAGTTTTTAGCAAAAATATGGTGTCCAGTTTTCTTATTTCAGTCCTGCAACATTTTTTCTGATGTACACAACTTGAGGACAGTGAAATTTTACCACAAAAAGAACAGAATTGTGCTATAACCAAGTCAAAACATTGTGATCTAGTGATAAAATAAATATTATATTTCAAAGGAAAGTAAATATCTTACCTTACACACACACACACACCAAAAAAAAAGAAAAAAAAGGAAAAGGTTCAAGCTGTGATAAAATAAATGTTAAATTTCACTTGGATGGTGAATACCAATGAAAGAACAGTATTGCACTATAACCAAGTCAAACTATTGTGCTCTAGCAATAAAATAATTTTTATATCTCTACATAAGGAGAAAAGCTTCAATGCTATTAACATGCCATGTGGCTTAATTACTTGTGTTCAAGTACAAATAAAATTTCAACTATGGAAACATAAATGGTAGTTTTTTAAAAATTAGACATTATCATTGGTACTTGCATGTCATTTATAAATCCAGGTAGCATACTAGTATCATTAAATTTTTTTTTTCCCCCACACATAAGATCTCACAGTTTTTGGTGTTGGGTGCATAGAACCACAAAAATGCTTCACTAAGCAGCTTGTATCAAGCTATTCTGTTTGCTATTGATTATTTTAGTCATCATCACCATAGTCTTCCTTTTCTGTTTAACATTAAGAGGACCTCCTTGACTCCTCCTCAACTTGCCATTTATTTAATATGCATGAATATGCAACTCAGGAGGACAGAGCATGTCTATAAAGCAAAATCAAGCAAATAAAACTTTAATGCCCGTTAAAAAGAACCTTATCCAAGCACCAAAGGGAACTATATCCAAATCCAAGTATCAACCTGAGAAAACAAGCTAACAGTAAGTACCTTGCACAGATAATGCATGAGAGTCATCTTATTGTTCCGTGCACGAGTCTCAGTGAGTTTAAGCAGGCTATCCAACCTGAATCCAATTGCGGCACCTGAAAGGCAATTAGTTTCACTTAGTGAAGGCCTTAATACTTGAAATATTGCTTGAAAGAGAAATGCGAGTCAGATTGGTCATGGCTGCAAGTAAAAAGGAAATTTCTTCCATTTCTTTTTAGCCCTTAGGTGAAGAATTAGAAGGCATTAAAAATAAAGAAAAAGTAGGATGCTCCAGCTACTGTTTCAAGCCAAGACCAAAAGCCACAGGACCACCAGGAAATTGTAGAGCTTTATAAAGAAAATTGCACTTTGTGCAAAGAGTAAGGCCAGTCCAGGTGGCATTTGAATGATGGTACACAGATCTCAGAGCAATTTCTACAGTCCCTTGTGTGCGAAAGTGACCAATGAGTACACATCAATCCTCACATGGTTTCTAGAAAGCAAATGCAGTGGTTTAGACAAGGAATAACAACCAGCAGGGAAAATGCATGTCATAACGGGCACTATAACTGATGTTGAATAAATCAACTCAGCAGAACTTCATTGGTATCTCAGATCATGTTTATTTTAACACTAGCTAAATGATTTCTAGACCAGAAAGAAAAACAAGCCAGTTACACAGGCACATGATTCAGCTGAGTTACTTCTCTTTGCTGTCAGTCCAGCAATCTTCAACCTCTTAACCTTCTTAAATGACCTACACATAATTATTGGTTACAACTTAACATGCTAACCTATTGCCAATCCTCTTTATCCTAGATTTATGCAGCAGTTTGTCACAATTGCTGCCTTCTCATTCCTATTTCTAGATATAGCCAAGAACTTGACAGGTAAGTTGCTTCTTACTGCTGACAAACATCATAATGTACATGCAAATGTTTCAAAACATCTGCTTTCTACTCACTGACCCCTTGCAGTTCCCTGGTTCAATGCATTTCCAAGTTGAAGTATTGTTTGCATTATTCTCTTCAGTTTAACAGAATTCTTAATCTGCTACAAAGAACAGTAAGAAAATCATTAGCTTTTAGTTACTACAATAAGATGAGATAAATGGTAGAAAGCATATATCATACCTCTTCTGCAGCAGAATTCACAATATTTAGGCTCCTCCTGAGGTCAGAAACCTAGGAAACAAAAGAAAGAACATCAGGAGGACTCCATATCAGAAAGTTCAAAACAATGATTTTGTCACTCTTTCCCCACCTGAGTGCGGAACTGTATCTTAAATGAGAAAACCCTGAGCTTGGATTCTACTCGAGGAACTTGCATTAGTTCTAAGAAGAACTGCAACAGGATCAGGGCAGAAAATTATAAAAAGGCAACAATGACTTTCTATCCACTCTTATAATATAAAACATTGCACATTGCACATTGCAGATAGTCATAGGTAGTTGAATAGTTGTATTCTATCTCAAGGTACAATTGAGAAGTTCACACATATGCATCTGTGTATATATAAAAGGACAGAACTGATCCTCAAAACCCTATACTCTGCTTGCGGTTGGAAATGGTGAAGATAATACTAGTAATAAGTTTAACCAAATTACCAATTGATTTGAAAGTTCAAACTTTTTAGTAGCCTTTTATATTTATTACTTGACGCTCTCCTTCAACTGTGAGGTAAGATTTTGACTAAAGTCCATCACATAGAAAACTTACTTTAATAGGGGGGAAATGATGTTTGCTAGGATCCAAAATCTCGGTCTCCTACTCTGGTATTATGTTGAGTTTGACTCTGCAAATAACTAATCTAAATCCTTAGACTTGTAGATTTGATATGAGTTTTTACATATAATATTTGACATGATTTGTGGCACATCTTAACTCAAGGATAGATGCTGCAGGAGATAATATTTACTCCTATGGTTTGTACACATATTTCTCATACTCTTCACTTTCCTGGTCATAACCTTGTCAGACTCCTCAAAAGCAAGGAAAGCAGAGTACAATACAAGTGCGGTAGAATTTAAGGGCATGTTACATATACCTAATTAAGCATAGAGTTAAATGAGGATGCGGGGATTTAAACTCAGGATATCCTGCTCTAATATTGTATTATATATGATACACAACCAGTTAATTTAAAAGTTTAAGATAATCAATGGTTGTGGCTTTTACACTATTTTAATTTATATCTAAACAGTTGATGTTCTAGAAGTTCATTTGAAAAAAGATGCAGATTTTATAGTTGATTAGGACAGAGGAAACGAAAGGACCAGGCCAAGAAGCACATATGCACTATAGGATGGAACATATTTCATCATGTGTGTTAATAACAGGTGAGATCATATAATGATATGTTATTTCATCAAGCATGTTTGAGTCGAGATTTTGAAGTAGCTTAAATTAAAGAGTGTTTGTTATGAATACTATATTTTTCCCCCCAATATGTGGGACTTCTAATACACATCTATACTCATAGCTCCATTTTTATATCATTTGAACAGTTTCCTTATGAAGCGATCCTATTGTCCACTTGACTATCGGGGTTTAAAACTTTCAGCCTCTGCATTTCCTACATTTGTCCTTCTCCGCCAGTCTGTCTCGACTGTTGCTGCCTTTGCTAGAATCACAATCACTGGCACGTAAGTTGATCAGCTCGCTTGGCAACTTTTGGACCTGTTGTGTCAATCCCTGTTGGTGTGCCTCTCTGGACTTCCTTTCACGTTCCCTTTCTGCTCTGTCTCAGTCATGATCAGCTTGATGCATGGCCATGCATGCCTCCAATCGTTTTTGAAGAGTATGCAATTCACCCATGGTGCTTAGATCCAATACCAAGTTGTTATAGGATGGGGTCCGTAATCTTGTTTGTCGCCCCATTATCACCCGTGATCTCCATTGTTGCTAAACTTGAAAATGCCTTTAAATAATGACATGTGCCATGCAAGGATTGGCAAAAAAATGCCACCTCATCTAATGTTTGCCAATGGAGTTACACTAGGTATTAACACTGGCAATCGAAAGTTCAATTGGATACTGAATGTGGCATCCAAAAAGTTCAAGTTGTGCATTGCAAAATGACTCAAAGTGTACACACCCAATGATACAACCAAATAAGAATCCCCTCTAATCGATAAAATATCCACTATCAAATATCCACGCCATACCCATGTTTTGTTAAAAAGATATTATTGTAAGATAGAACCTTGAGAAGCAATTTTATTCCACAAAAGAGAAATTAAAGCAGCAAAAAAGAGAAAAATGAAGGCTTTGCAAGAACCTGTTCACATCTTCCTAACTTTTCTTTCTCCCCATTGTAACCCTGACTCATAATGAAAACAAAAACGTGAATGATAAATTTGAACAAAAAGGAAAGAGCTTTTTATAATGGACAGATTGGAGGCAAATAATTTTTGTTGATGCACCAAGATCAATCAGAATATTGGCTCACCTTCAGTAGATCCATCTCCTCTTTTGTTGGACAAAATTTTATGAGGTTCTCAACCTGATCAATATCCAAAGCCGAATCCTCAAGAGCAAGCACTGAACTCTGTCAATTTTCAATGAATAAGGTTAATGCCAGAAGATAAGCATCAGAGTATTTGATCATCAAACCACACAGGAAACATCCAAACAAGTAATAAGTTATCACTATGGGTCCCTCTGCTATGCTCATCAAACATATAATTGAGAGAACTTCAATAAAAGCTAGTTCTTTAAGTAGGGTTCAATAAAATCCAAGAATATTTTAATTAGATGATATACCCTAGCAATCGCAGACAAGTAAAATCTGTCAAAGTAAATACAAAGATCACTGTATAACACAAAGTGACCAGATAGCCTTTTCCTTCCCTTCTATCAAAAGTAGACATGTATGAGCTGCAAGCTCATGCATATCAATGTATGTAATTGTGTAACAACATGAATAGACAGTATTTTCGTCACTAATAGCAGCAGATAAAGGAAACGAGAAATAGCTCTGCCAAGAACAATACTGACTTAAAAGCATTTAAACAAATATGGAAAATAGGATAAGTTGGCTGTGTATGTTGTTGGAGGAGCCATCAGAACAGCATGCTTCAAGATTACTTCAGATCTGAGACACGAGCTGTGTTCTTTGGACAAAAACTAAGGCCTACCATATTGTGGCAAAATGTGCAGTTTGTATTAAAGAATGAATATCAAATGAGCTACTATCACCATCTGGTCTTTTAACTATACATAATAAAAGTTTGCTTTCTCAGGCATCTAATAGTCATTTGAGTTGATACTCTCCTCTGTGATTGCATAAAGATTGACCAATAATTACCTTGGCACAAAAAGCATCATTAATCCAATAAAATAAGTGCAGAGGGTGAAAAAGAAATTACCAGTATGCATTATAGCTTACCATTAAGTCATGCAATGGCACTTTGACCTTTGAAAGCATAATCTCACAATTGTATGCCCGCCTGTGGTCAATCTGCAAAAAGTAATTTTGTCCTCCATTAAAAATTAATGTAATCTCACTCATAGTGTTAATGTGGGATGGTAAAAGAGGACAACAGGCCTCAACTCAAATTTTGTTCAAATCACCTCTTGGGAAAGGAATGAAGAATAAAATATCATGAAAAAGAATTCATGAAAGCCTGCAGGTTTTACATTCCAAAAGTAGACATGTTATCCATCTTATTTTTACTTGTGACAAGCACCAGATACTAATTACTGGCACGTGCTTGATTTAGGCATTTCCAAAGCAACATTACTGACAATAACATAGCAAATCTTGAAAATGCAGATGATACTGTGATACTAATTTCAGGAAAGATGTTGCATAGATTCCATTAGAAACCAAATAATGAAAATGATATACATTCAGCAGAGAATGTGGAATATTTAATCATGGAACAGAGGAAAGACATTAAAGGTGATTTAAACAATTGCCAGCATAAGAACCTTGCAAAACTTCCCTACCCACCATAAAGTACGAAGATATTTGATTGAACCTAAAATGCACAGATTCTAATCTACATCAATCTTATTGATAGATGTATACATCACCCAAACACATATTACTAAGTCATCCTTGGAAATATGGGTGGTAAGATGGAAACTGACACAAGCCCCTAAAGTGGATAAAGTGGACACTGGTTATTGTCTTTGACAACCTTTTCAGATGACAAAAATTGATGTCTCATAGTGAAAGGGAGGGCGGTATATCAATGCTGAGGCAACAAATGAGAATAAAATAAGACAAAACATTGAGGTGAAAGGGACTTCCCAAGATCTTAAGATATAAGGTCGCATAGAGAAGACACTCACAATCAAGAGCTCTAGAACAGTCTCTAAACAACTTGATGGACATTGACCAGTGGAAATTAGGAAAAATTTTATGTCAAGTTTAACAGAGAATTTTCTCTTCAAAAATTCTAACAAGAACAGAAAAAGAAAATATGAAATGTGTGTAAACTTCATGACCGAACCAGATATCATAATTGCAAATACAAACAGGATTGGAATAATTCCCTCTTAGATAAGGTAAAATGAATAAACAGCAATATAAAACAGTTCTTACAATTTTTCATGCCCATGCTTAATAACTTTTCCAACTTAAAATACATGCACATGAGTTTATTCCATTTTTCAACGGTGGACAGTCAAAAAAATCATATACCAGAGTTCTTCTTCCACCACAACCCCTTCTTGGATCATATTGACTTGATCTGCAGTTCAGGATTGCATATGGACCACATTCAAGCTTATGCAAAAGCATAAAATCTATTCCAACAATGACATCTTAACACCCAATAGCTTCATGTTGGTTTCTTTTAGATACACAAACGAATAATGGATATAAGTATGAATGTCTGAGATTCCAAAGAGCAACCAACTCACATGATACTTCAAATTTCTGATCATAAAACGAGTGACTTAATTTTTGAGACAAGAGTTAAAAAAAATAAAGAAAAGGAAAATAGAAACCCTTACAGTGATAGGATGTTCAAAATAGAATTCAAAATGCTGTCTTAAGACATCAGATATTAATTGTAAATAGCATACGGCAAAAGGTTCAATCAACTTTCAAAAGGAAAGAAAAAGCATATGCAAGACAGTATGTTACCAGTTGCACTTTGTCTGGCTTGCGTGCATTTGAACCCCTTTGGCCTTGTTTCTTACCATCTGGTACTGGAACTGAGGCTGAGAAAAGAGATTCAAGCTCTGACATGTCAATTTCTGGAGCCCTGCATCACAATACAACAAAAACTAAAATGACCCAGGATAAAAAAGTTGCACTGCGTTGGACAAATGAGACAATTCTTGAAAAATTACATACTTCGTAGCTTCACCAGATTTCTGGGCCTCAGCCCATATACTTCCCTGCACCGCTCTTGATAACTTCAACCAATGTAATGGTTTTAGCTTTTTTGTATTGCTCCTGGAACCTATAGTACGTGACAGGCCCCTTCCTTTTGCCAAACCTGGAGCACTCATTGGAGGTCCAGGAGGAGAAGGCGAAACAGATGCAGCATTGCCACTAGGTCCAAGACCAGTATTTAAAATGCCCTTTACAGAAGGAGCAGGAGGAGGGGGCACAAAAGGTATGGGAGAGGAACCTTGTGATGCAGGATCAGCTTTAGACCCAGCAAGAAGGGGTGGAGGTGGTATCTTGCCTGTATCTTTAGGACCTGAAGCTTGCCCGGCAGAAACAGGAGGGGGAGGAGGAGGGGGAGGTCCAGCTCTAAGAGGACTCTCCTTCAAAGGTGGTGCAGGAGGTGGAGGAGGAGGTGGTGTTGTAGGAGGTTGAGGAGTTGAAGAAACAACTGGAAAGGTTGTAGGAGGAGGAGGTGGAGGTGGAGTTGAAGGAGTGGAAGAAGTAATGTGAGAGGCTAGTTGAGGAGGAAGAAGAGGGGGAGGGGCAGGGTGGGTGGCTGCCGGAGGAGGAGGGGGAGGGGGAGGGGCTGTGGCTGCTTGAGGGGGAAGAGGAGGTGGTGGTGGCAGTGTAGAAGGGGGGGTGGCTGCTGGAGGAGGAGAAGGTGGGGATGGTGGAGAGGAGGTGGCAGATTGAGGAGGAGGAGGAGGTGTTGGTGGTGGGGGAGGGGGGCAGGAAGTTGGGGTCAAGATCTTAACTGGAGATGATTCACCTCTATCCTGCAAATCAGACATGGTCTGTGCACCAACAGAAGTTTCTGCTTCCAAATTTAGGAGACCATCGGATAGAAGTGCTGGAGGCTGTCGACAAGGAGAAGATTTGTACTCAGACATAGTATCTGCTGGAAAAAATGGAGGAGGTGGAGGAGGCGGTGGAGGTGTTGATGATGAAAACAAGACATTTCTCGATTTTTGAGACTCATCAGATATAGTTTGGGCTGGATCCCTCACATGTGGAGGATCTTCTACAGTATTGCTGACTTCAGCAGCTTTTACTGGCACATAATCATGAGATAAAATTTCTCCTGCAGGTTTTGGAGAAGCAGTAGAATTTGTTGATGCAGGTGGGTAGTAACTACCATGAACGGTACTCAACTGGGAAGTCTGAAGGTCTTCCCAAGTTCTCTGTGGAGACAGTTTCACTGAGTGAATGGGTTGAGCCTGTTGATCACTTGAAGTGGAGGCACGAGGGGACATCTGAAATTCTTCTCCAAATCTCTCAAGGGATAGTCTTCGTAAAATCAAATGTTTTCTTTCCGAATCAATGGAAAAGGAACCGTGCCTCCTGTGCTTCATCTCCAACCTTTCTTGGACTACATTTGCTGAATTCATTTGCTGCAAGACAGAGAGTGCAGCATCTGCCTTATGATCTAACCAGTCTACATGGCTGAAAATTTCTTGTACTTTAGCAAATGCTTCCATGGGGAGACCTTCCTTCTCCTCAATGCATGAAAATTCTACCGGTAAAATGGAAGTAGCAGCATCCATCTCAGAAAATAGTATCTTCATCCAAATAACAAATAGGATTTACACTTCATAATAAAACATTGTAGAAACCATCAAAATTGGCAACATAAAAAAATGCCCTTTAGAAACATACCTCTGTCCTGAAGTTCTTTGGGAACAGATCCTTAGCATCCCACATGGTATCAATTTCATCATGATTAAGCATTAAAATGTTGGATCTGATGAAAGCAGTATTGAACATAACACGAAACATCATTCGTTCTCGCTCCATGTCTTCGCATAAACTTGAGCACTCAAGAACAACATCACCTTGTATATTGCAATTGATGTCAATTTTTACAAGTTCACATTCTGCCTGAAAGAAATGGGTTTCAATTTTCAACGGAAAAATGAGGTTGCTGTAAAGATAAATGACATGCTTCCATAAACTTACTTTGTCAATCAGATTTACATAGACACAGCAGTTTGAAATTCATTTCAAGTAGATACAGCAGAAACATGTGAAATTTCCCATCTTTAAAGGTGTCATAACAATGCTATGAGCACAAGCCCCACATAAAAACTATTTGATGAGTTTAACTTCAATTTAGAAATTGCATAAAGCAAAGGAAAATCAACATCATAGGCAAACAAAGCTTTTTGCTTCACACCTTCCCTTCAAACAGATGAAGTAGCCACTAGTGACCTTTCTAACATTCAAATGTATATGAAGCCTCAATTAATTGCTTGATGTATTCACAAATATTTGTTTCCCAAATAGGATACTGTCTCCTCATAACTCAAGAACACAGAGTTATGAGACTATAGAAACTGATCTTTTTCAAATAAGGTCATAAAGAAAATATTAAGATATTGATACATAGAGTGATCCATCATGTAGTCTTTCATGTTATTTTATAGACATAAAAATCTACATCAAGTGCTTATAGTCATATTTCCTTAATTGGTATGCTTAATACCATGAGTACATGAGCAATGAATGTGCTCTGCCGAAAAAGAGTAGATTGGTACTTGATGCAGGATGAAGAGCAAGCCCTTTTGCAAAATAATATTTCTCAAACAGGAAGATTAATATCGAAAAAATAAAATAAAACAAAAAGGCCTACAAGTAATTAAACATTGGCAAGCAGCTAGGACAACACATCACCTGCTTGTAAGCACGGATTTGTTTGGATCTTTTTGGAGTAGAAAAAAGAACCTTGGCTTTTGTATCATGAACAAGTAGGGGATCCTGTCCATAAATCCTAAATATGGGACGGAATCCACCTTCTCCATCAAAATTTGGAATAAATCTAATGATGATGCAGTCCAATGTCAGTGCTCTATCTGAAGGAGGCCATTCAGTAGCAACATTCCTCCTCGAGACATACTGCAGGTACCTTAGTTGTGAAGGAATTGGGTTGAGGGGTGAATAAAAGTGCAAAAGCTCACGAGGTGCCTGCTTGTAAACCATGTCCAAAGTTTTCTGCTCCCCACTATACAGCTTCCGATAAATAAAGAGAGCAGCCAGCATAAAAGCCAAAACAGGCCATCCACCCCGCTCACAGTGCATTAATAATAAATTCTGAGGCCCAAGCGAGAGCCAGCTCTCACACGACCGCAAGAAATGGTGAATCATCTCCATTGTCAGCAATGGGCAGCCGTCATATTGCCGAGGATAGTCCATTATGGTCATATCATGCTCAGATAATATGTTACCTAGGCGACTTTGTTCTTCCTCTTGGCGAAAATTGAACACCAAAATCGATGCATCATTGAAATGCTCCCTGATCTGCCCAATAATTCCTTCAACATAATTCTTGAAGCTTTCCACCCCCATGGCATCAGCAGTGAAGCAGCAATCAAAAACTAAGCATGAGAGAATAAGCAAACCATCAGTTAAAAATACAACATTAAGTTACTATTGATATCATCAACATCAACATCACCATGAAGAATTCCATAATTAGAAAAAGGCAATGATAATTGGTGCAGGATGCAATAGGAGGCAAGTGGGGTAAAGTCCAAGACAAGCTGCTGTTATTATTCAGAATATCCTATAGAGTAGTAGATATAGATGGGTTATTCCAAGTCCTTATAGGCTGGTGACTCTTGTTGAAGGCCTGATATAATCTGTTTTTGTTTTAAGTTTCATCACTTGCAGTCACACTAATGCCAATCATTATCTCAACAGAACGAACAAGACTGAAATATCAAGCAGTATTCGAATGATTCTCCAGGCAGTCAAACAAACAAATTTTAGCTCCAAATAAAACGACACACTACTCAGAATAACAAGAAAAATGCTACATATCGAGCACAAAATGAGCAATCGTCAGGCAATCAAACAAATAAATTATAGCTCTAAATAGAACTACGCCGAAAACAACATTCCTCGGAACTCAGAAACAAAAATAAACACAAACCAGAGGTGAAATCAGTTTAATTTAATTACCGTAAACTCTCTCGCAGATCTCAAGAAGCCCATCAGGAGGCTTCCGGTAGAACAATTTACGAAGCAGCGCCATCTCCAGATGACCACTCGAGAATAACAATAACGACCTCGAACAGTCACAAAACCCTACGAAACAAAAACACAAAAATTTCAAAACCTAATATAAAAATCGATACGGATAATCATGCAATTCTGTTCCTTTTTTTCTTATTGCTGTTTGCGTAGTTAGTTAACGACCTTGAAATAAAAATGGCCGGGCGGCGTTCGGTGTAAGGGAACGTTAAGAAAACAAGGATTAGGAATGGGACAAACAAACACTTTGCTTTTGAATCAAGGTAATATTATTTCGTTCGTTGTTGATGATGTTTTGACGATAGGCTTTTGTTTCTGTTTTTTGTGTTTTCGGTTTTGTTTTGTTCGTTTTGGTTGTTGTTGTCAGGCAATGAGAGAGAGAAAGAGAGAAGGAGAGAGAGGTGTCCAATGTCAATGCAAATGTGGATAATTTCGGATTGATTAGTTTTTCGTTTTTAGTTAGTGAAACGTTATTTTCTTTTTTCTCTTTTGGTCTTACATTTGCTAGATTTTCCTATATGAGAAATACTGTAGAAAGTGGATCTAATTAGGAATTAGCCAGGCCATATGTAATAAATAAATATATTTACCAACTTAAATAATATTTATCCATTTAAAGATGATGTACACACAAAATATTAAATATTATAGATTTTTATTCTTTTCTTCTTGATAAATATTTTTCTTAAATTTAGTAAAAATTGCTATTAAAGTATCTTATCTTTTGCAACGTTTTTTTTTTTTTTTTATTGTTGAGGGGAGGTAATGATAATCCCTTTTTATTTACTTATTTGTTTTTCAAACGAAAAGAGAAATATTATTAGATGTTAACCATTGTCCAACAAGATATAGCTAAAGCTAGCACTAAAAGAATAAATATTTAAACTAAGTAGTTTTTAGAGAGAGAATGAGGAAATTAACTACCAATCATAAAAGCACATCCTCAACATAAAAGTAGAAGCAACCTAATCTGCTATAGAATTAATAGTTATATTAACAAAAGAAAAGCCAAAACAAACACTCTTTAAAGAAACTAATAAATGCTGAGCCTCAAGGAAAGAGGGAATAGAAGACTAATGGAGTGAGTAGGCTGCTTTTATGAAAGCATCGAGCAGAAGTTAACAATCTTTGACTAGAAGAATATTGTTCTAACCTATCTTCTTAATCAAATTAAGAGCTAAAAGAAGGGCATTACATTTAGTCACTTACAAGCTTAAAAAGAAAGACTCAACCATAGCTCTACCCATTAAATTATCATGCTTAGCATACGCTACAACAGCTAACCCACCACTTACCGATAGCCTAGCTTAAGGATAATTTATATTAATTTAAATCACATCCTTTCAAGATGATAGGGATTTAATGACAATTAAACAAAGGCAAATCATGTCTTGTCATATTCCTAGAGGCTTTTAAAGCAAAAGAGATTGATATGCAAGTTAGCTATAACGTAACTTCCCACCAACTTTACATCTACTCTCATGGACAACCATACATTTATCTTTCTCTCATAAGCCCCTACGCTTCTTTGAACATAAGCCACCACTCATCCTTACACTATCTTCCTCTAGATTTATCACCTCCAAAATAGGAACAACTCTCTAAGGAGACCTTAATTGATTACTCCCTTCCTTTTAGCATTAGGGTTAGGGTTTCTATGATTGTATAGTATATGTTTCCTTCCAAATTAGCCAAGTGGCTTCTACTAATCTAGCCTTAAACTCACCATAGACACTTGATTTTTGCCCCTAGTCATTATAGTTTAGTTTGTTTAAATAGAATCCTAACTAAAAATAAATAAATAAATAAGAATAATAAAAAATGAAAATGAAAATAATAAAAATTGATAAATAATAAGAATACCAAAAAAAATGAGAAAAGAAAAGTTATAAAAAAATTTAGGAAGTAAATTATTTTTGGGACATTAGTTTTAGTTTTAGCTTTAGTTTAGTTCAAATAAATATTTTAGGGAGTCGTATGGTTTAAGTACAATTTAATTATAATAAAAAATTAAGGCACAGGCCAACGGTTATAAGTATTGGAGCATTGGCATTGGAATAGGTTAAAGTCATAGGTTCCAATCTCAATAAGCGTAGATGTGTTTTTTTTATTTTATTTTTTTATTATTTCAATCTTTTTCATTTTTTTACAAAAAGCGGGTTGAACGTATAGGATCACATCTAATTAAATCTTTTTCATTCGGATTTGAACCACTATAAAAGATTTGAATCTAATTTGATTTTTATTAAATTAGATTTAAATAAATATAAATAATTCTGATTTAATTTAATTTTTTATCGAATCAGATTGAAATTAATACAATAGATATGAATGGATGCGATTCGATATGATTTGTTTTGGGTTTATAAATATATGTCACTTCAAAAAGAAAGGCAGTTTTTTTTAGCTTCAACATAATCCCTCCACTATTGCATCTCTCCAATTCATCATCCACCATACTTGAACAACGCCATATCACGCCACTTCACACAGCAGCACCAGAACCCACACCTAATCACGATCAGAACTATTGCAACTACAACAGCAGGCTACTCTTTACCGTAGAACCCATCCTTGCTACCAAACAGCAACACATCAATAACTCCAATCAGCGTCAACCAAAGTCGACTCCCTAACGTCTAAGTCCTCGCTACTGCAGCAAGCCCATTGTCGGCTTGTACACCTACGCCTGGAGCATTGTGATCAACATTGACATCGAAACACGTCACTTCACTGCACTGCTTCACTCATGATCACTGAACTTCGGCGCACCAGACCACAACGCATCCACACTTCGCAATAGTCCATCCACGGTCACCATAGAAGCCATTGCACTCGGACTCCCTTTCGTGCACAACATCGACAGTTCATCCACGCTTGCAGCAATTCGCGCACGGCTCCCCGTCGACCATCTTATACTAATCAATCAAGCAACACTCTTGTCTCTTCTACGTTCGACTCTACTACGTACTGCTGCAATGAATTTCCAAACAATCCATATCACTCTGCGTCAATCATACACCACAAACAGCAGCCGAATCTATTGAACTAACAACTCACTAGACACTCCACCGACTGAGCACCTAATATTCACAATCAACCATCCTCTCCGACCGACTACTGCACCATGCACGCCCTCATCAACATGCTGTTCGCTTCATGACACCTAAAGCTTGATTATTAACACACCGCAACGATTAATAGCAACGTTTGCAACCATACATGATTAGGTGAGTCCCATCAATTGGTTAGTTTGTTTCATTTGATTATTGTTGTATTATTATAATATTATTAGTTCATTAGTTATTTAATAGTATATATATTATATATATATATATATGAATGTCTTAGTTTAGGAAGCTTTAGTATTGGTTTTTATATATTAGAGTATATTACATGATATTAGTAATTTATTTAGGTAGATACCTATTTAGTAGTAATGATGTGTATATATACATATATATCTATTAATTTAGAAATTTTTTTAGTATCAGTTTTTTTTTTAGAAATTCTCATGTAGAAAAATTATTTATTTTATCTTTTTAGAAATAAAAATTGACAAAAAAAAAAGAAATTTTTATAAAAAGGTTATAATATCTTAGAGAGTTTTTTTTTTTTTCATCACTTATGAGTTAAGACTCCCTTTAGATTTTTTTTTTTTTTTAGTAAACTAAATCAATTAAAACGTAAACTGAGTTGATTCCAAAATTAAAGTAAACAAATACACTAAAGTTTTTAGAAAGAACTATGGTCGTCTAATCTTGGCTTGCGGGTACGTAAGCACCTTTGGGGGAACGATAAAATCTGTAGAAACTTAGATTCTTTTTTCTTTCTATTTTTCTTGATTTTTCTTTTATTTATTTATTTTTTAAAATAAAAAATAGAAAATATCATAATTAGAAGAATAATTATAATTTCGGCAAATAGATAATGGTACCCATTAGGGTTTAATAGGTTAGCCCTAAACTCGGTATCCCGTTGTTCTTCATTCAAATTGAAATCAAAGATTGATAGCCAAATCGTAATTAATCCATCCAATTGATTACGATTTCTTTTTCTTTTCTCGACTTTGGTTGGGTAGTGACCTTAAAAAATTTTTCTAAAAGAAAAACCAAAATTTTCCAATTTCTTTAGTCAAGCATTAATATTAAATGAGTTTGAATTTAATATTAATCAAAAAGTGAGAAATCAATTTAAAAAAAAAAATCAAATTTCAAGCTCGACACTCACCTTTCTCAAACTTCTACAAATTGAATCTAACCAAGCATCCCTCCCATTACTTAGCAAAAGTGAAAATGCCTCTTTTACTCATTCACCAACCATATATACTTATCTATACATTGGAAGTTCACTTACAACATAAAAGCATATGCTCAATTATTTCATACTCATTACAAAAAGGCAAGGCCACTTATTAGATAACTTTTTCCCATAGAGATTACTCATGATCACCAAAGAGTTGGAGAGCACCCGTTGATAAAATTGATGGATTTTAGGTAAAGAATTCAAATGCGAACTAAATTTCTATAAGTTTTTTTCTGAATAATAAAGGATGATGAAGCTTTATGATTAACATTCTCCTTTTGTGCAAATTTGTGATGATTATATGCTAACTTAATTTTAAAAGAACCTGTATAGTCATGAGGCTAAATGAATTGATTGTTATCACCAACCATATGGATTGGTAAACTCTTTATTGCTCTAATATTTGATTTAAATAAAAACTGAGAGATACCCCTCAAATCCCACATACTCATAACTTTGTCCATCAAACCGTCTACCTTTAAACATGGATCCATAGCATGGCCATGCTTCATACAAAAACCTTCCAATGTAGGAATCTATCTGTCTTTGCCTACCAACATAAAAGTAGTATCTTTTACTCTCCAAAAAGCACCATCAAACAAGACCCTCTTCCTATCTAAAATTCTTAATTAGACCTGAGAATATCTTCTTCCACTCTTAGTAAACTTAAACTAATATTTAGGAAATAAATTCCCTTTAAATTGTGAACCCATTAGGATTCTACTAAATTCTCCATGCTAACTTAGCTAGAAGACTAATATTAAAGAGATGCAAATCCTTGAACCTTATACAACCTAATTCCTCAATTGTGGTAATGCATCTTTGATTGTCCTTAGTGTTAACCCCACTAAAAATTAGCTATAAGAGAGTTAATATGATTACATCAACTCAAAGGAAACTTAAAAATACCTTACAAATAGGTAAGGATAGCACAAAGCCATTACTTTTATTAGAATTTCCTTGCCTATCCCTATTAATAAGCTCTGCTCTAGCACTTTAACTTCCTTATAATCCTCTCCTTTACAAAATTTAGAGCCTCATTCTTCAATCTTCCCTACATAGTTAGGAGGCCAAGATACTTCCTAAGTTTTATAGTACTTAGAATACCACAATGTTTCCTAAAATACATTGATGTTAAGTTTGAGTGTTTCTGCTATAATACACCTCAGACATTTGAAAATTCACTAACCTAACACTTTACAGTACCTAACTATTACAGTTTTCAATCTAGTCACATTAGCTACATCTACATTGATAAAGATCAACGAATCATATGCAAAAAACAAGCGAGTCAAGATAAGGCAACTTGGCTTGATTCTCACACCTTTAATTAATCTATTATTTGTGGCCTTAATTAAACCCTTTAAAAGAATCAACTACCAAGATAAATAAGGTGACAATGGGTCTCCCTATTTAAGCCCCCTAGTAGGCCTTACTTTACCCATTACTCACCCATTCACTACAACATTGAAACTAACACTCCTAACACTTTCCATAGTCCAATCTACTCACTTCATAGCAAAACTCATCTTAGTCATACTTGCATCCAAGAAACCCCACTCTACTAGATCATAAGCTTTATTATGTCAATTTTAATGGCACAAGAAAAATCACTACCATGTCTTCTATTTCTTAAAAGATGAAATATTTTCATGTGCAATCACAATGTTGTCTTGAATCATGTCTAACACAAAAGCACTTTGATTTTTGGTAATAAGATCATTCAAGATCAGTTGAGTCTATTCATAAGGATATTAGATATAATTTTATACAAATTATTGCATAAATTTATAGGCCTAAAATGAGGCACTTCATTACAATTTTGATTCATAGGAATAAGCACTAGATTAGTTTTATTTAGAGCCAAAGGAAGTTTACCTATAGAGAAGAAACTTTGCATAGCTGTAATCAATAAAGGCCCAATTGTTTTCCAATAAGTTTGATAGAAAATACTAAAATAACCATTGGGGTTCGAAGCCTTTAATGTACATAAGTGAAAAAATGTAGCTTTTACTACCACCACCATGATAGGTATACATAAACTGATGTTCATCTCTTTCGAAACAATCAAATCCACCTAGTTAAGAATCTCATTCCAATCCCGTCTTCCACTTGTAGTGAGTAGGATTTTAAAGTTTTCAACAGAAATTCTGCCAATTTCCTCTCTTTAAAATCACATCTCCATTCATACTTTCTAATTGAAAAATCTAATTCTCATACCTCCTACATAGTATGGAATGATGGAACAAAGTAATATATTTAATCACCATAACCAATATGATTCTTCCCTTCCCCATAACTCATCAATTTTAGCTTATATGGATTCCTCTTCCTCCATAGCATCTTCAACTAAATCGATTGTATATCAACAAATTGTTTTTTAAGTTTTTCAATAATAGATCTATTATCCGGGGATTCTTTTCTTACTTTAAGTTGATAAGGCAGCATTATACTTCTCAAGCAAAATGCAAGCATCCCCTAAACTACTCACCCTAGCATGTTCTTACCAAACTTAAGCTACAATATTTCCACAATTTTCTAATAATCTCCACATGTTTTCAAATTTGAACTTCTTCTTCCCTTTAATTTCAATAAAATCATAATTGATGACAAGAGTAGCATGGTTTGATCTACTTGTGGCTTATGAATAACTTGAGTTCTTGGGTAACTTTGCAACTAATTTGAAGAACACAATGTTGAATTAAGTATCTCTCTCACCTAAATTGATAGGAATCAAGCTGCTAGACCTTTAACCCATTATCCAAGGCCTAAAAGGACTAATAAGGTGAATCCTCTTATTCCAACCTACCCCTATCGAAGCTAAGCTAATCTTTGCTTTTGACCAACTTCTTATGCTAAGTCAAGTAACCACAAATCTCTTAATAGTCGTATGCCAACTGGTCAAATGCTCTATGACTGCCCAACCCCTCACGAATACCTGCTCAGCTCTGACTAATCCAATTTCTAGATCAGCAACATCGGTGTTGAGAAGCCGAAAGCTACAGCACACATCCACGGCTACTCTTTCTCAAACGAGCTCAAGTTTACTTGGCACCTCTACTCGGCCCTCCATCATGACCATACTATTTTGTTTGTTTCTACCAAAAGCATCTCCAATATGCTGTTGCCACATATCCTAAACCTATGTGAAAGAATCTGCAGTATTTTTATCAATTTACTTGAACTATCATTTATACCCTTTATTACTCTTTATACCCTACTTCTTTTAGAGATTACCCTTTTAGTCTTTTTTGTTTTAAGTAGGTTGCTATAGTTTCTCAAATATAAATATCCACTATACATATAACCACATATTTAATTATCCTTTTATCTTCAATCCATTGAATATACTCTTTTGTAAATGCTACTCTCGTTAGCTTGTTTACTCTTTGCACTCTTATTTTGACCCTTAAGTAAGGTTAGGTAATAAGTAACCTCATCAAACCATCTTATATGTTATATTGAGTTGTGATATAAGTCCTTAAAAGTTCCTTGGTGCATCATATCCTCAGAGCTAGTCATGGATTTGC
The DNA here is from genome assembly GCA_024138005.1 of Lumnitzera racemosa. Lineage (NCBI taxonomy): Eukaryota > Viridiplantae > Streptophyta > Magnoliopsida > Myrtales > Combretaceae > Lumnitzera > Lumnitzera racemosa. Next base: position 59,718,979 of record JAMXBC010000007.1, read on the forward strand.
TTACTTTACTTTTACTATTTTTACACAATCCCATCACCTTCTTTAAGCTTTTCGTAAGCTTAGACCCATCCCTATGACCAACCTTATCTATCCTTAGACTCGGTCTGCATCATTTTGGTATCAAAGAGAAGGTTTTGTTGGGTAAGTTGTGTTTGTGTTTTGTAAAGCAGTGCTTGTTATAGTAGTGTATCAAAATTGTAAAGAGAATCATTGAAGTCTTTGAGTAAGTAATATATTATGATAGTTTGTTCTCGAGTATATTCTATTTTGCCCAATTTTGAACATCTAAGAATAGAGTAACTTTCGATATAGTAAATGGTTCATCAGTATAGTTAAAGGTGTTTATAACTTAATTGGAAATTTCTGTGGAAAGTGTGCGTATTGTTTAGTGTAGAGAAATAGTGTTAATTGTATCTCAGAATTCGAAGTTTGAAACCAAATTTGTCAAACAAATGACATACCTAAGTGTTAATGCTAGCATTGGGATGACAACAATAGTATTGTCCACCATGGCTGATAACCCTAGGGCAACCCTAGAAACAAAGGCAAGAGATTAGATGAGGTGGCTAACCTCTTAACTGACTTGGTTAGAGCTATTTATGCAATGGCTTATTGACTTGTTGAGACTGTATAGAACACTCCACAAGCTACTCGACATATCAAGGGTCAAAACCCAACTAGATAAGTTTAAGGTGGAGGAGTAGGAAGATGAGAATGACAAATGATTGACTTAGGAGATATGGATGATGAAGAAGAAGAGGAGTATAATGAAGAAGAAGAGTAAGCTCAAGCACCTCAAGTTGCCAACCATGTGAAGCTTTAGATTCCGAGCTTTAATGAGTTTGGAAGCACGGATGATTATTTAGATTAGGAGGAGAAAGTTGAGCAAGTTTTTTTATTATTCCCAGTATGAGGACCGAAAGAAGGTGAAGACTATTGTTGTTGAGTTCTCAAGGTATGTCGCTACGTCATAGAAGAATTTTTAGATCATAAGGAGGCGAAAAAGATACAAAGAGGTCAAACAGTGTCTAGATTGCTCATAAAACAGGTTTATGTTAGATACTTATTAGCAGTGCTCGGCTTCAAGAGCTAAGACAAGGAGGCTAAACTATTGATGAGTATGTTCAGGAGTTCCAAATACTCATGATTCATTGTGAAATAGAAGAACATTAGCCCAAACAGTGTCTAGATTGCTCACTAGACTAAGAAGTGATATCGGAGACATTGTAGAACTTTAGCAATTTACTACAATGGATAAGGCTATATGAATAGCCCAACAAGTGGAAAGATAGAGAAGGAGTAGGATTTTGACCTAACCTCCAACGAGTCGACCTAATTAGTCAAGCTGACTTGTTCAAGGAAGCTACCGAGCTCAACTAATACTAAGTTGACGAGACAAATAGATGTCAAGATTGAACAAAAAGGCTGACCTAATGATGACATATTAACCCAAACATATGAGATAGGGTAAGGATTTGGAAGGAAAATGAGTTAGATTAAGTGATTTAAGTGCTAAAAGGTTTAGGCATATAGCCACCTAGTGTCTAAACCGAAGGACTATGATTATTAAGGGTGATGCCTCAAAGATTGAAGTAGATAGTACAAATGAAGAACTAGAGGAAGAGAGAGAAGTGGGAGATAAGGCTGATATTAATGCTGACTTCATTAAAGAAGATGTGTTTACTGAGCACTTGGACAAGCTAACTTTAGATGTCTAATGTACAATGAGTTTAGAGCCCTTACTCAAAGGAAGAGTAGAGAGAGAACTTGTTTCACATCACTTGCAGAGTGGGTAATCAAGTATGTGTACTCATAGTGGATAATGGGAGTTGCACTAATATAGCATCTGCTGACTTGGTTAAGAAATAGAAGCTATCGACTACTTCACATTCGAAGCCGTACAAGTTGCATTAACTGAATGAGAAATGAGTATTACATGTCACTTAACAAGTCTTACTATCGATCTTTATTGGAAATTATTTTGATGTTATTATCTATGATGTATTGCCTATATGTGCATCTTATGTTCTGTTAAGCTGACCTTAGCTTTTTGACCAAAGAGTTATCCATAACAGTTATAAGAACACATATGTGTTTGAAATGGATGGGAGAAAGGTTACTTTGAACCCTATGACGCCGAGTCAGGTTAGCAAACTGCAAGCTAAACTTACTCGAGGATCTAAGAAGTCTTTAATTATGAGCAAAGCTAACCTCCAAGAAGCTATAAAGGCTGATATGCTGACTTTTATGCTGGTCAGAATGTTATTAGAGTTGAAGGAGCAAATTGAGCTACCCCTTGAGGTGAAAGAGCTACTAAATGAATATGCTAACTTATTTCTAGAATAGTCACCCGAAGGATTGCCTCTATTTGGAGGCATTGAACATTGCATTAACTTAATACCCAATGCTACCTTGTTGAATAAGCCACTTATTGGATGAATCTTGAGTAGGCTTTTGATCTCCAAAGACATTTTAATGAACTACTGGAGAAAGGATATTTAAGGGAGAGCCTCAACCCCTATGTTGTGTTGGTGCTTGTTATGTTGAAAAAGGATGGTACTTAGCGAATATGCATTGATAGCTAAGTCGTGAACAAGATCACCATCAAGTACTAGTATCATATCTGATGTAGACCGCAGCTAAGGACATATAAGGTCGGTTGTAAGGACAAGTCCAAGTTTGCCGAAAGCTTCAAGAGATGATAGAGAATGCATAAAAGAATGAAGATGTGAATGAAAAGTAAGCAAAACCCACAAACAGCTCTAAATGATATAACGTATCAATGGAACTTCCGAGGACTCATGGTATAACTCGATATGATACACGAATTGGTCTTATGAGGTTACCCACCACCTAACTTTACTTAAAGGTTAGAATAAGAGTGAAATGAGAGTAAACAAATAGTGCTTACAAAAAGGAAATATCAAGTGTATTAATGATTATCTGATTATTTTTAGCTACTTGTACATTGGGTACTTACACCCTCGAATTTAAGACAACTTACCTAAAAGGGAAAAAATAAAAAGGGTATTGCCCCAAAGAAGTAATGTACAAGAATACAAAAGGTAAAAATAAATATTAAAAAAAAATAATGATTAGTATAGCAGATTCTACACGTGGTCCTATAATGTAGCAAAGATGCATTAGTGATATCATTGGAGTATGTAAACAAAGAGTACGATCAAATTATTTATCCGAGAAAGGGTGACTGAGGATTAGTCCGAAGTCTCTCTCTTCACCTCTTAGTAAGGGTGATGTTAAGCAAGTTGTTGGCTAGAACATGAGTGAGTAAGCACACGAGGTTTGGTAGATGTCTCAACATTCTTCAATTCGGTATACAATTTCCGAGAAATGAGTAGTCATTCGACTTGGCATGTAGAGTGGCTCAGTAAAGAGCTACTCGATTTTGGCAGGAGTCAGTTGGAGCAAGAGAATTCGCCTTACCAACCCCTCTAGTCCTTGGGCTTAGCTACAATTCAAAGGCCCAGTAGCCCGATTCCTATAATTCCCTCCAGGTTAGTTTGGATTTAAGATCAAATCCGGGTCTTTAATCAATTCTCTTTCAAGGTGATATGGACTAAGGTCGGCAATGTTAAAGGTGTTAGAAACTCTATAGTTTTTTAGCAACTCTGACCTGTAGGTATTGTCATTAATCTTCTAAAGGATTCTAAAAAGTCCTTTAGCTCTTGCAGATAGCTTGTTCCTCCTCTTACTAGGAAACCTTTCCTCACCGAGGTGCAGCTACACCAAGTCTCTTGGTTAGAATTGTTTGGTCGTCCTACCCTTGGCCTTCTCTTACATTCTTCTGGCGACTTGGCCGATCTTCCGAGTGACTTTGTTGTAAATGTATTAAAGGGACTACTCAGGCTCTTACATCAAGGTCTTCTTGTTCAAATATAAGGATAGGGGTATGATTAAAGGGCAACTTAAGATTAAAATTGTAGAAAACTTCAAAGAGGGTTTGCTTGGTGGTGTCACGTACTGTCCGGTTGTAAGTGAATTCCCCACTGTAGCTCAGAGTAGCAATCCTAAGATATGATTGACTACCTCTATTTAGCCATCTGTTTAAAGGTAATAGGAAGTGTTGAATAGTAGTTTGGTTCCTATTTGTCGTTATAGAATTCTCCAAAAATGGGTCAAAAACCTCAAGACTCTATCCGACACTACACTTCTTGACACACCGCATAATTGAATAATCTCCTGTAAGAAAAGAAAAGCGATAGCCAAAGAATCGTTAGTCTTAAAATAAGGCACAAAGTATGCCATCTTGCTGAACCTATCCACGATAACCATTATAGAATATTTGTCTTGAACAGTTCATGGTAATCTAAGAACAAAATCTATGCTCAACTCAATCTATGTTTCATCGAAACAAACAAAGGTATTGCTTTCCTTTACTCGGCTCAGCATTTGGCCCTCTTGCATACAATACAACCTTTTACAACTTGGTGTATGTCTCGCCTCATTCTCAACCAGAAGAAATGATCATTCAATAGTTCATAGGTCCTTCTTTCCCTAAAATGCTCGAATAGTCCTTTACTATGGGCTTCCTTGATTAGTAATTCCCTTAGTGAACAAGTTGATATGCATAATTTCTCTCCTTGGAACAAATATCCCTCCTCTATATGATACTTGTCTACTGTCTTTCCATTAATACAATGCGTAAGTATGGGTCTAAAGTGTAGATCCCCAAAGTATTGTTCTTTAATGCTAATAAACCCAAACAATCTTATTTGTAGTTTAGTAAGGAGTGCATGTCTTCTCAAAAGAGCATTTATAACTACGTTGCCCTTTCCTTGTTTGTATTTTATTATGAAATTAAATCTTTTAAAGAATTTGACCCATCTCCCTACCGCTTTGACAACTTTATCTGACTTCAGAGGTATCTTAGGGACTCATGGTTAGTATAGATGACAAATTCTCTTGGTAATAAATAATGCTGCCATACTTATAGTGCTCGGATTAGCATCAAGAGTTCTTTGTCATACACAGAGTAGTCTAACTAAGGTCCCTTGAGCTTTTCACTATGGTAAGTAATCAGTCGGCCTTCCTGCATTAGAACAGTGCCTATTCCAATGCCTAACACATCATATTCTAGCTCAAATACTTTCTCGAAGTCAAGTAAAGATAGCACAGGTGCAAAGGTCAATCTTTCCTTCACCTTGACAAAGCTTCTCTCCTTTTTTTTCTCCCTATTTAAAGTCGGTGTTCTTCTTTGTTAGCTCAATAAGGGGTGTGGTGAAGGTACTGAAGTTACTTATAAATCTCCTATAGAAGGAAGCTAGTCTATGTAAACTTTTAACTTTAACATAAGTAGTAGGAGTTGGCCACTCAACGATTGCTCAAATTTTCTCGTCATCCACTCTGAAGCCTCCTCCACTTACTACATAACCTAAGAATGCCACTTCCTCCTAGCAAAAGCAACATTTCTTAAGATTACCGAAGAATCTCTCGGTACGGACGTGTTCACAGTGATTCAACATGTTAGTACTATACATTAAGATGTTGTCAAAGTACATTACAACATACTTCCCCATTAGGTTTCGTAATACATGATTCATTAGTTGCATGAAAGTGCTCGGGGCATTCGATAAGCTAAATGGCATGATCATCCATTCATAGAGTCCATGCCGAGTTTTGAACACAGTCTTTCACTCATCTCCCGGCCTTATGCAAATTTCATGGTAGCCAGACTTCAGATCAATCTTACTAAAGATCTTAGCTCCATTCAATTCATCTAGCATGTCTTCCAATCTCAAGATAGGATACCTGTATTTCATCTTGATCTTGTTTACAGCTCAACTATCAACATAATTCACTAGGTTCTATCCTTTTTAACCACTAGAAGCACCGGAACAGCATAAGGGCTAAGACTTTCCTTAACATGCTCTCTTTCTAGTAGCTCATTGACTTGTTGTTAAAGCTCAGAAGCTTACTCAAGACTCATCTTATAGGCTGGCTTATTCGGTAGGGCAAAGCTGAGTATTAAGTCAATGCAGTGTTCTATACTTCGGATTAAGGGCAACCCCTCAGGAAACCGTTCTAGAAACAATTTGGCATATTCGTCCAACAACTCACTTATCTCTAAGGGTAGTTCACCTCGCTCCTTCAATTTTAACAAGTATCAGACCAACATAAAGGTTGGCTTGTCAACATTGATAGCCTCTTAAAGCTTAGCTCAACTTATCATTACAGCCTTCTTCGATCTATGAGTAAGTTTTGCCTACAATTTATTAACTTCTCTTGATGACATTAGCTTCAGCATGATCTTCCTACCATCTTTCTCGAATACAAACATATTCTTATATCCGTCATGGATAACTCTTCTATTAAACAGCCATGATCAACCAAGCAATACGTACAAAGTGTACATGGGTAGCACATCATAAAGAATCTTATCAAAGTAATTTCTGATAGTGAGTGATAGTATTACTTACTAAGTAGCACGCAGTGCTCCCTTCTCACTCAGCCAATGCAACTTATACAGCCTCGAATGTATAGTAGTCAATAACTTCAACCTTATGACTAGATCAGTTGATGCCATGTTGGTGCAACTTTCACTATCCATGATTAGTGTGCTCACTTGATTATTCACCCTACAGGTGGTATGAAACAAGCTCTTACTCTACTCCTGCTCGTGTGAGGGTTCTAAGTTCATTATGCGTCGGAAAACCAAGATCAACTGATCTAAGTCCTTGGCAGATACGTCTTCCTCAGTTAGTTCATTATCATGAGGAACTTCTTTTTAGCAAGGCTTTCCTTCTCAGATTCCTCATCAGTACTCTCCACTTCTAACTTTGGAACATTTCCCTTAATGACCATAGTTCTTTGGTTTTGGTACTGACCAACCATATATCCAAACCCTTGGTACTTGAAGCACTCGATCTAGCTCGTTTCTTACCAGATCCTTGTCCTTTCTTATAAGTTCGAGTCGATACGTTACTGTTAGGTCAACTCTTTTGTTCAATTTGGACATCTACCTTTTGGACTGGCTCGGTACTTGACTAAGCTCGATGACTTCCCTGTCCTAGTTGGCTGGTCGGCTAGTTAGCGATCTAGTTAGCACTTGGCTTCTTCTTTGCCTTTCCACTCGTTGAGCTATTCATATAGCCTCATCCATAATAGTAAATTGTTAGAGTTCCATAATGTCTCGGATGTCACTCCTCAAGCCTGTAAGGAACCTAGAGATTGTTCGTATTAATGGTTCCTTCAATTCACAACAAATCATAAGCATTTGAAATTCTTGTACATACTTGTCCAAAGATCGACCTCCTTGTCTTAAGCTCCTGAAGTTAAGTAAAGGTGTCTTGCAGATAAGTATTTGGCACAAGTCTATTTCTAAGTATTCTCTTCATCTCACAATAAGCATTAATCTCTTTATATCCTTCTCATCTCCTTATAGCTTAGAAATTCTTCCACTACATAGCAACATACCCAAAGAACTTAACAATAGCAGTTCTTACTTCCTCATAATCCTCATATTAGTAATAGTCAAACATATGCTCCACCTTTTCTCCCCACTCTAAGTATTCATTCACACTCCCAGACCTATTAAAGCTTAGAATTCAAAGCTTCACATAGTTAGAGGCTCTAGGTGCTCAAACTCGCTCTTTTTCTTCATAGTACTCTTCCTCATCCTCTTCTCCCATCTCTCCCAAGTCAATTATTCTCCTGACTCATTCGCCTACTCCTCCACCTCAAACTTGTCAAGCTGGGTTCTAACCTCTTGTAGGTCGGGCAGCTTGTGGGGTGTTATACGCGACTTCAATAAGTCAATAAGCCAACGCATGAACAGTTCAAGTCAAATCCACTAGTAGGTTAGCAACTTCATCTAGTCTTTCGTCAGTACTTCTTGGAGTATCCTAACACTATTGACTATGGTGGACAACACCACTATTATCATCTTTAGCACCAGCATTAATACTCGGGTCTAATATTTTCTCTGAAAGATTCAAATCTCAACTCCTTAATTCGATGTAACAATTGACATTATCTCTCGAAACCATACAACACACTTCCCTCAAGCCAGAAGCTTAACAACTAGAAAACACGGTAACTAAGTTAACATAGAAACTTGCTCTATTTCACACACCTAAAATAGGGTATAAATAGAACCTTGAAATAAACTTCTGCAATTTAAATGAAACCTTTCCTTTGATACCAAGATGATGCGGATCATAGCTAAGGACAAATAAGGCCAATCGCAGGGATGGATCCAAGATTGTTGAAAGCTTAAAGAGATGATGGGGAATGTATGAAAGAATGAAGATGTGAATGAAACGTAAGCAATAACCCACGAATAACTCCAAAGAATATGACATACTTATGGAACTTTTAAGGACTTATGGCACAACTCGATATAACGCATGAATTAATCTAGTAAGGTTACTTGCCACCCAACCTTACTTAAGGGCTAGGATAAGAGTGAAATGAGAATAAACAAATAGTGTTTATGAAAAGGAAATATCGAGTGTATTAATAATCATTTGATTATTTTTTGCTACATGTACAAGGGGTATTTATACCCTAAAATTTAAGGCAACTTACCTAAAAGAGAAAAGATAAAAAGAGTATTGCCCTAAAGAAGTAATGTAGAAGAATACAAAAGGGTAAAAATGAATATTCAAGAAAAACAATTATTAGTGTAATAGATTCTATACGTGATCTTATACACGTGGCAAAGATGCAATGGCGATGCCATTGGAGGATGTGAACAAAAGAGTATGATCAAATTGCTTATTCAAGCAAGGGTAACTGAGGATTAGTTCGGGGTCTCTCTCTCGGCCTCTCGATAAGTGTAATATCGAGCAAATTGTCAGCTCGGACATGAATGAGTAAGCATACAAGGTTTAATAGATGTCTCAACATTCTTCAATTCAATACACAATCTCCGAGAGATGGGTAATCATTCAGCTCAGCATATAAAGTAAGTCAGTAAAGAAATACTCAGCTTTAGTAGGAGTTGGTTGGAGTAGAAGGATTCACCTTACCAGCCCCTCTAATTCTTAGACTCGACTACAAGTCAAAGACCTAGTAGCCTGATTCCTATCACCATCCGTAGGTTAGATGATATGTTGGATGAATTAAGTGGAGCTAAGGTCTTTAGTAAGATTAATTTGAATTTTAGCTACCATTAGATTTGGATAAGGCAGGGATGTTGCAGACCGTGACTAAGAACAAATAAGACCAGTCGCTAAATGAGTCCAAGCTTAATGAAAGCTCAAAAAGGAAGTGATAGGGAATGTGTGAAAGGAAAAATGCAAATGATACGATAAGCAAAAACTCACAAACAGCTCCAATAGATATGATGCACTAATAGAACTTTTGAGGAATCACGGCACAATTCGATATGACACACAAAACAATCCGGTAGGGTTACTCATCACCTAACATTGCTTAAAGGTTAAGATAAAAGTGAGATGAATGTAAATAGAGTAGTGTTTATGAGAGACAAAAATGTTAAGTATATTAATGTTCAATTTGACCTTTATGGCTATAAGTACGAGGGATATTTATATCCGATAATTTACAGTAACACGCCTAAAAAGAAAAGGACAAAAAGGGTATTACCCTAAAGAAGTAATTTACAAGAATATAGGAGGATAAAAATAAATATTCAAGAAAAGCAATGATTAGTATGGAAGATTCTACATGTAGTTCTATACATGTGGTGGCAATACATTGGCAAGACTATTGGAAGATGTGGATAAAAGTTTACTGTCTGGTTACTTATTTGAGCAGGGGTAGCTAAGGATTAGTTTGATCTCTCTCTCGGCTTTTCGGTAAGGGAGATGCCGAGTCATTGGGTGACTCGGGCACGAGTTAGTAATTTACAACTTAGCATACTTCAAAGAGACGGGTAGTCATTCGGCTTGGCATAAAGAATGACTCGGTAAAGAAGTACTCAGCTTCGATAGGAGTTGGCTGAAGTAGAAGAATCCGCCTTGCTAGGTCTTCTAGTCTTCGGGCTCAATTATGGATTAAAGGCGTAGTAGCTTGATTCCTATCACAGGAGATGAGTGGAAAATTACATTTAAAACTTAGCATGGACTCTACGAGTGAACGGTAATGCATTTTGGCTTATCAAATGCCTTGAGCACTTTTATGCAACTAATGAACCACATATTAAGAAATCTGATCGGGAAGTGTGTCGTGGCTTACTTTGACGACCTCCTTGTGTATAGTATCGACCTTGCAAACCATGGTGAGCATCTTTAAGCCATGATCAATATAATTTGAGCCAAGAGATTATTCAACAATTTAAAGAAGTATTATTTCTGCCAAGAGGAAACGGTATTTCTAAGATATGTAGTAGGTGGAAGAGGCTTACGAATGGATGATGAGAATATTTAAGCTATTGTTGAGTGGCTAACTCTAACCACTTATGCCAAAGTAAGAAGTCTTCATGGATTGGCATCCTTTTATTGAAGGTTTATTAGAAATTTTAGTACAACTGTTACTCCCCTTACCAAACTAACAAAGAAGAATATTGAATTTAAGTAGGACGAAAGAGAGGAAGAAGTTTTGTTAAGGTGAAGGCAAGGTTGACTTCTGTACCTGTGTTAGCCTTACCCAACTTTGAGAAGATATTTGAATTGGAATGTGATGTGTCAGGCATTGGTATAGGTACTATCTTAATGCAAGAAGGCTGACTACTTGCTTATCATAATGAAAAGCTCAAAAGACCTCAATTGAACTACACTGTATATGACAAAGAACTCTTAGCCCTTATTTGAGTGCTTAAAGTATGGCAAATTATCTATTGCCGAGAGAGTTTCTCATCTATATCAATTATAAGTCTTTGAGGTTCCTTAGAAGTTAGACCAAGTTGTCAAAGCGACAAGCAAGGTAGGTTAAATTCTTAGAAGGATTCAACTTTCTGATGAAGTATAAAAAAGGAAAGAGCAATGTCATTGCTGATGCTTTATCTAGAAGAGATGTTATCTTGACTAAGCTGCAGAGCAGATTGTTTGGGTTTATGAGCATCAAAGAACAGTATCCAAAGGATCCACATTTTGAACCTATACTTAGGCATTGTACCAATGAAAGGACTATAGATAGATACCATACAAAGGATGGTTATCAGTTCCGGGGTGGTAAGTTATGTGTGTTGACCTATTTGTTGAGGGAGTTGCTTGTTAAGGAAGCTTATAGTGAAGGACTTTCCAGATATTTTGGAGAGAGAAAGACATATGAGCTGTTGAGTGGATGATTCTTTTGGTTAAGAATGAGGCAAAACATGTACTAAATTGTTAAGGACCGTACTACTTGCAAGAGAGCTAAATGCTGAATCAAGCAAAGGAAAGTAATGCCTTTGCCTACTCTAACATGACCCTAGACTGAGTTGAGTATGAACTTTGTCCTTGAATTACTAAGAACTATTTAAGGCAAAAATTCTGTAATGGTTGTCATGGATAGATTTAATAGGATGGCACACTTTGTGTCTTGCTCTAAGACTAATGACGTTTTAGTTATTGCTTCTCTCTTTTTATAGGAAATCATTCAAGAAGTACAGTCTTAGATAGAGATCCAAAGTTCCTAACCTATTTTTGGAGGACTCTATGGTGTCAAATCGGATTGAACTGCTATTCAACAGTTCCTGTTATCCCCAAACTGATGGCTAAATAGAGGTAGTTAATTGTACTTTAGAATCATTGCTTTGAGCTACATTGGATAAGAACATAGCCGATTGTGACGTCTATTTGCCTATGGTAGAATTTACTTACAACCATACAATACATAACACCACTAAGCAGATCCCCTTTAAAGTTATTTATGGTTTTAATCTTGAGCCACCCCTTGATCACATACCTATACCCATATTTGAGAAAGAAGACCCTAACTCAAGAGCTTAAGCACAATCCTTACAACACATTTACGACAAGGTTGCTCAGAAGATCAACCAAGTTGTCAAGAAAATGTGAGAAAAGGTCAAGGGAAGAAAGTCAATATACTTTCAGCATAGAGACCTAGTATGGTTGTACTTGAGCAAGGAAAGTTTCTTGAGTAAGAGGAAGAACAAGTTATCCCCCCGAGCTAAAATCCCATTCAAAATCCTCTAAAAGATTAATGATAATGCCTATAGATTGTAACTACTCGATGATTATGGGGTCTTAGATGCTTTCAACATTACTAATCTCAAAACCTATTACCCTAAAGGAGCATTGGACAAAGACCAGCCAGATTTGATCCTAAATCCAAATCAACTAGGAGGGAATGATAGGAATCAGGCTACTGGACCTCTAACTTGCAATCAAACTCAAAGCGTAGAAAGATTAATGAGGTGAATCCTCCTGTTCCAACCTGCTCTTACCAAGGCCAAGTTGATCCTTATTGCTGACTAACTTCTTATGTTGAGTTGAGTAACCACAAATCTCTTGCTAATTGTGATAGGATTCAGGGTATTGATCGTACTAAATGCCAAAGCCGAACTCATCCACTTCTTACATAAGTATCTCATTTGATTGCTTATTTTTGTTTATGTAATTTAGATGTCTTATTTCTTGTATTTTTCCTAAATTATCCTTATGTTAATTTTATATTTATAAGAATACCACTAGGGTATCCTTTTAGTTATTTTATTTACAAGTTTACCATCGTATATAAATAAAACATATGCATAGGGTTTTAACCAGATTTTGACATTTTAATGAAAAAACCTTGAGACTTTTCTCTTGGAAAACTCTCTTTTACCTGCTCTTATCAATCATTTTAGCAAGGATTGTGGCGAATAACCTAACATTCGGACCGGTGAATCACATCTAATAAGTCTTAGGCCATATTGGATCTTGTTAATGCATCATATTTAGCTAGATAGCTCACAGATTTGCTAAAGCCCCCATTTTATTTTCTTATTTTTGTTCAATGTGGTGCCTCTCCATGTGTACGACCCTAAAGACGTGCAGCTTTGCTAGTATTAAAACCAGGTTCTGACAAGGGAGTGTATTAGGTTTCATGAAGTTTTTATTCGTGTAATATTGGTGGCCACTGTGTCTCTCTTATGGCTACCTTAGTAAGTGTATTGGAGATACTATGAGGAGAAGACTTATTTACTAGTTTGTATCATATTGTCAAAGGAATTATTAGCCAGAGGCTTGATTTACAATTCCTTGTGAAAGTCCTCGAGCAGTATTACTTAAAGGTATCAAAACTCTGTAAATGGCTGCGTAAACCTATAGATAAAAGTAGTATTTGATGTTTATTTTCTCGTCTTAATATTTCATTATATTATTATTCATTAATTAAAAAAAAGGAGAGAGAAATAGGAGCTACGATATGAAAGCTAAATTTAGGGTTTGAATTTAGGATGCTGTGATTCGTGTTAACTAGTATTTGGTATCTATTGCTATTGCAGGTGTGTTGTAATTTGTGAAGCAAGAGTGTAAGTGAGAAATAGCAGTGGGTACTATTGAGTAGTTTTGTGTTGTGCCGTGTATAGCTTTTAATGGAGGAAATTTTTTGTGGTAGCGGTGATTACAATCGTATTAGTAGGTTCTGTTCTTATCTTAGAGATCGAAGTATGTGACTGTGATAGTAATGGTTGGTATATGAGGGTGTTTGTGCATTTGGTTATGGCTGTCGCCGAAGTTGAGTTAGTAGTAAATGTATTATGTTCAAAGTATGGCAGAGCGGTGGTGCCATCATTTCTTTCCCTTGAGAATCGTGTCTTGGTTGTTTTTGTAAGTATATGTTCTGCAAAATTATAGGTAAAGTTGTTAGGAGTGTTACAAGTGACCAATGAAACTGCTTATACAATGAACCCATTATTAAGCTGCAGTTGTGAGTATATGATAGTGGAAGTTATTAAGCTCGTTACAATGGTTGATTTGATAATTCCAAGTTAAGTTGGATGGTATAGTGATTAGTGTGTATTATTCAATTTCTATCAAAGCAGATATCTATTATGTTTGAAGTGTGCTGAAGTGAATTGAGGTAGTGATTAGACCAAGCTGTTCTATGTCATTGCCAAATTGCTATTACCAACCTTGTAAGTTCGAGCTAAGGTGAATTGTAACCAAGCTAAAATTGGAGTATTGAAACTAAGATGACCTTGCGTAAGTTGTGTACTAATTAGTGCCATACTAAAGTGAACACCTTGTTGACCTAAAGCGATTGCCTTGCCAAATTGAACACCTTTATGTTGACTAAGGTGCCATACTAAAGGGAACAGAAGCCTTGTGATTTTATGTGAACCAAGCTATTGTATGTGTTTGAGCCAAAGCGATTGCCTTACCAAATTGCTAACATAACATTAGCCGAGTTGATTAATATTGTCAAGAAGCCCAAAACACCAAGCTATCCTTGTTTCCTGAGCTATTTAGATAAAGTCCGAATTGCAAAATTTCATAGATAGCGGAACTGAAAAACTAATGTATCTAAACTGAAGTTGACATCCTAAGATTATTAAGTTAAATTGAATTGTCTAAGTTGATGCATTATTCGATTGAGCCGATTCCAATATCCAAGCAATTGGTTAGTGGTGCAATTCAAAGGTTAAGCTGGAATGTTGCACGTTTGGTCGATTACCAAAGATGTCATCGATCCATATAGAGAACAAGATGCCATTTTCCTTACCTTGCCAAGCTGAATTAAGTATAGGGTCGAACTATTGCGTGTATGAAGAAGAAGCTTCTAAGCTGAGCAAAGGTTCATGCTATTTCATTACAAGTTACTGAGTCGAATTATAATCGATGTTCGAGCTCCAAAGTACCGCAACTCAAAGTGTTAAGCTATGTTGACTTGTTAGATCACTACCGAATTGAATAGAAGAGGGGACTCATGTATTGTGTTTGGATTGAGCAATTGCCGAGCTGAAACATTGTTTTTATTTATTTTTAAAGCCGTTAGTCTTGTTGAACTGTCAACTAGCTTTCTCCAATTTGTTGTGTGCGTGGATTGTTGTTAGTACTGTGTTGAAGTATGAGCATAAGATGAGCTGTTGTTGATTGAAATGTAAAACCAACCTGCGATCTTGTAACTAAACTGTTGTTGAATTGGATGAATTTTACAAAGCTGAAGTTTCCTAACTACAATACTTGTTGAGCGAAACTAAGTTGTGAAGCTCCTTTTTAAATTTAGTAGAGCTATCCTCAATACAAATTGCCTTACTATCATGAACAATTGAGGTCAAGTTATTTCCTTGAAGGTGCCAATCCAAGCCACTGCAATTTAAGGTGAAACCCAGCTGAAATTGTGACATACTGTCCAACTTGGAGATCTACCGAATTGACTTGATTGGGTACTTAGATGAACAATGTAGTTGTATTCTAAGTTGCCACTTAATGCTATTGAGCAGCCATTAATTCCTATAAGCTATCATTGATTTGCGATAGAGTGAAGTTCCAAGTTGTGAATGTATCCAGATTACTAAAAAAAAAAATTATCGATCGAGCTGATGTAAATGTACTATGCATGCTATCGAAGTCAAGAACTACCAAGCTATTATATTGGTTGCTCGATCTGTTATATAGCTATCCAGAAATTGTGCTAACCTATATTTTAAGCTTATTGACTTGATAGATATTTATATTTAGCAATTCTAGTATTCATCAAAGGCTATAGACCATGGTACCATCATCTTAATTTAAGATCAAATTTACATCATGGCAGCGGAGAAATTTTACATAAAGGGGAGATTTAAATAAGGTATTATACTAATTTAGGTTAGTTGTTATCCTATAAATTTTATCTCAGAAATTGTTGCTAGAAGATTGGGCTATGAAACTATCAATCACTCAAATCCGTGTGACTTTGTTTATAAAGATAAAGTGATTAAAGTGATGAAGCAAGTAAGAATACCCTTTTCCATTGGTAAGTTTCAAGATGAAGTTTTATTTGATGTTACCGACATTAGTGATTGTTATCTGTGTTTAGGTTCTCTATGGAAGACAAGCCATAACTTGAGCAACACACCATTGAAGAATACTTATTCCTTTTATGACAAAGAATGAGTTGTGCTCCATCCTACCTCCCTGGCTAATCTTGAAGATGATTTAAGGATTGTTAAGACTTCAGTAGAGAGATTGTGGGCTAAAGAGAAAATCCCCGTAGAGACCATCTAAGAGGAAGAAGAAGTCAATAAAGGGATTATTACACCATCCATGGTAACCAAAGATGAAACTAGTTGTGAGGAAGCGGATGAAGTAATGATTGCTAAAAATGAGGTTAAGGAGCAGTTTAAGCTCCTACATATTCAGACTCCTAAAGCGCATGTCATGTTTGAACTTGAAGTTGTGTTATTCCCTTTGATTGATAGCTACTGGAATTACTTAGGAATAAGTGATAGGGTATATGATGATTGGAAGGAAGGGTATCTAATGAAGAGCATGATTAATTGCGCTCATGATGAGTAGAAAGAGCACCAGACTGTATTTACTTTGGTCACTGAGTTAAGTTGTTATAGTTTGCTTTTATTTCTCTCTTGTAAATTTGTTTTTGATCTAGGTGGAAGTTGGAGTAATTAATTATTAAGTTTCGAGGTTGAAACTTTTTCAAGAGGAGGATGATGACAGGATTCGAGGTATCAATCCTACTAAATGCCAAAGCCAAACTCATCCACTTCTTCCATAAATATCTCATTTGATCGCTTATTTTTGTTTATGTTATTTAAACGTCTTATTTCTTATATTTTTTTTTGTAAATTTCTAAATTACCCTTACATTTATTTTATATTTATAGGAATGCCACTAGAGCATCGTTTTAGTCATTTTATTTACAAGTTTGCCATCATATATAAATAGAGCACATATATATGGTTTTAGCTAGACTTTGACATTTTAATGAAAAATCCTTGAGATTTTTCTCTAGGAAAACTCTCCTTTACCCACTCTTATCAATCATTTTGGTAAGGATTGTAGTAACCAAGCATATCATTCGAATTGATACATCACATTCGGTAAGTCTTAAGCCATATTGGACGTTGTTGGTACGTCATATCCAGCTAAATAGCTCACAAATTTATCAAAACCCTCATTTTATTTTCTTATTTTTGTTTGTTATGGTGCATCTCCATATGAATAACCCTAAAGATATGTCAAATCATATGCCAATTGGTCAAATCCTCTACTAATTGCCTACCCCCTTATACATACTTACTCGGCTCTAACCAATTCGATCTCTAGATGGGTAACATTGGTGCTAAGAAGCTGAAAGCTCCAGCACATATCCGCAGTCACTCTTTCTCAAACGAGCCCAAGTCTACCCGGTACCTCTATTCAGCACCCTTGCTTGGTGCTCTATCATGACCATACTATTTTGTCTGTTTCCACTATAAGCATCCCTAATATACTGTTGCCATGTATCCTAGACCTACATAAAGGAATCTGTAACACTAATCATTAACTTACTTAAATTATCATTTGTACCCTTTATTACTCTTTGTACACTACTTTTTTTAGACATTATTCTTTTAGTCTTTTCCGTTTTAGACAGGTTATCCTAGTTTCTCAGGTATAAATATCCATTGTACATGTAGCCACATATTCAATTATCCTTTTATCTTCAATCTACTGAATATATCCTTTTGTGAACACTACCCTCATTAGCTTATTTACTGTTTACACTCTTATCCTAACTCTTAAGCAAGGTTAAGTAGCGAGTAATTTCATTAGACCATCTTCTGTATCATATCAAGTGTGTCGTGAGTCATTAGAAGTTTCTTTGTACATCATATCCTTGAAGTTGTTTGAAGGTTTGCTTACTTTACTATTACTATCTTCGCATAATCCCATCACCTTCTTTAAGCTTTCGGTAAGCTTGGACTAATCCTTACAACCGAACTTATCTGTCTTTAGCCTCGGTTAGCATCATGAACACCCCTAACTTTCCTTCCAAACCAAGTAAATTTTTGTTTAATGAAACCTAAATCCAGTAGTTTGACCTCATAAATCTTATTAATAAAAGCTAAAATTTACCTCTTATCCCTTTGTCTTCCACTATACTTCTCTAACTCATCCATAATCTTATTAAAGTCCCCTATACATAACCATGGATAAGTAACTAGCTTAGAAAGATCAATAGAACAACTCTATAGGTATTTCTTTTCAATAAAGTCACAAGGAGCACGACACCATGTGAAACAACCTAACATGATAACTAGCTTCCATGTAGATAAATCATCTGCTGCTTTCTAGGATTTTCACCACAACATCAATGCTCCACCGTAAAGAAAGACCATGACTCAAACCTTAAGGAGGTACATGAAAACTTCCCATATATTGTAATCTATTTCTTATGTGCTCTAACTTATTTTCATGGTTTTTTTGTCTCCATAAGAAAAACAATACAAAGGTTATTGGGTCACAAAGTTGTCAAATTGTTGAGGGTAACCCAAACCTTCGATAATTCCATGATAAGGAAATCATGGGCCCCATACGGCTATTTCGGGCTAGCTACCATTGCTATTGTTATTTGAAACACTCATTGGTACATCAAATAATTCCATAGACTGTTTAACCATCATATACCTTCTTCCTCTTTTGATTCAAGACACATCCACTCTTCTAGAGCTATTGGGTATTTTAGTTTTCAATGAACCTTTTCTTGTGTTTTCATATTCTCTATAGAGACTTTGAATTTCTTATAGCCATAGGTATTCTCCTCATCATGGCAATGCTTCAAATTAAGCTATTAAAAGTATAGGCTAGATGTGAAGAAACAATATCTAACTCTCCTCCATCACTACTCTACATAATCCCTTCATCTTCAATAGGTAAGTCATCTAGTGCTCTTTACTTACTATTGCTCCAACATGCTCAGTCCCTTTAATTCCTAAGTATTACAAAGTATTTTGTAACAGGATAGGCTCAATAGTCAATTGGATCAAAATGTTTGAAAAAGGAAACAAAAGTATAGTTGCCAAGTGCAAAGGAAAGAAGTCTAAAGGAGAAAAGACAATGTGAAGCTAGAAAGGACTTAAAAAGGGTTGGGTAAGGAACTTACATTAAAGAAGTTGGTGTGAAGGGTCTTGAACAAGTAAGGTTTAGAATACAATCAGGTATAATAGATTATTTAGGAGTATTTACATTATGATGGCTAAGATAAGTATTAGATATAACAAGATTTGGTACTATAACATTTTCAATTATTTTAGAAGGGATATTAGTATTCTTATTAGAAACTTACGACACATACTGATGAAGGTCAGCATCTATACACTTTTTTACTTTCTCGTCACAACCATTGCTAAGATTCATGTTCTTCTTACTACCATTCACAGCACCTCCCTTCTTTCCAAATACATTCATACCCACATCTCCAATAGGAAAAACCCTAAGATTAGCTCCATACTACTCATCAACCATCCTTGGACGATCATCCTCAAAACAAAAATCCGGGAGCCTCTCATGCTTAAAGCTTACCTAACACTTGCCTTCATCCTTCTTATTCACTATACACCATATTTCAAGCTCAACATACCATTAACACACACTTTTACATGTAAAATACTTTGTATTACATCATTCAGCAGCCTCAATGGATCTACACCCACCAATGCACCTACCTTATTAACATTACTGAAGGACAATTAACTTAATCGGAAACCATGAATTTGTACTTAAAAGGTCAAATGCGTAAATTGAACATCCTCAATGCACATGCTAAGACTCCACTCCTCTAAAAGCAAAAAAGGACCCATGATGCCCATGGTCCTCCTTCAATAACTTGATGGGCCATATCAACTTTTGCAAAAGCAAATAAAAAACATATTTGCATTCAAAGTTGAAATCCTTACATCGCCAAATTCCTTCCATTCTTTTTTTAGAACACTCAAAGCACTACTCTTATTAAGAGTTTTGTTTGAGAGAATCTTCCCAATCTTAGTGTAGTCATTTTTAGTAACTAATTCCACATTTTCCTCTAGATCTAGGACATTTGAAGTATTCACAACAACTTGTGAGATACTAAAGAGGATTTACTAGAACTAGTAGTTGCCATTAGACTAATCTAGAGGAAAACATACAAATAGAGATTAGTTTGTACAAAGCATAGAAGGCGAAATAAACAAAGACATAAGGACACAGAGAAATAAATAGAGGGAAAGAAAGGTAAAGGAAAAAAGGACAGAAGAAGTTATCATATAACAAACCCTAAGAGATAAACTGGTGAACACAATAAGGGGAAGATAAAAAAGAAACATATCAAATACTGCAAATATAGCTTTGAAGATCAGGACACACAAATCAGCAAATAGAAAGCAAATAAAACAAAGACTAATAAGAATAGGAAACATAGAATAGATCCATTATTGAGAAATAGTACTTAGATCACTACTATGATGTTGACAACAAAAGCGAAATGCACTAATGTAGTGATGTAAAAACGTTGAAATGGGAAAGAAACTAAATTTTCAATGTAAAATGGAAAGAATGCATTTAAAAAGTGTGAGAAAGAGACTAACTAAGAAGAAACCACCACCTAGCCGGGTGGGACCAGAATCACAAAAGAAAAAAAATTCTCTCTCTAAAAAATAGAGAGAGAGAGAAAAGTTTCCATATTTGCAATGTTCCCTTTTTATTAGACTCTTAAAAAATAATCCTAAAACTACCATGATTGAAATCAATTTTCAAAACCCAACTTCTAATGTGCTAAAATTAAAAGTTGAAAAGTCAAGTAGAAATTACTGGTATGAATTTGAGTATTCAAAATCTTATTATAATAGGTGGTGACACCGACCGTTAGAAAACCAATTTTTGTAATGTGCCAAAATTGGGTGTTCAAGAATCGAATTTATTGACACTTAATTTGTTTGCAAAGATGATGTTGAGAACAAAATATCTTCAAAGGAGATCAAAACTCATATTAACAAGCATGGAGGACTGTAGATGCGCCCTCCCCACCCCCATGGCCATTGCTCCTTTCTTTCTAAAGTTTTTCTCTATGGCCACACGCTGTATATTTGATGGAAAAAAAACGGGGATTACTTGGTTTTAGTTATAAAAGGCTGCTAGAAGAGAATGATTACGAATAAGTTCCTAATTGGCTCGTCTCCGGAGCAACATTGGAAGAGAGGAAAGTGATAATCATGTTTGCAGATACATTGATGATATGTACAATTTAAAAGCCGGTTTTCGTTAAGGCTTTATAATCGGTTGATTTTAGTGTTTTTATAAAATTGGGTTTTGAAAACCTGATTTTAACTATGATAGTTTTGGAATAATTTTTACAAGAGTTTATTTTATAAATTATTTTTTTTAAATATAATTTTTCCCCCTTTTCCTGACATATATGCCTTGCAAACCTGCTTTCACCTGTGGTAGTTATGGAATAATTTTTGCAAGAGCCTATTTTATAAATGGTTATTTAAAATTAATAGATATGTGATCCATAATTAAATTTGTAAAAGTATGAAATTATACACCATTATTACTAGTTGAAAAGTTGTTAGATTAATCATAAAGATATTGTATGCCAATGGACTCATATCACGAGTGCTTGAAGATATAGCAAAAGGAATCATGGAGTAAAAGACGAAATTTATATAAAGGAAAAGGAACAAAAATTATAAAAAGAAAAAAAAAAAAGCAAATGAATTTCGTGAAGAATTGGGATTATTATTAGCTTAGTAAATTAGAGTATTATACTAAAAGTAGATTTCCTAACTTTATCAGTCCAATTAATATGTAAGAATCTTATAAATGACCCGTGACACTTTTTAAGTTAGTTGTATATTTCAAAACTCAAACAAGCATATATATGAAGGTGAACCAACTCATTGAAATATAAAATAAGAGCAGAACTCTCATCTTTTTTCATATACTAACAGTTGTCCCTTTAACGTTATTCATTAAAAAAAAAAGTAAATAAATAATTAATAGGATTGTTTAAAAATATACAATTTTCTTATATAATAGTTATCATTGTTAAAAAATACTGGAAACATGTTTTTAAAAAATCGTCGCAAATAACTTTTATATACCTTATTTGTTGTAATTTCTACTTTAACTATCATATATTTTTCTTTGTTCCATTATATAAATGATTATAGTATTTTTTAAATATGTAATTTCATTCCCCATTCCTTTAATAATATAGATTAAGAGGGAATTCTATATATTTTCTTTTATTTGTTGACCATTATATTATATTGTTTTTTTTCTAGCCAACTATATTATAATTTAAGAAACTAAAATTTAAATATAATCTTCTCCATTAAAAAATTAATATTTATATTATTAAATTATATCGAATTTGACTTATATTACAATATTAGGAGATAAAAAGTTAAACCTGATGTATTTCAAATGTTTATATCATAGATTGTAATTGTCTTAGCAACTGTTCTATCTATTTTCAACGGATTTATTGTAAGTTTTGATTTTGTGTGGTTTTAATGCTTTTATGGGTTGAAAAATTGAAAACAAGGAACTGAAGGCAGAAGGCAGGAGATCAACTAAATTTTGGCGTTGGTGGGTCGGTGGTCAGCACGTAAAATGACGTGGAGACCATGACTAGATGCCGACATTTTTGTACGACTGCCGAAGTCAGATTTTAGACTTGACAGAGGACAGGCTCATACCGGCCAAAGGACAACTTCATAATTGGACAATCATAAGATTTCATTTTTCACATTATTGTCGTTAAATCATTAACCGCTATTTTTTCTCCCGTGCAGGAAGGTTATAAACACTCGGATAATGTGAAAATCGAGGATCTCCAAGCCACTCTATGGAATTGTAAATTAGGATATGAATCGTGAAAAAGTTTCTAACTCTTATCCTAATTTATTGAAAATGAGTTTCTTTTTTTTTTTTTTTCTTTTTTTTTTCTCCCGATTGAATATGTATTTCATTATATTGTGTGAGAAAGCAAAAAACTATTAAAGTAAAAAAGGAAACGGAAAATTATTGGCACTCTTCGCATATAAAATATAAGTACGTTATTAACTTTTTATCTAAAATGCCGATCCGACTATTATTAACTTCTTTGCTATTTATGCCTTAGCGTCTTGGATTGAGATAAATCTTTTCTTTCTTTCTTTTTTTAATGGCTTCATTTCGATTAAAAATAGGCGATGCGGGCTAGTGGAAGCTAATTGTTAAAGGAATCAAGTCCATGGAAACATGAAAAAATAGCAAAAAAAATTAAATTAAACTAAACAAGAATTATTATAAATATCCCAAAATACTTACCACAAAATAATGTAATATATATATTTTTAGCCCATGAAAGCCATAAAAAAAAAGATAATAAAATATTAATATATGATCGAGGTCATTATAATTTAATGACATAAATACTGGTCTCTTAATGTAATGTATCAGGTTAAATAATTTTTTTTTAATATTATAATATGATAGTTCATGGTTGGCTTAAGCCAAAAAAATTAAAAAAAGAAAAGAAAAGAAAATATATGGAAACATAAAACATAATTTTTTAAAAACTATCCACTATCATTAGAGTGCATATAAATATTATTTATCATTAATAGATGCTTATCACTCACCCATTGATATAACATAAGGAATATTTTTTCGTCGCGGATGTTACTTCACCGAACCAAAATCAATGTAAAACACGTAACAGTTCTGCACAAATAAGGATCAGAAACTCTAATTAAAGACGTATGTTTATCTACTGCCCCTTGATCTCAGTGCCAAGAAGTCGAATATCGGTCTTCAATATTAGATACGAGGAAATTTGCAACAACGAGAAGAGAAACAAAGGAAAGCATCAGCCTGATGAAGGGAAGTTGCTCCGGTAATAAAGAAAAAACAAAAAAAAACAATGATAAATAGATGCAGAGAGCCTTAGGAGATAGAAGTTGCACTAACGTCCTTGAAGGTGATAAAATGAAATAGAATCGTTGACGGGTGGATTTCGCTTCGCTTTGTGGTCACCTACAAAACGGAAAATAGTTAGTGGAGCATCAAAATTTGTTTTGATGCGTTTACTTTAATACTTAAGTTAATATAGTGATCAAAGAGTAAGAAGAAAAGCAAAAAAGTCATTTACCTAATAGCCCCATCTCCTATTATAAAGTGAGGCTAGGTTATACCTTGAGTGAGCTTGACTTGGATATTGAGCCAATTGGTTTGGGCCTTGGGCCCATGTACTAAAATACTCATCAACACTTGTCCTCTAGTCTTTTTCACGATGTGTTGGACAAGGAGACTAAGTACTTATGTAGCTCTCAAGGTCCCAAGCCAAGCAATTGCATTGTGGGGGAGTTTTAAGTGGGGCATTTTTTTTCTCTTACTTGTAATCTAGTAAGATGGATTCTTGACTTAAACAGAGCAATGTAGTGTATGGCATGTCGGATTTTTCTCAACTTCCATGTTGGCAAGAGTATCCGATGAGGCTTGAGGAAGAGAGCTACATCTTCCTTAAGCTCATGTGCCCATGAAGGTAATCAAATGGCTTTAAGTGGAGAGGTGAATTTATCCTTGATCTATATTAGCGAAGGTGATTTGAGAGAGATTAATGGATTTTTCCTGAGTATGAGTGCCACAAGATTACCCGTGCAAATTGGATTTTTCCTAGGCATGAGTGCTACTGGATTATTTAAGGAAATGGGTTTGCTAAGCATTAGCTAGTGTAGGATTTTGATGCTTTGATTAGGGTTATTCTAAGCTTTTGGCATGTCAGAATTTTCCTTGCTTAGGATCTTTGAAGATCCAAGCATGTGTTGCCTTAGGTTCATTTTAAACTATCTAGGCTTTATAACCATAGGGTTTTCAATCATTCAAGCTTTGTAGCCTTGATATTTAATTTTGTTACCATAAGTATCTAGGTATTCCTAAGTTAGGCTTAAGGGCCAGCTCTTAAGGATTGTCCTAGTGTTCATTGCCTACGGAGTTCCCTCAATGCTTAGGATTTAACCATATAAGTTACTAGGCTTTCTTAAGTTAGGCTTGGGACCTAATTCCTAAAAGTCACCTTGGGCTTTGTTGCCTTCAGGATTCCCTTAGTACTTAGGTATCTTAAAATTAAGCACATCATATTTTTGGCTGACATGAGTGCTATAGGATTATCCTTATAAGTTGAATTTTTATTTGAGCAATACGAATTTTTTCCTTTGCAAGTAAGAATTTTTATCTGAGAAATTTATATTTTTATCTATGTAATTTAGATTTTTAATTGAGCAATTCGACCTCTTTAAAAATAAAAGAAAACATATCAGATTTATTGCTAAAGTTGAGGTACATGGAGCTCATCTATTGTAGAGCTCGATTCTGTGTTCAACATAGCTCGGTATAATAGCTTAATAGAGTTTAACTTGGTAAAGTAGCTCGGTAACATTGTTGTAACTTTGCTCCATTTACGCATAAGTTGTTTGGTCATGCAAAGCATCTAGTCATCTAATATTAAAGTGCTTGGAATCATTTCATTATACCCTAGCTAAAGCTTTCGATACTCAAGTTAGGAATTTTATCTAGGCATTATGGATGGCCTTGGCTATAATTGATTCATATTAAGCTTTCTCCTACTTAGAGCTTGGACCATATAGGTAACTTAGCATCAATATACGAAAGAGATAAGGTTGACTACTTAGGAAAATGCTCTAATCTCGGCATTGTTTGGCGTTTTGGTTGCTACCCACAATAACTTGGAGTATATGAGATCAACAAGTCAGTTCAAGTGTAAGGAGAAGTTTAGGTCGTAGGGATGGTTTGATTTTGTTGTTTATGACTTCACATATAGCATAAGTGGAGGCTTGAACTTTGATCCGTCTAATATTCTACAATGGCCAATTACTTAGAAAAGGATCCTAGCTATGAAGCATTGAGCGTAGAATTCAAACTTTGCAGTAGCTTGGGTTCTTACCCTTACTGTTTACAGTTCGAGCACTATTGCCATCTATTGGTTGGTACCAAAATGCGGTTACTCATGTCTTTTAAAGGTCAGCTACTCGGAGTTTCTAATATCTTACATTTTAGAAAGCCCATATGTTGTAGAATTTTTGAAGCTTAGGTTTTGGACTATTAAAGCTCAATATAGCTGTCGAAGCTCAATTTCATGTAGTTAGTAAAGCTTAGCAAGGTTTCCATGGAGTGGTATAGCATGAAGCTACGAAACCTTGAATTCCTAGCCATGAAGTTTGGTTGCGATTCTAAGTAGGATCATTGTTTGAAGCTCAATTGCTTTTCCATGCCATTGGATTGCTCACCCATGCCATTGGATTGCTCATCCACATACAACTAACCAAAATTGCATCTATTCTTGAAAATGAGCAACCTATGGATCACTCGATTGTGAGTATATGTTTAAGAGGCCAGCATATTCAGAAGCTCAAATTTGTTTACTATGCCTCGGCCATAGCTTTTGCTACCATTAAACAAAAGTTCTTAGCCTATTATTGTCTTTGAGTTAGTTTTAGTCATCTAATTCTACTATTTATTGAAGTTTTTCATCTACGTAGTTTGCATAAGGAAAGTTCAAATTGGCTCAGCATTTTGAAGGTTACAATTCCTTGCTTGCCACTATAGTAGTAGCTTAGCTTTATTTTCACTATTTTAAAGTTACGGCTTAGGCATGGTGTTTAGTCCATCTATCATGGACGAACTATAGGGATTTATTAAGCAAAAATTTATATTTATATTGTCCAATAACTTAGTAAAGCCTTTACTTGGGTTTGGCATCCTTTTTAATTAGATTCTCCAATGGTTATACCAGTAAGGTTGGGAATTAAAGTTTAATCTAACTGTTTGTCGCAATAGCTTAGCTTTGAAGTTTAATCTAACCACTACAACATGTAGCTACTTGGCAACACAAAATGGAGGTTAGATGGATGCCGTCTTGTAGCTGCTTAGGTGTGCGCAAGTTGTTGGTTACTGTGATTGTATTGTCTAATAACTTGGTAATGCTTTTACTTAGGTCTGTCATCTTTTCTAATTAGATTCTCCAATGGCTTGGCAAGTGAGGTGGGGAATTGAAGTTTGATCTAGCTGTTTGCCTTAATAGCTCGGCTTTGAAGTTTAATCTAGTCAATATAGCATGTAGCTGCTTGACAAGGAAAAATGGAGCTTGGATAGATGCTCGTCTTGCAGTTGCTTAGGTGTGTGCAAGTTGTTAGCTACTATGTATTAGATATGTTAGGTGCTTGGATCCAACAACTTGACTCGATTGTACTGGCATTTTCGACTTGGCATGTGTAGATAACAACTCGATTTCTTCCTAATTGTTGTTAAAGTTTAGATTTTGTTTCACCAAGCACTAGAAACTTATCTTGCTTTATTTAGCAAGCTTAGATTCAATGCAAACCAATTGAAAGCGATGTTTGGATTTGTTCGTGTTGTGTTTGTAATTGTAATTCTTAATATGATTTGTCCGTTTCGTTCTTAACATGCCAAGTATTTAGCTTGTCTTATGTATGGTCGCCATAAAGATTGAAGCTCTATCAAAGCGTCCAACTTTTAAACCATGAATACAAGAACTAAAGCCAAAGCAAGAAATTCATTCACAATTGCAAGGGCCTTATTTCCCCTTCATCTTTAGCCTTATTTCCTCCGTAGTACATATCGAAAACTTGGATTCTAAAAATCATAATTAGTCAATAGATTATGCTCAAATCTAGCTAGATCTAGAGAAAAAATTAACACGTAATGATTTAAGAATATTAGAGCTAAAAAGATTGGTATACAAATTTGGGGAATTCACAAGAAGATTGGATTCAAAATGCAAGATAATCATTAGTTTTGAATGGAATATCTTCCCTACAAATGAGGCTAATGTCGATGGGTGCTTTTTGTTCCACTTTATGGTTACCAACAAGATAGAGAACGGTTAGTGAGGCATTAGAGTTTTCTCTAGTGCAGTCACTTTAATGCTTAAATTGGTGCGGTGATTAGGGAGTAATAAATCTTAATTAAAAAGAGAAGGAGCAAAGAAGTCCTTTACTAGGTGGCCTTATCTCCTATTTATAGGTAATGGGTTTCGGTTATCCCTAGAGTAGGCTTAGCTTAGATCTTGGGTTAATCAGTTTGGGCTTGGTGGCCTAAGTACTAGAATACTCATTAACAAGAATAATAATAGAATATATAATGTAAGGGGAATTGTCAAAAAAAAAAAAAAAACTCCCCTTAAACATTCCTTTTGGTGTAAATTTACCCCAAAACTTTCAAAGTGAGTTTTTTGCCCCCTAATCTTTCACTCTAATAAATTCGCTAAAAAAAAAAAAGGAACTTTCTCTCTGGTATAAATTCACTTCCAAACTTTCAAAGTAAATTTTTGGCCTTCTAAATTTTTGCTCTAGTACAAATTCAATCTCTAAACTTTCCTTGACCTTCTAAAATTTTGCTCTGGTGTAGATTCAATCTCTAAACTTTCAAAATGAGTTTATTTGACCTTGTAAGTTTTCAACAATTTTCAATGTTATGTCAATTTATTTATTTTTATTTAAAGAAAAGGTATGTGTATGGGGATAATTTATGATAATGTACATCATATTATAAAAATATAATATTTCGTAACTATATGAAATCATCTTTTATGACAAACGATATATTGTATATTTATTGTATATGTTATATAAATTAGGCAATTATTCTATAATTTAATCATATAAAGGTTGCATTTCATATCCATCTTAATTAATGCATTATATATGATAAAAAAAACTACCTTCATTATCATAATTGAATTTTCAAAATGTTAATGGATTAGACTAGTATAAAAGTATTTTGAATTGTTTACCAAAAAATAAATAAATAAAAGTTCCTTAATATTATCATCAATTATCAAAACATAACGTAAACTTTTTACATCATTTTTTTATTTATATATCAAATCAACACACTAACTTTCAATTAATATTTTATAAAAATAGGAAATGGTACATCAGTAATTTCATTGTTATTTTATATTTAATAGAATTAGTACTAATTACTGACTATGATATATTTACACTTTTCAAATAAAAATAAAAAGTAACTCCTATACTTATAATGAACATGTAAGTTTTTATTAAAAATCATTCCTTTAATTACCATAAAATATTACAAATACATTATCACCGATATATTATATATTAAAAAAAGGTATTAGTATGACCCATAACTGATTAAGATGGATAAAAAATATGATCTTTATTTGATTGAATGATTGAATAACTACCTAATTTATATAATAAATATATCATTTGTTAGAAAATATGATTTTTGTAACACCTTATAAAGGGGCTTAGGAAAGGAAGTCTAAAGCCATCATGCCATATGTATACCATTACATAACAACCATCTTGTAAGTTAAAGATCACAAAATTCTACTTATTTATTCAATCATTTCACCTAATGATATTATATATAAATACATGATATAAAATAATTATGGGATTCAATATTTCCCTGCTTTCCAAGATCGTAGAGAATCAGAATTCCTTACCAAATAGTAAAATTAGTTTTCACATTTCCACATTTAGACTTACTCAATTATACTCTAATATGCTCTAATTACTGGCCCACCTAATGGTTCAACTATTATCCTATAAGCAAACTATGGGGAAATGAGCCAAAGAACCACGGACTCAGTAAGTGGGAGGAGACAAAAAGCATGTACAAGTTGAGCAGAACAATCAAGTTTATCGAACAATTATTACATGTAATGCATAAATAAGCAATGAGCCATTCGCATTATGTTATTTGATCCATCATAAAATTAGCGAAATAATACCCCTCTTTAACCCAGGTTGAAGAGTTTGATGTTTTACACACAAATCGGAACCAAACCAAGGCTTGTATAATAGAGAACACCATCTGCCTGAGACAACCTTTGAACCATAGCCTCCAATATCCTCACGACCTCTTCTCTTATCACTTAGTTTGACTAAAAGTAGGAAAAGAACCATTATAGCTATTCTTATCTAAAGGGTTCATGTTTGGCTTAAGAATCCTAGCCATTACCCCTAACTAATTGCAATGCATATCGAGCTAGACATTAAGTCAAGTTCAAGTTAGTTTAGTTTTAGTGTGATCAACCAAACCCATACAACTCAAATAGAAAAACAATTTACGGAGCAAACATAACATGGAGCTCAGCTCCTACCATGACAAATTAAATTCAAACGCATGTGCCGCACATGTATAAATAATTAACTGCATTCATAAATACATACCAAAGTTCCTCAACTATTTTGAAACAATACTTCAAAGTGTGATGAAGCACTAATCACAATCATCTAACTTTCTAGCCATTCATTCCCTAAAGTCTCCAATGAGCTTACATATATGGCCTATTGATACAAGATAAAGTAAAAATTAAAATATAATACTTAGTTGAGACTAACCTAATATATTATACTTTGACTATTTTGGTTTAAAACAATATCTTCATTTATGTAGTATCATTGTACCTTAAATTTACATTTGAAATCCCTTTAGTTATAAGACCAATTTCTACTATTACTTAAGAAGTTTCTACTTTTCCAAGGATTTTTTAATAAAGAAACTTTACTTTCTATTAAGAATTATATTTTTACTCAATTTTATGCAAGTAATGACGTTAGATTTTGTTGTAAAAATATAAACTCCAATTTTGAATAATTTTGATAATTATACTTGTAAACCTGTACATTTAGGATTACTATTAGATATCCGCTTACTTTGAGAATTAGCACTAATGATACAAGTCCTATGACTATCAATTTATACTTTTCAAGAAAATTACAAGTTTTAGTCCTAGAAAATTACAAGATTCAATTATCAATTCACAAAATCAACCATTATCTTTATAGACATATAAATTTGCACCAATTACCCATTTTTCCTTGAAAGAAAATCTATAAATGAACTTCAGATTTCATAAAATAAGTATTATATCCATAACGTAATATAAGATACTTATGGTTTTGTTTAGTTGTTTTGAGCTATTTTTCTAAGAACTTATATTTTACATCCGATCATTTATAAAAAGTAACCTAATAATTCAAGGTTTCTTCAATTTGGAATTACTGGTAAATTCTTTATGGTCCAACTATGTCATTCCAATACATTACACTAATATTTTATATATCCTCTTTATAATATAAGATGGAGCTAAAGGTGTACCTTATACTAAAGTTTGGTGAAGAGAAGGAGTTATTTGCTGAACCTTCTAGATTTAAAGAGTATCCTACATACTCATGCGATGATTGCAATAGTAGTTTAATAGTTGACAACAACCTTAGTGGTGATGCCTTCAGATAAGAGGCAAACAGTGGTTGTCATGGTGGTATAAGGATCTCATATTTAATCTTTTGGTGATTTTCAATACTTCTAGATATTTATAAATCTAATCGATATTTTTCGTACAAGCAAAGACCATATATTGCTGTGGATGTTGCGAATTACTTGTTACAATTAATGAACAAGCTCTTTTTCTCCTTTGTTTATTGAATGCAATATGATCACTCCAAACTTTCCTAAGACTTACGAGCAACAAGACCTCTCACTAACCATTTTCTAGAATATATACGTAATTTGGTATCCATAAGTTGTTTATTGGTCATATTATCATGGGTTCCCTAATAATAAAGGAGCATCCATGGGAACTACGTCATCTATCATATTGAAATATGTCTCCTTAATAGAAAAAAAGAGCACACTCCTGTTTGTTGACATGTACAAATCCCTCACTATGCCCATAGTCTTAAACTAGATTCAAAGCATAATTTCAGTCGGTTCTTAATCGTAAAGTCTAGATATAAGGCGTTTTAAGATGTGAAGTTGGTACCTTTATGGGTTTCTAGTTTTTGAATAATGAAACTAAAGATATGGACAAATCATAGATTGTGTATATGATAAGGATTGGTTTTTCATCAACATTTAGATTACTAGTACTCACAACTTATATGATCACCACATTACGTAGAATAGGATCTTATTATTATATTAGAAACTACGATGTTTGCCAAAATCTATGAAAAAATGATAGGATTAGAATAATTTATTGAGAATCCTATCTCCAAAATTAATTTGATGAAAAGGGGCTTACAAGTTGGACTTATCTCCATTATACAATTAAAAAGGATGCTTAAATATGACTCTGAATCGAACTAACTTAGACAACTAAAATTTAGGAAATAAATAAGATAAATAAAATAAATAAAACATAATTTATTAAAGCTTCAACAATTTCACAGCTTTTTTTCCTAATATAGTCTCTACCACATAGGTACTTCATACTTGCCATTTTCTAATTTAGGCTCAATCCACTTCTTGGTCATCTCATTACTAGCTTCTCCCTTAGTTACCCACTTTGCTTTTAAGGAAGCTAAAATTCTCTCTCTACTAAAAGTATCCCCTCTTAAGTAATTTTCTTATAGGATTCAATTAATAACTAGTTTCTCTCATAAAGTAAGTTCTACTATTTGAAACCAAAATTGCATGTAACCATGTTGATAATGAAACTCAATATTCATTTGATTTTAAAATCTCTTCTAAGTATCTAAATTCTTTAAATAAATTGAATGAACCACCCCCAAAAAGTTTATAAGTTGTACAAAACTCCAGCTTTTTGAAAAGTTGATACTAACTCCTTAAAACTAGATCTAGCAATTAACTAAGGTAATTATAATTAATTAATATTAAAAACAAAAGAAGAAAGAAAGAATGTTTTAAATTTTAAAGAAAAAAACTACAAAATAAAACAAAGGGAAAAAAAAATCCTATTGTTTTCTATTTGCCTTAAGAGTAGGGGTGGCTTGAAAACAACCGCACATTTTGGTGGGTCACAACTTAGCTCTCAAAGTAGGTCATGTAAACTATCATCTTTTAAAAAAGAAAAGAGAAAAAAAAAATTAAAAGTCTTGTATAACTTGACTTTCAACATGTTGGATCTTTTATGATTATTCTTTTTTCTTTCTTTTAATTTCTTCTTGGTGGTAGTGATAGTATACCATCTTAGAGGGGTCACAATAATCCCCATAAGGTTATTGATAACTACCTACCACCATAAGGTTAGTCACATGAACCACTTTCAAGGATGGTTAGGACCTATAACTAAGTATGCATTTTTGAGCTACCCTTAGCCTTAGGGTGACTAGAAAATAACTTCACTTCATTAATTTGAATATATTAAATAGTTTCTACATTAATTGCCCCATGAGCACCATGACAACTAAAAAGTGAACTTAGTTGCAACATCAACTTTTAGATGGCCGTGAGTGTCGACATTTTAAAAAACATGGGTAATAGGAATCAATACCCTAGACCCTTGACCACGAGCCGAGCTAAACTATAAGGCTTAACTTAGTGTATCTTAGCTTAAGATAGGGGGATGAGGATTCCATCATTATCTAAAGCCCATTACATTTCAATCGACTTGAATATTTGAAATTAATCATAACCAAGACCACTATCGACCGGTTTTAGAATAAGTTAACAATCCTAGATGAATCGGTTGACTTGACCTTAAGATAAAGTGGCTAAATACCAAGTAAACCCATTATCGAGCTGATCTACCCACTATCCCCACTTAATTTAGATTAGGTTGGCTAGTCTTATATACACGATCTTACCTGTTGTTAAGTTGTCCAACTTAGTTGCCGAACTATTAGATGACCTGAACTTTTGTTGTATCAAACAACAACTGAATACAATTCTTTTCAATTGTTGTCAAAAATGCCAACGGGAGGATAACACATGTCCTTAAGATGCAATCCTAAGACGATCCTTTTATGATAAATTCTTTACTCCTTTGTCTATTTTGCCCTTTTTGAATATGTAATAGGAATTACTTGTAAATTATTATGAAATTTGCCCTTTTAGTCTTTTCCTTCCATTTGTAACCTTAGTGTTTGAATATATAAGGCCTATTTTTATAAATCATAGACATCATCAATTGAATTTCAAAGAATTTCCTTTAATTGAGAGCCTCACTCTATTACATCTCTTATCTAACTCTTTTAGTAAGAGTTAGTAGTGAGTGATCTTGGTGAATGTCTTGTGCATCATATCAAGATCTCATTAGGTTGTGTAGACCAATTGGTGTGTCATATTTAGTTGATTGCACTCAAATTTTAGTTAGCTTTTTCTTTCCTTCAATTCCTGCTTGATGTGCTCTTTTGTATCTAACCCTGAGATACATCAATTTTGTTGGTATTAGAGTATGATTCTGATGAGGGAATGTACGAAGTGCAATGAGGTTTCTATATGTGTATGCTGATATTGGATGTTCTATTCCTTCCATAACAATTGTAGTAAGTGTGTGAGGTTATGTTGGGTGCTAATGCATTAGAGCTAAGTGTTGAGAGAGGGTGTATTAGTTGTAGGTTGCAGTAAAAGTAGTTGCTATGGATAGCTAATGTGATATTCATAAGGTACTTTGCTTTCATATCTAAAAAACAGAATGTGGGTGTTGTAGTGTAAATCGAGGTTATTGGTTATTAAAGTGTTGAGCTAGTAGTAAATGTAGTAGTAGAAGGTTGAAGTTACATGGTTTAGTAGATTAACCATCAATAGTGACTTTGAAGTAGGGTTTCCAATGTAGGGTTCTATTTAGCAAAATAAGTAGTTCAGTTTTGATACACTGGTTATCCATAAGTGACTAAGGATGTCGAATTCAAATGTTAAAGCTATTATTAGAAATAATGAAAGTGGAGAATAGGGCTAAGCCTAGGAAGGAAGTTATATTCTAAGGATTGTCAATGAGAAACTCGTTAAGCTCATTGACATGATGGAAAGTTATCGATGAGAAACTTATCAAGCTCATTGACTTAATGGAAAGCTTAGTTATATCCATGAGGGACAATGGACGACTTATTAGAATTAAATGGAACAATGCTTGAGTTGATGAAAATCATGACCAAGGTGATGGCCGCATGGGTTAACCTAACTTCCTTATTTGGAATACCTGAGCTAGAGGAGTAGAAAGACTTACTAGATGAACTCTTATGTTAGATGAAGTTGAGGAAGTGGATGAGGTAGAAGAAGATGATAAGGAGTATTATGAGGTCATGGAACGCAGTTGCCATACTCCTTAAGGACTTGACAATGTCAAGGTCTAAATTCCAACCTTCTTTAGAAGTAGAGATGCAAATAAGTATCTTAAATGAGAAGAAAAGGTTAAGAAGGTATTCAATTGCTTCCAATATGCCAAGGATGTCAAGGTTTGTCTTGCTACCCTTGAATTCTCTAAGTATGTGGCCATATAGTGGAAGAACTTAGTTATTGGCAAGAGAAGAGATGGTCGATGGTGTTAAGAGTAGGGAAGAGATGACGGTTTACCCTTAAGTCCTACTTACAATATACTTTTGAGAACTTACAAAAACTCGACTAGGGAAGCCAATTATTGGTGAATACGTCAAGAAATTTTAGATGTTAATGATCCAAATAGATGTGGATGAGCTTGAGGCTCGTACCATTTCAAAATTCATTTCTAGGCTTAAATATGACATTCTCAACATAGTGGAAGTACGGGGAATTACACCCTAGAAGAGGTCATCAAGATCATGTAAAGAGTTCAAAAACAAAGGCAAAACTCTTCATTCTGACCTAGTTTAAGCCGATTTATTCCACTTAGCCAAACTAGGTAGCTTGAGTATGGAAGGTCAATAAGAGTAGAGACTAGTAGAAAGAAAGAAGCTAATACTTGTAGATGGTAAAGCCAACCTAAGGAGTTAACCTATTGACAAGCCTATTGAAAGAATATTTGAGAAGGGACAACCCTAAAAATGAAAGACTAGTGAAATAAAGTGCTTTAAATATCTAGGTTAAGGATACATGGTTGCTTGATGTCCTAACTGATGTGGCATGGTCATGTGAAGGGATGGTATAGATAGTACTAATGACAATGAGCTTGAGAAGGATGTAAAGGAGAATAAGGAGACTAAAGTAGAACCTAAGGTAAAAACTTGCACCTATGTTGACTAAGGAGAAGTCATGACCTTAGTGCTCAATAGAGTATTGAATTGTATGCTCAACCTTAAGGAAGATCAAAGAGAGAACTTATTCCATACTAAGTGCAAGATTAAGGGATAACTGTACATAATCATTACAAATCAGATAGTTGTACAAATATTGTTACCTAATCATTAGTACAAAGGTTAGGTTAGTTAACCTCTAAGCATCCTCAACATTATAAGTTGCACTAGCTCCATGACAAGGGTGCATGATACGTAATCAAGTAAGTGGTTGTGCCATTCTCTATCAATAACTATTCTAAGATGAGGTAATCTATGATGTCATCCTATGGGTGCATCACATTTGCCCTTAGGTAGATCGTAGCTGTTTAACAGTTGTATTATACATGATGTGACATCCTTTAAGAGATGAAGTTATAACAATTTCACTGTATAAACCATCATAAGATAGAAGCTAGATTTACAGATGCTATAATAGACTTATTCCACATTAGGTGTACTTGACTTAACTGCTTTAAAGTATCTAATTTGATACCTATTTGATATAAACATGTGGTATAATCTTTCAAAATAATGGTTAAAATGAACTTGTAGTTCAATCTTTCAAAGGAATTAATCCCCATATGTGACTTGTAGTACAATACCTTCAACCCTATAAGTATTTACATGATTGTAATTGAATGAAAAGATAACATTTCCCAAAAGAGAATTTATAAAAAAAAATCCACAAGTTTGGTTTAATTAATATACAGACTAGAATAAAAAACTATTATGCTACCTAAAGAAACCTTAATAGTTTTCCCAAAAAGTTAGTAAAGTCAACAATAAAAACAAATGTCTAATAATTTCTTATTATTCCTCACTCCCTGACCCATTTACTAATATTTTGGGTTTAGATGAAATACTTGTAGTCCATTTTGAACTTACAAAACAAACTTTAGGAGAATATGAGACAACTTGCTCAATAAGTAAGACAAAGATAGAAATATGTAGGCAATATCAAACAATCAAGGCTTTCAGACAATTTAATTAGATGATATGTACCTATAAGCAAGTGCAATTGCATGAGTTGTCCAATTTGTAATGAGATTAGAGAAATTATGCCCAATTTAATCTGGGTTGAGGAGTTTGACAACATACTCATGAATCGAAACCAAACCAAGGCTTGTATAATAGAGAACACCCTCTACTCAAGACAATCATTGAACAACAATCCCTAACCTTTTCCTATCTTGGTTTGACTAAGGGTGGAAAGGACCATTTCAACTATGACTCACTCATGAAGTGTCGACTTAATTAGGTTACTTTCATAGACATCCTAAATTGTCTTCTCGGAAACGAATTATAAAAGTATAGGTCTTACATTTCTACCCCTTTTCAGAAAAATTTTGCCCTCAACACTTTGATTATTAAACTTAGTTGATATATTACTTATCACACCTCAATATTATCAACCTCCATTAGTTAAAGTAAGAGTATTAACAAACTTAATAGCTAAATTAGCCACAGGTATCGTTTCTACATCATTACCCTTGGTTCTTAAATCAACTTCGCTTAAGGGCCACTTCCCCATTGTACTTCCACATATTCCACATCATCATTCCTTAATTTCTAAACTCGATTATCCAATATTTTGATAGGTTGTTCCTTTTACTACTTAGTCTTAATAAAGATCTATCGACTTTAACTTTGCCATTTTAGTTAAGTTCTTCCTAAATTTCCAATGCCTTCATAGTAAAGAGTTTAGGTACTCCATATAGTTAGCACATACATTAGCAAAGTTGAGTTTGGCAAATTTTGATCTTTTTACCGACTTATAATCGAATGGGATAAAGAATGATTGAACCAAATAGATTTGATTTAATCTAATGAGGAACTGACACAACTCTACAACTAGGAAGACATATAAGGACACTAACCAGTTACTAGTCTTACAACTAATATGACATGACTGAATCAACACAAAGCAGAAGATTAAATATAGAAACACAAGAATCGTAACAGATAGGGAATTTGACAAAGGAGATTTAATAATGTGGACCGAGACCAAGAATAGACAAGGCTAGTAGAACGAGATAGGAGTTGCGCGAAAGAACAAAAAAAGTAAGATAAGTAAACCTATGAATAACTTCAAAGGATATGATACACTAGTAGAACTTCTAAAGGCTCACGAGGTGATTCGGTGAGGTTACTCGCTATCTAGTCTTGCTTAAGGGTAAGAATAAGAGTGAAGTAAGTAAACAAGCCAACAAGAACAATGTTCGTGAAAGGAAGGATATTCAATATATTAATGATAAGATGATTGCGACTATATATACAATGGGTATTTATACTTGAAAAACTAGAGCAACTTGCTTAATATGAAAAAGACTAAAAGGGTATTATCCAAAAAAAGTCATGCACAAGGAATAATAAGGGTATAATTGAAAATACAATAAAATAAGTATCTTGTAGGGATGATTTTGTCGTATGCTTGCTTAAACAAGTGGCTCCTAGCAACTAAATGACTTTTTGGTAGAAAATACAATTTTATACCATCAGTTTTTTTTTTGGCGAGCAAAGGTGTTGAGTAGGGGTGGTAAGTTGGTCATGTCAAGCCAAGCAAATAATTCTTTCGAGGTAAATTCACCTCGGACACTTTTAGCATGGCTCAGGTTTGGGTCAGCTGAGCTGATGGTCGGATGAGCCAAGCTAATGTTCAAGTGTAGTATAGGTTGACAATTGGAGACAAATGATAAGTATAGGAGGGTTCAGCTTAGCCAGTGCATTAGGTTGGTAGATTGCATTAGCTCGGACTCCTTAGTGGTGAGTCTTTGGGAAAGAATTTATTTGGCCATACTTTCCAACTCTTGAGCTTGAGCATGGGTTAAGGGTTAGGTCATCTAATTCCTATCATCCTTGTTGAACTAATTGGGATCTGGGATCAAATCCAACTAGTCCTCATCCAAGTTCTCCTTAGGTTGGTAAGGCCTAAGGCTAGCAA
Source organism: Lumnitzera racemosa (assembly GCA_024138005.1). Lineage (NCBI taxonomy): Eukaryota > Viridiplantae > Streptophyta > Magnoliopsida > Myrtales > Combretaceae > Lumnitzera > Lumnitzera racemosa. Next base: position 59,757,735 of record JAMXBC010000007.1, read on the forward strand.
CATTAAACATGTTTGACACTCTAAAGTCTTTTGGAAGCTTAAGTTGTTATGCATTGTCATTAATTTTCTAGAGTATCCTAAATGGTCGTTCAATTTAGGCAGATAGTTTGTTCTTCCTCTTATTAGGGAATCTTTCTTTACTTAGGTGTAACCACACTTGTTTAGGCTAAAATTGCTTGGTCTTCCTTCCTTTACTTTTCTCTTTTAGTTTTATAATGATTCGGTTAATCTAATGGGTGACTTGTTGATATATCTACTGGATTGACTAAGCTTAAGTCCATTCTTCTAGATCTTCTAGGTCAATGGGCAACATCGAGGTGTAATCAAGGGGTAGTTTTGCGTTAAAATAGACAACTTCAAAAGAGGCATGTCCAGTAGTAGCATGTATTACCTTGTTGTAAGCAAATTTGACAACAGGCAAGCAAACATCCTAGTTGGTTAAGTTCTTCCTCACTATAGCTCAAAGCAATGATCTTAGAGTGTGGTTGACCACTTTTGTGTAGTCGTTGTTTCGGGGATGGCAAAAGGTGTTAAATAGTAATTTGGTGCCCATTCAACACTAGAGTGTTCTCTAAAAATGGCCTAGAAATTTTGGATCTCCATCGAATGCCACATTCCTCGATATTCCATTTAAGCAAACTACTTCCTGCAAAAACAAAGAAGCAATAACCGAAGCGTCATTTGTCTTAACGTAGGGCATAAAGTGTACCATCTTGCTGAACCTATCTATGACAACCATCATAGAATCTTTGCCTCGTGTAGTTCAAGGTAATTTGAGGAAAAAATCTATGCTCAAGTCAACTCATGGTTTGGTCAGAGCAGGCATGAGCATTGTTTTTTCTTACTCTACTAAGCTCTTTGCTTTTTACAAATGGTGCATCTCTCAATCATATGATGCACATCATGCTTCATTCTATGCCAAAAGAATCTATCATTCAACAGCTTATACATTCTTCACTCTCCAAAGTATCCAAAGAGTCCTCTATTGTGGGCTTCTCTCACCAGCAATTCTTTCATTAAATAGGTCGGCATACATAACTTACCACCTCTGAAAAAATAACCATCCTCTACATGGTACTTGTTTACCGCTCTTCTCTCTCTACAGTTCTTATATATGGGGCCACAATGAGGATCATCATGACACTGTTCTTTTATGTAGGCAAAACCTAACAATCTTATCTATAGCTCAATGAGAAGGACATATCTCCTTGATAAGGAATCAACAACTACATTGTTATTGCCTTGCTTATACTTAATGACAAAGTTAAATCCCTTTAGGAACTCAATCCATTGAGCTTGGCAGTTGGAAAGTTTAGTTTGGCTTAATAAATACGTCAAGGACTCATGATCTTTGTATATGACAAACTCTTTTAGTAAGAGATAATGTTGCCATATATAAAGAGCTCGGATTAGGGCCAAAATCTCTTTATCATATACAAAATAATTCAATTGCATTCCTTTGAGCTTCTCACTATGGTAAGTAACAAGTCGACCTTCTTGTATCAGCATAGCTCTATTGCCAATACCTAATGCATCACAATTCAAGCTCAAATACTCTTTTAAAATCAGGTAGAGCTAAGACTGGGGTAGAGGTCAACCTCATTTTTACTTTGGCAAAGCTTCTTTCTTCTCTCCCTCCTTACTTGAACTCCACATTCTTCTTCGTAAGCTTAATCAAAGGCACGACAATGGTACTAAATCCTTGGATAAAGCATCGGTAGAACGATGCTAATCTAGAAAAACTTCTCACCTTGGCATAGGGGGTTAGGGTCATCCATTCAACAATAGCTCATACCTTCTCTTTATCCACTCTCAATCCTCTTCCACCAACTATATATCCTAAGAAGATCACTTCTTCTTGACAGAAATGACATTTCTTCAAGTTTCTGAACAACCTTTTTGCTAGGAGGACATAAAAAACAGCCTTAAGGTAATCAGTGTGCTTGGCCAAGTCTACATTGCAGACGAAGATGTTGTAAAAGTAGACAATGATAAATTTTCCTATCAAATTTCTCAAAACATGATTCATTAGTCTTATGAAAGTACTTAGAGAATTTGATAGTTTGAAAGGCATGACGATCCACTTGTACAGGCCATGTCGCGTTTTAAAAGCAGTCTTCCATTCATCCCCTTATCTCATCCAAATTTGGTGGTATCCCAACTTCAAATCTATTTAGCTGAATACTCTTGCACCACTTAGTTCATCCATAATATCATCCAATCTTAGGATAGGGTATTTATACTTGATCTTAATCTTATTGACAACTTTGTTATCTACACATATATGCCAAGTTCCATCCTTCTTTGGTATAAGCAAAGTAGTACAATACAGGAGCTAAGACTCTCCCTTATAATCTTTAAATTCAACACTTAAAAAGAAAATTTCAATCTTAGTACACACTTTTGAGGAAGGGTGAGTACCTATACATGAGTTGTTGTCCTCATATCTTAAGTTTGACTGTGAAGGAAGGCTTGGAAGATTTAGATGATTCAATCTTTAAAATTCGTTTAGCGGTTAGATATGTTAGGTCTTCTCTACAATGATTAACTAAATTTAAGAGTTGTGTTGCAGAAGATAATATTGATAGTAAGGCATTGTTGTCTTTAGATGTGAAAACCAGGTGGAACTCTACTTACTTGATGTTAGAGTTAACTATAAAGTTTCAGAAGGCATTTGAAGCACTAGAAATTAGTGATGAAAGCTTATGCATGAACTTAAGAGCGATAAAATGAAGGGATAACCTATAGAGGAGGACTAAGATTATGCATGTCGCATATTGCCATTCTTGAAGTCATTTTATGATGCCACTTTGAACATTTTTTGCTCTCTTTATGTGACATATAACCAATTTGTTGAAGAGATATTAGGTGTTGGCCATGAAATTAATGAGCGGTGCAAAAATAATGATCCATCTATGAAGATTTGATGGTTGAAAGGATGAGAAGAAAACATAAAAAGTATTAGGGGAATATAAATAACATCAATGTACTATCTTTTGTTTCAACACTTGATCCTCGTCAAAAGTTGACTAGATGGTAAGGTATGTGTACGATACTAAAAAGGCTAATCAACTCATGAGTGAAATCAACTATACACTATCATTATTATATCATGAGTATGAGTTTAGTTGTAGCCATAAAGAGGAGAGTGTTACCTCAAATTCTCATGGTAGTGTGAAGGAGACAACCGTAAATAAAAAATCAAGACTGTAAACGATGGAGAATAGTTTTCAATCACAAGAAGGGAGGGGACAAGCAAGTGCAGAAAAATGAATTAAAAAGGTATATTAAGGAGGCTGTAAGGACTTTGATAATAAGGAATTTGATGTGATGGATTAGCGGAGAAGGTCCTCTTCTAGATTTCCTATTCTTTCTATGATAGCGAGAGATGTTTTGGTCATTCCTTTGTCGACTGTGGCTTCTAAGAGTGTGTTTAGCATTGGTGGTTGCGTACCTAATCCTTTTAAAAGTTGTTTAACTTTGTTTATGGCACAAGTTTTGATTTGTGCATAAGATTGGTCGAAAAAATCTTAGTACCATGTTATGTGTATAGGAAGATCCTAAAGAATTGGAAGCTCTTAATTCAAATACAAAAAATTTCATTTAATTTGCTAAAATACTAATATTAGTTGACTTTTTTTCCTAGGCATATGTTTATTGTATAATCATGGCTTACTATTTTTTCCTTAAATTATCTTTTTAGATGCTAAAGTTGGTAAAATAATAGAATCAGCTATGACACATATTACCTTCGATTGAAGTAAGTTTTTTTTACAAGTTTTTAAAGCTTTAGCTCATTTAAATTAATACTATCGATTGGAATTTTCTTATTAATATGTTCTTGATGCCAATTCTCTTTGAATTGTTGGATCTCTAGCTACCAAAGTCTATTTACCAATGTTTGCAAGTGCAACTACTTCCTCTTATCCTCTTAGAAATATTGACTTCTTTATGGAAATGCAACACTAAATTGCTCTTTCTTTTGGCAATAAATGTGGAAAATTATTTTCAATGGATAAGTGATTAGCAATGTTGTTACCAAACAACGGATGGTTATCAAGCTTATTACCCTGCTTGCTATTTGGAAGAATTTGTTCTTTTTTTGAAGATAAAGGTAATTTAGATAGGTGTATTAGTCTTTGCTAAACTAATGGCATAACTAACTTTTAAAGTTAGTTTAAGAAAACCGTAGTGCCTTTTTCCTTAACTACTTATTATACTCTTGGTACTTCTAGTTTTTTTCATTGACTATTATGATATATCAATGCCAATTGCCATTGGGATTTTTGGTCATGCACATGTTTCATTTTTGTTGTATGTACCTTCATTTTTATTGCACATCTCTCTTTATTCTTTTAGTTCATTAGTAATTTCCCTATCAAAGAATTTTGAGGGAACTTCGACTAAATGACATTAGTTTCTTCGACCAAAATCATTCATTTGTGTTTTTCTATATGAATTTATTTAAAAAAAAAGTTTAAACCATGAACCAAATTGTCTTTTTAGGTTTGAAATATTTAAGAATTAAATCGTATGGTTAGGTTTGATTTTGAGAAAAATCGAACCATTAATTTTTAGGTTTGATTCAATAAGAAGGGTGAACCATACCAAATCACATTGTACCCACCCCTAAAATCTAACATATCCAACAACAATTAATGACCTACCAAGTTGGGTTTAAAGGTATATATGTCCTCGCTTTATGCAATATAAACTAATATTGATAGTCAAATATAAAGAAATGCATTAAAAAGTTAATATTTTCTTAATATCTTATTTATTCTTAAAGAAACCATAAGTTTTCTTTTCTTTTTTCCCTTTGGTAAAACAACATTTAAAAATAAACAAATATTAATTTGCTTTTTCTTTTTCTAGATATATTTTTTGCAACTCAAAAAATTTTAGAATTTCAAATGTACTATATAAACTGATTTATTTCTCCATCCTTATAATGCATCTCTCTAGGAAAAGGAAAAAAATAACAAAAAAAAAAGAAAATCCCAAAAATACCAATTTTAGAAAAATATTCTCAAGAATGTTGCATCCAAAATCATCTTTAGCTTGCTAAAATAGCAACATCCCTTCTTTTTCTTCCTTCCTCCTCATTAAAGATTATATTCTCCCTCTCTCTAGAAAACATAGATTGCAAAACCTCTCCATACAATACCATTTCCAATACATGTTTTTCCTAAAAAATTGTAGATTTTGCATGGCAATATAGTGAATAAAAATTCTCTAGGAAATTTTTTAGAAAACAACACTAAAAACTCGCAATCTCCTTAGTTTCTCTCTCTAAAAGTTGACGAACAAAAATGTAACATTTTTTCCTTTATTGATCAATTTTATTAACATGTAAATGTGTGAAATAACATTGTTATTGAGAATATGATGGCATTTGTTGTTTATATCAACTTTTTTCACATTTCAAATTGTTTGCGTTAGTTTACTATACATGTACATGTAACATGTGATATGAGTAGACTTGTATAATATTAATGCAACTAGTTGAATTAGTTAGTTTTTGTATGAACAAAATAGTTAAGAAATAATCAATTGTTGTGAGGAGCATGCTTTTTTATATTAAATTTAGTCATTGTGTCAGTGGGTATTCATGAATGTGTGGCTATACATATAAGATTGAGTTGTTTCAGTGTTGTGAATTTTATCGGGCTGATGTAACAAATAAGTGAGAATTGATAATGTGAGAATAGTTTACTAAACTAGAGGAAATATTGTGGAAGGGAAAGATGAGGTACACCACGATAGGTGCTCGACAACAGTAATTAGAGTACCAATTGGAGAAATCTATGATTAGTTAGTTGGCTTGATATGTAACTAGCTCTAGGTTGACATGAGTACTCACCAAGTCAATTTGATTCACAAATGTCTCCTCGTAAAAAGGAGTAGGGACATGTTCTGTGTTGTACCTATAAATAATGATTATGACATCCAATAGTTAATGGCATCCTTACAAGGACATGATGGTGTAAGCAGTTCAACAGAAATATATGTTGAGGTTCATGAAATTAACATCCTCCTAACTATTGAGTACGATTTTAGAGGTTATGATGGGAATGTTGGGTTTCAAGTAAAAAATCAAGTGTTTCAATCATAACATGTTCTACACTGTGATATACCTACTAACAGTAACATGCCCCATAAAAAAAACATAATGATCATGACCAAAGCCCAAAAGGATACAAATGTAAAGAACTAACTAGCTTGTGAGGACATTGACGAAGACTTAAACGATATTGATTTTAATCATAATATCAATCGAAGTGAAGGGTGGCTCTAGGAATTTAAAGAAGTTGAAGGGCCGAGCAGGAGAAACGATTGGAGGTAGGGGTTAACCATAGATGTGGATGCAGTTGGGATGTCAAAACCTATGCCATTCTATACGGTACCAATTGGTAGTGGCCTTGTATCGTTTAAAGAGAGTGTAGATGATGATAAGTATAGCTTTAGTGATGAATTTAAGGTGGGAATACGGTTCCCAAAAAAAGAACACTTAAGGATAATAGTGAAAATGCATCATGTTATGAATCATCATGACTTCGTGGTGAAGGAATCTAAGCCTACTCTCTAGTCAATCAAATGTGTTGATTAGGAGAAGGGTTGCAAATGAAGACTACAGGCATGTAAAAAGATGTATGCTAAACGTTTCGTAATAACTAAGTTCTTAGGTCTACACACGTACTTGAATCCTACTCTTAGTTAGGGTTATCCTCAATTGGATTCAACAACTTTATCTTAATTTATTATTAAGGAAGTATAGAAATTATGGAGTATTACGGTGAAACATATTCAGGCTACCTTTTATAAGTAGTATGGTTATATTGTACACACAAAGAGAGTTTGAAAGGCAAAGCGCAAAGTGATAAAGTTTATGGAAAGTGAGAGGATTCATATGTAATGTTGCCACATATTTTAAATGCCCTTCAAGAGGCTAATTTAGGTACTTTGGTTGAGTAGAGGAGGTGAGATAGTGATTCTATAGGTTATGTGTTCTTTGATCAAGTATTTTGGGCAGTTAAACTGTATATCGAGGCCTTCTTACATTATAAGTACGATACCATAACTTATACTTATTGTAGAAGTTCAATAGTTGTTTCATTGTCACTTACTTACTTATTTGAAACTAATTACCATGCTTTTTTTAGGCCTGTGATTACTATTGACTATACATTTCTATATGGGAAGTATAAGCATAAGCTTCTTATTACGATTGGAGTTGATGGTACAAACCATATCATTCCCCTTAAATTTGCTTTGGTTGATAAGGAGTGTGAGGAAAGTTAGGGATGGTTCTTGAAGTGTCTACTCATGTATGTGATAAAGGACCATATAGACATTTGTTTTATATCCGACCATCACTTTGGAATATAATCTACAGTTGAAGGAAAGAATGCAATGTAGCCAAATGGGTAGTTATAGTGGTAGTGTATCCACTCACTAGTAATTTCAATTCCCGAGCTAAGCACAAGGAGTATAAAGAACTACTTAAAAAAGGTAGTGTATTAGTTGTAGCCTTAAAAATTCCGATTGTACTACGGTGAGGTTAAAACGATGAGTCCTTACATTAAGACATACATCCAAGGATGTGGATCTTATCATATGATGATGGAGCTCCCTTCGATATTGTGACCACAAATATTGTTGAAAATTATAATAATGCGCTAAATGATGTTAGGAACCTATCCATTGCATCTTTGATGAAGAAAACCTTTTACAATTGCAATGACTACTTTAATCAGTGTAAGACCCACAATTAGTTACCTAAAGTTTAACTCATAAAATTTAGGGCAATCGGTTAAAGAATTTAATCGACCCTAAATTATTAAATAAAGTTAGAAATATTAATAAAAGTAATCTCATAAATTTAAACTTAAGAAAATAAGCAATAAAATAAAAGAATATAAAATTTCTAAATTTTAAGTATATAACTCATTATTTATCAAAAATACGTAAAAATGCATTCCAATAATTAACAAATCGCTAAAAATAAATTATATATATACTAAAAATTATAGAATAACCTAAATAATATTTACGAATATTTATTTATACTATATATGAATTTACATGTAGGTAGAAATACTCGTAATTACTTAAAATATGCGAAATATGCTAAAATAATATTAAATAATTAAATAAAATTCATAATTAATTAAGGAAAAATATAGAAAAATAAGGAAAAGTCCAAAAGTGAGGTGTGACAAACTGAAAATTAAAGAAGGAAATTAACCAATTAAATTTAGCCAAATAGAAGTCAAAAAGAAAAAGAGATAAGGTAATTATCAAATCAATTTAATACATAATAATTTCCCTAAAGTTCTATAAATACTCCAAATTTTTCAGAAGCTCATTTGATTAGTTTGAAACCCTAAAAATGAGAGAGAGGTGAAATTGAGAGGAAATTAGAGTTTTACAAAAATTTAGCAAAAATCTTTACAATTGGGGCTTCTAAGGTGACCTAGACTAATGAGCAATTGGGAGTGGACGGCCACTACCACCATACGGTGGTAGCAGCGCCCAGGTGGGCCAACACACCCATGGCCATCGACGGTGGCTAAAGCTACCAAAATCTGTGAGTTCAATTTCTAATTCGATTTTGTGTAATTTTATAAAAATAGTAAATTTCCTTAAAAAATTATGAATTTTGTTATTTTGTAATATTTTAGTATCTAGTTTTTAGAAAAAATATTATTTTGATAAAAATATGTCCCGTGATATATAGTCTTTAAGAAATTATACAAAACTGAACATGTTTCGGTTTAGAAATAAATGACTTTAGGAACATAGTTTTGCACTCAAAAATTTTCTATAGACTATTTAGATGATATAAAATAGTGCCACAAAGCCCTTCTTCAAAAATGAATTTTCAAAAATCTTAGATAATTTTTAAGCCTTAAAATGAGGCATAAAATAGGTAATTTTGGATTAATTAGGTAATTAAATAGATAATTACCGATTTAGTAAATCATTATATGTTTTAAGATATTGAAATATGATGAAATATGATACTTATAGTATTTAAGGTGTTAGATATAATTATTAGGATAATCATGTAGTAAATAAGTAATAAGGAAAAATAGTAAATTTTACGTTAATTTGTAAATTAGGGTAATTAGATATAAAATCTGATTTGGGATGAATTAGATATTTTGAAATGTTAATCGAAGTTTGGAGATGGTAATTTGAATTTAGATGTGTAATATGTACATAATAGGTGATAATACATAATATACAATTATTGAAATATAATAAATGGAAGATATTAGAATAAAGATTGATAATATACTAATAATAAGAATATATAATAAATCTGATAGAAAACTGAAATTTAGGCAATTATATGAAAAATATAAAAATTTCTCACATCAGGAGTAATTTTGATATACAAATAAGGATTTAAGTGTATCGAGTGGAATAAAATACTAATTAGAGTAATTATGGTATTTAATATACCTAAAAATAATATGATTAATTTTACATTATGGGTTGAAATGAGTTTCTAGGGTTTGTATACTAAACTATACTTAGAAACTGAACTAGAACTTACTTTAGAAATCGATGGGGATACTGAACCAGAACTTAGCCCTAAACCTAGAATAATTGTAAAAGATTTGAAAATCTAGATAATTGAACGTATTAAACCCTAAATAGAAGATAACAATAAGTGTTATAGGATAAAACCAACCTATAAGAGTTATATGAAAAAACTGAAACCACGTTTGTATTATAGGAATAATCGGCGATAACTTGAGTAAGTCGGATCTTGAGTGATTAAGCAAGGAGTCTAGGTAAGTTGACATTAATATGTTGCTGTATTTTAGAGGCTTGAGGTTATACTTAGTTGTGTTTGTTAGATAGTTAGCTGTGTGCATGTGTTTGATTATGAGGGATGCTGTGATTCTATTTGTTGTTTTAGTTTATATTGTATAAAATGATTGATCACCCTAAACTAAACTTAACAAAGATATGACTAGTAAACATAAATCGGACCTGCATAGCAACCCATTAGGGGATATCTAAGATTCTTTGGCCAAATACCGACCTCTTCAAAAGGGATAGTACTGAATGGTATAATAGGTTCCTTCTTCATCCTTAGTCAAACCAAGTGACAAGTGAGGAGGTTGCAGCAAGGGTGAAGTCAATGGTTTGAAGGTAGTCACAGGAGGAGCGGTGTCTCCATTGCATAAGCTTAGGCTTAGTCGTAAGCTGTTGTATTAATGGCAATTTCTCAACCTGGGTTAGAGAGGGAGCAATTTCTTTAATCTTATGCCAGGCTAGACAACGTCATGAGATGGCATTTGCTTGAACATGCATTGCATTTAATAAGTTAGTTGATAACCTTGTTTGTGTTTGTAGTATAGTTTTAAGTTTTCCGTCTCGACTTATTGAACTATGGTTGCTCACATCCCTATAGCCTTTGTTGTAGATGCTAGCTAAGAATCGACTTATAATTACCTCGAAGCTAGCAACTACAAGATCCTAGAGAGTGAGAATATAAACTGAAGATTAGATACATTTTCAAGTTTAAGTTTATATCTAAAGCTTTTAGTATTAGATTTCGAATTACTCAGGTAGATTATGATTAAGTGGCTAAATCTTGTAAATATACATAGATTATTTTAATTTAAATATACAGTTTTCTTAAAATCATAAGTAGATATCATGTTTAAATTATGAATTGTTTACTTTAAAGCGGTTTAGTCGTAAACACTTTTTGTAAATCAAGTCTAGGATAGCGGTTGTAAGGCCAACTTCTATTTTAGAATAATTTGTACGACGAGGCTATAAGCCTTCAAGATAAGCCAAGTAACCGTACGATCAAACTTAGTATGTAAAGTTTAGAGCGATCGGTTAAAGGATCCGATCAAACTTAAATTATAAACTATAGTTAGAAATATTAGTAAAAATAACCTCATAAATTTGAATTTAAGGAAATAAGTAATAAAATAAGAGATTATAAAATTTTCAAATTTTAAGTACATTACTTGTTAATCATCGGAAATGCGAAAAGTATAATATAATAATTAATAAATTGTTAAAGATAGATTATATATCTACTAAAAATCATAGAATAACCTAAATAATAATTAGGAATGTTTACTTGTATCCCACATATATTTACATGTAGATAAAAATACGTGAAATTACCAAAATTGCCTGAAATTAGCTAGAAACTTATTAAATAATTAAAGAAAATTATAAAATAATTAAGGAAAAATTAGAGGAATAGGGAATGATCCATTTTTGGTCGTTGTAACAAGGTAAGTAAGGAACAAAAATTAACTCATAAAAAACAAGCAATACAAAAGGAAAATTGGAAGAGATTTATGCATTGTTTTGTCTAATTAATACATCACAATTTCCTTAAAGCCCTATAAATAGCAAGAAAATTTTCAGAACTCATTTGGACAGTTAGAAACTTGGAAAATTGAGAGAAAAAAATTAAAGTTTTAGAAAATTGTCTCAAATCTGTGCAGGGGGAGTGAGAAGGCCGAACCCACATACTACTACCACCTGGCACCGAACTACCATCACTACCCCACTCCAAACCCATTGCCTGAATCGGTTGACACACTTGAATTAGTGTTGGAAGCCAAAAAGCTATCGAACTAGGTAAGTCTCATATCTTCTTTGATTCTGTAAAATTTCTTAAAATTATTGATTTTGCCTAGAAATTATGAAATTTATTATTGTGAGGTTTTATTGTATGTAGATTTAAGGAAAAATAGTGGTTTGGTTTAATCACGTCTGTAAATATAGGGTTATTAAGAAATTAGACAAAATTGAGTATGATTAGAATTAGAAATAAATAGGCTTAGAAGTGTAGTTTGGAGCTCAATTTTTTTCTATAGAATGTTTAAGTGATATAGAACAGTGCTATGAAGCCATTTTTAAAAAATTAATTTTTGAAAATTTTAAATAATTTTTTAGCCTTAAAATAATGAAAAAAGGGTAATTTTGGGTTAATTAGGTGATTAATTACTAATTTAGAAGGTAATTATATGTTTAAGGATGTTAATCTCTGATGTGGAAACCTAATCCTAGTCTTTGGAGTATTAAGTGTAATTAATATAGGAATTATGTCGTAATTATAGAAAATTAGGAATATGCGGAATTGAAATTTTAATAAATATAAAAAATAGGTTTATTTAGGTAATATAATAATAAAATCAGTACATAATAAATCTGAAACAAAATTGAAATCTAATTTAGAAATCGAACCCCAAACGAAGGTAAAGTGAATCATTAGTAAATAATAGGTATACATGGAGAAGTGAGTTAAATTATAAATTAAAATATATATCATCAAAATATAAGTACTAAAAAGACGTATTTGTATTATAGGATATCCGGAGACGAACCGCCCTGCAATTAATTGATTAGGTGACCGGGAATTCCAAGTAAGTTAGGTTTATTACTTCACCGTATTGGAGTATTATTTTAGGGTATTTCTATGATTGTGATTGTAAATAGTTTATGCATGTATTTGTATATCTGAATTCGTGTTGAAATTTGTGTTATGATTGATTGTTTATTATGATTGGATTTGTGTGAAATTGTTTGAACACCTTAAATGGAACTTAATCTTAATCAACTCTAATACCTTAAATTGTCATGCATTGCAACCACTTTAGGAGATAATTAGGATTCTCCAATTAAATAGTGACACCTTTGAAAAAGATAGCGTTGAATAGCAAATTGTTCTTTTCTTTATCCTTAGGCGAACTAAGTACTAGAAGAGGAGGTCTTGGTGAAAATGAGGGCATTGGTTCGAAGGATAGTCTTAGGAGGAGCAGTGTCTCCATTGCATAAACTTGGGTTTGGTTGTAAAACGTTGCATAACATGAAAACTTCTCAACCCGGATTAGAGCGGATGAAATTTTTTTGATTTCACAACAGATCAGACTACGTTGTGTGATGACACTTGTTTATTGCATTGCATGAAAATAATTGCTTGATAATCTTGTTTGTACTTGTATACATTCATGAGTTTCCAATTCAACTTACTGAGTTATAGTTGCTCATACCCATATAGATCCTTTTGCAGGTCCCGATCTTTGAATATCACCGTACAATTATCTAGAGGTTAGTTCTTTTGAAGCTTGGGGTGTGAGGATCAATTTGCCTAACAGTTAATATATATCTAAAGTCTCCTTAGTAGCTTAAGACTAAAAGATTGATAGTTGATATGTAAATTAGCCGACTATTACATTTGATGTAGAATTTCTTGGGAAATTCTGTAAAATGTAAATGTAATTATATATGTTGACTTAAAGTTCTTGATATTTACTATAATTTTAGCTAAAATTTTAATTGGACTGTTTACTTCAAAGTGAGGAGTCGTTGATGCCTTGTATAAATCATGTCTATGATAGGTATTATGAGGGCAGTTATTATCATAGAATAGTTTATATGGCAGGACTGTTGCGACTCCATGACTTTGGAGTGTAACAGGGGTTGTTACGATTTTATCGCTTCGAGATGTGACAATCAGTATTGAATTAGGATAGCTAATCAAATGGGCATAAGCAAAATGTTGACTAAATTTGCTAAAAGAAAGTTTGATAGATAATGCAAAGTAGTAAGTAGACACTAGGTTGTCATTATTTACTATAATGAGCAAATCTTCAAGGTTATAACCGCATCACGTCCTACAATTATTATAGAGCACAAATTGCTCAGTTGGATAAGGACTAAATGGTGCAACCTTAACCTAATCCAGATCCTCAAAATGTTTATCCATATATATACTGACGATATTAGCTAAGTACTAGATTTATATATTTCACATTTTCGATTGTTTTTTATCCTTACTTTCTAAATATTGTGTAGATATTTGAAAATAGTAGTAGAGCTTTTATATTGCTTAAGTGTTATTTTCCATCTTTTCATTAACCTTTTTTTTCACTTTGACTATTATTGTATTCATAATTACCAAACTTAGAAATTAATATGATATTTCGTATTATAGGCATAGATAAGTTTAAATGACAGTTTGGTGTGTGTGCAACATTTTGTAAGGTACTGAATGTGGGTGTGAAATTTGGGTTGCTTAACCTTTGTTGAAGATTAAGAGTTTGGATATTTTGATATATTTGATTTGAGTAAATATATTATTGTAAATTGAGATCCTTAGCTATATTAGAAATTGCTATAATAGTTCCATATTTAAAATGTGTATTGTATTTTTGGGAATGTTTTGTTAAAAATATTCTCTTAGGAATATTTTTTCAAGAATATTTTCTTATGAGCAGTATTTTTGGGATTTTTTGTATTTTATTTATTCATTTTCTTGCAATTTTTTTTACTTGTTCCCATCTCTCTTGATCCAACTTTAAAGTAGAAAAAAAAGGGGGATAAATCAATCAATTAATTATTAATTAGTTCATTCATTCATTCATTTTTTTTTCAAGCTAAATTCTAAATTTTTGTGAACAAATTTATAATTTTAAAACATTCTATGTTTTGGTTGATTGGTTAAATAAAATTAAAGATATACATATTATAAGGGGTTTTCATCAATAAGTATTTACATGATAATCTTTTCATTTATATATATCTTTTAAAATTTTATTAGTTTGAAAATCAATATTTGATATTGCTTAAGGTTATAAACTATGAATTATGATGATTACCAAGTTTTCTTTCTTATAATATAATCATAACTTTGATTTTGAAATTTACATCTCCCAAGTGAAGAGCTACTATTGTTGAACTGTCAACAACATTTTACATGTGTTAAAAACAGAAAAGGTGGAACTTGTTAATTTCCAAGAAGCAATCGATTGCTCATACGGCTGTGGTGATTTGCCAAATGCCGTCCACATTTTTCATGGCGCCGTTGGGGAGCATATAAATAGCAGCCAAACACGACTTGTTGGGAATGACATAGAGCCAGAGAGAGAGAGAGAGAGTTTCTATCTTCTCTTTCCCAGGAATCGACAGGTGTTCTGGTTCTGCTCTATTTCACTCTCCCTCTCTCTCTCTCTGTCTTGCTCAGACTCTCATGGCATGCAGACTTGCAGATTCTGTTCTCTTCTTTAAGGTACCCCTCTTTCTTCTTCCTTATGTCTGATCTCACTTCCATTAAATTTGCAGTGTACTTGCTTTTTGGTGAAAATTTGCAGGTTGTACTTGCCCCAAATCAATTCAATTTCACTTTCACATTCCATAAAAGAACATGAATGATCTCAAAGACTTAAACTTTGTATTTAATTTGGCATGGTTTCTTCAGGGTCCTCATCACAGGTCAGTCTTAAGCCAAAGTAATGCAAGTTCCCATTGCTCTACAGGTGTGTTTCACTTTTTTTTAATCTCTTAGTATAGCTTAGTCATGATTCTACAGTTTTGCTAATGTTGTTTAAATAATTCTCAATTCGTTCTAAATCCGGGTTGTCTTTAACTTCTTGTTCTAAGCTGGCTGCTCTTACTGCTAGTTGAGGAAACCTTTCTCAGTCTGTAAGTTTCAGTGAAAGTTTTTGAAGTGCAATGGGATGGACTGAAGTCTGTAGTTCATTGGACATGTAGTGCTTGAATTCTATTCCACCTCTAATTGCTTTTACCGGTCTCCGTACACTGATTTACTATACGAAGTCTAGCCGCAGAATCATGGGTGCTGCTTTTATAGGAACAATTTATTTTTTGTATAGAAAGCTATAGCTTTATCTACTTATCTTTTACTCTGAGGCAAGAAATTTTTCATGCAATTAGTAGTAGAATGCATATCACCTTCTCTATCTATGACTTGCTTTCTGTTCGCTAGTCACACAGCTTTGATGGTGCTCTTGTTGCATATGTCTAGAGTGCTTTATGAACCATGTTTGAAAATCATGATATAGGTTCAGCTATTGCATGCAACTGATCTTTCACTGTGGTCGTATTTGTACCAGACCTTATGTATCTCTTCCTTCATTGCTATTGATATGATAGGCATTAATTTATCATATGATACATTCATGTTTATTTTTTGCAAATGACAGGTTTATGTTACTTGAAATGGGAGAAACCTTTAAAGAAGGGAATTAGACACAATAGATATTCGGCATCTACAGATAGGCTGCAAGTCATACGAGCTGTGGCTGTTCCCCTTGCTCCATCTCCCATGGACAGTGATGAGTATCGAAAACAACTGGGTGAAAGTTATGGTTTCAGGCAAATAGGTGAACCACTTCCTGATAATGTCACTTTGAAGGATATTATTAGTTCCCTTCCAAAGAAGGTACTTGCTCAAGATACCTAATTATTGCATGATGTGAGGTTTTAAAGGTTGTTTTGTTTGATTGGTCCAGCCTGCATAAAATTCCAAACTTTAGTATGCATAAGGTGTTACACGGTATTCACCTCCAGGTTACCTGTATTGTCATTGGTTTCTAAACTCTTTGAGCATGTGCTTATGGTACTTATTTCATATGTAGATTCTCCCTGTCTATCCATGAGTTAATAACATATTCTCTTTTCAATACTTTTTTCCAGTATTGTCTTTCCTCTACTGGCTCTCTCATATTAAATTTTTGGCTTACAGGTTTTCGAAATTGATGATGCCAAAGCATGGAAGTCAGTTTTGATATCTGTTACTTCCTATGCTTTGGGTATATTCATGATATCCAAGGCACCATGGTACCTGCTTCCATTGGCATGGGCATGGACAGGGACTGCAATCACTGGGGTAATAACATTGACTACTATCTTTATTTTGATTATTTTTCATTTATATTTTTGTAGCAGTACCTCTCCAACTTTATTTATCTTTCTCTTCTTCCCTTCCCATTTGAAGTTTTTTGTTATAGGCCACGATTGTGCACATAAAAGCTTTTCGAAGAACAAATTAGTGGAAGATATAGTTGGAACCCTGGCCTTCCTTCCACTGATATATCCATATGAGCCTTGGAGGTTTAAGCACGATCAGCATCATGCAAAAACAAACATGTCTGTAAGCAATCCTTTCTTCCTTTTGGTTCTTAAGTAGTAACACCTCAATTTGTTTCTTAATACATTGTCTGTGTCGTAGCTCTTTATTCTGAAAAGAATTTTTAATCTGTAAAGCATGTGCTGCCAATTGCCATTTACTTCTGACCAATTAGCGAAACTATGGAGTTTTGTTCTGTGGACCAGTTATCTGGAAGCTTATAAAAATCCTTATGCTCTGAGATTATTTATCTGGAAGCTTATAAAAATCCTTATGTTCTGGGGTTGATCCCTTAGTTCTTTCTGCATTGAAGCATATAGATTTAGATCTCGATTTCGATCCCTTACAATTCTGGATAAATTATAGTTCTTTCTGTATTGAAGCATACAGATTTAGATCTCAATTTTGTGACATTAGTATGAATTGTGTTGGGCTAATCAGCAGAGCATATTGCCTCTTGTCCAGACCGAATGACAACCTTTGATTAAAACCCTTCATACAATGAATATAAAATTAGACTCCCGCACTCATTCAGCACTTTGAAGTTGTTGTCCATCTCGAATGTGTGCTGGTCCTGCTGCAGTTCTACCATTGGTTTTGATGAATACCTTTTTGTATTTATACATATAGGCTACATGAGGATACAGCTTGGCATCCTGTTTGGAAAGAGGAGTTTAATTCTTCTCCTCTTTTGCGCAATGCAATCATATATGGTTATGGTCCTTTCAGACCTTGGATGTCCATTGCTCACTGGTAATTTTTTCTATATTTGCCTGGAGTAATTGTTAGCCTTTATTTACAATTGATCTTTGATTGGACTATTTTCATTTTTAATTGCTGTCAAAGTCGTCTTAATAATGCTGGATGACACTGTCTTGACAATCTAATAGGTTGATGTGGCACTTTGACACAAAAAAGTTCAGACCAAATGAAGTTAGACGAGTGCAGATCAGCTTAGCTTGTGTTTTTGCATTTATAGCAATTGGATGGCCATTGATTATTTACAATACTGGTATTGTGGGATGGGTTAAGTATTGGTTGATGCCATGGCTGGGCTATCATTTTTGGGTAAATGATTCCTCTCTCTCTCTCTCTCTATGTACACACACACACACACACACACACATATATATGTATAATATTATATATCAATTTCATCAATAATGTTTATAGTTGTTCTTGATATTAATATATGTCAAAATTTTAACTTTACTTATTTCATGGAAATTTGCTGTCAACTTTAATTTTAATAATGGTAGTGAAAATCTTTTTTTCTCCCCTTGTGTTTTATCAAATTTTAGGTTCCCAACTTATTATTAGATTCTTAGTTCATGGGGCTTACTTATATTTTAATTCATTTTGACGATGATACATCAATAAAATTTGTAATTTTTTTCCCCTTTTCCTGTAAGTGTAATGCCTTGTTCTTGATCTGTAGATGAGTACATTCACTATGGTCCATCATACTGCACCTCATATACCTTTCAAGTATTCAGAAGAGTGGAATGCAGCTCAGGCCCAACTAAATGGGACTGTTCATTGCGATTACCCCAAATGGTATGAAATTGTCTCATTGACTGCCTCTTGAGTCTTTAACATAGTTTGTTATATTCTTTTTCCTGATCGAGAGGGCCAAATTACTGCATCAAGGCCAACTGTTGTGAATTTCGATTTTTTTTTTCTTGGAGTTTAAAAAAAATTCTTCATAGTATGATGGAACTTATATTTTCAATTGGACCCAATGTAGTTAGAGGCAAAAAGCACACACAAGGTGCTTGGCCCTAAAATTGCTCAAGGCAAGAGGTGCAAAAATAATGTACACTTGAGTGATCAAAGGCATAATCCATAAATTTGATTGGAATATGCATAAATTTAATTGCAGATACTCAAATATGATATTTTATATTCCCTCTAGTATCTCTAATTTTAGTACTATATGTTATTACGTAATATAAAGTCATAAGAGATAAATTATCCTTCACTAAAAGTAATTTGGTCTTAGATTGTGACAATTTCAATAGTAAGTAATCACTAGTTTCAATTATGATGATTAGTATTAATATGTTCTTATTTTGGAATTCCTATTTAATGGATAAAAAGGTTGTGTGCAAATGAAACTTAAGGGATATACAAAAATTGTAAGAATTAAAATAAAAGAGTCTTTTGGATTCAAACCACAAATTCCTAACTACAGCATGCATATAGGTGACATAGAAACTTCTTACTGGAGCATATACATCAGCCATAAACATATTAGCTTATAAAAAATGGTTGAGTGGGGTGAGCAACATGGGAACTCAGTATTTGAGTTGGTTGTTAGTATAAAGATAGAACATAGGGTTAAAAACTAAGGCACATGCCTAGAGTTTTATTTTTGGTCCTTTTCAAGGTTAGGTGCATGTGTTAGTAAATGTGCTTCTCCTGGTACTTGGCAAAGTGTGTTCCTGCATCTGCCTTGTTTCACATGCTTAAGGCTATAAGGCAAGTGCCTTTTGACTAAACCAAATGTAACTTATAATTATTTCTATGAGCTCCTGCAAGAGAAACTGGGTTTGTATTGCATTAATGTATATATTCAAGAATTCGACTTTTTTGTATCTGTTGCTTGATGTATTTTTAAGAACGATGATTGATCAGCACAAACACAATGATCACTAATTCCCAGGTGATTTATGTTGTTGCTTATTCAAGTGAAATTTGATTTTCATTGATTCGTATCTAGGCATTAGGAAGCATAATTGTCAGCATAAAGAGCTTACAAAGTTGTTCTTTTAATATATTTTTCTGCTTGATTTTCTTTTTTTTTTTTAAGAGAAAAAACTGAACCTTTAATGTGCTTTATGCTAATTACTAGTGACTTTAGTGGAGCTCCATATGATTGAGAGAATAACATCTAGTTAGCCTTTGATTTTGCAACTTTTTGAGACAATGGATGGGACATAAACTATTGTACCATATTAGGTTTACCAAAAAAACATGGTATTGGACAAAAAGAAGTCTTTTAATCAGAAATCCAAATAAACACCATCTCATCATCATCGATTTTACCACCATTACCACTGTTTGATCACTGCTACTGCTAACGCCAATGCTATCATATCTCACCACCATAACGTTTACTATACTACCACCATCATCACCATCATTATTACTAATGGACCATCATATCTCTAATACCACCACAATGGTTACCATATTCATGGTCAAGAGCTTAATGATGTAGTATTATAGTAGCGGCAGTAACAGTTGCAGCATTAGTGGTAAGAGGGTAATAAAATGGAAAATTCTTAAGATAAGCATGATAAAATAAATGGTATTTTCAAAATCCTTATTAATGAAGCGCAAGTGCATCACCAACAATGTAAAAGAAAAGAAAAAAAAAAAGGAAAAATGAACTCTTCTTGTATGTAGCACTCCAAACATATTATAAGAAACTTACACTGTCCTATTCTCCTTATATTGTCTCAAGCTATTCTTTCTATCCTAAACTATCCTGGAAATCAAACATTGGCCTAGAATTCCTCTTCATATGTTTATGTTGTGATGTTGATGTATTTGAGACACTGCTATATGAATTAAGTGCAATTGAATTGATGGGAAAGTTCTACAAATTGTCTTCATTTTGCTGTAATGTCTTTTGTGAATGACATTCTTTTCCAATGTTAGCTTTACCTTATTTGCTCAGTATTTCTGATATCTACAGTAACTTATCCCATATTCCTTGTATTGTTTGTAGGATTGAGATTCTCTGCCATGACATTAATGTCCACATACCCCATCATATCTCACCAAGAATTCCGAGCTACAACTTGCTAGCAGCTCATAAGTCCCTCCAAGAGAACTGGGGAAAGGTAACACCACTGGTCAATTCTGTTTGATGCATTGCTCAACTTTCTTCCCTTAAGATCAGAACTAAAACTAAAATCAAATAATTGATTGACAATGGTTAAATTTTCCACCTTGTTTACGCCTTGCTGGAGGAGATGCCATCCTTTGTTGCTACCCTTTTTGTACTTCCATATGTCCATTTGGTACATAAAAAAGTGACTCTTTTTCAATGAACTTTCTATAAATCATGATTCGAATGGAAAATTACATTTACTCCTGTAGTAAAACTTCAACCTCATTCTCACAAAAAAAATTCTTCATCTCTCTGTTCATCTTTGACAGTACCTGAATGAGGCTACATGGAATTGGCGATTGATGAAAACAATTATGACCATATGCCATGTTTATGATAAGGAGGAAAACTACATTGCTTTCGACAAGCTTGCCCCAGAAGATTCCAAGCCAATTACAGTTCTTAAGAAAGTTATGCCCAATTTGGCATGATTTACACTTTTCAGGAAGCCCCATTGGCGCTGCTTCTTCCTTTCTTGACTATCTTTGGGCAACTAATTTAATACATCATATAGTTTCTGATGCAGTTATACCTGTATCAAGCAAGTTCTACGGTGGTGCTTTACAGTAAGTAGAGAGGAAACGTGATTCGGAAATTGTTTCAAAGTTCCCCTCTAGTATTTTCTTGTCCTAGGAACGCATTCTTAGTGACACTCTCATTCGGAAGAACTATTTACTTTGAGCACCATTGTATCAAGACCCGGCTTTGGAAAAATGTAACAAGTCTCGGTACAAGATATACTAATGATAATGGCATTTTGAGAATTTGATTCTTGCATTTGCGGGGTATCTCTAATGCCAAGTATATAGGCCTTTCATACGAGCAAGACATTAATAGAAGAACCTGTCTGACTTTTCAAATGATGATGAAGTTTTCCCTTTCATATTGATTTCTCTTGCCTTGTAGTTTTTTAAGGTTTTGATTCAGATTGTTGGAATGAGTCACAAGAAATTAAATGAACGTCTCGCCATGAAATTTTCACCCATCAAGTAGAGGTCATTGCATTTATGTAGGTAGTTTCCAACAAACATTGAATGTAATTCATTGATGGGAAATATCATGAAGTAGGCGTATGAAATATTGCCTCGTTAGAACTGATACGCCATGAATTATATTCCAACTTCAAGTTAATAAAAAAAAAAAAATGTATTGAAATTTTATATATCATTGTCGCTACAAAGCACTCGTAGTGAATCTTTCTTCTGTTCAATCTTTATTACTAAAATGAGGGAAATTTGAGGTGTTAATAGCACGGTTTTGAATACCTTTAAAAATATAAAAAGGTTCGATGAAAAAGTGGTATGAACAGAGCATTTTAATTATCCAAATTGATTGAAAACATGGTAAATTTATGGGAATATAATGATTTTACCAACATATTGAAACTGAAAATCGTGGTAAATTTATGATTTTACATGCATATTGAAACTAGTTATAATTTATGTTTTCGCTTTTATATTTTCCCTTTTTGTTTTGCTTTGCTTTGCTTTGGGTTTGCGTTTTGGATTCTAAAAGACACCCCTGTATCTTAATTGTGTTGTAATACTGCCACGTGTCGTCTATATAGCCTTATCACTTCAACTAATTAATTAATTAATTAATTTTTTTTTTTATTGAAAATAGCATATGTGCTGCATTCTATACGGACGACACATGATAACACAATGGACACCTCATCAGCGTCTTCAACGGCTCTTCAAGTATAAATAGACGAAGATCCTTTCTTAACCAAGCCAAAAATCATAACCTATAAATAAATCCTAAAATGAAAACTTAGCAAATACAAAAACGGTGTCGTCATGGATTCTGGCGGGTCGAATAACTAGATCGCTGTACCTTCGAGCCCACCATACTTTGCACTGCACAGCTTTATTGAACATGTCGCATTGGACTGAAACGACTTGTTGTACATGTCAGTCTAGGCCTGTGGTCTTAGGCCGAAACAACCTATTAAATTGTAAGTATTTTTAATTGTTCCATCCAAAAGCAAAATACTGAAGTTTAAACTCTTCTTTGTAAAGATTAAAAGATTAAGCAAGTATAAAACAAATATAAGAGTTGAATTTGCAATATAACTTATCCACTATTACTCTATAAGTTCATTTTTTTTTTAATCTTTTTTTTGAGGGAAAATTAAAAAAAAAAAAAAAAGGAACTATAAGGCTAAAGTCCAAAACTAGCAAAGCATTCCTCCTGCCTCTGGCACCTGGACCCTATCTTATCTAGTTTCATCCATCATGCAGCAAAATATGCTTAGAAAAGCATACAAACTTAATATTAGGCCCTCTAGTTCTGGTGCCATGGAAGCAATAACACGAGCATTGCTACCACAACTCAAACATTCCCAACCCCAAGAAAAACCTCAAATTGCCATATTCCCAACCCACCAACTCATCACCACCACCACCAAAAGAAAAGCAACACTTGCAACAATGGCTTCTCTGCTACTGTCATGCCAAACCCTTGCCAAACCAGAGACCGCACATGGGTTTGGACTGGACTTGAGATTGGTAGCCCCTGAACAGTCAATACAAGAAGCCATGAGTGGCGTGAGAGGACATGCGAAGTGGCTGTTGGAAGTGAAACCTTTGATAGAGTCAGAGTCATGGAAAGAAGCACAGAAGGCTTTAAGGGAAAGCTCAGCTTTGTTGAAACAGGACATATATACGATCATACAGAACAGACCAGGGAGTGAAAGGAAACTTCTGAGGAAGTTGTATTCGGATCTGTTTAACAGTGTTACAGGAATGGATTATGCTGCTAGAGATAAGGATGTGGGTCGTGTGTTGGGGTGTTATGAGAGTATGTGCATTGCTTTGAATGAGATCTTGTCTAGGATAGATATGGCATAAGGTGCGTTTGCTGGGCGAAAAGCTGTTTATGGACCTGTTTTGATTTCTCTCTCTCTCTCTCTTTATATCAAACACTTAGAAAGGATTAATAATGTAGTCATCAAAGAGGTTGCAGTTATGAGGTGAAGATCACAACCATTATCAATGGTCATTAAAAATATAAATGCAAAATGTACTCTCTTTTTTTATTAGTATTTTCTATAGTTGTTATTGAGCGCCATAGACTTTAAAAGTTAAAACTATTATGATAATAATTGGTAATTATAAAATTTTATGCGAGAAAGCCGCACCATTGGCTCATTAGTGTGATGCTCAGTGTCGACTAATTTGCATTCATTTTAAAGATGACTTGTATATTATTTTTTGTATTGACGAACAAAACTTTGTGCAAATGCTTCTTTTTGACCTATTGTTACAGATTTATTTTTCTTATTGTTTTCTCTTGGAAGTCTCCAAAAGATGTATATGATAGTAGAGCAGAGATGATGCACAATCCAAATATCTATATTCTCCACCGAAGGCTGATGTAGTGCACAATATCAAGCTCGTTGTTTTCGAAACCTAAGTAATTTACGATGATCGATCTTAAGCACTAGTATACGATTTGAATAATAATTAAAAATAACTCCGAGTTCTTTCTCCAACCGTAATTAACTGAGGAACCTCAATTCGATATACTCTTGTTTGACATCATCATAAAAATAAGGTGTCTATGCATTTTACTGTCAAGGGAGATCATATTTAGCAACTACTGAACCATGCACAAAACAGCGAAAACAATTCCAGTCATGTTATGTACAAAGGAAATAAATCAGATATTGTAAGATATTTGAGTTTGACTTAATAATTTTTGAGTGATTTATTAAGTGAAGCTTGAATTTCATGATATTTAGTTTAATAAGGTAAGTCTAATCGAACTCACGTCAAAGCTTAAATTTTAGTTAAATTCGAGTCAAATTTAAATACAAATATTATTTTAATTAAAAAGAAAATATCTTTTTTTTGCGGTGAGGTTGTTGTAGCTAGCCGATCATATGTAATAAGTATACCGATCAACCTAAAAGATGTCTTGAGCTAATGATACATGGAGGAACGTCATTAGGAAGAAGATATGGAGAAAGGACGAGTAGGCTCCGTATCTTGAATGGACGCGTATGTAATAGTGAATTAGATTCGGTGTTTTTGATTGAATTACTTATTTGATCCTCTTTAAAGTGATTTCAGTAGAGTTTTGATGTGTATTTTAAACTTACCAATATTCTAAAATGAAACAGAGTAGATACAATTTATATTATGGCATCATAGATACAATTTATATAAAACTGTATCTATAATAAATATATACCATTTTGTTATAAATACCGTTTTAAATTTATATTAATACAGTATTATTATTATTATTAATGCCATTTTATCCTCCAACTTATCATTATATTTATCTTATGACATAGGCTTAATAAACACCATTTTATAGTTTTCCTTTTTCTTTTCCCTCCCTAAAAATTGCAATTTTTTAAGCTAGCACAATAGCCATATATATAATTTTCTTTAGCAAGCATTTTTCTGATAAAATAGCTATATGAAGATGCCTTATATTTATAGAGTTTGAAAGTTAATAACATTTATTGAATGGTTCCAAGATAGACAATTGATGTTAAGTCTTATTATTAAAGCTTATAATTTCCTTTAGCCTTCACTGGCTTAGATATAAACTTAAGTATGCTTAAGGTTTTTATCAATTAAAGAAGATTCATTATCATTGTTATTTAGTTTAAAGACCAATTGAGTATTCTCAAGATCTGATAAGACTAAATGAAGCCCAAAAAAGTTGTTTTTAAGTATTTTTTTTGCATACAAGATAATTGAGTTAGGCTAGAAGCTCTAATTAGGTCGATTTTGTAAATTATATCACTTGACCAAAATATCGACCCATGATATTAAATTGCGTTAAAAACCCAATTATTAAAATAATCTTCTATATTTTTTAAATAAATCTAGCTTAAACAAGAATCAAACTCAAGTTTATTAAATGCTAATTTGGATAGGGTTAATATCTATCATAATGCTATGGAATAATAGATCTTTAAAAATTAAGGATTCATGTTTTAAGTGGACAAGATTATTCATTGACAAATGCCTTTGTATTATTAGGTCTAAGTAAGAATTCTTGGATCATATAAAGTTTGATTTTTTTTTTCAATTGTCCCTCGCTAGAATTATTTTATTTTAAATTTTGTTTGGCTTAGAATAATTTTCTTGTCATATAGAAAGAAGAAAATACACATATATTATATAAACGTAAGGACAAAATGTATCACATGAGTTTAATCAAAACCAGAAAAAGACTAACATGACATAAAAATGTTTTCATGATGAAATATAAAAGCAAAAAAACAGAGGAAAAGCCGTTTCAGTGATACATGTAATCTGGCAAGCGTGGCTTAGACAAAGCCAGCAGTGGCTTAGCCCTAGGCATGGTCATCCCATAAACTTCATCAGTCTCAATATCTTCATGCCTCATCCCATGGGGTGGCATCCAATCAAAGCAATGAAATAGCCGAGCCAAAGCCATCAACACCAGCGTCACTCCAAGGGGCGCGCCGGGACACTTCCTTTTTCCCGCGCTGAATGGCAATATCTTAAAATCGGCTCCATGGCTTATCTCAACTCGGCTCCCATCACCCAGCCAATGCCTCTCGGGCCTAAACTCCTCCACGTCTTCCCAGATACTCTTGTTCCGGCCCAGCCCATGCGTGTTGATGAAGACACGTGTCTTGGAGGGGATATGGTAGCCGTTGATTGTGGTCTCCCGGGTTGACTCGTGAGGGATGAGGAACGGTCCAGCTGGATGCATACGGAAGGTTTCACGTACGACGCACCGTAGATAATTCAGGCGTGGGAGGTCGGATTCGGTGACCATGCGGTGCTGACCAACGACGGAGTCGAGCTCTTCTTGGATCTTGAGAAGGACACGTGGATGCTTTATTACCTCCGTCATTGCCCATTCGTTGGTCACAGCCGATGTGTCTGTGGCGGCCGCTATCATGTCCTGTAACGGATTTACATATACACCCAAAATTTTGGAGGGAAACAAAAAAGAAAGAAAAAGCATAAGTTTTGTGAATTTTTAGCTTCTTATTTAGTAAATATAATTGTCATAGAAGTACTGTAATAATAGTAAACTACGATTAGCAGCAGAAGGACAAAGCCATCATTTGTGCAAAATGCAGGATGTGGCAAATAATTATGAAATCTCTTTGGAATTATTAATGGTTCTCGAGGTTTGTGTAAACTAGGGTACAAATTATTTTTATTAATTACCATAATTGGTCAAATATTGTATAATGACTAGCGAAGCTAACACCGCAAACAGATCCAAGCTAATGGAACAGAGTTGACCAGGTCCTAAAGCTCCATTTATCGTATTGGTGGGGGCTTACTTCCCCAATGCATGTGCTCCAGAAAAAATAGATAAAATTTATTAAATATTAAATATAATATAATTATATAACTTGTTTATTATAATATGACCATAATGAGTTATACATATAATTTTGTACTTAATTATGAGAAAATTACCTCGAATTTTTGTCGTGCTTTTAACTTATCCACTTCTATATGTATATAAAATTACATATCTTGGCTCAAATGATGTAGAAAAACTATAGGCCTTTCAAATATATAATATAATTACATTGCACGGAAAATAAATAAGTAAATAAGAAATAAGAACAAGTATTAGCATTTTGAATGTAATCTTGAAGTGTTTAAAACGTACTTGGATTAAGGCCTTGATTTCTACATCGTCCAAATGGGCCTTTCCATCTTGACCAGGCAAAGACAATAAAACATCAACAAAATCTGTCTCAAACTCATTCAAATTACTCTCTTGAGGCCCTTCCACCTTAGCCTCCCTTCTTCTCCTATGTTCTTCAATGATCATAGTGTGAAAATCATCCACTCTCTTCTCGACCTCCCTCATTTTCTTCTCACAACCATATGGGTCAATCCATCTCCAAATTGGTAAATAATCACCCAAATATATCACTCCTAAAAGCCTAAACAACTCATGAGTAATGTGCATAAACTCCGTAGCTTCTTTAGGTCCAGCTTTTTGCGCCCCAAAATATTGCTTCCCTAACAACATCCTTGTCACATTATTCATCGAGAACCTACCCAACACCTCCCTCAAGTTGATGGGCTCTTCGATACTACATTGAGCCCGAACATCTAGAATTAGGTGTTGGGCTTCGTTCGCACGATGTATTGCAAATGATTCAAGTCTTTTGGTTGTTAACAAGTGCTCCATGCATATCCTCCTCATATGCTTCCATTTTGGGCCTAGTGGTGCTAGGGCTACATCACTGCATCCATAGGCTAAGTGGATCGCAGCTAAGGTTTTAGGTCGGGAAGCGAAAACATCATCTTGTTGGAGAAGTATTTGGCGAATAATGTCTGGGTCATTAGTAGTTATTGCATCGACATTGCCAAGTTGAAGGTAGACTAGTGGCCCATACTTTTGGCACAAGGAAGCTAGGTCTCTATGAGGAAGAGAGCCCAATTGGAGAAGGTTGCCAAAAATGGGCCACCTTGGTGGGCCAGGAGGGATGCCATGGATGATGTTGTGGGGGGACTCTTTAGAGAGCCAAATTGATAAGAAAATTCCAATTAAAATAGTGGAGGAAAGGATCAAAATAACGGGGACTAAGTAGTTCCATGGAATCAATCTATAGATGGCACAAAAGATAAGTAATAGAAGTGAAGGGGAAAAGCTATTGATTGACCTATAATAGACCATATTGAATAGATGGTGTGTGAATTTCATTTACTTGATTATTGACTCTACATAGACTTCCATCTCATAATTGTTTCTTATTTAGTATAAAGGAGGTACTTATGTGTTTTTTCTTAAGCTTCTAAGTGATATCCTTTTTATTATGAAAAAGGTTGATTTAACAACTATGCAAAGGTCATGTATCCCTTGTTTTGGTCACACTCTTGAACAATTAGATGTATAGGTGAGGCATGCTAATGTTGCCTTTTTCCTAGGGTTTCCTACTTAGCATAAATGAAGTTAGCATGCCTTCCGAAATAGTTATACTATTATCATGAAATGAGAAACAACCAAGTAATCATTTTGAATACTAGTCTAACATGCATATGTGGTGCCATCTACTTAGCTACCAATATTTTAAAAGCTTTTGATAGGAATTCCAATTATATTAATGATTCAAAATTAATAGCCAAATTTAATAAGGTTTTTTCTTAACATTGATTTATTTGATATTCTAGGTTAGGGTGTTTATACAAATATAGAGATGGTTAACAATGAACAATAATCCCTGCCCAAAATAATTGGATTTGTTCGTGTAATTTCTTATGTGTACTACATTAGTTATTCTTTGTGTTTTTGTTGAAAACAAAACAATCATGTTTATTCAAGTAAAATATCAATTGTGCTAATTAATAATCAATTAAATCAAGATAGATTACAAAATATATGCGGAAATGTTAGTTTAGACCTTTAATAGGCAGGCTTGTAATAGGTATTGTCAGTAAGTCATTAGAAATTGTAGGCCTCACTATGGACCACCAATTATACGAAAAAGAAACTAAAAATTTAAAAGAATAAAAAAGAAAAGAAATTAAGAAGGATCCTTCGAGCATAAACAGAGCATTTGATCAATTGATATACAGTTTTCTTTTATCTTTCTCCACATTTGAATATATACATATATATACATACACACACTTACAATGCTCCATTGAGAGTAAAGTGATAGATAATGGGAATAAGGGAAATTTCTCATGTAAGATATACTTCATTTCACTACATATTTTACACTTTTCATCATGATATTAATATTGTCTTCTAATTGATTTATATTACGCTTACTACCCACTCTCAAGATTTCTTACCTAAAAAAGAAAGGACAAAAGCCTTAGATTTATCCAGGGAGTTTATCTAAAATGACATTGATTCATTAAATCAGTTATGGTATAATGAATCTTATTATGTATAATACCATAAAAAGTTGTGAATCAAAGTGTATTGCCCCAGATCAAAAGTAATGAATAACCAAGCAAACAAACACTAATTAGCTCATTTCAATTATTTAGGACAAAAGTTTCAGGCTTATATTGATAAGGTGTTCACAATCTTAACCTTATAAATTAGTATCACCACTTGCCACAATCCATGTGAGATATTTAATTATGGGGTTTCATAATTTCTTCCCCTTAAACACGTGACTTCCTTGTTGTAAGATTTTATAGTTGGGCTTAGATCTTCCCCCTTCATTAGTATATAATTTAGCTCACCTGTTACTTATAGGTCATCCTTGAAGCATGTAAAGAGTCACACTTTGGTGACACTTCCTACCTTCCTCGGATCTCTTCTTTAAATTGGAGCTAGACTCGAATTATCTACCTACTAGTAAGGGGTTCGCTTTGTTACAATTTGTAACACCTTAAGCCAAAAGCAGTAAATAGTCAAGCTAACAAACACTAATAGGCTCGTTTCAACTACTTGGCCCGAAAGTTTCAAGTTTATGTTGATGAGGTGATCGTAACCATGGTTTTATAAACTAGTATCATAACTTTCCATAACCATATGATCTCACACAAAATTACCTTTAAACATTCATCATATCTATACCATTTTTGTTAAATTCCTAAGTGCTCATTCCTTAGTTTCAAATACATTAGTCATTGTACAAACGGTGATTGCTCTTGCTATAGTGAGAAAGAAATTACAAAACTAGTGAAGAGGCAATCAAGATGTTCAAAAAATTATGTGTTTCATACATAATTGATATAATTATGATCTCATATAGGACTTCTTGCATAATATTTCCATTCGAAATCTTTCATATCCTTCTCTATTTCACATAAATATATAGATGACTGAAATAACATCATAATTTGTTGTGGAGAGCTTCAACAGCACATTAAACTTTGGTATCTACTATGTACATCCATCAAGAGGGTTATACATAAGACAAAGGCTAAAGAAATTACGGGATTCAATAAATTTATTTGCCTAAAGGAAGTAATTAGCAAAGGTTAGTATATGCTCTCTTGGCTATTTTATGTGTGGAGGAAAGCATTTGCATTGCATGATTGTGTATAATTTCGTTATAAAAATTTTGATGGATTATGTAGCTTGTTCAGTCACACCTCAATTTAAAATAATGTGAACACTTTGAAGTGTTCTAGTTAGTTTATACTTTAAGCAAGTCGTAAATGTTGACCATGGTAACTAATATATTTTTTTGGAGTCAATGCCAAGAGAAAAAGGAGATATATCAAGAGTCATCAAACGTTGAAATTAAGACTCTCTTTAAAAAGCTACACTTTCTAGCATACGATGGTATAGATAGTATTAGAATAAACTTCTAACTTTGAATTCTTGGTATAAGAATATAGGTTAAGGACCTCTATGTAGAGGTCCTACACATTAGATCAAATTCTCTCATTAGAAAGTCCTCCTTATTAGAGGACTAGCTCTTTAGTCTCTCTCTTCGATCATCGAT
The DNA here is from genome assembly GCA_024138005.1 of Lumnitzera racemosa. Classification (NCBI taxonomy): domain Eukaryota; kingdom Viridiplantae; phylum Streptophyta; class Magnoliopsida; order Myrtales; family Combretaceae; genus Lumnitzera; species Lumnitzera racemosa. Next base: position 59,788,947 of record JAMXBC010000007.1, read on the forward strand.
GGGTACAGTAGAATTTTAGCTTCGACTCATCTGTAGAAGGTTAGATTCTTCTACTTAATAGGGGTAAGATGTGTGTTCTTATTTTAGTGATGAAGAAAGCAGTGTAGTTGATAAGAATCAAGCTATTAGGTCTTTAACTTGTAGTTGAGCCCGAGGGCTAAAGGGAATGGCAAGATAAATTCTTCTACTCCAGCTAACTCTTGTCAAAGCTGAGTATCTCCTTACCGATCAACTCTACATGTCGAGCCATATAACTGCCCACTTCTCGAAGGTTTTATGTCGAATTGTAAAATGTTGAGATAATAGCCAAACCATGCATGCTTACGCGAACTTATTTGAGTCGACCAGTTCTCAGCATCATCCTTGCTGAGAAGTCGAAAGAGACTGACCCTTGACTCATCTTCAGTAACTCCTGCCCGAACGAGAAATTTGATCATACTCCTTTGTTTGCATCCTCCAACAGCCTTACCAATGCATCTCCGCTATATGTATAGGACCACGCATAAAATCTATTACACACTAATTATTATTTTTCTTGAATATTCATTTTTACCCTTTGTATTCTTTACACATTACTTCTTTGGGAAATACCATCTTTTGTCTTTTCCCCTTTTAGGTAAGTTGCAATTTATTAAGTATAAATACCTTTGTACTTGTAGTTGAAATCAAGGACATTATCATCAATAAATTAAATACCTTAAGAAGCATGCAGTAGGTATGGCCTTATCATATTATGTTGATTACAGTTGATAAATGTAATAATATATCAATGGTGTTAATCATGACTTAAAAATAAATTTTTTGGTAAAATACTTTATATATAACAAAAATTTCTTAAATTCCAGGACTTTACATTAACCAAAAATCCAACATCAATTTCTTGTTGGTATTATGATTATAGTGATGTCGGCTGTACAGCAATAGTAAACGTAAGTTTGTGCTACAGTTTCGACTGGCCTTGAATCGTCGGTTTATGGGTCGTAGCCATGGTGAACCATGACTAACCTTTGAGCCAACAATTCAAGGCCAAGTCATGGGGCCCGATAGTTCAAGGGCCGATCTATGGCCCTTGAACCGTTTTTTTTTTTTCCTTAAGGCTTTACATAATTTTTTTCCCTTTTAACCTTATCAATCCGTCAACATTTTTTTTTTCTTTGTACCTTCCATAATGTATAGTCCTGCATGGTTCTTATCATCTATAGGTTACCTTGTACTAATATTCTATGTAAGCATTTGCCTTAATGTTGACAATAGATAAGGAGGCTCGACGTTCGTTGACGATCAGGCTTGCTATACAAAACGCTTACTCAACGATAACCATTGAAGCTGGAGTAACTAATACTTCATTGGTGATGCGAGATAATAGTGGGTAGTTGATGAACTGCCGACCACCAGCCTCATTACTCACATACGGCTCTAAGGACTCCAGTCTCTCACTCGAAGAATCCTCTCTTGGCAACCTGCTGATGACAAGAAACTTTACACCGAGGGAAGGTGACTGAACTCCCTGAGCTCCCTACATTGTCATATGATAATCCATACACTCGGTTGTGATGATGCCAACCATTCCCTTACCCAAGACCCTATGCCAAGAAATCCGACTAACTGCTGTAGGGAGGTTCTCGCTAAGTGACTAGATACTTACCGGCCAAGTAGTTTTCTCTTGGTCTATTACCATTTCTCTCGTCACTCTCTTCTTGTCTCCGCCTCTTTATTGTCGCAACATCTTGGTCTCTTTCGCTTGTTGTGTTCAGAGAATCTTCGTATGTAACCAATGTTGTATAACCACCTATCCACCTCGTTTGACATTGTACTACTTTTCCATTTTTGTCTTTGTTTTTTTTATTACCATTGTTTGTATGTAATAGGAATCTTCTTTTTGTATGTTCTAGGAATCTTCTTTTTGTATGTACTAAGAATCTTCTTTTTGTATGTACTAAGAATCTTCTTTTTGTATATACTTTCTTGTTTTATAATGTGCCATAGGGACTTACTATAAATAGCCCTTTCTTTTGTAAGCCACAAACAACTTAACATTTAAAAACATTGAATATTCTGTTCTTGTGAGACAATCCTCTCCAGGTCTATCTTTTATACACTCTTATCTAATCTTACCAAGTGATTTAGGATTAGTGGTAAGTAGACCTTGAAATCGACTTTGAAATCGACTTATGCGTCATATCAACGGAGGTATCAAGTCGTGCTGTGCTTATTGGTGAGTCACATCCTCCGAGTAGCTTCATGTTAGCTACTCTTATTTGCCTATGGATCATCTCCCTCTAATTTCTTTAGTATTTCGGAGGACCCATTCAGTTCAAGTTTACTTCGGTAAGTCCTAGTGATAACTAAACTCCTAAGCACACCATATATTGAGACCGAGAGTTGTGTAGTGATAATCAATTTGCTGTTTGTGATACTTATGCATGTGTTGAAGGCATTTGAGTGAAGCGTCTTTACTAAAGCTTTGTATTGAGAATGTCGAATATTAGTATACAGGGAGAGATTAACAATGCCGAAAGTGATGCTCATAATCGTAGTCAAGATACCCAACAAACACTACGTATTACTGATGAGTAGATACAAGATCTTGCTATAATTGTGGCCAACTAGCTATCTCAGTAAATAGAGTCTTAGAGATTAGACAGCGCGAAAGAGTTACTAAGCAGGGCCAAGAAATAAGATATAGGCCGAGGAGGCAGATCAATGAGTGAGCTCTAGAAGCCTTTCCAATTAACCAAGCACCACCACAACGTGCCGATAGAGTCGCGAGAAGAAGGTTGGAGTTAAACAAAGTGGAAGAGTACAAAGAAGAAGAAGACCAGTATGTTAGGATTGATGAGCGTAAGTTTGGAGCGCCAAGAGATGTTGAACATCTTAAGGTACGTATTTCAAGCTTTAATGGGTTTGGTAGTATTGATGACTACCTGGATTGGGAAGAGAAGATCGAAAAGATATTCAACTTCTACAATTATGAAGATGTTCACATTAGAGTGGCTATATTGGAATTTTCTAGATATGTAACAATGTGGTGGAAGAAGCTACAAAATGTTCGCTTGAGGACCCGATGCGAGGTCTCGAACATGGAACAAGATGAAGAGAGTTCTAAGAATTAGGTTTATTCCCAAACACTATGAATAAGACACTTTCCGACGACTCTAAAACTTGAGGCAAGGTAACAAATCATAGATGACTATGTTTGAGAGTTTCAATTGCTCATGATACGATATGATGTTGATGAGCCTGAGACCCGAACTATCGCATGGTTCATCTTTAGATTACAGGCAGAGATTGGTAATATCATGAAACTTCAAAACCTCACAACTCTGGATGAAACCGTTTGTGTAGCTTAGAGAGTTAGAAGGCAATGACGGAACTAGGATAGTTAGATGTTGAGTTACCAAACACTGATGCCAAATAGGAGTAGCCTACCGAGTCAACTAAGGAATGATAGAGCATCAAACAATTTTGAGGTGGAACACCAAGGTCATATGTCAAGCAGACCAGACAAAGGCTGAGGTAAGAGCAAGACCGAAGAACTTGAGATCTGAAGAGACTAGGGTTAGAGTTCAGGAAGGAAAACCCGAGAAGTCAAATGTTTTAAGTGCCTTAGCTATGGACACGTGGCTAGTTAATGTCTAAACCACCGAGTCATGACCATAAAGGGAGATAAGCCCCACTTTAAAGTAGAAAGTGCGAGTGAAGGAGGGAAGGCGTAGCAATCAATCAGATGTTGGAAGAATTTTAGGAAGACCCCGATGCCAAGATAAGGGTGGAGCCGAGTATTGCTTTGTTGTTGACGCTCTCTCAATACTTTTTAGTTGATGGGAATGAGCAAAGAGAGAACCTCTTTCATACGAATTGCGAGGTGAATGGAAAGCTATGTGCTGTGATTATTGACAAAGGGAGCTGAGCCAACATCATTGCGCAAATGGTAGTTAAGGCCATGAAATTACCAACCCTTCCGTACCCTAAGCCATTCAAGATTCATTGGTTAAACCAAAAAGGACTACACGTTACTGAGCAAGTTGGAGTGTCGATTACAATTGGTGATAGGTACAGGGACGAAATGTTATGTAATGTCCTTCCGATGTGTGCTTCTCACATATTACTTGGTCAACCATAGCTATTTGATTTAAGAGTGTTACACGATGGGTATAGAAACACCTACATATTCTAGAAGGATAGGAAGAAAATTATATTGACACCTATGAGTCCTAAGGAAGTATAAGAAACCTAGCAAAAAGTTGCTTAATCTCTACAATGGAAGTCCTTAGTGATTTTTTAAGCTCAGTTTGCACGAGAAGCCAAAGTCGAGGACTATGTGCTCCTTTTAGTCCAGAGATTCTTAAAGATTAGAGAACCTAAGAACTTACCTACCGAAGTATAGCAACTACTTTAGGATTTTGCCGACTTATTCCCTACCAAGATACCGAAGGGTTTACCTCACTTAAGAGGTATTGAGCATTGCATCAACCTCTAACTAGGGGCTGCTTTACTAAACTGACTTGCTTATAGGCTCAATCCAGTGCAGGCAGCTGAACTGAAGAAACAGGTGGATGAGTTGATGAATTGTGGATATGCTCGTGAGAGCATGAGTCCTTGTGCCATACTTACTGTACTTGTACCGAAAAAGGATGGAACATGGTGAATGTACATTAATAGTTGAGCTATCAATAAGATTACTATCAAATATCGATACCAGATCCTGTAGCTTAATGATATGCTTAACGAGTTACACGACACCTGCATCTTTTCTAAGATTGACTTGAGGAGTAGCTACCACTAGATACGGATGAGCCCTGATGATGAATGGAAGAAAACCTTCAAGACAAGGGATGGTCTATTTGAATGGTTAGTGATGCCGTTTGGACTAACTAATGCACCAAATACATTTATACGACTGATGAACCATACAGTAAGATCGTTGATCAGCAAATGCGTTGTGGTTTATTTTGATGGTATTTTGGCTAGTTCATGTCGAACACTTGAGATTAGTGTTTACCATACTCCATAGTGAGAAATTATTTGGTAACCTAAAGAAATGCATGTTCTGTCAAAACGAGATTGTGTTCCTTAGATATGTCATTTTAAGGAGGGGAGTTCAAGTTGATGAGGAAAAAGTCAGAGCTATTAATGAGTGCCCTATACTGACTAGTGCTGCCGAGGTCAGGAGCTTCCATAAATTAGCCTCGTTCTATCGGAGATTTATGCAAAACTTCAGTTCCATAACTGCACTGTTGATTGAACTGACTAAGAAGAATGTTGAGTTTAGATGGACATAAAAGGCTCATAGGTTGAATGTGACACCTGCTCCAGTACTCATCCTGCTTGATTTCGAGAAGGTTTTTAAGGTTGAATATGATGCATTTGGTGCAGCACTGGTGTTGTCCTTATGCAGGAGCACAAACCTATTGCCTACTTCAGTGAAAAAATCCAAGGTGTTACCCTGAATTACTTAGCCTACGATAGGGAGTTCTATGTTCTAGTCCAAACACTCCAAAACTAGTAGTAATATCTGTTGCTGAGAGAATTCATCATCTATTCGGATCATAAATCTCTCCAGCATCTTCATAAGTAGTAAAAGCTTTCTTGGCATCACGCTAAGTGGGTCAAGTTCTTGGAGATCTTTTGCTATGTCATCAGATATATAAAGGAGAGCACCAACACAATGGCTGATGCACTTTCTTACTATCATACCCTCATCAAAATGTTGTAAGCTAAGGTGCTTGAATTTGACACTTTACCGGATTAGTATAAGCATGACCCACATTTTAGACCTTTGGTAGCTAGGTGCAATACTAGTAGAGCTGCATAAGAGTTTTACTTGAGTAAGGGGTTTTTGATGAAAGGTAAGTAGATTTGAATGCTAAATGGTTTTACAAGGGAGCTACTAGTTCGAGAAGCTCATGCCAGAGGTTTGTCTAGTCATTTTAGAGAAAAGAAGATGACTGAAATATCGAAAGAAAATTTTTACTGGCTTAGGATAATGTAAGATGTGCATCAAATACTTGAGAGGTACAAGTTGTGGAAGTATGTAATGGGGATGAGAGAGCCTTATGGAGAACATATACCCCTACCAATTTTAAAGTGACCATAGATCGATCTAAGCATGGATTTCATGCTTAGCCTTCCCTACATGTCAAGAAGACGCGACTCAATTATGATGGTTGTCGATCGGTTTAGCAAGAAAGACCACTTCATTCCCTACCACAAAACTAATGATGCTTTATTCATTGTTGACCTCTTTTTGGAGGAAATTGTGCAACTACATGGAGTATCGAGGAGTATTATGTCCGACCGTGATTCAAAATTCACAAGCTTCTTTTGGAAGACCTTATGGAGGAAGCTCAGCACTGATCTCTTATTCAGTACCTCTTGCCACCCCTAGATAGACAACTAAACTGAAGTAGTTAACAAAATCATCAATAACCTCGTGTACGCCACTGTTGGAAAGAACTCTCATGACTAGAATTTATGCCTAGCCATCATTTTATTTACCTGCAATTGCTTAACTCATAGCTTAACTAGAACATCACCGTTTGAGGTTATACATGGGCTTAACTTGAATTTACCTTTGGACTTAATTAATAGTCCGACTACACAAGGGAAAATTCAATTTGGCCTACAACGTGCTAAGGAGTTCTAAAGGTTACATTGGAAGATTATCGAGCAATTGGCCAAAATTGTAGCTCGATAGAAGGAAGTGGAAAATCGTAGAAGGAGGCAAGTCGTTTATACCCTTGGAGACCTTGTTTGGGTTCATTTTATCAAGGAACACTTTCCTAGCAAGAGGGCGAGTGGACCCTATAAGATCTTAAGGCGTATTAATGATAATGCTTATGAGATTGAGCTAGTGAAGGTTTCAACGTGTCTACTATATTCAACGTTGCCAATCTGACTCCCTATGTTGCCAATGATGACTAAGACCAAGATTTGAGGGCAAATCTTTAGCAACCCCGAGGAACTAATGAACTGCCAACCATCAATCCCATTACTCGCCACGGCTTTGAGGTCTCCAGTCCCTCACTCGATGAATCCTCTCTTGACAACTTGTTGATGATGAGAAACTTTACACCGAAGGAAGGTGGTTGAACTCCCTGAGCTCCATACATTATCATACATTGATCTATATGCTCGATTGTGATGATGCCGACCATTCTCTTAGCTAGGACCCTATGCCGAGAAATCCGACCAATTGCTGCTGAGAGATTCTTTCCAAGTGATGAGAGATATACTTACTGGCCAAGTAGTTTTTTCTCAACCTGTTACCATTTCTCTCCTCGTTCTCTTCTCATCTCGACCTCTTTATTGCCGCGACATCTTAGTCTCCTTCACCTATTATGTTCAGAGAATTTTCGTATGCGACTAATGTTATACCGCCACCTGGCCATCTCATTTGACATTATACTACTTTTCCATTTTTGTCTTTTGTCTTTTTTACCATTTTTCGTATGTACTAGGAATCCTCTTTTTTTATATACTTTCTTGCAATTTCTTTTTTGTAATGTTGCTCTAGGGACTTATTATAAATAGTCCCTCTCTCTTGTAAGCCATAGACAACTTGATATTTAAAAGCATTAAATATTCTATTCTTGTGAGACAAACCACTCCAAGTTCATTTTTCATATACTTTTATTTAATCATGTCGAGTAGCTTAAGATTAGTGGCAGGTGTACCTTGACATCAACTTGTGTGTTATATCAAGTGAGGTGTCAAGTTGTGTTGTGTTCGTTGGTGAGTCACATCAACTTGACGTCAATTACTCTTGTTGGCCTATGGATCATCTCCCCTTAATTTCTTCAATATTTCGGAGGACTCATTCAGTTTAAGTTTGCTACGGTAAGTCCTAGTGATAATTAAGCTCTTGGGTACACCAGTAGTCCTTTTTATGCCTTTTGCCACTATTATAAAATATTGAAGTCCTTGATGGAGATATTCTTAGAAAACTCGAAACTCGTATTTATATAGTGCTACATCTCAAACATTAGACCACCAGACCATTGCCTCTTCAATTTTTGCGCCAATAACTGCTCACTCATAAATGGGTAATGCTACCCTTTGGTGGGTAGTAAAGGGAAGAATGATGATTGGCTACTATACTGATTTTGGTAGTAGTTGAGCATCTTCTCTATATTGGCCATTTCTGCCGATACTTCTTGCTGTACTTCCAAGCTGTATATATCTTGAGAATCCATTAGATCTTGAATGTAACCATAATAAGTTTTCAAATGCATTAGTGATAATTCCGCTTTATAATGAGGGTTTAGAATAGTTGATACAAGATAAATATGAGGAATTTCTTTATAATAAGTTAACCACTTTAACGTCATATCGTAGAGGTTCAAAACTAGGAGGTGGTGTGCTCCGATAACTTATGCGTTGATGTTCAACGTCAAAGCCAGGAGGTGGTGTGATGCGATGCGATTACTTGTGCGATGAGGTTTTACATCGAAGCCTGGAGTTGGTGTAACTTCTTCTTCCATGTTCTTAACCATATCGTGTGTCCTCTACTCATTCAAGTTGTACTCGTTATCTAGGTACGTTTGAACGTCCTCAAACCTTTGTAGCATAGATGATGTATTGGAAGTTCCAATGCCCTTACCCTTACTTTTATTACTAGATGATAAACCATGTTTTTTACTGAATAAGGTACGATGCAAAAATCTTTCCATCGATGCTAATATTTTTTTTTCTCCTATTTACTACAACAAAAATTTATGAATAAAAGATAGAAATAACATGTAAGAGAAAATAAAGCGGAAATTATATGGTGGGTATGTGTATGTTAGCATTATTTGCTAATGCAAATTATTTTATGCAGTGGAGTAGAGAATTATGCATAGATATTGGTGGTTAGTAAAAGGAAATATTTCTAACTACATTTTGCAATTAAGAAAAATTTAAAGGCAGAATGATTAGAGTTGGAGAGATTTAATTAGTTTGTAGAGTAAATGTTATTGTTAGACATAAAGCTACTATTTACAAAGACTGGGGAATGTGTGAACGCGTTGTTTGAATTTTGAAATTTTGAATTTTAAATGATTCGGCATTTCAAATTTTGAACCGTAAATTTAATAGGGAACAAGGTTGGGGGGAGTCCGGGGGAATAAAGGGAAAGAAGGGTAAGGGGTGGGGTACGATCATTATGATTGGCCATTATATATATATTTAATATTCCAGCAGTCCTTAAACAGTTGAGTCAGGTGGTCTTACCCCGATAAACCGCCTAGGCCCGAAAAGCCCGGTAGTTCCCTGAGGCAGGTCAGTTTGGCTACTATTGGGTCCGGTTGGTTCATGGTTCGAAATTGGCCTTTACCCAAGTCTAAGTGACCGTGGTACACTTAGTCACAATAATGGTACAATATTAACTATGATAAAGATGTTATGTATTTATTACTAAAAAAAAATGTTATGTATTATTGGTGGAGAAGTGATAATTGTTGTAAAATAAAAATATTTGCAATTTTTTTGTTGAAACTTACAACAATAATAACAAATTTTGTTGCTGAAACTAAATAAGGCATGAGTCACTATTGTGTTGCACAATGAAGATTATTACATTATGTTTTTCTTGTCTAGTACTACTTTGCTAAGAAATGTACATCAAACACAAATTTTTCTTAGTAACTTCTTGGCTATGACTTCACTTTCTACAAGGGTATGTTCATGAAAGGGAAGCCATGAAGATACTCACTTATTTGAAGGTAGAAAATGGCATCCATTATTGTTATTCGTCTTTTCAAGGTAAGCATTTTACTTAACTAAACTTGATTGTTCACTTCACTTGAAGCAAACATTTTGATTGTTAGTTTATGATGGAATTACTCTAAGATATTCTAATTGGCAAGCATGTTCATTCAATAAAATTATTAGGAGTGAAAACTTCCATGAGGATGGATTCAGGGACTAATTTTGAGTGGCATCATCAACATCAAATGTAGTATTAAGTAGTGTTATCATGGTGCTTGAGAAAACTATGTAAAAAAAAAATTTGCAAAATACCCATAACTTTAAGCGAAGGCATGTCCTCAAAAATGAAAAAATTACAACAAATGGGATCAATATTAGGAAGTTCAAATAGGTGGTCAACATTTCCAAAAGTTATATAAATGATCGATATTTCATAAAGTAGTTCAAATAAAGGATCAATATTTTATAAAGTAATTTTCACAATTTTACGAATTAACTATTATGAATAATTTATTTGACCTACTTTGTGAAACATTAATTCCTTATTTAAACTTTTAGGAACATTAATCTCTTATTTAAACTTTTTAAAACGTTAATCCCTTAATTAAATTTACCCTAAAAAATTGGTCCCTTTTATTGTAATTTTCCCCTCAAAAACCTTCAATTCCAATCCAAAACCTACAATACCCCTAATTTTATACCCAATATATACTCTTATGCCATCTAATTTCACTCCCATCCACAAAAATTCTCAATCCAAAGATCCATTCACAATGACACACGAATTCTAATAGGCAAATCATTGTTAACCTAAAAAAGAAGTGGTAAAAAATTGAGAAACAAAAAAAAGCAATATAAATAGTGATCTCTCTATATGCTTGAGGTAACTATTCCATTTACTCTTTCTTAAGTGACTTAGATATTACAAGTATATGAAAATAGGTACATTCTTATTTATTGCCTAAGTTTGTCAAATGATTAGACGTAACTACTAAGCGAATTGTACTAAGGTTGTGACACTAACCTATTCATTCATCCCTATGTTTAAGAGTGTAAAGTACCAAACCGATTTATGAGCTAACAGAAGTTAACTCAACAACAACTTAAATTTAAGTAACTTGAGTAGTCCATTAATTAAGCTTAAGTTTCATGATATTTGACTAAACTATCTCATGAGGCAAATCAAACTTAAATGCTAATCAAGTTTGAATCAAATTTTGATATCAATATTATTACTCTCATAAGAAAAATATATTTTGAGTTATGATATAAGTCTTTTCTCACTTTTCACTATGAAGAAAAAGAAAATCCTCTGTAGCTTTCTCTCTTCCCTCTCCTTTTTTCCTTCACTTTCTTCTCTATCTCTTCTTTCCTACCTTTACACCAACCCCATCTCATCTACTTTGTTCTTCCTTCTCTCCCCTTTCTTCATTCATCCTTACCTTCTCCCCTATGTCTCGTCGTTTTCTCTAGCCTTCCTACTCAACCCTTTTCCTTCACCCCTCCCATCTCATCGTCACTCCTTCGCCCTTCCCATTCTCTCTTACTCTTTTCTATCCTTCGTCCTTCATCATCTCTCCTTCTCCCCCCTTTCTCTCTCCCCTTTCTTTTGCTTCACTTCCCTTTTCCATCTTTCTTTTTGTTTTTGTTAAGGTCACAATATTTTCAAGTTGATTCTTTTCCACTTTGTTACCCATCTTATGGCTTCCATGAGAACCTTTGTTAGATGAAACAAAAAAGTAACCTTTGGTGCTATTGCTTCTCAAGCTATGGCTTTTGGTTCCTCATACCTAGCTTATTAAGGGAAGATGTCTAAGAGGAAGTCCCCTTTATGCTCTTCTTCAGGAGAATCACCTAATGCTAAGATTAGAGTTGACTCGAGTTCATAAAGAAAAAGACATTCGGTTCCAAACTAGATAATAAGGAAACTAATGCAATAGGTCATGGCCAAGCAAAAGTTGTTGACAAAAATGTTGTTGGCTATAAAGAAGTCTCCACTCCTCACTCTAGTGTTGATATTGAGGGTAAAAAGCTTCTTGTAATATTTTATCTTTCTAGTGAAGGTCAAAGCTCTATAAGTGACTCTACACTTCAAGCTATGACCAAAGTAACAAAAGATATTGAAAATATTGCCATTTAAAGCAAAAATAAGTTTGAAAAAGTGGAAAATCGGGTTTCTTCAAATCCACTCTTTTATTTTCGAGCAATTTTGAGGAATTCTTCTCCCACTCCTCTACCAGTTGTAGATGTCTCATTGGATTTTTATCCTTTGTCTAGGGTAGGCGATCTCATCTGTGTTGAGCTACCCCCTTACGTGTCTTTTTTTAAAGAGAAAATCTGACAACATATTTTGGTAGGGTATTTCCTTTGGCATGGATTATCCTTCCTATTTGGGCAAAAATTGGCTTGCTCCATGTGGAAGGATGTTGGTTTGGTGGAAATCCTTTCTAATGGCTACGAATTCTTCTTTTTCAAATTCAAAAATGAATCCTCTCTTTCTAAAGTGCTAGGGTAACTGTAGCTATTTGCTAATCAACCAATTGTTTTGGAACAATGGAAATTGGGGGCAAATTATGATAAAGTATATCTTAGAAAGTTACCTATTTGGATCAAGATGTGGGAGGTTCTCTTAGAGGTTCTTCACAAAGATGGAATAGGGTATATTGTAAGTGCGATTGGATGCCCACTCTAAGTTGATTTGGTGTTGATAATGAATGAATGGATTAAGTATATGAAGGCCTCAATTGAAATAAATGCGAATGTTGAGATCCCCCTTTCTTTTGTGATAACAAGACCTAATGGAGCTCTAGCAATAATAGATGTAAAATATCAAAATATACTTATAAGGTGCACCAAATGTTGTGCTTTTGGACATTCAACAAAGAAGTGTGATGGTAAAAAAAAAAAATAAAGGAAACAACCATCATGAGAATTTTACTTCAATTGGAGCGAAGAATATGTCTACAACACCTAATTCTATAACAAAATAGCAAGTTCAAGGAGTGGGTTAAGTTTCGACGAGTATTGTTCTCAAGGAGGGTGGTCCTACACACATTTAAAGACCCATTACACTTAGTAAAAATCTAGATAAGCACATCTTGACTGAGGTTATAGCTTTAGTCAGTTCTTATTCAAAGCGACCAAGTACTAACAATGATTATTCTAAAGTAGCACTTGTTAATTTGGAGGCATACATTGAGGAGGTGCAAGAGGTTGGTTTATTGGATGAGATCTATCATGACTCAATTAACTCTCTTGCTTCCTTAGTCCAAGATACCTAGGAATCCTCCTCCAATGTGGATCAAAGTGAGAAATTTGAAGATGACAATTGGAATGCGATTAAAAAGAAGAAATTATGCAAGAAAAAGAAAGAGAACTCTATAGACAACTTCGATGCTTCTCAATCCTAGTCTTGGCTTCAACCCTTTTGGTTATATCATACCTTTCTTTTGTTTAAAATAATTTTAGCCATATGGAACATCAAGAGTCTCAATGACCCCCACAAGCAAGAGTAGTAAAGGATTTTTGCATTTAAAACCATATTTCACTACTTGGTTTAGTTGAAACTAAAGTCAAGGCTAATAAATTAGCTAAGTCTAGTCACGTACCCTACCTACTTAGAATTTTGAACTGCAATTAAGTGGCCACATTTGGGTAGCATAGAATCCCTCTATTTAGAAGGTGGACATCCTTTCTTCGAATAGGTAATTCATTTATTGTTTTTGTTGTCTTCTAAAGGAGGACAAAAAAATTTTGTTATAGTACATTGTATAAATGTATCTTAAAGATCCTAGCAAACCGTCTCAAAGTGGTTTTGCCTAGGCTTTCATTAAGGATAGAAGGATCTTAGATGACATTTTGGTGACTCAAGAGCTCATAAATGGATACTACAAAAATTCCCATGGAGCTAATTGTGCTATGAAAATTAATATTATGAAAGCTTATGATCATGTTAGATGGTCATTCTTGAAGCATCTCTTGTCAAGCTTAAATTTCTTGCCATAATTTTCAACTTATATCATGGAGTGCATTTCTTCTCTCAGGTTTTCTTTAAATATTAACGGTGAACTGGTTGATTCTTTTGCTAGCTCCCATGAGTTATGCCAAAGGGACCCTCTTTCCCCTATCTATTTGTGCTAATTATGGAAGTCCTGTAATGCTTTCTTTAAAGACTGAACTCTAATCCCTCTTTTAAATGCCACTAGCATTGTAAAAGGGAGAAGCTAAGTCATTTATGTTTTGTTGACATTCTTCTCATTTTTTCTAAGGAAAACTTCCATTCAATTAGACTAATAAAGCAATGCTTAGAGGAGTTTTTCCTTCTATCAAGATTGAAAGGAAGTGCTACCAAAAGTTAGGTGTTCCTAAGAGGAGTGAACCAGGAAGTGAAGACTCATATTGTTTCCATTATGGGGTTTTAGGAGGGTATTTGTGAAATATCTAGGGTTGCCTCTTATTTCATCCAAGCTCTTAAAAGCCAATAACAAGATAATGGTTGATAGATTTTTTGTTAGAATCAACAATTGCACAACAAAACTTCTCTCCAATGCGAGTAGATTATAGCTCATTAAAAGCATTTTGTTTTCCATACAAGTTTATTGGGCCTTTATTTTCTTATTGTTGAAGTGTATTTTAAAAGAGCTATCATAAAAGATGAAACGATTCCTTTAGAATATCTCGAATAAAGGCAAAAGTAGCATGGAAAGATATTTGTTTACTAGTAAAGAAGGTTGATTTAGGTATCTTGGACATTACATTTTGGAATAAAGCGGCGTAATTAAAGCATATATAGCACTTATGTATAGATGCAAAGAGCTTATGGTCAAGTTGGATATATGGACAAATCTTAAAGGGTAGAAATTTCTAGTCCATCCTAAATCTATCCAAATGTTCATGGTTGTGGCATAAGATTCTCTAAGCTAGGAGCTAAGCATGATCATTGTTTAATTAGGAAGTATCATTGTGGTATGATTCTTGGCATCCTAAAGGCTCCATTGTAAATTAGATTAGGGAGAGGGTAATGAGAACGACATAAAACACTAATAAAAACAATACTTTTAAAGATACTTTACAAAAGAGAATTTCTAGAACCATGTCTATCTCTTAATCGACCAACATACCGGATCGTTTGTAGTATTAATATTGGTGAGTATTCACTAAGTTGATTTATATAGGGAAAAGAGTTCAATTGAGTACTAGATCTTAACCTAATAGTCTAATCGAGATGAATCAAATAGAGAGTTTGGAATTGAAATTAAAATACGTACAAATAACAACAAATACCATGAATACTAAAGACGTGGGCTTGTGATATGTTTTCAAAGTAGAGGTGAGGATATGTCGTTAAGATATCAGGAATAGTTTTTAACTAGGTTTTAACGGAATTCACTAAAGCTAGATCACAGGTAAGGCATCTCACTCAACTATATAGCCGAAAATCTCTTCTTAATCCCATTTCCCTATACGATAAGCTAAATACTCAAATCCCATCACAAATTAAGTATTGTAGTCCTAGAGATTAGGGGGTCAATCTCCTCTTGGTCTCTTAACCTATCATAATCCACTAAAACCACATAATGTAATGAAAATATAAGTGTAAAAACCCATTATTGACATTAAACTAACTTGATGACTCAATTAGGAAATTACACAACTAATCTCCTTTTGGTCTCGTAATTATGTAAACTTAATAATTCTCAAGGGGAATTTCCTAGTACTAATCTCTTCTTAGTCTCATAATCATAAGGAAACCCAATGAAAATTTCATTAAAAGCACCTTAAAGAGTTCAAATGAAATATTAATCATCAAAATCCCAATTAAATACACATAACCTTACTATAACTACAAAGTTACACTATCTGCAACATCTACGTTATCACAAACCCATTAAAAACCACTTAGCTGCTCATTATATAAACAATAATAGTAATAAATGATAAGAATATAGCAGTAAACTCCATTAATGAGCAAGTAAATAAGGTGAGAACAAGTGAACAAGAGATTAAACAAAGATAATGTAGTAAATACTTAATAAACAAACTTTAATGTGTATCAAAATATTCGCATTGAAACATGAAAACAAACAATGAGCTCGTAAAACTAAATCTAACAATGCTAAAATCCTAATTGTTGCTGGCATTTTTAGTTGCAAATGCGACTATATATAATTTTAGGCTACCAATAGATTGGTGTAAAGATATATTGATCAATCGGTAAACACGTGTTAACTCTAGGTCACCTCTGTGTTTTTTGAAACATGGCGTTTAAGGGGGATTAGTGTTTAGTCAAAGAACTCTAACCCTAATTTCTTCTACCAATCGATTGGTGCTTCTAAGTTGGTATATACAAATCCATCCCTACATATTATGTTCACTAAGTCGACCTCTCTAGCTATCGATCATCTAAGAAGTTGTCGTATCCCTAATACTCCAAGCCATACTAATCAATTGATAGTAAGGATACCGATCAATCGAAAGGCTAGATATATTATTTCCCTTGATTTCAGCCTCCTTGATTGAATGGTAAAGGCTACCAATAGAGGTGTGTAAGTGGGCGTTGGCTTATGGGCCTACCCATTTAACTCGCTTTTTAAACGGGTTTATGCCAAGGTTCTTTGGCCTATTTAAAAATAGGCCAAATAAGCCTAACCTGTTTAATCTGCAAGTTAAAGTGGATCGATTTGGGTTAGCTCATTTAATATATTTATGTTTTTGGGCTCATGGGTCGACCTGTTTAACTCGCTTTTTAAATGGGTTAAGGCCAAGGTTTTTTTGCTCATTTAAAAATAAGCCAAGTAAGCTCGGCCCGTTTAACTCATAGGTTAAAGTGGGCCAGGCCAGATTAGCCCATTTGCATACCTCTAGCTACCAAGACCATGATAGTCATCATACACTTGTATATATGATATAAAATTAATCAATTTCTTCTAAAGTTTAGCCATTTTCATGCATTTTTTATACAAGTTGATGCATTTTGCACATAAACTCTAACTTCATGTAAAATTAACAAGTTTTTGCTATATTTATGCACAAATGTAGGAATTAAAATTAGGAAAAAATTATGTATTTTGAGCAATAATTAGAAGGCTATCTATACTTTAAGGTGGTCAAAGACAATAAAGTTGATACAATCCGAGCCAAGGACAGATAAGGTTAGTTGAAAGGAGGTAAAGTCTAAGCTTATAGAAAGCTTGAAGACGATGATGGAAAGTACACAAATATTGGAATCAAACATGTAAGCAAACTATGATCTACCTCGAGGATTTGATGTACTATAGAACTATTGAAGATGTATAGCTCAACTCAATATGATACAAGAGTTGATCCAATGAAGGTGCTCGCTACGTAGCCTTGCTTAAGGATTAGAATAAGATTGAAGTAAATAAGCAATAGAGAGTAACGCCTACGAAAAGAGAAGAATATTTAATATTAGATGTATGATTGTGTTTATGACTACATTTATAGTAGGTATTTATACCCAAAATACTAAGGAAACTACTACAAATGGAAAAGACTAAAAAGGGAAATGTCTAAAATAAGAATTGCACAAGGAATGTTTGAAGGGCATAAATGAAAATCCAGTAAAATGAGCATTTTGTACGAACGATTCTGTTATAGGAAGTGCTTAAACATGTGGTAGATGATCAGTGGTCATGTGCTTCGCAAAACAGACAAATTATATGACTAGTTTGGTTGTTGTCGAGTAACGATGCCAAACCAAGCTGATAATTCGATGTTTTCGAGCTGAGCAGGTAACTAAATCCTAGGTAAATTCTACTAAAGTGTACTAAGTGCAAATCAAATTTAAGTTAGTTAAGCAGATGGTCAGGCAAGCCTAATTGTTGTCTAAGTGTACCTCTTGTCCGTAGCTAGAGACTATTGATAAGCATGAAAGGGCTCGACTCGAGTAGGGCATCAGATCGGCATACTGCAAAGTTTAGACTCTTCGATTGTGGGGTGTAAAGAAAGAACTTGCTTGGCCATGCTCTCTAGTATTCAAGCTCGAACTCGAATCAAAGGTCTAGTGATTTGATTCCTATCATCCCAATCAAGTTAATTAGGATTTGAGATCAAATCTAATTGGTCCTCATCCAAGTTCTCTTTAGGTTGGTAAGGGTTGAGGTAAGCAACATTAAACAAATCGGATACTCTTAAGTCTTTTAGTAGTTCTAATTGGTATGCATTGTCATTTATCTTCTAGATTATCGTGAATAGTCCTTCAGCTTTAGCAGATAGCTTGTTCTTCCTCTTGTTAGGAAACCTCTCCTTTCATGAGTGTAGCCATACTTGATTATCAAGCTAAAACTGTTTAGTCTTCCTTCCTTTACCTTTCTCTTTTAGCTTCCTGGCAGCTCGATCAATATGCTAGGTGACTCGTTGGAAGATCTATTAGAGGGATTAAACTCTAGTTCTTCCCTCTGGGTTTTCTTAGTCAATCGAGGGTATCAAGGTGTGATCAAGGGGTAGCTTGGTGTTGAAATCATAGAAGACCTCAAATGAGGCGTATCCAATAGTAGTATGTGTTGTTTTATTGTAAGTAAATTCTACTACAAGCAAACAGACATCCTAATCAACTAAGTTCTCCCCTATTACAACTCAAAGTAGTGAGCCCAAGATGCAATTGATAACTTTTGTTTAGCCGTTGATTTAGGGGTGACAAGAAGTACTGAATAATAATTTGGTTCACATTTGATGCCAAAAAGTTCGCTAGAAATGGTTCAAGAACTTTGGGTCTCTATCTGACACTACAGTCCTTGGCATTCTATGCAAGCAAACTATTTCCTACAAAAATAAAGAAATAATAGTCGAAGCATTGTTAGTCTTGGTGTAAGGTATGAAATGTGCCATTTCGCTGAACCTATCTACAAAAACTATCACAGAGTCTTTGGTTCGGGCAATTTAGGGCAATCCAAGGACAAAATACATACTTAAGTTAGCCTATAATTTGGTTAAAATAGGTAGAGGCATAGCCCTCCCTTGTTTAGCTCAGTTTTTTACTTTCTTACAAATAGTGCATCCCTTAATCACACAATGCACATCATGTTTAATTTTGGGCCAAAAGAACCTATCATTCAGTAGCTCATAAGTTTGTTGCTCTTTAAAGTGCCTAGAGTGTCCTCTACCATAGGCTTCTCCCCTAGATGCTCCCTTATTGAATAGGTTGGAACTCATAATTTGCTATCTCAGAATATATAACCATCTTCCATATGGTACTCATTCACTATTCTTCCCTCTTCATAATGTCTATATATCATACTAAAGTGAGAATCATGTTGATATTGTTCTTTAATGCTTGCAAACCCTAACAGTTTAGTTTGCAACTTGATGAGAAGAACTTGTCTTCTTGATAGAGCATCAACAACTACATTACTCTTGCCTTACTTATATTTGATAACGAAATTAAACCCTTCCAAAAATTCAATCCATCAAGCTTAGCATTTAGAAAGCTTTGATTGGCTCCGCAAATATCTCAAAGACTTACGATCCATTTAGATGAAAAATTCCTTAAGCAAAAGATAATGCTGCCACATGCGAAGAGCTCTGATTAATGTTGAAAGTTCTTTGTCATACATATAACAGTTCAATTGTGCTCCTCTAAGTTTTTCACTATGATAAGTAATAGGTTAGCCTTTTTGCATCAGTACAACTCTGATGCTAACACTTGACGCATTGCATTCAAGATCAAAAACTTTATCAAAGTCTAGCAAAGCCAAGACTAAGGCAGAAGCCAACCTCACTTTCACCTTAGCAAAACTTCTCTCTTCTTTCTCTCCCCATTTGAACTCTATATTCTTTTTTGTCAACTCAGTCAAAGTACTACTATAGTACTAAATCCTTGGATAAAGCATCAGTAGAAAGATGTCCATCTATGGAAACTCTTCACCTTTTCACATGAAGTTAGGCTTGACCACTCAACAATTAGTCGAACTTTCTCTTCATCAGCTCTTAATCCTCTTCCACTAACTATTAACCTAGGAAGATTACCTCTTCCTGACAAAAACAACACTTCTTCACATTTCTGAACAATGTCTCTATTCAAAGGACATCGAAAACATCTTGGAGACAATCAATATGACTTGCTAGGTCAGCACTATAGATAAGGATGTTGTCAACGTAAACTACAACACATCTTCTAATCAAGTATCTCAGAATATGGTTCATCAATTTCATAAAAATGCTCAAGGTGTTTGATAGTCCAAAAGGCATGACTATCTACTTTTATAGGTTACGTTGGGTCTTAAAAATAGTTTTCCATTCATCCCCTTACTTCATTAGAATCTGGTGGTATCCTGATTTCAACTTGATCTTGGTGATCACTTTGGAACTACTTAGTTCGTCTAATATATTGTTTAGCTTCAGAATGGGTATTTTTACTTGATGATAATCTTATTCATAGCTTTACTATCCATACACATACATCAAGTATCATCCTTTTTCAGCACAAGCAATGCAGGCACAATACAGGGGTTAAGACTTTCTCTTACATATCCCTTTTCTAATAACTTGTTGACTTGTCTTTTAAGCTTTGTAGCTTACTCGAGATTCATTCTATGGGTAGGCTTGTTTAGCAGTGTAACACTAGGTAGCAAGTCAATAGAGTGCTCAATACCTTGAAATAGAGGTAATCCCTTGGGCAACTGCTTGGGAAACAGTTTGGAATATTCATTGAGCAACTTCTCATCCTCTTTTAGTAGTTTCCCTTATTCCTTCAACTCCAATAGTCTACTTAACAATAGGAAGGTCGACAAGTCACACTTGATGGTTGTTTGGAGCTTGAGCAATACATGAGATGAACACGTAAGGTATACACATGACCAACACATCACAAATAATTTCATCAAAATAATTTCCAATAGAGATCGGTAGTAATACTTACTGAATAACATGTAGCGCCCCCTTTTCATTTAATGAATGTAAGTTATATGACTTTGGATGTAAGATAGTTAGTAAGTTAAGCTTCTTAACTAGGTCAGTAGATGCTATAATGGTGTAGCTTCCACTATCCACTATAAGCGCACAAACTTACGCATTCACTTTGCAAGTGATGTATGAGCAAGTGATGTAGAATAAGTTCTCTCTCTACTATTCCTTAGTAGAGGGTTATATACTCATTGCACTTTGAACAACTAAGGTTAATTTGTCTAGATCATTAGCAAACACATCCTCTTTTACAAACTCATTTTCCTGGGTAGTGTTCTCTTCAGGAGCAACCTTGTCCTTGGGTTCCTCATTAGTACTATCCACATTAAGTTTTGAAATGTCTCCTTTAATAATCATAGTTCACTTGTTCAGACATTGAGCGACTATGTATCTAAACTCTTAACACTTAAAACACTTGATCTGGCTCGTCTTCCTCTTATATCCCAATCCTTTCTCATAACTTCTCAGTAACACTTCTCCATCAATTGGTTTGCTCTTTTATTTAACTCTGACATTTGTTCTTCTATTCAGTTCAGTGATTTATTGATCTCCGTAACTTCCTTGAGTGGGTTGGCTCGATTGCATAAGTTGGCTTAACCTATTTCTCTTCTATCTTTCTACTCGCTAGGCTACTCTTATAGCCTCATTAAACGTAGTAAATTGTTGGAGTTTTACAACATCTTGGATGTCACCTCTTAATCCAATGAGAAATCTAAATACGTTTGGGCTTATGTTTCACCTACTTCACATCAAATCATGAGTATTTGAAACTCCTGAACATATTCATTAACAGTTCAACTTCCTTGTCTTAGCTCTTGAAGTTAGGCAAAAGTATCTTGCAAATAAGTATCTTGCAAATAAGTATCAAGCATAAATCTGTTTCTAAGTGTTCTTTTCATCTCAAGCCAAGTATTTACTTCCCTATATCCTTCTTATCTCTTCATAATTTGGATGTTCTTCGACCACATCGGGGCATAACCTAAGAACTTTACAGTAGCAATCCTTACTTTCTTATGATCTTTATACTGGTAATAATAAAAAACACGCTTAACCTTCTCCTCCCAATCTAGATAGTCATCAACGTTTCCGAAACCATTGAAGCTTGGAATTTGAAGCTTGGAATTTGAAGCTTCACATGGTTGGTAGTTTAAGGTGCTTGAGATCGCTCCTCTTCGTCTTGTACTCTTCTTCCCCTTCTTCATCTACTTCACCCAAGTCAATCCTCCTCCACACTTGTTTTCTTACTCTTTTACCTCTATCTTGTCAAGTTGGGATCTGTCCTCTTATAACTCGAGTGGCTTGGGGAGTATTTCGTATGGCCTTAACAAGTTGAAAGGCCAATATATAAACAACTCTAGTTAAATCGGCTATAAGGTTAGCCATCTCATCAGTTCGCTTATCTGTACTTCAAGGGTGTTCTGGGGTTGTCATTCATGATGTAAAACATTGCTATTGTCATCTCTAGTACCAACATTAACACTTGGATCCATCATACTCTCGAGCAAACTCAATAAACAAACTTCAAATTCACAAAACAATAGAAACTACCATCTTAAGCCAAATAACTCACACATACTCTTCTCTACACGAAAGTACAAGCTAACTATCAACACAGCAATTGCTTCCGAAGAGCAACAAATTCAGTCAAAACTTGCTTTGTTTTTGTATGCTTAAAACAAAGTATAACAGAGAGTACAACAACAACAAACTACTATGCCTTTCTACTTACTTAAGCACTTACAACTAACCTCTTAAGCAACTACAACAAACTACCACAACAAGCACTAGTCACAAGAAAGCTCAAACATAACTTACCCAAATGAACCTCTACTTTAATACCAAGATGATATGATCTAAACTAAGGACGAACAAGGTTGGTTGTAAAGGGGGATAGGTCCAAGCTTATAGAAAGCTTGAGGACGAAAATGGAAAGTGCACAACTATTGGAACCAAATAAGTAAGCAAACCACGATCAGCCTCGAGAATATAACGTACCATAGAACTACTGAGGACTCATAACTCAACTCAATATAATGCACGAGTTAATTTAATGAGGATATTCGCTACCCAACTTTGCTTAAAAGCTGGGATAAGAGTGAAGTAAGCAAGCAACAGAGGGCAATACCTTATGAAAAGAGAAGAATATTCAATATCAAATGTATGATTGTGTTTGCAATTACATTTACAATGGGTATTTATACCCGAAACAATAGGGCAACTATTATAAATGGAAAAGACTAAAAAGGGTAATATCTAAAATAAGTATTATACAAAGAATATTTAAAGGGCATAAATGAAAATTCAACAAAATGGCCGTCTGTATGGAAGATTTTGTCATAAGGGGTGCTTAGACACGTAGTGGATAATCGGTTGTCATGTGCCTGGAAAAACAAATAAAATGTATAGCTAGTTTGGCTATTGTCGAGTAACAATGCCTAGTTGAGTTAACAGTTCAACATTTTTGAGTTGAGTAAGTGACTCGTCCTAGATGAATTTAGCTCAAACGTATTAGGTATAGCTTGGATTCAAGTTGGCTAAGTAGATGGTTGGATAGGCTAAGCTATTGTCTGAGTGTACATATGTTTAGTAGCTGAAGACTATTGATAAGCACAAGAAGCTTGACTCGAGCAAGGCATTAGGACAATAAACTGCAATAACTCAAACCCATTAATTGTAGGGCATAAAGCAAGAACTCAACTGGCCATGCTCTCTACTCCTTAAGCACAAGCTTGGGTCAAGGGTCTGATGGTCTAATTTTTATCAAAAGTTAAACAATCTTATAAATGGAAATGGATGAGAATAGCTTGTTGGTGATATTTGGGAAAATATTGAACGAGAAGTCGCTGGCTCTTTACTTCCTACAACAAATAGGATAGATTAGTGCGCAAGTGGATTGATGTCCACGAGTTGAGATATAAATGTTTTAACTAATCAATACTCGAAATGATATCTCTTATGTCAATGACACTTAAGGGATAACTATCCTAGCTCTACTATATCTTTTGCTTGAAGGCCAATTCCAGCAAAATATTCTCCTTCAAGTCAGCATATGATCTGCTCCAAAGGCGGCAACCTATCTATCCTTAGCATTGTGTAATTTGGAACGAGTCAAACATCCCTTACCGTTCTTTTATCCTTTGACTTGCAACTAGGTAGAGACTACTCACACAAGATAAGTTAAACCAATAGACTATCATTAATCACAACTTATGTTTTACGTATTCTTCAAAGGAGGAAAATCACCTTCATCTCTTCTCCAAATGCGGCTTCTCTAAAGCCCTATACTCGAAGGTTCAAAAGCATTTCAGGCTTCCCACTGAATATTTCAACATCTACATCTATAGTGAGCATAGTGAATGAAGTCAGGAAGTTCAGAGATCTAAGCAAAAAGAGAATTCCATCAACCATAATTTATTACATTTGGAAAGAGAGGAGTCCCAGACTTTTAGGTGATCATCCCACCCCTGATCTTGTTCTACCTTGTTTTGTCTAATTGTGTAGTTAGTCTTTTTGTGTTGCTAAGATATTAATCCTCCCCCTTCTGTTTAAAGGTTTGAGGATTGCTATCTTGGTCCTTTTTTCGCATATCCTCACTATACATCCTGACCGTACTCTCTTTCTTATACATATTTAATATAAAAATCTAAACTTACCCACAAAAAAGAAAAATAAATCTCTCAAACAAATCCAATTTATTGAGCCTAAGCAAGTCGAGATCGAGGTCAAAGTTTTACACGGGAAATGCAGCTTTATTTTAAAAAAATAAATATATGTTGTCATAAAAAATCCTATGATCCACAAATTTGTGTATTTGTTTTTGTTTTTCCCAGTGAATTGCAGGTTTATTTAAGTTTTACGAGCCAAATTTCTACTTGTATAAAGAAGGGGATAAAACATGATTAAGTCCAGAAAAAAAAAGCCATTGCTTGCCAACCATTGAGGAGAACCCTGCTACCTGAATATGCTCCATAAGCCTCTTGAAAGAGGACAGTTCATCATAAACATATAATTTTTAAAATGGCAACAAAGATGTATAAAACTATAGCCGAAGGTCCTCCAAACTCCAACCCAAAGCCTTAAGCAAGTCAAGGTCCTCGGCAATTGATTGTGTGAGATGGAGATCACCGTCACAATATGCGGAAATGACATCTGCAAAGCAGTCCAAAGAATGAAGTTATCATAAGGTGCAAAGTAACTAAATGGTACAAACAATATACTGCCAGTTCTAAGTATAAAATAAGGTGACAAAAAACATGACTGGCCTTAGATCTGCTTCCATCAGCACTGCACGATGAATGGTACGCAAAATGATAAAAATAGCCAGACACTCTATACCGTAGTATATGACATTCAATCTAGTATAGCGCACATTAATTGAATGGTCACTAAATGGATCTAAAAGTAGCATAATAAGCAGAAATAAAAATAGAATTAATGGAAATACCCCAGTAAACCCCGGCCTTGCCATGCTCTAGGGGTAACCATTAAGTTGATAATTGCTCCTTGCCTCATAGCCACTAAAGCTACTGCATGACCGAGGTTTGCCTGTGATTCTGAAGCAAGTCGTTGCAGCAAATTATCACCAGCTTCCACTCTACCAAATTTTATAATTTGATCTCCCAGCTGCAAACCATCCTCGGCAGCTGGAGAGCCATCAGCAATTTCATCAACTATTGCAAATGGTCTACTGACGACCACATCAAGATCCATGTTAGTGGGTGAGCTGCTCAAAATGGTAATAGGCGAAGATGCAGCTCCAGAAGCATCAGCTACCTTGATTTCAAGTGCCGCACCATCTACTTACAGAAAAAACTAGATTATAATACCAATTTTCTTAATTTAAACATAAGATGATTTGAGTTTGGCAAAAATATATATATATATATAAGATGATTGAAAAACAATCCCCTTATCTTAAAGCTTTAACAAATACTATAGCTATAAGGGGATAGTAAATGAACACATCTAAGCCACAGAGCAAACAGAAGGCAATATCCCACAAGTATGAATTACCAATATCTAAAATAATAGTCATGCAGGCGACATTTTATTTGTATGCATTTAGATTACATTTGTTTTAACATCAAATATGACACTGTAATTGAGTGAGGGGTTTTGAGTTCAAGTCTTATATCCTTGTTGGGCTTGCATTAGCCAATGTCTTGGCCAACAAGTAAGGGAAGTGTTGTAATATAAGAAATAAGAAAACATACATATACTTATACAATCTTAAACTTTCAAATAAGTTGGTTCATATATCAAATCCAAACTTGACAGTGGGAAGGTTTGAGCTCGACAGATTAGATACCATGATTAATGGCACCAATACTAACTCCGCTAAAAATAGCTATTCCACCCAGGTGATATTTTTCCTTAAAATATTTTGATTTTCCCCTGCACATTGGGCCTGAAATATCAATTGGTTGGTGTTAGGTAGGAAATGGGAATCAAATGATAATGCAAAGAATTCCCATTGCCTCTCTTAGTTCTGATGTTATGTTAGACCAGTAACACAACTATCTAATAAAAAAACTTTAATTTAGAAATAGATAAATTTATCATTTTGACAGCAGACATCCTCACTCAAAATCTAACTCCAAGAGACCAAAAATGTAAGAAATCTACTAAATAGAATGCTAACTTACTGTTTCTATTTTGACAAAGGTTCAAATTTTGAACTTTTAATCTTAAAGTTTTTTATCCAAAAAGAATCTTATCTAAAGTTCAGTGTAGAGGAAACATGTCAAGACACATTAATTAAACCATTTCTTTTCCACCCCAACCACAGACCAGAAAGAGAGAAAGAGAAGAATGAAAACTCCAATCCAAAAAAAGGTAAGGGAAGAATCTAATGGTAAGCACCATCGTGGGAATTGAACTATTGTAACAATGACAATATTGTGGCAGCCCACCTCTCTCTTCTGCTGCAGATGATTTAGATGCAACTCTAGCCAAATGAAGAACCTGAATATTTTCATTAATTTTATCAGTAATCTCCCTGTGATCATTGTGAAGCTCTGCAATCAGGAGGAAGCATATAAGTGAATTTATAATGACTTGTAATGACAACAGTGTCATATATGTATTAGCTTCTGCAAAATCAACAATAAATGGCATCATGAGACTCAAACATCAAAATGGTGTCTACACATTGTATTCTGAACCGAGAAAAGAGTGAGCATCACTTGCTTGTTCGAGAGGGCAGTAAATGTTTATTATGTCAGCCTAATGGCTGACTTTTTGGCAAACCCTGATATCTAAGCATTTTATCTAGGAATTCTGGTATCCATAAAACTGCTAACCACATTACTTCATAGGTAACTACAGAAAACTCCATTTCACAGTTACTCCAATTTTTACTGGTAGAAAGACAGAACAACTGTGTGTTTGTGTCATAATCATATCAGTACAAATACACACATGTACCTGATACCTAGTAAGCAAAGACCTACAAGAAAATTTAACTCGGGCCAAAGCAGAAAACTTATATACCAGTTCCCAGATTGAGATAAGTATTAAAAGAAAACTAATAACCCCAATCAAATCATTTTGAGATTATCGTATAATTATCTCTTGAAACACTAATAAGGTTAGAATATCATTTATTTCCTTTCTACCAAGAATAAGATCAGTAAACTAAAGATTTTGTTTTGTGATACATGCAAATGTGGCTATCTCAAAGGCATAGTCTACATAGATATGACGAAAGAAAGCACAGAACCAAATGGATAAATGTGACATTTGCTGCCCCGAAATTGCAATCTCAATCACGTCTCCACCAACTCACAGTCAAGCAAAATTCAGGCTGATATGTATACTTATTATCACGATTGCCTAGGTACCCCATTATAATTGGTGTGGACATGATTAAGCCAGTAAAATTGGAACAGCAAGCATGATCCAGTTGTTAATAACACAAGTGAAGTGGTTGAATTCAGTGTCAACAGGCTTTGTTTCTTTTCTTTTTCCTTATTTATTCATACATTATGGTGCATAATTAGCGAGGATGTTCATTTCAGTAATTAGATTGATTCAATTTAATTAGATTCAGCACCAAATGAATATAAATTTATATAATTGAAAACTCAAAGGAAAAAAAATAGAAAAGCAGGATTTATTTCAATAAGAAGTGGGAAATAAAAAGAGACCAGCAAGACGGCGACGCTGTGCGCGTGCAACCGGAATGTCCACATCTCCACGAGGAAACCCCTGCCACACAAACGACAATTTTAAAACCCTAAGTTGAGCACATAAATAACATTCAAGTAGTAGTAATTGAAATCCTAAATGAAATTACGATCCGTGAGTGAGAGAGAGAGAGAGAGAGAGAGAGAGAGAGAGATAGTGGAGTAGAACCTCAGAATCAAGGAGATTGCCGGAGAGACCAGGACCGCCAGGTCGAGTTAGGTTTTCGATAATAGTATTCATTTCAGCTTCCACACCACTTCTCTTCTCCATCAGTTTCAGTGTCTCGCCTTTCAAATTTGCTCCCACCATCTTTCTCCTTTCTCTTTCCTCTTTCCTTCTCCTTCACTTAATCACCTTATCTTGTTGTTGTTTACATAATTGTTGAGAACACTTGGAGACTCAAAATATAAGACATGATTCCTATTCACGGAACCTTTACAATGTATATGGCAAATTAAAAATAAATAAATAGATAACCAGCGACGGAAGGAAAAAAATATGTCGGTTATGAATAAGCTAAAATGTTCCTCACATTGCTAAATTTGGGACGTAATCTATCAAAAAAATAATTAAATAAATATGATTTATTTAAAATTAATTATATAAATGCTAATGGTAAATTACATCTAGAAAATATGATATTAAAAATTAGAAGAAAATCCTATATATAAACTGCAATCAATCGTGACTTTATCATATCTCTTAATTATGTTATATAGACATGTGCTAATGTCAAATATCAAATTTGCAATATATCTTATAGTAATGTTATAAGTTTTACATGTGATATATGTACGGTCTAAATATTACATGTACAATATGCAATATAATATTAGTATTTATATAATTTTTTATATAATTATTATTTATATAATATTTATTTATTTCAATAGTAAACATGGAAATTACTTGTTAGTTTTGCTTTTTGAGGCAATCTTGTAATTGTATTTGATTTCCATTGATTTTCTTCAAAAATGGAAATAAAGAAATTGATTTTAAAAGTGGAAATATTTCCATTAGTTTTTATTCATTTCAACAAATTTCTATTTAACCTAAATATAAATTTCTTTTCATTTCCTCCTATTTGTGTAGGTTTCCCTTCTTTCTTCATTGCTAAACAATTTTAAGTACCATAATATGTATAAAATGCCTACCACTATATGTGTATATATATATATATTTATATTATTAAAATAAATGAGATCTTAAGTAACCGTTTTTCTTAAAATTACATATTTATCTTCTATTTATTATTATTTAACAAAATAATAATAATAAAATAAATTATTAAAATTATAACTAATTGATAACTCATTTTTCTCTCTTTTCATTTCTTTACTCTTTCTAACCTTTTTCCTCCTATATCTCTCTTTTCTCTCTCCCACTTTTTCATACTCTTCCACTAACTGCACTTATATATATATATATATATATATCTTTATTTTATATTTTTTGCACATATAACGCGGGTGCATTAATCTCTAGTATATATAAACCACATATTGTTTAACAAGATAAAATATGTGAAATATTTTTATAAAATATTTTCTATCTTCTATATATTTTATTAAGGCAAAACTTGATTTTTGGGTTGCACATTATAATTTTACCCTCTAAAATTATTTAAAAAGATTATTAGAGTATATGTTATTGCAATCTAGCCTAAGCATACACTTATAATCTGTTCACTTTTCTAAATGGAATAAAGGGAGAAATGAAATAGGAATTCCTAAGAAATATAATAAAGGTATAATATTTATTATTTTATTTAATTGAATTTATAAATAACTTAAAGATAAATCATAATAGAACATTAGTAATTGAATCATCCTTAGCCCATCTTCTTTCTCAACCAACTTTAAAAGTAATAAGCAACAGTCGTGGCAGTGATGATAGTATCGATATTAGTGGTGGAAGTCGGTAGCAATGATAATAATAGTGATAGTGAAAGCAGCAATTGTAATGATGGTGGAGATGATGGTAGTAATGGTGATAGCAACAATAGTCAATGATGGTAGCTTTCAGTTGTTGGTGGTGGCAGTACAGTGGTGGTAATGGCAGTAGTAATAACTGATAACAATGGTAGTGGTGGTCGATGGCGATGATGGTAGCGATAATGGTGGTAGCAACAGTAGCAGCGACGATGACAATGATAATAGTGATTAGTGGTGGTGAAAGTGGCAGCTGTGGTAGTCGATGGTGGCAATGGCATTGATGGTGGCAGTAATAATGTTAATAATTATGAAATGAGGTCATTTTTAGGAAAAATATAAAATTTTATAAGGAATGGTAATTTTTTATTGAAGTAAGTAGTAGTTATTACTTGATTCAAATAATAAGTATTGCCACAAAATTGTGATTGGGTAATATAAAACAAAGTAAATGCTAAAACAAGGAAAAAGAAGAACGGAATTCCAACCTAAAAAAAAAAACCAGAGGAAGCATTATTGTCTTATCTTTCCATATCCATGTTGTTCTTTTCAAAGCTATATATATATATATATATATTCAACTCTTGCCCCTCGTCAATCTCCTTTCCTTCCAGCATCGATTCTTCTTCTAAATATGCCTATTAGATTACTTCATAAGGACAGCTACCTAAAAATAAATAAATAAAGATGGTTTAAATAAAATGTAAGTATCACAATGCTTCCAAATTTTTGTAATCATCTTTTCATCTTTTATTGAGATTTGAATTTAAGGTACTATCATCCTAATTTTTTCAATCCTTTAATTGTTTATTTGATAATCAAAGTTCTTCTTTTCTTTTCTTTTCTTTTCTTTTTTTAATGTTTTGTGATGAAGTGCGCCGACTATTTAACAAGCAAAAGCTTAGATTGATTGATTTAAAAAAAAAAAATAAAAATTGCTCACTATGACTAATACAGTAAGACGGATCAATTATTTCACATTTTCAGTGATAGAAAGACCCCTTCTCCTCTCATTTTCGGCTGGAGTCTAGAGCACAGCCAAGTATTTAGATCTAGTTCATAATGTTCCCCTAATCTTTTATTGTGATTTCAAATCTTTTGTAGTTTCTTCATATTTCTCCTAAAACATTATTGTTAAAATACCGTATTATATTATCATTTATAGAACTCTTGAATTTTTATTAACTTTCTCCAAAATTTTGATTTTAAGCCAACAGATTTTGGAGTTGAGTAAGATTTAACCAAGAAAACAAAAATAAGAAACCAGTATGTTTCAGGGAATGGATGAAGATTTCAAGTTACGTGCACAAGTCTTACTATAAGTGTAATTTCAACAGTTTAAATAAAACTCTTAAGTGTCGAAATTTTTCCAAATTTTTTGTAGTGATTTTTATGTTTTATTTATTTATTTTATTGAGATTTCAATTAAACTCCAACATATCCTCACTCTATCAAAGTTAATTTTCCTAATCCTTTATTTTTTATTTATTTATTTTTTTGAATTGGGGATTCTTTTTCTTCCTTTTTTTTTTTTTAATGTTTTGTGATTTAATGGATTGTGCGATAAACTTAAGCATGGATCGATTAAGAAAAAGATTGTTCACTATGACTAATGCAGTAAGATGGATCAACAGTTGATGGTGATAAAAAAATCCCTCTCGTCTAATTATACTGCTAGACAAGCATCATTCCTGTTGGTGTCTAAAACACATTCAAGTATTGAAATCTAACTCATGGTGCTCACCTAATTTTCGATTAACATTTGATTTTCATTCTATGAGCTTGATTTATGAAAGTACTCATTTTATATTTCTCCTAAAATAGGCAACTGACTTCTTGTTGATATACCATATTTTATTAACATCCTTGGAAAACTTGAACATTCATTAAATTTCTCTAGAATTTTGATTTAAACCGATTGAAGACTCACATAAATTCAAGTAAAAAAATAAAATAAAAAAATGAATATTTTTGTGGAGGAATGAATGGAGACTTCAAGTTTCAATCATGAGTTTAATAATATCAAAAGGATGATAAAGCTGAACTTTTTTATTTTCAAAAATTAATACATATGCTCTTGTTAGTCATCTATATCTACCTGTCAATCTATATATATTATTAATGTCGGAGAATAGTTATTAGAGTCCACATCTTTTATTTAAATTTTTTCCCTAAAAATATTATAAAAACCAATTGAAACATATATCGTAATAAATAATAATCTAAATAAAAATATCCAAAGATAAAATAGAAATGTTTATCTAATCTCTCTCCTTTTCTCTCTCTCACTTACAGCATGTCTATAATTTCAAGGAACCTGCTTATTTGAATATAGCACGCTTTTAAAAAGTGCTGAATCCCATCATTTTAATGATAACAAACACTAAAGATCACTAATATAAGTATTAAGTGTTGTTAAGGAAAAAATAAGAACTTAGAAGCAAAAATAGAAGCAAGACCAAAAATTTGATTCAATAATAAAGTCTAAAGAAAGAGAACTTAAAAGCACAGTTAGAAGTTATAATTCTTAAGTAAAAAATTAACTTATTTCAATCAAGATAAAAGTTAGAAGTAGACTTATACCAGACATTTCTAAAGTTTGAAGAAAAGAGTGAATGAAAAGACTTAGAAGCAAAATTTAAATGAATTTCGATAAGTACAAAATTTGACCAAAAGAATTATGAAGACTTACAAGTATACCTAGAAGCAATATTGAGAAATTCAAAAGCTATTTAGAAGTACACAAGTAAATTACAAGCAACTTAGAAGCAATTTCAACAAACATAAAAGGTATTCAAATTTGAAAAACTTAGAAGTTGACTTAAAAACAGTTTAGAGGAATATTTTTTAATCTAACTTTGTTTTGCGAGTCAAGACCTAGCTATTAAGTCAAGTGTATTTAGGTGATACACTTGACACATTCCATTGTTAAAAGAGAATTGTTTTACAATCTTTTTACTAAAAATGCAAGTACATGAAGGTGCAAATCAACTTTGTATTATTAAACAAATATGAAAGCTTATTTATTTGAATACATGAAGATATTATCCATATGATCTTATCTAATCCAAATAATCAAAGTCTATTATATCTAAGAAATTTGAATCACAAATTTTGTGGAAACATATCAACAATCAACCTAATATTTTGAAGGTAAAAGATTTCCTAACATTCAAATTATTCAAGGATTGAGAAAAGATAAAGATCATTTGATGAGTAAGAGATTTACTACCCATTGCACTTGAATTTTAAACAAAGAAGAACTCGTATAAATTAGTGATAAGAGAAGAAAAAAGAATACAACCGATATCTACAACAAGCATTCAAGAAGAGCCTTTCAAAGCTAACTTATTTAAAAATGTCCTACAAATTTCCTGTGCAAATCTTAGGAAGTTAAAGTTGTTTTCCATCAAAATTATTTGAATTGTTAAGAGTGTTGTAATAGCGAGACAGAGAGTAGACCACATTAGTTCTATTTAGCTAGAGACAAGGTTAAAGGCAGAGTTGTGTTGATTGTAGTCATGTACATGCATTTGTACTCTTTCCTGATTATTGAAATAGTGGAATGACTGATGTGGAAAACTGGATCCCTAATTAGTAGAATTGAAAGACATGATTGATTTATATGAAGGAACCTCTATAAAGACCCTACTTGATCTTCTTGTTCTTTCTCTCTTTTACATATTTGTTTGCCTTTAATTCACTATTTGTACATGTCTTGCTAAACTCTAAGCTATTCATATGAGTAATCAAAAAGGGTTCTTTAATTTGAAAAATTTTTAAACTTTTGTTAAGTAATCAATTCACCTCCCTCTTGATTGCTTGTAAGGGACCTACGCTTGGTATCAAAGATTGTCTCTTATACTAATTTTGAGAAAAGGATTCTCAATCTACCTTTAGTGCAAACAGGTCTCCTTACTTTAATGGCTTTAACTACTCTCTTTAGAAATGCATGATGGAGACATTTATTTAAGCTACTAATCATGATGCTTGGGAAGTTATCAATTAAGGAGACTATGAGCTAATATATCCTCTAATCAATGAAGTTGAAAACAAACAAGCCTTAATCAACATAAAAGCTAAGCATTTATTGATCAGTTGTATTTCACTTTTAGATTTCACTCTTGTTTCTACTTGTAGGACAGTTAAGGAAGTTTGGGATAAGCTCAAGGAAACTGATGAGGGAATTGAAATTGTTAAGGAGACTTGGATCAACATCTTACTTTAAGAATATGAGAAATTTCAATTTCAACCAAACGAGAAAATTAAGTGTATAATTAATAGAGTTGTTATTATTAACAAGCTTACTTCTCTTGGAAAAATATTTTCTAATCAAGACCAAGTTCAAAAAGACGTTAAGGACTACTCCAAGGAATTGGCATGCAAAAAACACAACTATAGAAGAGGTACAAAATTTATCAAAACTCACCTTAAATGAATGAAGATGTAAACTTATGGCATATGAATCAAATTTGCAACATGCTGATGATGTTGATAGCAAAAAGAAGACCATGGCCTTTAAAGCCAAAGCTGAATTAGAGACCATTGACTATAAGGAATCTAATGATGAAGAACAATTCAACATGTTAGTGAAAAGACTTAATTATGTTCTAAGGACAAAAGGTAAGAAAATATTTGATTATAAGAAGAATAATACTGGTCAAAAGAAGTTTAATGCAAGAAAAGAGTGTATAGAAGAGGAAGAAAAAAAAGAAAAGAAGAAGGAGAAGAAAGGGCCGATTCACTATGAGAACGAGAAAATAAGCTATATAAAGTATGATAGTCTAATACTACTAAAGAGGCTTAAGAAGTTCAAGCAAAAGAAAGAAACGAAGGTATTATCAGCTACATGGAGTGACCTTGATGAATTTGAAGAAGTGATAGATGAAATAGAAAAAGAAAAAGAGTTAAACCTCTATCTCATGGCCAAATCAAAGGTACATTCTGATACTGATAGTATTAACTTAAATTATGGTAATATGTATGATGAAGTAAAGAGATTGTTGGAGGTTTTTGCCAAAACCAAGATGAAAAACTTAAGGTTACAAGAAGATATTTTATCTTTAAAAAGGGAAAAAGAGATTTTAAGTCAAACAAACAAGCTTTTGGTATATGGAAATTACGCTTTGAAGCATGATAATGAATCTTTAATTTTGGACAAAGAGGCATTATCACCTAAAAATTTGGTTTTAAAAGAAGGCATAAAGATCATTAAGATAAGAGTAGATGATCTTTCAGAATCCATAAAAAATACCTTTGCTAAGTTTAATGAAGGTGATAAAAAATTAAATATACTTCTTAGAAGTTAAGGAGTTGGTAGCTCCAAAGCAGGTCTTGGTTTTGAGGAAGGAATTTCAAAAGTCATTACTACTATAATATTTGTTAAGGCTACAAACTTAAGGAAATTTGAGACTATGCAACTAAGTAAAGCAAATGTTGTTGAGCAAGACAAAAGAAATATTAAAAGCAACATTACCTAACTAAAGAAGTATCCTATTCAACTTAAAAGGAATACTAATCAACTTAAAGGTGTAAGAAGCACTCTAAGATGTTCCTAAATCAGAACAAAAAGTATTAAGGAAACTAAATGAGGTATATTTACTCAACTTCTTATACTTGCTCTATATATGATAAGGTAGGTAACATAGAGAAATATTATTACTACAAAAATTACAAGCTCAACAAGATAGCAAGCTTGATTCCTAAGGGATGCAAGCTTTGCTAGGTTTGCAAGGATGCTTACATTTTGATCTAATGATTGCAGGAACAAGAAGTAGTGCTTAAGTGCACCTGGTTACTAAATAGTAGTTATACCAAGCATATGACTAAAAATGCTTCAATGTTTACCACGTTAGAATGGAGAGAAAAAAGTTATGCCAGGTTTGGTAATAATGAAAAATGTAAGATACTTGGTTTTGGTAATATTGGTCATTCCCCTTGTTGTATTAAAAAATGTGTTGCTTGTAAAACAGTTAACACATAACTTATTAAGCCCTAGTCAATTATGTGATAAAGATCATAAAGTCATTTTCAAGAAAAATAAGTGCATTGCATTTGATGAGACTTTTGACAATTACTATTTGAAAGATATAGAAAAGGAAATGTCTATATAATCAAACCTTCTAATGTGAAAATTGAGAATTACTTGCTATCATTGCATGATTGTACATAATTATGGCACAAACATTTAGGAAATGTTAATTTCACTCAATAGGATAAGTAATCTAAAAACAAGTTTGTAAATAGTTTACCAAGGGTAGATATAAAGAAATCTTTTCAATGTAACTCATGCTCCAAAAATAAGTTAGTTGCATCATCTTATATAAGAAAAAATGTCATTTAATAGAATGTCCTTTAGAACTATTATATACAAACTTGTTTGGTCCTGCTAGGACTTTAAGTCTAAGAGAAAATAAATTTTGGCTTGTAATAGTTGATTATATCTCAATATTCACATGGTTTCTATTCTTATAGCATAAAAGGAACGCCTTTAAAACTTTTGAAAAGTTTGCAAAAAGAGTTCAAATGAAAAAGGAACGTTTGTTATTAATCTAAGAACTAATCATGAAAGGGAGTTTAAAAATCAAGATCTTATAAGTTTTTGTCATTAATATGGTATTTCACATAACTTTTATGCTCCCTACACTCTATAGTAAAATGGAGTTGTAGAACATAAGAATAGAATTCTACAAAAAATGAAAAAAACTAAGTTGAATGATAGTGATGTTGCTAAATGTCGTTGGGCTGAAGCTATGCAATTGCATATTATATTATAAATTGTGTTTACATTAGACCATTAACTAACAAAACTACATATGAGCTATATAAAGTAAGAAACAATGTATTTCTTATTTTCATACTTTTAGCTACAAACGTTTTGTTAAAAAAACAAGTTCTAAGTTAGGAAAATTTGAAGAAAGGGCTAATAAGGCAATCTTTTTAAGCTATTCTTTTAATAACAAGGCTAATAGAGTGTTTAATAAGATAATTAATATGATTAAACAATCTATCAATATCAAATTTGTAAGAGAAACGAGCTTATAGGATGAAGATGATATAGGATATGAGAAAACAAACGCTTCAGACAATCGATCAAACTTAGAAATAAAGTTAAAAGCAATGGAGTTGAACTTAAAAAGAAAGTTATAAATAATAGATTTAAGACCAGATGGTTCACAACAAAACTTAGAAGGTTTAAGATCAAAGTTAGAAGAAAATTTAGAAGCAGCTTCAACTCAACATAAGATGAGTCTAACTCTTTCTAAAACTTAGAGATTTAAGTCTTCTCATCCTCAAGACCTTGTATTTAGAAATGCAAAAGGTGGTATATGCACAAAATCAAGCTTTAAAGATATAGAAAACCACTTTGCTATGATTTTTGAGATCAAGCTAAGTTTTGTTAATGAATCACTTCAAGGTAATAACTGGGTCAATGCCATGTAAGAACAGCTAAGTCAGTTTCAAAGAAATCAAGTCTAGAATTTTGTTACTAAACCAAAAGATAAATCAATAATAGGAACAAAATAGATATTTAAAAGTAAGCTATATGAAACTGGTAAAGTAGTTAGAAATAAAGCTAGATTAGTTGCTAAAGGCTATTGATAAGAAAATGGTTTAGATTATGCTACAACTTATGTACTTGTAGCTAGACTTGAAGCTATTAGATTATTGCTTATTTATGTTTGCTTGAAAAATTTTAAGCTATTTCAGATAGATGTAAAGAGTACCTTTTAAATTAGTATATTATAAACACCTTATTTTTGCTTCCTCGTAGTTCTAATCTTTATTTTTAGGGTCTTAATTTACAAAATAATAAAAAAATGATAAATGATAAAAAGACAAAAAAAAAATAGAAAATTTTCATAAAAAGAGAAAAAAACTAAAAAATAAAATAAATACAAAAAGATTAATTAGATAAAATCTTGATTAAATAGTCGTTGAAAAAAAAAACAGCAAATTTGATACGATAACTTTAAATCCAATAAAATTAAGGTTTATAAGATTCAAATCTATTTTAGATCTTTATTAATTTAGATTTGATTTAATCCAAAAGATTTGTTTTCAAGTATTATAAATAAGAGTTGCGTGGTACAAACTAGGAATTCAATTACACATTTACTAAAAATACGCTCGAACCTAATCTTCAAATCAATTACATAGTTGTGCGTGCAACAAGACTTAGGATTTGATCTGTTCCTTTTCGTTAGCATTGTGTGCTTTGCTTTATAGGTACATAATAGTGGTTTTCATTATTTTTATGCGCAATTATTTTTAAGACTTGTATTAACCTCTTTATTTTCATCACATCTTTAATTGTTAGTGGTTAATTATAATGTTCGTGTTTAGTGAATATGTGTTAGGTTAAATTTTAGTTAAATGTGTTTTTTTTTAATTTCATATTTTCAAAATGACATTTTTATAAAATCTCATCATTTACATATTGTATTAATTTAGAAAAGTTACATTAGGCATATTAGGGTTGTCTAGATAAAAAAATCATTTTGTCACTTATTCATATTTTCAATTGATATCTTTTTTATGGTTGGATATTTTTTCCATAATTTATGCTCTTTTTTATGGTTTAAATAGCTTTATTATGACTAGATATCTTTTCTATAGTTAGGCATCTTTTCCATGGTTTAGATATCTTTTATATAGTTAGACATTTTTTTCATGATTAAGATATTTTTTGTATAGTTAAGCATTTTTTTTTATGTTTTAGGTTTTTTTTTTATATATATATATAAAAGACTCACTATATAAGATATTGCATATTTCATAAAACTTGCATTTTTAGGTCTTCAGGCTTTTTCTCGAAAATAAAAAATTTATCACTTAGTTGTTTTTTTAAAATAAAAATCTTAATTTGGGACTTTTCAAAAATTAGGTTTTTAAGTTTTTTTTTTTAAATAGGGAATAAAAATTAGGCTTATAGAGATTTTTCTTAATAAAAATAAAATAGTTAATAAAAATTTAAATCTAACTGATTATTTTTTTATAAAAAAAAACCAACCTACTAAAGTTTTTGGAAAGAACTATGGTTATCTAATCCTGACTAGCTAGTATGTAGACACCTTTGAAGCGATATTAAAATATGTGGAAACTTTTTTCTATATATATTTTCTTTTGTTGTTCATTTTTCTTAAAATATATAAAGAAGAGATGATTTTGATGAATAGACCTAACTTCAAAAAATAGATAGTGATACCCATTAGGGTTTAATAAGTTAGCTCTTGTATTTAAAACCTTCTGGTTTTTATCAATTGAAATTAAAGACCAATAGCCAAATCGCAATCAATCCATTCAATTGATTACGTTTTTTGTTTTTTCTCAACTCCATTGGGTGGTGACTCCAAAAGTTTTCTCAAAGAACTGGAATTTCTCAAATTTTTCTAGTGAAGGATTAATATTAAATAAGTTAAAGTGTAATATTAATCAAAAAGTGAGAAATCAAATTAAAATAAGAAAACCAAACATATATAAAGGAGGAAGTTTATGTTAAGCAACCTCTTGTATTTGAGAATTTATTTAAAGAGAATCATGTTATAAGCTTAACAAAGCATTATATGGTTTAAAACAAGCATCCCATGCTTGATATGAAAGACTAAGTGATTTTCTGTTTAAAAATAGATTCCATAGAGGTAAAGTTGACACAATTCTATTTCCTAAATATTATGATTATGATATTTTAGTTATGTAAATCTTAGTAGATGATATAATCTTTGGTTCAACCAATGAAAAGTATTGTAAGTAATTTTCTAAGCTAATGCAAGTTGAATTTGAGATGTCTTTGATGAGAGAACTCAATTTCTTTCTTAGGTTACAAATTAAGCAAACTGAAGATAGCATCTTTGTGCATTAAAAGAAATACACTACGTCAATGCTTAAGAAATTTGGATTTGAAAGTGTGAAAGGTGCTACAACTCCTATGTAAACTTTCACAAGACTATATTTAGGTGTTTTTAGTAAGAAAGTTAACGAGAAGCTATATAAAAGCTTAATTGGATCATTCTTATATTTAACAGTTTTTAAGCTAGATATTCCCTTTAAGGTTTGTATTTGTGCTAGATTTCAAACTAGTCCAATAGAAAAGCATTTAGCAGCTGTTAAGTGTACTTTAAAGTACAGCTCTTACATCTTTAAGTTAAGCATATGGTATCTTAAGAATCAAAATTTTGATTTAATGAGATATTCAAATGCTAACTATGCAAGATGCAAAGTAAATAGAAAAAGTACTTCTAGTACTTATCAATTTCTTGATGATAAACTA
Organism: Lumnitzera racemosa; assembly: GCA_024138005.1. Lineage (NCBI taxonomy): Eukaryota > Viridiplantae > Streptophyta > Magnoliopsida > Myrtales > Combretaceae > Lumnitzera > Lumnitzera racemosa. The sequence continues at coordinate 59,828,946 of JAMXBC010000007.1, forward strand.
ATTGATTTTTAAAAAGGAAAATACATGACTGAAGCGAAGAAGTATTTGGTCATCTAAGAAATGAAATTCAGTTGCGTTTTCAGCAATAGAAGTTAAATATTTATTGGAAATTATTGTTTACAAATGCTCTAGATTAAGTAACAATTAATGGATTATGGCTTAGTATTTAAAAATATACCAATTAAGCATGATAACACTAGTGCCATTAACTTGACGAAAAATCAACTCACCATTCAAGGTCTAAATATATTGAAATTAGACATTACTTTATCCATGATCATGTAACCAATGATGATATAAGTGTTGAGTTTGTGCCTACAGATTTATAGCTTGTTGATATATTTACTAAGCTCTTAAACAAAAACAAGTTTGAATTCATTCAAAATGAGATTAGCTTGTGTAATCCTTTTGCTTAAAATATTAAAGTATAAATTGTCTTAAATGATAGAGTATTATAGTGTGTCTTATATTTATATTTATTTGTATGATTTTTTAATTATTAATGCATTATATCTCAGCAATAAATATTATAAAATATTTGACTTAATTTTCAAAACACTCTTCTCTCCACTTTTTGCTATGCGTTCCAGTTAAGTTCAATCATGTCTTTGTATCACTTGAAATTTCTTTGACATGTTCTCTACTACTATTCCTTATAACCTACATTTGAGCTTCCATTATCATGTTGCTTCTTCTTGTAACCGACTATCAAACTTTCTCTCTCCCACATTCAAATACTTTCTCTATTTAAAATGAGCCAAACCTTTAGAAGATCACAACGAACTAAGAAATCTAAAATTCCCTCTAATCCTACTAACCTTATAGAGCATGATTTTGAAGAACCCATAATAAACTCACTTATCACTCAACTTGAACCAAAGCAAAATCATCCTTAATCTAAAGATAACCCATAACCTAAACCCATGAAAAACCTTAATCCCTAATAATAAAACCAAGAATCTGCTCCTTTTACACAACCAAACTTACCCTTAGATCCTTTAGGGACTTATAAGTTTGATCAATCACCAACTCCTCTGTCTACAAACATAGAATTAACTGACCCTCTAATGATTCCCCTTAAAGGCATTTCTTCATAGAAGGAAGTCTATATATGGTGGTGTAAAAATTTCCTTTGATGTTCATAAACTTAGTACCCATCCTAAGATGACCCGTATTTCTACGAAAAGGAAGGATAAGGGTAGTAGGAAGAAGGTGAAGTTACAGTCTGCTAAGGAAAGTAAAAAGAAGATACTATTTGCAAAGGTTAAGAGTAAGGAAAAGGAAGTGCCAAAGAATGAACAGAAAAAGAAGAAAGAAATAGTCAAAGGTAATCATGACATATGGAAACTTTTGAAGGATGACAAATTTTATATTAGTTTCAATATGGACTTTTAGTTCTTTGATAAGAATGGTTTCTGTTATGATGAATATTTAGAATTTCTTGGTTCCAAAAGTTTATGTTGCATCAATGATGAGGTGTATAGAGAAGTGGTTGCAAATTTTTATGAGAATCTAGTTGAATCTAATAGGAATGTATTGAGGATTTTAATATGTGGACAGGATGTATTGATCTTAAGAAAGGATATTATAGGTTGTTTTAGTTTGGTAACTGTTAAGAATGGTCTTGTAGTTAATAGGAAGAAAATGTACTTAAGGCTTAACTATGGTGCTTTAGTTCCCAATTTAGAGAACCCATGGATTATGCACTTTGAGCTGCTTATTCAAATGCTTCACAAAATTATGATTAGTTGTCTTTTGACCAAGAAAGAAGTTTCACCTCTTTGATTGGTGAAGATGCTTATTTAGTCTATATAACACCCCAAAAGGTAACCTAGTAGTTTTGTGTAAAATCTTTATGTCATGTATGCACTCATGATATAAATACTGCCTTACAAGTTAGAGGTTGCAAGACTCTAACATTATAAGTTTCCGATCATACTTAATCTTCTTACATACATCTATTTAAATATATATATATATATATATGCAGTTAAAAATATCCAACAATCTATAGTTCACTAAAACCATAGAGAGTTAGAATCACCTACCAAACAATAAGACTAGATAATTAAACTTTAATGACATCATAAGTTACTAAATATTATAAAGATCTAACTTAACTAATACAATCTACTAAAGTAATTTATCCATCTAATCCAACTTCTTAAAGGAACACTTTACACTCTAATCTTAGCCGATTACTAGCTTTTTGTTGCCTACAAAAAGGAATCGTTAAGGGGTGAGTATACCATGCCTCTATGAGTTCGTCCATTGCCATTATCGTTCAAGCAAATTATCAAGTATTATTAACAAATATGCAATGTAGCTACATATGAACTAAATGCACATGCAATAAATGCAAGCAACGCATCCATGGGGCTCTAAAATCATAGAAAGTATAGATTTGCGTCATCTATACATCGATTATCCCTCATACTTAACCATACAGGACACCTCAACTTACTTGCATGGGGATATTTGTAGGTACCATCCTAATTGATAGAATTCGACTATTATCCTGGTCAAGAATACCATATTAATCAATTAAATGGGTCCTATTTGAGTTATCCACCATTAATGATCAATATAATGCCCTAATAGCTCACTATCAGCAAATCCATATAATGCTCAATGAGTTAAATTGTACAAGTCTCAACTCAAGCTACTTGTTATTAATCAACTAAAGATGACCTATTAACTTTACCTCAACAAAGTGCTGATATAAGCACTATAGTGGATCGACACACTAGTAATGGTATCACACGAATTGGGTAAAGGTCGAAACAACAAGATGGTTTAAAGGATAAATGAAAGTCAAAGTTTTGAGCAGGGGTTCCCATATACCAACGCCTCATACGAGCTCAAGCTACACTTGATATTACGCATAAGTTCAACAAGAGGTTACTCACCACTAATCCATGCTTACAATGAGCTAGATAAAAAAAAAAAGTAAGTAAAAACACATAGCTCAAAAGGGAAAATGTATGAATATTGATGATAACTGCTAATGTGGCTATTATATTTGTGAGGTATTTATATGCTCTAATTAGAGTAAGTCCTAGGTTACTTCAAATTACAAAAAAGATTCTACTTTAGAATTAGAAAACAAATACAATGTAAGGGTAAAACAGTAATAGCGGGAAGTGTAATATTCTAGTAAGGACGATATGGATATTAGAGGGTTAGACACATGTTTAATTCTCATTCGGGTGGTCCTAACAGGTGTTAGGTATTGAGCATAGTTGAGCTAACTAACTCAGCATCATATCGGCAACTCAACAGCACAATAGCTCAGGAACTTAATAGGTACTTTCTTGGATTGTTGGGATTTAGGAGCTTATCTTTGATAAGTCAGCTTGGCATTGGGTTAGTATGGATTTGGACATTTGATTAAAAAAAGGGTTTAGGGGAGCTCGGACCTTTGTACCGATGGGAGTTATCAGCTTATGTGGGAAATTCCTACTTCTAAGAGATGGTGAATAGATCGGAAGAGTTCAAGACACATATCAGGTTAGCTCAAGGAGTTCTTCTTCTTTTAGGGTTAGATCCTTCTAGGCTACTCAGCATACTAAGGTGATAAGTCCTTAGGCTTGGGATCATGTTATCGGCCCTTAATTCCTATCATCCCTTTTAAGCTATTTGAGATTTGAGGCCAAATCTTGGTCGATTTCAGGTAGCTCATCCTTGGGGATGTACGGCTTAAGGTTAGCAATGTTGAAGGAGTCAAATACTCCATATTCTTCTAGTAGTTCAACTCCATAGGCATTATGGTTGATCTTCTTAATCACTCTGAATGGTCTATCTACTCGTGGGGATAACTTCCCTTTTCTTAAGATTAGAGAATCGATCTTTGCTAAGATGAATTTATACTAGATCACTAGGTTAGAATTCTTTAATTCTTTATCCTTAGCCTCTTCTTTCAATCTTGGAAGCAACTTTGGTTAGGTGATCTACGACCTTCTAGTGCATTGCTCAGATGGCTTTTGATTTTTCGATAACCTGTTGATCTTTAAGTTGGTTAGGTAAGGAGATCTAGTTGAGTAGAAGCCTGAGGTTGTACCGATATGTAATCTCAAAGGGTGACTTCTTGGTGATACTGTACGCTATCCTGTTGTAGGCAAACTCAATTATAGATAAGCATAGGTCCCAATCGGCTTATTTCCTTCTAACTTCAACTCGTAGTAAGGTGCTTAAGGTTTAATTGACGATCTCGATTTGACCATCCGTTTATAAATGGAAAGACGTGCTAAATAATAGTTTGGTCCTTACGAGCATCCAAATTGTCTTCCAAAAATGACTCAGGAATTTGGGATCCCGATTTAACATAATAATCCTTAGCACTCCATGCAGCTTCACCACTTCCTATAAAAAGAGAAAAAAAAAAAAAACCGAAGCATCATCAGTTCAATTGCATGGTGCAAAGTGTACCATCTTATTGAATTAATCTACAACCACAATAATTGAGTCCTTTCCTAGAGATGTCCTTAACATAAAGTCCACACTCTGCTTAACCCATGGTTTGGTCAAGATAGGCAATGGTAAGTAAGGTCCTTGTTTAGCTCAGCTCTTAGCCTTTCTATAAGTAACATACCTTTCCAATATAAATTGTACGTCCTTCATCATCTTTTCCTAAAAGAATCTTAAGGTAAGCACTTCATGGGTCCTAGCCTTTCCAAAGTGGCCAAATAATCCTCCTCCATGTACCTTATGCACTAGTAGCTCTCGTATAGAGTAGATTTGGAATGCATAACTTCCCCTTTTTAAATAAGTATTTGTCCTCTTTGTGTAATCATCAATTGCTTATCCTTCCTTATACCTATCATAGATTAGCCTTAAATGCGTATCATCGACATACAAACTCTTGATGATAGAGAACTCAATAAGCTTTGTTTGGAGCTCAGTCAAGAGAGAATGCTGTCTTGATAGGGCATCAGTCACCATATTAGTCTTGCAATTCTTGTACTTTACAACATAAGAAAATCCCTCCATGAATTCAATCTATTTAGCTTGTCTCTTAGATTACTTTGGTCAATTCTTTAGATATGATGGACTGCTGATCTCAAGACTTGTCACTCAAGCTCGTTTCAAGGCCCTACAAGGCCTTATAAGAAGAATATAATCCTCTTAGCTCACCTAAGATGAGCTCTAGTATCTGGAAGGCCTACTACTGAACTCCTTTCGTGCCCAACTTGGATGTTCTCTAATCTGCTTTGCCTCAAGCCCAAATTCCATGCTCACAACCCTTTCCAATATAGCAGACCTTCCCTGTACTAATGTCTTTGATTCCAACCTCCAAGCCCTTCTTTGTTAACTTGTTTTTGCATTTGAATAACTTGGTTCCAATGCCTCATTGCCTCAAGTATGGATGCAATAGCAGTATACCACTTGTGATAGGAATTAAACCACTAGACCTCTTACTCGAGCTTAAGCCCAAGGCCTAAAAAGAATGGCGATGCGAGTTCTCTCTTTTTACCCTACAATTGATAAGTCCAAGCTGCTACAGTTTGCCAACATGATGCCTTGTCCAAGCTAAACCCTCTTATGCCTATTAATAGTTTCTAAATGTTGACCAGGGATGCACTTAGATAACAACTTGATCTACCTAACCAATTGTATAGCCGACTTAAATATGAACTTCTTTAATAATTTGACTCCTCACATGGCTACTCAGCCATGACCATGGTAACCTCTAGCTCGGCAATATTGGTGCTAAGGACTCCAATACACATCCACCCTTATGACTTCTTGGAAAGATCCCTAAGTCTACTGAGGTACCTTAACTTAACAGTTACCAATCTGATCGTACAATTTGTCTTCTTCTACTAAAAAGTCACCCATCCATAGAGAGCCACGTATCTGAGTAATCATATGAAAGAATCCTCAGTACAAGATGGAGGTTTTTCTTCTTTTTTTTTTTCTTTATGCCCTTTTCCATTCTTATACAGTATTTATTTATGAATTTATATTTTTCAGTCATGTCCATTTATAGTTGTTATCCTAATATTTTAGGTATAAATACCCATTATAAAGGTAACTACATCATTATACATCAGATATCGAATATACTTGCCCTTTTGTGAGCTAAATGTGCTTACTTCTCTCTTTTTACTCTCATCCTAACCTTTAAGCAAGGCTAGGTGGAGAGTATTCTCATTGAACCAACTTGTGAGTCATAACAAGTTAAACCGTGAGTTTGCGAAGTTTCCTAGGTATGTCACATCCTCAGAATCGTTTGTGATTTTACTTGTTTACTTTCATTGTTAGTTGTGCATTTTTCTATCTTCCTTTTCAAGCTTTCTACAAGCTTGTACCCACCCTGATACCATTGCCCTTATCAACTCTTGATGTAGTGTATCATCTTGGCTTCAAAGCGGAGGTTCGTTCATGTAAGTTGTGTTTGAGCTTTCTTGTAAGTAATGTTTGTCGTGGTAATGTGTTGTTATTGCATAGAAGTTAGTTATGAGTGTTTGAGTAAGTAGGAGGTGTAATAATTTATTGTAGTCGCATACTTTGTTTTGTCTTGTTTCAAATGTACGAAAATAGAGCAAGTTTCAATTAAGATTATTATTCTTTAAAGTAGTTGTTTTCATAGGTTAGTTAGGCATTCGTGTGGAATAGTATGTATATAGTTTAGCTTGGAGGAATAGTATCTATTGTTTCCTAAATTTTGAGTATGTTATTTAGTTTTATTGGAGAAGAATTATAGATCCTAGTGTCAATACTAATATGGAGATGACAATAGTGCTGTTGTCTACCATGGATGATAACTCTAAGTCATCCGTAGAAGTAAAGATCAACAAATTGATGAAATGGCTAATCTTATAGACGACCTCACTAAGGTTGTACATGCATTGGCCTTTCGACCTACCAAGTCCGTATAGAGTACTCCCTAAGCTACTCAACCTATGGGAGGACAGATCGTAACTCAACAAGCTTGAGGTAGAGGAGTAGGAGGACGAGTACGAAGAAGGATTGACTTAAGTGATATGGGCGATAAAGGAGAGGAAGAGTACAATGAGAATAATGAGTGAGCTCGAGTACCCCGAGCTATCGACCATATGAAGCTCTAGATTCCGAACTTTCATAGTTCTTAGGATACAAACAACTATCTTGATTGTGAGGGAAAGGTTGAATAAGTTTTTTACTATTATTATTATAAGGATCGTGAGAAGGTAAAGGTTGTTGTAAAATTCTTAAGGTATGCTGCATTATGGTGGAAAAACTTCCAAACCATAAGGAGACAAGAAGAACACAGAGAAGTTAGCTCCTGGCTTAAGATGAAGAGAATTCTCAGAAATAGGTTTATGCTAGATACCTACCTACAGAATACTTTTGCTAAGCTTTAAGAGCTATGATAAGGGAGTCAAACTGTTGATGAGTATGTTTGGGAGTTCTAAATGATTATGATCCAATGTGAAGTAGATGAGCCATCATCCTAAACAATATCTAGATTTCTTATTAGATTAAGAAGCGATGTTCGAGATACCTTAGAACTTCAACAATTTACTACATTAGATAAGGCTATAAGAATAACTCAGCGAGTGGAAAGACAGAGGAGAGATAGGTCAAACCGTCCTCTAATGAGTCAACTAGAATAATCTAGCCAACTTACTTAAGGAAGCAACTGAGATTAGTAAAGTACCAAGCCTAGTAGAATTGTAGATGTTAGAGCTGAATAGAAGGGTCGACTAGCTGATAGTGAAGTGCTACCGAGAATACATGAGAAAGGATAAGGATTTAGGAGGAAGACTGGCCAAATCAAGTGCTTTAAATGCTAAGGGTTTAGGCACATGACTACTTAAGGTTTGAAGCGAAGGACCATGATTCTCGAGGGAGATGTCCTGAAAATTAAAGTAAATAGTACAGATGAGGAACCAAAGGGGGAAGTAAAGGAAGAGATTGAGGTTCATATCGAATTAGTTAAAAGATGTATGTACTGAGGACCTAGCCAAACTGATATTGGTTATTTGACGTGCAATGAGTATAGAACTCTATACTAAGGAGGAGCAAAGAGAGAACTTATTTAACATCACTTACAAGGTAAATGATTAGGTTTGTGTGCTCATAGTGGATAGTGAAAACTGCACCATGTGGTGTCTGTCGACTTAGTTAAAAAGCTCGAGTTGCCTACTATCTCACATCCGAAGCCATATAAGTTGCATTAGATAAATGAGAAGAGAGCACTGCATGTCACTTAGCAAGCGTTGTTGCCGTTCTCTATTGGCAACTACTCTGATGAAATCCTTTGTGATATGTTAGCCATGTGTGCCTCACATATATTGCTTAGTAGACTTTGGCTTTTTAATTGGAGGGTTATTCAAGATGATTTTTGGAACACATATGTATTTGAGAAGGATGGTTAAAAAATTACCTTGAACCCCATGAACTTAAGCCAAGTAACTAGACTACAAGTTAAGTTGGCTTGAGGAACCAAGAAGGCTTTGGTTTTGAGTTGAGCTGAGATGCGAAAGGCTATTAAAGTTGACATGCCAACCTTCTTGTTGGTCATGTGAGTATTAGAATTGAAGGAGCAAGTTAGGTTACTACTAGAGATTAAGAAGCTGTTGGACGAATATACAAACTTGTTCCTAAAACAACTACCAGAAGGGTTACCCCCTTTTCAAGGCATCAAGCATTACATTGACTTAATACCCAGCACTATCTTATCGAACAAAGTAGCTTACAAAATGAATCTTGAGGAAGCTACAAAGCTTTAAAAGTAAGTCAACGAACTATTAGAGAAGAAATATGTGAAAGAGAGTCTTAGCCCTTATACTATGCCTACATTACTTGTGTCAAAGAAAGATGGCACTTAGTATACGTGTGTAGATAGTAAAGCTATCAATAAGATTATAATCAAGTATTAATACCTTATCTCGAAGCTAGATGACATGTTGGACAAACTGAGTAGTGCGAGAGTGCTTAATAAGATCGACCTAAAGTCATGATACCACCAGATTCAAATGAGATAAGGGGGCGAATGGAAAACCTCTTTTAAGATTCGACATGGCTTGTACAAGTAGATGGTCACACCTTTCAAATTATTAAATGACCCAAATACATTTATGAGACTAATGAATCATGTTTTGAGATATCTAATCGAAAAATTTGTTGTTGCCTACTTTGACAACATTGTTGTCTATAGTGCTAACCTAGCAATGCATCTTGATCATCTTTGAGCTGTTTTCAATGTCCTCTAAGTAAAGTGACTATTCGAAAACTTGAAGAAATACCTTTTCTATTAGGAAGAAGCAATCTTCCTAAGTTACGTAGTTAATGGAAAAGGATTGAAAGTTGATAAAGAGAAAGTATGAGCCCTTGTTGAGTAGCTAGCCCTAACCTCATGTGTTGAGGTGAGAAGTTTCCATGGATTAGCATCATTCTATCAACGCTTTATCCAAGGATTTAGTAGCATAGTTGTGCCTCTAAATGAGCTAACAAAGAAGAATGTAAAGTTTAAGTAGGGAGAGAAGGAAGAGAAGAGTTTTGCTAAGATAAAGGCAAGGTTGACCTTCGCCCCAGTCTTGGCTCTGCCAGACTCTGATAGAGTGTTTGAGATTGAATGCGATACATCAGGTGTAACATTGAAGCTGTGCTGATGCAAGAAGGCCGACATATTGCTTATCATAGTGAGAAGCTTAGAGGAGTACAATTAAACTATTCTGTGTATGACAAAAAACTTTTGGCCATAGTCCAAGCTCTTTACGTATGGCAACATTACCTTTTGCCAAAAGAATTCGTCATATACACAAATCATAAGTCTTTGAGATTTTTGCAAAGCTAATCTAAGCTTTCCAAATGTTAAGCTCGATGGATTGAATTTCTAAAGGGATTTAATTTTGCCATCAAATATAAGTATGGAAAAAATAATGTAGTTGCCGATGCTCTATCAACAAGACATGTTCTTTTACTGAGTTACAGGCTAGGTTGTTAGGGTTTATAAGCATTAAAGAACAATATCAAAATGATTCTCATTTTAGCCCTATATATAATCATTGTAGAGAAGGAAAAGCAGTAGATGAGTACCATATGGAGGATGCTTATCTATTTCGAGGTGGCAAATTATATGTGCTGACCTATTCAATTAGAGAGCTGCTAGTGAGAGAGGCTCACAATGGAGGACTCTATAGGCACTTTAAAGAATAAAGGACATATGAATTATTGAATGACAAGTTCTTCTGGCCTAAAATGAAGCATGACGCACATTGTGTGATTGAAGGATATACGATTTGCAAGAAAGCAAAAAGCCGACCAAAATAAGGGAAGGCAATGCCTCTACTTGTTCTAACCAAACCATAGGCTAACTTAAGTATGGATTTTATCCTTGGATTACCCCAAACTGTTTAAGGCAAAGACTTTGTGATGGTTGTCATGGATAGGTTTAGCAAAATAGCACATTTTGTGCTCTGCACCAAAACAAACAATCCTTTGGCTATCGCTTCTTTGTTTTTGCAAGAAATAATTCATTTGTAGGGAATGTCGACAAGTAAGGTGCTAGACAAGGACCCAAAATTTCTAAGCCATTTCTAGAAAACTTTTGGGCATTAGATGGAAACTAAACTATGTTCAATATCTCTTGCCAATTTCAAACCAACAGCTAGATAAAGGTGATTAATTATACATTGGGATCACTGCTCTGAACTGTAATGGGAAAGAACTTAGCCAATTGGGACACCTACCTATGGGTGAATTTGCTTACAACATGACAATATATGCCACCATTGGGCATACCCCATTTAAGGTCCTTTTATGGTTTCAACCCTGAACTACCCTACGATCACACCTTGATACCACCCATTGATCAAGAAGATTCAGAAGCAAGGACCAGAGCTTAATCCCTCCAGTAGATCTATCAATGAGTCGCCCAACACATTGATCGAGTTGTTAGAAAACTAAAGGAGAAAGGCAAAGGAAGGAAGACTAAGCAGTTTCAACCTGGTGACCAAGTATGGCTATACTTAAGTAAGGAAAGATTTCCAAACAAAAGAAAGAGCAAGCTATTTGTCAAAGCTAATGGACCCTTCAAGATCCTCCAAAAGATTAATAACAACGCTTACCAATTAGAGCCGCTAGAGAATTTTGGAGTGTCCAATGTGTTCAATGTTGCTGACCTTAGTCTCTACTGATCTAAGGAAGGCTTAGATAAAGATTAGCCAAATATGATCCTAAACGCTAATCAATTCGGCAAGGATGATAGTAATTAGACCACCAAACCTTTAACCCGAGCCCGAGTTGAGGACTAGAACCGATAGCTAGGTGAGTTCTCTCTTTTCACCCTATAGCTGATGAATCTGAGTTGTTGCAGTTTGTTAACCTAATGCCCTATCCGAGTCGAACCCTCTTGTGCCTATCAATAGTCTCCCATTGTTGACCATGGATGCACTTAAACAACAACTTAATCTACTCAACCAGCTATACAACCGACCTAAATATGAACTGCTTTGATAGTCTAACCCTTCATACATTTGCTTAGCTATGACCGTGTTAACCTCCAGTTTGGCAATGTTGGTGCCAAGGACCATCCATCCTTACAAGTTTGCTCGGTACTTCAACTTGATGGTTACCAACTTGATAGTATAGTTTGTCTTCTTTTGCTGAAATGTCACTTGTCTACAGAGAGCCACATGTCCGAGCAATCATATGAAAGAATCCTCGATACAAGACGGAGGTTTTTCTTCATTTTTTGTTTATGCCCTTTTCCATTCTTATACATTATTTCTTTAAGACTTTACCTTTTTTAGTCATGTTCATTTATAGTTGTTGTCCTAATATTTTAGGTATAGATACCCATTATAAAGGTAACTACATCATTATACATTAGATATCAAATATACTTCTCATTTTGTGAGCTAAATGTGCTTACTTCTCTCTTTTTACTCTTATCCTAACCTTTAAGCAAGGTTAGGTAACGAGTACCCTCATTGAACCAGCTCTGAGTCATAATAAGCTAAGCTGTGAGTTTGCAAAGTTTCCTAAGTATGTCACATTCTCGAAATCGTTCGTGGTTTTACTTGTTTACTTTCATTGTTAGTTGTGCATTTTTCCATCTTCCTTTTTAAGCTTTCTGTAAGCTTCAACCTACCTTGATACCGTCACCCTTATCAATTCTCGACATGACATATCAACCTATCATCACTTCTTCTGATATTGTACTATATTTCCTTTTGTCTGATTGTCATATTTACCTTTTTTAACTGTACTAGGTATCTTTATTCTTTTATTACCCTTTTGTTATTTCAATCATTACCTTATTGCCCTAGGGACTTACTATAAATAGTCCCATATCCTTATAATCGAAAAGGAACCTAACTCTTATTATTAATGAATATTTTCTTATTTTCTTAAGAGAAACCCTCTCCGAATACATTCCTTACACTCTTATCTAATCTTACTAGTAATTTAAGGTTAGTAACGAGTAAACCTTAATTCTTTGCTTATGTATAATATCAAGTAGAGGCTAAGTCATGTAGTGTTTCCTAATGTGTCATATTCGGTGAGCAACTTAACAAAGCTACTAGAACTTCCAAACCACCCATCTCATGTTTTCTTTGATAGCTCAAAGGACTCTTCTTTACCCATTACGATAAAACTTTATGATAACTTAGCTTTAAAGCACATCATATATTCTGGTATCAAAGCTTCTAGTTGCGATCGAGAGTTGAGTAGTGGCTTTGTCAGACTTTATTGTGTGTGTTATAAATACTCTGTTTTAATATGTTCTCACTGCAATTAAATAGAGTAGGTTGTTAAAGCATTATGGGAAGTAGTGTTTAGTAGTGTTGCGTAGGATCTCTTGTTGATTTCTGTTGTCATTAAGATTTTGCTATGGAAATGTCGAATCCGAATGTACAAGGGGAGATAGGTGATGTTGAGAGTGATGCACTTAGGCATGGTCGTATCAAGCAACAAACTCCTAGAAATACCAATGAATAGATTTAAAACCTAATTGCCATTGTCACTAACTTAGTCATAACTATGCAAAGGTTCGTAGACTTGTGACCCTAAGCTAGAAATGCTAAGTATGGACGATGCATATGAGATAGAATAAGAGGGTAGGGTGTAGAAATTCAAGCTCTTAATGCTATGAATACATCATAAGCACGACCTAACTAAGTTGAAGGACTTATTCAATGCAGGCATGAGTTAGAGGAAGTTAAAGAAGAAGAAGAGGATGAGAAAGGCGAACTTTCGATTATCAAATAGGTAAAGCTACCGATCTCTATTAAGGATAAATACAAGGATGAGGTGTTGTGTGATGTCTTACCCATGTGTGTCTCACACGTACTTCTTGGCTGACTTTGGTTATTTGACTTAAGAGTACTCCACAATGGACATCGGAACACCTACATGTTCTGGAAGGACGATAAAAAAGTAGTACTAACCCTCATGAGCCTTAAAGAAGTTTAAGAATTTTAAGTTCAAATCTCCAAGTCCTTATAAAAGAAGCTTTTGGTGATTTCCCGAGCTTAATTCTCTAAGAAAGTTAAGATTGAAGAGTGTGTCTTCCTCTTGGTGAGAAGACTATTCGAGCTAAAGGAGGATGGAACTCTATTAGCTGACATGTAAGCTTTACTCTAAGAATATGCAAACATATTTCATGACAAGTTACCTAAGGGGTTACCCTCTATTAGTAAACTTATGTAAGGGCTAGTTTCGAACCGTAAACCCACTCGAAATCGACTTAGGCCTACCTTGAGCGGGTCTAAACTGGTTTTTAAACTGTTAGGCTTTAAAGGCTTAAGTAGTTTAATCATGGCAATTAGCCAGCTTGACAGGCTACTGAATCGGCAAGCCAAACGCCCTTGAACTGGCACTTTGGCTCGATAGTTTAAGGTTAGGCTGACTTCAAAATTAAAATATATATATATAAATAATATATGATATACTATATATACTATATACATAATGCAAATAAGTATATAGTATACGTAATATATAATAATTAATATACTATATATATTAAAAAATATATATACTATGTATAAAATTATATATATATATATATATATAATATAACATCATATGTTTATATTCATTGAGTCTAAATGAATTATTTCGAAATCGAAAAAAAAATTGAACTGAAAATAAATTTTTTTATTCATGAGTAATGATATAAAGTTTTAGATTTAGTTGGGAAAAGAAGATAAATAATTCATAAATTATTTATAATAATTAAGGGAAATTTAGAAAAATTAAAAAAAAAATACTATTTAAGAGAATTGGCCCAAGCCTACCCCCATAACAGCCCAACTTAGTTCACTCTCTTGTCAGCCTATGACCTAGTGGTTAAAGATTAGTTTTAGGCCGACTCGACCCAGTAAACACATCTACCTATCAAAGGTATTGAGTATTGTATCAATCTCTAGCCCAGAGTGGCTTTGTTGAACTAACTTGCTTATAGGCTCAATCTCGAGTAAGTAATCAAGCTTAAGAAGTAAGTTGATGAGCTGCTTAACCAATTATATGTCAGAGAGGGTATGGGCTCTTATATTGTGCTTGCTATTCTAAACTGCGAGTTTATGAGTCTGCAAGAGAGTAAATTGGTCTGGCCTTTAAGAAACTAGGCTTGAGTTTGTTCACTTGAATCAGTAATTCAAGGGTTAGTTTAATGCCCCTAAACCTTTTTATTTTTTTACTTTTTCAAAATTTCCATAATTATTATAAATAATTTGGGGAATATTCATATTTTTTTTTTCGGACTAAATCTAAAACTTTATGTTGTTGCTTATGAATAAAAAATTTTATTTTCAATTCAATTTTTTTCGATCTCGAAATAATTCATTTGAACTGTATAAGTATTAATACATGATTTTATATTATATATAGTATATATGTGTATTATATTATTTTATATTAATTATTATATATACTAATACTTATTTATACAATATATATATATATATTTTGGGTTAGCTTAGCCTTAAATTGTTAAGCTAAACTATTGGTTCAAGAGCGGTTCAGTAGCCCGCTAACCTAGCGGGTTACGATTATGGCCTAACAGTTCAATGGCCAATTCAGCGACTTAACGAATCAATTTATGGTTTGAAATCAATTCTTACATAAATCTACAATAAGATATCTTTTTGTTTAACATTTGATAAGTGTAATACTAAATATGGGTTTTTATGATTGAAAATATTTTTAAAAGTTAAAAAAATTAATTATTAATATTATAAATTTACAATAAAGTTCAATTCTATAATTTAACAACTTGATATAAGATTATTTTTAATTTTAAATATATATTTATTATGTACTATAATATAAGTTTTTTACTACCAAATATATAGTATAAAATTTTAGCATAATACCGTGAGACTCTTGTTCGATAATTTTAACCAATATGCAAACCAAATAATGAAGTGAAGAATTTTTCTAAGTGCTGTATCACAAAAAATATCACAATTAAACCTCCTTTTTGTTCGGTAGCATTATTTTCACAGGGTACATTCATGCAACTTTAAACATGCAAAATATAATATCAAGAAATTGAAAAAGTATGGCACAAGGAGAATAAGACTCGCGCGGGCATAAAGAGCACAACAAAATATAACCCTCTTGGACTTCATTCGATTTATGCTTTTCAGAAGATAATAGTGTCATGTTAAGGGATTTCTAGAAAATTGTTGCTTCATACAAGATTTTCATAGCACCTGTAAAATTATGCAAAATTGTTGTCTTTTACCAATGTCATGACAACTTTGCAAACCAAACATGATCCTCACTAACTGAAAAAATACATTATACTTTGAAAAGTCCGCTATACATACCTAATACTACCATAATACATAGAAGATGTTAAAATCCATTGAATTATACATAAGAATACAAGCAAAACTTTGATAGTCGAACAAATGGAAAGTATAAACATTATCTATGGATCAACTCCCATTTCTTCTATATATGACTGAAACAACCAATTGTGTTGTGACTAGGGATGATCATCTCTCTAGTGATGGTGATTGTGTCAACAACCATCTTCATACAAGCAACCATAACCTCCGGCATGGTCCTCAGCCAACTGCAGCTACCATCTCAAAATTTAACTCCAACAACTACTTTCATTGATCAGCTCACCTTGACCATATGCAACGTCATTTCCTGGGTTGGTAATAAATACAGTTCTAGCATCTGGGCAGCCTTACCAACTGCAAGAATAACTTTGAAGAGAGAATCCAGTCGTAGGTAAACATTTCCATGACCTTTTAAGTGTACTTTCTCATTCTTGATTGGGAAGATTATTTCCTCTAAGTTGTTTCCATGAAAACCTTCCTCAACAAAGACGTATTCTACCAAAATAAAACAGAACTAAGTAAACAATAAAACAGCCACCCATAAATGGAAAGACAAAGCTACACTGTCCTAAGATGGTGAAGGCACCTAGAGAAGTTAGAAAAAGAATACAGGCCAACAGTTTCAGAAGTTAAATTAACTAGCATAATGAATTCAAGATCCACATGGAAAGGGAGAGCAGGAGTATAACGATTAGATATTACAAAAGAAAAGAAAAAACCTAGATCAAAAAGGCTATTTGGAATTAATGGAGAATCACATAAATGGACTGACAAGCATACATAAAAGCAAAAATATGCAGGACAAGCAAGCTGTGAAAATCTAAAATCTTCTTCAGTTTTTGTCCATGCAACAACCCGAATAATAAGAATTTACCAAGAGTAGACTGAAAAGCAGATTTGCTATGCTTACCAGAAAGAAAAAAGCAGTGTCTGTTTGTAGCTATTACATCCAACATCGATTCAGACACTCAACAGACAACATATCTGCTGATAACAAGGACTAAGTTAAATAAAAATAATAAAAAAGCAAAGCTCGCATCCTAACTAGTACATTAGAATTATTCAACCTCACAAGAAACATCCAGACAACAATCTACAAAAAGCAAAGTGTGAGTTCAGCTAGTGCCTTCGTGAATATGTTAATTTTAAGTAACCTAAAAAATATTGAGGTAAACTTCACTTCCCATATCCGTGTTATCACCCTTTGTCACTCTACATGGCTGTGTTTTTAGTTTTGACACTTTGCATACTGGTATTTTCTCACGCTTGTCTTCAAGAGAGGTGTTAGCATGCGATTGGTCCAAAATATTTACTTTCATAGAACGATAGTATTGAATATATTATTTAAATAAGATAATAAAAATAATTAAAAAATTGCAAGATCTGAACTTCTTTTACCCATATTTGTATCACATAATCATATCTGCTGGCCAATGGTTTCTCAAGAACCATTTTTTCAGGTAAATATTTCTAAATAACTTGATTCACTACAAGAATGACAAGGTGATGGGCTGCATAATTGTAACCAAGAAAACATTACAGAGATTGAATTTGATTCTGCACAAGAAAACTCTTCACACCATGATGAACTTTGTTGCACCATCCAAGCACAAAGGCACGATCTTTTTTAGATATCTTTGCCCAATCACCCTGAGAATAGGGATGGCACAATGGAGGAACTTGCAAAAGATTTTTTTTTTTCTTTTTTTGGGTAAGCCAATAAAATTTCATTTATAGAAGAAATGTACAGCTGCAAAAGCAGGTGAGGAAACCTACAGTAGGGCAGACCAAAAACAAGATTAGAAACAACCACTCAATGTTACAAAAGGACCAGTAACATCCTAGTTTAGAACAAAAACATAGCGTAAGATAGATCTAGCCATGCCATCCCAACTCGGGAGTTTCTTCCCCAAACGGATGCTATTACTCATTTTCCAAATGCAATAAACCCTGCTGCAAGAGCAATTTTCCAAGCGGAGGTATGATGCCAGACAGTTGAGAATGCCCATGGTCACAACCTGCCATGTAGAAAAGGAGAGAGGGCAGTCTAGATGACAGATCACTTTAGACCAAACTTGCTTCAAGAAAACACAATTGAAAAACAGGTGGTCATGGTCTTCCGATTAAGCGTTGCATAAGTAGCAAGTGGACTGTGAAGTAGTTCCCCATAGGCAGAGTTTATCAACAGTGTAGGGCTTCCTATTCCAAGCAAGCTAGAGAATAAAGGAATGCCTAGGTAGTGCCTTCTTATGCCAGACTGTATTGGCCCAAGGGACATTGCTAACTCTCTCTCTAGGATATTCATAGGAGCTCTTGATGGAGAAATCATGCCTATTTGAGGGAATCGAACAAGGTGAATCCACCCTCGAAGGGATTGAGATGATGTGGTTTAGGATATTCAAGTTGGCCCAGAAATCATCAGAGGAAAGGATCAGGCTTGGTTGTCCATGTTTGAGCACAGTCTGGCATTCAAAGGAAGGCCTGATTAGGCAATCTGGCAGACGTTTATACACTTCTCAAGAGGGCCCATGGGGAGCCAAAACTTAGACAAAAGCAAGATAGATAAACCATTCCCAATGCACTGCTGCAACCATGGTCTCGCTATTTCACGGATTTTCAAAAGTTTCCTCCATGTCCAAGAGCAACATGAAGGACAGCAAACATTCCAAAAGCTATTGCTCTTTAAAAAATTCGAATGTACCTAATTAACCCAAAGGCCTTGGCTTACTACATTAAAGATATTCCAAATGTGCTTTGAGTTGGGCCGCTTTATTCCACACCTCCACATTGGAGATCCCTAAACCGCCTTCATTTTTGGGTCTCCACACAACCTCCCACCTAACTTTTGCCTTGGAGACCACAGCTGGGTTTCCACTCCATAAAAAATTTCGCATGAGTTGCTCAACTCTTTTGATAACCTTCTTAGGGAGGATGAAAATTAAGACCCAGTATACTTGCATAGAAAAGATGACTGATTTAATTAATTGAAGCCTGTCCGCATAGGAAAGGTATTTAGTAGTCCATAACTCAAGCCGCTTTGTGATCTTCTCAATGAGAGCATCACAATCTTCCTTCTTCAATTTTGAAGATAAGAGGTAAGGAGTTTTCCTTCTTGGAAGTGTAAGTGTTGGATCACATCTTTAGTCAATTGCTCGACATTGCATACAAAAACTGAGTTCTTCAGCAAATCGGCAGCAAGGCCAGAAAGCCTCTCAAAAGCGTTCAAAGCTTGTTTCACAAGGTTGACTGATGGGGAATTACCTTTGCAAAAGATGAAGCGGTCATTTGCAAAACTTAAGTGTGTAATCCTCTCATCTTTACACCTCCAACCAAAGGAAAAATGTGGTAAGTTGGCCATGTTTCTCAAAATACCCAACAGGACTTCCATAGCTAGAACAAACAAGTAAGGAGAAATGGTATCCCCTTACCTTGGCCTCCTAGAACTCAAGAAAAAACCAGCTAGTTCACTGTTAATGTTGATGGAATACCTTGGTGTGGAAAAGCATTGGTTGAGGAGCTTCCGAAAGTGGGCTGGAAAGCCCACATGTAGTAAAACAGCCTCTAGAAAAGCCCAGTCAAGGGTATCATATGCTTTAGTAATGTCAACTTTTAAAGAGCACCTAGGAGGGCCCCAATTAAGATGATATCCATGAACTAACTCTTAGGCTATAAATATATTGTCAGTGATGTGTCGCTCAAGATGAAAGCGAATTGCTCTGGTCCCACCAAATTGTGAAGAACCACATTAAGCCTAGCTGCCAACAGCTTGGAAATGGCTTTGTAAAGGACATTGCAGCAAGATATAGGCCTAAAATCTGATAATCTAGTCAGATTGGGTACTTTGGGGACAAGAGTGATGATGGCGTTGTTGATCTCTTTAAGGATGAACCTGGAGGACAGGAATTCCCTGAGTGCAGATGTCAAATCTGCACCATGGATATGCCAAGTAGCCTTAAAGAATTTGGCTGAAATGCCATCTAGACCCTCCCCTCTCTTCTTCCCACCACTTTCTTTTTTTTTTTGGGTAATTTTGAATTATCTATTATTTTGTATTACATTATTTAATTAAGTCATTTTATCAACAAGTGTATGACACTTTAAAAAGAAAATCATAAATATGCAAAGTGACAACAATTAAAGCACATGAACGTAAAGTGAAATCTATCCAAAATATTACTACTGAAAGCATACTAGTGAAAGATCATTATTGACATCATCCAATTAAATGAATATAAAGTCATCACCAACCACCGATGTCAAATTACAAAGGACTATAACCCTAAGAAAGCTCCCTTTAGGAGAAGATTTGACAACTTGTCTAAATTGCTAGGACACTCAATCATGAGTAAAACCTGCAATAGCCATCTTATGGCAATATCCTAATGCTTATTCTTCTGTCTATAGCATGTTTGACTCAACATAAACTGGATACATAAATTAAAACAATAGGGCTGACCTGGTGCTGCATGATGTGCTCCACAGCTAATGAGCGGCAAAAGGAGGATGCATATGTATGTGACCTTACTATTTCATTTTCTAAAGAGGTGCTTTTGTGCTTCGAATTGGTAACCTACGGGTCACCAAAAGGAGCAACTTAAATTTTGGGCCAAGACTTGCATCATAAAAATATTATATTAAAAAAACAGAAGAAGAAGAAGAAGAAGAAGAAGAAAAGCCAACGTCAACGTCTTTACCCTTTCACTGTTTCCTAACATCAGTTTCCATAGTAAGCCATTCCCGGCTACCTTGAAGAAGCACTTCAACAAATAAGTGTCAAGACTGAAGATAAAATAGACAAACTGGAATTTCCAGTTTCCTCCTCTGGTCCTTTATGCTAATCTTTTCTTATTAAGAAAGACTAAACAAGATGATCTTTTAAATCATCTAGCTTGAAATGATCAGCTGACAAAATAGGCAAACAGCATTTATTACCTCCACATAAGCAGCAAAAGTGTAGATGGAGAATGAAAGAGATAATATCCATCAGCATCAGGTCATTTCCAAAGAGAATGAAACCAAACTTTGAATTCAGATGGGTTGTAGCCGGCCCTCCCTCACAAACTTCCTGACCAAAATACACCAAGTCAGACCATTCGGTGTAAATCCACTCTCTAAGCCTCTCTGTAGCAGTAAACACGCATCATCAAAGGTGCCCACCTTGCAGTGCCAACCAATCAATGTGTTATATGTAACAGTGTCTGGATGTATCCCTTCAAGATTAAGTTTGTCAAAAAGATTCAAGGCCTCCTTCATGCGGCCATTCTTGCAGAGACCATTGATGAGGCTGTTGTAAGTCACAATGTCAGGCGTCAAACCCCGATGGATCATATCCCTTAATAGCTCAAAAGCATCCTGTACTCTGCCAGATGTACATAATCCATCTATCAATATATTGCAAGTGATAAAACTGGGAGTTCGTCCTTTCCTAGTCATTTCTTCAAATAATCCCAGTGCCCTCTCAACTTGATTAGTCCTACATAGGGCCTTAATTAGACCATTGTAAGTGATATGATCAAGAGACAATCCCCTTAATAACATTTCATTTACAAGTTTAAGTGCTTCTTGAATGTCACCTATCCTTAAGAAGGCATTGATCAGAATATTATATGTCACAGTACTTGGAGTAACTCCTTCCAACAACATGTCATGGTGCAGTCCCAATGCCTCTTCCATATTACCATTCTTGCACAGTGCATATATGATTGTGTTGAAAGTGAATATATTACGCTTGCATCCCTTGCTTACCATTTCTCTGGACATTTCAAGGGCTTCATAAATTTTGTTCTCCTTACATAGGGAAACTATGATAGAGTTATATCCAAATGTATTTATATGGATTCCCTTCTCTTTCATATTATTGATAACATATTCTGCTTCTTTCAAGTGACCCTCCTTGCATAATCCATCAATCAAAATCGTATATGTGATCACATTGGGCTCACAACCTCTCATCTTCATCTCATTAAACAAGCCAAATGCTGAGGATAAATGGCCTTCCTTGCATAGTCCACGAATCAGTATATTGTAAGTATACACATCAAAACTGTAGTGTCTTGAAATGCTATCATACAGAACCTTAGCTTCATTAAGCCGTCCGGACATCACATATCCATTTAACATAGTATTGAAAAGAACAAGATTGGGATTATGGATCTTGTCCCATATAGTCCTTGCCTGATCAACCTTGCCCTCTCTGCATAAGTGGTGAATTAAAACACCATATGTAATGTCATCTGGGGAATATCCACGAGAAAGCATTCGGCCGAATAGTTTTGCAGCCTCATGGATTCGATTGACCTTGCATAGACCAATTATAACATCATTAAACGTTTGAACATCAGGAGGACAGCCCATTAGAAACATTTCCTCCAAGAGCTTTAGCCCTTCATCCACTCTACTATTCTTACAAAACGCGTGAATGAGAGTCTGGTACACAATTGAATTTGGCACACAGCCATGTTTTGTCATATCTCTCAAAAGTGAAAATGCCGAGTCCACTTTATTAACCATACAAAGAGCCTTCATCACAATTCCAAACGTGTAAACAGTAGGTGAAATTCCTTTACCCAGCATTTCATAAAAGACATTAGCTGCAGCATCCGGACAATTCTCATCAACCAATATCTCCAACACAACATTATACGACTTGAAACTCGGTTCACATCCATAAACACTTCTCATATCAAAAAGCAACCTCGTTGCCTGACCTGGCAAACTCGCTTTCCCATAATGTTTCATGATCATCAGAAAAATGGACTCCATAAGAGCAATCCCCTCCTCCTTCATCCTCAACAACGACCTATCTATAACCTTAAATTCTTTTGAAGCACCAAGCTTATCAATCAACACATAGTATACATCAAATGTATTACAATAACCCTTCTGAGCACTAGCAGATTCAAATAATTCCATCGCCATTGGCACATCGATAGGGAGAGAAAGTAATTTGCAAAGCTGGTAAGGGGAAATAATATGCAATGATTTACGAAGCTCTTCAAGGTCGAAGGGTTTGAGTAAACTCTCCCATTCATTCTCAGAGCCGTACTCATTGGACCCAAGTCGAGAATTACTGAATAAAGTGCTAAAAGAAGATAACTTCACAGACCCAAACGGAAATATTGAAGATTTAAGGTTTTTACTAAAAAGGCATATCCATTTTGACGCTGATTTCCTTATCATTACTCTATAGAGGAGTCCTATACAGTCTAGAAGACTCCAGGGTATATAGAATAAAGAGTGAGCCAGGGTTTTGTATGATAGGAATGCAAAAGATGACTTTAAAGAAAAAATAAACAAGGATACAGTGAAGATGAAGCTACTGAGTGGATATTATTATTCTTTATTGTACACCAACCTTCCTGAAGAGCGATCGATGAGAATTGGTACCCGCAATGTGCTTGTTGAAAAACCTCCATAAAAAGAGAAAGAAAAAAAAAAAAGGACTCTGCTTTGCTTCCGTAAAGGAGGCGGGATTTTGTAGGCTGCTGGTTGTCAGATCGGTTGTTTTCGGTTTATAGCACAACCGAATTGAAATTATTTCAGGCTTCCAGAAAACCGAAACACTTATTAAGCAGTAAAATATATGTAATATATATATATTATTTTGACAGTTGAATTTATATTTGCCAATTTGGGTTTTGAAAAGTGTATGGCTTGCAAAAGGAAAAAGAAGTTATAGGTACGGAGATTAATTCAGTCTTTGTCATTCCAATACTTAAATAATTATAAAAAAGATATGGAATTTAAAAACAATAAGGATTTAACGAGCGAAGAAAAGAGTTATCGTAGATTGCAAAGCTTTATTTATAAGTCATGACTTGTAATTGCCATGTTACCTGTAGTTCACATATTTATCACGTAAAGAATTGGATTCTTGACCACTTCCTCATTTCTAAGGACATAAGGATAGTAGGTGGTTATTATTGTAGTAATCATCGAACCATTTGTACCTCCTTTCTTAATTTGAATATCTACAAACCTCAATCATGACATTAGACTTAGCTTGGATAGCAAGGCTCAAGATAACTCTTCTTAAGCTATTTTAGATAATTTTGAGCTCCTTCAACCTAAGCTATGTGTTATCAAAATATATGGATATAACTCTATACAAATAAGGTCTGACTTTTAAATTTAGGTAAGGAAGGATTTCAAAAAAGTCAGAAGTGGGCCTAAAAGGCTATATTGGTCCTTTATGGGCCTATAGCTAAAGATTCCTATTAACAATTGTTCCTTGACTCTCTCTGGTGTAGAGTAGTAAAGAGAGTAAGATAACAAAGTTTATCAGTAGATTCTTAGCCTTTAATACAAGAGTATAAAATAATGAGGTAGTTTCGATGTGTTTTGATACTATATGAACTGATTGGTATACATATGTTTGCACTAATTATGAAATTTAATTGTCCAACTTAAATAATGTATAGTTTGAGCTATTTACTATATGACTTGCTTTTATTCGATCTCTTTGTCTCATGATGCTCTACTTCAATGAATTCGATTTAATTACTTGTTTCACTTTTATCTAATGAGCATATCCAATAAGTTTGTAGCAAATGTTGCTTTGTATCACATCTTGACTATTGTGATTCACACCTAAATGGTAGACATGATGTGTAAGTTGTCATAAGTAGAATTAATCTCGGTTGTCAATATTTTATATGGCACCGTTCAAAGGTTGTGATCTATTTGCATTTATTTTACAAATCCTGATATCCTTGCTTTTATTTAAACTTCCATTTCCCATTTCTTCACACTTTTTGCAATTTTTCGTCATCCTTGCTTACTTTCTCCTCTTAGTTTTCAATTTCTCTTCAAATATCCTTTAAACCTTATTTCACACTTGTTCAATCATTTAGCTTTTCAGGAAATAATATCTCGTAATGCATTGAAGTCTTCTCCTGAAGTTGTGTCTGCAAGTCCTCTATAGCAAGTTTCTAGCATGGCTGAAAAAGAAGACTCATAGGAGTTTTTATTGGAGCTTAATAAAGGTGATAGGGAATCTATTTGTTGTTTGAAGAGGATTGACAAAATACCCTTAGCATAATATCCAGACAAGGGGAAGGATCAATTCTAAAAGGAGTATTTATACTCTAAGGTTCAATATGACTTGTCTCCTAATGGCATTTTTAGTACTATATTCGATGAGGAATTTAATTAACTACATAACTATCTCAGGTATATTCCTCATAGTTGGAACATTAAGAGGCCTGAAGTGCATAAGCATGTCACTTTATTAGGTAAGAAGCAATTTACCTTATTCGAGAAATATTTTAAGGCTAGTCTTCCTATTCCCTTTTCCTTCTTTGAATTGTCATTCTTTCATTATCATAGGACATGCCCTAGCATGTTGACCTCAAATCCCTTTAGATTGATGGTTGATTTAAAGTAATTTGTGAAAAATTAGAAGTTAGGGTGATCATCACCCCCTTCCCTCCTACTCTTCCCCTCATCACCCCCTACCATACCCCTTCCCCCCCTTCCCTCCTGCTTAAAAAAAAAAAAAACATTGTTTTAAGCATTTTTTGTGATAAAACATGGTGAAGGGTGGTATTATCTATATGTCAAACCTGAAAGAAGGATTTTGCTTAAGCTGGAGTCATCCATTTACAACTAGAAATGGAAATGGTTAGTTGTTAAGTCGGCTAAAGAGCATGATTTCCCTATATAAAGGACTAAATCTATTAGAACAATTGACCTTAAGGTCTTACTGGGCAATGATAAGTTAGTGACAGATAAAATTTAGGAGAGGTATAATAATAAATGGTTCGTTTAGGATGCTAAGGTTATCGTCAATCACTTCTATAGATGAGTAAATATTTTTTCTAATAAAGAGAAAGGAGCCGAGGAGAATGAGAGTAAGGTAAAGGAAAAAGCCGACCCTTACCTTGAAGGGTAGAATGATGGGTGTAAAGGTGATATAGAGGTTAACAATGACATAATGGTTGATGAGCATGAAGGTTGGCTCTTGGATTGTACCATGCTAAAATTGACTTATTGTAAAGAGACATCGTCTACAATTTAAGAAGATGAATGCTCTTCCTTACCTATGCTCAACATGGATTTTGTCAAAGTTTAGAATCTTCATTTCTAAATTTGACCCATTTTCTATTTTGCAGATATGCTGCTAAAAAATCTAAAGTTCACAGATCTTGATAACTCTAATTTTAAACATATTTCATAGGGTGATTTTATAGTATTTCCCTTATATTTTTTGTTTTCTTTAAAGAAATTGATACTTAATTGAGTAAAATGTTGATTTCAGGGTTCAAACGCGTTCTAGGCTCGAAAACGAAGAAAAGGAATCAAGTTTCACTTAATTCCAAGTTCAAACGAAGAAGTTATGAATTTTTTAAGTTGTGCAGAAAATTTGCCTAAGTGCAGAAAGTTATACGACCTGGGGACACGATCGTATCCCAGGCCATGTCGGGTGACGAAAGCAAAATCTTTTTGATACACTATAAAAAAACATATTAGGGTTTCAAAAGAAAAAGGAGAGACATTACAAAAACAAAAAGACACAAGAGACAAGAAGAGACTTAAGAACAACATCAAGAAAGAGGCGGAACAACATCAACAAAGACAAGAACGACATCGATTTCAAGATTAGAGAGATTATTCATCAAATCAAGAGGGGTTTTTATGCTTTATTTTACGTTTTTGATGAAACTCGTTTTTAGATTCGTTATGATAACTTAGAATTAGAGTATTTAGGATTATGGAACCTAGGGTTTCATGTAACCCTTGGATTGAATTATAATTTCAATAAAGTTTCTACCTTTTCTTGATTCAATTATGTCGTTAATTATGGATTGATAATTCTAGAGTGTCAATATATGATATTATGCATGTTAATTGAGAAATTGCATGTCTAATTAGATCTAGGCATAATTGAAGAGAATTACATGTATACTTAGAGATAAGATACATGTTTCTTCCGGAAAGTTGATTGTTTGCATGGGAATTCATTACACGCTAATGCAATTCTAAATTATATTACTAAGTGAAGAGATTCTGGTAAATAATTTAGGATTAAGGTTAATATACTTGAGAAAGGTATTAACTTTAATTGTGAATCCCTCCGGTCAAGAATAATAGAAACCGAATTGAATATATTTTAAGCGATCACATGATTAACTCTAGGGGAAATGATTCCTAAATACATTATTACTTTCTTGAAGCCGTTCTTGATTTTATCGCTTTTTCAATTGCTTAATTAAGTCTTATAATTAAGTTAGTTTGTTAATTTTAGTATTTTTTAATTAATTCAAACTTTCATAATTTTCCGGTTAAATAATAAAGTTAAGGTTAATATTAGTACTCGAAGTCTCTGAGGGATCGACTCGGACTCACATCCGCTATTTTAAAACTGATAGGTGCATTTGCCTCATATCAGATCTCTTTGCCCGCTCGAAGTCTAATCAGGCCAATAAAAAGAACATAAGTGGAAATGTTGGTTGTAGGAAGCCTACCCTTACCAAAAGAGATGCTGAGGAAGCTCAAGCCAAGATTGCTAAGGTGGTAGTTCATCTTAAAAGAGCTGAGGTTGCCGAGTCAAGCTGCTATGGAAGCGACCTAATGTGGAGTTGCTCATTAGGGGCAGGGCTAAGGGTAAAGGAATGGAGAAGCCGACCAAGAAGGTTGATAGAGGTTAGGTAATTGGTAATGTTAGCACTAGGTTATCTATTCCCCATAAAGGCATTGAAATTTGACCTAGTACCCCCCTCCAATTGCTAATTTCTAAGAAGGAAGCTCCTTAGTAGGATGCATATGAGTACATTCGAAATTAGCGAGTCAAGTTTGATGACTTTGCCATCAGGAATGGTTGAGTTGTTGCTTAATTTCTAGAGGACATTAAACTCCCTTTAGATGTTGATGACATTGATAGGAATGTCAATTTCTCATCTAGTTTGATTGAGCTAGCTGTTGCTAAATTATATGATGTAAGCTTTGTTGATGAGGATTTTACTCCTAAGACCATTAAGCCTTTAGGTAACCTAAAGTATCTACATTCTGACCTTACTATTCTAAGCCTCATCTTGGTTTCCTTATCCATCCTTGTGCAAGTAAAGTCCCCATGACTAGGATGAAAAGAGAGCATGAATTAGCATAGGTCATGTGAAGATAGGTCGGGAGACTTTAGGTAAGTCAGTAAAGTAGTGGAGGAGTTAAGGATAGCTTTACTCCACTAATCTAACCTATGACCACTTAATTGCTTGATATTTAAGTTATGATGCAGGTGCAAGTAGTTAGAAAGCTACTATAGAAATAACTACCCACTATTCCCCACATTCCTAGGAACAAGGGAGTGATCAGATGTATAATTCTTCCATGTGACAAATGTGTTAATTACAATTATCGGGACAGTTACTAGCCACTACTTATAAATATAGCTCAACCACTAACAATAAGCTTCCTTTAAACCTTTCTAAATTCTTCTTACTTTCTCTTTGCTTATACTTCTTTTTACATATATACCTAAACATTAGAGTGGTTACATTAAACTCACCTTAGCACCTTCATAACTTAATTTGACTTTCCTTTTTGCAGAAAATCCATTAAACAAATTTCAGATTCAAAAAATTGACTATAAATAGTTTAGCTCCAATTTTTTTAACCTACCATGGTAACCAAAAATAAAAACATAGATGATAATTTTCCATAGGGGTAAGGCCCTTCTCGTAGCTTAGAATAAGTAAATGATGCAACCATATGAAACAATGTTGATAAGGTTGAGTAAGCCTTCACCATAGCAATAACCTACTAAACTAAGTTTGTACGCATTTCCCAATTATTCCTTATGTGTATAATTTGCAAAGGAACTGAAGGAGGTTATAGTGTATAATTTGGAGTTAAGGAAGAAACTTGACTAGTGTAACATCTTCATCGATGCCACCCTTAGAGGATACTAGTGATGATGTTACCCCTTTGTTAGTGGAAGAATATTGTCATTATATACATAGAGAGGCTCTAATGGTAGATAATGGTGATTAGTAAGCACCAATTGGTGCTCTCACTAAAAAAATACCACTAATTGCTTATAGAATTAGGTTGAGAGATTTTCAGTAGACACCATTACAAGCTCTTGCTTGTGGTCGTATCCCTACTCCACAAGAAGGAATAATTAAGAATGTGACTATTAGTCTACCATACAAGGTTATTGCAAACATGAGTCTGTACGATCTAGAATAATACATTAAGAGATTGATCACAAAGGAGAGTTTAAAGAAGGAAGCTGAATTGAAGGGAAAGATAAGAAGGAAGTTGAACCAAAGGGAAAGAAACTAAGTCCATATTTATGTAAAATTGTAGAGGAACTTCTCCTACTAGGTTTTAGATTACCCTAATTTGACACTTACGATGGAAAGAAAGACCCTAATGACCATCTTAACACTTTTGCGAACTTTGAAAGAGTTGTATGAGCTCTCAGATGTAATAGCTTGTAAAGTATTCCATTCCAATTTGAGAAAGTCAGCAAGCAATTGGTTTAACTCATTAAAGGTAGCTTTAATATCTTCTTTCGATTAGTTTGCCAATGAGTTTCAACAATATTATTTAGCTAGCAAGTCCCTACAAAGGATTCCTCACTTTTAACTTCTATTCGATAGAAGCCAAGAGAAAGTATCAAAGACTATGTTGACCATTTCAATTAATTGATGATAGAAATCAGAAACTATAATAAGAGTGTTGCACACCACATGATATGTCAAAGAATTAGAGAGAATATAGAGTTTTTAAGTCTTTAGCTAAACATCCCTAAACCTCTTTGAATGAGTTTATAGCAAGGTTAAAGAAGTTCATTCAATAGGAAGATCAAATGTAAGGTCGTAGGGAACTAGAAAAAAATAAGTTTGACAAGAATCTGGAGGAAGAGGGGATTTCTATAAAGGATCCATTGGGTTAGAGATTTGGTAGATGGGACCGACTTGAAAGCAACGGTAGAGATTGAAAAATACTAATTTTGACCTATGTAACTCATATGCCTTTAGACCGACCTATGTTAGACATCTTAATGAAAGTATAGAACCATGGTTTCCTTGCATGGTCGAGGAGAATGGGTGTAATCTTGCTAAGAAGAATTCAAATAAGTGTTGTGATTTTCATGGAGATAGAGGCCAGAAGGATGCATTGGAAGATGATACCCCAAGAGGATTTCTAAGAAAGTTTATTACCTGACATTAAGATATGATAGAGAGGCCATTACAGTAGAGGTGATTTAATGATCAACAACCTTAGACTAAAGAAAGGAAGGAAGATAATGCCATTTAGGTAGTGTAGAATGATAATGAAGGCAACAACCGAGCTCATAGAGGGATCATCAATGTTATTTTTGGTAGCCCACAAGGAGGAAGAAGACTAAACACTTTAAGCTCGGCTTTGTGGAGATTGTGTGTTGAGTGTCTGAGGTAAGAAGGACAAGGTTGATGATATGATAGTAGTGTTGAATTTTCTCATGATGATTCATTAGTTATAAGCAGGATAGTTGTTAATTTTGACGTCAAAGAGGTCATGGTGGACATTAGGAGTTCAATAGACATGATTTTCAAGCATGCTTTTGATTAAATGCTATTGAAATTAGATGATTACAAGATGTGACCTTACAAGTACAACCTGTACAGATTTAACAATCAACTAATGAAAGTTCAAGGACTTATTACTTTATCTTTACACGTTGATCATGATGAGAATGTTGTTGAGAAGGAGGTTAATTTTGTTGTTGTAAAGGGTGATCATTTATAAATATCTTTAAGATAATTGTATCCACTGCACATCCAAAAGCAAAGTTCCTAACCCCAATTGGAATTAGGACATGTCATGGTGACCAACGTTTAGTAAGGTCTCTATATTTGAAAGCTTTGAAGAGGGATCAAATTTATCATATTGAGTAGAGCTCAGATCTTCACCTACTGGGTAGAGGAGAACATACTAAAGAGACCTTACCATTTAGTTGGCTGATGACCCCAAGTAGACCACCAAGATTGAAGTAAGTTTGACTCTTAACTTGAGGGATCACATGGTGAGTCTCCTTTAAGCTAATAAGGATGTGTTTGCATGGTCCCTATTAGGTATGCCTTACATTCCAAAGGAAGTCATAACTCATGAGTTCAATATAGATCCTATTGCTAAAGTAGTTCAGCAAAAGAACAAACACTTTGCTTCAAAGATATAAGCAACTATAAAGGAAGAGGTTCAAAAGCTACTTAAGGTAGGTTTTATCAAAAAGGCTTCACACCCGACCTAGTTGGCTAATTGTGTACAAGTCAAGAAAGTAAATGGAAAGTGGTGAACGTTTATTGATTTTATTGATCTTAATAAGGCTTTCTCAAAAGATTGCTTTCTTGTACCTTTGATAGATCGACTAGTTGATTCCACATCTAGACATACACTATTAAGCTTTATGGATGCCTTTTTTAGTTATAACTGGATTAAGATACACCTTTTCTCTCTGGTACATACCTCATTTATCACAAACTTTGGAACATATTATTATAAGGTGATGCCTTTTGATTAAAAAATACAGGCACCACCTACTAAAGATTGGTAACAAAAATGTTTAAACCTCAAATCTATAGAAATATTGAGGTTTAAGTAGACGATATGTTCATGAAAAGTAAATTTCATGTTGACCACCTTATTGATTTAGAAGAGACATTTAATATTCTAAGGCATCATAACATGAAGTTAAACCCTCAGAAATGTATGTTTTGAGCTTCGTCATGAAAGTTCTTGGGGTTTATGGTGATGTAGGATAGGATAGAGGCTAACATTGAGAAGATCTAAGCTATTCTAGATATGAAGTCTTCAAAAATCATGAAGGTGGTATACACATTGGCAAATTGGCTAAAAGCCTTGAATTGGTTTGTGTCTAAAAGTGTTGAAAAATGTGTGGAATTATTTTGGGTGCTAACGAATTGTTTTAAGTTCTGATGGATTAAACAATGTGGAGAAGCATTTTAGGAGCTAAGGAAGTTCCTCATACCATCGCCAATTCTCTCTAAACTTGTTATTGAAGGAACTCTTTATTTATATTTATTTATCAGTAACAGAGCTCTTTTATCCTTGCTAGTAAGAGTAGATGGAAGGATACGTCAACTGGTATATTATATGAGCCATGTCTTATAAGGTTTGGAGCTTCATTAAACCAAGCTAGAGAAATTTATCCTTGCAATCATTGTCTTAATGCAAAAACTCCAACCCTACTTTAAGGCCCATCAAGTTGTGGTTTTGATCGATCAACCTTTGAAGCAAGTATTACAAAAGTTAGATACTTTAGGTTGAACTATAAAGTATGCATTAGAATTAAGTGGTTTAGGTATTCAATACCAACCTAGAGAGGCTCATAAAGCTCAAATCTTAGCTAATTTTATTGTGGAGTTTACTGGAAGTGAAGATTCTTTAGCTCAATATAAATAGTTGATTTGGATATTGCATGTTAAAGGTTCGTTGACTAACTAGAGAAGTGGAGCATTATTGGTATTGAAAGGGCTACTAGGTGCAAAGGTCCCATATGCTCTTAAGTTTGGCTTTCTAGCCATTAACAATGATTCTAAGTATGAAATGTTAATGGCTGGGATGAAAGAAGTTAGGGCCAAAAGGTTGGACATTTATTCAAACTTACAGTTGGTTTTTAACTAGGCAAAGGGAGAAAGTATGGTGAAGGACGACAATATGGGAAGATACTTATCGAATATTTAAAGTGCTTAGAACATATTTTAAGTAGTGGAATGTTATGAAAGTCCCATGATCACATAGTGAGGTAATTGATAAGGTACGAGGAGAAGATCTGTATTGTATATGTACCTGATAAGATCATTGAGGCACTGGAATGTTTGGAGATGAAGGAGAAAAGTTTGGGGGATATTTCTTGAGGATAGGAAGGAAGCTTAGAGACTTGTGTATATAGCTATAAATGTCACCATTATCAAAGGAGAACTTTATAAGAGATGCTTAAACATGCTATACCTGAGGTATATGTGAGCTAGAAAAGCCAAACTAATGTTATTTGACCTATTTCTCGGAGCCTATAGTGACCACATCAATGCGAGTTCTTTGTATGTGAAAGCTTTGAGGCTCAATTATTGGTGGCTAACAATGAAAAAAGATGCCTTAAGATTAATCTAATTGTGTAATCAATGTCAAAATAATGCACATAATGAGCAAGCTTTGAGCACATATCTTATTACACTCATTAACCTTAGCCATTTGCCTAATGGGGTTTAAATACATTAAGTCCATTTCCTAAAACAACTAAGCAGAGGCAATATGTTATTATGACAATGGACTACTTTACTAAGCAGGTGGAGGTTAAAGCAGTGGTAAGCATCATGGAGTGAAGTATAGAAGATTGTGTTATAAGCAATATCTTGACTAGATTTGGAGTTCTATATGCTATAATTACAAAAAAATGGACCACATTTTGATACTGATCCGTTTAGAAAGTTTTATGAAACATACCATATCAGGTTATGCTCACCATGGTTGCACATCCTTAACATAACAGGCAAGTAGAGGCAGTAAATAAAGTTATCTTACATAGTTTAAGAAAGAGAGTAAACTGAGTAGGAAACAAGTAGGTAGTTGAATTGCCAAATGTATTGTGGGGATATGAAACCACCCACAAGGACTTTAACTAGAGAAACGCCTTACAAGTTGGCTTTTGGATCTAAAGTAGTTCTTCCCATTGAGCTTAAAATAGCAAGAGCCAGGGTACATGTTATGGGCAAATTTCCTCACTCGTACTTATGTGATACTTAGTACTCCTAACCACACTAAGGAAGGCTAACTTCAGCCTACAAATCACGTACAACACTTAAGGACAGAAAACACTTGAATAAACTGAATTTACTTAATTGCTATATGAATACAACTAAAGAGATCTCCCTTATATATATAATAAGCCTCTCAAAATAGATTGCTAAGATCAATTCAATCAAATATTTATAATTGAATCTTACCTACCTTTATATTAAATACATTCACTCACCCCACCTACTGTGGTACAAGGAATCTAGGATTTTAGAGAATGTTTTAGATATTCTGGAACCTTTTGGATATTTTGGATCCTTTGTTGGATTTGACCTTAGGCCATATGAACCTTGTGAGTTTAGGCCCTTCATACTTAGTTTGTGACATTCTCCCCTGCTCAATCTTATAATGCCCTCATCACATCCTCTTCATGGAACTCCTTAATCTTGCCTTGGAATTTCCATAATGCCTCAATAGGTTCCTAGCTTACCTCGCTTTCTAGCTTTCCTTTCTAAATGACCATATATTCATGTCTAAGGGAATGGCCTCATTATTTCACATATTGATCGGTGATAATCCTAAATCCTAGTTGGAGTGCTCTGTAACTTTGCTTTACTTAGGTGTTCCTTATCTTTATGATATGGCTTGAGCATACTAGCATGGAACACTGGGTAAACTTTCAATTTTGGTGGTGACTCCAACCTATAAGACATTCATCCCACCTATTTCACAACGGGGAAAGGACCTTCATAATGCCTCATCAACCCTTTATGTAATACCCCTTAGTTAATTGGATCAAGTATACCTTCACAAATACTTAATCTCCTACTTGATATTCCATGGTTCGATACTTCTTGTTAGCAACCTTCTTCATTCTCTTGATAGCATTATTTACATAAGTTCGTGCCAAGTTTTGGCTCTCTTACCACTCCCCTGCAAACTTATATGTTTGTAAACTAGATCCCATATATCTTGGTGTCACTATGTTTGCAGTTAGCAATTGTCTCCCTATAACAATCTCAAAAGGGTCATGTCCCATTGATTCATTCTTCTATAGGTTGAAAGAGAACTATGCTACATTCAGCAACTTAGACTAGTCTCGCTGATTTGCACGTATGAAGTGCCTTAAGTAAAGCTCTACCAATACATTCGCTCCTTTTATTTGAACATTGGTTTGTAGGTAGAGGTAGACGAAGAGCTTGATTAACTCTCTCCAAAAGTTTCCCATAAACGAGCATCCTGATCACTTACAATCATAATTGTCAAAATTGTGATTCTACCTATGAGATTCTACGAGTTTATGATGTTAAGAAGCCCTATTGAGTTAACTCGTGTATAAACTCTTTTTCATGTAGAAACTTGCGTTTTTTTTATCAATTTTATGCGTAAAATCGATAGAAACTTACGTTTTTGACTAAGTTTATTGATTCCATATATCTAAGTTGAATAGCTAAAAAATGAAAAAATACAACTAAGCTTTTATAAGCCATTAACTATTAAGGCATTACATCATCTTTTCTATTCTTTTTTTTTTTCTCTTTTTCTCTCTCTTAATCTCTTATTTTATGTTCATGACTTTCACCTAGGTTTCAACTTCAATAGCAAAGATTATAAGAAAAACTATATAATTCAGTTTATATCATTAGTAATTTGAAATGAGTTGAAATATTTAATTCCCTTTAGTTCATTGTTTTTTTTTTCCAAAAGAAAATAATGGAAAAAGTTTAGTTTTAACTTTGTTTGTTCTTTTTCTATACATGATTAATTATATATTATTAAGAATTTTTTATGAAGAAAGAACTTAATCTCTTCATTTTTGTATTTTCATCATGTTTTTCAAGTTTTGAATAACTATTATAAACATCTTCATACTTTTTTAAAGCTATTTTATGTAGTTTATTGAAACTTACATTTCTCCGTTTTAATTTTACATTCTGATTTTACTAACTCTCCAGTGATTCTATATAGAATCGCGAGTTTGACAACCTTACTTACAATATTCCTTAGTAGGCCTTAATATTTTACTATATGTTTGAGGAACAACTGAGTTGCCTCGTTTGCTAGGCAATCCTTAGTTGTTGGAACAAGTGTTGCGTATTTTGAAAATCTATGAATATACTATCATAGTGATGCCATATCCTTCTGACTTCGATAAACTCACAATAAAAGCCATAGAGACACTCTCCCATGGTAATGAGATGCTCTAGAAGTCTAGGGGTTAGCCTTTGTTTAACGTTATCTTGTTGGCATACAAGACAAGTCCAGACATAACTCTCCACATACTCCTCTATATGTAGCCAAAAGTATCTTTCTTTAACCAAAGGTAAGGTTCTATGGATCATCGGATGACTAACCCATTTAGAATCGTGACAATTTTTCAATGTCTCCCTTCTTAAGGGTAGGGAGTAGGGAACATACACCCAATACCCCTTAGTGTGTATGATTTTTCTTTCCTCTTAGAATCTCCTCATTTTTCCTTCTTTAAACTGGATCAACAAAGTTTTGGCTAGCTTTGTTGATCTCCATTCCCTTACGAATCTTCTTGAGGAGGTTGTTCTTAGGTCTACTAATAGTGGCTAAGTTTACCCTTTGACTTAGGGAATTTACCACTATATTTGCCTTACCTGATGTGTAATCCATATCAAAATCAAACTTTATTAGGAAAATTTGCTAGCGAGCTTGCTTAGGAAACAACTTCTTTTGGGTATGAAAATAACTTGTGGCTACATTATCAATCTTGACTATGAATTTCTTACCAAGTAAATAGTGCCTCCATACCTGAAGATAATGCACTACAGCTATCATCTCTTTTTCATGTACTGGGTACTACCTTTCTACTTCATTTAGCTTTCAGCTCTCAAAGGCAACCAAATGATTCTCTTGTATCAAAACCCTAATAATGCTAAAGTCATGAGCATCAGTACATACTTCAAATAGTTTATCGAAGTTAGGAAGCACAAGAATTGGTTCGTTGATGAATGCTTTCTTCAATTTGTGAAATGCTCTTTTTTTTTTTGTTTTTGTCTATACTCCACTCCCATGGGGCATTCTTCTTTAGTAGATCCATCAATGGGTAGCTATTTGTGAATATCCTCGAGTGAACCTTTCATAATAATTTACTAATTTAAGAAATAACCTCAATTTGGTGGGCTTAATAGGTTCTTTCCAATCTTGAATCGCTCATATCTTCCCTTCATCCATCTTAATCCTTCCTTAGCCTATTGCATGCCCAAGGAAAGCTACTTCTTCTTTGGCAAAGGCACATTTCTCTAACTTTATGTATAAAGTATTATCCCTTCATGTTAGGTTGACCGATCGAAGATGTTCTATACATTCATCCATAGTCTTACTATTGATCATAATATCATCCAAGTAAACCACTACAAAACAACCCAAGAAGGGAGCTAATACTCATTCATGAGCATATACAAAGTAGCTGAGACATTAGTAAGCCTAAACAGCATAACAAGGAACTCAAAAGCACCATAACTCGTGATGCAAGTAGTTTTAAGCTCATCCCTTTCTGCTATCTTGACTTGATGTTACCTTGATCATAGATCCAACTTCGAGAAAGACCTTGCTTCTCCTAATCAATCAAACAAATCCAATACTAAGGGTATAGGATACTTGTTCTTTACATAACCTTATTTAAGGCCCAATAATCAATATACATTCGAAGAGACTTATCATGCTTCTTCAAAAAGAGAACGAAGGCCCTAAAGGTTCCTTTGAAGGTATGATGAACCTTATATCCAACAACTCCTTCAATTGTTGCCTTAGCTCTTCTAGCTCTTATGGGGACATATAGAAGGGATCCATAGTAGGAGACTTGGTACCTAGTTCCAAGTCGATCACATGATCCACTTCTTTTCTAGGAGGCAACTTCTTTAGTAGGTTTTTAGGTATTGTAGATACCCTATTTTTGCCTTCCTTAGGTCCATTTCTAATGTAGAATTTCCTAATTTTTGGAAAAGGCCAAAAGAAGGAAAAATACCAAAAAAATATTGAAAAATGATAAATATGAATAAAAAAGGAAAAAAAATAGAAAATGAAAAATGAGAAAACATAGAAAAATTGAAAAAAAAAAAAATTTAAAGTCATAAAAAAGTGTCATGCATTGGTCCATTTGAGTTGGTTTAGGGTGAAAATAATTTTCTAAAGTCCAAAGTTACTTTTGAAATCAAAATAAATATATGTGATTTGATTGAATTAGAAAAGGATAGATTATAAGGAGCTTTATCCTTAAGATAACCTTAATGCTATCACCTTTTAGAAAATGATATCTCACCAAAAAATCTCGTTTAGATAGATTGTATGTAGCTCTTTCTATCCTTTAAGTAGCCTTAATGTCGTCGGATAGGATATTTTACTAAAGGATCTTGTTTAGATAAACCGTAAGGAGCCCTACCTGCAAATAGCCTCAATACTATCACTCTTCTAGAAAAGGATATCTCACTAAAGGAACTTATTTAGATAAACTGTAAGGAGCTCTTTTCGCCCTTTGAGATAGCCTTAATGTCGTCATCTCTTTGGACAAGATATCTCAACAAATGGTCTTGTTTAGATAAATCGTAAAGAGCCCCTTTCCTAAGATAGCCTTAGTACTATCACCTTTAGGGAAGAATATCTTGTCAAAGGGTCTCTTTTGGATGGACTGTAAGGAGTTTTTTCCATCACTTAAATAGCCTTAACACTGTCACTCTTTTAAGATAAGATATCTTGTTAAAGGATGTCGTTAAGATAGACCACAAGGAACCCTATCTTCAGATAGCCTTAATGTTATCGCTTATTTTAAGAAAAAATATCTCGTTAAAAAGTCTTATTAAGATCTACTATAAGGAGGTCTTTCTACCTCCTTTGATTAATAGCTAGTCAAATGGGTTTATTCAAGAGGTAGCCCATTTCATCTCTAAAAAATCACCATCAAGAACCTTTTTGTTTTTTGAAACTGTCTTCCTCCCATAAGGGTAAAAATGGAGTCTCTCTTTGGTAAAGTTTATACTAAACTTCACCACAAAGAGGAGCAGTTGTAGACATTCTATTTTTGACCTCTTTGGGTTCATTTCTAATTTAGAATTCCTTAATTTTCAAAAAAGGCCAAAAGAAGGAAAAATACCCAAAAAAATGAAAAATTAAAACCAAAAAAATTGAAATATGAAAAAAAAAGAAAATAGAAAATAAAAAATTTGAAAAATGAGAAAAGATTAAAAATGTGAAAACCTACAAAAATTTTAAAAATAAAAAAAAAATTAAAATTCATAAAAAATTGTCATATATTGGTCCATTTGAGTTAGTTTAGGATGGGAATAATTTTCTAAGGTCCAAAGTTATTTCTAGAGTCAAAATAAATATATGCAATTTGATTAAATTAGAAATTTTGAATAAAGTGAACATTTAATAAAAACAAAATTTTCTAGACCGATTTGAATTACTCATTTTAAAATATTTTGAAAGTGCATTTTTTCAAGAGATCATAGCCTTAAACAGTGCCTCAATTGAATTTAAAACGAATATTTTATATCCATTTGAAAATTTTAAATGAAAGTTGAATGCAGGTAAAAGTGGGTTTCTAATTAACTCAAATTGGATAGATCTTGGAAATATTTTGAACATATATTTATTAGATTCTACATTTTCTTGAAGAACGTGATGTCATTTTTTATAATTTGAAAAATTAATCGAGTCTTATTTCAAGAGGAAAAAGAAAAAAGGAAAGAAGAAGAATTGATGTTGAACGCATCAAAGAGTTAACAGGACAAAAAAGGGAAAGGAAAAAGAAGAAAAAAAAAGAAATAGTCGATGACATGTGTCACCAAAATAAGGTAACACTTGTCACAATTAGATGATGCTATGTGGCACCAATCATCTTCTGCCAAGTGGAGCTGATGTGGCAATACATAGCTAATGATACGGTGCCACGTCGTGTTAGTCAGAACGTGCTATTTAGCACATGGGGGGTTTTAAACATTTGACCCCATCTTTCCTTCCCCCTCTTATTTGTCAAAAGATTGCAAATGCTTAAGCTTTGTATTATTTTAAAATGGCAATTTCTACCTATTTTTTTTACTTGATTTTGAAGCTTTTTTTGCCGTAGAAAATTTTGAAAAAATATGGAAATGAAAGATCATGAAGTGTACAATTTGAGCATGTTCGATTTTTGAATCTTTATTGAAGGAAAGTGGCAAAATAAAAAATAAAATAAAATTCGAGTAACACATACATGCATATATTTTATACTAGATTTTAATTTGGTAAAAATAGAGTATATTCTTGTAAAATCTCACAAAGAAATCAATTGAAATATGCAAGAACATCTTTTAAGATGTGTCCATCTTTAATTTCTAGAAATTATTGCAAAAACATAATCAAATTGGAGTAATTATGGAAATGATTAGGATGTGTTTCAAAGCTTTCCTAAATCATCTAAATTTAATCTTTCATGCGTAAAAGTTTCTTAGACCATAATTCTGAATTAGCACTATAAATAGAGGTCCCTAGTACTCATTCACTCAACTCCTAAGCACTGAAAACCACCACATTACCACCACATTACATGTAATTAATAGTTTCTCTCTTTAAGTGTTCATAATATAAAATCTACTCTCTCTCTTCAATTTCTCTTGTTAAAGAGAAAATTGATTCAAGAAAAAATAGCAGAACATTATACGTTCATCCGAGAACAAAGTTCAATGGGTATATTGTTTCAATTTCGTAATTAAAGGGAGTAATTTAAATTTGAATCAAGATTAATGCTTTTTAGGGTTTGTTCATAACTAACTTGAACTTTTTGTTAAAATTGTAAAAGATAGGCTCGTGTTTTCCCAAAATTTAGTTTAAGGTTTCGAAATTTGGTGTCTTAGGAGTCCAAAGTCCCCGAGCTTACCTGTAGAATTGGCAAAACCCACTCAAACCGGCCACTAGTTCGATCAATGTGCAAGGTAAGTCTTTTTCCCCTTAATTGCTTTGTTGTTTGTTGTTAGAAAAAATAAAAATAAATAAAATGTAGAAAAAGAAAGAATGTGTGTTTGATCTTATTTTGCCATTGTGTGATTAGAAAATTTTGTTTTTGATATTTAATATTTTATGAAATAATTTTTAATATGCTTATATTTATTGTTTTTTAGCTAATATGCATGTTTAAGTTTTAATAAAATGAAAAGTTAAAAAAAAAAGAGAAAATGAATATTGATATTGTGTTTTTTTTTTTGTAATTTTGATATTTTTCCATGATTAGGTCTTAATAATATGTTTGTAAGTTTTAGGTTTTAAAAAAAATAATTAGCATGTCTTTACACTAATAAATAAATAGTTTAACTTAAATAATTAGCATATTAGTAGCATATTGATTTGTCAGTTTACTTTAATTTGGAATAATTAGCATGTTGACTTTAATCTAATTAATTTGAGTGAAAATTTGCTAATTAGCATGCTAGGTTGATGTTAAGGTGCTTAATTGATGAATAATTGTTATGTGCTTGTGTTTTGGTTTAATATGATAGGTTTGATTGTTATGTTATCATGTTGTTTCCAAATAAAATGGTCTTTTACCAAAAAATATTTTTTTCTTATAATGAAATTTTTTCATAAATAAAAAAAAAAATTGACCTTTTCCAAAATTTAGGAAATTCTTTAGGATTTTTTAAAGATGGACTAAAAAACCCATTTTTTTCCAAAATTAATAAAATTTAATGGACTTAAAGTGAAAAGAGTTTTCCAAAAATAAAATTAACCAACAAACTAAAATTTTCTTAAATTAAGAATTACATGGGCTTGATCTCACTTTACAGGCATGTAAGCATTTGGGCAGCCCAAAATAATAAAAAAATTTGTTTCCCCCTTATTTTTTTTCTTAAAAAAAGAAATAAAAAGTCCAATTTATTTGAAAAACACAATCAAGGCCCATTAATCAACTTCATGGATCTCTTTTGTAGAAACCTCTTAGGTTTTAAATAAGTTAGCCTTTAAGCCCTTTTAATTTCTAGTTTTCATTTTCTAAACTATATTTTTAGAAAACCTATAGGTTAATAGTTGAAATTAGGATCCACTCCCTAATTTTACTTCTTTTTTTTCCTAATTTCAATTGTGTGATGACTCCTTCTTCAAAAAAGTTTTCTTTTCAAAAAAACTTTTCTTAATATAATCGAGAGGTTTATGTTAAGTAGGCCAGGCTTGATATAATTCGAGATAAGAAAAGAGAAAAACCGATTTTTCAATTTGACCATTTGGTGACTCTACTGGGGATGGTTGATGGGCTAATCATAACAGGAATTCATGAAATTTAATTGGGTCTTTATTTTGGTAAAATAAAATAATAATAATAGTTGGGCTTTTCCTTTCTTAATTCAGGTTTTTTATTTTTTCCTTCACTTCTTATAAATATTTGTACTAATTCTTCTTCAAGTGTTGCAGGGAAATCCAAAATAACAAAAGGTCCAATAGGCCTTAAGTGGGGTTTTATTAGGGAATCATGAAATGTGCGTTCAGATGTAGTTGTGTTAGATATCTCTCATATATTTTGCTGATAATAAAAAAAGATAAATCCTAATGAATCATTAAGAATGTAGGTATTTAGAAGGGTTTTTAGAAAGTTTAAAATCGTAAAATTAAGTTATCTTCAGAAACTTTTTAGAAGGTCTAATTTGGTTGAAAAGGAGATTAGTCTAAAAATCTTCAAAAAGTGTTTCAGAAACTTTATAAGTAGAAGTAGTATAGCACTTTAGAAGCTTATTCAGAAACTTCAAATAAAAGAAGATTAATACTCTTTGGAAGGTTATTTAAAAAGTTAGCCTGGAAAAGTTATGAAGATGAAATTTAACTCATATTAGATTCGAATTAATTAAGACCTAGCTTTATTAAATTGGATGTATTAAGGAAATACATTTAATCCTGTTTTACTTAAGATGGAATCAAGGTCCATGGGTACTATTTTTGAGCAAATTTATTTTTGATAAATCAAAATATACGCAAGAATGGATAAGGATAAAGTTTATTCGGATTTTGTGGAATTTCAAATATTTGAATATGAGATTTATCTGGAAATTGCTGATAAAGCATATCTCTTTGTCATATTCAAATTTGAAGGTTATTTGGTGGTTGTAGATCGAAGTATATTTGATCGAAATAAGATAAGAAGAGCTGTTTTGAATTTTAAAATACCAAGATCTTCTCAAAATATCTAAGAATTATCTTCAAATAATTGTTGGATAAACATGAAAACAAAGATAATCTTTAACAAATTAGTCGTTAGAAGATTTCGGTATAAAAAGAGAAAGGATTCAAAACATCATATACTTTTTTGAGAAAAAATTTTGTTATACAAAAAATTGTGATCTAATTCTACTTTATGAAGACATAGAAAATTTCTTAGATACTTCTTTAGAAAGTTACACTGAAGCAAATTATACAACAATCGTTATTTCTGTTTAGTGCGAAATTTTTTTAGACTTGTATTATTGTTCTCAATTGAAATTTATAAACTTTGTTGTTGAGAAGTTAGATCGTATTTTGTAGATCTATATTAGCTTAGATTGTAGAAAGGCTAGATAGGTAAAGTAGAGAGTTATGAAGTCTATGTGTGATCAATACTTGTAATTTTTTTGTGATTTTAATTTAATGGAACAAGTGGAACAACACTTGTGAAGTAGACCGAGTCCTTAATAGTGGCGCTGGAAGAGAGCAGTAAGTAGAAGGTAGAAGGCTAAAGGTTTGTAAATCTTGAGATGGATATTCTCCTTCCTTATCTTTTTAATTTGTGTTATTAATTGTCATGTGTTGAATTATTAAAATATTAATATTCACTAATGAAAGTTATTAAGAAGGTATTTTTCTTTTATAAAAAATGTTTTGAAAAAGTTTAAAGATATTAATTCACCCCCTCTCTTGATATCTTATATAGGACCAACAATTGGTATCAAAGTCTCACTTTAATATCTTCTAAAGTTCAAGATCATGGGTGAAGTAAGTGGTAGCTTAACAGTTCAGCCTAGTAAGGCACTATTTTTTGATGAAACTAACTTTCCCTATTAGAAATTCAAGGTGGAGACCTATGTGAAGGAATCAAACTATCGCGCTTAGCAAATTATTTCTATAGGAGATCTCAAAGTTCCAATTGTTACCACAACAAATGATGATATCACTAAAGTCGAACTTAATTCAAAGGCTAAGAATCTTTTGTTAAGTATTATTGCACGATTAGAATTTTATCTAATTGCTTCTTGTACTATAGCTAAATATATTTGGAATACTTTGGTACAAACTTATGAAGGAACAAAAACAATTAAGGATACAAGAATCAACTTACTGGTTCAATAATATGAAACATTTTGAATTCTTTCTAGTAAAGAAATTGAAGACTCCTTTAGTGGATTTACTGTTATAATTAATGAATTGTCTTCTCTTGGCAAAATAATTAGTGATGCAGATATAGTATGTAAGAT
Source organism: Lumnitzera racemosa (assembly GCA_024138005.1). Taxonomy (NCBI): domain Eukaryota; kingdom Viridiplantae; phylum Streptophyta; class Magnoliopsida; order Myrtales; family Combretaceae; genus Lumnitzera; species Lumnitzera racemosa. Next base: position 59,872,915 of record JAMXBC010000007.1, read on the forward strand.
GCTAAGGATTCTTTTCAAAATTTGGAATGCAAAGAAAATTGCCATAGAAGAAGCTTGTGATCTAAAAACATTAGCTCTATGTCAATTGCACAATAAGTTTATGGCATATGAAATTGATTTTCTCAAATTAGAAAGTACTTCACAAGATATAAGGAAAAGGATTGTAGCCTTCAGAGCCAAAGAAATAGATGCTGATTCAGAAAGAGAAGATTCATCTAAAAGAGGATGAGGACGCGACACTCCTAGTTAGAAAGCTTAATAAATGGCTGAACAAAAAGGGTAACAAAATGTTTATTAAAAGGTTTACTACTAATAAGAATCGGTCTATTAATGTAGGAAAGGTAATCAAAGGAATAGAGGAGAAAAAGTTCAAAAAGGAGATTATCTACTATAAATGCAAAAAGCCTAAGCATATCAAATACGAATGTCTCATGTTAATCAAGAAAATGGAGAAATTTCAAAAGAAATGTAAATCTTTAATGGCTATATGAAGTGACTTGAAAGATTCAGAAACCAAATTAGAAGGTTCAGAAGAATGCAAAGAAGCAAATCTATGTCTTATGGTAATTTTTGAGATAGATTCTAAAATTGATTTTGATTTTGATTTAAAAGTACTTAACGATATATGTGCTAAAACTAACAAACTCTTTAAAGCTCTTTCCAAGTCGAGTAACAAGATATCTAAGCTTGGCATTGAAGTAAGAACATTAAAATCGAAAAGCATGTACTTAGTTAAGCTAATTAATTGCTAGTAGATGAAAATGATTTTCTGAAAGATGATTTCAAAGGATTGCATATTGCTTGTGAAGTTTTAGTTAATGAAAATCTTATTCTAAAAGAAGAAATTAAAAATTTGAAGAATTGTGTAGAGGATTTATCTAAGTCAATCAAGAATATGTTTTGCAAGTTTGATGAAAGTAATAAGAAGTTACAAATGTTTATTTCTTGCTAAAGGATGGATAATTCAAAATCTAGACTTGGTTTCAAATTTGGAAAAACATCTAAAACTAAGAAAGAAATAGTATTTGTTAAATCAAAAGATGGAAATCAAGAAATGATTAAAGGAAGTGAAAACAACAAAGCACTTGAACCTATTAAAAAGTACTGTAGAAAATTCATTCAAAGCAACAATAAGTATCCCTTTAGAGGGAACAACAGAAGGTTGAATCGAGGATATTTTAGAAAGAATCCAAATCAAAGGAAAGTGATAAGTAACAAGTATATTGAGCAAAACCTCATGCTTGTTTCCTATGTAATAAACTACGTCATATAGAGAAATATTGTTTTTACAAAAATTACAAGCTTAGCAATAATCAAGGTTCAATTCAAAAGACGAGTTTAAATTTTCATGGACCTAAGCTTCGCTGGGTTTGTAAACAGACTTAATTTTGCTATGATATATGTAGGATTACGAAGCTAAGATAAGAGGAACATGGTATATTGACAGCGGATGTTTAAGACACATGACCGGTGATGCTTTGTTGTTTACGAATCTGGAATGAAAGGAAGATGGTTATATGAAATTTGGTGACAATGGTAGAGGTAAAATAATTGTAGTAGGATCAATTGGTTTAACACCTCACTCAATTGAAAAGTATTGTTAGTTAAAGGATTGAAACATAACTTATTAAGCATTAGTCGGTTATGTGATAAAGGATATAAAATAATTTTTGAACATGATAAATGTGTTAGCTTTAACAAGGATGGATTTAAGTTGTTTGAAGGATTTAGAAAGAAGAATGTTTATCTAATTAAACCATCTAAAGTATCATTTGAAAGCTATTTTATTTTAGTAAATGACAATTTTATGCTTTGGCATAAAAAACTAAGGTGTGAACTTTCAACAATTACAGAACTAATCTAAAATGAACTTAATTCAAGGGTTACCAAAACTACATACTCATGAAAATATTCGTTGCACTGCTTGTCTTAAGAATAAGATGAATTCATCTTCTCATAATAGTAAAAAGGTTATTTCCACTCAAAGACCCTTAGAGTTATTGCATTTAGATCTATTTTGTCCAACTTGCACTTTAAGTTTAGGAAAAAATAAGTATGGACTTGTCATAGTAGATGATTTTTCTAGATTTACTTGGATCTTATTTTTACATCATAAAACTGATGCTTTTAAAAGTTTGGAAATCTTTTCAAAAAGAGTTGAAAATGAACAAGGCTTCTCCATCATCAATCTACAAACCAATCATGGCAAGGAATTTGAAAACTCAGATTTTATGTCGTTTTGTGAAGAAAAAGGTATTAGTCATAACTTTTTCGTACCCTATACTCCATAACAAAATGGAGTAGTTAAACGTAAAAACAGGACTATCCAAGCAATGAGGAGAACTTTACTTAATTAAAGTAGTACAATAGATTATTTCTAGGTAAAAGCTACTTCAATAGCTTATTACATCATAAATCAGGTATATATAAGACTCTTGACAGATAAAATAGCTTATGAAATTTACAGAGGAAGGAAACCTACTATTTCATATTTTCATACATTTGGTTGTAAGTGTTTTGTTAAGAAAATAGGAAAAGTCTTGGAAAAATTTGAAGAGAGAGTTGATGAAGCCATCTTTCTAGACTACTCTCTAAACTTAAAGATATATCGAGTGTACAATAAAGAAATAAAAAGTTATGGAAGAATCAATAAATTTTAAATTTATTGAAGAAATAAACCATGAAGAATCAGATGATGAAACTCTAATTGTTTCAAATAAAAAGAACCCATTGCATCTTGATTCAGAAGAAGGAAAGACATAACCCCCTTTAGAAGGAACAACAGAAGTTTCAAAGATGCTTAATGTATCTAGAACAAAACTTGAATCATAAGGTTTTTTAGAAACTAATATCAAGTTTGTTGAACACGTCCAGAAGGTAAGTCATAAGGTTCTGAATATTTTCATACTCTACCATCATCTCTTAAGTTTAAAACTGCTTACCCCCTTAAACTTATAATTGATAATGTTAGATCTAAAATAAAAACACGATCAAAAACTTTGAAAATCATTTTCCTCTAATATATGAAGTTGAATCTCATTCAATTGATAAAGCTTTAAATGATAGTAACTAGATCTTAGCCATGCAAGAAGAACTCAATTAATTTCAGAGAAATGAGGTTTGGAGTTTAGTTGTAAGACCTAGAAATAAGTCAATCATTGGAAGTAGATAGGTATTTAAGAACAAGCTATATGAACATGGAAAAATAATTAGAAATAAAGTACGTTTAGTAGCTAAAGGTTATTCTCAAGAAGAAGGAATAGACTATGATGAAACTTATGCTCCTATTGCTAGATTGGAAGCTATAAAATAATTTGAAAAATTTTAAGTTGTATCAAATGGATGTAAAAAGTGCTTTTCTAAATCGCTTTATAAAAGAAGAAGTGTATGTTGATCAACCTCTTAGATTTGAAGATCCCTTCAAATCAGATCATGTTTATAAGGTAAAAAAGGCTTTGCATAGACTTAAACATGCTCCTTGTGCTTGGTAAGAAAAACTAAGTCAATTCTCAATTAAAAATGACTTTCAAAGTAGATAAGTAGATACTACACTTTTCATGAAACATCATAGAGAAGATATGTTAGTTGTACAAATCTATGTTGATGACATTATTTTTGGTGCAACTAATGAAAAAAATTGTTGAGAATTTTCAAGATTGATGTAGATAGAATTTATGATATCACTCATGGGAGAATTAATCTTCTTCTTAGGATTACAAATCAAACAATCAAAGAGTGGAATATTTATTTACCTAAAGAAGTACATAAGATAGATATTAAAGAAATTTGGTTTTGGGAATATCGATGATTCTTCAACCCCTATGAGTACCTCAACAAAGCTTGACATCACAAGTAATGGTACAAAGATAAATAAAAAACTCTATCGAAGCCTAATTAGATCTTTATTATATCTAACTGCTTCACACATTGATATTTTGCTTAGTAATTGTGTGTGTGCTAGATTCTAAAGTTTACCAATTGAAATACACTTAACTGCAGTTAAAAAGATCTCTAAATATATAAAAAGCATTGCAAAATTAGAAATTTGGTATCCTAAGAGTCAAAATTTTGATCTCATAAGATATCTAAATACTAACTATGCAAATTGCAAAGTAGATAGGGAGAATACTTTAGAAACTTGTTAGTTCTTAGGAGATAATTTAGTTTCTTCGTCTTCTAAAAAACTAAATTCTATTGCTCTTTCAACTGCAAAAGTTGAATATGTATCTATTAGAGGATGAGGAAGTTTTTTGTTAGATTAGAAAGTTTTTTTCTTTTCCATATTTGTATGATTTTGAACACGTGCAAAGCTTTTCTTCCTTTTCCCGTTTGCTGGACATGAAAAGAAGTGGGCCTTAGCAGGTCCTTAAAATCCTCTTTAGTGGGTCCATTAAACAACCCACTATGTTATAGTTGAAGACCATTATTTCTAGCAGTTCAATTCTTCTCATCTTATAAAAGCCTCTAATTATTTCTCTTCTTCTCATTTCATTAAACTCTTCACATTCTTCTCTCATGTTTTTTTTTCTTCACTCAAATTTCATGGCACCAAAAAAATCTACCCGAATTGCTATAAAAGGGATTAAATCCAAAATTCGAAATGATCCTAAAAATCCCATTGTTCTTGATGAATAAGAGACAGACACCATCATCCCTACAGACCCTTAACCTAATCTACCTTCTAAAACTCACTAAGATTCATCTGAAAAACCCTAACCTTAGAACTTCGTGATGGACCATCAGAAGAAGCTGCTCAAGAAGTGAATAAAAAAAAACGATTATGAGATACATTCTGAACCAGCTTAAGAAGTTACTGAAAAAACTGCTTAGGATGTGCAAGAATTTGAAGGCCCTGATTACTCAAACAAACCATCTAAAGAAAATTCTGAAAGAAATCCTTTTGGATAACCCCTTGTCCTAAAACCAAAGAGGTCTCTTCGAAAGTCTAAGGTTGTTACTCCAGTAAAGAAGACTTCAAAATCTTCTAAGAATGTAGAAAAATCATCATAAGTAAAGACGTTAATTCCCTCCTTCAAATCAAAAGACAAACCCAAGAAAAGATACACAATAAAAGGTAAAAACCTCACCATCAAGGATTCTTTTTATTTAGATTTAGAATTTATTGACAAGAATGGTTTTTATTGGAAAGAGTATTTAGATGGGTTAAGTATAAATGGTGTCATGCCCCAAAGTGGCAGAGTCGTAACAGCCTTACCATGTAAACCATTTTAAGATAGAAGTTGGCCTTACAACTGCTATCCTAGACTTGATCTACATAAGGCATTTACGACTAATCCGCTTTGAAGTAAACGGTTCGTAATTTAATTAAATTGTTTACCTAAGAATGTGAGAATATATATATATATATATATATATATATTAGAATTTAGTTTTTACAATTAATATTTATAATGTTTCATCATAATTTATTTCCTAGTTAATAAATTATTTAGAAATGAAAAATTCTAAGATAAGAGTTTAGGCCTTAAGAAGATATGCCTACTCTTTAAATGTTTTTCCTAACTCCTTAAGATTCAGTAGTTACTGGCTTTAGAATAGTTGTAAGCTGCTTCTTGGCCATCACCTACAACGACGTCTATAGGGATGTGAGCAACCACGTCTCAGAAAGTTAGGATGAAGGACTTAAAAATATACTACAAACACAAACAAGGTTATTAACTAAATCATTTGGTGTAATGTATGTTCAAGAAAATGCCATTGCATGACGTTATTCAGTCTATCGTGAGATTAGAGAAATTGCACTCGCTCTAACCAAGGTTGAGGAGTTGCCATTAATGTGACAGCTCACGACCAAACTCAGGCTTGTGCAATGGAGACAGCTCCTCCCACGATTACCTTTGAACAATTGACTTCACTCTTGCCACGACCTCCTCACCTGTCACTAAGTTTTACTAAGAATGAAAAAGGGACCCATTATGTTATTCAACGCTATCCCTTTCGAAGGGGTCGGTATTTGGCCGGAGAATCCTAGGTTTCCCTTAATGGGTTGCTATACAGGTCTGATTTATGTTTACAAGCAATATCTTTGTTATCAGTTTAGGGTGATCGATCATTTTATACAATACAAGCTATAACAACATACAGAATCATAGCATTACTCATAATCAAGCACATGTACATAGCCAACAATCTAACAAGTACAACCAAGTATAATCTTAAGCCTCCAAAATATAGCAACGTATTAATCCCAACTTACCTTGACTCCTCGCTCACTTACTCGAGATCCGACTTGCTCAGACTATCACCGATTATCCCTATAACACAAACATGGTTTCAGTTTTTCATATAACTATCATAGGTTGGTTTTATCTTATAACACTTATTGTTATCTTTTGTTTAGGGTTTAATATGTCCAGTTATCTAGGTTCTCAAATCTTTTACAATTATTCTAGGTTCGGGGCAAGGTTCGGGTTTAGTTTTCACATCGATTTTCTAAATTAGGTTTTAATTCGATTTGTAAATATTTGTTTTATACCCGAACCCTAGAAAATTGTTTCAACTCATAATGTGAAATTAATCACATTACTTCTAGATATCCTAAATACTATCATTACCCCTAGTCGGTATTTTATTCCACCCGGTACATTTAAATCCTTATTAGTATACCGAATTTATTCCTGATGTGAAAAATTTTTACATTTTTTATATAATTACATAAATTTAGGTTCTCAAATAAATTTATTATATATTCCTGTTATTTATATAATATCAATATTTATCCTAATATCTCTTATTTATTATATTTCCAATAACTGCATATTATGTACTATCACTTATCGTATATATAATATACATCTAATATTTCTATCACTCTAATTACTGTCTCCCAACATCAACAAAATTTCTAAATTCATCCTAAATTAGATTTTACACCTAATTATCCTAATTTACAAAATTAACTTAAATTTTTCTATTTTTCCCCATCACTTATTTACTACATAATTAGATTAATAATTACATTTAACACCCTAAATGCTATAAGTTTCATACTTCATCAAATTTCAACATTCTAAAACATATAATTATTTAGTAAATCAGTAATTAACTATTTAATTACTTAATTAACCCTAAATTACCCATTTTACACCTCATTTTAAGGGCTAAAAATTATCTAAAAATTTTGAAAATTAATTTTTAAAAACGGGCTTCATAGTACTATTCTATATTATCTAAGTAGTTTACAAAAAAAAATTTGGGCTCAAAGCTACACTTCTATACTTGGTTTTGCATGATTTCTTAAGGACCATATATTACGGGATATATTTTCATCAAAATAATATTTTTCATCAAAACTACATACAAAAATATTGTAGAATAACAAATTTCATAATTTTATAAGAATATTTACTATTTTTATAAAATTATTTTTATAAAATTACATAAAATCAAGTTAGAAATTGAACTCACTGGTTTGGATGGTTTTAGCCACCGTCGGTGGCCATGGGTGTATCGGCCCACTTGGGTGCTGCTACCACCGTATGGTGGTGTCCATCCACTCCTAGCTACTCGTCGGGTCTGGGTTTTCATTTAAAGCCCAAATTGCATAGATTTTTGCTAGATTTTTGTAAAACCCTAATTTTCTCTCAATTTTTCCTCTCTCTAATTTTATAGGGTTTAAAACTGATCAAATGAGCTTTTAAAAAATTTGGGATATTTATAGAGCTTTAGAGAAATTATTATGAATTAATTTGATTAGACAATTGTCTTCTTCTTCTAATTTGCCTTTTGTATTGTTCTAATTTAATTGACTAATTTTTTTCTTATTTTGCCCAGCTGTCACGACCAAAATTTGGATCATTCCTTACTTTTTCTAATTTTAATTTATTTTTCCTTAATTAATTATGATTTTTTTAATTATTAAGTATTATTTTAGCATATTTTACGTATTTTAAGTAATTACGCATATTTTTACCTACATGTAAATTCATATCTAGTACAAATAAATATTCCTAAATATTATTTAGGTCATTCTATAATTTTTAATATACATATAATTTAGCTCCAGTGATTCTTTAATTATCGGAATGCATTTTACATATTTTCGATAAATAACGAGTTATATATTTAAAATTTGAAAATTTTATATTCTTTTATTTGCTGCTTATTTTCTTAAATTTGAACTTACCGTATCATTTTTACTAATATTTCTAGCTTTATTTTATAATTTAAGCTCGATCGGATCTTTCAATTGATCAAAACCTCTAGTGGCTAGTTATGGGGCTTACAAATAGTTTGGTTGATATGAAAGGAATTATTTATAGGAAGCTAGATAACAAAAATTAGGAATTGTGGAAGTCAGTTATACTATGCCAAAAGATTGAAATAACAAAGAAAAACATTATGAAATGCTTCGGCATTAAAGAAGTGTATGAGAATGAGAGCTTAGTACAGATGACTAAAGAGAATTTATTCACAGAATTGAATGATGGATTAGAGTTGGGAATAGGAAGGGATATTTTCAGTACTGAATTTGAATTGTTAATTAGAATTTTAAACAAATGTATCAATTCATTTGTGTTACCTATAAGGGGTAGTGTAACCTCTGTAACAAGAGAGGATATACTGGTTATTTTGGCAATGCTAGGGAGATAGGTAAATGTTGTGAAACTTATAATAAGGAAAATACGGCAGCATTTGAATGCTTGACCATATGGGAATTTGTTGATGTGTCTCTTCAATTTCAAGAAATTGAAAATACAGGGTAAAGTAAGTTGTCCTTTTTATCCTATTTAACTTGGAGAAAGAATTTTTTAGTAAATGGGGATTTATGTAAGTGACAAGCTTTGGCATTCACATAATGGAGGCATTTTTGTTCATCCTTCAAATCTTGAAAGAAGGGTAATTATAATTGAAGAGGACAATGAAAAACAAAATGAAGCGAGAAAAGGAATCTATTGAAAAGGAACTAGAAAGAAAAGGAAAATTGGTTAGAAGATCAGGTGGGATAGAATTCAGGGAAGCAATTGGGTCACCTTCAAATAGTGATCTAGAAAGTACAAAGATACAGCCTGTTCACTCTAAATAAGGTGAAAGCTTAGATTTTGTTGAACAACTTTCTAAAGGAATTAAAGAAGTTATAGGTAAGTTAGTTAGAGATCAGATTACTGGAATGAAAGACTTATTCAAAGCTTAGGTCAAGAAAACTATTACTAAATCAAATGTTGATGACCAAGCTCATCCTATTATTTTTCCTTTTGAACCTCTTGAATAGACCCAACCAACTGAACCCTCCGTTCCCATCTCTAATCTTCCCCTCACACCAATTGAACCTCTTTTCCCTACTATTTTTACTTAACCAACCGATTAAACTAATTTCATCCTTGTTCCTACTTCAAATAAAACTCCTGTCATCTCCCTACAATTACTTGATAAAACATCTCAAATTGCTACTCTTGTTCTGAATCTTGAAGAACAGACACTTCTAACAGGAAACATAGAAACTCTTTTTATTGCTTCCACAAAAAAAGACTCTATACCTACTCTAGCTCAAATCACACCTATATCTGACAAAGAACCAACTTCCTCTGTGGCGACATCTTTTAAAGCTAATCGATCTCTTAACAAGGCTCTTCCAACTTATTCTAGTAGATTCAAAATTTGTGCTAAGAAGAAAACTATGAGATCTAAGAAATGATTGTCTTTGTGATTCTCTCTGTTTAGTATCTTAGTTTCAGCTTCGCTAGGATCTTTTAGTTTCTAATGAAAAGTCTTCTTATGGACTTGTTCTTTGTTATTTTTGTTATTTCTGTTATTCAGTGGACTTAGTTATGCTCTTTCTTTTAAATCAATGTAGTTTTTCCATTGTGTACACTATATTTTCTTATAAAGATTAAGGGGGGAGTTCATTAATGATCTCATAGTATATTAATTAAAGATGATAACAAAAAAGGGAGAGAGAAAAATACAAAATAGTCGTAGTCTGCACCCTACACAACATGATGATTATGTGATTGCGAAATTTTTTTTGTTACTATTGTTGGATATCAATTCAGTATTGATTTTTGTATTTGGTTTTATAATAGTGTTTTTGTTATCATCAAAAAGGGGGAGAAGTGAACCCAAACCATCTTAGGAACCTAAGAGGGGAGTCATTGTATAAGTCCTGGGTAATGTGGTGTAACTATTGCTTAGGGTTGAGTTAGCTAACTCCATTCACATTTCAAATGGATCAGTGATCCAAGTAAGGCCTTTTAAAGCTTAAGAACCTTCATAATCCACCCAATTGCATCAATGATTATGAACTAGCAAATGACAAATAGTGTGTCTTTTGTATATAAATAAAAGTTGTAACTTCATTTTGTAAACCATTTTTCTTTTGTAAAAAAAAAAAGAAAAAAAGAAAGGGGGTTGTAAGTCCATCAACGATCCAGTCTATTTTATACTTGTTTTACAAATTAACAAAGTTACAACTTAATATAATTGTTACATATTCAATTATCAGCTTGCATCCATGTGCTTCTCATTTATTACGAGATTTATTTGTTTAATTCATTGTTTATGTATATTTATGTTATTCTTTCTCAAGCTATCACATTGTGTTCCACTCCTTTAAGATAATCATAACTTATCTTGTAAATATTTTTAACCCTTAGTTAGTAACTCTATAGCTAACTACAACCTAGTAGCTTGTCATCTTTATGGTAAAACTTCTTCAGGATTCCTTGTAAATAATTTTTCTTTTCCAAAAGAGGAAGTTCTTGTAAATATTACAATTCTTTTACTCAAAACCCAATCTTTTCCTTAAACCCACCATATTGTAAAATAGTCACTAATCTAGGAGACTTCTATAACTTGTAAATTAATCCTTAAACCATCAAGATTGTAACATAATATGTTATCATCCTTGTAACAAGATCTACTCCCATTTGTACCCCATTGAATACTTATAATATATGATAAAAAATTTCTTCTCCACTATGTTTTCCTTTTAATCTATCACATTGTAAATTTAAAACTTCTCTTTATTAAGATTTGTAACCTTTTCAATAAATTTAACCTTTTCCATAGTTAGGTATTTGTTCCTTTGCCTAAAAAAAAAAAAAAGAGTGAGAGGGAGAAAAAATGTATGAGGACAAATATTAGAAAAAACTGACAAAGAAAAAAACAAGCACCTTTATCCTTATCCTAAAGTGTAAATAATTCTTTTTCTTTATTTGTTCTACTTACTACCATAGGTTTCCTTATAAATTAGTAGCCATGTAAATAGTCACCATTAATCTTCCTGTAAATACTTTATATGTAAAATAAATTGGTCTCATACTTAATTCAATCGGTTTGTCCTAAATACTAAAAAGGACACTAAAAAATGAAAAATTGGAAAAAATACAAAAACACAAAAAATTCAAAGGAAAAAAAAAACCAAAAGGTTCCATCATTTCCTTAAGATGTGAATAATTATTTCCCTTTTATTTTGCAGATTGGATCACAACCTTGTATTCATCATCATTAACACCTTCATTACCTCCTCTTAGCATATTTAATTGTCATTTCTTTCTTCATGTTAGCAAATTAATCCATTTTTTGACTTGTAAATGGCTTTTTGAAAATTAAAATTAAAAAAAAAGTATAAAAGAAGAAAAAGAAATATAAAAAATAGAAGTCTTTATTTTGTTGTAAATATGCAATTGTTTGTAATCTATCATGTAAATATTTGTAATCTTAAATAAAATTTTTTTCCACTATGTTTAATCCATCACATTATAAATTTAGAAGTAACTTTTTGTCACATTTTCCATTAGTTAGAGATTTGTTCAATTACATTAAAAAAAAAAAAGAAAAAGAAAAAGAAAGAAAGAAGGTGCCTTTAAGCCTTTTCCCAAGGTGGAAATAATCTCGTCTCATTGCCTTTGCTTGTCATATAAATTGTCAGTCATATATAATGTCCATCTTTACTTTCCCTTTCATTAGGTCTCGCTGTAACAGCATGAAATCTTTTGTAAGTATTGCAATAAAAAAATTTGAAAAAAGGTTAAATCAAAGAAAAAATCTTTTTTTTTTAAAAAAAAAGAGAAATAGTGGTTATTTACTAGTTATCTCCCTTTAATTTGTTAATAACAATTATTCCATTAAAAACTAACACATTTGACTATAATCCTCATCACATTAGAGATTATTAAAAAAAATGAAACAAACAAAAAAAAAATCTTAATTCCTTCTTTAAATTTTTCGTTAGATTGCCAATAATTGTCACTCATTTGTTGCATTAGGTTTAATCCTATTAATTGTTACGTTAACCATGTCACCTATTAAGTTCATCACCTTCTTAGAATTTGTAAATAGCCACCATTTTTGCTAGGGTTTTAGCTAGTTCCCACAGTACTATCCTTCTTTAATGAACTTTTTTAGGCTTTAAGTTAGCCCATAGAGCTATTTCCCTTCTCCAATAATCTTTAAAGGTTTTAGGTTAGTCGATAGGGTGTTTTCTCTTCTTTAATCATCTTTTAAAATTTTAGGCTAGCCCATAGGGTGTTTTCTCTTCTTTAATCATCTTTTAAAATTTTAGGCTAGCCCATAGGGCACCCAGAGTGTTATCATCCTTTCTTTAATCATCTTCTAGGGTTTTAGCCAATACCCATAGCGTTATCCTTCTTTCAAAGCATTTTTGGACATTAAACCAACCTATAGAGTACTTTTCCCTCTTTGATTGTCTTTGAAGGTTCTAGGCCAGTCGATGGGTCACTGTTCCTTCTTTAGTCATCTTTTAAGGTTCTTTAATCATCTTTTAAAGTTTAAGTCAGCCCGCCCATAGGACCCTTTCCCTTTTTAGTTTAAACCAGCTTATAGAGTGTTATCCTCTCATTCATTTCCTTTAGTTTTTAAGCCAATGTACATAGTGCCTTCCCCTCTTACATTTCCTTTAGGCACTTTCCCTTCTTCAACAACCTTTTAGGGTTTAAGCCAAGCCATGGGGCACTTTCCCTTCTTCAATAATCTTTTATGGTTTTGGGCCAATCTATGAGGCATTTTTCCTTCTTCAATCTTTCAAGCCTACTTATAGGATACCTTTCCTTCTTCAATCATCTTTTAAGGTTTTAAGTTAAGCTAATTTTCCCTTCTTTAATGATTTTAGCCAGCTCATTGAGTGAAGTTTATTCTCAACTTTCCTCTAGAGTTTTAAAGAAAAAAAGAAAAATAAAAAAGAAAAAAAGAAGGTTTTCGTTGACATGTAAGAGATCCTCATGGGCTTTAAAGATTGCTTTTCAATGAATTGGGCCAACCTAAAACTCGTAGTCATTTGCTCTAAATATAATTTAAAGTAAACCACATTTCAAGGTTAGAATACCCTAGCTTATGCAACCACATGTCAAGGAGCCATTGAGATCTAATGCTAGGGGGTAAGGCTTGCCAAGAAATAATGGTGGAGATAAATCCCAAACACCATTCTTAGCCTACCAAAAAGCCCAAAGTCAATATATTCTAGTCTATGGTGCCTTCCTACTCTAAGTAGAGGTAAAGATCCCCACCTACTCCTAACCCCAAACATAAGACTTTCTCACAACTTGCTTATCTACTTAACATACCCTATCTATTCTACAAAGCCTAAGAAGAATAAAAAACTTGTCTCTACTATTACTTAAAGGGATTGCCCATCAGAGTTTGAAGCTCAAACTTAGGAAAGCATTAGTCTAAGAGAAGACGATAGGATCTTTTACCAATAGGGGATGAAGAGAAAAGGCCCAATCGACAAACCCTCTAAGAAAACTAATCAAGCCTAACCATTACATTTGTGTAGGGGGCATTTTGATAAAGATTAGAGGTCCAAGCTGAATAATTAGTTTTAGGGCAAACTAGTTTCTAGATGAATGTGGGGGCACATGTGTTGATCAAGGGCATTTGATAAAATTGAAGTTCCAACAAGAAAAGGTGTCTCACCAATTGAAGAGTTTAGGATGAAAAGAGGCAAACCAAGTCCCAAATACTCACCTTATACACACTTAAGAGTTGAGTGAAATCAATGTGAGCAATTGAGACTCATTCTTTAAAGAAAGTCTGTCTTGAACTTGATATGCAGGTTAAAATGACGGTAAGCATTCATTTCTCTATCTTAAACACAATATATATACCCCCTTCTTAATATTGTTGAGCCCTTTAAAGAAGTGATTTCAAAATTAAACTTTGTCAAGAATCACTCCACACTAGAACAATTAAGAGGCTTGAGTCATTAATTGGGATAAAAAGGATAAACTAATTTGTGTTTATTCCAGTTACACCAATTCATGAGTAATAATTGCTAATGATAATCTATTTCCTTTGAAATGAAGAAGAGTCTCAATTTTATAAAACTTATATATTTTGAGCTATAAGCCATTCTATAAGAGAAAGGAAACAAGCATCCCCATTCATGTTAAAAGCCTACAAAGAAGCCCAAAAGGAGTGAAAAGAAACAAAGAAAGAGAAGGGAAAAAGTGAGTAAAAGAAAAGAAAGAAAGCAAAGAAAGAGTGAGAAAAAAGAAAAAAAAAAAGAAGAAGAAAAGAAAAGAAAAAAAAAGGAGAGTAAGGAAAAAAGGGGGCATTAATTTATATCCTTTGAGAAAAAACACAAAGTAAAAACAAGTGCCAAAAGATGATTGAAGCTCAAAGTCTTAATGCTCCTTTTAAAGCTTAAAGAAGCCTAAGCACGTTAAGAAGACAAGGCTTATAGCTCAAAACCTAAGTGCCATCTCATTTTAAGGGGCATCCTATGATACCTCCTCCTCAAAGGCACTTCTGATTAAAGGGGTAGGATTATCATTACTCGTGAAACTAGGGGCAAGTCTATTTTAGTTTTTTTCTAAAGGTTCTTGACTTACAAACCTAGGTTAAGAAGACACTTTTTTCAAAATAGGCCCATTCATCAATCCCTTTTGAAACCATTAACCAAAATCCTATATTGCAATACAAGCTCGAAAAAGGCCTAGTTGATTGATCAAGGCATATTACTTATAAGATAGATTGTAATTTTTGGAATATGGAGTTGAGTGAAATATAAGCTAAGAGAGTGAGAAAGCCCTCTTTGACTAAATGATTCAATGAGTGGGATAACTATTCCTAAACAAGAAGTTTTGAAGACTTGCAATCCAAAAAGGTCAATTACCCCATGTTAAAGATCAAAGCCCATAGTATCAAAAACCCAACAAGAGTGACATTGAAAAATCTCATCAAAAGAAGCTATGATAAAGCCCTTAAAAATTTGAGGATATGACGATGGAGTCCTCTTAAAAAATTAAGAGAATGTTAAGCTACCTAAGAGGCTAATTTGACCCATCAACCAAGACCTTCAGGTATGGATCTAAGCTTTAGATAATGCTTGAGAAAAAGCAAATTGTTATCGAGTAGCAGGGCAAGCCCACCGTCTATTAGCAAACTCTAAGGCCCATAAGCCCCTTTTACTTGTTGGCTATTCATTTTTTTTTTTTTGCAATAAGGCCCATAACCCTAATTTCAAAAAAGAACTTTGCCCAAAAAAAAAATTTTCAAAAAAAGGGGAAATTTTTTTAAAATAATTTAGAGTTTAGAGAACTTATCATTCCTATTTCTCTCAAATCCGACTCTTTTGGGCCTTCTCATAATGCTAATTCAGGTAGCA
Organism: Lumnitzera racemosa; assembly: GCA_024138005.1. NCBI lineage: Eukaryota > Viridiplantae > Streptophyta > Magnoliopsida > Myrtales > Combretaceae > Lumnitzera > Lumnitzera racemosa. The sequence goes on from JAMXBC010000007.1 coordinate 59,888,501, forward strand.
ACCTATCTATGGAGCTAGCCCTAGTGGCCAGGTTTTGAGCAATTCAATCTAAGTCCATTTAAGAACTTTTTTGGTCATGATGGCCAAGTCTTTGTCAATATTCTCCACTCATGTCTCTTCTAATTCTAAGATGTTTTCTCTAGTAACCAGTTCATCTATTCTAGTAAGTCCTATATGTTTAATTAAAACTTAATGCATAACTTATTAGTTTAAGACAGTGAATAGCCCATCTTCCACTAAACTCCTCCCTTTGATTGGGTTAAATAAATTTAAGCCCATTCCAAATATTCAAATTTCTTATAATCAACCTTTATGAAAAATTCAAGATTGCTTACTCAATGGAGTGCTATCCTATTTTAAAATTCCTATGGACCAGTTGCCTTGTAGAGAGTTGTCCTATTTTCAAAAGTTTTAGGATCGCTTGCTTAAGGGAACATTATCTTGTTTTCAAAAATTTTTGAATTGCTTACTCAATGGAACGCTGTCTATTTTTCAAAAGTATTAGGATCGATTGATCGATGGAATGATGTCCCATTTTTTAAAGTTTCTAGATTGCTTGCTTGGTGGAGCGTTGTCTTGTGGACCACTTGCTTGGTAGAGTACTATCTTAAAATTCCAAGGATTGCTTACTCGGTGGAGCCCTGTATTATAGACCACTTACTCGGTAGAGCGCTATCCTAAAATTCCCAAGGATGGCATGCTTGATGGAGAGTTATCCTATGGACAACCTATTAGGTGGAGTGTTGTCCCACTTTCGCAAATTTCAAGATCGTCTACTTGATGGAGCATTATCTTGTTTTCAAAAGTATCCAGATCGCTTGCTCGATAGAGTACTATCCACTTTCTTTCAAATTACTGGCCCATTAGATGCCATCCATCCTTTCGAAGATGTTTTGAAATCATTGACCCGTTAAATTCCTTTTAAGGTGAGATGTCTTGTAGGAGCCCTGACTCGATAAATTCCTTTAAGGATAGGATATCTTATAGGAGCCTTAACTTGTTAAATATCTTTTAGGGTAGGATATCTGTTAGAAGCCTTGACTCATTATATCCCTTTTAGTGTAAAATATCTCATAAGAGCTTTGACCTATGAAACTCCTATAGGGTAGGATATCTCATAGGAGCCTGACTTGTTAAAATACCTTTTAGGGTAAGATATCTCATAAGAGCCTTAACCCATCAAATTCCTAACCCTTCTATTTACTTCAACCTTTAGGAAAGAATATCTTATAAAGGGTTTTGTTTAGATAGATCGAAAGTAGCTCTTTCCGCCTTCTAAGACAACCTCAGTGTTGTTACCCCTTATGATAGGATATCTCACCAAAAGATCTCGTTAAGATAGACCATAAGGGGGCTATCACCTTTCTAGAAAGGATATTTTACTAAAGGGTCTCGTTTAGATAGACCGTTAAGAGCTCTTTTCGTCCTTTATGTAGACTTAGTGCTGTCATCTTCATTGAATAGGATATCTTATCGAAGGGTCTTGTTTACATAGATCACAAGAAGCCCTACTCACAAATAGCCTCAATGCAATCACTCTTTTAGGGAAGGATATCTCACCATAAGGACTTGTTTAAATAGATCATAAGGAGCTCTTTTCACCCTCTAACATAGGCTTAATGTCATCATCCTTTCAGATAGGATATCTTACCAAAGAGTCTCGTTTAGATAGACCATAAGGAGCCATGTCCCTAAGATAACCTTGGTATTATCACCTTAAGGAAAGAATATCTCATTAAAAGGCCTTTTTTAGATAGAACATAAGGAACTCTTTCCATCTCTTAGATAGCCTTAGCCTTATCACTCTTTTAAGGTAAGATATCTTGTCAAAGGGTATTATTAAGGTAGATTACAAGGAGCTTCATCTCCGGATAGCCTTAGTGCTATTGCTCCTTTTAAGAAAGAATATCTTGTTAAAGTGTTTCATTAAGCTATACTGTAAAGAGCTCTTTTCACCTCCCTTGATTAATAGCTTGCCAAAGGGGTCTATTCTATAGGTAGCCTATTGCACCTCTCAAAAATCACCATCAAGAACCTTTTTTTTTTCTTGACTATCTTTCTCTTATAAGGAAAAAAATGAAGTCTCTTTTTAGTAAAGTTTTCACCAAACTTCACTATAAAGAAGGACAGTTGTGGATACCTCATTTTTGCTCTCCCTAAGTTTATTTCTAATTTTGAATTCCCTAATTTTTAGAAAAGGCTAAAATAAGAAAAAAATACTTAAAAAAACTAAAAAATTAAATCTAAAAAAATAAATAATTAAAAATATGAAAAAAATGAAAAGATACAAAATACAAAAAAAAAAAATTGAAAAATGAGAAAACCTAGAGAAATAAAAAAAAAATTAAAAATCATAAAAAAGTATTGTTCTTTCATCTTATTGAGTTGGCTTCGAGTGGAAATAATTTTTTAAGGTCCAAAGTTACTTATAGAGTCAAAATAAATATATGTGATTTGACAAAATTAGGAATCTCAAATAAAATTGACATTTATTGAAAACCAATTTTTTGGCCCGATTTAGATTGCTTGTTTTAAAATATTTTGAAAGTGCACTTTTTCAAGAGATTATGGCCTCAAACAATACCTTATTTGGATTTAAAATGAATATTTTATAGCCATTTGAAAATTTTAAATAAAAGTAGAAAGGGACTAAAAAGTGGGTTTCTAATTCAATCAGATTGGATAGATCTTGGAAATATTTTGAACATATGTTTATTAGACTCCACATTTTTTTGAAGAGCATGGTATCATTTTTTCATAATTCTAAAAATTAATTGGGTCCTGTCTTAGGAGAAATGAAAGGAAAGAAGAAGAATTAAAATTGAAAGCGTCAAGGAGTTGGCGTAGAGAAAAAAGGGAAAGGAAAAAAAGAAGAAAACAAACAGTAGGTGGCACATATCATCTAAATGACATAATACGTATCGTTATTAAGTGCTACCATGCGGCACCAATCATCTTCTGCCACAAGGTGCTAATGTGGTGCCATATGGTCATTTAGTCACCACTTAGAATATGCTATGTGGCTTACGAGGGTTAAACCTTTGACCCTATCTTTCCTTTCCTCTTTTGTTTGTTGAAAGATTCCAAAAGCTTAAGCTTTGTATTGTTTTAAAAACGGTAACTTCTAGTTGCATTTTTTTATTCGATTTTGATTTTTTTTGCCATGGAAAATTTAGTAAAAATATGGAATCATGAATCTATTATTTGGGCATGTTCAGTTTTTGAATCTTTATTGAGGGAAAGTGGCAAAATAAAATAAAAAAAAAATCGAGTAACACACACATGCTTATATTTTATACTCAAGTTTAATTTAGTAAAAATAGAGTATGTTCTTGTAAAATCCCATAAAGAAATCAATTAAAATATGCAAGAACATCATCTAGGATGTGTGTGCATCTTTAATTTCCATAAATTACTGCAAAAAAATGATCAAATTGGAGCAATTATGGAAATGATCAAGATGTGCTTTAAAACTTGCCTAAATCATCAAAATTTGATCCCTCTCATGCATGGAAGTTTCTTGGGTTGTAATTCCGACTTAGCACTATAAATAGAGGTCCCTAGCACTCATTCATTTAACTCCCAAGTATTGAAAACCACCGCATTACATGCAATTCATAGTTTCTCTCTCTAGGTATTCATAATGCAAAGTCCACTCTCTCTCTTCAATTTCTCTCATTATAGAGCAAATCAATTAAAGAAAAAATAGTGAGACATTATATATTCATCTTAGAACAAAGTTTAGTGGGTGGATCGTTTCAATTTTGTGGTTGGAGAGAGTAATTTAAATTTGAATCAAGATTGACGTTTTTTAGGGGTTTGTTCATAACTAATTTGAACTTTTTGTTAAAGTTGCAAGAGATAAGCTTGGGTTTTCCCTAAATTTAGTTCGGGGTTTTGAAAATTAGTTTCCTAAGATTCTGAAGCTACTATCCTTACCCCGAGAACTGGGCAAAACCGACTCGAATCAGCCACCAGTTTGATCAGCGTGCGAGGTAAGTCTTTCTCTCCATAATTGCTTTGTTGTTTGTTGTCAGAAAAAATAAAATTGAATAAAATATAGAAAAATAAAAAATGTGTGTTCGATCTTAATTTGCCATGGTGCGATTAAAAAATTGTGTTTTTGATATTTAACATTTTATGAAATAATGTTTAATATGCTTATATTTATTGTTTTTTAGCTAATATGCATGTTTAAGTTTTAATAAAATGAAAATTATAAAAAAAGAAGAGAAAATTAGTGTTGATCTTGTGTTTTTTCTTGTAATGTTTGATATTATTGCATCATTAGGTCCTAATAATTTGTTTGTATGTTTTAGGTTTTAATAAAAATAATTAGCATGTCTTTACACTTATGAATGAATAGTTTAACTTAAATAATTAGCATATTAGTAGAATATTGATTTGTTAGTTTAGTTTAATTTGGAATAATTAGCATGTTGACTTTAATCTAATTAATTTGAATGAAAAGTTTGTTGATTAGCATGTTAGGTTAATTTTAATTTGCTTAATCGGTGAATAATTGTTATGCATTTGGGTTTTGGTTTAGTATGATAGGTTTGATTATTATGTTGCCATGTTGTTTTTAACCAAAATGGACTTTTACCCAAAAGCATTTTTTTCTCATAATGAAATATTTTCCTTAAATATTTTTTTTTCCCAAACTTTAGTGATTTCTTCAAGATTTTTCAAAGAAAAGCCAACAAAAGCCTTTTTTTTTCCCCAAAATTAATAAAATTTAATGGACTTAAAGTGAAAAAGTTTTTTCAAAAATAAAATCAACCAATAAATTAAAGTTTTCTTAAATTAAGAACTATATAGGCTTGATCCCACTTTATGAATATATAGGCACATCGAGTAGTCCAAAATAATAAAAATTTTTGTTTTTCCCTTTTCTTTCTTAAAAAATAAATAAAAAGTCTAATTTATTTGAATAACATAATTAAGGCCCATTAATCAATTTTATGGATCTCTTTTATGGAAACCGTTTTGGTTTTAAATAAATTAGCCTCTAAGCTCTTTTAATCTTTAGTTTCTATTTTCTAAACTATCCTTTTAGAAAACTCATAGATTAGTAGCTAAAATTAAGGTCATCCACCCATAAAACCCTAATTTCACTTTTTTCCTGACTTCAATTGGTGTTGAATCCTCTTTAAAAAAAGTTTTTTAAAAACCTTTTTTTAGTCTGGTTAAGATGTTTATATTAAGTAGGCCAGGCTTGATATAAATCAAGCTAAAAAAAGAGAGAAATCGATTTTTCAACTCCATAGGCATTGTATCCTTAAATTCTTCAAGCAACTCCCCTACTTAAGGTGAAGCTATATCCTAACTCTATGTCTCTTCTTCAACTTTTAGGGTAGCCAAATAAATAACTTCATTCTTTTTCAGGCCTTTGGCAAGTTGCATGGCTAAAAGGAATTTGGCATCCTATCCTACTTTCCTTGTCACGAGCACCTCATACTGAGACTTGTTGTCAAGGAGACAAATGAAATTAGCCTAAGGAATGATCAAGGCATTGCTTTGATATAGGAAGTCCATTCCAATTACAAACTTAAACTCATTTATTAACATTACTTCAATAGTTTCCTTACCTTGCTAGCCCCTAATGTGAAGGCTTACCCCTCACGCCACCCCATTCATAGGGACTTCTCTTGAGTTGACTTTTCTCAGGCAAGACTTAGTTTTGTCAATCTTTAATCCTAACTTCCTAATAGTTGGTTTCGAAATGAATAGTTGAGATATCCAGCGTCAATTAAGGTATTTAGCCTCTTACCTTCTACCATTACCTTTATGTATATCAGCACCTTATGCTTCTCAACTACTTGGAACTTCATTGCATTGAGGATTCACAAAGATCCTAGCTGTGTTTCATTTGCCTTCACTTCATCGTTGGCCATTAGCACTACAAGTCTTCCTTTTTGTTAAGCCTTATTTTGATTTTCTTAATTTAACTTATATTAAGCTCGGCCCACTTAATATAAATTACTCAATATTAAACTTAAGAAAATACTTTTTTTTAAAAAAAAAATTAGAGTTGCTAACTGGAAAAAAAAATAGAATTAGGGTTTCTAAGTAGGAAAACCCTAATCTGACTACTAATTTACGAATATTCTAAAAAATTGATTTTTTAGAAAAATAAAACAAGAAAAAACTGGGTTCGGGGGCTAACTTATTAAGACCAAGTCACCATATAAAAATTAAAAGAAATTTGATGGGCTTTTTTCTGTAATTTTTCTAAAAATGCTAAAATACACCTAAATAGGCAAAGTAACTAAAAATGGTTTTTCTAAATTTTTATTACGAATTTCTAAAAAAAGAAATTTTTTTTTAATTTTTCTAATGGTTACTCCAAAGGTATCCACATACTCACTAATTGAGCTCAAATTAACCATAATTCTTGTTTTTTTTTTATAAAATATTTAGTGGGAGGTTATTTTTATTTTGAAAACAGAACCAGATTCACCTTTTTTATCCATTTATTATTTAAAAAAAACCTAAAAAATCTAATTTTCAAATTTAATATAAAAAACCTAACTATCTTTCCTTAAAAAAACTTAATTAAAATTTTTATTTTTCCAAAAAACCCTAAATTAAAAAAATATATATTTTATTAAAAATTGATTTTTTTTAAAAAACCCTAATTTAACTAAAAATTTGCAAGAAAATAATTAATTAAAAAAAATTCTACACTTAAATAGAACAAATAAATTAATAAAAAGTAATAAAATAAATAAATAAATAACACAACTAAATAATAAATGAAGAAAATAATATATAAAAAAATAAAAAAATTTACCTAAGTCGAGTTAGTTAGCGTTGGGCGGTGCTATGCGTACTTGGGTGGCACTGTGGGCGAGTACAGGCGGTGACTCAGGCGAGCGTGGGTGAGCTCCTAGGCATGCTAGGCAAGTGCTTGGACTAGTAGATGAGCGAGTGTTTGGGTGTACGGATGGGCGAGAGTTGGGAAAGCATGCGGGTAAAGCTGGGCGACAGCTGCGAATGATGCTAGGCATATGGATGGGTGAACATACGGGCGAGGTTAGGCGATAGTTGTGAGTGATGATGGGCATACAGATGGGTGAGAGCAAACTAGAGTTGGGCAAGCATGTGGGTCAGCTAGGCGATAGCTACGGTCGATCTTTGGTAACGCAATGGGTGATGTTGGGCGATGACCTGGGCAGTGTTCTAAGCGGTCCTGAGTGACGTAATGGGCAATGCTAGGTGACGGCCTGGGTAGCAGACTGGGTAGTGGTTGCAGGTGAGGCTGGGCTTTAGGTAGTAGCGTATGTTTGGGCTGTGGCGGAGTGTGTGGTGTTTATAGGGGGATGTACGGTAGTAGCGCGTGTGGTGGCTTGCTTAGTATAGGTGGTGGCACGTAGAGGCTTGTGTGGTGGCGTGCGTGGTGTGAAGTGCTATTGTTGGGTGTGTGTAATTAAAAAGAAAATGTCCCCTTGACTCCTTGGCCAATATGCTATTTATAAATTCTAAAATCAAATCTTTCGTATCGAAGATATGGAATATTTGTTCATGATTTAACTTAGATTTACCCTAGCTAGTTTGGGCCTTTCTTTTAAAGCTTGGCTCGATCCAATTTAGCCGAATAATTTAACAAATCTTGATTTTTAGCCTCTAAATTGGTTTGGCCCAAAACTAATGGATTTAGCCTAACTTAACTCCTAACTTGATTTTCTTTTTTCTTTTTAATTTTCATTGGTTTATTTTATTTTATTTTTTATTTACCTAGCTCAATTAATAAAAATAATTTAGCATAAATAAAAATAATTTGGCAAGAATGAGGTATTTACAGTTGTCCCTCTTTGTAGTGAAGTTTGGTTAGAACTATGCTACAAAGTTAAAAGAGATACCCATTTTTGTTAAACTCACTTTTGAACGGACCAACTAAGTTGTCTTTTATTTTAACCAACTTGAAAGGTTGATGTAAAGAATGAGTTACCCATCTTGAAAGGACCAGGTAAATGAATACCTGTCTCGAAAGATTAGAGCAAAAGGTTAAGGGATTTATCTTGAAAGGATAGGGCAAAGACTTCAAGGGGGCCTATCTTGGAAGGATAAGGCTTAATGGGATATATCTCGGAAGGATAGAGCAAAAATTTCAAGGGGGCCTATCTTAGAAGGATAGGGCTTAATGGGGATTATCTTAGAAGGATAAAGCAAAAATTTCAAGGAGGGTCTATCTTGGAACGATAAGGCTTAATGGTGTCTATCTTGGAAGAATAGAGCAAAAATTTCAAGGAGGCCCTATCTTGAAAGGATAAGGCTTAATGGTGTTTATCTTGGAAGGATAGAGCAAAAATTTCAAGGGGGGGCCTATTTTCAAAGATACGAAAGATTTGATTGCGATTCTTCCAAGATTTACCTTAGCATCTAAAAACCCTAGTTCGCTCGGACTTTTCTTTCTAGGCTCAACTTGATCTAATTTAGCCCAATAATTCCCTAATCTAATTTAAGTCATTAAATTAGACTAATTAATTAATTCAACCTATCTCACTACTTGATTCAACAACTCAACTTACTCCAACTTGACACAACTCGACTCATGACTCAACTTGCTATGACTTAACTTAATTTTTTTTTTCATTTTTTATTATTATTTATTTTATTTTTTATTAACCTGACTCAATTAACAAAATTAAAAAATTGGCAAAAATGAGGTATCTACAACTGTCCCTCTTTGTAATGAAGTTCGATTAGAACTTTACTATAAAGACAAAAGAGATATCCATTTTTTCCAAACCTTACCTTAAATTGATCAACTAAGTTGTGTTTTATTTTAATGAAGGATATCAACTTAAAAGGTTGAAGTGAAGAATAAACTGCCCATCTTAAAAGGACTAGACAAATGAATTCCTGTCTTGAAAGGATAGAGCAAAAGTTTAGGAGGGCCTATCTTGAAATGATAGGGCTTAATAGTATCTATCTTGGAGGGGTAGAGCAAAAATTTCAAGGGGGGTCTATCTTGGAAGGATAAGGCTTAATGATGTCTATCTTGGAAGGATAGAGCAAAAATTTAAAGGGGGCCTATCTTAGAAGGATAGGGCTTAATGGTGTCTATCTTGGAAGGATGGAGCAAAAATTTCAAGGGGAGCTTATCTTAAAAGGATGGAGCAAGAACCATTAGAGGTAAAATTAACTCATTTTGATGGATAATTCGAAGAGGATAGATCTCTCCGACTTTTCTTTTGATTTGTGATCTAAAGAGGATAGATTCCTTTGAGATTTGTTTTAGTTTGTCTGAAGAGGATAGATCTTTTTAAGATCAATTTTCAAAACTAGCTTAATTCTTCTAAAGATTTTTTTTCAAAGACTTTTAAGATTATTTTTCCTAAGACTGAAGGATTTCTCAGATAGCAACTAATTGACATGCTTACACTGACTTATGATATTCACTCATTAAATCAGTAGAATTTCATCAAAAGAATGTAATTGCTTCTTCTTCTTCTTCTTTTTTTTTTTTCTCTTTTCTTCTTTTTCTTTCCCTTTTTTTTTTCTAAAATTCCTCAATCTTTCAAGTCTTGTAGTTGTACCATGCTCATGCCTTAAATTTTCTTTTCTCAATACCAAGTTTTAATTTCTACTCCCCTTGACTTCTGGACGATAAATCTCTTTTCGAATTAACAAGATTAAATTATTAAGAACATTTGATTTCAATTCTTTTGGTGATTCAACCTCAATGGTAAGTGTTTGATATTTAAGTGTATGAGGTTAAGAAACAAGGCTTATTGGTGGAGTGTTTATTGGTCAATGACCACCTGAATTCAAAAACATTCATGGATTTCAACTTTACTTATAAATGATGAAAGATTAACTACAAACTATTCACGAAAAATTGAAATCTTTGTTAAATCTATGTTTTCATGGATAATACAACTTGATTGCATCTAAATTCACTTGTCCTCTTAATTCCAGGCCATCTATCTCTGTCAACACTAATGCACCTCCTAATAATATCATTTTTACCATATAAGGGCCTTCGTAATTCGGAGTGAACTTTCCCCTAGGGTCTTTTGAGTTTGGTAACACTTTCTTCAACACTAAGTCTCCTTCTTTATAGTACCTTAGGCGTACTTTCTTGTTAAAAGTTCAAATCATTTATTGTTGGTAGCATTGACCATGACATGTTGCTACAAGTCTTCGCTCATCTAGGAGAGTCAACTGCTCTATTCTCTTCTCCACCCACTCTAATTTATTGAGTTGAGTTTCTACCAATACTCAAAATGAGGGTATTTCTATTTCCATTGATAGTATTGCTTCAGTTCCATACACCAATGAATACGGGGTTGCACTAGTAGAAGTTCTAACTAAGGTTCTGTAGGCCATGAGAGCAAAGGGAAGCATCTCATACAAATCTTTATATGTAATCGCCATCTTCTCGATGATTCATTTAATGTTCTTATTTGCGACTTCAACGGCTCCATTCATTTGAGGTCAATATGGAGTTGAGTTTCTGTAATTGATCTTGAACTGATGGCACACTTCATCCATTAACTTGCTATTCAAATTCGTCCTATTGTTTGTAATACTAGACTCGGGTGTACCATGTCTTGTAATAATGTCTCTTTTCAAGAATTTGACCACTATCCCTTTGGTCACTGTAACATATGACGCTACTTCTACCTACTTAGTAAAATAGTCAATCGCAATTAAAATGAATCTATGCTCATTTGAAGCCGTTGGCGAGATTGGTCCGATCATATCAATTCCCGACATCGAAAAAGGTTAAGGAGCTAACAACATAGGTAATTCATGGGGAAGAGCATTAATTTTATTAGCATATACTTGGCATAGGTGACAATGCCTCACGTGCTTGATGCAATCCAATTCCATCGTCATCCAGAAATACCCCATTCATGTGAGGACCATAAACTCCTTCGTTTATCTCTTTCATTAATTTCTCAGCTTCTTCTTCATCTACACACCTTAGCAGTGTTGCATCTAGTGATCTCTTCTACAATGTGGCTCTACTTAACAAGAAATGAGTAGCTAATCTTTTGAAAGTCCTTCTATCTTTTCGATCATCATATTTAGGAAATTCCCCAGTTTGAGTAACTTCTTGATATCGTGATATTAAGGTTCTTTTGTTCCCTTCCCTTTATTTGCAAGGCAAAAAGTCGGTATTTCTTCCACTTCAATCTTCAAGGGATGAATTTCTATTCCATCTATGACTTTTACCGTTAACGCTAATGTAGCCAATGTATCGGCAAACTGATTTTGGGTCCTTCGAATGTGAGTGACTGAAATCTCTTGGAATTTTTCAACTAACTTGCTCAAATGTTTGTGATAAGGTATCAATTTCTCATCCTTCGTCTTATATTCTCGTAAGATCTGAAGAATTATAAGGGAAGAATCTCCGTATACTTCTAATTCTTATATTCCCATATCTAATGCCATTCTGAGCCCCAAAATGCAAGCTTCATATTCTACTATCTTATTGATATATGGGAATGTTAATCTTTTTGCTACAAGAAAATGGTTATCCTTAGGTGATACCAATATTGCTCCTATCTCACATCTAAACACATTGGCTACTCCATTAAAATACCTTTTCCATCCCAACTTCTCACCACTCAATTCGTTTGTCACCATCACATTTTCATCAGGAAATTGTGCTTCTAAACCCTTGTCTTTATCTTTTAATGGGTATTTTACCAATTGATCAGCTACTGCTTGCCCCTTGACTGAACTTTGACTCACGTACTTGATATCAAACTCAGAGAGTAGCATTTACCACTTTGATATTCTCCCAATCAATGTTGGCTTTTTCGCTAAATACCCTAACATGTCATGTTTTGTCAATAACTTTATTGAGTAATAGAGAATGTATTGCTTAAGTCTATGCATTACCTATATTAAGGCGCACCATGTTCTTTCTACTTCTGAGTACTTTTACTCGTCTTCCGTGAATTTCTTGCTCAAATAATATATAGGATGCTCTTTTCTTCCCGATTCATCTTTCTGCCCTAACATGCATCCCATCGATTCGGGGAGAATCGTTAAATAAAGAATTAATGGCCATCTTAGTGTAGGAGTGACCAATACAGGAGGATTCATAAGATATACTTTGATTTTAGCAAATGTGTGCTCATATTCTTCATCCCACTCTATTGTGGCATTCTTCCTTAATAGCTTAAACAATGGCTTACATTTATCAGTTAATTGTAACACAAATCGAGCGATGTAATTGAATCTTCTTAGCAACCCCTTAACTTTTTTGACAGTCTTAAGCATAGGCATACTTACGATCACCTTAACTTTATCTAGGTTTACTTCGATTGCTCTTCTACTAACTATGAAACCTAATAATTTACCCAGAGTTACTCCAAAAGTATATTTTTTAGGATTCAACTTCAGTTGAAACTTCCTCAATCGCTCAAATAGTTTGCATAAAATATCTACATGGTTTTCATTCTCTTTAGATTTTGTGATCATATCATCTATATAAACTTCAATTTCCTGATGCATCATGTTATGGAATAAGGCAACCATGGCACGTTGGTAAGTTGGCCTAGCATTTTTCAACCCTAATAGCATCACGCAATAACAAAACGTTCCCCAAGTGGTAACAAACGTTGTTTTAATTTTATCTTCTTCCACCATTTTAATTTGACTATATCTTGAGAAACCATCCATGAACAAGAAAAGATGATTCCTGGCTGTGTTATCCACTAATACATCAATATGCGGTAAAAGAAAATTATCCTTCGGTGTTACCTAGTTTGAATCACGAAAATCTATACAAACTCTAACTTTCCCATTTTCCTTCAATACTAGCACCATATTGGCCATCCATTCGAGGTAATCCAATACTTTTATGAATCCGACTTCTAATAACTTCTTGACTTCTTCTTTAATTTTAAGGAGTAAATCTGGCCTAACCGTCTAAGGTTTTGTCTTTTTGGTTTAATTTCTTTCCTGGTTAGCAACTTGTGAACTATAATAGATAAGTCCAAACCGAGCATATCTTCATTAGATCAAGCCAATATGTTTAAGTATTCAGATAATAAGTGTGACAACTCTTGGTTTTGATTGTTTATTAAATTATTACCAATTTTCAACTTTCGTGGATTTTCCTCTGTTCCTAAATTAATCACATCCGTTGGTTCATCAATAATCACTCTACCCTATTCATGTTGATGCTAATTCTCCTAAATTTCATTTGGAGTCTCAATATCATCTCCAACATCTGACCCAGTAGGGCCGAAAGTGATATTGGTACTTTCATTGTTTACATGCACGAGATATCCATTACGTCAATCATTTTTATCGGATTTGAGGAGTAAAGGAAAAAGAAAAGGATAATGAATAAATAACAAGGAAGAATTGATAGAAAGAAAGAATCAAATTTTATTGGATGAATCAATTCAAATTGTCTAACAAAAAATTACCTAAATAATTGGACTCATTATTAAAATTGAATGCTCTTAATTAATCTAATTTTGCATTTCTAAAGAGACCTATTTGTGGGAATGAAAAACCAGTTGCACAAAGAAACTGGTACATTGACATCTTCTCTCTCATTCAGACTGATGTTGCATTGCTGAGTCAATGCCTTAGATAAATTAGCTAAGGTTCTTGAACATCAATTGGTGCTAGGAATGCCTGACGGATGTCTAGAAAATCCATGAGAGCATGGTACAACTGATCCCCTCTTTTGCTCTTGGTTTTAGCCTTCATTTCTTGAATCTCCTCTTCAGTGGGCTCATATCCAAGCCCAAACGTTCCAATCTATTGCTTAGGCTGTTTCAAACAACCTCGTATCCCCTGTTTTGCTTCTTCGATCATACTGACTTTGTTGAAAATCTATAATCCTAGCTCTTCTAATTCTTCATCTCTGACATTTGGTATAGTCGTTGCTTTATAAATCTCATAATCCTGTTCTTGAAGAATAATGACCAACTGTCCATTGGCTACGAACTTCACTTTCTGATGTAAGCTGGACGGAACTGTCCCTGTTGAATGAATCTACAGTCTTCTTAGTAGAAGATTGAAAGTTCACGGGATGGCAATAACTTGGAAAGGAATAGTAAATGCTTACCGGCTGATTTCGATCCGCAGCCGGATTTCTCTAATTATTTCCCATTTTGATCTATCAAAAGCCTTTACTAAAATCAAGCTAGGCTTTATCTCATTCTCTTCCATACTTAGTAGATTTAGCATCATCAATGGACACACGTTCAATGATGATCCATTATTTATTAGAACTTGAGCAACTACTTTCCTTACATACTTAACCACTATGAAGAGGGGCTTTGTATGCTGGTCTCCTTCTTTACCTAGCTCGTCTAGCGAAAATGAGATCTGATCCATTTTAAACATTGAGTTTACCACCAGCCCTGGTTTTTCCATAGAAATCCCTTTAGGTACTTTGACCTCCTTCATAATTTTAATCAGTGCCTCTCGATGGGAAACCCATTAAAGAAATCTAGGCTGGTACCTTGGCTAGCTAATCCATTTTCTTATATTCACTAACTTTACTATCTTCTTAGCAACATTCTCATCTTTATCTTCCGTATCTTCAAAGATTTTTTAAGAAGCCTCTTTTACAGTGGATTTCCTCTTATCTTCCTCAAGCTGATCATAAACTCGTCTTGAGCAGGTAAGCCTACTAACCATAGGTAATGAGGCCTTAGTTGTTAGGTTCACCACTTTGTAATCAAAAGGTACTGCTTTATAATTCTCTAGAGCTATTGGGACATTGAAAGCGATCTTCTTAGGTTTTCCTGATTCCTCAACTTTCTTAGTCTTTCCATCACATTAAAAAATCAACAGCTTAGGCTCGTCTCTAATCATTTTAACCATCCTAGTTGCTTTCTTAGCTTCTACAATGAGCATGTCTTCTTCTTTAAATTTTGGACCCCATCCATTGGCCGAGGCATCGGCGTATATGGTGGGTGAACAGACATAGTCCACTAAATACTCAAACTTCCCTTTAATTCTCTTAAGGTGTCAACCATCAGATCTCTAGTTTCATATCTCTTTCTAAGCTCCTTTTAAGTACTTCTCTATCGAGGTTTTGGAATTGTCATAGCCATGATATCGACTTTCTTTATCTCTCTTTCCCTAAGTAGTATATCGTTGGTTTAGTTCGAGTCCTATCTTAGATATTCATATCTTGCAAGTACCTAACCTTCCTTAAATTCCATGCTATCTCCCCACTAGTGATGGGTAGATTGTCTAGGTCAATTTTTGGTTCAGAAGCTTCAGCAACGTTCATATTGATCAAATGTCCATGATTTTGCAAAGGGTTGTTAGCTACGTTGGGAGTGGGAGTTTGGATGAAATCTAATTGAACCAATTTGGCATCAATAAGATCCTAGATTTTATGTTTGAGTCTCTAACATTGGTTTATAAAATGCCCCACTTGCCTCAGATTATAATCACATCAAAGCTTCAGGTTATAATCTCTCGGTCTTTGCCCTTCACTCAGTATTTCAGATGTCAAAAGATTCTACTTCCTTAATCATATGAGAACTTGGCTTGGAGGAATGGGAATATGTATGAACCGTCTTCTCTATAGACTGTTGTTGTTGTCCTGATTTGGACTCGGCGGGGATTAGGTCCTCCAATCATAGCCACTGGGGTTGTGGGTTTGACAAGGTTGCTGGTATCAACAATACTGATAGTAGTTTCCTTAGCTTTGTTGGAAAATCTTAGGGGAGGTATCTTCTTTTCAGTTGTTTCAGGATTAAGGAGCCTTCCAGTAGCAATGGCTTCCTAAGACTCCAATTTTTGCAAAATTGGAGGCAGGATGCCCAACCAGGTGTTGGTAATACGGGCTTCCAAGCATATTAATGAAAGTGAAGGTCAGATTCTTTTTAGTTAAGAATAGAGTCACCCTAGTTACCTTGTCCCTCCATCTTTAGGCATATTCTTTAAAATTCTCATTAGTCTTCTTTTGTAAATTGTTTAGATCCCATATGGATGAGGCCACTTCGATGTTAAATTTATACTGGCTATAGAACGCTTGTGCTAACTTATCCCAAGTATCAATTTCATTCAGGTCTAATTGGGCATACCAGGTTAAAACAAGCCTCGTCAAGCTGTCCTGTAAAGTCTGGACTACCACCTTGTTATACATCATGTATTTCCCCATTTTCCTGATGTACAACCTAGTGTGGAGTTTTAGGCAACCACTCCCATCATATTTCTTAAATTCTGGCACCTTTAATCTTTTCGGGAAGTTATTGTCTTCATAGGTTGGCAAACTGATCATTCCCATTTGCTCAAACCCATTCACCATTTCTAAGGTTTTCATCTTCTCGATTAACTTTTGCATGACCTTTCTTTCCATTTCATGATGTTTTTCTTCGATCTCCTTCCTCCATACCTCATTAGGGGTTGATTCTTCATCTTCTAGTTTAAGAGAAGGGGTCGTTTCTACATTCCGGTTTGGGTTAGCTTGAGATCCTTGTCTATGGTTAAGGATCCCAATAGCCTAAGTAAGAGCTTAAATCTGTTCAGCCATCTTGTCCATGTTTTCTTCCAGAGTCACTACTCTTGGATCTGGCTCGGTTTGATTGACATTTCCAGTACCTTGAGTTGACATCCTTACCTTAAAACGAATAAATATTGGGCTTTTAGTTGAGTTTGCTTGATTGGATGCTATCTTTGAAATCCCACGCAAAAACCTAAGTTTTAGACTTTTTGGTGAATGAAAGGTTTTTTTTTTTCTTTTTGTGACATTTGTTATTATACTATTTGCCTTTATACTGTTTGCCTTTTTTGTGTTTTTTTCATTAAAAGTAAAAAAAAATAATAATAATAATAAGTAAGAGACTGCGCAATTAATGAAAACGGTATTTACCAAAGTTGCAAATTTATTAATCATAAGATCCAACTTATAAAATGAACTAAGTGAAAGGAAAAGAAAAACTCGTAAGTAATTTTCTAAAAGAAAACTTAAATCTTGTATCTATAAGAGTCGATGGATTTGGCTAGGACGAACTTCATCAAGTTCCTTTATAAGTCTTTGTACAGTAACATCCCTTTCTCAAATCTTGCTCCTTAAGAATTGATTTTCCTCTAGTAGTCTCTCATTTTCCAACTTTAACTCTTCAACAATCCTCTTACTTTCCTGGAATTGGGCTTCAACCCTGGCCCATATGGTGCCTCGGTACGCCCACTTAGTAGGTGAAAGATGTGTTGGATCTAGCTCATATTTAAATACATTTGGAGCTTCATATCGTATCTTTCCAATTTTTCCTAACTAATCATAAATTAACTATTTGGTGGCTTTGTATTCTCTAACTTTACCCCTCAAAGTTCCTACATTGACTATCTTCTTGACTTCTCCTCATTCCCATAGCTTCACAAGTTCTGTTAGTCATTGGATTAGAGTAGCCATAGATAGACAAGGATCTAGATAATTCACTGTGACGACATCTAAGGAGTCTCTATAAGAAATCTCTTGCAATGGGCCCAATTGTTTGGTACCATAAGCCGAGAAATATCCGGTACAGCCCGTAATACCAATAAGGGGAACTCTTGCATAATCAGTGCACCTCAAGACGGCTTGAGTGCAATGGCTCCATCTAGCTGTTCACATAAAGTCTGCTGGTTGTATTTTGCTGATAACTGACGCCTATCCCTTAAATTGAGCTTTATTTGGTACCTTAAGGTAGTAGGCAAATTCTTCAATCAGGTTCATATTCTCTATCAAGGACTTTCTAAGAAGATTCTCTCCATACCCTTATGTGTGACTGATAAACCATACGGCAAGGATTGCAGGGTTAGCCATAAAATAATCATGCCCCTGCTTCCTCACGTGGGTAAGTGCCCCTGCTAATAGCGTCGGTATATAAGATTTATCAACTAGGAATTGAGTCACTAACTCGGCAACCCTATAGTAGACTTGACCATATTTAAAGGGAAACAACACTGTTCCAAGTACTGCTACAATAAAAGTGTTGACCTTCTTTTGGGCCTACAATTCATATCCTCCGTAAAAGATCTGGCGATATTTCTGATAGGCATTTAAGCTTGAAAACCAATCCACTAATCTTAGGATACTGAGACATTTTTATCCCTCTGAAGATAAGAATGGAGCCAAGGCTGACTTCTTGACCCCGAATAGCATCATGAAGATTTTCTCAAGCTGGACTTTGAGATCTAGGATAGCTATACCTGCTTTGAAGGGTGAGGCACTAAGTAGCTGCAAGTATTCTTCTATGGTGGGTGTCAATACATGTGGGCCGAAGTTGAAAGCTATAGATTCTGTATCCTAGTAATGGACAAGGGCCTAAATTAGAGGCCAGTGGAGTAAGACTCACATAAGGAATATGGCTGGCCTGATCTTCTTGCAGACATAATTTTGCTTAGTGAGCGGAAGCTGGTTAGACCAATTTTTTAGGATGACTTTGGGGAAGGAGTACTTATCCAACTGGACTTCAAAAATGGGCTCTGGGCTAACGAGCCCTGGATTGATACTACCTTGACTCTCCATATCTATATTACAACAAGATATAAATGAAATAAAGACGCATCGACTATTTACAATGAGGACATTGAATTTAGAATAAAGTTGGATGCGATGCTAATAATTTCGTAGCTTTTTCAAAGATTTTCTTAGAAATTGTGCAGTCTTTCATTAATTCGAAAGCAATAAAAAATAAAGTACGTACAATATAAGGGAATACAATATTCACAAAGAAACAAGCATAATCTAATATATATGTTACATACAAATGCAATGCAGTAGGGATGTTAATTAATAAATTACAGGAACTATGATAAATCCACGGTCAAAGAGCGCCCCTATATATAAGTATATTCAAAATATGATTTTAAAAAATTGATCTTTGCATATACTTATATATGAGGGTTACTAAATTTTTTTAGTTGAAAAATAGACGATGAACTAACTGTGGATTAAATCAGGCTTTTCTTATAATTTTAAAAAACTACCCCTTTTTTTTTTTTTTTTTTGAAAAAGATGATGCAAAAGGGTGGGGTTTACAGATCTCAGGCTTTGTACTTGCAAGGCTTTCTAACGAGAAGCCTAGTAAGCTTACCTATTACCGCCAGGCGGGGGTAATGACCCCAACGACTTGAGGGTTACACAATGGTGACCCATCTTAGGTTCCTAAAGTAGGCCAGGTTCGATCACATCTAAACACAAAGATGGTTACTTGAAAAATAAAAAACCCCTTATCATCATGGAGGCTTATTGGGCCAAACTTTTTGTTTTTTCAAGGTTTGCATCACTAAAAAATAATTAGTACAATTATAATACAAATTCCTATCAATAGTTTTTAATTTTTACATAGCTAGTCCACAAGTGATCCTCAATGGAGTCGCTAATTCTGTTAAGTCCTATTACGATTTTCTTAGTTTAACTTATATAAAGCTTGGCACACTTAATATAAATTACTTGATATTAAACTTAAGAAAATGCTTTTCAAAAAAAAAAATTTTAAAAAATTGGAGTTGGCAACTGGTTTAATTGGTAAAAAAAAAAGAAAAATTCTAAAAAATTGAATAAGAAAAAATTGAGTTTGGGGGCTAACCTATTAAGACTAAGTCACCATGTAAAAATTAAAAGAAATTTGATGGTTTATTTTTATAATTTTTCTAAAAATGTTAAAATACACCTAAATAGGCAAAAGTAACAAAAAATGATTTGTTTTTAATTTTTATTACGAATTTCTACAAAAGGAATTTTTTTTTTACTTTTTTAATGGTTGTTCCAAAAGTGCCTACGTAATTGCTAATCGAATGAAACCGGTTGTAATTTCTTTTTTTTTTTATAAAATATTTAGTGGGTAGGTTATTTTTATTTTGAAAACCGAGTCAGATTTACGTTTTTTATCCATTTATTATTTAAAAAAAAAACCTAAAAAATCTAATTTTCTAAATTTAATAAAAAAAAACTAACTACCTTTCCTTAAAAAAACTCAATTAAAATTTTATTTTTCCAAAAAACCCTAAATGTTAAAAATAGATTTTATTAAAAAATGATTTTTAAAAAAAAACCTTAATTTAACTAAAAATTTGCAAGAAAATAATTAATTAAAAAAACCTACACTTAAATAGAACAAATAAATTAGTAAAAAGTAATAAAATAAATAAATAAACAACATAACTAATTAATAAATGAAGAAAATAATATATAAAAAAACTAAAAAAAAATTTACGTAAGTCAGGTTGTTCAGCGTTAGGCGATGTTGGACGTGCTTGGGCGACACTATAGGTAAGCACGGATGGTAACTTGAGCGAGCGCCTAGGCGTGCAATTGGACAAGAGCAGGTGAGAGCTCGGCAAGCATGCGGGTGAGGATAGGTGACAGTGTGTAGGCAAGGATGGGTGATAACTATGGGCAATGTTGGGTATGTGGATGGACGAGAGCGAGCGAGAGCTGGGCGAGCGTATAAGCGAGGCTAGGTGACAGCTGTAGGCGATGCTAGGCGTACAGATGGGCGAGGGCGGGTGAGACTTGGGCGAGCATGCGGGTGAGGTTGGGCAACAGCTGTAGGCAGTCCTATACGATGTGATGGGCGATGCTAGGTGACGGCTTGGGCAGCGGATTGGGTAGTGGTTGCAAGCGAGGTTGGGCTTTGAATAGTGGCGTGTGTTTGGATAGTAGTGGAGCATGTGGTGGTTATAGGGGGATGTGTGGTGGTAGTGCTTGTCGTAGCGTGCATGGTGTTTAGATGTGTATGATTAACAGAAAAAGTCTCCTTGACTCCTTGGCCAACATGCTAGTTGTAAATTCTAAAATTAAATCTTCGTATCGAAGATACAGAATATTTGTTTACGATTTAACCTAGATTCACCTTAGCTTTTGAAAACCCCAACTAGTTCGAGCCTTTTCTTTTAAAGTTTGGTTTGATCCAATTTAACCCAATAATTTAACAAATCTTGATTTTTAGCCCCTAAATTGGTTTGACCCCAAAACTAATGGATTCAACCTAACTTGACATAACTTGATTTTCTTTTTCTTTTTCTTTTTCCTTTTTTTTTGAATATTATTATTATTTTTATTTTCTTTGAATTTTCGTTCATTTTTTTATTTATTTTTATTTACCTAGCTCAATTCAGAAAAATAATTTGATAAAAATGAAGTGTCTATAGCTTTTTGGGGACACTCTCGAGTATAGTATGGGTTGCTATAAAATATCACTTCAATTCATGTGGCTTTTTCCTCTCACCAACCTTTTCCTCTACCTTACCTTTCCCTTGAATAGAATTACTTGCCTTCTCCTTCTCAACTTTACCCTAACCCCTATTGTTAGTAGGTTTACCATCAATCTTCTTAAACTCTACTAGGTTTTCTACAATTACTATAGCTTGAGGTACATCCTCTACTCCCCAACGTTATAGCTTCACCCTAACCTATGGCTTGAGCCCATTAAGGAACATGACAAGGGCATCATTTGGGTTAAGGTTAGGAATCTTTAGTATCAACTCAAAGAACTTCTACACATATTGCTTAATCTCACTTTTGTGTGTCAAATGGTAGAGCTTATCCTCAGCCTCTCGAGGGGCTTCTTATAGCACTACAACATAGCAAAATCTTTTAGATAATGGGCTACCGTATGTACCTCACTCTAATCGTTGATAATCCTTACTACCCTAAAGTAGTGTTCCAAATTCTATAAGAAGTTATCCACATCTTGTGCCGAACAAGTTCCCTTAAAGTACTCAAGTTTAGGAACTTCCATTCTTGATACTGGCTAGATGGTCATCCCATTTGCCAAAGCTACTCGGTACATTGTCAGTTGATTTTTGAGTTCTTTAATCTCTTGGCACATAACCATCTTACCCTTATAAGCCTCCTCTATGGTTTCTAATATTATAACTCGGCTTTAAGATTCTTCTCAATAGCTACCTTTCGCTACCTCAACTACTCCAAAGCCTGATTTAAGGCTCCTTGTTGTTCACCCTAAAATCCTTCCTCCATTTCCTCTACATGGACTTAAGAGTCATCCGATTGTTCTGTTGCCTCGACATTACTTAACTCTACCTTGTCCATCTTAGCAACAAGTGAATTTAACAAGTCTTTGGACTTAGCCCTTTACCTAATCATATGGTGGTCCCCTTAGTTAACCAGTTCATCAACAGTTGAGATTTTGTTATTGTCTCCTCCAAATGAAATCTTTCTTACTTAAGTATTTTAGGCTCTAATACCACTTGTTATGGGAAAATTTCCTCATTCATACTTATATGGCACTTAACTCTCCTAACTACACTAAGAAAGGCCAAGTTCTGCCTGCAAACCACTCACAACACTTAGATAGAAAAAGTAAAGAGAGAAATTCTTGAATCAACTGAATTCACTCAATTATTAGATGAATACAACTAATGGGATCTCCCCTATATATACAAGAGGCTTCTTGAAATGGATTGGTGAGATCAATTTTATAAAACAAATGCAATTGAATCTTACTATCCTTTACATTAAATACATTTACTTACCGTACCTACATTGTACAAGGAATCTAGGATTCTTTGGAATATCCTAGATATTTTGTAACCTTCATTGGATCTAAACCATGGGCCTTTCTCAATTTTACGCTTAGACAAGCCTCATGAGTTTGGGCCCTTTGTACTTAGTTTATGACACGAGCTTATGACCCTCAAAACAATGATATCGGTTTTTAGGCAAACCTTGATACTATCCACTAGACAAGAGTACTGGCCAACACCTACCTTACTACTTATCAGCAACGTACTGCTCAGTATTAGACAAAAACATGAAATATAGGTATTTCTGACTAGGTGGCTAGGTCTATAGGAATTTAGAGGCTCTAGAAGCTAAGGGGAGCCAAGGTGGATTAACTCCAGCATGGGAAGATCCTATTATGGTAGTAGAAGTGATTATAAATGGGAAAGCCTAGACTTGAGAGGTTATATGGCCAAATTAATTTCTGAGCTTGGAATGTTGACAACTTGAGGCCCTATTTTTAGTAGGCTACCTATTTAGATGTGAAAGATGATTGAAGAAAACCCTTAGGGTTGTTATCTACATTAACACTATTGTTTGCTTTATTTAGAAATAGGTGTCTAGCATGTATGCTTTATATTATGCTTATGCTTACCTATGTTAGAACTTGTGATTGTTTTCTTAGTTTCATTTTGAGTTGATCCTTTGATTATGTAATGCAACATGTTATGTACTCTAACAAAAATGACAATGAAAAATATCGATCATGTTGCATTTATAATAGCTTGATTGTTTTTCATTTAGCAATTTAACTTTTGTTCTTCAACAAAATAAGGGTAAGAACTACAAGATGAATTGGGGCTAAAGAAACGCCTAGAAGTTATTTTAAACCCATGTAAATATAATTTCCTAATAGGTTGACTGTCAACCTCCCTAAGTTTAAGAAGCAGAAACAACTCTAAGCCTTAACTATGTATGGTGATGAGTAAATTAGATATTATTTAACCCCTAATCGTAAATAGGGATGAATAACGGGAGTATAACATGTCTAGATCTCAATGAGATCAGCATAAAAATAGTCTAAGTCCTATAACACATATAGATTATGAGTAATATGCCCTAAGTCCTAAATCATTAATGGATTATAGGCCGACCTATTAAATTCAAAAAAGAAACCATCTGTAATGAACTTTGATAAATATCTTAGCTAAATTGTTGAGTAGATGTAAGGCAAAAGTGTTAAATCTCCCAATTTGGTTTTGATGATACAAACATATGCTAGGGTATTACTAATGTATTTGATTTAGTGTGCATAAAATCTCAATTAATTCACTTAAGAAAATTCTAAATTTTGATATTAGCTGGAGATACAAAATTATTTTAACAGTATAAGGTTAGAGACTTGGTCAGAGGATTTGTCTAGAAAATTTTAAGGAACAATTTCATAATAGACTTGTTTACAAATTAGATTTAAGATTAAAGACTCAGCTTCACTTGATACACTTGATTGAATACATTAGGAAAATATATTCAACCCAGTCTCACACAAGTTAGTTCAATATCCATAGGAGTTTTCTAAGGAGGATTAATTTTATTAAGGTGGAATATTAAATGAATATAGTTTGATTATGGAGATAAATTATGTGGATACATAACTTAAATTTTGGAGAGTTTATTTCTAGGTGGATTGTTCGATATTTTATCAAATTAAATTGGATTAATTATTTTATGGAAATTCAATCTTCAAGTTAAGGCCAGGACAAGAAGCAAAGTTATGTAGCAGCCCCTTTATTGTTCAATTAACGAGGACATAAGGGACAAGTTTAAGTCGATGTGTCTTCAAGGATTTGATATCCATACTTCAACGTGGCAATAGAGGATATTACGCTTTGATAATCTATCGTAGCAATTTTCAATGAAGGCTGGAAGTGATTTACATAGAAACTCGTGATCATTAAGCATTTGGCAACGTGTCAAGGAAAGTAATGTCCAGATCTTAAATTCTTTAAGCATTTCGATTAGTTCCATATAGCGTCCGATGATTTCAAGTGTCAACATGGAGCAGTATGTTTAACCCATGCGATATCGAATATCTCAATCGGCTGGTTCCTTCAAGTTTCAATGTGAATGTGGGATTTTCTTTACAGCAGCCATTAGGTTGTATCGTAGCAATACATGAGCTGATATGCTTTGGTTCAGTGAGGATGAATTGCAACATGGCAGATTTTCTTCATCACATGTAAGTTAATTATTTGGGATATTTGTGGAGAAGAATGCGGATTCACATTCAAATTTAAATCAAGGATAAGGATATTGGTTGAACCGGAGAGATATTTAATGGTTCAAATATATTTTAAGATATAGTGGAGATTTTGAAGGGATTTTAAATTTAAAATTAGTGTGGAAGGAATATATAACCTTTGGATAAGGTTTGAGGAGAGATTTTTGGTTATTATTGGAAATTATTAAAAGAAAAAATTGGGTTGAATTTTTGGATGAATTTTATATTATTAACTTTGGAGTCGAGTTTTCCATATGAGATAAACTTCAGCTATTCATATTCGAATTCAAAGAAGACGATATTTTCCATGAAGAAAGGGGACAAGGCCAACAAGAAAAATCCAAGACTATTTGTTACAACACTTCACTATTTAACAGAGTATCATTCAAATCAGAAGTGGACCTTTTGGCAACTAAAAAGAAAAATATAATTTTATGCAAAAGTTCTTATTAGATTCATATGGAGACTTTGTCAAAGACTTCGTTGAAGCTTTATATCCATCTTTTCTTTTCCTTTTTATTTTTTTTAGAAAATTTCTCTAAGATAATAATTGTACTTCTATCGAGCCTAAGTTTTTTAGTTTTCATTATTTTCTTTAACCCAATCTTATGTTGAACCTTATACTCACTTAATATAAACCCTTGATTAAAAATTAAGGGTGGCTTAGTTTTCTTTTAATTTAAAAAAATTTAGAATCACCACTTAACCAGGGTTAAAAAAAAAATGAGTTAGGTTAGAATAATTGGTGAATTGATCCTAACATAGCCACAAGTTTATGAGAAAAACCAATTTTGATAAAATAGTTTTTGAACCTATTTATCCTTGAGCGAGTAACACCTTAATCTTTCGAATTTAGTTTAATTCTTTTCAAAATACCCTTTTAATTAATTTTAAATTTACAATAAAAAAAATTAATTTATTTTTTTAAAAAAGAAGAAATTAAGTTTATTTATTTACAAAAGGGAAAATTAAAAAAAAAATTCCTATTTTGAGTTGCCTTATAGGTACCTACGTACACTCTAGTAAATATCAGATTTGCCATAATTTGGTTTTTTTTCTAAAACTTTAGGTGTGTTAAATAATTTTAATTTTAAAAATTAGCCAAATTTATTTCTTTTAACCATTTTATTTTTTTTTTCACTTTAAGAAAAATTCAAAAAAGGGTCGTAGGTTTATTTTTGGAAAATTCCAAGAAAGAGTTTTAATTTTGAAAATGGTGAATTAAAAATTTTACTTTGAAAAATAATTCTTCTAAGTGGCGAAACTATTTTTTTTAAATTTATTTTTATATCCATTATGAAAATGAAAATTTTTTGAAAATATTTACAAAATAGAAAGAAAAGGAAAACATTTAAAAAAAAATTAAAAAATAACCATAATAATTAAAAGGAAAGTTTTCTTTATATATATATATATATAAATATGTTGGTTTTTTCTACTTTTTTTTAGTATGTTTTCATATATATATATATAAATTTTTTACTAAAAGTCAATTACAAAATAAGTGAAAAAAAATAGAAAAAAATAAAAGAAATTGATTAAAGAAGAAAGTGAACTAAAGTTAGATAGAGGTCGAAGAAGTTGGACATGGGTCGAACATTGGATCTTAGATTCGGTTTCAAATTGGGTTAAGTCGCAAGGTGAAGAAAAAGCAACTACAACAAAACCAATGACTTAAATCGATTTCCAATGTGAATTTTGAAGGGATAAATTCCCTTACATAACATTTGGATTAGCAAAAGTGACATTTGTGATGATGCTTTAGTGTTTGGTGGTGGTTTTCGAGGTGTTGGAGTTTGGATGTAGGTGGTAGTAATGGTCATCTTTGAAGGTGGTGGCTAGAGTTTGATTGAAGCCACTTGAAGCCATTGAATGGTGGTTTTAAGGGTTTTTGAACGCGAGGAAGCTACTAATGAAGTTGGTTCTCTTAAAAAACCAATAAAACTCAACCTTTCTAAAGTGAGAAAGTGAACTGTAGGTAGAGAGAGAAAGCTTCGAATGTATGTTTTTGAGGAGTTTAGTACATCGATATAGTATTTGGCAAAAAATAATATGAAAATAAGTCCCAAGCAAAAGTAAATATGAGAACCATGCGACTTCACTATTAGAATTTTTGGGGAGCATACAACTTCAGTGTAAATGTTTTACAAACCCCAACCTTCTTCTTCCATGTGACTTCAGTTTAGTGTTATTTTTTTTTCTTTTTTGTAACTTCATTGCAGTTTTTTATCATACTTATATGAATATGCCACAAAAATTGCATGGCTTACACTTTGTATTTTGAGTGTATTGATGTTGGAATGCAATCTTTACCCCCATTCTTGCATTGTTCTAAGCTCGAGTAAGTTCAAGAAAATAAAAAATCACCATTAAATTTGGAATCGAAAACTAATGGGTTTTGATTGATTGGATTCGATTTTTCTTATTAACGGTCAAAAAATTGCTTGAATGAGATCCCCAAATGTTCTCTGTTGCTTAAAACAACTAATTAAAGGACTCGAATCAAGTGAATTCAAATTGTTGCAAAAACTATGTTTTCAAATTCTTTCAATTTTCAAATATTATTTTGACTAATATGGTGAATGAATTTGGATATAAAATGCGTGCTATTCAAAAGTATTCCATGTCCTCTAGTTGTTCTTGCATTTTATTTGAATAAATTTAGCCAAAAAATAGGTTTGGTTGGGTAGAAAATAAGCAAAGGTCACATTTTTTTTTTCTTTCCTCCATTTTTGAGCTCAAACCAAGAATTAGAGAAGCATGTGTAGGGAATCAACAATCAAGCTATCTAGCCACTGATAAAATGCCACGTAGTGCTTGATGGGAATGAAAATAAAAAACTAAGCACTCAACTCTATTGGGATTTAAACCTGTGACCTAAAACTCCTCTAGTACTAGACCAAGTCGCTAACTACTAGACTATGTTTGCTTCTTGGTCTATTATTGCAACAAAATGCATATAACAATTAAATCAACATAGGCCAGATATAAATCTTACATTTTTCTTAGCCTAAAACTAGCTCTAAATACTCTTCTTCTTTTTTTTTTAAAGAACCTATTCAAATCCTTAATAGTATTATTCTAAACGGGTCTAAGCGTCCTAAAGATTTTATTTATCTTTCTTAATTTATTAATTTCTAATTTTTATATTCTAATTTTTTATTTATTGTATATATTTTTTTTTCTAAATTAGGACCTTTTTCTTTATTTTAACAATTTATAAAATACATAGGGACAAAAATGAGATATCTACAATTGCTTCTCTTTGTGATAAAGTTTAAGTAAAACTTTTAAAAAGACAAAAACAGACACAATTTTTACTATAGAGGTAAACTTACACTAGGAAGCACTACAATTAGCTAACTGTCTTAGGCTTGATCCATTAGGGATTTATAAAAACTAGGAAAAGAGATAGCACTCTACAAATAAGCTATCTTTGAAAGAGAACTGTGACTATGCCTGAAAAAGTAGGTTTATATCCTAAAACTTGAAGGTTAATAAAAAAAAAAACCTATTGCACTCTAAGAGTTGGCTTATACTGTACAGGCATACTTTAAGTGCAACTAGAATTTAAAGAGAGGAAAAGAATCAAGATAGCATTTTAAGAGCATGCAATCTGATGCTTTTCAAGTCAAGATAGTACTTTGAGAGCATGCGATCCAAAGATAAGGTAGCACTACAACGAGTAAGTAACCTAAAGGTTTTAAATCACGATAGTGCTCCTAAAGCATACGATTTGAAGGTAGGGTAGCACTCTAACAAGCAAGCCATCTAAAGGTAAGATAGTGCTCTGCGAGCAAATAATCCAAAGGTTTTAACTCAGGATAATGCTTGTAGTGCATGTGAACTAAAGATAGGGTCATGCTCTAACGAGTAAGAGACCCGAAGGTTTTAACTCAAGATAGTGCTCATAGAGCATGCGATCCGAAGATAGGATAGCACTTTAATGAATAAGCGACCTAAAGGTTTTAACTTGGGATGATAGTGCTCATAGAGCATGTGATCCGAAGATAGGGTAGTATTCTAATGAGTAAGCGACCCAAAGGTTTTAACTTAGGATAATGTTTGTAAAGCATGTCATCCGAAGATAAGTTAATAAGCAAGCAACTCGAAGGTTTTAACTCATGATAACGCTCGTAAAGCATGCAATCTAGAGATAGGGTAATGTTCTAATGAGCAAGTGACCCGAAGGTTTTGACTCAAGATAGCATTTTAAGAACATGCAATCCGAAATTATTCTTTTATCACATGGATAGTGCTCCAAAGAGTAGACGATCCATGAGGACCATAGTAGAAGAGTTTATGTAAACATTCTTACAAGACCTTGCAACTTGAAGATTTGAAATGCCATGTTTGTTAATTAGAAGCCATCTAAGATGGAGTAGACATTTGGGACAAAGTCCTTTGATACAAAAGGAATTAGAAGACATTGGTTATGATGGAAATTATGTTAAAGAGGATGACTTTGGCCATTAGGGCCAACTGACATATTGTCTACAAGGTTAGAATTAAAGAAACTAACTATTAGGGTTAACTTGAGAGAAAGTGAAATGGTGATTCTTGATACTTGGCTGTTTAAGGCAGTCATGAGCTTTGGAAAAGATAGGATAAAAAAACTTGTGAAAAATCTTTCTTTTTTTTTTTTTTTTTTGAGATTTGCTAATAGGCTTAAATTCCTTATAGGTTCTAAGAAAGTTACATGCAAGCAATAAGCTTTTTTAACAACATAACAACTTGATCTTTATGCCTCCTTTGTTTGAGAGAGCCCTTTTTGTTTTGAGGGCCTTTGCATTTTTTCGAGGGCAAATGACTTTTTAAGGCATAACTTCTTTAAATTTCTTCTTACTAGGGAGAAGATATTCCATTAAAGATAGGTTTAGTTTAAGATGACTTCTTCACACTTTCGACTTAAATTCCTCTCTTCTTACTTCATTTCCAATAATTATGGTCCATCGTATAAGTGGTACACTTTAAATCAATCCTTTAGATCTTTTACAAATTGAAATGTAATACAGGATATTTTTTTTTTAGTTTCAAAAGGGATATTAATGAAATGCAACTTTTTGAAAGAATTACTTTTTAACCAGGGTTTACAAGTCAAGAACCTTATAGGTGAAACTAAAACCGTGCTTGCCCTAGTTTCAAAAGTAATTTTTATGAAGGAAAAGTTATTTCCTTCAATCAAAAGGGCCTTTAGAAGAGGTGGAATTGTGAGTGGGCTATAATATTGGTTTTGAGTTGCAACTTCTTTAGGAAATAACTTTGACATTTATCCTAAGTTGTTAAGTTTAATCATCTTCATCATTTTTTTTAGGTCTTTCTTTGAAGTGTAGGTCTTAATTAATGATTAGGTTTCTATGCCCTTAATCCTTTCAAACTTCAAAGATTTAGACTTGATCAAGTTATTTATGTCGATGTATTTCTCAAGCAAACTTTTCATTTTTCCTTTCAAATTTTCTCATTGTTCTCTTACTCCTTTTACTTTTCCTCATTTTTCCTTCTTTCCCTTTTTTTTTTTCTCTTTTTTATTATCTCTTTCTCTCTCTCTCTCTCTCTTGTTTCATTTAGACTCAAGATAAAGGTGATCATTCATTCCTTCTTTTGGTTTGCAACTTAAAGTGTATAGTGTTTATCATATAAGCACTTCTTCATTTCAAAGGAAATAAGTTATTAATGGTAATAATTACAATCAAATTGATGTGACTTAAGTATGCATAGACCAGTTTTAACCTTTTCACTTGATTAATGCCCCTTAATATCCTATTTGTGCCATTGTAGGGTGGCTCTTAACAAGGTTTGATTTTGAAAATAATTCATTTGAAAGGCTCAACGAGGTTGACAAGAGATTTTGTGTTTAAGATATTGAAAATGAATGCCTAAGTACATTTTAATTCGTATATCAAATGCAAGATGTACTTCCTTTAAGGAATAAGCCTGATAGCTTCACATTAATGACACTCGACTCTCAAGGTATTTTATGATTGGTGTTTAGGATTTAGCTTGCATCTTTTCATCTTAAACCCTTCAATCAATGAGATAATTTATATTTTCCTTGAGTTTTACTTGATAAGACTTGATGAATCATGAACCCCCTCTGAAAATGATGCCCCTTAATGCGCCCCATTAGTGAAGGTCTTAAAACATGCCCTTGATTAATTTAGAAAAAAGACAACCCCAGCCTTAGTTATTCATATGAGCTTTTAAATGTTTAGAGACAAACTTTTGGCCTTCTACGTTAGAGTGAGTAGGCATGTCTATGTTTAGGTTCTTTAAATTGAAATCGTGTTAAAGCCATAAGTGAGCCTTATGTTCAAATTGATAGGCAAGTTATGTGTTTGAGGTTTTTCGAGAGTGGATAAGCTAATCACTTAAGAGCAGTTTTCAAGGCCTTATGAGAACTCTTACCTATAAGGTAATCTCTCTCTCTCTCTCTTTTGCTTTATTTATGATTAAAAACAATAGTAGGAAAAAATTTCTCAAGTTTAATAGCTACTTACAACCTATAGCGGAAAAACAAAGGAGTATTTTTACAAAATGGGGAGAAAAGGGATAAATATAAAATTGTAAGTGTTGTCTAATATTTGAAAATTCTTAATGCAATTTCAGAAAATTAATTTATCTAAAAACCATACGTAAAAAATTGAATAGGTTGGAAGAGTGATTAAAGAAGAAGTGAATAAGAAGTTACTGGCAGTATTGAAAAGTACAAACCATCTATCTACATGGATGGCAAAGAAGATACCCTTAGGATTTTATAAGCTATAGGGATACAAACTATTTACAAGTTAGAGAATCTTTTGAAATGAGAGGCTCTATAGAGAACATACGACACTAGAGTAGAATTTAACATAATGTGTTTACAAACCAATATAGATTTCTTTACTTGAAGGCTAAAAAGGAAAAACTATTGGGATAGTAACTACTGGCTTGTAAAAGAAAACTTAACAAGCGGAAGACCATATGATAGCGAAAAAATTAATGATTACTTTATAAAAAAAAATCAAGGGATATAAAAAAAAAATTACTCTTCTTTTTTCCTTTTTTATTTTTAGAAAGCAAAATACCAGAAAGAGAATGTGGCCTTTATGACTTTTGGAAAAGGGGAAATAATGTGAAGAGCTATTTTATAAAGTGAGAAAACTCTAATATTGACAAATAACCAACAACTCTTTTATTTGAAAATTTGTTTGAAAAAGTTAAGTGATTAATTTACAAAGGATGACAACAAATGGAAAGAGAATCTATCAATTATTATTTACAAGCTATAAGAAAAATTTAAAGTTCTTCTACTCTTTTTTTTTTTTCCAAAAATGACAATGAAAGGAATTCTTTGAAAAAAGAAAAAGAATGGGGGTATTTACATGTTTAAGAAACCCTAAAGATCATTTCAAAATAAAGAATCCTAACATTAATCTACAATATTTGCAAGACTATTTACAAGCCTAGTAAATTCCTAACTTAAAGCAAAATGGTATCTAATGGCATCTACCTTAAGTATAGATTTTTTTATATGATTTTTTTTTAATTTCCACTTTTATTTAGTAAAGAATAAGTTTTCAAGAGAAGCTCATTTACAAAGATAGTAGTGTTGATAGCAGTTTTAGTAAATATGCCAAAGGTTTAGATTGATAACGTCGAAACTTAAGCCCGATTCCTAGGATTTTTCTGTATAAGCGTATGCAATCACCTACCATAAATATTAGATAAGACCCTAGGTAAGAGGACCCTCTCCTTCATTTTCTAACTCTCATAATCATTCTTCAATCTCTTTCACATGACAAAAAGGCTAAATTAGGCATCGGAGTGACTACGTTGGAGCATCCTCTGGCATCCCTTGTAGCTGTGTTCTTATTTTGTAGGTACTGGCATACTAAAATGAAAATCACCAGTTAACAATTAGCGTAGTTTGTAAGAATGAATGATATAAGCCCACGGTTTTTGATGATTTATAGGAGTGTTGCTCTTCCCCTTTGGTCTTAAATTTGCATTAATCTCTCTTTTCTTTATATTCTCATATTTAAGGACGTATCGATTCATAAACTTATAATCTTTCAATAGCTTTTCACTATTCATAATTTATTTGTGCCATTGAAGTTCGAAAAACGACCATAGCTACTATTTTAAATGTTTTTCACTTGGGTTTTGGATCATTTGGCATGTATTTTACAAGAGGAATGCATTGTTTTCCTCGGAGGATGTGTGGGGCTAAAAGTAAGGGAGTGTAATACCTTTCCTCTTACATGTAACGGTCTCTTCTTGCACACAACCGTTTTCGTCTTACACATGACAGTTTTCCTTTTAAGTGTGGCGATTTTCCTCTTGCATACGGTGGTTTCCTGTCTACACAAGACAATTTCCTTCTTTAAAAGGTTTGACAATGACAACTATAACTAGTTCATAATCAACTTCCTTAAGTACGTCCACCATAACTTCATGTTGACTTGGTTTTTAATTGTTTAGGAATTAACCCCCTAGACTGATCACATAAATCCAAACTAGAGGATTCCAAGGACTTACTTAAAGAATACTAGCTCGAACCCTATCCAAGACGAAAAATCCGATCCCAACCTTTATGTTTCCCTTTTCTGCCGACCTGACTGCTGAGCCTTCACGTGCACCAGGCTTGTCGAATAGCTATGCTATGACAAAATATTCGAGCACACAGCCCTAAGACTATCCGAACAAAGCTCCTAAATTGACAACAAATATCTAACCCTAACCCTAGCTAACTACTCAATAGCAAGATTGACTAGGCTTTGACCTGATCTCGATCATGTCGGCCCCTAACTGTAAATTCTTTTTTCCCATTTACTTTGTACCATATTTTTAACATCCAAGACCGAGTGATTTGTGTCTTCTGGTACAATATTTCAAAAGGATTCTTTACTTTTCATACTAAGTTTTCTTTCTCTTTTACTCTTTTTAGTATGCGTTACATAACCTAATCATAAGAATACCCTTTTGTCTTTTCATATACGTAAAGTAACCATAGTAGATGGGTATATAAACCTATACTTGATTACATGTAGGAATCAATCCTCAACATCAGAATTTAATCAAGTTTCCTTTGAGAAATCCTACTGTTCTCATTACCCTTAAACTCTTATGTAATGCTCCTTATATGTCAGGTGACGGAATTCTAATCATCAAGGTGCCTTTTAGTGTAGTAGCTTAAAGTACGTCGAAACTCCGAAGTTAAGCATACTTGCTCTAAAGCAATCCTAGGATAGGTCACCTTTTGAGAAGTTGCTACACCAAGGGATAAAATTGTGAAGCATTCTATGCCAAAGTAGAAAATACCTCAATAGGAGGAGTTCCAGTCAGGTCATTACAAGTGATATCAAAGTAATCCACTAGTCGGAAGAGCAAAGCCCTGCCTAATGGTAATTTTAAAACTGTGTAACAAAACTGACAAGGATGTTAGTTCTATAAGGGGAGTAGATTGTAATACCCCTCATATGCCAAGTGATGGAATTCTAATCATAGAGATGCCTTTTGTTTTAGCGGCTCGGAGTATGCCGAAACTCCGAAGTTAAGTATGCTCGAGTTAGAACAA
Organism: Lumnitzera racemosa; assembly: GCA_024138005.1. Taxonomy (NCBI): domain Eukaryota; kingdom Viridiplantae; phylum Streptophyta; class Magnoliopsida; order Myrtales; family Combretaceae; genus Lumnitzera; species Lumnitzera racemosa. The sequence continues at coordinate 59,922,737 of JAMXBC010000007.1, forward strand.
TCCTAGGATGGATGACCTCTTAGGAAGTTGCTATACTAAGGAACAAAACTATGCGACATTCCATACCAAAGCGGACAATACCTCAATGGGAGGAGTTCCGGTTGGGTCATTACATCTTATTTATTCCCTTTAGCAAAGTGCAGTGCTAAGTAACTCTTCAGTTCGGATTAGTGAGTCATATCCAATAAATTGTAGGCTAAGTAGGATCAATTGTTATATCATATCTAGTTAGTAACTACCTAGGCTATGCTAGCTTTTTCTTTGTTTCCTTTTCTACTCACTTCATTATGGTATTTCTCCATGTGTCTAATCTCGGAGATGCACCAACTTCACTAGTATCAGAAAACAGTTTTAAGAGGTAGTGTGTGAAGTTGCAGTTAAGTTTGGTTCACTTTGTTGCTAGTGGTTGCTATGTTTCTTTCATAGCTACTTTAGTGTGTTCGTATGGAGTAAGTTTGGTGTTGTGAATCGTAAAGTAAAGATTTGTGTATTGGTAAGTGTGGTTTCATTGTTACTCTTTTCTTACTCTATTTTGCATTACAAAAGTAGAGTAAGTTCATTTCTATCCTATTCGAGCGATTATTGGGTATTAAAGTTGTTAGTGTGTTAGTCGATGTTTTAGGTAGTATGATAGCATTGTTTTCTCGTGTATTGTGTTGTTAATTTGTTCGAAAGTATTATATGATGTTGGACTCTAATGTTCAAGGTGTTATTAGAGACTAGAGTAATGGTGCTTAACCTGGTCGTGGTTATAATGGAAGTAGCACTCCTAGGTCAATTGATGACAAACTTGATCGACTCACTAAACTTATTAAGAGTCTAGTCACTATAATGCAAGTAAATAGGCAACCGAGGTTGTTAAACTCACGATTTTATGTAGAATCATTAGAGGGTTTGTAAAATTGAAATATAGAAGGTAAGTTTCTATACATTATGTGAAATAGCTTTAAAAATCTATGGAGATGCTTATAGTAGTTATCCAAAACTTAAAATATATGATGAAAATACAAAAATGAACAAAATAAGTTCTTTTTTCATAAAAAAATTCTTAATAATATATAATTCAACTTGTATGAAAGAAGAACAAAGAAAGTCAAAAGTAAAGTTTTTCCATTATTTTCTTTAGGGGAAAAAAAATAAACTAAAGAGAATCAAATATTTCAGCTCATTTCAAATTACTAGTGGTATAAACTAAATTATATAGTTTTTCTTGTAATCTTGACTATTAGAACTGAAACTTGGGTGAAGGTTATGAACATAAAATAAGGGATTAAGAGAGAGAAAAAAAGAAAAATAAAATAAAATAAGATAGGGAAGATGATGCAATGCCTTAGTAGTTGATGACTTATAAAAGCTTAGTTATATATATATATATATATATTTATTTTTAGCCCATTCAACTTATACATGTAGAATCGGTAAACTCCGTCAAAAATGTAAGTTTCTACTTGAAAAAGAGTTTATATACGAGTTATCTCGAAAAGGCTTCATAATATCGTAAACTCGTAAAAATATATAGGTAGAATCACGATTTTGACTACTTTGTAGGCAACAACCTTAAGGTATGCTACCAAACAACTTACCTAAAAATATTCAAGAGAGAGGTTATAGCCAAAGTAGTCAAGCCAATCACTTAGTTTAACCGCAATGAGCTGGAGGAGTTACAGACCGAGCTGTTAGACGAAAACTGGAGTTGGAGGAGATTGAGGAAGATGATGAAGAGATTGATGCCGAAGACTATGGAGTGGAAGAAGAAGAGGGTAGTTATTACTGAGCATAGGAGCTAGGACATTAAGCTCTGTAAGGATTAGACAATGTCAAGGTTTAAATACCACCCTTCAACAAAAGGATGCAGTTGAATACCTAGAATAGGAAGAGAGGTGATGTGTCTTTAAGGTCAGATACACGAAGAAATACCATAACTAAGCGAGTAGAAAAGAAAACAAAGATAAAAAATGCTAGCAAAGCGTAGGTAACTCTCAACTGGATATGACACACCAATTGATCCTACTCAGCCTATAATCCACCAGATATGACTCACCAGTTCGAACTAAAGGGTCACTTGTCACTATTCTTTACTAAAGAGAATAGAAAAGAGTCGAAGAGTAATGAGAATACTAGGGTTGCTTAAAGGAAACTTGATTAAATTATGATGTTGAGGATTGATTCCTACATTTAATTAAGTGAGGGCCTATATACTCATCTACTAAGATTACTTTGCATGTATGAAAAGACAAAGGGTATTCTTACTATTAGGTTATGTAATACATACTAAAATAGGTAAAAGAGACAAAGAATATTTAGCACGAAAAGTAAAAAATCCTTTTAAAATATTGTACCAAAAGACACATGTCACTCAGTGGCCAGATGTTTGAAATATGGTACAAAGTAGAAGAGAAAAAGAATTTGTAGTTAGGGGCTAACCTGATTGGGATCAGGTTAGAACCCAATTAGTCTTACTATAAAGCTTTTCTTCAATAGATTGCTTGTCTTAGTCTCCTTAAAGTGAATAGATAATCCACCACTATGAGCTTCCTTGACCAGCAAGTTACGTGTTGAATAGCTTAGTATACATAGCCTTTGGTCCTTATATAGATAACCATCCTTAAGATAATATCCTCTAACAACTACTCCTTCTTAACACTGCTAAACAACGGGACCAAAATGAGGGTCATTTCATAGACTGCTTAATGGCAAGCGAAAATCTTAATAATTTTATCTATAAAGTTGTTAGCAAATTTTGCTAACATGACAAAGCATCAGTGACCACATTTGTGCTTCCTTTCTTTCGCTGGATCACAATGAAAATCCTTCCGCAAACTCTAATCACTTGGCTTATCTCTTCAAGAGTTTGTTCTGACTTATAAGATGCTTCAATGATTCATGATTAATGTAAATAACAAATTCTCATAGCAACAAATAGTGTTGCCAAATAGTGAGGGCTCAAAAAAGAGAGTACAACTCTTTCTCGTATACAGAGTAATTTTATGTAATACCATTAAGCTTCTCACTATAGTAGGGGACGGGTCATCATTTTGGCATTAGGATGATGCCAATTCCAATTCCCGATGCATCACATTCTAATTCAATGGGTTTATTAAAATTTGGTAGTGATAGGACATGGGCGGAGGTGAGCTTCTCCTTAATCTCCCTAAAGCTCTATTCAGCTTGGTTGTTCCATCTAAACTCATCACTTATAGAAAGAAGTTAAGCCATGAAAATTTTGAACTTAAGTGATACTTTTTGACATTGGCCTTTCCAGAACAGCTTAGATCTTTTCCTTATTTGCTCGGATATCTTCCCCTAACACTATAAAACTAAGAAAAATCACTTCATCTTGGCAGAATGTACGTTTCTTCAAATTTCCATATAACTTCTCAGTTCACAAGATGTCAAAAACTGCTCGGAGATGTTGAACATAGTTTTTCAAATCGATATTGTATACTAATTTGTCATCATAGTACACAACAACATATCTTTTGATCAGAAGGTGCATCACACGGTTCATTAATCTCATGAATGTGCTCGATGCATTAGTAAGTCCAAATGGCATAACTAACCATTCATAGAGACCATGCCTAGCCTTGAAGGCAGTGTTCCACTCATCACCCAGTCTCATGTGAATTTGGTGGTAGATATTTCACATATTAATCTTCAAAAATACTTTGGCATCATAGAGCTCATCTAACATGTCATCAAGCCTCTATATTGGGTACTGGTATTTGACAGTGATTCAATTAATTGCTCGACTGTCGATACACATATGCCATGAACCATCCTTCTTAAGGATAAGTAGAGCTGGTACAACATAAGAGCTCATGCTTTCTCTCATGTATCCTCACTCTATGAGTTCATCTACCTGTCTTTTCAACTAAAGAGCTTACTTAGGATTCATTTTGTATGTAAGTCAATTCAAAAGGGCGACGCCTAGCTGTACGTTACTACAATGCTATATGCCTCAGACTAGGATAGTCCCTTAAGCAGCTCCTTAAGAAATAAGTCGGTAAACTCATTAATCAGCCTTTAGATTTCATCTAGAACATCCTTTAGATCTCTCATCTCTAAGAATCTTCTAATCAATAGAAACATAGGCTCTTCAACCTTCTCAACAACTTAGAGCTCTCTTCGACTTGTCACTAAGGCCTTCTTCTTATTAGCTTGAGTAAGTTGATTATGGGTCTCATTTACTTGGGATAGGCTCATAGGTTGCAACACAATCTTCTTTCCATCCTTAATAAAGGCATAGGTGTTCCTATATCCATCATGAGTAACTCACCGATTGAACAACTAAGGTCTTCCAAGTAACATATGTGAAACTCCCATTGAGAAGACATTGTACATTACCTCATCCCTGTACACATTTCCAATACTAAATGGTTTGGTTATTTGTTCAATCACATGCAAAGCATCCTTATCATGAAGCCAATGTAGCTTATAAGGTCAGGGATGCCTTGAGATTTGCGATCTTAGCCTTTGCATAAAGGATTGTACAACTACATTGGTACAACTTCCTGTCCACTATAATGGTGCACAATTGTCCTTTGATAGTACATTTAGTATGGAGAAAATTTTCTCTCTAATCTTCCTCAAAGTTCGGTAGGGAACTTAGTGCACGTCTTAGGATTAGGGTCATTACTTCTCCTTAGTTGGCATAGACACAAGTCTCCTCTTCCTCTTTGGTTTCAGCTTTTCTAACATTCTTCTCTTCCTTAGACTCGCTCTCATCAATGCCATCCACTATATCTCCTTGGAGCACCATGACTTATCAGTTCAAACACTCAGTAGCCACACGTTTGAAGCCTAAGCATTTAAAGTACTTCACCTCGCTAGTTTTCCATTCAAAGGTTTATCCACTCTCATACATTCTCTAGGTCAGCCTAGCTTTGGTTTGGCTTGGCTATACTGTTTGACCCTACTGACTTGCTTAGCTATTGTTAGGTCGGTCATTCCTTTCCTTAGTTCAGTATGGCTTCCTTGACTTGGTTAGAAAAGGTCAACGTGGAATAGGGGCTTGGGAGAATATTAACCCAGGTCAACTCGAAGCACTTCTCCTCTACTTTTCAACCTTCTGTGCTATCTTAATCACCTCTTCTAAGGTATATAACCTTTGCACTTCTACAGTGTTGCGAATTTCATACTTAAGCTTATAAATGAACCTCAATACTATATAGGCTTCTACTTCTTTCACGTCGGCCAGGTCATAAGCATCTAGAACTCTGTCACATAGTCATCAACAAATCAGCCTTCTTAATGAAGTTCTTGTAACTTTGCAAATGTATTTTGCAAGTAGGTTTTGGGTACGAATCTACCCCTTAAAAACCTTTTCATCTCATCCTAGGTCGTTACTCCTTACCTTCCATCCCTTACTCTAGCTGCATTCATATTTTTCCATAACGTTATAGCATACCCAGTAAACTCCAGTGTAGCAATTTAGACCTTAACAACTTCTATATAACCAGAAGAGTTAAATACCTTTTTGAATTTCTCTTCCCTTTTTAAGTATTCATTTATATCTCCACTTCTACTAAAGGGTAAGATTTGGACTTTAGCATTACCTACTCCTCAATGAATTCAATGTCCTTATTCCTATGCTCAATAATAATCACCCTCTTCTTGTTCTTCACCAAATTATTTGACATCTATCTCCTCATCATCTTTCTCAATTTCCTCTAACTCCAGTCTTTGTCTAGCAGCTCAATCTATAACCCTTTTAGCTCGAAGGGATCAAATTAGGCGATTAACTCAATTACCTTGGCCATAGCCTCTCTCTAGAACATTTTTTGGTAGGTTATGCTACGACATACCCTAGGGTTGTTTCTTATTAGCTTGCATTGCGGTGACCGGATTCTTAACAAGATTAATGAGTTTATTAAGTTTATCATCAACTGACCTAGGAATGTTACTTCCGTTATGACTACGATAAGGTTGAGCCCTACTACTTTAGCCTCCAATAATACCTTGAACACTGGAGTTTAACATTGTATAATACTTTCTAATAGATTGACAACATAATTCACTAGAAAACAATGCTATCATATTACCTAAAACTTTGACTAACATACTACCAACTTTAATACCTTGTAATCACTCCAATAAAATAAAAATGAACTTTTTTTGCAATTGTAGTAAAAAACAGAGTAAGAATAGAGTAACAATGAAACTACACTTACAACACATAAATCTTCACTATACAGCTTATAACTCTAGACTTACTCCATATGAGAACACTGTAGCAGCTACGGAAAGAACACAACAATCACTAACAATAAAGCAAACTAAACTTCATACACTCTCTCTCGAAATTGCTTTGATACTAGTGAAGTTGATCTATCTCTAAGGTCGGACACATAGAAAAAAACCATAATGAAGCATGCAAAAAAGAAAACAAAGAAAAAAAATAAAAAGTTAGCAAAGCTTAGGCAGCTATCAATTGGATATGACTCACCAATTGATCCTACTTGGTCTACAATCCGTTAGATATGACTCACTGATCCAAAATAAATGGTTACTTGCTACTATTCTTTGCTAAAGGGAATAGATAAGAGTTAATAGGTAATGAGAATACTAAGGTTACACAAAGGAGACTTGATTAAATTTTGATGTTGAAGATTGATTCCTGTGTACAATTAAGTAGGGGTTTATATACTCATCTATTGGGGTTATTTTATATATATGAAAAGACAAAAGGGTATTCTTATAATTGGGTTATGTAATGCATACTAAAAAGGGTAAAAAAGACAAAGAATATTCAGTATGGAAAGTAAAGAATCGTTTTAGAATATCATGCCAAAAGACACGTATTACTCGATGGGTGGACATTAGAAATATGGTATAAAGTAAGCGAGAAAAAGAATTTGCAATCAGGGGTCGACTTGATCAAGATCAGGTTGGAGCCCAGTTAATCTTGATGTGGAGTAGTCAACTACGCTTGGGGTCGGACATCTGTTGTCGATTCAAGAGCCCAACTCAAATAGTCTTAGGGTTGTCTACTCAAATATTCTATCATAGCATAGCTGTTTGGGAGAAGTAATGACCTTAGTCTTAAGACGTACACTGAGTTCCCTACAAAACTCTAAGGAAGATTAGAGAGAAAATTTGTTTCATACTAAATATACTATCAAAGGAAAATTATGCACCATCATAGTGGAAGGAGGAAGCTATACTGACGTAGTTGTACAATCCTTTGTGTAAAGGCTAGGACTGCCGACCTCAAGGCATCTTGAACTTATAAGCTACATTGGCTTCATGATAAAGGTACTTTACACGTAACTAAATAAGTAACTATATCATTTAGTACTGGAAATGTGTATAGGGATGAGGTAGTGTACGAAGTCATCCCTATAGGAGCTTCACATCTGTTACTTAGAAGACCTTGGTTGTTCAATTGATGAATTACTCATGATGGATATAAGAACATCTATACCTTTGTTAAGGATGGAAAGAAAATTGTACTATAGCCCATAACCCCATCCCGAGTAAACAAGACTTATAATCAGCTCACCCAAGTTAGTAAGAAGAAGGCCTTAGTGATGAGCTGAAGAGAGCTTTGAGCTTAGTGATGAGTCAAAGAGAGCTTTAAGCTTCTAAGAAGGTTGAAGAGCCTATGTTTCTATTGATTAGAAGATTGCTAGAGATGAGAGATTTGAAGGAAGTTCCAGATAAAATCTGAAGGCTAATTGATGAGTTTACTAACTTATTTCCTAAGGAGCTACCTAAGGGAATACCCTTAGTCCGAGGCATAAAGCACTATATTGACATGTAGCTAGGTGCTGCCCTACTAAACTGACCTACATACAAAATGAATCCTAAGCATGCTGTCAAGTGGAAAAGATAAGTAGATGAACTCATAGAGTGAGGATAAGTGAGGGAAAGTATGAGCCCTTATACTATACCATCTCTTCTTGTCCCTAAGAAGGATAGCTCATGGCGCATATGCATCGACAGCTAAGCAATTAATCGAATCACTATCAAATATTGGTAACTAATATCAAGGCTCAATGACATGTTAGAAGAGCTCCATGTTACCAAAATATTTTTTAAGGTTAATCTGTAAAGTAGCTACCACCAAATTCACATGAGACCGGGTGATGAGTGGAAGACTACTTTCAAGATTAAGCATGGTCTCTACGAATGGTTGGTCATACCGTTCAGACTTACTAATGTGCTAAGCACATTCATAAGATTAATGAACCATATGATGTGCCCTCTAATTGAAAGATGTGTAGTCATGTACTTCGATGATAAATTAGTATACAATACTGACTTAAACAACCATGTTCAACATTTCCGAGCAATTTTTGACGTTTTGCAAACTGAGAAGTTATATGGAGATTTGAAGAAATGTACATTCTAATAAGATGAAGAGATTTTTCTTAGGTTTGTAGTGTCAGGAGAAGGAATCTAAGCAAGTGAGGAAAAGATCCAAGCTATTTTGGAATGGGCAGCGCTAAAAAGTGTCACTTAAGTTTAAAGTTTTCATAGCTTAACTTCTTTCTATAGGTGATTCACTAAAAACTTTAGTACCATAGTAGCCCCATTGACTAAGCTAACAAAAAAGAGTGACGGGTTCGAATGAAATAATCAAGTTGAATAAAGCTTTAGGGAGATTAAGGAGAAGCTCACCTCCACCCCTGTCCTATCACTACCAGATTTTGACAAACCCTTTGAATTGGAATGCGATGCATCGAGAATTGGAATTGGAACCATCCTAATGGATGAATAACAACCCATTGCTTACCATAGTAAGAAGCTTAGTCATATTGCCTTGAACTATTCTATTTACGAGAAAAAGCTGCATTCTTTTTTGAGCCTTTACTGTCTAGCAACACTATTTGCTGCCATAAAAGTATGTTATTTACATTGACCATGAATCATTGAAGCATCTTGGGAGTCAAAACAAACTCTCGAAGAGATAATCTATGTAGTTAGAGTTTATGGAAGGATTTTTGTATGTGATTCGATACAAGAAAGGAAGCGTAAAAGTGGTCACTGATACTCTATCACATAAGCAAACCTTGCTAACTACTTTATAGATTAAATTACTAGAATTTTCAGTTATCACCGAGCAGTATGCTAATGACCCTCATTTCAGCCCCATTGTTGAGCAATACCAAGAAGGAGTAGTTGTTGAAGTATATTATCTTAAGGATGGCTATCTATTCAAGGACTGAAGGTTGTATATACTAAACTATTCCATACATGAGGTGTTGGTTAGGGAAGCTCATATTGGTGGACTATCTGGTCACTTTGGTGAGACCAAGGCAACCAATCTGTTGAAGGAAAACTTTTACAAACTTAGTTTGACCAAGGATGTCCATAAGGTAGTTGGTAATTGTAGAGTGTATAAGCAAGCTAAGGTGAAAAGAGAGCCCTATAGAGAATACATGCCCCTGTTAATGCTAATTTTACCTTAGGCCGACCTTAGTAGGAACTTTGTCCTAGGGTTACCCCAAACATCTAGAGGAAAAGATACTATATTTTTTATCGATGACCGTTTCAGAAAAATGGCACACTTTATCTCGTGACATTAAACTAATGATGCTTTATATATTACTAATTTATTTTTGCAAGAGGTTATCTAACTACATGGAGTGCAAAAGACCATTGTTTCAAATCTGGACACAAAATTCTTGAGCTATTTCTAGAAGACTTTAGAAAACTTAGAACTAAACTTATGTTTAACTCTTGTAGCCACCTTCAAACTGATGGCTAAATTGAAGTGGTGAATAAGATGCTAGGAAACTTCTCAAAGCCATTGTGGGAAAGAACCCGAAGGATTGGGATCTGTGTCTACTAATTGTTGAATTTACATACAACTAAACTATCCACAGCACTACTAAGAAGACCCCATTCGAGATAGTCTATGGCCTCAATCCAACTATCCTCCTAAATATGATCGGTACCCTTATAGCTAGTTAAGAGAGTCAATCCGAAGTTGATTGAGCTCAAGAATTACAAGAGATACACTAGTCTGTAAGTAAGAAGATAACCAAGTTCAATCACAAACAAACAAGTGATTGTTAATTAAGAGTGTCAAACTATTTTTTTCTAGTTAAGAGGCTTAGTATAGATTCACCTTAACCGAGAACTATTCCTGCACTTGAGACAAAACAAGCTCTCTCCTCACGCTAATGGTCTATTCAAGGTTTTAAAGAAGGTCAATCGTAATGCCTACCAGATTCAGTTACCCTTAGATTCCTTTTTTGTAGGCTTATTTACAATCTATCAAGCAAATTCCATATTCCTAAAATTGACTATCAATAATCTTCATACATGTCTTTCTCTTTGTTATATGGTTGACATCTCCCTAATACATTTTCTTTTGATGATAATAAAGTTGTCTTTGCATCTTACTGTGATCATTAACAAGCTCCCTATTAAGAAAAAAGAGGTATGCATTTTAATTCCATTTCATGTAACCTTCTAGGCTTAATCTAGCCTATTTTTGTTTAGGAGGCTAAATAGGCCAAGAACAATATGGCAAGAATGGAAACAGAGTTCATTGCTTGCACAAGGGTATGGACAACGAGAAGGAAAAGTTAAAGGAAGAGGTTAAGGGCTTAAAATACTAGCGCAAGGAGGAATTCGAAGGCTTGAAGGAAACAAAGTTGAAGCTATAAGATTGGATTCTTGTTAGGAGGATAGAAGAGTATATGATATGAGAAGAAGAAGCTGCCCCAAAAAAAGGAGACGAGGTACAACAACTGAAGACTCTTTCAAAGGAGCAACAAGGCTAATTCTTCAACTTAGAATAAAGGGTGGCTCGAGGGGCTAACTATGAGCAAATCTGTTAAGAGGTTTGGGACAATGAAGAATATATGAATATGCTAGGGGAGAAAATGTTAGATGGGATCAACACAGCAAGGCAAGAGATTTTGATCCATCATCCAAACTATGATCTAAGTTGTTTGAACTTGTAGATAGACTTAGTAAGGATGATTGTGCACCGCCAAGAGGAACATGAAGACCAAGAGGCCATAGAGCTAGATAGTCTACCTACAATAGAAGATGTTAGTTAAGTTAGAGGCCCCTTAGAAGCCGTTGAGCTAGATGGTCTACCTACAACAAAAGATGTTGGTCAAGTTAGAGCCCCCTTGGATAATCACATTAATGAATATTAGTCTCTAATTACGGAAACTCCTTCAATCCTTGATCCCCCTACTGTTGATCCCTTAGTTAAGAGCAACTACATTCTATTTATTTATTTATTTTTTATCATTGTTCAAAAGACTCCCTTTAAATTCAAAATGTCTACCTTTTATAATGTATATTTGGCATTGACTTTTTTGCATCACTATTTCATACTTAAGTATATTGTGATGAGCTTTAACATAGGTTTTTATCTAAGTTGATCTAACTGTACATAGGTCATTTTACCCCCTGATTCTAAGAGGTTAATTCTTGTTTAAGGCTTATTATGTAATCCTATAGTTCGTTAACAATTTAGGACTTAGGCATGCTTGACTTGTTCCCTTCCAAGTTGGGGTTAAGTCATGTTAACTCATTTTCCATACCTATTCTAAGACTTTTCAATATATTTGTTCCCTTTTATTCGAGATCATGTTCACTTGCCATCCATGTTTATTTCAAGACTTAGAGTTTTTAATCATCCCTAAACCATAATGTTCAAGAGAGTTTGCACAAACTACGATTGCCCATTAACTTTCATAGCAACATGGGCTAAGATAGTTGCTTAACACAATTTAGGTTAGAATTTCCAATGCTTGCCTTAGTTTTAAGATTTAATTGTTTCATTAATGTCGTATTGAGATTGGGCCTATTGGAATTACTTGAACAAAATAAGCAACAACATCAAAATTGCATTAAGTTTATGGTTTCATTGATCTACATTGGATCACAAATAAATATTGTACTTATAAATGCCAAAAATATTACATACTAGAAAATACTCGGAGTAGGTCTTCCATGTAACAACATAGACTTAATCACACTTAGGCTAACAAGCTTAAATAGGAATAGCAAATTCACACTTAGATTAGGTCATCTCCTCCATACTTGAAATACAACATCAAATTTTCAGCAATCCATGTAAGGAAGGTAATCTAGCCATTGAGCCTCTCGAACCTATGCGCTTTTCCTTTCCTTATCACCTCTTGAACTCTCATTAGGTCAACTTGCCTTGACTCTACTTTGTGTCCAATGCCTTTATTTTGCTGCATACCAAATTTCTAGCCTAGAAATACTTATGCTTTACTCGCTTATCATAGCACTAAGTAGCTCATTGCTAGTATACAATGAGGTATGCCTTTGACAATGCCCTTGTCTTACTGATGGTGTCAAGATTTTCTCGGAGCCCAATGTGGTTCTTCTAAGGATCATAGGCCTATACTCTTGTGCTTAGAACTTCTAACTCTGTGGGGAGAATTGCTTCTAACCTAAAAGCTAACTTGAAAAATGTTTCCCCTATTTATGTCCTATGAGTGGTTCAATACCCTTAAAATATATTTAGTAACTCATTTACCCATTTGTGCCTATCTCAGTTCACTCTCTTCTTGAGACTATACAGGATTACCTTGTTCATCGCTTTAACCTAGCCATTTGTTTGGGGGTAAGCAACTAAAATGTTACATAACCTAATGTGATGCCTTGTACAGAACTCCCTAAAGTGGTCATTATCAAATTGTTAACTATTGTTTATAATCAAGGCATAGAGGACACCAAATCTTATCAAAATGTTACTTGCAATGGATGCTTCTATGCTTTTCTTAGTGACCAACGCTACAACTTTGGCTTCAATCCATTTCGTGAAATAATCCATTACTACAATAATATATTGTTATTGCTTGCTTAGTCATCTTAGGGAATTGAACTAAAATATTTAGGCCCCAATAAGCAAATGGCTATGGGTTGGTGATAGGAATGAGATATGTGCTCAAAGCTTACTCAATTGGTGTATTTTTCTAACAATGGTCATAAACCCGTATTAACCTCATTGCATCTTGCATCATGGTTAGCCAAAAGTACCTAAGCCTTAAGGCCTTGACATATAGAGCTCTTAGTTTTATGTAGTTGCCATAATATTAAAAATGCAGCTCGAACAATATACGATCTACTTCACTAAGTTGAAGACATTGTAGGTAAGGCATGCCTAAACCTTTATTATACAAGATTCCATTAATGAATGTGGAGTTTACAGCATGATGAATCAACCTCCAAGCTTCTTTTGTGTCCTCTAGTCATGCCCCATCCTTTAAATAGGCAAGGATTGGGTCTATTAAGCTTGACTCTAGTTCAATCATCTATACTTCCAACACTCGGCCTTTTTAACCTTGATACTTTTCTCAAGTAAGTATTCTATGAATACTTTCTCTCTTAAATTAGGCAAACTAGTGGATATTAGTTTTGACAATTTATTAGTAGAATAATTTTTTCACTTGGGAATTTTAATGATCTCCTAATTGTCAAACTTCAATCTAGTCTCCTCATAACCTATAAATACTTTTCCATACTCTCTTCCTTCACCATACTCTCACCCTTTCCCTACCAAACAACTAGTTGTGGGTTTGAAAAGGCTTTTAACTTATTTACTCTAACCTCCTTCGCTAAGCCGATCCCTACTACTAGTACCTCTTACTTTGACTAATTATTACTTGCTAGAAAACCAAGCTTCAAAGCATAACAAGTCCTTACCCCAAAGGGACCTCTTAAAATCAAGCTAGCACCTCTCCCCTTACTAATAGATGAACCATCATCATGCAAGGTTTAAGTCGAGTCTTCATGCTGTAGTAAAGCAAATTTGCTTCCAATAAACTCAATAATGAAATCAACTAAAATTTGAGCTTGTATGCTTTACACAGTCAGTATTGCTTACCATAAGCGCTTAGTTCTAATGCATATTTAACCATCCGACTCAAAGTATTAAGCTTCTACAATGCCCATCTCAAAGGCTGATTAGTTAGGCTAATAACCTAATGAGCATTGAAGTAAGTTTAGAGTCTCCTTATGGCAATTACTATTATCATAACAAACTTCTCCAAATTCGTATAGCAGCTTTACACCTTGAAGCACATGACTTAAGTAATAAACGGTTCCTTATGTCCTTCTTTCAACTTAGACTAAGATTGGAGGCAAGGCATGATTTGTAACAGACAAATATAGATACAGGGTCTCCTTAGTTTCTGTCTTAGACAACACTGGTGATATTGTAAGAAACTTCTTCAATTCTTAAAACACCTTCTCAGATTACCTTGTCCATCTGAATTCGAATGGATTCCTCAACACTTAGAAGAACTTTAAACACTCATCTACACTCTTTAACACAAAATGATAGTTAGAGCATCAATGCACCCTATTAACTTATGCACTTCTTTTACATTTGTTGGGGATTGCATATCTAAAGCAGCTCAAATTTTCTCCAAATTTTCTTCTATCACCCTTTGTGTTACCACAAAGCCCAAGAACTTCCCTAAGGACACTTTAAATATTCATTTCTATAGGTTTAATTTCATATTGTGGCATCTTATTGTTTGAATGTCTCTTCTAAATCTATGAGGTGGTGACCATAGACCTTACTCTTCACTATCATCTCGTCTACATATATTTCAATGTTTCTACTAATATGAGGCTTAATCAGCTAAATTACTAGCCTTCGGTATGTTACCCTCACATTCTTCAATGGCATCACTTTATAGTAGTATAAACCAAAATTAGTAATGAAAGAAGTATAAAATTGGTTGAAGTTATGCATTTTAATCTGATTATACTTAGAAAATGCATCCATGAAACTCAAGAGTACATGGCCAGATGTTGAATCCACTAATTGAACCATTCATAGCAAAGGGAAGCATTCCTTTAGACAAACCTTGTTGAGGTTAGTAAAATATATGCACATTCGTTACTTTCCATTTGCCTTCTTCACCAAGACACAATTAGATAACCAAGTCAGATATGCTTCCTTCTGATAAAATCCATCTTAAGAAGTTTATAGACCTCCTCTTTAATGGTTGCTTGTTTCTCAAGCGCAAAATTGCTTTTCTTTTGTTATACTACTTTTACATTAGGATCTATCTTCAATTGGTGAAGGATGATTGTCTTTGGGTACTAAGCATATTTGGCGAGAGGGGGTGGGGGGGTAAGGGTTACTGATGTAAAGATCTCCAGATTTGCTTAGAGAAAACTCACCAACTCTTTCTTTAGCTTGGGTGCCAAGGGTCTGCACATCTTGTTGTTTGTGTAAGGTCATCCCTATGCCGAATGGTCATCATCTCCTCAATTTGCTTTCCTCTATGGGTATGTCTTGGAGGAGGTTTTACTATAGCATAGGTGTATCCTTTGAGAAGAATTGAAGAATAATGGATGGATTTGGGAGGATTTTTAGTAGAAAATAAGAAAATCCATAAATCGCTTAATGGATGTAACACAACACTTGAACTCTCATGGCTAGTGCCTTGCCGGATATTACTTACCAGTCTAAGACAATGGGTCACTCGTTACATAACCTTGCTTAAGGGTTGATATAAGCTAATGGGGTTTTAGGTATTCCTAATAAAGATAAAGCTTAGTAAATTTTACTAGATAGCAAGAAAAGACAATGGCAAAACCCTTTACAATGTCCTATCAAAGGATTTTCATACCAACATGCTCTAAGGTAACGTAAGCATTCAAATTTACTAAAAAGGGTAAAAACTATGTACATTTGATAGTATAAAGGACAAAGGACAAATCCATAATATGCTAAGAAAGAGAGTGTCGGGTTGTTAGAGGTAAGCTTTGGGTAGTAAGGTACATGGCGCTTAGTAGAAGTTCTAAAGATTTGAGGCTTAGGAAACTTTGAGAAGATAAGGTCAGCACTTAGATTGGCATGCACTCAGGTAAAAAGCGGCTTTTAAGATAGGTCGATGAGAATGGCGTTGAGCTCTAAGACAACTTCATATGAACTTACTTATGTATCGAAATGAGGTTGAATTTTTGTTGGCTCAAGAGCATGGCCATATCAGGGTAGCTTAACAAGTATGCTTCTTTTGAAGTGAGGCAATGGTTAAGGACTCAGTAGACTTTACCAACTAACCCTTTTGCTCAGTAGCACGTAATCGGTCTTATCAGCTAATTTTGATCATTCCCTACAAATTGTTTAGGATTTGGGATCAAATCTTTGTGATGCTAATATGAGCGCTAGTGTAGAAGAATACATGACCAATGGTATCACTCGAGAATAGGGATGGGTCTGAATCACTAGAAGATCCAAAAAAGGAAATGACAGTCAAAGTTGAGCTAAGTTCTCATGCACTGACAATGGATATGATGCACCAACGCCTTACATAAGTTTAAGATTACACTTGATATGACATAAACATAATCTTGAGGCCACTTGTTGGTAGTCCACGTTCAAGAATAGATAAGATAAGACTGCTTCTAAACTTAGTTTTCGATAGAAGGACAGAACATGTGCAAGAAGAAGAACAAAGAGGATATTTTATTTCTATAATTCAAGTTGTTTATGACTATTACAGGTGAGAGTATTTATATGGTCCAATTAGGGCAAGTCCTAGATTTTTAACAAATTACATTATTAGATTCTTACTAAAAATGAAAATGAATGGTGTATAGGGTCAAATATGTAAAAATAAAAAAAAAGGAATATCCTTATGAATGATCGTACAACTATCAAAAAAGTAAGGCACATGTCAACTGCTCATTTTGTGATCCTATGTGAATATCGGAAGTCAAGCAACAGATTAAGACAACATCGGGAAGAAATTTTGGTAGCACGAGGATTGGAGGTGATTGTCCAAGCTATTGGCTAGAAACTCTAGGCTCAAGCAACTTGGGGGTAAGGAGGTTTGGTGCTCAATGTTCGAGGTGCTCAACTCTTAATGGTTTCAAGCTATATTCCTTAACCCAAGAGATTATAATCTATCTTGGGGAGCTCAAGTGACTCATTAGGTTAGCCTAAAGGAACTCTTCCTCTTCCAAGTCAACTCATGTAGGTGAAATCTAAGCACAAGGGCTGTAAGTCCCCAAGCTCCAGATCTTGTAATGGGACATGGATTCCTATCAAGTGCCTTATAAGGGTATCTTCTTCGGTATTGTACGGGCTTAGTTCGGTAATGATGAAGACATCAAAGACTTGAGTTAGAGTTTGTAGATGTTATCACTTACCATCTATTGTAAATGGAAAGGTCCTTTAGCTCAAGGTGATCATTTGTCTTCCTTTTGCTTGGAAACCTCCCCTTATTGAGATGCAACCATATGAGTTCTCTAAGTTAGAACAACTTCTAACTTCTTTTGCCTGTGCTTCTTAGCTTAAGTCTTTCAACTACTTGAGTTAGTTTCTCTGTAACTCTCTAAAAAATCTATTGTAAGGCTTTTAGCTTTTCTATTAACTTCTAGATCTTTTAGTTTGGCTTAAGGTATTAGTATCTGATCAAGAAGCAGCTCAAGATTGAAACCATAAACTACTTCAAATGGCTTGCTAGTTATACTATGGACAAATAGATTGTAAGCAAATTCAACAATGGGTAAGCAGATATCCCAATTGGCTTAGTTCCTTCCAATAGTTGCTTGGAGTTCAGATCCCAATGTTCTACTATTGACCTTTGCTTATCCATCTATTTAAGGATGGCATGATGTGCCAAATAGCAGTTTGGTTCTTAGTCTACATCCTAGGGTTTTCCAAAAATGACTTACAAATTTTAAATCTCTATTAGATACGATACCCCTTGAAACTCCATGAAGCTTGACAATTTCTTACAAAAACAAAAGAAAAATAGCCAAAGCATTGTTAATATTGTAGCAGTACATTAAATGTGCCATTTTGTTGAGTCTATCAACCATAACCATGATTGTATCCCTTCCATGCATTGTCCTCAACAAACTAAGACCAAAATCCATACTTAGGTCAACCTATGGTTTGGTCGGCATTGGCAAAGGCATTGCCTTCCCTTGCTCAGTTCAGTACTTGGCCTCTTTATAGGTCACACATCTTTTAATGACCTGATGCACATCCTTCATCATCCTTGACCAATAAAATCTTGATTTTAGCAATTCATATGCCCTTCTTTCTCTAAATTATCATACTAACCCTCCATTGTGATCTTCTTTGACAAGTAAGTCATGAAATCCAATAAGTCGGTATGCATAATCTACCATCTTAGAAGAGATAGCCATCTTCAACAAAGTAATCATCTAACTTCCTTCCTTCAATGCATTGAGCATAAATCAGCCTAAAATGCTCACTTATGAGTACTGTTCCTTAATACTGGCTAATCTCATTAGTCTTACCTATAGGTTGGAAAGTAGTGCATGCCATCTAGATGGGTTGTTAATAACTACATTCATCTTCCCCTTCTTGTACCTTATCATAATGGAGAACCCTTAGAGATATTCTACCCATTTTGTTTGTTACTTTGACAACTTAGGTCGGCCTTTGATGCATCTCTAGGGTCGTACGCATAGAGAAATATCACAATGAGAAGGAACAAAAGAAAAATAAAAAGGGTTTAACAAATTTGGGTAGCTACCAATCGGATATGACATACTAATCGTTCCTGCTCGGCTTACAATTTGTTGGATATGACTCAACAGTCCGAACTATAGGGTCACTTGCCTTTACTCTTTGTTAAAAGGAATAGATAAGAGTTAAAGGGAAAAATAAGAACACTAGGGTTGTTCACAGAAGAAAACTTGTAACAATCTAATATAATATGTTGTTATCTGTGTACAAATAAAAGAGGTTTATATATTAACTCCATTAAGGTTACAAGGAATACATGGAAAAGACAAAAAGGGTAATTTACAATTGGAACACACAAAATATACTAAAAATAGTATAAGAGATAAAGAATATTTTGTATAAAGAAGTAAGGAATCCTTTTGGAATGTCATATTAGAAGACACGTATCAATAGGTGAGTAGTACCATGTACATAAATTGTTCTTGTTAGTATGGAGTTTTGGACAGTCTTATGAGCATTTCATCAGGTTGGATGTTTTGGTAGGTCAACTCAATCAGATATCTAAGGTCGGTCAGCTCAGATGCTATCTGGCTCATGGTAAGAACTTGGCGATAGGTATAGTTGCTTGGTAGCTCGGCATATATGCTTAACAGCTCAAAAACAATAGTAGTACTAAGAAGGGCTCGACATTCAGGTCAGTAATAGTGTAAATGATGGAGATCGAAGTTGAAATCCTCATCATGAATAGGGTATTGAGCTAGTATTCTCTATGTAAGTTCGTGCAATCCTCTAGCTCAACTACATGTGATTGGTCCAAAAAATTGATTCCTATTAGTCTTTTAGATACCTTAAGGCCTAATGGTCGGAATAGATAATAAACTCCTTTGGCAATAAGTAATGTTGCTAAGTTTGCATAGCTTTAATGAGTGTATACAACTCCTTTTCGTCTACTCTTCTGCCACCACCACTAATGACATATCCTGGAAACATAACTTCATCATAGCAGAAACAAAACTACATCAAATTTGTGAACAACTTCTCAATCCTCATTACTTTAAACACAGTTAAGAGATAATTCACATAGCTGATCGAGTTAGGATTATATACTAAAATATCATCAAAATACACCATAATAAACTTTCCTAGCTGATTCCTCAACACATAGTTCATTAGCCTCATGAATATACTTAGCATGTTAAACAAAACAAATGGCATCATGAGCACTCATACAATCCATGCCTGGTTTTGAAGGCCATGTTCCATTCATTACCTCCTTTCATGCAAATTTGATGATATTGAGACTTCAAATCAATCTTTAAAAACACTCTTGCTCTATATTGCTCATCCAACATATCATCTACTCTTGTTATCAAATATCAACACTTGATAGTGATCTTATCAATAGTTCTACTGTTGACACACATCCTCCAGCTACCATCCTTCTTGGGTACTTACATAGTAAGTACAACATAAGGACAAATGCTCTCACATACATATCTTTGTTAATCAATTTATTCACTTGCTTTTGCATCTTAGAAGCTTGCTTAGGATTTATCCAAAAACTGGTTGATTAGGTAGGGTAGCACTTAGTTATAACTTAATGCCATGCTCTATTCCTCGCTTCAATGGCAATTCTCTTAGTAACTCTTCAAGGAATAGATTAGCAAACTTTTCTAACAAAGTCTTAGCCTATTCGGATAGTTCAGCATGCTTTCGTAGCTCTAGTAACCTTTGTATATACAAAAGGTCGTCTTATCAGACCATACAACCATTCTCAATTCAAATTAGCCCATTACTAGTATCTTCCTAGTTCTTCTACTTAATTTAGATTACGTACTATAAACTTAGCTTGGTGTCATCAAGAAAAGTGTAACGAATATGGCATCTTTCTCAAAGGTATAGGTAATTTTGTAGCCATCATGTATCACTCTTCTTTTAAACAACCAAGGGCAACTAAGTAAAATATTTAAGTATACATCGATAGTACATCACACAATATCTCATCCTTATAACTCCCAACAAAAATTGGAAACAATACTTGTTTTGTAACATACAACAATCCCTTTTCATTTAGCCAATGTAGTTTGTATGACTTAAGGTGTAAGGAGGTTGGTAAATTTAACTACTCAGCTATTCTCAGAGACGCAACATTCATATAAGTACCACCATCAGTGATCAAAGCACAAAGCCAATCTCTTACCTTACAGGTAGTATGAAACAAATTCTCTCGTTACTCATCTTATTGATCATGTTTCACACTTAAAGTTCGATTGACAACAAATGTTAGCATGTCCCTTTCCTCTTGATTAATGTTATCTCAAGCAATCTCTACCTTCACTCCTTATTTTTATTCTTCTATAGCTCCACCAACTTCTTTGCCGGTTTGTACATTTCAAATGTTAGGACATCACCTTTAATTACCATAGTTCATCTATTCAAATACAAGGTGACCATATATCCATAAACTTTGCATTTGGTCTCTTGTGCATATCCATCTACAAATCAGTTCCCTTGCTTCCACACTTGCAACTTAGCAAAAGTATCCTAATAATAAGAATCAAGAATGAATCTTCCTCGCATTACTCTCTTCATCTTCCCCCATATCATAAGACCTGGTCTTCTATCCCTTCTCCATATCATTTGTAATTTCTTCCACCACATGCAAGCATATCTAGTGAATTCTAAGGCATCCCTATAACATTTAAACAACTTTTTCACTCACTCCTCCTAGTCTAAGTACTCATTAACATTACCATTCCTTGAGTAGCTCGGAATTTGACTTTTAACATTGTTAATATTTGTAGGAACTAAAACAACACGTTTCTCTTCATAATAATCCTCATCAATCTCTCTTACATCAAGATCATTCCTTTGGCGAGCAAACATGTATGCTCTTCTTTGGAAGTTTTGAACAGCATGTATAGCTGTATTTGGTTAGCCTTAGGTGTTCAACCTAATCTCACGTTGAAATTAAGGAGCTCTTCATTATTTATTCCTCTATCACAACATCATCATTAAGGTTTACCCTGTA
This sequence comes from Lumnitzera racemosa, assembly GCA_024138005.1. Classification (NCBI taxonomy): domain Eukaryota; kingdom Viridiplantae; phylum Streptophyta; class Magnoliopsida; order Myrtales; family Combretaceae; genus Lumnitzera; species Lumnitzera racemosa. Next base: position 59,944,180 of record JAMXBC010000007.1, read on the forward strand.
TTGAGCTTATTGATCAACTCTTAGCTGAGGACACCAAACAAGATAGTGTATTAGTTTAAGTCGATTCTCATAGCATCTACTTCGATGTGAAAGATCCATCCTCTCCTCGACCTCATATAATTCCTCTCCACTCTCATGGTCTTCTTTTAGTTCAAATCTACGATTGACTCCTTGTTCAATTCCTTTAACTCGCACATTATAAGCTAGGTAGATTTCTCCTCCATGCAAAGCATTAGCATGAGCTTGATTAAACCTATAAATAGTTGGGTTTTCAATTAAAATGTTCTCATTAGCTCTACCAATAACTCAACCATTAGTTCAAAAAGCATGTCTTGTGTAACCGTTAACATTTCCTCGTATCATAGTCTACATATGCTCCAACAACTTTGTAAGGTAGTCCATTCACTCTTCCTTAGATTTGGATGTTTACCCTATATGGTCTTCCCAAAGCATCACTTTCATTGTCTTAAATCACAATATTTGTAGTGGGTTCTGTCATTCTCACCACAACACAACAAAATTTCAACTAAACTTCAATGTACACTATACTATCTCATGATTAAACAACCTCCACTTTAGCACAATGACGACCACTGTACGACAACCACTAACATAACAAAAACAATATTACTATACCTTACTTGTTTCCAAAGGGAAAAAATAAAGCACAGTAGAGTCATACTATTAGCTACAACCACAACCACAACCACAATACTACATACTACATGACACTACCACGAACATTGTACTTTTCAAACATAAAATCGACTCACAAACGTACTCACATAACAGGAACAAGGTGCCTCAAGAATTCTCAGCCCTATTCAAAACCTCAAGCTCTAATACCAAGATGACATGAGATAGGAACCATATGTATGCCTTGGAGGAGGTCTTACCATAGTGTGGATGGGTCCTTTGAGAAGAATCAAAGAAAAATAAATAGATTTTAGTAGATTTTTGGTAGAAGGTAAGCAAATTCATAAGCCATTCAGTGGATGTGACGCACTACTTGTACTTTTATGGCCAATGCCTCACTAAATGTGACTTAGCAATCCAAGACAGTAGGTCGCTCACTACACAATGTTGCTTAAGGGATTATATGAGCTAAGGGGGTCTTGCATATTCCTAACAAAGAGAGAAAACTCAATAAATTCTATTAAATAGCAACAAAAGGAAATGGTAGAATCCTTTACGATGTCCTATAAAGGGTTTTTATATCCACACATTCTAGGGTTACATAAGCATTCAAATTTACGAAATAGGGTAAAATTATACACATTTGATAATACAAAGGACAAAGGACAAATCTGTAATCTTCTTAGAAAGTGAATATCGAGTCATTAGGAGGCATGTTGTAGACAGAGGGGTATGTGGCACTTGGTGGAGGGTTTGAAGATTCGAGGCTTAACAAACTTTAAGAAGATAAGGTTAGTACTTAGGCTAGCATAGAATCAAGTAGAGAGCGGTCTTTAGGATAGGTTGGCAAGAATGGTGTTAAGCTCTAAGACAACTTGGTATGACCTTGCTTATACATGGAGAAGAGGTTGAATTCTTGTTGGCTTAAGAGCAAAGCATAGCCATATCAAGGTAGCTTAATAGGTTGGCTTATTCTGAAGTGAGGCAATGGTTAAGGACTCAATAGCCCTTACTAGCTAACCCCTTAGCTCGATGGTAAGTGATCGATCCTATCAGTTGATTTCCATTAGCTGGCTTTTGTTTCAACTTATGTTCAATGTTGTAGACTTAATCTCACCTCAAAGCTTTCAAGTGGAGGGACCTTATTAACTGATGAACCCCTTGGCATAATCGAACTCCAGATGAAGTTAAGAATTAGCTTTCAGGTAAGTTGTTAAAAGGACCATCTTAAAAACATTGATTGAAGCTTATCCCATTATTACATTACATGGGGATGAACAATCTACAACTACAACTACCATCTTCTTTGCAACATTTTCTTTTTTATTGAGTTGTAATGGGAGTATAACAATCTCATATACTTAGATTGGTTGGTTATTGAACCCATACAAATTATATTTATAAGGCTTCACCTTGTAGTTTAACTTCAGGAGCATCTGATCAAACACATGCTTAAAATTAATATCAATTGAACTCCTTATATCTAGCATGATCTTCCTTACTTGAAATTCTACAATACTTATGCTAATGACCAACACATCATCATGGGGGAATTGTACTTTGACCAAATCATTGTTCGAAAAGCTGATCACATCATCAATTTTGAGCTTCCTTCTTGAATATGACACATGATCTCCTAAGGTACTTATCAAGCTCAAAGTATTCAATGTGCTCCCATCTTACGACCCTTTGAATATAATATTAATAACACCATTATGAGCTTGGTTGTCGTTATTGTTTGTTGATGCATCAACTTGCTTATCGTTATTTCTTATAAGTTGGTCATTGTTGAACCTTATGCTCTAGGTAGTTCATTTCTGTTGCCTTTAGGGCGAGCAATAAACTTCCTTAAGTATCCCCTTTAGACTACATCTTCTAGTGCATTCAATTTATTGTAACCTCTGTCGCAATGGAAATTGCAATACTTATTCAAGTTCTTCCTTATTGGATTTCCTTAAATCTTTTTTGGCTAGTTACATACCTTCATTAGAACGCCTAACTTAGGTTGGTTTAAGGCAATCTATCTAGCATAAGAAGGGTTTGAGTGTTTACAATCTCTAAGATCACTTTTATTAGGTTAGTCCTTTCTTATATTCACATATCGCAAGCAATCCTCCATAGATATTGTCTATCGATCTGTCCTTCTATCTAATTTTTCCTTCTCAAAATCTCCTCATGCTTACAAATGGTCCTCCTGCTAAATAAACTTCTCGACTTTTTGATAAAACTCATCCAAAGAGGTCAATGGATGCTTCTTGAGCAATTTAAACAAGTTAGAATTCTCCTCAACTCCCTTGTAAATTACGTACAGAGCTATACTTTTGTCATAGTTCTTTACCACTTCTCATTCTTAGGGACATAAGGTTAGTGGTTGGTTATTAGTATAGTAACCATCAAAACTTTCGTGTCCCTCGTCTTCATTTGAATATCTGTAAACCTCACTTATGATATTGCACCTGGCTTGGATAGCAATGCTCAAGTTAACTCCTTCTTGAGCTACTCTAGATAGTTTCAAACTCCTTCAACCTAGGTTATGTATTATCAAAGCACATAGATGTGACTCCATACAAGTATGGTCTAACTTTTAGATTTAGGTCGAAAGGACTTTGAAGAGGTTGAAAGCAAGCCTAAAAGGCCATGTAGATCCTCTATGGACCCATAGCCAAAGATTCCTATCAATAATAATAATGTAGCCATGATGGCCTACCTGTCTTAAAACAAAGGAAATAAAAACTATTGAAAAATAATTATATAACTTGATCAATCAAAATAAATTCATAAATTCATATTGTTAATCTTTTTATTACAAACAAGTGAAATGCCCTAAATTAAAATAATAAAATAAAAAATACCATGTAATAAATAAATAAATGTAGTTGATTTAAATATAAATTTTTATGAATTGTATCCATATTATATCTATATCACAAAGTCCAATTAAAACAATACTGAAAACATACTACATTAAAATAATAAAATGAAAAGGTGCAATAATAAATAAATATAAGTAGCTTGAAATATAACTTTTCTATATTCTATAATATATTTATGTCATAAAGCCTAGTTAAAACAATACAATGCATATGCACCTAAAATACATGTGTAAAAGTTAGATATCGTAGTACAATAAAATTTAGAATATAGTATAATTGCATCAAAACTATAAAAGTCCTAAAATGAAAAAGCATATTAAAAAATGGAAAACTAACACCAAATTATATCATGAGTTATTGAAAAAACATCAATTTCCTCTATTATATTTTTAACTTTATTTAAAATGAAATTATTGATTTTATTTGGAATTTATTCTTTTCTTAATAAACTATTGTCTTGCTTAGTAATAATACTAGTATATGGTGCACATATAGAATGTGTATTAATAATAACGATAATTTTATAATATGAATAATATAATATATTTATTAACATATTTCTTTATGATATCCCCTAATTACTTTTTTTTTTTTTTGAGGCTGAGGACTCTCCTCTAATTACTTGAATTGATAAATATATAACAATGATTTATGCCCCTCTTGAAAAAAGAAAAAAAATTGAGAAGTTTTAGAATTCTTTATACATTTAATGCATATATATGATTTCTTGAAAGCATGATAACTGGATATGAAAAAACATGACTTATTAAAAATAAAATACAAAAAAGTAATATTAAAATCATGAAAATTAATAAAATAAATATAGATTGTACATAAATAAGATCGATGAATATATCTATTATTAAACTTGAAGCCAAAATGTTAAAGTATTATTTTATTGTAATAGAACTTATTAGTTAGTTATAATATTAAAAGCACCATAGACCGCTTTTGATGTTACACATCTAAAGATTAGTTTTTTTATCAATAGATTCTTTTAATAACCCGCTCAAATTATATGTTGCTAATCACAAAAAGTTGAAGTTAATCCTAGTAAACCGATAAATTATCTTCAACTTTGGTAGTTTTACTTTCTTTTACATTATGTTAATCAATTTAAATAACGATACACTCATGTAGATGAACACAAAAAAATAATATCACATGAACAATAAGGGATGGGCTCGAACCAGATTATGGTTGAAATGTAATTAAAGTTAGTAAGGGTTTAAGCTGACTCATGTACAATCAAGCAGGTGTAATGCACTACAAAACCTTAATCTCTATTTAATGTGATGCACAAGTAAAGAAAAAGGGTTAGAAAGTTTAGATAAGATTAGTGTTGCACTTAGGGGCTCTCAACTCACAAAAAATATAAGGAAGAAGATGATAGATTAGTCATTGACTAACCGATTCCGGTCAATATAAATAAGAACGTATTTATAGTAGCCTTTAGGGTTACAAAAGGAGAAACCTAAATGTCTAAAATGACTAAATGCATATAAGAAAAGATATACATCATAGGAATTTCTAAAAGGGGAAAACATGGGGAAAAAATGATAGAGAATATCCTTTGAAAAATTGTACATGGAAACAATGTTAAGGATACGTGTCAATAAGTGACCGGTTACTATTTTGGTACAAGATAATGGTTTTCATATGAATGTAGGGCAGATCAAAGGTACGCAAACAACTTAATGAATGCCATGAAGAGCTTAAATTTATCTCAAATGAACTAAAGGTATGTTTAGCTGAGCTCTTTAAGTTGGCTAAGAGTGTCGTGTCTTTTATTTGAGAGAGTGTAAAATTCTGGTAAGAGTTTGAGTACTCATGTAGCTTGGACAACTTTAGAATCTAAGCCTTCTCTTGAGTAGGCTATTGAGAAAGAGCTTGATGAGCAAGAGTAGTGAGTCCTCTAGCTTAGGATCATGTCAAAGGACCTCGAAGTTGACTCGTATCAAATAAGATGATTGAATTCCAACACATCAATGTGTAAATGAGGAGGGTTTCTTATATTCATGGTCGTTTATATTTTTTAAGGGTTTATATTTTTCAATCCTAGCAAGTGACACATGTGGACCTACTTTGCATATGTAGAAATTAAATATAATAACACTAGTAGATATACATCTAAGATGCTTATTTAGAAATTAAATATAACAATAGGATAGAGATTAGAACATAATACAATTATTAAATTGAAATATTTATATAATAAAATATTTTAAAAAGGAAAAAAAACTGATGTATAACATTCTAATATGTGGCGAAAATGAAATGTGTATAATGTAGTAACTTCGATATATCCTCTAAAGTTAAAATCTTTAGAAATACTGAAAAAGAAAATGGAAAAACTCTAAACCAATAGCAATAATCACTTGTTGATTAATTAATGTAGTGCTTGAATCACAATGGGAACATTGAAACTTTATGTTGAAATGAAGAAGCAAATAATTGGAACATTAAAAATGTCTATTGAAATTAAGAAACAAATGAAAAGAAAAAAAATCAACACTAAACTATCATAGCAATTTTTCCTTTACCTTTATATGTGTTTTGCTTTAACAGAATAAAAATTATCATTTTTGTAAATTGTATTATGTGCTACTTTGATGGATTATTATCTTTATTTAAGTACAAGGAGCTTTATTTAAAGATAAAACATAACAAATGTTTGACAACCAAAATAGCTTTAGTTTTTTTTTCCCTTTAAAATTAGTTAATGTTGTTCATTAAAAAAATTACTTAGCAATTTCATTCATTCGATCAAATTTTCCATGAGAAACATAGATTAGATATAGTATAAGAAATTGTTAAGTATTATTAGAATTCTTGTATTAAAATATTAATCGAGTAAACAAAATTTTGAAGGGAGGGAAACATAAAAGTTAATTAATTATTTAGGTGGATTTATTTTTTTGTGAAGGCCTTGTGAGCGTTCATTTTGCTAGTAAATCAAAACAAATTATGTAAAGCAAAAAAAAAAAAAAGTTGTTTATAGTAGATTTTATGGTAAATTGATTAATCTTTCAGTCTTTTAGTAACAATGGGGGACGGTATTCTACCTAAATAGTAAACACAGGTAATAAATAAGAGAATACTAAAGATTCAAGCCATAGAATTTCTCAATTCTGACACAAGGTACTTATTTAGAATGATATATGTGCACGAGCATCACATGCACATTTTTAAAAACAATCTACATGTATTTTTTATATAGATAAATTTTACGTAACAAAATCTAGTATCTCATTGGTAAAAATAATGAAATTGAGAGAATGAATATAAAGGATTTAATCAAATTTATAAACTACGATACTCAACTTACTTTAAATAGTTGCTTCACAAATCCAAGCAAAGGCTTATAATTTATAAAACAATAGTGGTTTTTAGCAAGTAATTGGAATTAACTTACAATCAAACTATCCAATAATTACTTTTCTACATCTTTTAAGATAATATAACAAGGTAAGCATAAATTATATTTTAATCCTATTGAAAATGCAAAGTGAAAATGTAAAGTAATAAAGAGTTAATTACTTTTTTCCCAAGTTTGATAAAAAAAGTATAGAAAACAATAGTGACAACAACACAACTAGTAATATATACTTAAATAACTAGAAAGCTATCTATAAATATTAGAAATACCGATACTATCTATGGTAGTTCTAAATAATTTGTCTTAAAACCTATCTAAAATTAATTTATGTAAAATTATACGATGTTATTTTATCATTATGAACAACTAAAAATTTACTTCCCATTAGAAAAAAAAAATAATAATAATTACTTCCCTTCCAAAATTTCATCATAATTCAAAAGCATAAACTTTTTAAATTATAGATGATAAGGTCTACTAATCATTCTCGGTGGATTTATCTTATAAAGTTAGTGTTTTCAATAGCAAATATACCAACAACGTGTAATTTAATAAAAGCTAAGATTTGTTAATTTGTTATCATCCATAATTCTTATTCTTTTATAAATAATAATGTAAATATTAGTATAAAGTATGACACTAGTGAATAAATAAAAAGATAAAAGAATGAATATAATGAAAATGAAAATGGAATTTGACTTTGGTTGTTTCAAGAGAACCACTCTCTAAAAGGTATAAAACCACTTTTCTAGATTGAAACTTGTCTATCTATTCTCATTGATATTACTTTATTTATACAAATACATTTCAATCTATTAGTTAGTTACAAATAACTAATTTTTTCTCATAATATAACTACTAAAACTACTATTACAATCTAGTAAAAAAAATACTAACTTCTATAAAATTATATAATTATTTATTGATTATTTACATAGATATTACTGCTATATACTTTAACTGTAATAATTTCCTTGCATCTTCAAAACAACCTTATCCTTAAGGTTGAAATAAAAAGAGCACAATCTTCAAATTCTCTAATTACAACATCTAGAGGTCTTGTATGTCATTCTCTTAAAACTTGTTTAATTCAAACAACATAAAAAAATTTTCTTACACGACTTCACCAAAAGTCGTAACAAAGGTACATATATTTTTTTTCTTTTAATGCATTGAGAAGGAAATACGATCCACTAGTCTTGTAACTATTTTCATTAGTACTTTTGAAAGTAGCACAAGAAATATCATAACTCGTTGTCTTCTTATTAGAAAATTAAATAATTTGACCTTTGTTGTCTATCTCAGCCAATCCATAACTCGATACATAATTTTCATTAACTGGAGCATATGAAATAGAAATTTTAGCATTTTTTCCTATAAGACTCTTTACAAAGTCCATATAGTTCACATTGTCCTCCCGAGTATGAAAATTTACTTAATCTTTATTATCATTTTTACATTCAACCTCCACTAACCGCTCATCCTCCATATCTCCTTCTTCTCCAACCACTTCATCTTCATAAGTGCACTCATTTTCTTAATTAAAACTCATATGAGGCATGAACATAGGTACCAGAATAATTATTTTTAAAATGATATGCAAAATTGGAAGAATGAGACTTTTATACGTAGGATGAAATATGGATGAAAAATAGGGAGCTAAAAAATGGAACGTATGGGTAGTTTGTAGATGGTATAAAATCGATCAAGGAGATAATCATGTTTAAAGAGTTTGAACCAAATTGTAAGTTTCTTTACAGATTTGTCCCATGTTGAAATTTTTTTAGTTGTTTCATGCATGTGTACCATTAGGAAGATTGTTCTTTCATAGCAAATTGAGACAACAAAGTAAAATTTTTTTCTTCAATTTGATGAAAATGAAAGAAAAGTTCAATGGAAAACATCCATTTCAAGGAATTATCACCGAAAAATTGTGGTATATCTACTATAATTGTATTAATTTCTTGTATAGAAAATGCAAAAAATATGGAATTTTGAAATGGATTATAAAAGGTGTTTTAGAATCTTGAATCATAGATTCTAGAATTGAGTAATTCTAAATAAAGTATAGAATCGCAACTTTCTTGATCTCTTCTTAAACACAACTTGGAACGTGAAACCTTGGTATTGAGGCCATGGCAACAGCAATGAGGAATAAGAGGAGAGCATCAAATGTTAATACCCATAATTCTTATTCTATTGTGAATAATAGTGTAAATATTAGTATGAAGTATAACACTAGTGAATTGGTGAAAAGATAAAAGAATGAATGTGATGAAAATAAAAATAAAATTTGATTTTGGTTGCTTGGAGATAACCACTCTCCAAATGGTAAAAGACCATTTTTCTAAATTAAAACTTGTCTATCTATTCTCATTAACATTATCTTATTTATAAAAATACATCTCAATCTATTAGCTAGTTGCAAGTAACTAACTTTCCCTTCATAATACAACTAATACAACTACTAGTACAACCAGTATAACTACTATTACAATTACTATTACAATCTAGTAAAAAATACTAACTTCTATTAAATTGTACAATTATTTATTGATTATTTATATTTATACTATTTCTCTATACTCGAATTGTAACACAATTCAAAGTAACCAAGAGTTAATCAACAATAAGATATAAAAAGCGACATAGGGGATCTCTTCTCACTTTTTTTATTATCTATTATATCATGCAAAGCACATCATTTTCTAATTTCCTATAAACACAACAAACATTTTGAATATACATGAAGATATTTGATCAACTTTGAATGTAAAATCCAAAAAGCATAGTAGTAATAAAATGTCATCTATAAAAGTGAAAAAGATTAATTAGAAGACATAATTTTGCAAGAATAGGAAGATCAGTGCTAAAAATTATCAAGTTACATTTTTTTATGCCATTTTACTAAACTAAAGTCTAATAGCTAAGGCTAAAAAAAAAATTGAAATATCTTGTAAAACAAATGGAAATGTCACAAAGTGAATAGTTAATTAACATACCTCATGAAATAGCTTAATTTTATGTTTCTTAGTATGTTACTTAAAGCTTTATACAAGAAAATTAGTCTATAAGTGTTACCCATGAGTGGCAAAAATGTTGATTCTTTGTAATCTTTACTTAGAATCATACTAAATCAACTACCAAAGTATTCAAAAGGAAATGAACAATAAGAACTACAATAAAATACAATTGCACTTAAAAAAATTATAACAAATGAAAGTAAGGCTTCCAATAATATAAACACATCAAATCTATTTCAAATTGTGTTAATTCATATCAAATAGCATGTAGTTGTAGTTATTTTATGATAAGCACACATCCAAAGAAAAGATACTTAATAAAAGCAAAAGTTGTTAAGTCCCAATTTAGCCATCTCCTAGATCTCTCTAAAACACCTTACTTACAAAAAGATAAAAATTAAGAACACAGATAAACAAAACAATTTATACAAACATGATCATAATACACATTGAACGTGATTAAAGAATAAGGAAATAAAAGATAATTTTTTATTATATTAAAAAGAAATTGCGAATAGGAAATGTAAATTATAAAACCTTACGTGGTAAAATCAAAAGAGAAATCAAGGCAATTAAAATAAAAAAACAAATATTATGACAAATATTGAAATTGAGGACATCGTTTATGTGGACTCTTTGAATTTGTGCTCTTTCTTCCTCAACTTCATTTTTCAGATTACGTAAAAAATTATAATAAGGAAAATCTAATAAGTTAAAAATAAAAACAAAGATGCAAATAATAAAACTTATGAGGAGTAAGGACATGGTTTGACTTTGAAAAAAATATAGATATATATATATATATTGTAAGCCCCAAAACTAACAATCTGAGGTTTCGATCGGTTGAAAGACCCGATCAAGCCTAAATTATAAAGTAAAACTCGAAATATTAGTAAACTGATCCCGTAAGTTTGAATTGAAGAAAATAAGTAATAAAATAGGAGACTACAAAATTTTCAAATTTTAAGTATATACCTCGTTATTTATCGAAAATGCGTAAAATGTATTCTGATACTTAATAAATGCCTAGAGATAAATTATATGTATATTAAAAATTATAAAATAACCTAAATAATATTTAAGAATATTTATTTGTACTATATATGAATTAACATATAGGTATAAATACGCGTAATTACTTAAAATACGTGAAATGTGCTAAAATAATAATAAATACTTAAAAAAAATCATAATTAATTAAGAAAAAATCAAGAAAAATCAGGAAAAAATCAAGAATGATCCAAATCAGGTCATGGCAGGTCAAAATCTACAAAATAAAAATTAACTAATTAAAATTAGACAACAAAAAAGCCAAAAATCAAGGAAATTGGGCAAAGTCATATCTAATTAATGCACAATAATTACACTAAAGCTCTATAAATAGCATGAAAAATTCAGAAGCTCATTTGGATAGTTAAAAATCAAAGAAAATTAGAGAGAGGCAAAAATTGAGAGAAAAACCAAAGAAAAAAAAAAGAAAAAGAAAACTATGCAGTTAGGGCCACAAAGGAGAACCAAAACCCGACGGGCAGCTAGGAGTGGACAGCCACCACCACCATACGGTGGTGGTAGCACCCAAGCCGGCAGACAAGGCTACGGCGGCCGGCGGTAGCCGCAGCCACCCAGATTGGTGAGTCCGATTTCAAGCCCGATTCTTGTGTAGTTTTATAAAAATAGTAAATAGGTTTAGAAAATTATGAAACTTGTTATTCTGAGGTTTTATTGTATGTAGATTTAGGAAAAAATAGTGATTTAGTTTAATCACGTCTAAAAATATAGGGTCCTTAAGAAATCGTGCAAAACCAAGCATGATTAGAACGGAAAATAAATAGGCTTAGGAGTGTAGTTTGGAGCTCAATTTTTTTTCTGTAGGATGCTCATGTGATATAAAACAGTGCTATGAAACCATTTTTTAAAAATTAATTTTTGAAATTTTTAAGTTAATTTTTAACCCTAAAATGATGGAAAAATTGGGTAATTTGGGATTAATTAGGTGATTAAGGTATTAATTACTGATTTAGATAGTAATTAGATGTTTAGGGATGTTAATCTCTGATGTGGAACCCTAATCCTAACCTTTGGAGTATTAAGTATGGTTAACTTAGGAAATTAGGTAATTAATATAAGAAATTAGTAATATGTGAAATTGTAAATTAATAAATCTAAAAAATTAGAGTTATTTAGATAATATTAGAGTAAAAATCAAAATAATATTAAATCTGAATTAAGATTGAATTTTAGGTAATTATGTAAAAAAGTAAGACTTTCTCACATCGGGGATAAATCCGATACCCTAATTAGGACGAGCGTGTACCGAATAGCTTAGAATACTAAATTAAGACCCAATAGGATATTTGAATACTCGAGCTTAATGTGATTAATTTCACATTAGAATTCGAGCATGTTTAGGACTTAAAAATCGAACTAAAACCTAATTGAGAAATTGATGCGGAAACTGAACCCAAACCTAACCCCAAACGTATAATAATTGTAAAAGACTTAAGACCTAGATAATTAGGTATATTAAACCCTAAACAAAACATAACAATAAGCGTTATAGGATAAAATGAACCTATAATCGTTATATGAAAAACTGAAACCACGTTTGTGTTATAGGGATGACTGGCGATGGCTTGAGCAAGTCGGACCTCGAGTGAGTGAGCGAGGAGTCGAGGTAAGTTGGGATTAATACAATGCTATATTTTGAGAGGCTTAAGATTATGCTTGGTTGTGCTTATTGGATAGTTGGATGTATGCATGTGCTTGATTATGGGTGATGCTATGATTCTGTTTGTTGCTTTGGCATGTATTGTATGAATTGTATGAAATAATTGATCACCCTAAACTGGACTTAATCAAATATATGACCAGTAATCATAATCGGACATGCATGGCAACCCATTAGGGGAACTTAGACTCTCCGGCCAAATACCAACCCCTTCGAAAGGGATAGCATAGGATTGCATAATGGTCCCTTCTTTATCCTCAGTCGAACTAAGTGACAGGAGAGAAAGTTGCGGGGAGGGTGAAGTCAGTGGTTCGAAGGTAGTCGCGGGAGGAGCGGGGTCTCCATTGCACAAGTTTGGGTTTGGTCGTAAGCTGCTGCATTAATGGCAACTCCTCAACCTGGATTAGAGCGGGCGTAATTTTTCTAATCTCACGGCAGGTCGGACAACGTCGTGCTATGGCATTTGCTTACACATGCATTGCACCTAATAAATTGATTGAAAACCTTGTTGTATTTACGGTATAATTTTAAGTCCTCCATCCTAACTTACTGAACTGTGGTTGCTCACATCCCTATAGACGTCATGCAGGTGCTGGCTAAGAAGCAACAAACAACTACTTTGAAGCTAGCAACTGCTGGATCTTGGGGAGTGAGGAAAAACATTTGAAGAACAGACATTTATTTTTAAGGTTTAAGCTATTATCATTGAAAACGCTAATTGTAATAATTGAATTCTATTATATATATATTTATATTTCCTCACTTCCTTAGGTAATAAATTACAAACTGTTTATTTCAAAGCGGGTTAGTCGTAGATGCCTTGTATAGATCAGGTCTAAGATAACGGTTATAAGGCCAACTTCTATCTTAGGATGGTTTACACGGTAGGGCTGTTACGACTCTGCCGCTTCGAGACGTGACATATATATATATATATATATATATATACACTAAACTCATCCATGACATCAAATACAAATTAGCTTCTTCATACTTAGATGGGTGAATCATTCTCTTTGGAACTACTTATTTGTTATATTTTTGTTATGCCTTTAACCTTAGAGTAGTTATAAAGAAAATTGTTAACAAATTATTTTTTTCCAATCATAAAGAAAAAGGGTTATATCTATTTAAATGAAATCTAAAGTGTAAATTAATCAAATACTAATAATTATTGTGTGGTTAGGTTATTGTAATTGGTTAATCACATACAACAGGTCTATTAGTTGGCCTAAGAGACGTCTTGAGATCATGATACGTAGAGGGATGTCATTAAAAAGAGGCGTAGGAAGAGCAACAAGTAAAATTGGTATCTTAAATACGTGCACGTGATAGTGGATCAAACTCGATAGTCTTGATCATTCTCAGATCCTTCTTGACAAAAATTACTTATTTGATCTTTTCAAAAGTGATTTTAGCAAAGCTCTAGTGTTTACAACAAGCTTGCTAATATTTAATTAATCAAATGAGAAAAGACGCCTCCTATTTATAAAGTTTGAAGGTCAATCTTATCTATTGGATGGCTTGGAGATGAATGGCTAAGATCGAGGCTTATTATTGAAGTTTGTGCTCTCTTTTAGCCTTTATTGGCTTAGACATGAGTTTAGGGATTATGATAATTTAAAAAAAAAAAACCCAATTTTCTCCTTAAATACATATGAAACATACTTAAGCCTTCTTAAGGCCCAATAAAGCCAACTAAAGAATAAGTGAGCTCAAAAAGACTATTTCCAAGTCAACTTTTCACGCGTCAACTAACGAAGTAAAGCCGAGAGCTAAAAGTCCAATTTAGCAATCCCTTTTCTAAGTCTATTAAACCAAGTCTCCTTAAAATATCCCTAATCAGGCGGATTTCCTAGACTCTATCACTAGCTCATTTTATCAGCTCATGGCATTAAATTAGATTAAAAACCCAATTATCAAAATGACCTTTTATATTTTGCCTCTTAACCAAAAGTCCTTTGGACATAATCAAGGGTTTTGGGGCATTTGTAAAAGCTATTTCTTCAATTATTGTGTAAATGTATCAAATGTTAACTGTGCTTGATCACTCAAAATATCAATGGAATTTATGCTTCTTTTGAATTACAGACGAGCTGAGCTTGCACTTTGCACTTTGTTTATTGTTCCCATAATTTTGATTTGCATCCATTGTGTAGAGTTCATGACTTTTCTCCTCTTGTTATTTCTTTGTTATTATTTGTGTATTAGTAGAAAAATAAAACCATTGAAGTATTTGTAGAATTGAAGCTTTAATAATATTCTATTTGGGAATGTTATATATACATACATACATACATAAATACACATACACACATATATATGTATACATCTTATACATACTGACCCGGCCCTCTAGTGCTCTAGCAATAGTTATGTTATGTAACATAGAGATAGCTTAAGAGTGTGGGGGTAACACCACAGCAATACTATGCAGTTTTTCTTATATATATTGTAGAACATAAGGCTTGAGAATATTGATAGCTCAGTTGGTTAAAGTACCCTTGTGCAAGTCAAAAGACATGAGTTCGAATCATTTACATAATAGGTTATGGATTTATCTTGCTCCTAGAGTAAACCGTATATGCTCGCATACTGCAATATTGGAAACAAACAAATCTATTTGAATCTTTCACATCTTATCATTGGGATTTTTCTAAGATAATGCTAGTAATATAGCGTTGCTATAATATCAACTAAGCTAACTTGCTATAAAAAGTTAGCAAATTACCTTCTTTCTCTCATTTCCCATTTAATGAACCTATTATCTAGGTGATTGGTTAGATTAATTTAATAAGACAGACGATATAGATTAAGTTTCTATAAATTAATGGTTTAGATTGGTAAGCGTCACGGTAAATACTATTTTATTATCATCAAACCAACTAATTTATCATATCTTCATTTTTAATCTTTTCATCTCTATCCAATTATCTTTCTTCAATGTGCTATATATTTATATATTTGCCTTGTTGACTCCACCCTCACCTGTATCAGCAACAAGCTTCACAGCAATAAGTCTTTTCTTCGGCTCTTTCCTTTCTTCTTTTTCTTTTTTTTTTTTAATTTATTTTTCTTTTAGCTTTTGTCGTTCTTTCGAAGGATGATTCTTTGACAACACACGGAAGGGGTTAATTATTTTTTTTCTCCTATCATCGACAGTGGCGACTTCCTCTTAGTGTACGTTAAACCATGACAGGTATGAATATGGGCTCCTTGCTTCAAACATATATAATTGTCCACAAAGTCACGAGTCCATTCTTTCCTCTTTTCTCTCTCTCTTTCTCTCTTGCTTTTTTAAAATAATTCCTTCATGTTTAGAGGTTTGCATCACAACGGGAATAGATAACCCCAATTCCTGCAGGACGCACGTTTTCAAATTCCTACTTTGGAGTCCTTTATATCAGTGTGGAGGTATATTGCAGTTACAAGCTTTGCGTTCTTTCTTCCTTCTTTTTTTTTTTTTTTTTTTTGTCTATTATTTCTTCTTCTTATATCCACTATGTAATAGCAAACAGTTAGAGTTGCCTTCTTCACCCGGCCGCAATCATAGCGACAACGGGATCTACTGGTTTGTCGACAACCATCCTAGGGTATTGATTTCTTCAGTAGCGGCTATCGTCCTCTAAACCAGTAGCACCAGGTTTCAGTTTATTTAATATATCTAAATTTAACTGCCATGCTAAATTTTGTATGTTGCCATTATGCAATCGCTGCGAAATTGTGTTGAAATTAAAAACTGTTTATTTTTTTATCTGTCTTTGTGCCGTCCATATATTGCCTCTTTTGCCATACAATAAACATTTGACTTCACGATATGTATATATATGTTTATCTTCTTCTGTGCATTTGTTCATTCGTCGCGTTCACCGTATGTCCGAGCTATAGTGTGTCAACTTTGATATGTTCACTTTAATGAGCTGACGTCTTCTATTGAATGGCGCACGAGCGTCTCGATTTCATACTCAATTCTCAGATAGCTCATGTATGTAACTTTTGTTCTTCTTTGGAAACATACATACATACATACATATATATATATATATATATATAAATCTTATCACAAATCGATTAAATCTTCTGTTGCCACGGTTGAATTTATATGCCCTGGCATAAATAATAATAATAATTCAGAGCTGTTAAACTTAACGCATGAAGTAATGCCCATGCTTTCTCAAGTTCTAGTATCACTACGATGTCGGATAGTCGAGCTTCATTTTCTTTCCGGTCAAGCCTTACTCTCCTTTTTCCTTTTCCATTTTCACCATTTCATTGTCAAGTTTATCAATACATATTCATTTGTATTGCTGTGATTGTGGAATTATCTTCCATTATTCTTTCATCATAACACCCATCCTTTAATGTACAGGTGGGAAGTACACGTACCTTGTGATGATCTCATCACAGCAAACTTGATTTTTCATATCCTTTCAAACCATCGCATCTTCTTATATTAAAATGACCAAATAATTTACATGGTCCTACCCCCATCTTGCCTGGCATCCTTGGAAATCGATGCATTAATTATGATGTAAATTGAAGATGCACAAATGTCAATAATAAAAATCATCTCCGAAATCAAGCGATGATAATGATGGACCTCAATATCGTCTTGGAGGTTCTTCACTTTTATTTTTCTTCAAATTCGAGCCAGTATAAGAAAATTGTCTTAAAATATGAGCAAACCCAAAGTTGCGAAGACGATCGTGCACGTGTAATAGGGCACTTTAGTTTATCTTGAATATCAGCATTAGAATTCTCACAAAACTGAGGCGAGTCTTCGACATAATTTGAGGAGGTGCACTCTTATTCATCTCTTGTGCTTACATCATATATAACCTTCCCTTTGCCAATAATATAAACACTTGTTTTGCGCACATTAGCACATATACTTCATCATAGACTCTCTCTTTCTCTCGCTCTTTTTATTGGAGTTGATGGACGATAAAATCTCCAACCACTAACAGCACATCGGCCTTGTAACCTTAAAGTATAAATCCACGGTTTTCTTTAAGATAAGTGGCATCCAAACATTGCAAGTCAATCTGGTCATATACAAAACCAAGAAGAAATTGTCGGCTTGATTTTTCTATTTATTTTTTCACAATTGATCATTGACAGTGGATGAATATGTTACATTTAGCTGTTGTCTTTCAAGTTCATCATCGCAATGGGCTTCTTATCTTCTCTCCAATGGACTGTAGACTTGCGGAAATTACTTGCCTACTTGTCTTCATAGTGGAATCAACATGAATTTCAATAGATGATTGGGCTGGCCGTGATTCAATATGCGCTTAAACTTTGCTCTTGGATACATGAATCAATCCACGTGGTACATCCTTATTTAGAAATAAATCATTTGACGAGTGGGCATTAATTGCTTCACATTGCTCGGTTATTAATGATCTTTAACGTGGGTCAGTCTTCACCCGTTATTAACAGCCTTATAATTTTTTTAGACCGAAGCAAATGTTTAAAATGGACCTTCCTAGGTAACAATTCCTTTTTTTCTTCTAATAAATAATTTATTTTTCTCATTTGCAAGATAGCTATCAGTGTTGTCTCACTCCAAGGCTACATTTCAATGTTTTCATAGGTACGTGATTAACTTTAAGTGTTAATCCGAATTCTTGAATTCCTCATATACATACAAACTCATGTTTAACCTTAAGTGTTGTCGCGGATTCATAATCATACTAAACATTTATTGGGCCTACGGTTAACTTAGGTGCTAACAGCCTAAATTTCCCAAAATCTAATCATTCATCTAAGCTCTTGATTGACCTTGGCATTACCAAAGATTCTTGACATCTAACGGGTCTGTAGTTAACTTTATACGTTTTCCTAAATTCTCGTTTCATTAACCATGGAGCCAAGTAGTGAATTGTGCATCTAAGGAGTTCGCATCTAACCAAGTCACACATCATCCAATTGTCAAGCATTACTCTACTCAATAGGTGTCGAAATAACTTTAGTGTTATTTCTACCTTTGAAAGTCACTTGTCAAGCTTAAAGGTGTATCACACTAAGGAGCCAAAGTAGGAATCCAAATCCAATCAAAAGATACATTCAGCAGTGAAGCATCTATTCAATTGCTCCATTATTAATGGGCAAGGAGTCACATTACTAAGGAGAGTCAAGATTCAACCAAGTCTTGTCATCAACATTAAATGCAAGGCTTTTGCTCAATGGTTCAAGATGAGAACTAGTTCTTGAGGTGTATTGCCTTATGATGTCAAGATTACAACAATCCCAAGGAGAGACGACTATCTAAACTTTTCATAAGTGTAAGCACCCTACTTCAAAGTGCCAAGCATCACTTAATCACCCAAGGAGAGATCGCTATCTAACCTTTACAAAATTTCAAGTGCCTCGCTTTGGAGAACAAAGTGTCAATTGATTATGTCCATTCATAACCAATGTTGGATCATTACTTAGACTTTACTTCATGCAAAGATATCACATAAGATTCGTTTAAGAGCTTATTCAGAGCTATGTTACAATTGAGTTTTGAAAAGAAATTATTTAAATTCTACACTTTGCAATATTGGCTTCTTCTCCCTCAATTGATGGGGCATCATAACATGATGAAGCATCAATTCATGATTTGAAGGATACCTTTCTTGTCTCATTATATGAATACCTTTCATGCTTGTGTAGATGATGAGTCATCAAGTAGGGTATATCATGGAGTTACTTTAACTTTGTGAGCTTGCTTTGATCCTTAACTACTAATATGTCTCTAATCAAATGATTGGGCCAAGATTGCTTCGAAGGAAATGGCATCACAATTGTTAAGCTTATCATGGACTCACTTTGAGTCCTTACAACTAAGATTGCATCAATCTTGTCATTAGATGAAGTGGCATTATGGCTACCAAGCCAACTATGGGATTTCTCCTATCCATCGTAGCTAAGGTTACTTTAAACATGTGATTGAATGAAATCGAATAAAGGCATTATACCAATTGTATACTTACAAGCAAATGCTTCTACAGAGTAAGAGTAGCTATCATAAGGTGATCACTTTGATCATACATGGATGAGATCCTTCGATCGCAAGGCCTTACGGTTGTTAAAGGATCGCTTCAACTCATTGCAAGAAAGATCGCTTCAATCTCATGAATAATGTTGTTGAATGGACATGGCATCCATTGGGTGCTTAAGAGTGTATGCTTCTATTGAGTGACTACAATTGCCATGATATGAGTGCTTCAATTATTCAAAGATGAGGTCACTTCAATTTCAAGTTCTATAGATAGGCATTATAGTTATCAAGCTTGCTGTGGAGTCACTTCAATTCATCATAGCTAAGATTGCTTCAATCCCATAAATAATGTCATAGAATGGGCATTATGCTTGCTGTGTACTCAAGAGAATATGCTTCTATCGAGCGATTATCGCTACCTTGATATAACTGCTTCAATCATTCATAGATGAGGTAGCTTTGACCTTGAGTTCTGCAGATAGGCGTTATGATTGCTAAGCTTATTATGGGGGCACTTCAACACATCATAGTAGAGATCGCTTCGATCTCATGAATAATGTTACAGAATGGGCATTGCACCTGCCACATGATCAGGAGAATATGCTTCTACTAAGTGACTATAGCTACCATGATATGACTACTTTAATCATTTATTGATGAGGTTGATTCGACCTCGTCTCTGTAGAAAGGTGTTACTGTTGCCAAGCATGTTATGGGCTCGCTTGTATCCATCATAGTTGAGATCACTTCAATCCTACGATTGAGGAACACCAGACAGTAATGATGGATAAATCATTATATCTAAGGATTGTAATGGTAATGTTAGCTACACTAGATCGAACAACAATATTAGCGCCAGTTTTGTTTCATAGAGATTATTTGTAAGGGATCGTAGGTAGTAATGTTAAGTATACCTAAGTTACTCATGAACAAAGCACCATGGTAGCAATGATAGCAATAACATAGTAGGTAAAAGGCACTTATCAGGAGGATGCATCAATCACTTAACAACAAAGGTTTGTGAGACGGCAATGGTAGCTATGCCTATGCTTCGTAGGCTTATGGAAACAATGTTGGCCATACGTAATGTAAAGGGATTGTCCCAGCTTCAAGGGGTGAGGCGATACCATAAATTTTTCCTTTATTATGGTTAAGCCCATTGTCAAAAGATAAGTGCGAACAATCATAACAAATGGTCTAAAAAAAATCACTTCATGAATAAAGTTGAATTTGTTTTTTCCTTTTAGAGGATGAATATATGTGACAGGCAAATTTTACCTTTAATACATGATCAAATACTTTTACAAAACTCTACTCAATGTCACTATCCTTAGTCTTCATCATACAAATGTCATTGTCTTTAGAAACCAATTTGCTATTTTGCATTCTGTTTTAGAATATCTATCTCAGATTCCTATAATCCTTGGTGGCATGATTAACAACTTTATGATACTGGCAATGTTCAGGATCATTCTTCTCTTGTGCAGTGGACTTTCTGTTTACCCTTAGTAATTTGATATTCTCATCCTTGATGCATCTATTGAGAATCACACAAACTTTATCTATCAAAAATGGGAATGACAAGGTATACTTGGAGACCTCATTCCTTATCCTTTATTGTTACTATGTCTTCCTTCGTTTGTAGAGTTCACAGAAGGCCTTCTCTTCCTTCTAAGCTTACCTTTTTGTTTAGAGATTGAATTATTGGTTCTCCAAACATTTTCTATCAATGTTGCAAAGGAATTCAGTGACAAGTTTTCAAGATGCATAACATGTTCCATAGACATGCCTTGGATGTAGATCTTAACTAGTTCTTTCTCATCACATGTATATTAGATGTCTAGTGAATGTTCATTAAAGTGTTCAATGTAGTCCATAAGGTCTTCCCTTAGACGTTGCCTAATGCATCCCATATTAATAATAGTCATTCACTCTTGAGGCTTAAAAAACTTTTTCCATAAATAGCTTGCACATGGTTCCCCATGAATCAACTAATCCTGGGGGTAAGTTGACATACCAAGTGTATGCCTTTTTCATCAGAGACTTTGAAAACTCCTTTAACTTGAGGTCATCATCAAGGTTGTAGATATCAAGTGTATCCATAAACTTGAGGAGATGCTCCTTCGCGCTTCCTTACTTTTCATTAAATTTGCTAAATTTAGGATTAGTATAATCATTTGGGTAAGACTTATCCATAACCCTTTAGGAGTATGGGAACTTTAAGTTGAGTACAGTAGTAGAGGGCGTGGCTTGTATTTTCCTAACGTACTTTTCCATGTCCTCCTTCATCACATAGGACGAAGCAATGGGTGGTTATTGCTTGGAGCATTAGTATAAGGTTGTATGGTGCAACCATGCTAATCATTCACAGATGTACTTTGCACCTTAAAGAGGAGGACCCTTCAAGATGGGCCTTCATTTCTTCTACTGCAGGCGTTTGCTAAGTTAGGGCTAAGTGTTGTAATGGGTAAGCAGGATCCTCTTATTGCCTTTGTTCTCCTTCCATGGGGGTTGGCTCCACTTATTAATGCTGTCAAGCATCTTCCGGGGTTATAGGAGGTACAAATCATGAGGCTTGCATACTTGGTGCAAGTAAAGCCATCCCAAGCAATGCACTAACAGGTGTTACAGTAGCGATAAGTGCTTATGGATTTACCTTATGTAAAGCAGTAGTAATTAGAGAAGTAGTGGCCTTCATAACTGGCGCTGGTAAAGCCATACTAAGTAATACACCAATATAAGTAGTAGTAGCAATTGTACTGCTTGGTAAGAAATGCAATAAAAGCACCAAAGAGTTGGTTAATCATGTGGATATTTTCCTATATGGCGTACTGATAGGAATCAACTCTATGGACCCATTACTAGAACTTAAGTTAGGGGATTATAAGGACTTGCCCTGTTTGTACTAGCTGAAGAACTCTTCAAAGGTAAGGATTTTAGCATTAACTAGGGTATTTTACACTTCATTCGACCTGAGTGCTGAGCTTTGATCACAATAGGAACAGTTCCCAAGTTGACAAGCACTAACACTTACCCAAGCTGAACAATCAAGTTGTCGACCAAACAAGACATCGAATAGCACCAATGTCCAAGCTAAGGAGCAATAAATGCTTACCTGAGTTGAGTAGTCGAGTTGTCATCCAAACAAGACAACAAACAACACCAATATCCTAACTCCGATTAGACTTAGATTAGGTCAGCTAAATCACCCATTCCTCTTCTAATCTCTACTAAGCTGCCACCATTAGTTGCTAAGCTGCTTAAGATCTTATAGGAACAATTTTCACTTGCAATTTTAAGCTTGCTAAACATAATTTGACATGTATTATTTGACACAATATTTCAGAAGGATTCTACTATTTCCGTAGCTTATACTATTTTACCATTTTTTCCCATTTAGCATGTTTTAGGAATCTTTCTTTTTGTATGTAACCCTACAAAGGCCATATAAAAGCTACATTTTCTTATAACGCAATAATCAACTTCCTTCACTATTGAATAGAAAAACTTTTCTTTCAATGTAAACCTTGTATGCTTTATCATATCAAGCTCTTATCTAACTCCTTTAGTATAAGTTAATAGCGATCAATCCTAATTTCTACATTTGTGCATAATATCGAGTATAAAGTTAGGCCATGTGAGCTTGTGGTTTGTTATATCCATAAGTTTCTCACTAACTTGATAGTTACTTTCATTTTATTGGTATCGAAGCATAGTTTTAAGAGGAAGTATGCTAAGTTACAGCGAAGTTTAGTTCTTGTTTGTTGTTAGTGGTTGCTATGTTCTCCTATAGCTACTGCAGTGGTTTGTGGGAGTGTTTGAAGTGGTTTTGAAGGTTATAACTTTGAGCAGCATCAAGCTACAAGATGAAAGTGCAGTAACTTGTATTACCCTACTACACTTTGTTTTCAACTACAAAAACAAGGCAAGTTGATTTTCATACTATGTTAAGTTGTATTTAGGTATCAAAGTGATAAGGGTGTGATAAAGTGATTCTAGGAAGTAAGTAGCAACTGCTTGTGCACAAATAGTGGATTTGAAGTAATATTAAACCATAAGGTTTGTAGCTATGTGTACTATTGTAGTTGTCCTTATTGAAGAGAGTAGAGACGACAAGTAGTGTATAATGTTAGACTTAAGTGTATGAAGCATTGTTGGTGACTAAGATAGTGACACTTGTGATGGTCATGGTCAACAAGGTAGTTATACGCTAAGGTCAGTTGATGATAAGCTTAACAAACTTACCGTCCTTGTTGAGAGTCTAGTTACAATTCTACAAGGCATGAGATGACAACTATAAGGTGTGCCAAATTGTAGCCAGGTAGAAGGTAAAAAAGAACCAAGATATGGCGATGCAGGTTAAGCTAATTGTTAAGCATAACCTCATAGAGTTGGAAGAGTGGTAGGTTACGCTACTCAGAGGAGATAGAGATGGAATAAGTTGAAGAAGTGGATGAGGAAGTAGAAGAAGAGCTTGATGGAGAGACAAAGACGTCGAACTACTTAAGGACTTAACAATGTCAAAATCCGAATTCTAACCTTTACAAGTAGTAGAAATGCTAATGAATACCTAAAGAAGGAAGAGAAGGTCGAGAAAGTGTTTTCATTTATTATGGATATACTAAGGGAGTGAAGGTTCAACTTCCTATCCTTGGTTTTTCAAGATATGCTGCCATGTGATGAACAAACTTTAATGCAGCTAGAAAGAGAGATGGTAGACAAGGTGTGCAAACTTGAGAAGACATGAAGCAATTGTTAAGAGGAAGATTTGTACTTGAAACCTACTTACAAGACACATTTTCTAAATTGGAAGAGCTTCACTTAGGAAGTCAAATTGTAGACGATTATGTTAAGGAATTTCAATATTTGATGATTCAAGCTGACGTAGATGAGCTTAAAGCTCGCACCATATCAGGATTCATGTCTAGACTTAGGTAGGAGATTTGAATCATTGTGGAAGTATAAAGGTTTTACTCTCTAGAAGAAGCCATTAAGATATCTTAAAAAGTCAAGAAGCAAAAGAGGAATGCCCCTATCCAACCTCATCCTAACTCTTCGTTGACTGCTATTCGATGCCAAGTTAGCTACCTAAACTAAGAAGACCAAACTAAGTAGAAGAAAAGAATGACCGATTTGATGATAATTGAGCTAGCATAAAGAATTAAGCTAATGATAGAGCCAACCTAAAGACATTTGAGAAAGGACAATCCCCAGGTCGCAAGACGAGTGAGATAAAATGCTTTAAGTGCTTGGGTTACAAACACATGGCTACTTAATATACTAATCAACGTGTTATGATTCTTCAAGGTGATGTAATAGATAGTATCAATGAGAGTGAAACTGAGAGAGAAGAAAGAAAAGCTGGAAGAACTGAAGTAGAGGAAGAGGAAGAGACTTGTGTTGATGCCAATTAGGGTAAAGTAATGATGCTAGTATTGAGGCAACTGTTGAGCTCAATGTCAAGCTTTAACGAAGAACAAAGAATGAACCTGTTCCATACAAAGTGTGTCATTAAGGGTCAACTATGCATGATTATAGTAGATGGAGGGAGTTATACCAATGTTGTTGCCTAAAACCTTATGCAGAGATTATGTTTACCAACCTTTACGTACCACTAACCTTATAAGCTACATTGATTGCATGATAAGGTTGCTTTACATGTGACCAAACAAGTAGTTGTGTCGTACTATATTAAGAATGTCCATAAAGACAAAATGGTTTATGATGTTGTTCCCATGAGAGCTTCATTTACTATAAGGTAGACTATGGTTATTTGATTGATGTATTATTGATGATAGGTATAAGAACACTTATACTTTTACTAAGGATAATAAAAAGATAGCGTTGCAACCTACGACCTCAAGCTAAGTGAATGAAACTTACCAACTCACCTGAGCAGGTAAAAAGAAGGCTTTGATGTTGAACCGATGAGAACTTTGAGCTATTGGGAAGGTTGATGAGCCTAGGTTCTTGTTGATAAGAAGATTGTTAGAATTAAGAGATTTAGATGATGAACCAAAAAAGGTTCAAAAGTTGATAGATGAGTTCTCCGACCTATTCCCAAAAGAATTACCTAAAGGATTATGTCCAATTCGAGGTATTAAACATTGTATTGACTTGTAACCAAGCATAGCTCTATTGATCAGATCTGCTTATAAACTGAATCCTATGTAAGCTACCAAGCTAAAGAGATAATTAGATAAGCTTGTAGAGTGAGGATATGTAAGGAAAAGCCTAAGCCCTTGTGCTATTCTAACCCTACTTATCCCAAAGGAAGATGGTTCTTGGTATATGTACATCGATAGTCAAGCTATCAATTGAATTACTATTAAGTACAAATATATCATACGAAGGCTCAATAACATGTTGGGCAAGCTTTATAGTACCCAAGTGTTCTCAAAGATTAACCTATGAAGTGGCTACAACTAGATTCACATGAGACCAAGAGATGAATAGAAGACTACATTTAAGATTAGGCATAGACTCTATGAATGGTTAGTTATGCCATTCAGACTTACCAATGCATTAAGTACCTTCATGAGACTCATGAACCATGTAATGCACCCTTTGATTAGGAGATGTGTAGTCATGCAATTTAATAACATACTGGTGTACAGTACCAACTTAACCAATTACCTAAAGCATCTCTAAGCTATTTTTGACATACTTCATGTTGAGAGCCTATTTGGGAATCTAAAGAAGTGTACATTTTGCCAGCAAGAAATTATCTTTCTTGGATATGTAGTGTTTAGAGAAGGAATTTGAGTTGATGAGAAAAAGATCCGAGCTATCTTAAAGTAGCCTACACCTAGAAATATCACTAAAGTACATAGTTTCCATAGTCATGCTTCTTTTAATAGAAGATTTGATAACTCTTATTTTAAATACATTTTACATGGTGTTTTATAGTATTTTCCTTACATTTTTTGTTTTCTTTAAAGAAATTGATACTTAATTGAGTAAAATTTTGATTTTAAGGTTTGAACGCGTTCTTGGATCAAAAACGAAGAAAAGGAATCAAGTTTCACTCAATTCGGAGTTCAAATGAAGGAGTTATGAAGTTTTGAAGTAATATAGTCTGGGACGCAGCTGTGTCCCCAGGCTGTATCCATCTAGGAAAATATATTGAGGTCAAAAAGTTACATGACCTGGGGACACAACTGTATACCAGACCGTGTCTGGTGACGAAAACGGAAACTTTTCAATACATTATAAAATGACATACTAGGGTTTCGCATACAAGATTGGACATTCAAAAAAGAAAAGACTTGAGGAGAAGGAGAGGAAAAAGGCAAAAGCAACATTCAACTTCAAGATTGAAGAGATTCATCATAAAAAAAAAAGGGTTTTTCATGTTTTATTTATTGATTTTGTTGCAATTCATTTTTAGTTTCATTATGATAGCTTAAGATTCGTGTATTTAGGATTATAGAACCTAGGATTTCAAGTGACTATTAGATTGATTGACAACTTTCAATAAAGTTTCTATCTTTTCTTGATTCAATTATGTTATTTAATTGTTAATTGATATTTCTAGAGTATCAATATATGATATTATGCATGATGATTGAGAAATCACATGTGTAATAAGATCTTTACATAATTGGAGAGAATTACATATATACTTAGAGATAAGATATATGTTTCTTCCGAAAAGTCATTCTTTTGTGTGGGAATTCATTATACATTAATGCGATTCTAAATTACATTACTAAGTGAAGAGATTCCGGTAAATAATTTAGGATTAGGGTTAATATGCTTGAGAAAGGTATTAACTTTAATTATGAATCCCTCCAGTTAAGAATAATAGAAATTGAATTGAATATATTTTAAGCAGTCACATGTTAAATACTAGGGGAAATAATTCCTAAATACATTATTACCTTCTTGAAGTCGTTCTTAGTTTTATTGCTTTCTAAATTGCTTAATCAAGTCTTATAATTAGATTAGTTTGTTAATTTTAGTATTTTTAATTAATTCAAACCTTCATAATTTTCCAATTTAATAATAAAGCTAAGGTTAATATTAGTACTTGAAGTCTCTGAGAGATCAACTCGGACTCACATCCGCTATATTAAAACTGATAGGTGCACTTGCCTGATATCAAGATTTATCAAGAACTTCAGTACCATTGCAACCCCCCTTGACTGAATTAACAAAAAAGAGTGAAGGATTCCAATGGATTGACTAAGCTAAGAAGCGCTTTAGAGAAATCAAGGAGAAGCTTACCACAGCACCAAACTTGGCTTTACCTGATTTTGATAAACCCTTCGAGCTGGAGTATAATGGTTTAGGTATTAGCATTAGCATGGTACTGATGTAAGACACCACCCTATTACTTATCATAGTAAGAAGTTTAGTGGTGACACCTCAAATTACTCTATGTATGAAAAGAAGCTATACTCTCTTTTATAAGCTCTTATTGTATAGCAACATTGCTTATTAACTTAAGAATTTGTAATCTATACAAACCATGAGACCTTAAAGCACCTTAGAAGCTAAAACAAGCTTTTAATGAGAAAAACTAAGTGGTTGGAGTTCATGGAAGGGTTTCCCTATGTGATCAAGCACCACAAAGATAACGATAACGTGGTCGCTTATGCTCTTTCACATCAATATGTCTTGCTGACCACCTTGTAGACTAAGCTATTGGGATTTTCCCTTATTGTCGAATAATATGCTTAAGGTCCATACTTAGGTCCTATCATTGAAAAATGTTGAGACAAAATTGCAGTTGAAGGGTACCACCTGAAAGGTGGATACCTATTTAAAGAAAAGAGGTTGTGCATACCGAGTTGTTCTACATGTGAACTATTAGTTAAGAAAGCTTATAGGGTAGATTATTTGAGCATTTTAGTGAGACCAAAACTATCGACCTATTGAAGGAGAGCTTCTACTAGCTTAGATTGGCCATGGATATCAATAAGGTCATTAGAAGTTATGACTGTGTAACAAGGCAAAGGGAAGGAAAGAACCACATGGAGAGTACATGCCTAATCTTACCTAGGGCTAACCTCAACATGGACTTTGTCTTAATGTTATCCTAGACATCCAAAGAAAAAGATTTGATCTTTATAATTATGGATTGATTCAATAAAATAGCACACTTCATCCTGTACCACCAAACTAACAATACTTTTCATATTGTTGATTTGTTTTTGAGAGAAGTCGTCCGCTCACATAGAGTTCTAAAGTCCATTGTTTCAAATAAAGATACCAAGTTCTTAAGCTACTTTTTGAAGACACTATGGAGGAGACTTAACACTAAACTTGTATTCAATTTGAGTAGTCACCCACAAATAGATAAGTAGACCAACGTGATGAACAGGACTTTAAGTACCCTACTCTGAGTTGTTGTAGGAAAGAACTTGAAAGATCAGAACTTGTGTTTACCTATTGTAGAGTTCGCTTACAAACAAATTGTCCACAATACTACTACCATTACTCCTTTGAGACCTTCTCTAGCCTTAACTCAACCATCCCACTTAACATGATCGGTACCCCTACAACCCTTGAAGAGAGCCAGACTGAAGTTGACCGAATGCTAAGACTATAAGAACTACATTAGCATATAACTAAGAAAATTGCCAAGTTCAACGAATGGCAATAAGAGATTGGTAGTCATGGTTATCAAGTTGTGTCTTTAAGCCTAAGCGACTGTGTATGGATCTACCTCAATTGAAAGAGGTTCCTACACCTTAAGAAGAGCAAGCCATTACCTAAAGTTAACAATCCTTTTAAGGTATTAAAAAGGATCAACTACAATACCTACCAGATCAAGCTACCTAAAGACTATGGTATCTCTTCAACGTATCCAACCCAATTCCTCACCATCTAACTAAAGCCGAAGTACAAATAGAAGACAAGCCAACTAAAGAAGACCCCATATATTTAAGGAAAAATCTCTTCAACCCCTGAGAAAATGATAGGAATCAACTCTACAGACCATTACTAGAAGCTGAGCTAAAGGATTACAAAGAATTACCCAGTATGTATTAGCTCAAAGACTCTTCAAGGATGAGGATTTTAACATTAACCAAGGTATGTTACACTTCATCCAACCTAAGTGCCAAGCTTTAATCATAATAAGAACAGTTAAATGCCTACCCAAGTTAAGCAGTCAAGTCGTTGACTGAATAAGATATCAAATAGAGCCAATGTCTGAGCTTTGACCTGACCTAGATCAGGTCTGCCAAATTATCCATTCTTGTTTTGAGCTCTACGAAGTTGACACCAATAGTTGTCGAGCTGCCTAAGATCTTACAAGAACAATCAATACTCATGATTTAAGGCTCTATAAGCATAATTTGATATGTATCATTTGACACAACATTCCAAAAGGATTATACTATTTAAGTAACTTTTACTATTTTACCATTTTTTTTCCCTTTTAGCATGTTTTAGGAATCCTTATTATTCAACTATCGTTTTTGTCTTTTCATTTTTGTATGTAACCTTATGGAAGCCATATAAAAGTTTCATTTTCTTAGAAAACAACAATCAACGTCCTTCACTATTGAATACGAAAACTTTTCTTTCAAAGTAGCCCTTATATGCTCTATCATGCCTAGCTTTTATTTGACTCCTTTAGCAAGAGTTAGTGGTAAATGACCTTAATTTCTACATTTATACATAACGTCAAGTGTAAAATTAGGTCATGTGAGCTTGTGATGCATCATATCCATAACTTGCTCACAGACTTACTAGTTTCTTTTATTTTGTTTTCATCCGTTATGGTATGGCTACAATTTGTATGATGCCGACGATGCATCATGCACAATACATCTGAATCATCGATACCAGGCAATTGTACAGTCACAAGTGCTTACTTAGCCCCATGTACTTACATAGCGCTTGATGCTTGTACAGTTTTAAGTGCTTGCACGTTTCTAAGTGCTTACATGATTCCTAATACTTGAATAATAGTTGTCGTACTAGTATCTTGTGTTACTTGGATTTACTCAACCCTCTCATGTTCCTGGATGTGCCTATCATTTCCAGTCTTCTTGCGTACAGGTGCCATTTTGTCAAGCCTATCCTTTCTCTAATAGAGTCGCTAAATAATGTATGGTTGGGTTGTTGTAATTGGCCAATCATGTACAATAGGTGTGCTAGTCAACTTAGGAGACATCTTGAGCTTATGACACATAGAAGAATGTCGTTGGGAAGAGGAGTGGAAGGAAGATCAAGCAAACTTGATATCTCAAATGTGCGCATATGGTAATAGATCAAACCCGATGTTCTTGATTGTTCTCGATTGTTCTTGATAAAATTGATTATTTAATCTTTTTTAGAGTGATTTCAACAAAACTCTGATGTTTGTCTCAAACTTGCTAATGTTTTAAAATAATCAAATGATAAGAGAAATCTCCTATTTATACAGTTTGGAGGTTAATCTTATTTATTGGATGGCTTTAAGAATAATGGCTGAGATTGAGGCTTGTTATTGAAGCTTATCCTCTCCTTTAGCTTTTATAGGCTCGGACATGGGCTTAGGGAGAATTAAAAGAAGCCCATTCTCTCTTACATAAGTCTAAAACACACTTAAGTCTTTTTAAGATCCAATAAAGCCAAACAAAGCCTAAGTGAATCAAAAAGGCCATTTTGAGTCTACTTTTCATGCACGAGCTAATTAGAGAAAGTCGAGAGTGGAAAGTCTAGTCTGGCAATTTTCGTTTTGAGCATACCAAGCCATGTCTCCATAAAAGATTCCTATTTGATAAATGTGTTACACATTTATGTTCTCCAAAATAGCACATTTCATACATTTTATAGAGTTTTACTATAATTTCTTAGTTAAAGTGGCTAAAGTCCATGTATTTGGATCAACTTTGTCAAGATTTAGAAAAAGGATCAATAATTTAGGCTTTAAATGGTTAATGCATCAATAACACACTTTTGGCCTAATGTTCATTGAAATGTTAAGTTTCTTAACATGTTATGTTTATTAGATACTCATGTCCTAGTTTTGCAGATTGAGTGAACCAACATGCTTAGGTTTCATCATTTCATTTGTTTCTATATTCTTTTGGAGTTAGACCTTGCTGAATGTTGTAGTTAGAAGTCTTAAATGCAGTAGCACATCCAATTGGTAATAGTAGTAGACCTATCCAAGCAATTGATGTGAATTGCACTTGTTGACTGCAGTTATGACTTGGGAATTTCATATTCCAATCAAGCACCAGGGCAAGTCATTACAAAAATAGTAGCAGTGACCCTTGCAATGACATTCACATGCCAAATCAGTCCCTATTGTGCCATGGACTTGCATAATGGACAACCGCTTGGTAAAAACTCAATGTGCAAAACAATCAAAAGTTGTAGAGTGAATACAATTTCAACACCCAAATTATGCTCCAAACTTGTATTTTAGAACTAAACAGAGCAAGAAACAATAGCTAAGTTAAGCTCTTTAAAGTCCCAGAGCAGCAGCTTCTAAACACCACAGTAGCGGTTGGAAAGGACCAAACAAAGCAACAACTGAGAACTTCAACATGTCACAAGTCGAAACCGACTTGCTTCCAGGTGAAGAGCTGATTAGAGAGAATAAAAGCTACAACTCCTAGTCCAACAAGCATTCAAGACAGCAGTAGAGGATTTCAAGAGCAACAAACCTTGAACCCCCAGCTCATGCAGCGGTATCCAAGTGACTAGCAATTAGCTAAAGACAACAATAAGCCTTTAAATTTTAATCTAAAAAGCAGATGTGCACTTTACTTTACTATTAAACTAAGTGAGCAGAATTTTTATTATCATATCTTTTTACTGCAAGCCGTGAACTCCATTCGATTCAAACCGAGTAGCTGCAGCTGTGGTCGAAACTGGAGTAGCCCGCGCAACTCCAAGTGAAGTAGCCGTTAGTTCCAATTTGTTATATCCCGTGTTCTTCAATTTAAGCAGTCAGTGAAACCAAAACAAACATCTGCAGCAGCTCTTGCTTCTTCAACTGGTCCCGAGCGCTCAACCAACATGAACTGCAGCAAAACACTCCTAAGCCAAGAGCCATTTGGATAGCAGCAGCAGCAGCTCCATTCACGAGAAGCAGCAACCCGATCTGCCTACCTCCTTTGTTGAATTTGTAACAAACCAAGGGTAGCAAAATAGCAGTAGCTACGACTGGGCCTCAGTCCATGATAGCAGACCAGAATTTGGAGGCCAAGCGCTCCAAAACAGACAAAACAGCAGCAGCAGAACTTGTAGGCTGAGCACTCATCTTTAAAGTTCAGTAGTCCTCATTGCCGAGCAGCTGAAGCTTCGTATCAAATTCCACACGTCAACACCAGGTCGAAACAGAACACACAACAAACCCCAAGTCCAAGCATGCTTGAGATCCATCCTAAAAGCAGCTGCAACTTGAGGAAGCCAACTCCACACGAACAACAACTGCCATATATTAAAACTGGCTGTGATTCATCCAAGCAAGCCGAGAACTCAGCATGACAGCATCCGAGCTTCGCCAAGTAGTTAGCAGCTGAGTCGAGTTATTTTCAAGATCCAAGTCCACGCCACACCCGATTCAACTTCAGCCAAGCAACTTCATCCGTGAACTCCAGCCAACGCAGCAGCTCCATGGACACATGATGCAAAGAAGTGCAGCAGCAACCTGCACTTATTCAGTCAAGAATTCCACGCCACAACAGGGCTCCTCTTCCTGATTTCAGCAGGCCGTGAATTATTGCGCAGCAGCTGCGGCTAATTGCGCCGAAGCCGCGGCACTTGAATTTTAAAGCTACAGCAAACAACCGAGCGAAGTCCGACTGAATAGCAACTCCAATCGTGTAACAACAGCTGTGAAGCAAGACGCATATGCCAACAGCATTGGTCAACTCCATTCAATTACCACGACATTTTGAACATTCAATTTCAAAGTTATGTGGGATAGAATATATTGGACAGTGAAAAAGGTTAGAAGTCCACGTGGAGTTTGGGCCCAAATGGAGCTAAGTCCAAGCTTTATTCCTTTTTCCTTGTCCAACTCTAAATTGAGTAAAGCTGATGTAATAGAGTTCATGTACGAGTGAAGAATTTAACACTCCCTTTCCAATCTTAAAGAAGTGAACACGTGGAGACTAGAAGGGGACCTTTTTCTATCTTGGCCTTTTTAAGGAAACGAAGAAAGAGAGGAGGAGGGAGCCGAATAGAGGGAGAGAATAGTAGAATAGCAGGACGGAGGATGAGAGTCGAGAGTTTTCTTTTAGAAGCTGAACTGAGTTTTGTTATTTACAGTAGCTTAGAATATTAAAAAGAGCTTTGCATTTTTTTTATTTAATCATTTTTTTTTTTTTATTTCAGGTATTACATCCATTGTTTTAGTTCACTAGAGGTTATTCCAGGTTTTAGGATATTTCAAGATACATCAATTTAACATTGGAAAATGGAATAAAATTTTTTTATTTATTTATGATTTTATTTGTCTTATATCTTCATATGTTCATGTTATGAAATGAGATCCGGTTTATATTTATCAGATTTTGTATTGATAGATTTGATGAATTGGTATTTTATATGCATTGTTTCAATATCAATTTTGAGTATTTAGATTTTTTCCATTATGTTCATCGTCTAGTTATTTGGTGTTTAGCTGTCACTTTTTAGTTAGATAGAGTTAGAGAATATTCAAAAAGGGTCTAATAACTCGTAATGAATGCAGTTTGAATTTTTAAAAAGACTCGTCATGGGAATATATAGATTTTAATTAAATTCATGAATCTACGCACTTAATATAGTTGGAAATATGATTCAGGTCATTGAGGCATGCTCAGTTCATACTTTTAATTAGTTTAGTGATTCTGATGTAAGCAAATTACTATTTATTTAATAATTACAGATAAATTGTCCTGGTAGGTAGATTTATATTATAATTAAAATTTTGCTATTTCGAGAGATAGGCATATTTTAGTGAGTTTAGTTGAATCCTATTTAATCAATTTCAAATAACAATTTAAAACATTACATCAATTCAAATGAGAATATATTTACAAATCCCAATTTAATTGCTTCTTATCTCCTAAACCCAAGACCTTCATAGTGTAGTTAGGACATTTAATTTAGTGTTAACCTTGTTAATTAGTTTTTTCTCTCTTTTAGTTTAATTATTAATAGCTTAGCTTAAGGAAAAGCTCAAGTAATTTACTACTTAGCACCTAGTTTTCCGTGGAATACGATCTTGACTCACTCTTTATACTACTTTTACAATCCAATTCACTTATCGATTCACACTCACACTTTTAGCGAGTCACTAATCAAACCAATTTTCTAGACTTTATTATTAACATAAGTATCGGCCCTTAACATTAACCAAAGAGGAAGGTGTTGGAAATCAGGGGAAAGTGAAGGAAGGAGGGGGAAAGAGAGGGAAAGAAAGGAAAACAAAGGGAAACAAAAAGAAGGGGAGGGAAAAGTGGACTGACGTGGCGCTACGTTGACCGTGCTAACCAACCTTGGCATGCTACGTGTCATTCGTAACACGTGGCAGCTGACACAGCACGCCGAGTTGATGACCCTTTACAATAATAAACAATCATATTTAAAGGCTTTGCATAGTACACATTTAAGAAGAACTCTAGAAGACGACGATTGAAGAGAAATATACCATAGCAAAGGGTTTTGTGTTGATGGGAGATAATTAACCATGCCTTTGCTCAAAGGATAAGGAAATATAGGGGAAGAGAGAAGGGTGAGAGAAAAAAAATTATTATATTATCATTATTATTTAATTAGTATAAATTATTATACTTTGACTTATATTAGTGTAAAATAACGGATATTATTACAATTTATAGGTTTTCTTTAAAAGATTGTAGATGTGAATACAAAAATTACGTAAAAATACTTAACTACCATTGAACTACTACTGAGGAAAAAAGGGAATTGGTAATTATTGTATGGACAAATTATGGAATCATGGACAAAAGTGATATTTAAAAAGTGTTAAAAGTCCAAAAAAAAGGATGTATTTAGTTAATAATATAGATATATGTTATATATAAATACATATTATGTATAACATATACTTAATAAATTATTATGTTTCAACCACATATCTTTTATTTTAAGTATTGACTTTATAAGTTAATTAGTTTATCTCTAAAGCCTCTTTCTATCTCGAGACTTGTGATTTTTTGATAAGTAAGGAACTATATTGCTATTTTATTATATGCTAAAGTTAACACATTTATACCTTTCTTTTTACAAAATAAACTTTACTGAGTCACTTCCCCCCACATTAAATAAAGTTTGGTTTAAATTGAGAAATTTAGTAACTTGGAAGTTTGGGGGTCACAAAGATTAACCGTTTCCTTAAAAATATAAGATGCCTTCACATTTAATAGAGTAATAATATAAGAAGGTGGCAAAATTATAAATAGATCTAAAAAGTAATACCATTTTTTTTAATGCATAGAAAATTGGGGCATGGAGATGAATAAGGGGGTACTTGCATAATATAATAGAGAAAAATTCGCATGTTTACCATGAAAATTAATAAATATTATAAAAATATAAATTTGCTAAAAATATATATCTAAAATATTATTACTATGTGGTATCTACCTACTTATATTGATATCACATTTTGAATATACAACATTAATAATACCTATATCACATCTAAGATATGACAGTAGTGTATTTGTACCCATATCGTATCTTGGTCATGGTATACAAATGTACCAATTAGTAAGATACATTATAACAATTGTATTTTTGTTATTTTCTTATATATTTTTTTAATTCAATAGTCATGTATTGCACTCTATAATAGATGAATAGGTAATTTTTCACATCCATTTGTGAATCTTAAACTTGATTTTAACTTTCAAAATCAAATATTTGTCTACGTGATGTTATCTTTCCTAATAAGCTACAATATGTCCAAATAATGTCAGTTGTTATCCATCACTAGACACTCTTAGTGATATATGGTACCTGTATAATTGAAAATAGTATATTAATAAAGAATATCATTACAAAGTATATTTATATTGTTTATATATAAAAAATAATATTAATCCTAGGATAATTATAGTGCTACAAGGAAAAGATTAGAATAACACTATAAAAATAAGTTGTACAAATGCTACAATATGTATAAAATATATGTCCCCTAAAACTTAAGGTACAAAGTTAATGTGAGATTCAATAATGACCAAGAAAGGCTAATATATATAGATTCATGGTAAGGATGTTGACATGTTAATGATTGATACGAATGTAACAAATCGGACGCTGACTGGTAAAACTCATTAGTCTATGTCCATGTGCTTGGTGCGGTCACGTTGAATAGGGTTTGCTAACAAAGACACCACTCGAAGACTGTAGTGCCACGATATGATGGATTGCTGTAATTGCATAGGCAAGAGCTTGGTATTTAGCCTTAGTAAAACTTTGAGACACGATGGATTGCTTCTTGGATTGCTAGGAGATGAGATCGTGACCAAAGTTAAATAGCCTAACCAATCATGAAGCAGTGAATGTTGGGATTATTTTAATAATATATGGACATATATGTGTTATTAATAATAATTATGTAATAAGGCTATGATATAATATAAAATCCAAATTAAAGTGCTCTAATAAAGTTATGGACTTCAATGCATTTAAGACAAGTATGGGTCATATATCTAGAGACCAAAATATTATCTCCTATTATATGATAGGCTAAATAAGAAATGATAAGTGAAGATTAACCTGAGGTTTTTTACATATAATATATATATATATATATGATCGTGATCTCTTAGTCATATATACTATTCTGATCTCTCTAGTCTCTCTTTACTAGAAAAGATAAAAATCAAATTCGTTTGATAGATTTGAAAAGTTAAAGGCTAAATCAATTTTAAAAGTCTTTCCATATGAATTCAAGTCCACATCAATACTTTGCTTTATATTGTACCATAATTTTGCACATGTATTGTTTCCAATTCTTCCATTTATAAGATTAAAAGCTTTAACCCTAACAAATGGTATCAATATTAGAGCCTAAATTAGTATAGGATTATTAAGATTTAAGTATCTTATGTAAGGTACTATTTTTCCCTAATTTTAAGGATCAGGGTTTTAAACAAGAAAAAAGGGTACAGTATGTATTATATTGCAATAAAAGAACGAAATTCATCCTCAAGCAAGCCGGAAGAGTTGATTCTATGCATTCTCTTCGACTTTCATAATTTCGTCAGTGAAATCATGTGAATTGGGAATCATAAACCGTGTTATACTGTAATATCAAATATTAAATAAATAAAGAAAAGGGTGTTGTAATGATGCCATAGATGATCGTGCTTTACGGATTCCCAACTATTCCAGTTTTTCTAGATGACGCAAGTAGATGGACTCGACTGGATGAATCGGTTCATATTTACGAGTCATCATGAAAATGTAATGTTTTCTCTGTATGTTTATGATGGAGTACATAATAAGCTCTTTCCCAAACTGTTCTTGGTTGGATTTATAAATTAATTTTGCCCTTGTCAATTCCTTCATTCATGAATTGAGGAAAAGCATCTACATGATCTGGGAATAAAATAAGTCATTGATAAAACACAGTAAAAGAAAATTTTGGGGTCAAGAAACTACTCCATTTGATAAGGACTCTTTTTAATTAGTAATTGTTATGATTATTTTATTTATGGGCTTAATAAAGAAAATATGTTATGATTTACACAACTAAATTCAAATTTTAGTAATATTTTTATCTATTATTCAAAATCAATGATTACAATAGTATATCACTAAAGTGACCTCCTATGCAAGTCTTTAATTTTGAATAAGTAGAAAATGTTGCATGTAAATTATATGGATATTAACTAGCTTAAAGGAAGGTTAATATTTGACCAATTTATATGTACACCTATAATGATAAATATGTAATAATTACTCGATTTTCCCTATGAACGGTTAGTAGGCTCAAAGGAAAGCTTAACTATTTGACAAGAATTTATTGTAAATATTTGATCTTTGCACCAAGAATATCACTTACAAGTTGATATCTTTCTCCAAAGACTATATATTGATGTTGTGTTAGGTATTCTGTAATGGGCCCTATCATTATTTAAATTATTGTTCGCATATTTTAGCATCATATATGTGTGTGTGTGAATTTAAATTATTTTTTACTTATTTTGTTCTCTATATAGTTGCTAGTTCTACTGGAAATATCTCTGCTAACATTAATTCAATTCTTATATTGAATGGCACTAATTTTAAAACATGGCAAGAGAATGTAATGATCATTCTTAGAGTCAATAACCTAAACTTAGCAATAAGGGAAGATTGTTCTCCTACTATCACTAATAAGAGTTTCTTTTCTTTTCTTTTTTTTTATGAAAAGAGAGATGGAAAAGTGCAAGTGATCAAATTGCATAAGTCTAATGGTCATGAAGCATGCCATTTTAGTAGTATTCAAGGACACTATGCTTGATAAGATTGCAATAGCTAAAGAGTTCCTTTAGGACCTTAAGAAGAGGTTTTTCAAGAATGAAAAGGCTAAAACAAGTACACTCCTAGCAAAACTTATCTCAATGAGTTATAAAGGGAAAGAGAACATCAAGGAGTACATCATGGAGATGTATCATATTGCTTCAAAACTCGAGGCACTAAAACTAGATTTGTCTGATGACTTATTAGTGCTCTTGGTTTTAATTTTTCTTCTAGCACAATTTAGCGAATTTAAGGTAAGCTTCAATGGCCAAAAGGACTTCTAGCCTTAATGAGCTCATCATACACTATGTGTAAGAAGAAAAGAGATTAAACCATGAAAAGACTGAAAATGCTCACTTAGCCAACACATCTAAGGATAAAAGAATTAAAAAAAAAAAATTGAAAGAAGGGCAAGGAGGCTATAGTATAGGCACCTCAAAAGAAACAACATAAGGAGCAAATTAAGGATGCTTGTTTCTTTTGCGATAATAAAGGACATAAGAAGAAACAATCTATCAAATATTACGCTTAGAGCGCAAAGAAAGGTACACTTCTTAATTTTATTTGTTTTTTTAGGTTAATTTAGCTTTAGTACCTAGACACACACATATTAGATAGATTTAGATGCCAAAACTTACATTAGTATGTTTATGCAAGGTTGCTTGAGTTATCTAATGATGGTGAAAGTTAAATCTACGTTAGCAATGGTAAGACAATTGAAGTTGAGGCAATAATGAACTTTAGATAATTGCTAAAGACTAGTTATTATTTGGATTTGAATGACATTTGTTTTACCATCTTTTAGATGGAATTTGCTTTCTATTATCACTTTAGAAAAATTAAGTAATATTTGTTCATTTAGCAATAGCTAGTTTTATCACTTTCTTGATTCAAAATTAGTTGGCAGCAATTCCTTATCTATAGTGATAATCATTACTTATTTGATACAATTACCTTTTTTTAATGAATCATTGAATGTTAATACAAGAAAATGTAAATTCGTCTAGGAGAATTTAACTAAATCATAACATTGAGATTATGTGATAAGAATTAACCCCTTGGGCTGATCACAAGAAGCCAAGCTCAAGGACTCTAAGGGCTCGTATGGAAAATACTGATTCTAAGTCATAACTGAGATGGGGACTCTTATCCCGATTTGACCCTTAGCCAACCTATCTGCCAAATCTTTATGTGTGTTCAATATGCTCTTACCCAACGGTAAAGTCTTAATCTAGAAGATAGCCTAGAATTAGCCAAGCTGAGCTCCCAACCTGATCCATTAGCGTTTGACTTCAAGACAACTAACCTTTTTACTAGGCCGAATGGCTCCTAACTTGATCTAGACCAAGTCGGCCCCTGATTGTAACACATTCTTGTTTTTACCTGTGTTGTATCATATTCTTGATATATAACACAACATTCTAGAATGATTCTTTCTTTTCTGTACTGAATATTCTTTGTCTCTTTTACCCCTTTTAATTTGTCATATGTAACCTAGTGTAGAATACCCTTTTTATCTTTTCATACATGTAAAGTAACCTTAGTAAACGGGTATATAAACCCTCACTTTCTTATATATGGGATCATCTAACTTTTAATACAAAATTATTCACTTGAGCAACCTTAGTATTCTCGTTATCATTCAACTCTTATCTATTCTCTTTACCAAGGAGTAATAGCGAGTAACCCTTCAATTCGGACCGGTGTGTCATATCCGGCTGATTGTTGGCTAAGTAGAATCAAGTCGTGTATCAAATCTATTCAATAGCTGCCCAGACTTTGCTAGCTTTTTTTTCTTTGTTCTTTTCGGTTCACTTCGTTGTAGTACCTCTTTATGTGTCCGACCCTAAAGATATATTAGCTTCACTAGTATCAAAGCACAGTTCCGCAAAGGAGTATGTGAAGTTGCAGTGAAGTTTTGGCACACCTTACTATTAGTCATTGTTATGTTCCTTCCGTAGCTACTGCAGTATACTTGTATGTTCATAAGTGTGGATTCATCAATACTCTGTTCTTACTTTGTTTTTTATTGTGAAAATAGAGCAAGTTGGTCTCTATTCTGATTGAGTAACTCTAGTTACTGCAGTTGTTAATAATTTGTTAATTTGTTTGAAAAGTATTATACTATCTCAAAATCGAGTATTCAAGCTATCATTGGAGACTAGAGTAATGGTGCTCAACCTGTTCTTGGTCATAATGGTAGTAATACCCCAAGGTCCATTAATGACCAACTTAATAGACTCATAAACCTTGTTGAGACTCTAGTCACTGCAATACAAGTTCATAGGTAACAACCCCAAGGTATACAGTAACAAAACCCCCAAGATGATGCCTTTGAGAGATACTATGGTCAAGTTAATCAAACTAATCACCCAATTCAACCTCCTCGAGTTGGAGGAGCTATTAGATGAAGACTGGAGTTAGAAGAGATTGTAGAGTATAATGAGGAGCTAGATGATGAAGGGTTTGGTGACAAAGAAGAAGTTGATTATTACCGAGCATAGAGACGAGGATGTCAAGTCCCTCGAGGGCTAGACAATGTCAAGGTGCAAATCCCATCCTTCGGTAGCAGTAGAGATGTAGACGAATACTTGGAAGAGGAAGAGAAGGTCGAGAAAGTATTTTAATGTTATGGTTATGAGGATGCGGTCAAGTCCTAACTTGCTGCATTGGAGTTTACTGGGCATGCTACCATGTGGTGGAAGAATCCGAATGCAGCCAAGGCAAGAGACGGAAGATGAGGTGTTAGAACTTAGGATGAAATGAAAAGGTTGTTAAGAGGTAGATTTTTACCTAAGACTTATCTACAAGATACGTTTGCAAAGTTATAGGAACTGTACTAAGGAAGTTGATCTATTGATGACTACGTGAGGGAGTTCCAAATGTTAATGATCCAAGCCGATGTAAAAGAGCCAGAGGCCCGTACAATATCAAGGTTCATTTTTAGACTTAAGTATGAGATTTGCAATATCGTGGAAGTACAAAGATTTTATAATTTGGAAGAGGCTATCAAGATAGCACAGAGGGTTGAAAAGTAAAGGAGAAATGTTCCAAGCCAACCTGGATAAATATTCTCCCAAGCTCCCATATCGCGTCGCCTTGTTTAAGCCGAATCGAGGAGGCTATTCCGAGCCAAAGAAAGGAATGACTGACTTGATGAACACTAAGTAGACCATCTTGGCCGAGCAGGACATCCAAGCCAAACCGAAGCTAGGCCGATATTGAGAACCTACGAAAAGGGCCAACCATTCGAACAGAAGACCAGTGAGGTGAAGTGTTTTAAATGCTTAGGCTTTAGACACATGGTTGTTAACTTCCAAACTAATGTTTCCTAGTGCTCCAAGGAGATGTAGTGGATAACACCAACGAGAGTGAGCCTGAGGAAGAGAAGGATGTTCAAAAGACAGAAGTCAAGGAGAAAGAGACCCATATCTATGCTGACCAGGGAGAAGTAATGACCATAGTATTGAGACGAGCCCTGAGTTCCTTACCAAACCTTGAGGAGGACTAGAAAGAGAATTTTTTCCATACTAAGTGTACCATCAAAGGCCAATTATGCACAATCATAGTAGATAGAAGAAGTTGCACTAATGTGGTTGCGTAATCATTTATATAGAGGTTAGGTCTGCCGACCTCAAGGCATCCCTAACCTTACAAGCTACATTGGCTTCATGATAAGGGTGCTTTGCACATAACTGAAAAAGTGAGCATGTCGTTCAATGTTGGAAATGTATACAGGGACGAAGTAGTATGAGATGTTATCCCTATGGGAGCTTCACATCTGTTGCTTGGATGACCTTGGTTGTTTAACCAACATATTACACACAACAAGTATAAGAACACCTATGCCTTTGTTAAGGGTGGAAGGAGGATTGTATTGCAGCCCCTTACCTCATCCCAAGTAAATGAAACCCATAATTAGCTTACACGAGCTAGCAAGAAAAAGGCCTTAGTGATGAGCCAAAGAGAGTTGTGATTTACTGAGAAAGCTGATGAACCGATGTTCCTATTGATTAGGAGACTGATGGAGATAAGGGAGTTACAGAACGTTCCAAAAGAGATCCGAAACTTGCAAAATGAGTTTTTTAAGATATTTCCAGAAGAATTGCCTAAAAGATTACCACTAATCATAGGCATAAAGCACTATATTGATCTACAGTCAAGTGCCACCCTACCGAACCAACCTACGTATAGGATGAACCCTAAGTAAGCTGCCAAGCTAAAGAGATAGGTGGACGAACTTATTGAGTAAAGATATATGAAGGAGACATAAGCTCTTATGCTGCACCAACTCTACACGTTCCAAAGAAAGATGGTTCATGGCGCATGTGTATCAATAGCCGAACAATCAACCGAATTACTATGGAGTACAAATACCTGATACCGAAGCTTAATGATATGCTAGATGAGCTTAATGGCGTGAAGGTATTTTTAAAGATAGATCTACGGAGTAGCTACCACCAAATTCACATGAGGCCAAGAGATTAATGGAAGACTATTTTTAAGACTAGGCACAGGCTTTAT
Organism: Lumnitzera racemosa; assembly: GCA_024138005.1. Lineage (NCBI taxonomy): Eukaryota > Viridiplantae > Streptophyta > Magnoliopsida > Myrtales > Combretaceae > Lumnitzera > Lumnitzera racemosa. The sequence goes on from JAMXBC010000007.1 coordinate 59,987,750, forward strand.
GAATGGTTTGTTATGCCATTCAGACTTATGAATGTGCTGATCACATTCATGAGATTAATGAACCATATGATGCATCCTCTACTTAGAAGATGTGTAGTCGTGTACTTTGATGACATATTAGTATACAGTGCTAACCTGAATGACCATGTTCAACATCTTCATGAAGTATTTGACATTTTGCAAGTTGAAAAGTAGTACGGGAATATAAAGAAATGTACATTATACTAGAGTGAGGTGATTTTTTTTAGCATTTGTAGTGTTAAGGTAAGAAATCCAAGCAGATGAGGAGAAGGTCTGAGCTATTTTAGAATGGCCGATGCCAAAGAATGTCACAAAAGTCTGAAGTTACTATGGCCTAGCTTCTTTCTATAGGTGATTTATTAAGGACTTTAGCATAATAGCTGCCCTATTAACCAAGTTGATGAGGAAGAGTAAAGGGCTCTAATGGAACAATCGAGCTAAGCGAAGCTTCAGGGGAATCAAGGAGAAGCTTACCTCAGTACCTGTCCTTTCACTACCAGATTTTGATAAGCCCTTCAAACTGGAGTGCAACGCATCGGGAGTTAGAATTGGTGCTGTCTTGATGCAAGAACAACAACCCATTGCTTGCTACAGTGAGAAATTGAGTAGCCTAACCCAGAACTATTCTATGTACAAGAAGGAGATGTACTCCCTTTTCCGAGCCATTACTATTTGTCAACATTGTTTGTTACCACGAGAGTTTGCTATTTACACTAACCATGAATCATTGAAACATCTTGAGATTCAGAATAAGCTTTCTAAGAGGAAAGCCAAGTGGTTAGAGTTCATAGAAAGTTTTTCGTACGTCATCTGACATAAGAAAGGAAGTGCAAATATGGTTGCCGATGCTTTGTCATGATAGCAAACCTTGCTGACCACTTTGTAGACAAAATTATTGGGATTCCCACTAATTACCAAATAGTATGCTCATGATTCTTATTTTAGCCCTATCATAGAGCATTACAAGGACAGAATTGCTATTAAGGGATATCATCTCAAGGATGGCTATCTATTTAAGGATCGCAGGCTATGTATTCCAAACTGCTCCATACATGAACTATTGGTTCGAGAAGCTCACAGCAATGGACTTTTAGGCCACTTTAAGAAGGTCAAGACAGCTAATCTGTTGAAAGAAAATTTTTACTAGCTGGGCTTGACTAAAGATGTCCATAAGGTAGTCAGTCGTTGTGAAGTGTGTAAGCGTACTAAGAGGAAGAGAGAGCCCTATAAAGAATACATGCCTCTACTAACGCCTACCTTACCATGGGCCGACCTCAACATAGACTTTGTTCTAGAGTTGCTTCGGATATCCAGAGGAAAAGATTCTATCTTTGTTGTAATAGACCGTTTCAACAAGATAGTGTACTTCATTCCGTGCCATTGGACTAACGATACTTTATATATTGCTAATTTGTTCTTGTAAGAGGTTTTCTGACTACATAGGGTACCGAAGACTATTGTCTCAGATCGAGACACAGAATTTTTTAGCTATTTTTGGAAGACTCTTTGGAGGAGACTTGGGACTAAACTAGTGTTTAGCTCTAGTAGCCACCTTCAGAACGATGGCCAGACTGAAGTAGTGAACAAGACACTAGGCAATCTGCTCAAAGCTGTTGTAAGGAAGAACTTGAGGGATTAGGATCTATGTCTACCAGTCGTGGAGTTCGCATACAACCAAACTGTCTACAGTACTATAGGGAAGACCCCATTCGAGGTTATTAATTGCCTTAATCCAACCATTCCCTTAGACATGGTTAGTACCCTAGTAGCTACTAAAGAGAGTCAATCCAGAGTTGATCGGGCTAAAAAATTACATGAATTGCACCAATCTGTAATAAAGAAGATCGCCAAGTTCAATTAGAGATAGCAAAAGATTGGTAGCTGAAGCCGCCAAACTGTTTTTTTCCAGCCAGGAGACTTAGTATGGATTCACCTCAACCACGAATGATTTCCATACTTAAAATAAAGCAAACTATCACCTCGAGTTGATGACCCATTCAAGGTCCTAAAGAAGATCAACCGTAACACCTACCAGATCAATTTGCCTGATGACTATGGCGTCTTTTCTACCTTTAATGGTCCAATCTGATTCCCCATCAACCAATAGGATAAGACCGAGCAAGCATCCCAAAAGAACAAGCAAAAACCACTTCATATTTGAGGACAAATCTTTCCGACCCTTAAGCAGATGATAGGAATCAACCACCTAAGCTGATCATAAGAAGTCAAGCTCGAGGACTCTAAGGGCTCATACGGAAAATATCAACTCCAAGCCATAATCGAAATGGGGACTCCTATCCCGATTTGACCTTCAGCCGACCTATTTGCCATATCCTCATGTGTGTTTAACATGCTTCTACCCAATGGCGAAATCCTAATCAAGAAGATAGCCTAGAACCAGCCGAGCCAAGCTCTCAACCTGATCTATTAGCATCTGACTTCAATACAACTAACCTTTTTGCTAAGCTGAATGACTCCCAACCTTATCCAACTTAGGTTGACCCCTAACTATAACGCATTCCTGTTTCCGCCTACGTTGTATCATATTCCTAATGTCTAGCCTCCAAGCAACATGTGTCTTCTAACACAACATTCTAGAACAATTTTTCTTTTTTGTACTGAATATTCTTTGTTTTTTTTACCCCTTTCAGTATGTCTTATGTAACATAGTGTAGAATACTCTTTTTATCTTTTCATATATGTAAGCAACCCCATTGGACGAGTATATAAACCCCCACTTTCTTATATATGAGATCATCTAACTTTCAATGCAGAATTATTCACTTAAGTAACCCTAGTGTTCTTGTTATCATTCAACTCTTATCTATTCCCTTTACTAAGGAGTAATAGCGAATAACCCTTCAATTTGAACCAATGTGTCATATCCGGTGAATTGTCGGCCGAGTAGGATCAGGTGGTGTATCATATCCATTCAGTAGCTTCTTGGACATTGCTAGCTTTTTTTATTTATTATTTTCAGTTCACTTTGTTATGGTGCCTATCCTTATGTCCAACCCCGAAGATGCATCATTATGTCACATCTCCAAAAGGAGAATGGAAAGACTTATGTTTAATGGTATTCTTGATCCCCCTAATTTTATAGATTTTGATTTGTATTAATTGTATAAAGGGAAACAAACAAATGTCAAGGGATTAGGTGCTAATAGGGCTATAGAAGTCTTAGAACTCGTTCATATGGATATCTATAGACCATTCCCTACAACTTCTTAAGATAGTCAATAGCATTTTATAACATCTATACATGAATTCTCTTAATATGGCTACTTATATCTCATTGATGAAAAATCATAGTTATTGGATGTATTCAAAAGTTATAAAGCTGAAGTTGAAAATTGACTTGACAAAAGAATAAAAAACATTAGATATGACTGTAGTGGTGAATATTACTGTAGAGATGATAAATGAATGAACAATGTCTAAGACTATTTGTTAAATTCCTAAAAGAAAGCGATATCGTCCTATAGGAAACCATGCTAGATTCACTGTTATGAATAGTGTTGTTGAAAGTGAAACAAAATGCTTAAGGACATAGCAAGGAGTACGGTTAGTCATCCTACCTTACCATAATCTAAGGAGAAGTATTGAAAACCGCAACATATTTACTCAACAAAGTAGCTTCTAAAGAAGCTAATAAAACCCCTTATGAGTTTTGGACAAGTAAGAAGTCTAGTCTAATGAACATGCATATTTGGGGATATTCAGTTCAATTTAGGCCTTATAAGCCACATAAAAGAAATTGGATTCTAAGACTGTTAGTTGCTACTTTGTTGGTTATTCTAAAAGGTCCACGGTTACAAGTTTTATTATCCCATAACTAAATCTATGTTTGAGACAATTAATATTAGGTTTGTTAAGGATGTTAAGTTTGTAAGGGGGGATAAGGATAAGGACTTTATCTTTGAAGAGGAGATATTAATATTCCTTAAATAGCCATTGATGATGTTCAGGATTAGACTTTTATATCTGACATTGTTTAATAGGCAATTCAAAATCAAGATAATGTCCTTATACCTCTTGTTCAAGTTCAAGAAGTTATTCCAAATCAATAAACTCTATAACCTCAAGAACCTATGCCATTAAGGAGATTCATTAGAGAGAGGAGAAGTGCAATTACAGATGATTACATTGTATTCCTTCATGAACATAAGGATGTCATTGGGATGACAAAAGGTAATCCAATCAACTTCTGTCAAACCATAGCAAGTTTTAATTCTCAAAAGTGGATAGATTCCATGAATGAGAAAATGAAATCCATGAAAGATAGTGACATATGGCACCTTATTCCATTGCTTGAAGCAACAAAACCTAAATGGATATTTAAAACCTAGAGGGATTCGAAAGGCAATGTAGAAAGGTACAATGTACGTCTAGTTGCTAAGGGCTTTACCTACAAGAAGGTATTAATTATAGAGAGACTTTCTCTTTGATTTTACTGAAAGACCCTTTAAGGGTCATAGTGGCACTTATAGCTTATTTTAATCTTAAGTTACATTAGATGGATATAAAGACTACGTTTCTCAATGGTGACATTAATAAGACAATCTACATGGTGTAGCCAAAAAACTTTGTTTCAAGAGATGCAAAGAAAATGGCGTGCAAACAAAAGAAATCAATCTATAGACTTAAGTAGGCATCTCGCCAATGGTATCATATAATTTCATCAAATTGCTATCTCATCTAATTTTGAGGTAAATGTCATTAATGATTGTGTATACCATAAGTTCAGTAGGATTAAGTTCATTTTCCTGGTTTTGTATGTAGATGACATACTACTTACCACAAATGATATGGGCATGTTGTATGAGACCAAGAGAATTCTATTGCAAAACCTTGAAGCAAAAGATCTTAGGCCACTTTTGTATTAGGAATCCAAATACATTAAGATCGTTCTTGGGGTAGTCTTAGATTGTCATAAAATAATTATATTGAGAAGGTGCTCAAAAGATTAGTATGTGAAATTATAAACCTAATGATATGCTTATTGTCAAAGGAGATAAGTTTAGTTTAAGTCAATTCCTCAAGAATACCTTAAAAGTAAAGAAATGGAAATGATCCCTTACACTTCAACGATGGGAAGTTTCAGGTATGTATGCATCCAAATATTTAAGGAGATATTTGAGTAATCTAGGGGTGGATCATTAGAAGGCAGCTAAGAGAGTCATAAGATGATTACAGAGAATAAAGGATTGCATACTCACATCTAGGAAAATAGATAATTTGGAGATTGTTGGTTACTCTTGATTTTGATTTCACTGGATGCTAAGGTACTAAGAGATCCATATTAGGTTATATCTATCTGTTTGTTGGAGGAGCAATTTCTTGGAAGATTGCAAAGCAAACACTCAAAGTTTCTTCCTTATTGGTAGTAAAGTTTATTGCATGTTATGAGACATCCAATCATGGAATATGGTTACAAAACTTTGTCATGGGGCTATGCATTGTCGATGTTATTAAAAGACCACTCAGGATATATTGTAACAATAAATTACCAGTACTATATTCCAACAACAACAACAGCTTGACAAAGTCAAAACCAATGTTGTTAAACCTGAACTAGGTGGTTATCTAGGCATATAAGGGAGTCCAGGATCAAGAGCTAAAATCAGGGTCAATCGGAGGTTGAACCAGTGTTAATAAAATATGAAAATATAACAAATAATTACAAAATTATATAATAAAACCTATAATTGGATCAAATATATCCATTAGCCATTAATTGAACAAGAAGATTTTACCTAAATGAAATATAGATCCACGTAATCTAAACCCGAATCACATCTAATCTAATTTAAAGAATGCTATAAGAGTTAGGTCCAAACATGTTATATTTAAAACTTAAATAGTCAAAAACCATAAACTTAGATTGTAGTTCAAAATTTAATTAATATTATTATGATTGTCATCTAATTCATGATTTGCATAACATTGACTTGCTCTTCAACTATTTCTAAATTCACATCATCTTCAGTCTCTATATCATCTAGAAGGAGGGAAAAATATAGCTAATATTTGGATGCTCTATACTCTATACTCATTAAAAAGTTACTAGTTAAAAATACATCACTAAACCTTCATTAGAACCATCAACTATTATAGGAGTGAAATAATCATCATAATCGCTTGTTTAATAATCTCATCAAAATCAAGTTTAAGAGCTACTTCTTCTTCTTCTTCTTCTTCTTCTTCTATTGTTATCCAAAATTCCGTCTTATCAATGCAATCATAATCAATTTGATCATAACTTTTTTTCCCTTATGTTGATCTCTAAAACATAAGGGAAAAAGAGCAAACAAAAAAGTAATTAGTTTTTGTTACACTATGATGAAATAATCTCTACTATTCGTCTATAATTAAAAATGAGTTAATTTTTTTTATATAAAATAATTTATATACCTCTTTTTCAAACATAAATTATATGACACATAGATAAGATTATTAAGTTTTTGGTGCTCTAATTTCTTTCTTTTCCTTACGTAGATGCGCTAAAAAAAAAACTCCAATTACATTCATATCCCAAAGAAGATGCTGTTTGACTTAAGATCTAAATCACAATCTTTTGCAAAGTAAGAGTGTTATGACCAAATAACCTCTACTATTCATCTATAATTAAACAAAATGAGTTAATAATGGTTAAAAATAAATAAATATAAGGAAAGTAATTGTAATTCTAATTAATAATAATCACTCACCAAGTTACATTGTTTTGTAGGTTTAATTGTCTTCTCGACACAATTTGATGTCCTTACTTACTTATGTATTGTAACTGCATATACTTCTATTTTTAAGCACATTAAAGAGACCTTGCATAACTTTGGGAGTTTCTTGAAAAGTTTCATCATATATTAAAGTTGGGTTCAAAAAATAAGTTGTAGCATGAAGACCATGGTGAAAATGCTAATCTCACTTCTCATCAACAATTTTAATGTAAGGACTATAAACTTTTTGTCTGTTTTTAAAAATGGATATAATTCCTTAACGAATCTTGGAAAAGCCTTCATAAACAACATAAAGAGAAGGCTTTTCATCATAAGCAAACAATCTTTCCAAAATCTATTGTCTAAAACAATGGCACTAAAAGTCTTTCTAGCAGCACATTTAGATAGCCTACAACTTATGAAGTGCGTACTTGTCACTAAAGCTTGTAAATCTTTACAAGTCATACTTATGTTTGTAAATGCTTTTTAACGTAATGAAAACGCTGGCAAATTGAGTGACTCCTAACCAAACAAGTTCTTTCCAACCTTTTCTTTCTCTCAACCGAGATAATATTCAAATATAATTATAAACAAAGATAGTCACCTTGAAAGCATGACTTGCTAGCTCATTCACATAATTTATCTTATCAATATCTTTTAACATCAAATTTAAGCAATGAGCTACACAAGAAGACCATTATATGTGATTGTACCTCTCTTGCAGCAACCTCCTAACTATAACATAATTACTTGTGTTATCTATAATTATATGCATCACATCAACAGGCATAACCATTCCATTATCTCTAAAAATATATCACATAGATTATTGTCATCTTTGACAATGTCCGATGCATCAATAGACTATACATATGTTATTCGAGCTAGACAGTAAACTAAAAAATTATTGAATGTCCTTTATCTTTGGTTAGTCCACTCGTCACCCATTATTATACATCCAGATTTAGCCTAATTGCTTTATATAAGAATAAATAAGCGATTGGCATTCCTTTTTACAATCTCGAAGTAATTGAATACACATGGCATGATAAGATGGACCTTTATAGTCGTTACCAATTGTAGTAATAGAATATAAAGCAAGTTGAAAATAAGATGACTTCAATGCATTAAAAGGTATACATGCATAAAAAAAAAAACGATGCAAAAAATGCCATGTTTGCTCTATGAACAGGTTGTTTACTAGCTAATACAATTTTAATACTTGGTTGGAACAATGAAGTAATGTTATTGACTACATATTTATTGTTACCAATCTTTGTTTTTTTGTTTTGGCAGCTTTAAGAAGCATTCAACTCCTCTACTTCACCCTCTTCAATTTCAATGTATAGAGCTTCATCAGAGTCTTGATCCTTTTGTTTTAAGGATTTAAGATAATTTGCCATATTCCCTTAAACTTCACTCAAAACCTTTTTGCAAGACACTATGCTACCACGAATCCCTACTAAGTAATATTTCATCCTATCAATCCTTCCACCATGATAATTAGATCCATGATAATGTCATATATACACCTTCTTTCCTTTATTACTAGTGGACAAATTAAAATGCATGATCATTCTTTGAATGAGAAGCAGTAAAAGATGATTACTTACTCTCCATTCCTTAAATAAAATTGCAAGACATTATGATTGATATTTAATAATTAATAGAAATTGCAAATTTAGGAATGATAACAACTTGATTATTTATATAATGTATAAAAATAATAAAATAATTGACATAACAATATTAGAATTAACAAAACTATCACTTATGTTGTTCCAAATTCTCAATTAATTTGTTGAATCTAAGTCACAATCAAATGGAGAGGCTGATATAGTTGTCAACATGATATAGACATAAAGAACTTTGTATCTAATTGCAAATTTACTACAACATAAGGTATTTAACTATTTAATTTTTATTGGGATAAAACCACTAGAAGTATCCAAACTTTCATATTTTTTCATTTTAATACCTAAATTTTAAATTTGTTCATTTTAGTATCCCCAACTTTTTAAATGAGGCAAATTAGTATTTTTGTTATAACTGCCATTATAAAGAATACTTATTTGTTTCATTTTAAAAAGTTCAAGTCCTAAAATGAAATAAAAAATAAAGTGTAGGTATTAAAATGGAAATAAAATGAAAGTTAATATACTTGTATTATTATTTTACCATTTTATAATAACTATTCTTATAATAGAAATCTGAATTTATCTTATTTAAAAGGTTAAGGTATTAACATGAACGAGTATAAAGTTTAAATATCAAAATGAAAAAATATAAAAGTTCCGGAACTCAAACTAGCTTTATCCCAATTTTTATTAGACAATAGAATAAACACAACAGAAGACAATATGATATTAGCATAAACAAAAAATTATTGCATGGAAAACACAAATAGGGTATATTTAAATATAAGGTATTAGGTGATTGAATAAATATATCCTAAGAGTAACGATTTTTTAATAACAATTGAAACATAAATTCAGTATGATATTTATTATTACATGGATATGAATAAATATATTTTGACCGAAAACAAAATTTAGCATAGTAAATATAGACTATTTTATTAGACGAATCCATCTTAGTCATAAAAATAAAATCTTTAAATTTTTTATTCTATATCCCTTTCACCTTTTGAGGGATTTGATACTGCAGTTTTTTTCCTTTTATTTTTTTAATTGGTAATTGACTGAAGCATCTGCAAATTGGATCATATCTCACTAAAATTGTTAATTCTATCAAACTTTCAAACGTACATTTCTTTTTTTATTTTGAAATCATAACAACTTCTTTTTTGTTCTTCATGTTTTATTATTTTTTTTTTAATTTATGATGGTGCATTGGGACCTAATAGACCTAAACTGGTCGAGTCAAACGGGTCCATTTGGTTTATTAATAAAGCAGTTTTTTCACTTGGTTTAGCCCATCATATAGTTCCAGTTCAACGCGATTCATCTGATTAGGCCGATTCAATTCAAACAACCATGGTTAAAACACTTAGACATCAAGGTCTTGGATAAAAAGGAAGGAGTTTAGAATCGATAGGTATCGATAGAGCATATTAGAAAAAAAAAAAAACTTCATGGTTGGAAATCCGCTTACTAAAGGACTATCACCTAAGGTCTATCATGAGCACGTCGCTCATTTGGGTGTTATGTATTTTTAGAATACAGTTTCAATGGGAGCTTATAATCTATGTTAATGCTTATTATTTACATACATTATATTGTTATTTTAATATGGATTATGGTACAATTATGGTTAAAGTCAATTATAGTTCAAGGTTATTTTCAATGATGAGATATCTTAGTTAAATTTACTTTAGAACTCACCTCACTAAAGTATAAGGTTAAAATAGTTGGAAATAGCATGTTGGATGACATAACATGTAATTTCTAAGCTACACATCCATGTTTGATCAATATCATTGGACCATATTAATGTATATGATAATTGAAGGGTCAATTATGACACATGCAGCAAAACTCACTCTGTCCTTTATTAATATGATTGATGAACCAGATTATTTTCGAATATATTCAGGAATGATAGCAAAATGTTGAGAACTTATAAGGTTCATACACAATTATAAGGATAAACATATAGCCTAAGTGGGAGATTATTGGGATAATTTTAATAATATATGGGCTTATATGAACTATTAATAATAATTGTGTAATAAGCCTATCATATATAATGTAAAGTTCAAATTAAAGTGGCCTAATAAAGTTATGGACTTTAATGCATTAAGGTAAGTAAAGGCTAATATTTGTAAAGGCCAAAATATTATTTTATATATATATACATATATATGGTTATAATTCTCAAGTCACATACACTATTATGTTTTCTCTAGCCTCTCATCATAAGAAAGGAGAAGAGTTAATAACTCAAGAATTCGTGTGATAGACTTGAAAGATAAAAGGCCAAAGACCAAATCAATTTCAAAAGTGTTCCAAAATGGATTTAGGTATGCCTTTACACTTAATTTTATTTTGTGCCCTAATTTTGCATTTATTACTCCTAGTATTCTTTAGTTTATAAGACTAAAATCTTTAATCCTAACATGAGTTTCTAAAAAGCCAACCTAATTAGCATCAGCAAAGGTTATCAAGGATGTACTGAATGTATAAATAAATGGAAGATCATAAATAGATGACTCGAAGGCAATAAAGGGGTATTAACCAATTCAAATAGATGTAGGTGATAACGTTTAGGGAGATCACAAATGAATTGAGATTAATATAAGTAAATAACCTAAACTATTTAAAAGACATGAATGCTAAGAAAGATAAGCAAAGGACTAAGGTCTTTCATGGAACACCGATAAGAGAGAATCAAGATTTAGTGATTTAGAATGGAGAGTCGTTACTAATGAATATAATGTCATCAACATAAAGAGGAAGAACTAGAGTTTCAAAGCCTTTAATGAGGATGAATATGGGCTTGTCAGCATTACTTTGGCAAAATTTTAAGTGTTGTAGAATACTACTAAAATAGTAGATAAAGCTCAAGGAGCTTATTTCTTGCCATAAAGAAACTTCTGCAGTTAGTAGATATGATGTGGACAATGAGGATGGATAAACCTAAGGGGTTGTTTTGCAAAGATTATCTTAGTGAAGTGGCCTTATAGAATAGCATTTTTGGCATAAAGTTGACAAATGTTCTAATAAGAGGAGACTAAATGGGACAAAATAAGTAAAGAGTCTTACTATTGGTGTTAGATATGGGTAGTGATGTACCATTACCTATAAGAACCTTATTAGAACCAACATAAGGTGTTTAGTTAGTGAATATACTTGCATCTTGGGGTAATAAGGTGTATGATAGCAAAGTCGAGATACTAGACACCATCTAATGGTTCTCTAAGTAAGAAGGTAGTGAATAACTGGGGCCTATTTGCAATTAGTATCATTGAGCTTATGATAACTTTAAAGGGTGGAATATCATAGCATATTGTAAACCTAAGAAGTTATAGGAGGGGAAGTTTTGGCTCAAGAAGCTGTAGCTAATGGGGGGAGGGGGAATTACTATTAACTAAATAGTTATGATTGAAGGAATTGCTACATTATAGTGGGTATACAAAAGGACTCTAAATAGCTTTTGAAGAGCGACCATGCCTCCTAGTTTTAAGGAAACCACCACTATGACCCTGACCTTTAGAGGTGGGAAAGGCATCATCAACGTCATGGTATTTAAGCTATTGTTCTTAATTAAGAGGTTTAGCATGAACTTACTCAAATGTTAGAGAAAGTGAGAAATGAATGATGGTGATGACTAGGGCATCATATTCCTAGGGGAAGGCTATAAAAGGCAAGAGTTATAAAGTTTGTCAAATTGAAATGTTTGTTAATGGAGGTAACTTGATCAATAATAGATTTTAGTTCATGAAAATAGTTAAATGTAAGGTTGATATTTAAGGGGCTAATAATTATTATTTTAATTCCCTTTCTTAAGTCATTGAATTTTCAAGGAAACATTCGTTAAGAGTAGTCTAGATGTAATAAGCAATGATAATGTTATGAACCTTCATAAGAATATTTATAGAGATTGTGGCAAGAAGATAGGCTTGGACTATATGGTTAACTTGAAGCCAATGAATATATTTGAGATTAGGTATGGGTGGGAAACGAAAATTCACAAGCTAGTATCATACTATCAACATATGTACATAAGTCCATAGAAACGATGAATGATGTCATTAGAGATGACCATAATTGGTAGTTTTTTGCATTAAGTTTGATGATAATGACAATAAAAACACTATTAGGTGCAAGAATGGGTAATAAGGTTAAAGGAATAAAGTTAATATACTGGGAAGATTGGTGACTTAAGATGTAGTGGTGGAAGTGTAGTGGGTATGCTATAATAGGGAGAGATAGGAGGATAAAGAATGGGTTAAAGAAAGAGTTGATAGTGTTTGTGTGGAATAGTGGTAAGTACGTGGGTTTGGGTCTAGGGTAAGGTTAGAGGAGAGATGAAAGAGAGAAAAAGATCTAGACAAATCCAAAAAGAGGCCAAAAGGGGCTTATGCCCCCTTAAGTTTAGAAAAAAAATAATTATTAAACTTTTATAAAAGGATAAAAATAGGTTTTACATTTATATTTTAAAAAGAAAATTATATCATAAAATGGACCTGATTGAGTGGCTTACATATAAGCATGACGTTTTAGTTTCAATTTCTATTAAACTCATTTACTTTTCCACATTTTATTTATAATTTGTCTCATAATAAAAGGCTTTCATCCTCTTTTTGCTTTTACATTTCGTAATAACTAATAAAAGCAAAAGAAAATCCATTTTATCAAAAGATAATAGTTAATAAAAATATAACTACAATGATAAGTGGATCTTTTTATAAGTAATTCTAATTTTGACATAAATAAGGAGAGTCTACCCCTTCCCCTAACCCCAACTACCTTGCATAGGGCCCCCTATATAAAACACTTAGGTTGCATAATTCCATGTTTGTTCGTCGGAGGAAGGTCAAGTTAAATGTAGAGGAAACAAAAGCCAAGGGATGGTAGGTAGTAGGTGGAAGGGTAGGTTTAGTGATAAGGATCACAAACCAATCATACACTCCTAAGCTTAACGATTTGCTCATATGGTTTGTCGAGATGTTTGAGGAGAGTTAAACTCAGAAGAGTAATACATTCACCAGTCTTACTTACTAAGTTATTTTGCGCTCTACATCATTCAAGAAACCACTAAGGTCATCGACCTATGTACCGAGCCAACCCTTCCATAGCACATCTATCTATGGCCAAGTATCAAGTCAATATACTACTAACCTGATGCATGTCGAGGCCGACTTAACACCTATTCAGAGCTAACCTCCCGAAGCCAACCCGATAATAAGTCACCTTCTAAAATTACCCTTTTTCATCCTTAAACATCCGAGTTGCCAAGCCTAAACAAACCTATTCAAAACCTACTATACTCGGCCAACAATATCATTAGAACCATAGAATGGATAGCTGATACTTGCCTTGATTTTCCTAACACCTTTACTTTCATTTTCTATCACCGAATATTCTATATGCTTGTTTCCAACATTACCTTTGCAAGTTATTCCTTTTCCTTTACTGGTAGGAATCCTTTTTGTAACTTACATTGACCTAGGATTTACTCTAATTGAGTCTTATAAATACTTATGTATTGTAATATCCGCAACAACAAAAAAAAAAATTTAACATTTAGACATTTTTCTTCTTAAGTAAGCTATATGTATTTTACTTGCTCTTGACTACTCTTATCTGGCCCATTGAGCATAGACTAGTGGCAAGTGACCTTTGACTACAATTATGCATAATATTAAGTGCAACTAAAGCCCATATAAGGTGTTGGTGTATCATATTAACCGTCGATGAACGAGGACCACTGCTCAACCTTTAACTATCATTTATCGTTCAAACCATCTTGAGGTTCAGACCTATCCCTTTAGTCCGTATAATACCAAATGTTGTATGTTCATCCATGTCGAACTGTATCATCTTGGTATCGGAGCTTAGCTACTTTCGATGCTAGTCTCTATTACTTTGCTCTCTAAGTAACTTGTTATTGATTTCATGCGTGTATGTTACATGTTTTGTAGTTGTCATAAGAGTTTGAAAGCTAAGTAGTGTTGAAGAATTTTGTGCTTTGTCTTCTACTGTTTCATGCATGCAAAATAAAGTACAAGAGTATGTTTGTTTATTGTATGTTGGTTGTACTAGCAGTTGGGGTATTTGGTGTTAGTTTATCCTTATTTATGGTAGGAAGCTTTAAATAGTATATTAGCTGTTAATCTCATGAAAATAGATAACAATGTCTGATTCTAATGTATAAGGAGCTATTGGTAACTAGGAGAGTGGCGCTCAAAATAGCTAAGTTCAACAAGGGAGTTCTACACCCTAATTTGTAGATGACCAACTAAATCAACTTACAAACCTAGTAACTAGTCTAGTAACTACCACGAATGAAGATAGGCAAGCCAAAAATGGTCCCAATAAAGGTCGAGCCAATGAACGACCAGCGAGAGACAATAGCCCATAAGGTTGAGCTAATGCCCTAATTTAACCACCTCGAGTTGGAGGAGTAGATAGAGTTGTTAGGTCTAGGCTAACACATGAAATTAAAGAAGTAAATGAGAAAGTAAGTGATGAAGTAGAAGAATATTATGAAATTGAGGAAAGGAACATCCGAACTCCTAAAGTAGAAGGGTTGAGAATGCATGTCCCTAGCTTTTCTAGTAATGTTGATGTAGAAGACTACCTAGACTAGGTAGATAAGATTAAGAAGCAATTTGAATGCCATGAGGTATCTGAAAATGCTAAGGTTAGACTTTTTGTATTAAAATTTACTGGTTATGCTGCCTTCTGGTAAATGAACATGTAAGCCACATAGAGAAGATAAAGAAAATGTAAAGTTAGGAGTTGGGATGAAATGAAGAGAGTCATGACAAGAAGAATTGTTCCAAGCTACTACTTGTAGGATACGTTTAAGAAGCTACAGGAGTTGAGACAAGGAGGATCGAGTGTTAATGCTTACGTAAAGGAATTTCATGTGCTAACGATCTAATGCAAAGTTATTAAGCCCGATGATTGAATTGTGCCTCAATTCATTAGTAGGTTGAAAGGTAAGATTAGAGACATCCTAGACACCATGGATATTAGATCGCTGAAAGATGCTATCTGAGCTACCTAGAGAATTAAGAGGCACCGAACAGGAAGATTCCAACCCCTTGTCGATCGATGCTACAATAGCCAATCTATTTTGACTAGTGATGGGAATCAGGCTATTAGACCATTGACCCACAACCGAGCCCGAGGACTAAAGGGATTAGCTAGGCAGATTCTCCTACTCCAACTAACTCTTACTAAGGCCGAGTATCTCTTTGCCAAGAAACTTTACATGTTAAGCTGAATGGCTTCCTAACTTTCGAAGATTATGTGTCAGATGTCAAAATGCCAAGATATCTATCAAACCACATGCGCTTGCTCACCTAAGTTCAAGTCAACCACTTATTCAGCATCACTCTTACTAAGAGACCAAGAGAGAGAGAGACTCTGGACTAATACAACCACCTCTGTTCGAACAAACCATTTGACTATACTCTTTTGTCTGTATCTTCTAACGAAATCACCAATACA
This sequence comes from Lumnitzera racemosa, assembly GCA_024138005.1. Classification (NCBI taxonomy): domain Eukaryota; kingdom Viridiplantae; phylum Streptophyta; class Magnoliopsida; order Myrtales; family Combretaceae; genus Lumnitzera; species Lumnitzera racemosa. The sequence continues at coordinate 60,003,630 of JAMXBC010000007.1, forward strand.
TCTTCACTACATATACAGGAGCCCACACATAATCCGTTATACTAACGATTATTTTTCTTGAATATTCATTTTTACCCTTATATTCTTGTACGTTACTTCTCTAGGACAATATCCTTTTTTGTCTTTTCCTCTTTAGGCAAGTTGCCTTAAACTTTTACATATAAATACCCTTTATATTTGTAGCTATACGTAGGAAACTATCATCAATACAATTAAATATTCCTTCTTTACATAAACACTATTGCTTACTCTCATTTCACTCTTATCCTAATCCTTGAGCAAGGCTAAATAGTGAGTAACCTCAGTGAACCAATTTGTACATCATATTGGATTGTACCGTGAGTTCTTGAAAGTTCCATTGGTGCATCATATCCTTTGGAGTTGTTTACGAGTTTTTGCTTACTTTTCATTCACTTTCCCATTATTTTGCGCATTTCCTCATCATCTCTTTAAGCTTTCAGTAAGCTTGGACCTATCCAACGACCGACCTTGTTTATTCTTAGTCATGGTTTGCATTAAGTAGACCTATACGATTGTAACCAAGAAAGGTTGTTGAGACTCGACCTACTCAAAATACTCGAGAAGTGGAGAAGGAGATCTTAAGGAAGTTTGAGAAGGGCTAAAGCTCAAGAAGGAAGACAAGTGAGATCACATGCTTCAAGTGTCAAGGATTTTGATACATAGCCTCTCAATGCCCGAATAGGAGACTTATGGTGATTTGTGGAGAAATGCCGACCATTGAAATACATAGTCATAACGAAGAAGTGGAAGACCTTAAAGAAGCCAGACATATTGAACTGTCTGAGGAAGAGGAAGTCATTTATAGTGAAAAGGGTAATTTTATGCCTGCTGCTTAGGTATTAAGGAGGACAATGAGTGTGAGTCCTATACCCGGGGATGAACAAAGAGAAAATATGTTCCACATTAGATGCAAGGTAAATGGGTAAATGTATGCTTATAAGGTTTGAGAGTTATCTGAGGAGAGTTGAACTTCGAAAAGCAATGCATTCCCCAGTCTAACCTATTGAGTTACTTTGCCCTCTATATCATTTAAGAAGATACCGAAGTAACCAACCTATGTGCCGAGGCAAACCCTCTACAACACATTTGTCCAAGGCCAAGTATCGAATCAATATATTGCTAACCTAATGCATGCTAAGGCCAAGCCGATACCTGTTCAGAGCCGAACTCCTAAGGCTGACCTGACAACAATTCACCTTTTGAAACGACCCTTTTTTAACCTTAAACACCTAGTTGTTGAGTTATCGAACTGCCAAGCTTGACCTAAACTATTCAAAACCTACTCTACTCTGCGCTACTCAGCCAGCAGTGTCATTGGGACCATAGAATGGATAGTTGACATGTGCCCTAATTTTCCTAACATCCGTACTGTCCTTTTCTATCATCAGATATTCTTTATGCTTGTTTACAACATTACCCTTCTAAATTATTCTTTTTCCTTTACTAGTAGGAATTCTTTTTTTAATTTACACTAACGTAGGACTTACCCTAATTGAGTCCTATAAATATTTATGTATTGTAATAACCGTAACAAAAAAAAAAAACAACTAATGTTGATTGGTGATTTTCATTATGGTGTGCATATACCTATAAAAAAAGAAAATGGCTATGAAGGGCACCAAAGGGTACTTTGGTGCGACCACTCCAATGCCTAAGTCAGCCCCTTTGTCATGAAAGTAGAGTTCTAAAGTGATTATAGGAGTGAGAGAATAGAAGAAGGTCCCCTTACCTAGGGGTCTTACTTAGTATTTATAGTGAGTTAATAGAAATTATATCTAAACTAAATTATTGAACTAAGCTTAAGTATTGGGCCGACTAGGATAAGCCCACATAATTGTTATCATAAAATGTTTATCAACACTTACCCCCTACTCTCTTTGGTGACAAAGTAAAAAAAAAAAAAAAGTATTTAGGGAGGTTAATTTTGTAGGATTTCTGGAAAGGTTGTAATCCAAGCCTGAAGAGCTAGAGTGCTTAAAGAGGTAAAGGCTTGAAGAGGCAAAAGTCTAGAGTGGCCGGAGTATTTATAAATACTGGTACACCTTAAAAAGTGAGGGCTTAAAGAGGTAAGAGCACTTGAAGAGGTGAGGGCCTAAAGAGACGAAAGCTTCTGAAGATACGAGAACACCTGAAGAAGCCGATGTGCTTAAAAAGGTGAAGGCCTGATGAAGCTAAAATGCCTGAAGAGGTAAGGGCTTAAAGAGGCTAGGAAAGCATGTAGGTCATTCAGGCTAGGTATGACCTATGCTAAGTAAAGCTTTACAATAAGCCAATTGGTCTTTAGTCCATTAAAGTATAGGACTTTGGCTTACCTACTCATCATTCATTCTAATTGTAGGACTTAAAATATTTTACCTGTAATGGCTAAATGGCTTAGGGCTTTCAAAAAGCTCACCGTCTATCTATTAGAACAGGCAATTAAGTTAATACTGACTCGTTGTCCATTGTGTGTAAGACTTAAACTTGTTAACGAGTATCCAATTAGCATATTATGTTTGTTAGGCTCAGAATGGAGGGTGTTTATGTAGTCTCAATTTTTTTTAAGTTATCATATTTGTGACAATGGGGAGTTGAATGAACTCCATAAGAGTTGAATAAATTGTCATGAATACTCAACTTTGACTTGGTGTAGGAACAAATAGTTAAATGTGAATATCAATAACAGATCAGCATGAGCATAATTTAGAGCACTTATATTGGAAAGCAAATGGTGAATAAATAAAAAATAAGGGTGATGAAGTGTTTACTCATCTTTCATTAACCAAGAGTCGATGGGTATGTAAGGGCTTAGAGCTAAGTAGGCATCATCATCACCTCATATTAACTCGTTAATACTTGATGTCAACAACTTATGCATCAAATGGAGTTCAACATTAGGTAACTTGGCCTGTAAAATTTAGCTATTATAAAGCGTATATGTGGAGCTTGGTAATATTAAGTGCAAGTCTCCAAATCGCCATGCATTACTTCGGTAATCGATTTAGCCAATAAATCACTATTTAGATAAAAAGGTTGCTCTATTGAAGGCTGGCAGCAATAACTCAACATGGAGCTCAAATTTACTTTAACTAAAGTTGAACTTTGAAATTACTCAGCTATTAGATATCACGACCCATCAATATCGTTGTCGTGGTAGGTCGCCGTATGCCGTATAAAGGTCTATTATCAACCCCCTTACCGATCATAGGCCTTTCATACAATACACAAAGCTCCTTCCACTCTACGTTACCACTAGGCCCATAAACAAGTAATATAGAGCAATTTAACTAAAATTACTTCTATGTTATAGATTAGCTAATTGTGTGTGCTCGTGAGACCCATACCAAAAAAAAAAATATTACAAACAAATGCAATTCATAACGGAACTGTATTAAATCTGTGTTATGAGCAAAAACATAAAAGTATCTAAATGTCTATAAATCTATTACAAAATGTCCTCTTCGCTCTCTGATCGCTCCAACCCGTCCCTACACGAGACTTACCACGGGCATGTCTCGGCCCGAATTAGTGAAGAGATTCTCCTACATCAACAAAAATCTACAGAGGTGTAAGCTTAAGCTTAATGAGATAAATACCCTCGTCAGTACTACATGATAGAAATTTATTAGATACACAATCATATGAATGCATGAACAATCAGTATGATGAACAACGCATGCAGTGACCTAGGAACTGCATACGACTCAGAATTACTCCCCCTAAAGTTGGGGTTTGAAGATAATTAACTGACCCAAACCAAAATTCAGGTTCTAGACCTTGGGTTTTATTTCATTTGCACCATTGTGCTCATGCCAAAACAAAACTCTCTCTCTCTCTATTTATATAGATATATATGTGTACTTCCTTTATCGAAATCAAATCATATTTTAAACTCCCAAGTCTAGTGGTGTGGTGGCCTTCGCAATCCACAAACATACACCCTAAGCAGAAGCCATAAGACTTGGCCCCTCGCCGACGGTTAGCGTCTCCCAGCATCTAGTAAGCCCATCAACTTAGGATAAGGACTCAATATATATGATGACATAGCTAGTACCCAATCTTGCAACAAACTCGTATTCTTGTAAGTCCCTTCCCATCTTCTGCGTGAAGCGGCAGTCGGTGTTATCCATATGCAATATGGGGAATGCATGATTCATTTTGATTTCTTAATCATATAAGTGATTAACTCGATTTTTAAGGTGATCAAACAATTTCATTCCATACAAACAATTCCCATTATTATATATAAAATTAACAAGTCATCACATTCATCCATAAATCCATACACATGCATCTCCCATATCCCACAAGCATCTAAATTTATATATATAAGTTTAGGTGCATCTATTCTACAAGCACAATCAAGTCAAGAGTCATCGGGAATTTACTCACTCTGTCATGTGGGTCAATTAAAGTAATCTAGAGGCAAGTCGTCTCTATACACAATGTCCCCTGGTCATTGAAATAGTATTTATAAGGGATTGAAATAAACTTAGAAAACTATGTAAATTTTCCTTAAGTTATACTCTTGACTAGTTTTCGAAATTTTTTCCTAGTTTTTACCTATAGTTTAATCGTGTATAACTTTTTCGTTTTAAATCCGATTTTTATGATTTTATAGTCAATCTTCATTTTTTTCGAGTGTACTTTAATGTGGTGAGGTTAAATTTTTGAAATGAGGTGTACAATTCTGTCTATGGGTCAGAACAATAACATTCCTCATGTGTTGGAATGCTTTTAGGCCTTGTATGGTAAATGGGCTTTTTGATAACTTGAGAAATCCTTTGGGCTTGTTAAGATTTTATCCTAAGCTTAAAATACTCCTTGAGATCAGATTTACAATTTTGATCTATATTCCTAAGGCTAACAACTACTTCATGGGCCCTTTAGTGGGCTTAAATTATCAAATGGGCTTATTTTTTGTTCAAACTAAAGTTAGTGACTTTGGTAGGCTTATAGGGCCTTAGGTAGATTTATTATGGGATTCAAAACAACCTCTCTTGATACTTTAAGGTGCTAGTCAGAATTTCATTGAAGGCCTAACTTAAGTTCTAAGCTTGTTTTGAGAGTTTTAGGCTCGGTTTTGAGTTTTAGGTTTTATATGCTTACCATACTTGTTTTGGTTGATCTTTTCACTTTGTTCATTCACTTTTATCATATTTTTAAGCTTCATTTTTTCCATGTTCCAGATCTGGTCATGATGATTCCAAGGGGTTCTCGCTTGGTTTTTCAACTTGTTTCATCATTTCCTTAAGTTTAGGTGTTAGATTATGCACTTAAACTATTTGTATCCAAATCTTAACTTAAGTTTTCTTCCATAAGATGATTCTGTAACTCATGCTCCACACAAAGAAATAGAAGATCTTATACTTAATACAACTTCCATATCATAGCTCATGTCATACAAAGTTGGTTTCTTCATAAAACTTCATGTGATAGATTTTTCCTTAACTTAAGTCTAAATTTGAGTATGTTTAACTTAATAGAAACAAAATCAACACCCAAATGACTGTGGAACCCTCACATTCAGCATGCTCATCCTCCATTCAAGTTTTTGTTTCAAGACTTTCTTAACTTAAAATCTTCCATTCAAAGTGTTAAACAAGTGTTAAACAAGTGTCTTTTACAAAATACCAACTTTACATGCTCATGCTCTAACTTTATGTAAGGGTTTCATGGTTTGTTTCTTAAAACGGTTTTTGGTGTTATAAAAACTTAAACCTTACTTATATCTTCAAGAAATCAAAGTCTCCTATAACCACTAACCCACAAATCACAAGAAACACTTACTCGTCCTTAAACCAAAGTATGGTGGTTGTGCACTAAGGTTCTATTTAAGCTCTTAACTTTGCTTCCTCCTTTTTGCCACCTTTGGGAAACCCAAGTTATTTGATCTTTTGGAATGGGGTTTGTGGAAGGTTCTAATGGTTCTAAAAGATCTTAAATGGTGAAAGAAAATAACATAAGAACAAGAGGAGAAGTTGCCATGAGTGAAGTTGGAAAAATGGAAGAAAAGTTGATTTGTGGGGTAAGGTGGTTTCTCCCTTTTATGTTTGTTTCAAATGAGAGAAAGAAGATGTGAAAGTGAAATTGAAAGTGAGATAAGTAAGGGAAGGAGTGGCCAGTTTGAATGGAGAGAGAATGAGTGTTTAAAATGTCTTAAAAGTGTTGTCTTATAGCCTACACAAAAGTCAACAATTGCAATTATTAATGATATAAGCATTAAGGGGTGAATAGTAATGTGTAAGAGAAAGTGATTGATGGTTGAAAGACAAGTGCATGGCCCCATTTTCTTCCTTGTTTAGATCTATCATTTAAAGTCTTCTTGGGCTATGGAGTGGTCTTGTCTCATTTAATGAAGTTAAGCATATGAAATCCTGTGAAAAAGTGTCCAGATGTAGTATAAGTAAAGGGGTGATAAGGAAAATGTCTTATCACTAAATTTTGATAAGTTATCAATTGATAAATGATTCCAACTCTCAATTGATAAATGATTCCAACTCTCAATTGATAAGTTATCTAAAGTGATTGGTTCATCTACTTATTGAAGTGTAAGGCTTAGGCATGAAGATAAGGGCTTAGTCTTATAGAAAATTGTTTTTAGGTTTTCATCTCGCATTGTTTTGTAATTTATGATTTGATTTTTATAGAATTGTGAAATTTTCTAAAGTTTAATGAAATTATTTAAATTAAATTATCGATTAATTACTTAGGGTTAAAATTCCTTAATTATTTTAGGGTTTAGGATTTTAAGTAACTTTAGAGCTTGCAGTTCTTTAAGCTCGGGTTTTATCGATAATTGGCTTTTGAATTGGAAAAATTTAATTCGTTTCTAAATATAATCTTAAGTTTTTGGTTTAGTTGATCCTTGGGAACGTTCGGAAAGTACTCTTAATCAAGTCTTAGACCCACTAAAAGTAGGGTTTCCATTAGAAGCGCAGAATCCGAAAGTATAGGTCATCACATGATAACCTTAGTTTGGATTAGCTATCATGGAGCTTGATTGAAATGCTCTTAAAGTTTATTTTAACTCTTAATAAAAGTGTTTTTGGTCACCTCCCAATTTATGCCAAAGAGCTCAGACTTCTTGTGAAGATGGAGTTCAATTTCACTAGCTACTTATTAGCTTAATATTCCAAGAAATTTCTTAATTAAGCTCAATCTAATCTATCACATAATCACTGCTTAGATGTTACCCGATAAAGCTCGGTTGAAAGTAAGTTTACTTGATAGAGCTTAGAGATCGGGCTTCGATGAACAACTCCATTGTAGATAGCTTGGATGTTGCTATTGCATACTTGACAATAGAAAGCTTTGATACTCAACTTAGATCTCGTTAATATAAGAATTTTCATTTGGTGAGCTACTTAGCTATGTTGTTATGGCCATCCTCATTATAGATAATTAAAGTTGATTTGGAGTTCATAAATTTGCTTACTCCTACAATAGTTGGGCTTAGATCTACTTTAAGACTTAGATTACTCATGCTTCAGTTGACTTGCTTCGCTTTGGAGCTATTATACTCAAAGTAACTTAGCAACTTATGTTTGGTTCACTTGAGGGGAATTTGAATTCAATTCACCCCCCTCCTCCCTACCTTTATTCCTTATTATAGCATTCATTTAGTTTTTTGTCTTCGAATTGCAATTTATTAGGAATCCCTATTACGTGAAATCAAGTAATAAGGATTCCTTAATTTAACCGAAGAATCACGATTCTTTACAAAATTTCACTTTTTTTTTTCAAAAATAACCTCATATTAATTTAACAAATTGTTGCTATCGCCATTACCAACCACTACTATCGTAACTACCACCACCAATAACCATTACCACTATCACCACTACCGTCACCGCCGTTATTATCACCGTCACCGCCGTTACTATCACCACCACCACCTACCGTCACTGTCACCTCCACTGCCACCACCATTGCCACCAATACCACTACCATCACATTGCTGCCACCATCAATACCCTATTGCCACCACCACCGCTACCGTCGCCATTGCCACCACTATCTCTGACTACTGCTATCATCACCACTACTACTATTGTCACCACGCAACTACTCTACCCCCTCTCCAAGCTGCTTCCTCGGCCACCGCCACCACCATCAGCCATCGCCATTGCCATCGCTACTGCCATTGCCACCGCCACCGCTCACAATCACCTCTACCTCCGCCCTCGCCGTCAATTTCCACCGCCACCATCTATTAATTTAGAATTACTTGAGAAAGAAAATGGATGAAGGGTAATTTAGTTATTAAAGTTTTATTACTTATCTATTCTTAAGTTGTTTATTAATCCAACTAAACAAAGTAATAAATATTACACTCTTATTACATTCCTTAAGAATTCTAATTATATTCCTGTCTCATTCCATCCAGTGAAGTGAACAGGCTATTAGAGTTTAGGACGCTTATCTCACAACCACGTATTCTTTGTTTAGGGTTGACTATGCTGTAGTGAACTGCTTGGCCAAATCATTCTTATGGTTGGTATTGTGAAGGGCTCAGAAATGAGTTCAAACCCGGTAAGCTCAAAATTCGACATAAGTAATTGCGTAATGTTTAGCTTGGCATCATTGGAGTTGCTCAACACACTTAGACTAACTCGGCATCCTTGGGGTTCTTAGCTCACTTAGAGTAACTCGGCATCCTCGAGGTTGTTTAGCCCACTTGGAGTAGCTTGGCAAGTAATGCTTGACATTCAAGTTACTAGAGCTCAATTCTTTTCTTAAGGTTGGCCTAAGAGTGTTCGGCATGTAGTAGCTCGACGTGGGGATAATCACTAAGCAATTCTGCTAATTACTTAGAGTTTAGGGCTTCATCTGCTATGGAATGAACTAGGATAGAATTGTAGAATTTAGATTCCGCATATTACACGTGTATATTTGACCCAACCAGCTGCAGTTCATAAAGATTTCAAACAAAGAGTTTCTCGTTAAGTAGTTGGATAGTTACTCAGCATATCGCCCTGATCGCAGCTTGATTCAAAGGAAACTCATAACTTGGAGCTTGGAGTTTTCGCTGCTACAACTCGGTTGTTCTCTAGTTGGTCAGTAGACATAGCTTAGCATGGAGATAGGCCATTACTCGGCAATCAAACTTGGAATTGTAAGACATTACTACAAGCTGAGTCACTTCGAGATAGGTAAGTGGAGAATATACTTCTCGCTTGATATTTATGGCTTCTCGACACTCGGTGTGGATGTAATGCAGACCGAAACATGGAGCTTGATAATGTCTTGGGGGTTAGAATTGGCTTTTCCGGGGCTCGGCAGTGAAATTCATTAGGGAGCTATAGATTAATCGGCTAGGCATCGTCAAGCCACACTACCATAGAAGTAGGTCAGCTTTATTTAAACATTATCTTAGCACTAACCAAATGTCCAAGTGCTTGGGAGCTCAACATGTAAGCGATACTACCAAAATAGCTTGGCCTGCAACTATTAGAAGCTTAATAATTGTTAACGAAACCTCAAAAATTACAGCTTCCGATTACCTCTTGTGGGGTTCAACTTGGTTGATCAGAGCTCAAGCTCGTTGGTCCTCAATTCAATTACTCACAAGAGCTACTATGGAGGCTCCAAACTCGATGGACTAAGCTTGGCATCTTAGGAAAGGGGAATGCTCAAGAAATGAGAAGTTCAGCTATCAAGCGATCGACGTTCATGAAAGCGCAACTTATCTGCTTTAGGTTTAGTTCAGTTGCTGATGTTTCTCAACAATTACTGCAAATCATGGCTTTCGCTATGTGCAATGAAGAATGCTCGTCACACACATGCAAATTGTGTGCTACTTACACAAGAAGCTCAGATATACAGCCGCAACTTAGTTCAATGTTCAAGTTGTTCGCACTTGCAGCATTATGAGAAGTACAATTAGTATGCTTGGCCATGGAAATAAATCTGCTTGGTGATGGACATCCCGGATAAGTTACTATTCGACATGAATCCATGTTCTACAAGAATTGGTGCTCAACAAGAGTTTTTCAACCATGTATGTTGTCATGTGAACTTGGCCAAATTTCAACTCGGCAATTTTTTTAAGAACACCACATACGTTGCGCAACTCAACAAGGAAGGAGAAACTTAGATCACTAAGCAAGGGGCTCAAATCGGCTAATTTGAGAATTGAATTGGCATGGACCTTAACATCACAACATTGCTCAACTTTGTATTGAGCTGTAAAGTTCGGACCACAGCTCTGCATTATAGCTCGGAACTAACATTGCTGAAAGTTTGGACGACTGGCCTCGCATGGAGTTACTATCAAAGCTCAGATTGTGAGTAGTAGATCAGGGTAGCCTCAAAGGAAACTCAAATGGAGTTCAGCATACTCATCATACTCGCACAAATTACAATTTGCAACAACTCGTAAAGTAATCATTTCTTCATCAGAATTCACATACCTCTCAATGGGATGCTCCTACATCTAGAATGCATAGTTTATATGAAGTCAAGCTTGAATATTTTTGGTACGCTATGACAAAGGAATTACTCAATAATTGTGATCATTTTTTTCTTTTTTGAAAGAATTACAAGTCTCCAAGGGGAGATATTGTGGCAATTACATGGCAGTTTCCCAGACTCTTGCAGGTCGGTTAAAGATGCTATGGTTGTTAATGGAGATGGTTTTCAACCCCTTTTTGCACTTACAGGTCTTGAGAAATGTGGAGACCATCCATTAAAAAGCCAATACAGCAAAAATGGTAAAGCCACAAGGAAAAGTAATGTCAATAAACAGATTCACGACTAAGAAGCTATAAGAAATTATCAAAGCATGAACTGTTTTCCCAGATTTGGACAGAAATAGAAAGGACAAATTATCGTGAATCATACTCGGAAGAGTCTAGAAATGAAGAGATATTTCACTCTATAATTTTGCAAACTTGTTTAAGATTCCTACAATGGACTATGTTTTTTTTTTTTTTCTATTCTTATAGACGATGTCAATTGTTAACTAGTGATTTTCGTTATAGTGTACAGACACCTGCAAAATGAGAAAACAGCTATAGAAGACGCCAGAGATTATTTCAGTATGGTCACTCCGATGTCTAAGTCAACCTCCTTATTGTAAAAGTAGAGTTGTAAAGTGATTATAAGAGTAAGAGAATAGAAGACGTTCTCCTTACCTAAGCGTCTTGCCTAATATTTATAACAAGTAAATGGAAATTGTACCCATACTAGATTATTGGATTGTGTTAAAATATTAGGCCAACTAATATAAGTCCATATAATAGTTATTAAAAAATGCCTATTAACAATTAACATGTAGACATTTTTCTTCTTTCATGAGTTAAACGTATCTTGCTTACTCTCAACTACTCTTATCTAGCTCATTGAGCGTGAACTAGTGACGAGTGACCTCCGACTATACTTGTATGTAATATCAAGTGTAACCAAAACTTGTGTGAGGCATTAATGTATCATATCCATTGTTGATGCACGAGAAACCCTTTTCAACCTTCAACTATCATTTATCCTCTGGACCGTCTCAAGGTTCAGACCCATCCCCTTAATTCGTGCAATACTGGACATCATGTTTTCATCTACGTCGGACCATATCATTTAGGGTTTTCCATAGAAGTGAGGGAAAGAGATAAGGAAGAGGCTAAAGAGAAAGAAAGAAGAGAGGGGTTAGCTTCGGTTAAGTTAGTGTAGATGAGAGGCTATATCATATAAGAGATTTAGGTTTATGACAATGGGATTAAGGTTTACAAGGGAGATGAATGATTACTAATGGTTAGAGTTTCGATGGTGGTGTTTACTAGAATGATAAAGGAAATGGTGGTTGAGAGTTTGACCATGATAAGTATAAATTACTCTACACTTTTTTAGGTACATTTAGATATAAATTGACCATAATTGTGTTTATTTCTCAAGTTCTTGATAATTCATTATATAATATATCAATTTTAAATGATTCAAAAGCAAAAGGGATAAAATTCGACGATAACAATAAGGGGATTTAGAGCTATCATGACCGTAATAAAGGAATAGTATTAAAGGAAGATCAACTGAGACTTACCATGGGCATGATAAAAAAAATTTTGAGTGTTCAGTGTTTGCCACTCCTTCCATCACGGCCATGATCTAGGGAGTGACCAAGACGGAACCTATTTTTCCACCTATTAATCACGGTCATTACTCCACCTCAAAAGGACGATCACGAGCTTGATTAGGTGGAATATTTGCAACGAGAAGATCACTCCTTGAGTCATGGGCGTAATGGGAGTAGACATAACGATTCTTTTTAAATTGTTTCACATGAATTGGTTAATATAACGAGACTAAATGCCAGAAGGTGTCTTGAAGTGGTGTATTTTGAACTTTTTGACAAGAAAAATATAAATAGACCACAATTTTTAGACAAAAAGAAGAGATTGGATCATACATTCATTCATACATCTTCATACTCATTATATTTTCGATTATTTTCTTTTAGTACAGTTTCTAAGTATTGTACCTTGTACTTTTCCTAGAATTACTAGAGAGAGATGACAGGAATTTATTGTTCGTGTATATATTAGATTTCTATAGTGGAATTCAAAACAAGGTTGTGTTCTTCTACTTGTTCTACGTTAATTTCTTTGTTATTTCTGCATTTTATTGATATGTTTTGTTTCTTCATTATGTGTGAGTAGTACGTTAGGACTTGCTATATCATCTAGTATGATCAAGTGCATAAAATAGTGGTTTTTTAATAAATGTTAATTTCGATGAATTGCATTTAATGAATCTAAGTATGGTATAGTGCACGACAATGACTTTGGATGGATTTCAATAGAATATGTCAAGAGACAATTTTATTAAATAGATTTAGTTCATTAGAACAATTTACTCTTGATAATAGAGATATTATTAGAAAAGTTGTTACATCCTTAAGGGAATCGATACATTAACATGACATTAATTGGATCCGAGTTAGCTGTTAATTAAGAAGAGATTCCAATAGACATAATTAGGATTAAAAGTAAGTAGTTCTGAGAAGAATGTTTACATACTGTAATTTCCCGCAGATAATAAGTATTAGGACAAAAAATATTTTGGTAGTATCATGCTAAGTGGTGAAGTAACTTTGCATGTTAAATGTGTATTTAGTAATTGTTTTGTAACCATTGCGTTAGTGGCATTAATATGTAGATTAATGTAGTTTAATCAGCAATTTAGAGTTTTAATAATTAATCACTTGATAAATTGGATTGTTAAATAATAGGAAGATTAATTAGTACTAATGTTTATAGTCATTCCCAATAGAAACGACCCTATACTCATCCATGCTGTAAAATGTTAGGTACACTTGCCTATTGAACCGAGTTAAGGATAGAATATAAGAATTTAATTTACAAAACTCGGAAGCTCTGTTTAAAGGCGATCAAACCACTAGAATTATTATGAGATGTAGTATAACATTGATTTTCTTTTTCTTTTTCTTTAGTGATACAATCCTCTATCCGATAGGGTGAGGATGGTAAAGATAGATGATAAATAATGATAAGGCTAAAAAACATGATGGGAATTACCGATGTGAACAATTGATACCATATTCAATTAAAAATAGTGCATTATTGAATAATACAATTACAGAATATAGATTTAACTATAAAATAACATTAGCCCTAGGGTAATTATAATATTACAAAGAAAAGGCTTAAATGACCTTTAAAAATAAGCTATACAATTACTATAATATATATACAATAATGATGCCAGGTGCATCTTTTATCCTAATGGAGTTAACCTAGGTAATAATATTGATGAAGAAACAACCATATAGTAGGTCATACTCATGTTGTGTTAGTTAATTATGGAAAAATAGTAATTAATTACTCAATTTAACAAATAAATGAGAAAATAAAAAGTTGTCTAAAATAATTGTAACACCTTTAAACCTACGACATAAGAACCCTTACATATTCTTATTTTACTAAGGGCATGAAAAGGCTCATAGCTTGTCTAAAATCCACAAAGCACTTGTAATAACTTCCAAATACACAATAAATACAAATCTACAAGTGATTATAACTACCAAATGGCTTTAACTAGTCTCATTCATACCATAAATAACAAATGTCAATATTAAATTTTTACTTAAAAGTGACATCAACAACATGTGGAAATTAGTTGCATTGAGTCTAACAAACATAACCGAAAAACTTTACCAATTTCTTAAAGCACTAATGCCTACTTAAGATATAAACTATCCAACAATATCTCATAGCATCTACTCCTCAAAGTAATCATAATACACATCATCTTCTTAATCATACAATAGCTCATTACCTGAGTTGTCATAATAGTCAACATCATCTACCATGCCTGCAATTGGAAAAGATTTCCTATTAGGTAAGTCTAAGCCCAATATGTAATTACAAGAAGTGTATTTAGATGTCGTACAACCAAATATGCTTATGTACGGTGAAACCTCAGTTTTTTACCAACTATGTTGGACACAAAATGATTATTCATTCTTATCAAACGTAAAACATAGGATTAACTTAGGAATTAATGAAATAAACTTGTTGTAGATAATACACTAATGAGTACTATTAAGTAATGAGACCTTAGTTGCTCAAAACCGATGTAATTAGAGTTTCCATCAAATGTACTGCTAACTTAGTCAAATTTTAGTAGAAGCTCATAAAAATTAGAAGAAGAGTTTTAGTAAATTTTATTTCTGAAAATAAAGTGTATATAATATTTAATTTGATAAAAAATTAGTTTTATCAATATCGCTCATTATTTATCAAGAACTTATGATTTAAGCTCTAAGATAGAAGAGTCCTCAAAGATAAATTGTTTGACTTATAAAAATAATGATTCCAAGTAAAATTATATGCAAAGTAATTATTTAATCATTAAGTATACATAATACGTACTTGATGTGTATATACATGGACTTTATCCCATAATATATAGATAAATCACATCTTAAATCTTGAAAATTATGTAAAATTAAATAATCATAACATCATTTTCTCTGGATTAGAGTTGTGGCAGCAAGGGAAATGTAGTAGAAAATTTAGGACTATATTAAGCAAGTTATGGATATGACATGCAATATCTATTCTTGAATAAGGACCTTTAGAAATTAGAAAAATCAATTCCACCAAACCAAATGCTTATAAAAGAGACTTGAAGTGAAAATTTATTCATTTTGTCAATTGGAAATCAAGTAGTTGCTCTCAAAAGTATTAAGATTGTGTAAAATCAAAATTAAGAAAAATACTTGGAAAATTAAGTTGAAACTAGAAAAGGTATATCATGGATGTTGCTATAAGTTTTTAGGGTTCTAAGTTTGACATGAAGGGGAGCTTGGTTGATGCAGTAGGGTAGCTGGTGGAGCATTAGTAATCAGCAAAACAACAAAACTTAATTTTCCACTTGTAAGTCCTCAAATTTACTAAAAATACTGAATATAGTTTAAGAATTACGAAATTTGGTAATCTTATGTATTTTTCTAGATAAAATCATAATATCAACTCAGTTTTTCAAATTAGAAGTTTTTAGATGGGTATCTTAAGAATAGACCTCATACCATAAATTCTTCATTTTTTTTTTTAAATTAGTAAACAATATTTTTTTAATCTATTTTTTGGTTTAAAGATCCTTACATGTATTTAATTTACCTAACAAGAATTTTTAATAAACTCCACACTTAGTATTTGTCAAATTCATTTTGTTAAATGTGCCTTCTTTTTAATTAAGGAAATAATGAGTTTTTCAATGAAATTCATGATGAATTTGATTTTTGGAGACTTCTGGAGTTTAGTTATGATATTAGGGGTATACGGTTCGAGTCTTGTGATTAATCTAACTATTTATCTAAGTAAAGTTAATTTTTAGTAAAAGAAAGCCTAATGCAGAGATTTTAGAAATGGTATTTAATCACCAAATATAATTATTGGAATCAACTCCCTAAACCGATCATAAGAAGCCTAGCTTAAGGACTCTAAGAGTTCGCATAAAAAATAGTAACTCTAAGCCATAGCTAAGATGGGGACTTTTATCCCGATCTAACCTCCAGTCGACCTGTCTGTCAGATCCTCACATGTATCCAGCATGCTCCTACTTAACAACGAAGTCCTAATCCAGAAGACAGCCTAAAACCAGCCTAGCTGAGCTCCCAACCTGATCCATTGGCATCTAATTCCAAGACAGCTGACCTTTTGCTAGGATAAATGGCTCCTGACCTGATCCAGATCAAGTCAGCCCCTGACTGTAACACATTCTTACTTCTACTTATGTTGTATCATATCCCTATTATCTAGCCACCAAGCGACGTGTATCTTTTGACACAATGTTTTAAAACAATTCTTTCTTTTTCGTACTAAATATTTTTTGTTTCTTTTACCTCTTTTAGTATGTCTTATGTAACTTAATATAGAATAACCTTTTGTCTTTTCATACATGCAAAAGTAACCCTAATGAACAGGTATATAAACTCTCACTTTCTTGTATACGAGTATCATTTAGCTTTTCAATAGAGAATTATTCACCTTGAACAACCTTAGTGTTTTTATTCTCATTCCCATTCTCCTTCAACTCTTATCTATTCCCTTTAGTAAGGAGTTGTGGCTAGTGACCCTTCAATTCGAATCAGTGTGTCATATCTGGAGGATTGTTAGCTGAGTAGGATCAAGTGGTGTGTCATATCCATTCGGTAATTGTATGGACTTTGCTAGCCCTTCTCTTTGTTTCTTTTCGATTCGCTTCATTGTGGTGTCTCTCTATGTATCTGACCTCTAGAACGCATCATATAATATCTATAGTTAGTTAGTAATAGGGATCACGGACCAATCATGTGCTCCCGAGCTCATAGACTTGCTAGCTCGTCGTGTTGTCTATGGTGAACTAAGCGCCGAGGAGCAATGCATTCCTTACTCCTACTTGTCAAGTTACTTTGCTCTCCACATCATTTAAGAAGCTACCAATGTGACTAGCCAACATACCGAGTCAACCCCTCCACAACATACACTAGTCCAAGCAACGAGTCAGGAAGTGGCCAACCTCACCAGCACTAAAGCCGACCTAATAATTGTCAAGAGCCGATCACTCGAAGTTGACTGTCCAGTCCTAACTATTTACGCTATCAAACTGCCAACGCCGACCTAACCAAATCTAGATCCCCACCCTTGCTTAGCAATGGTGTCATTGGGACTACAGAATGAGCAAATTTCGTGTACACTATCCTTTTCTGATATCCATACTGTCCTTATTACCAACAGATATTCTTTTTAGACGATTACATTGATACCCCTGTAAATTATTCTTTTTTTCCTTTACTAGTAGGAATCTTTTTTGTAATTTACTTTCACTTAGGATCTACTTTAATTTAGTCATATAAATACTTGTACATTATAATAGCTACAATAGTTATCAAATTGAATTTTTCAAAAATACTCTCTTGAGCTAAGTGTTTTGTTGCTTACTCTCAAGCTACTCTTATTTAGCCTTTTGAGAGTGGACTAGTAGCGAGTAACCTCTGGCCACACTTGTATGTCATATCAAGTGCGTCTTGAGCTCATGTGAAGTATCAATGCGTCATATCTAACATTGGTGCATGAGAACCCCTACTTAACCTTCGATTATCATTTATTTTTCGAGCCATCTCACAGCCCGAACTTATCCCTTGGTTACGCATAATATTAAGCCTATATGTTCATCCACAAATCCATATCATCTTAGTATTAGAGCTTGGCTACATTTGAAGCTAGATTCTATTATTATGTTCTTTGAGTAGTTTATTACTGTTCTTGTGTGTTAAAAGCTCTATTGTTAACATAGAAGTTTAGAACTTGAGAGGTGTTCTATGCTTTGTTTTCCTCTCTTTCCTATATGCAAAAATAAAGTATGATTGTTTGTTTATTCACTATACAATTGTCGTAATAGTAGGACTGGTAGTGGTAGTTGTTGTTTTGCTATTGTCATTCAAGGAAAGAACTTTGAGTGGTGTTGTAAAAACATTAGTTTTGTAAGTTAACCAATAGTGCTAGATTCAAGTGTTTAAGAAACTCTAGGAAACCAAGAAGGTAGGGTTCGATATGCCCAAGGGCAAGAAGGAAGCTTTACACCTCAATTAATGGGTGACCACTTGGATAGGCTAACTGACTTGATAGCCAGTTTGGTGACTATTATCCAAAAAAATAAATAACAAGCTAGAAATAACCCTATTAGAGGACGTAGGCAACAAGAGCGAGGCAATGGTCAGTTTGGTTGAGTTAATGCCCTAGCTCGACCACCTCGAGCTGAGGGAATGGGTGGGAATGCTAGATAAAAGCTTGTGCTTGAAGAAATTGGAGAAGAAGAGAAAGGGAACAACAAAGCAGAGGAGTACTACAAGTCTGAAGAAAAAAATGTACGAGCCCCTAGACTTGAAGGGTTAAGGATGTATATTATAAGTTTTTCTAGGAATGGTGATGCTAAGGACTACCTAGATTAGGTAGATGAAATTGAAAAGTAGTTTAAATGCCATGATGTACCCAACAATGTAAAGGTTAGGCTTGCTATATTGGAGTTCATTGGTTGTGTCGCTTTATGGTAAAAGAACTTATAAGCTATCCGAAGAAGGGAAGGAGAATGAGAGATTAGGAGTTGGGATGAAATGAAGAAGGTTATGCGAAGAAGGTTTGTGCCAGGCTATTATTTGCAAGATACCTTCAAAAGACTACAGGAGTTGAGGCAAGGAGGGTCGAGTATAGACACTTATGTTAAGGAATTCTAAATGTTAATGGTTCGATGTGAAGTTGTAAAGCAAGAAGACCGAACTGTATCTTAATTCATCAATAAATTGAAGTATGAGATTAGGGATGTCCTGGAAACCTTGGATATTGGAACGCTTGATGACGTAATCCAAACCACCTAGAGGAAAGAAAGGCGTTGAACAAGAAGGTTCTAACCACTTGTTAGCCGACCTGGCAATAGTCAATCTGTTTCAAGCAAACTTGTGTGAACAAAACCAAGTAAGGTTGCTAAGACCTAACTTACTCTAACCATTCGATCAAAGGAGAAGGAACGCCCGAAGAAGTCTAAGAAAGGCCAGATTTCAGGCAAGAAGATGAGTGAGATTGATACTAAGGAATTGGATACATGGCCACTCAATGTCCAAACAGACAAACAATGGTGATCCAAGGTGAGGTGCCGATTGTTGAGGTCAATAGCACAAATGAGCTAATATAGGAGCTGAAAGAGGATGAATAGACCAAACTATCCAAGGAAGAAGTTATCTATAGTGATGAAGGCAACTTTATGCTGGCCACATTCTAGTGTTGAGAAAAACGATGAGCATCAATCTTGTACCTAAAGATGAACAGAGGGAAAATCTCTTCCATATCGGATGTAAGGTGAATGAGTCTTTATGTGCACTAATTGTTGACAGTGGTAGCTATACCATTGCAGCCTCTACATTTATGGTCTAGCGATTAAAATTGCCAACCAAGGCCCACCTAAAGCCTTATAAGCTTCATTGGCTCAATGATAAAGGAGCCCTACAGGTGAACAAACAGGTATCTATGTCGATCTACATGGGCAATTATCGAGATGAAGTACTTTGTTATGTGTTGCCCATAAATGTGTCTTACATTCTACTTGGGCGACCGTAGATGTTTGATTGAGAAGTTATATCTGATGTGAGAAAGAATACATGTTCTATGAAGCATGAAAGCAAAAAGATGAAATTAAGTCTTATGACTATCAAGTAAGTAAAGGTCATAAGGTCATGCAGTCCCAACAAAGCCAAACCCTAAAGAAAGAGGCTTTAGTATTAACCTAAGCCAAGCTAAAAAGAGAGATGGAGCTCAAAGGACTAACCTATCTACTGGTCTAAAGAATTTTAGAGATGAGACTCGAAGAGAAGGAGCTATCAGCTGAGGTAAAAACCTCATTAGAGGAATTTGCCAAGCTGTTTCTAAAGGAGCTACCAAAAGGTTTACCACAAATCAAAGGCATTAAGCATGCAATTGACCTATAGCCAAGAGCCATGCTACTGAACAAACCTACCTATAGGCTAAATCCTAAACAAGCTACCGAGCTACAGAAGCAAGTAGATAAGCTGATAAAGAAGGGATATGTGCATGAGTCCATTAGCCTTTGTACTGTACTGACTTTATTGGTGCCAAAGAAAGATAGGTCTTAGAGAATATGTGCAAATAGTCGAGCAATCAATCAAATCACCATCAAGTATAGGTATCTTATTCCAAAACTTAATGAAATGCTAGATGAGTTGAGCAAAGCAAGAATGTTCTCCAAAATTGACCTCAAATTAGGATATCATCAGCTTTGAATGCATGAAGGAGATGAGTGGAAGATTGCCTTCAAGATGCAAAATAAATTATATGAATGGTTTGTGATGCCATTTGGGGAATCAAATGCCCCAAGCACATTTATGCGCTTAATGAATCATGTACTTTAAGAATTAATAGGGAAGTCTATCGTGGTTTATTTTGATGGCATCTTAGTGTATAGCCTAGAATTGAAGACTCACTAGGAGCATCTCCAAAGAGTCTTATTAAAACTCTAGGTAGAATAGCTCTATGCCAATCTAAAGAAGTGCGAGTTTTTCTAATCCAATGTGATCTTCTTAGGATTTGTTGTAAATAATAGTAGCATTCAAGTTGACAAAGTGAAGATCAAAGCAATCATCGAATGGCTAGTTCTGACTACTTTGGTTGATGTTAGAAGTTTCCACAGCTTAGCATCACTCTATCACAAATTTATA
The DNA here is from genome assembly GCA_024138005.1 of Lumnitzera racemosa. Classification (NCBI taxonomy): domain Eukaryota; kingdom Viridiplantae; phylum Streptophyta; class Magnoliopsida; order Myrtales; family Combretaceae; genus Lumnitzera; species Lumnitzera racemosa. The sequence goes on from JAMXBC010000007.1 coordinate 60,024,352, forward strand.
AAGAATTTCAGTACAATTGTAGCCCTACTAACCAAACTCTCAAATAAGAATGTTGAATTTAGATGGGGAGAAAAGGAGTTGAGGAGTTGAGGAGTTGAGGAGTTGATGAGTTTTGAGGAAGTAAAGGAGAGGTTGACTATAGCCATTATCTTAGCTCTATCGAGCTTTGACAAAGTGTTTAAAGTAGAGTGGATGTACCTAAACTAGCCATAGGTGTCGTGCTGATGCAAGAAGGCCGACTTATTACTTACTTTAGTGAGAAACTTTAAGGAGCTACACTTAACTATTCTGTCTATGACAAGGAGTTTTACTCCTTGATTCGAGCATTAACGGTATAGCAACACTATCCGTTATCTAAGGAATTTGTGATCTAAACTGATCATGAATCCTTGAGATATTTGAATAGCCAACCCAAGTTATCCTATAGACAAGCCAAATGGGTCAAGTTCATGGAGGGATTTTCTTTTGTCGTCAAATATAAGAATGGAAAGAACAATGTAGTGGCCAACACCCTATTAAGAAGACATTCTCTCCTAACCAAGCTATAGACCATGCTACTTGGCTTTACTATAAAGTTATAGTAAAGTTTCAGTCCACTTTACTATTGATGGCTAATGTATTCCTTTCATAGCTACTACAGTGTGTTTGAGCATTCATAAGTACGATTTCATTGATACTCTATTTTCCATTGCAACAATAGAGCAAGTTTGTTAGTAGTTTGTTACTCTGTTCGAAAAGGTATTACACTATCTTAGATTCAAGTGTTTAAGAAATTATTGGTGACCAGGGTAGTAGTGCTCAACCTGGTTACGGTCATAGTAGTAGTAACACCTTAGGGTCTATTGATAACAAACTTAACAAACTCACAAACCTTATTGAGAGTCTAGTCACCACAATGCAAGTTAATAGGCAACAAGCCCAAGATGTTTAGCAGCAAAACCTACAAGTTGGCACCCTTAAGAGACACTATGGCCAAGGTAATCGAACCAATCACCTAATTTGACCACCATGAGCTAGAGGAGTGGCAGACAGGGCTATTAGACGAAGATTAGAGTTGGAAGAGATTGGGGAAAATTACGAGGAGATTAATGTAGAAGAGTTTGGTGAAGAAGAAGTTGATTATTACCAAATACAAGGACAAGGACATCGAGTTCCTCGAAGGTTAAACAATGTTAAAGTGCAAATCCTTGCCTTCAGTGGAGGTAAAGACGCAAATGAATACTTGGAGTAGAAAGAGAAGGTCAAGAAAATATTTGAGTGTTATAGGTATGAGGATGCTGTTAAGGTCTAACTTGATGTGTTGGAATTTACTTGATACGCCACCATGTAATGGAAGAATCTAAATTCTGCTAGAGCTAGAGATGGGAGATGAGGTGTTAAAACTTGGGATGAGATGAAAAAGTTGTTAAAAGGTAGTTTTGTGCCTAAAATTTACTTGCAAGATACATTTGCAAAATTGCAAGAGCATCGCCAAGGGAGTCGATCTATTGATGACTATGTCAGGGAATTCCAAATGCTTATGATCAAAGTCGACATGGAAGAGCTAGAAGCATGTACCATATCAAGGTTTATTTCTAGAATTAGATCTGAAATCTGCAATATTGTAGAATTACAGAGATTTCATACCTTAGAAAGGCCATCAAGATAGCACAGAGGATGAAAAAGTAGAGGAGAAATGTTCCGAGTTGACCTAGGTAAACATTCTCCCAAGCTCCTGTATCATACTGACTTGTTCAAGCCGACCTAAGGAAGCCATACCGAGTTAAAGAAAGGAATGATCAACCTAAGGAATGCCGAGTAGACCAGCAAGGTTGAATAGGACAGTTAAGCCAAATCGAAGCTAGGCCGACTTCGAGAACCTATGAGAAAGGCCAACCATCCAGACGAAAGACCAGCGAGGTGAAGCATTTTAAATGCTTAGGCTTTGGACACATGGTCGCTGAATGTTCGAACCGGCATTTCATGGTACTCTAGAGAACCTAAGGTAGAAGAGGAAGAGGAAACCTGTATCTATGCTGACCAGGGATAAGTAATGGCCCTAAATCTAAGGCAAGTCCTGAGTTCCTTACTGAACTCTAAGAAGGACTAGAGAGAGAACCTATTCCATACCAAGTGTACCATCAGAGGCCAACTGTGCACAATCATCATAGATAAAGGAAGTTGTACTAATGTTGTTGCACATTCCTTTGTGCAGAGGATAGGTTTGCCGACCTCAAAGCATCCCTGACCCTATAAACTATACTGGCTTCATGATAAGGGTATTTTCCATGTAACTGAACAAGTGACTGTACCGTTCAATGTTAGGAATGTATATAAGGATGAAGTAGTGTGCGATATCATACCTATGGGAGCTTCACATCTACTGCTTAGACGACCTTAGTTATTTGATCGACGCATCACTTACAATAAGTATAAGAACACCTATGCTTTTGTCAAGGATAGAAGGAAGATTGTGTTGCAACCCTTAACCCCGTCACAAGTGAATGAGGCTCATAACCAACTCACTTAAGCTGTAAGAAGAAAGCTTTGGTGATAAGTTGAAGAGAGCTCCAATCTATTGAGAAAACTGATGAACTAATGTTCCTATTGATTAGGAAACTCATGGAGGTGAAGGAGTTACAGCATGTTCCAAAAGAGATTTGAAGCTTGTTAAATGAATTTTTCAACCTATTTCTGGAAGAACTACCACCAGTTCAAGGCATAGCACATTGTATCGATCTACAACTAGGTGTCGCCCTATCGAACCGACCTACATACAAGATGAACCCTGAGCAAGTTACCAAGCTGAAAAGACAGGTAGACAAGCTCATTGAGCGAAGATATGTGAAGGAGAGCATGAGCCCTTATGTTGTACCAGCTCTGCTCATCCTGAAGAAGGATAAATCATGGCGCATGTGCATCGACATCCGAGCAATCAATAGAATTACAGTCAAGTACATATACCAAATATCGAGGCTCAATGACATGTTAGATGAGCTCCATGGTGCAAGGATATTTTCAAAGATTAATTTGCAAAGTGGCTACCATTAGATTTGTATGAGACCGAGGGATGAGTGGAAGACTGCCTTTAAGACTAGGCACGGACTTTACGAATGGATGGTTTGTCGTTTGGACTTACTAACACATTGAACACATTCATAATGTTAATGGACCATGTGATGTGCTTTCTGATCGGGAGGTATGGTCATATATTTTGATGACATACTAGTATATCATATCGACTTGAACGACTATGTTCAACATCTTTGCAAAGTATTTAACATTTTGCAAGCTAAGAAGTTATATGGGAATGTAAAGAAATGCATGTTCTGCTAGAAAGAAGTAATATTCCTAGGGTTTGTAGTGTCAAGGGATGGAATCTAAGCAGATGAGGAAAGATCCAAGCTATTCTACAATGGTCGATGCCAAAGAATGTCACTGAGGTTTGAAGTTCCCATAGCTTAGCTTGTTTCTATAGGCGATTTATCAAGGATGTCAGTACAATAGTTACCCCATTAACCAAGCTGACAAAGAAGAATGAAGGGTTCAAGAAGAGCAATTGAGTTGAGTGAAACTTCAAGGAGATCAAAGAGAAGCTCACCTCGGCCCCTGTCCTATCATTACTAGATTTTGATAAGCCCTTAGAACTGGAGTTTAATGCATCGAGAGTTGGAATTGGTGATGTCCTCATGCAAGAATGATGACTCGTCACTTACTACAATGAGAAACTGAATGGCCTAACCCTGAACTATTATGTATATGAAAAGGAGTTGTACTCCCTTTTTTAAGCCCTCATTGTTTGGCAACACTACTTGCTGTCAAAATAGTTTGTTATTTACACTAACCACGAATCATTGAAGCATCTAAAGAGTTGGAACAAGCTTTTGAAGAGGCAAGCCAAATGGTTGGAATTCATGGAAGGGTTCTCGTATGTCATTCAACACAAGAAGGGGAGTACAAATGTGGTCGCCGACACTCTATCACGACGATAAACTTTGTTGACTACTTTATAGACAAAATTACTAAGATTCTCATTCATCACGAAGCAGCATACTGCAAACCCTCACTTTGGTCTCATTGTTGAATAATGTTGAGTGGGGGTAGTTGTTGGAGGATATTATCTCAAGAACGGCTATCTATTTAAGGACTGTAGGCTATGTATTCCAAACTGCTCCATATAAGAATTGTTGGTCCGAGAAGCTCACAACGATGGACTTTTAGTCCATTTGGGGAGGTCAAAATAGCAATATATTAAAGGAGAATTTTTACTAGCCAGGCTTGGCTAAATATGTCTATAAGGTAGTCGGTCGTTGTAAAGTGTGTAAGTGCGCTAAGGGAAAGAGAGAACCCTATAAAGAGTACATGCCTCTACCAATGCCTATCTTACTATGGGTCAACCTCAATATGAACTTTGTCCTAAGGCTGCCTCATACACCTAAAGGAAAAGATTCTATCTTTGTTGTAGTAGATTGCTTCAGCAAGATGGCGCACTTCATTCCATAACATCGAACTAACGATGCTATATATATTGCTGGATTTTTTTTTTTCTCAAGAGATTATCCAACTGTATAGAGTACCAAAGATGATTATCTCATATTGGGAGACAAAATTCTTGAGCTATTTTTGGAAAATTCTTTGGAAAAGACTTAAGACTAAACTCATATTCAGCTCTATTAGCCACCCTCAGACTAATGGCTAGATTAAACTGATAAATAGGATGCTAGGTAATCTACTTAGAGCCATTGTAGGAAAGAACCTATGAGATTAGGATTTGTACCTACCCATTGTAGAGTTTGCATACCACTAAATTGTCCATAGCACTACTGAAAAGACCCTATTTGAGGTTGTTTATAGCTTTAACCCTACCATTCCCCTAAACACGATCGGTACCCCAACAACTATTGAAGAAAGACAATCTGGAGTGGACCGAGCCCAAGAATTGCATGAGCTACACCAGTTTATCACGAAGAAGATCGCTAAGTTCAATCAAAGACAACAAGAGATTAGTGACTAAGGCTGCCGAACTATTTCCTTCCAGCCAGGAGCCTTAATATGGATTCACCTTAGCCGATAACGATTTCCGCACTTAAGACAAAACAAACTATCTCCTTAAGCTAACAGCCTATTTAAGGTCCTAAAGAAGATCAACCGTAACACCTACCAAATCGAGTTGCCTAATAACTATAGTGTCTCCTCTACCTTCAATGTGTCCAATCTAATTCCTCATTGACCAATAGAAGACCCTATAAACACCTTAAAACAATGAGTAGAAATCGCTTCAAATTTGTAGACAAATCTCTTTGACCCTTAAGCAAATGATAGGAATCAACCCCTTAGACCGATCACAAGAAGCTGAGTTAGAGGACTTCAAGGGCTTGCACAAAAAACACTAACTTTAATCCATAGCTGAGATGGGGACTCCCATCCCAATCCGACCTCCTACCGACCTATCTCTCAGTTCTTCATGTGTATCTAACATACTCTTGCCCAATAGCAAAGTCCTAATCCAAAAGAAAGCCCCAAACTAGCCATACCAAGCTACCGACATGAGCTACTCATGTCTAACTTCAAGACAGCTAAACTTTTTGCCAAGCTGATTGACTCCGAACCTAATCAGATCAGGTCGGCCTCTAACTCCCAACACTTCCTACTTTTGCCTGTATATCATACTCTTAAAGTACAGCCATCAAGTGACACATACTTTCTAATACAACATTCCAGAATAATTCTTTCCTTTCTATATTGGATATTCTTTGTCCTTTTTACCTCTTTTTAGTATGATTAATGTAACGTAATTGTAAAGTATCCTTTTGTCTTTTCATTCGTGTAAAATAACCCTAGTGGGCAAGTATATAAACCCCTACTTTCCTTATACGTAGACGATCATCTAACTTTCAATACAGAATTATTCTCTTTGAGTAACCTTAGTATTCTCGTTAACTCTCAACTCTTATCTATTTCCTTTAGCAAGGAGTAGTAGTGAGTGACCCTTCAATTTGAACTGGTATGTCATATCTGGCGGATTATAGGCTGAGTAGGATCGAGTGGTATGTCATATTTATTCGAAAGCTGCCCAAACTTTGCTAGTTTTTTCTATGTTCTTTTCGGTTCACCTCGTTGTGGTGCTTTCTCCATGTATCTAACCCTAGAGATGCATTACTACCGAAAAGTAAAGCAAAAACACTATCTACCTTTGCCCATCACAACTAAACCATAGTCCAAGCTAAGTATGGACTTTATGTTAGGATCACCAAGGATGTCCTAAGGAAAGGACTCCATCATGTTGGTTGTGGATTAATTTAGCAAGGTGGCACATTTCATACCTTGTTCCAAAACTAATGATGCTATGGCTATCTCTTTTCTTTTATTACAGGAAGTAATCAAACTTCATAAAGTACCCAAAAAATTATTTTAGACCAAAACCTAATTTCATGAGCCACTTTTAGAGGACACTATGGAGGTAAATAGCAACTAAGCTATTGTACATCATATCCTACTATCGGTAAACTGATGGGCGAATTAAGGTTATCAATAAAATAGTAGGAACTTTACTATGGGTTGCTGTTGAATAGAACATAGGTAATTGGGATATGTGCCTACTAATCATTGAGTTTGCTTGCAATAAAATGGCCTATAGCGTGATGAACATGTCTCCCTTTGAGGTCGCCTATAGGTTTAACCTTGAGCTCCCAATGGATCCAGTACCCCTACTAAGGTTAAATGATGACCCGCCAACTATTGAGAGGGTTGAGGCCATCAAAACCATGTACTAAAAGGTAGTAGAGCAATTAATTCGAGCTACTGCTAAGCTCGAGAGATGAGGTCAAGGGCAGAGGAAGAGAAAGTTTCAACTAGGTGATCTAGTCTGGATCTACCTTAGGAAGGAGTGATTCCCAAATTTGAGGAGGAACAAGCTATCTCCCAAGGCTAATGGACCTTTCAAAGTGCTTAAAAAGATCAATCCTAATACTTACAGGTTGAACTGCCTGAAGAATATGGAGTCTCAGTCACCTTTAACATTATTGTTCTCTAACCATATATTCTCAAGGATAAGCAATTTAGAGTCAAGTCAAATTTGATCCCAAATCTTAAACAAACCAAAGGGGATGATAAGGATCACGGACCAATCATACGCTCCTGAGCTTGTAGACCTAGCTCGGCAAGTTATCTAAGGTAAACTAAGCGCCAAGGAGTAATGCATTCCTCAGTTGAACTTGCTAAGTTACTTCACTCTCCACATCATTTAAGAAGTTGCCAAGGTGACCAGCCAACATGATGAGCCAACCCCTCCGCAACACAAACCAGTTCAAGCATTAAGTCAAGAAATAGCCAACTTCACTAGTTTCGAAGCTAACCCAACAGTTGTCAGGATCTGATTACCCGAGGTTGACTATCTAATCCTTACTGTTTGAGCTGTTGAACTACCAATGTCGACCTAACCAAATCGAAATCCCTACCTTTGCTCGATAGCAGTATCATTAGGACCATAGAATGAGCAAATTACGCACGCATTGTCCTTTTTTTACATCCATACTATCTTTACTGTCAACGAATATTCTTTTTACATGATTACATCGATACCCCTATAAATTATTCTCTTTTTTCCTTTACTAGTAATAATGATTTTTGCAATTTACTTTCATCTAGGATTTACCTTAATTTAGTCATATAAATACTTGTACATTGTAATAGTCACAACAATTATCAAATTGAAATTTTTTAGACAAACTGTCTTAAGCTAAGTATTCCATTGCTTACTTTCAAGCTACTTTTATCTAGCCCTTTGAGCATGAATTAGTGGTGAGTAACCTTATGCCACACTTATATATCATATCAAGTGCATTTTGAGCTCATGTGAGGCATTAGTGCACAAGAACCCTTGCTCATCCTTCAATTCTAATTTATTTTTCAAGTCATCTCGTGACATAGACCCATCACTTGGTTACTCATGATATTGGGTCCATGTTTTCATCCACGAATCTATATTAGTTAGTATGAAACAACATATTTTGAATAAGTTTATAGTTTTTTTTTTTTTTTTGCGAAATTGATTGGGTACATATTCTAATTATTATGTAAATTCTGATTACTTACCTATGAATCGATTTATATGGTAAATGGATAATTTGCACTAATGATATTATTTTTAGATGAGTGTTGGACAATCTTTTTTCTAAAATATTCTTTATTGATCCTAATTTGAAATGGTATGGGAAGTGGAAATTTTATAAGGTATATAGTAACTTAGCTTAATTAGAGGATTTATGAGGTGAATCTATGAAAGATGGAATCAGAGACTACATAAGAGGATACGGGTAAGACTTATAAGTACTATAGACTCAGAGTGTACAGGGGAGAATATCTATTATTAAAAACTTCACAATTAACCTAACTTAGGTGATTATTCAGATGATAGATCAAAAGATAAGCTAGAGGATGCACTAAACTATAAGTTTAAGTAATTAGTTATATCCAACTCATAGTCGACTATGGCATTGTATATATGTTTCCTAGATGAAATATGTGGAGAACCTAACATTGAAGCATAGACTTAAGCTATCAACAAGTCTAAGTATGTGGATTTATGTGTGCTCAAATTAAACTTATGTCTACTCACAACAATGCATGCTTTGTGATGTACTTCATTAGATGATTGACTTAACAAAGCTTGGTTAACATTTTAGATATACTACTTGATGAGTTATGCAATGCTTTTTTCTAAATATGTGATGTTGACTAAAACATGTTCTAACTTTAGATTTGGTTTTTGTGGTTGTTTGTTTATGTGACTTTTGCTAGGACCTATACTAAATTGGAAAAGAAATTAAGAACTTATTCTAACTTTACCTCTTAAGGTGTTCACTTAAGTAAAGCTGGTAATAAGAAATTAAAGTAAAGGCTAAAAGAATCTAAAGGATGCTCAATGTTTGTCTAAGGAAAAAAAAAATGGTTTTTGCTTGATATTTCTTAGATAACTTGTTTGATGCATTCATGTCATGGCATAAAAAAAGACTTTAGGTTAGGTTTTACTTAAAAAGATGGGTTTGTTACATAGACTTCGGTTTATGAAACTTAATTTCTACAGTGTATAGATTTGCATTGATCGAGCAAACCAACTACTCTTTATGGTCTAACTAAATAAAACTAGAGTTTGGGGGTCCAACTCCTAGGTAGCTCCTTGTAACCCTCTAAGTTCCTAAACACTATATCCAAATGCTCAAGTACGTTTACTAACCAAATGTGTAAGCTAAGTAAAGATAAGATATTGGTATCAGTGCATATCACGTGCATAAATATAGTATGCATTCCTTTGCATCAACTATTCAGTTGGGCTATAGAGTGATTGAATAACTAATTTTTTATGTGCTATAGATATGATGAATATGTTTGTGTTATGCTGTTTGTCATACACTCTCACTCGACTTATAGTAAGTTTAAGGGGATAAGTTATCTTATCCTCATGTAAAACTTAAATAGAACATCACTACCAAGAGGGGAGAAATATTCTAAGGACATTAGATAGGATATGTTTTTTGAGAATGAATGATTAGTTGTAGAGTCGTGGTCAAAGTCAAGGTCACTACTATATGAGAACATCTTGGAGTTATGTTGTAATGATCTTATAAGAAAAGTGAATATTGTAAAAGTATAATTCTTAGTTGGTTTAAGTATTACAAGAGGAAAGTGAATTGTGATACTTTGAGTATAATTCTCTATTGTAAGTTTCTACTATGATTTATTACATTGATAAAGTAAAGTTTGATAAGTTGTATGCGTTGGTGGAGTTAAATTATAGGTAGATTATAGGTTAGCCTCATCCGTAACTCAAGAATGGCATAACGAATTGTCTTTCAATCACCATTAGTTGAGGAAAAAAAGTATAAGCAAATGCCCTAAGAACAGGGTTTTACACATATAGAACCTAATGCACATATAAAAGTTTACTATCTTTCAATTAAGTGTTGCAATGCTTAGCGTCCCAAGATTTAGGATAACTCATAACTTCAAAGCATAAACATATACAAGTACACACATACATACATATACATATAAGATGTTGGGTACTCCCCAACATCCTATAGTCTAAAACATTCTGAATCTAACTAGATCATTTCAATACATAGCTCCATTCAGGTCAAAGCTACATATCAATCATTAGGTTGTCATGCTGATATAACTGGTGCGCCTAGTCTATCGACCTTAAACAAGCATAATCAACATATTAAATTGGATTTAAATAATTATTTAGGTTCATTATATCCTTAACCTAACATGCATACGCGATAACATATAATTAGAGTAGGCTTATCCAACAGTATTTGAGTTTCTTTAACCTTAAAACTTGATATAAATCTTAAATACAAATGGTGTAGTAGTCTATGCAAAGTTCATCTTATAGCCAAGATTAAGTTTTTAAGACCCTGATTAGGCTACTTATCAATTGATAACCTTTAACTTGTTATTTGGTGTTAAATAGGCTCCATAAAGTATCCTTAGGATGGTTAATTAGAATAGTATATGCTTAGTATTACAGCTTGTTTAAGTATTACAAATCACAAAATAATGAACCTATAGTTTAGATGGTAAAATTCATTGAAATAGGAATTTTAGTTTAATATGTAAATTAAAGATGTTATAGTTATAAAAGTATAAATGAAGTTTAAAAGTTAGAATTGAAAAAAAATGGAAAAAACATGAAATAAAGATATAAGGTCATTGTATTTTAATTGGTGGAAGGCTGTAAGGTTTCTACTTACCAAACACCAATGGAAAAATACTAATATATACCTTTTGATTGTGTGTTCAGATGGTAATTCATTTGGCACCTAAAAGGTAGTCTTTGCCCCCCAAAAGCCCCAATTTTCTTCCTACCATCTAAATATCATATAACATATAGACAGTAATTGAAAATCTATTGTTCTCTAATTCGAAAATTCACAGTCTCTTCCCTAGTTATAACACACATTCAACCATGATCTTTATTGATAAAATCCTCATTTTACTACTAATTCGACTATTCACAGCCTAAATTTCAACCAAGACCCTTAATCTTTATAGCATAGCATGAGAGTAAGAGGCTTACTTGATTCTTTAAAAAATTGGTTCTCAACACCTTGAAATCCTTATTTTCTATCTAATGATCATAAGATTGTTAATAAATAGAAATTCCCCTAAGGTCCTTATATGTTCCTTAGCTTTTCACTACTTAAGGAAACTAAACTATAAATTATTCCCCCAAATGGTTTAGAACAATAATGGGAATGCTACAAGGAGAAAACTGAAATACTAGGCTAATACTCAATAGGGAGGGTGAATTAAGTATTAATGACAAATGTCTAGTTGCTTTTCAAATTTTAGCAATTAATCCAAGATTAGTTGGTGAAATATAATAATAAATGTAGAATATTAAAGATATATGGATAGAGAAGATCAAGCCCAAATATAACATAGAGTTTAGACAATCTCCTACTCTCAAGCATACACAATTGCCTCTAATTAAAGACTTCACACCACTTTTATTAATCACCAATTTGAAAACTCCAAGAGCTATACAAGTTCTTAGTACACTTTAACACAATACTCAATCACGAATATAAGATAGCCATACATTATAATACTATATTTTAGCAATAATAAACTTATAAGCACTATACTATAAATCTCTCTTAATAATTTGCAAGCTTCAGTACAAGAGATAAATAAGAAGCTAATAGGCCAAAGACTGTAGTAGAATATTTATAAATTGTAATAGAACATCAATTCTTAATTGTCCTTAGCTGTATAGTTGAGTATTTATACCATCTTCAAGAAATCTTCTCATGACAATGCGTTAAATTATAAATTCTTTCCAAGTTTTATAAATGCAATTTTAAGTCTAGTGGATTTGAATAAAGAGTTAATTGATATTTAGAGAATTTGCAAATTTAAGTTCAATTTTGTAGTTGACTCAATATTAATTAATTAACATAAATCTTAGCTATATTCTCATCAAAATCAAACTATGAGCTGTAACTTTAAAAATCTTTCCCCTTTTAATGAGGACAAAACCCTTATAGTTTAAAATCTCCCCCTCAATCCGATAGTCCCCTTCAATCGAGCATCTAGTTTGAACAAGATAATAAAAAATATGAGATCAATGGACTACTTGACATTAAGAGTACTTAGTTTGATAGGCGATTCACTCTTAATAGCCAACGTATTACTTATTTCACAATTTTGTCACATTTTGCTAATGTTTGAGGCTTTCTAACTTACTTGAGCTTTTCTCTCCTTTTGGCTTCATAAAAAAGATGAGCAATTCCAAGCAGTGAAGGGGAAGAATTATTCAAGTAGAAAATCCAGCATAGTCCCAACTTAAGCCTTAAGATATGCCTCCTACAAAACAAAAAAAAAAAATAATAATAATAATACAAGAACACTTCAAAGCAAAGCAAGGGCAGCAGCTATGGCCTAATCAAAAGAACTAACTTCATCAACCTTTAATATGACTTCATTACCAAGCCATAAACCAATGATTGCCCAACCACAATAATTTCAAATTCCATGTTAGCACAAACAACAAGATTTAATGGTAAAACAACCCATGAACATAAAATTTTCATAAGACCATATATATATAGCAATAAAGTTATAGTTATAGGAGCCACAAGGTCAAATATAGAGATAAGAAGCAAGCTAGGTAACTACTTAGCAAGAATTGGCCATATGGCTAAAGTCGACATGAACAAGATAGAAAAAGAGATAAAGAGGCCAATAGTGATAGGAATCAGCCAACAGGCCCCCTTACCGCTCCTAAGTAAGAAGACTACCTAATACAGTTTGTTGAATTCTGAAACACCACCCTACTTTAGAAGAAGCCGACCTATTATGCCGATCTAATATGGTCATGCTTCTAAGCCATCATAAGTTCAACTTCTTCCTTACGCATGAACAAGGTTGACTCAAGTTATCGAGGAGCTTAACCCCAATTGTGTCGATGTGTTCTACATATTATTCTCTAATTGTTGACATTATCCCTTTGCCTTAAAGTTTGTTACGCCATTGCATCTCTTAGCCTCTCTCCAAAAGCTACGTGTCCCATAACCTATAATCCAATTGCCTAACAACAAATATTCTCTTTTTAGGCATTTACTAATTTATCCTTTCTTGTACAATTTTTGTAACATTAATTTTACCTATTTTAGTAATTTGGCACATTAGATTGTAACCCTAGTAAGATAGATATAAAAACCTTGTGATAATCCATTGTAAATCATCTTCATCTCTTTCATTAATGAAAATACTACTAAGATGGTTTTCTTTTCTCTACAAGTGAGAAACCCTCATCATTAGCTCATATAAACCCTTAGTTAAGGTTATGCAGTAAGTAACCTTTCGACCTAGATCAATGAGTCATATTAAGTGTATTGTTCCTTATTGAACTTGTGGTGCATTACATCTATTGAGTTTCTCATAAGTTAGCTAAAACCACTTACCCACATTTATCCACCCAAACCCATTTCCTCTTTTCTTCAATAGCTTCAAAGGACGTACTCACCATACAGTAAGTCCTCATTAAAGACTCATTGTATATCTTAGTGTTGGGCATCACATCATCTTAGTATCAAAACTTAAATTTCTAAGAAAGGTTGTGAGTTAAGTTGTCAATAAAGTATTTATTCAGCAACATTATGATTGTATGGAATTTGGGTTATGGTGTTAGGTCGAAAATATTATGGTTATATAGTGTTGTTCTATGTTGGTGTAAATATTCTATTGTACCCTATTTTCATCATTGGAATACAGAATAGGGGTTGTTGAGTGGAGAGTGGTGGTGGTAGTTGTTGAGAAAGTACAGTGGTCTCATTGTTGAAACAAGTATAGTGGTTAATAAACTATTAGGTATGGTAGTGTGGTGTTGTATTAGGTATTAACGAAATGATGACAAATCCTGTTATCAATGCAATAGTCAAAGATAATGAAAGTGATGCTCTAGAAAATTTGTCATGTAGAGCGAACTCCAAGAACCACCAACGAGCGGATAGACCGACTTTTTGAACTATTGGAAAATGTATTAGTCATGATACAAAGAGAAACCACAACTCACTTTGAAAGAGCTTGTCTAGCTAATGAACAAACCGCTAATGAAACTCCAAACTCTAAGTTGAATATCAATGAAATCGACTTAATTAAGAAGTTTGGCATCAAAGAAGAGAAGTTTACCCAACTTGCAACATTCATGTTGGTAGAGTTGAGAGAAGAGTCAATGGAAAGATAGAAGTGGTGGAGGAAGAAGAGAGTGGTGATGAAGAGTTCTATGAGGTCAAAGAGAGACTAGATAAAATGCCTCAAAGTTGACCTAATAGAGCTATACTCCCTGTTCGGTGTTTCTAAGCAAGAGCAAATCGCCCTACCCACTGGAGGATTAATCTTGCTAAAGTAGAAGAAACCGACAAGGAGTTTAAAGAGGACTATTATAAGGACAGACGTAGAGTCTAAGCTCCTAACAGTATTGACATTGTTAGAATTTAGATTCTAAGCTACTTAGGGAGTGGTAGTGTTGATGAGCACTTAGACTAGGAGGAGCGAGTAGAAAAGTTGTTTAAATGTTACTAATATACTAAGGAAGACAAGGTGAGACTTATCACCCTAAAATTCATTAGGTACCTGCATGTAGTGGAAGAAGTTATAGTTAATACAAAGAAAAGATGGAAGATAAGGTGGGAGAACATAGGAAGAAATAAAGAGAGTTATGTAAGGTAAATTCATCCCTAACTCATATTATTAGGACACTTTCACAAAGTTGTAGGAGTTAAAATAAGAGAACTGATCCGTTGATGAATATGTACAAGAGTTCCAAATGTTGATGATCAAATGTAAAGTAGATGAGCTTAAGGCTAGATTTATTATTGGTCTAAGATATGAACTCAGAGACATCATTAAGGTTCAACTCTTTCACACCTTCAAGGAAGTTTTTAAGGTCACGTAACATATTGAGAGACAAAAAAAGAGCTGACCTTACCAAGCTCTATCTTTTTTACTTATTCAATCTATCCAACCTTTTAAAGGGCGTAGTAGGAGGCCCAATAGCTTAGTGTTAGGCTAAAAGAAAGGACAAATGTTGTACATAGAAGGAGTAAGGTTGGAATAAGGAGGGAAAGAGTAGAGCTTAAGATGAAAGACCATAGAGATAAAGTGCTTCAAATGCAAGGTTTTGGATATATGGCTACTTAATGTCTAAACTGATAAAATATGGTGTAATACCCCTTAAATGTTAGCCAATAGAACTTTAAATCATTGAGGTGCCTTTTGGTGTAATAACTTCAAGTATGTCAGAACTCCAAAGTTAAGTGTACTCAAACTAGGTTAATCCTAGGATGAATGATCTCTTGAGAAGCTGTTGTACCAAGGGACAAAACCGTATAGTATCTAACGCTAAAGTAGACAATACCTTAGTGGGAGGAGTTCCATCTAAGTCGTTACATATGATATCAGGGCAATCTACTAACCAAAAGGGCAAAAATCCTTCTTAGTGGTGATCTCGAACCTGTATAACGAAACTAATGAGGACATCAGGTCTATTCCATAATACTACACCAGGTACTAAGTCAATATAGTGCTTTATGCCTCGAGTTGGGGATAATCCCTTGGGTAATTGTTCTGGGAATAGGTCAGTATATTCATTTAGCAACTCCTTTTCCTCCTAAGGTAGTTCACCTTGCTCCTTTAATTCTAACAATCGCCTAACTAGCATGAAGGTCAATGCATTAGCTTTAAGGGTCTCTTGGAGCTTAGTTTTACACATCACTAGGGCTTTCTTTAATCCACAAGCAAGTTTAGCCTGCAGTTTGTTAACTTCCCTCAGTAGCATCAACTTCAGTGTAATCTTCTAACCATCCTTCTCAAACATGTATGTATTCTTGTACCCATCATGGATGACCCTCCTATCAAACAACCATGGTCGACCAAGTAGCACATGTAAAGCATACATGGGTAGTACGTCACATAGAATCTCGTTAGAGTAATGTCCGATAGTAATCGACAGTAGTACATGTCGGGTGACATATGGTGCTCCCTTCTCACTCATCTAATGTAGCTTGTACGGCCTCGAGTGTACAATAGTCGGCAATTTCAACCTTATGACCAAATCAGTTAATGCCACATTCGTATAACTTCCACTATTGATGATTAGTGCATTCACTTGATTGTTTACTCTACAAGTGATATGAAACAGATTCTCTCTCTACTCCTCCTCTCATAAAGGTTCCATATTCATTGTGCATCGGACAACCATGATTAACTAGTCTAAGTCTTCGATGAACACATCTTCTTCAATCAGTTCTTTCTCAGCATTTTCTTTCTCGGCCATGTTCTCCTCCTCCTTAAGTTCCTCATATGTACTGTCTACCTCTAGCTTTAGGATGTCTCCCTTGATGATCATTATCCATCAGTTCGGGTACTAAGCAGCCATATGTCTGAACCCTTGGCATTTAAAGCACTTGATTGGCTCATTTTTCTATTAAACCCTTACCCCTTCTCATAAGTTCGGGTCGATACTTTAGTGTTAGTTTAACCTTTCAGTTCAGCTTGGATATCCATCTTTTAGCTTGGCTTGATACTCGATTGAGCTCGATGACTCATCTATCCAATTTGACTAGTTGATAACCTGGCTGGTACTTGGCTCCTTCTTTGCTTCTCTACTTTCTAGGCTATTCTAATAGTCTCATCCATTATGGTAAGTCATTGGAGTTCTACAATGTCTCAAATGTCATCTCTCAACCCAGTAATGAACCTTGAAACTGCACGAGTTGGCGGTTCCTCCACTTTGCAATGGATCATAAGCATTTGAAATTCTTAAACATACTCATCAACAGTCTAGCCTCCTTGTTTCAGCTCTTAAAGCTAAGTGAAAGTATCTTAAAGATAAGTTTCCGGCATAAACCAATTTCTAAGTATTCTCTTCATCTCATGTCAAGTATTACTCTTTCGGTAACCCTTTCGTCTCCTCATGACTTGGAAATTCTTCCACCATATGGTAACACATCTGGAGAACTCTACAGCAGCAATTCTCACCTTTTCACAATTCTCATATTGATAATAATAAAAACCACACTCCACCTTCTCTTCCTACTCAAAATATTTATCAGCATTTTAGATCCATTGAAACTTGGTATCCGAAGTTTCACATGGTTAAATGCTCTTGGGAATCTAGCCTACTCTTCTACAAAGTACTCTTCCTTATCCTCTTCATCCAGTTCCCTTAAGTTTATCGTTCATCGAACTCACCTGCCTACTCCTCCACCTCAAATTAGTCGAGTTAGGTTTTAACGTCTAATAGCTGAGTATCTTGCAGGGTGTTTTGCGCGGCCTCAATCAGTCGGTAAGCCAATGTATGAATAGCTTAGGTCATATCTACTAGGAGATTAACCACCTCATCTAATCCTTTATTAGTGCTCCTAGGGGTTCCCTAAGACTGTCGTCTATGAGGAATAACTCCATTGTTGTCATCTCTAGCACCATTATTCACACTTAGGTCAATCATTTTCCTTAGAGATTCGAAGCTTAGATTCTTCAAACAGATGATATAGTAGACACTTTTACAAACTCGAAAAGTAACAACTAACAAATACAGCAATCAAATGATATAGTAACTTGCTCTGTATCATACATGCAAGAACAAGGTATAAACAGAACTTAAAATATAAACTACAGCTGAAACAAAACCTTCGCTTTGATATCAAGATGGTGTGAACCATTACTAAGAACAAATAAGGCTCGTCATTGAGTGGGTCCAAGCTTATAGAAAGCTTGAAAAGCAAGTGATGGGGAATGTATGAAAGGACAAATGAAAAAGTAAGTAGCACCCGCAAACAGCCCTAATGGATATGATACACCAATGAAACTTCCGAAGACTCATGACATAACTCGAAATGACATACTAGATGGTTTGGTGAGGTTACTTGCCACCTAGACTTACTTGAGGGTTAAGATAATAGTGAGATGAATGTAAACAAAGTAGTGTTTACGAGAGAGAAATGCTAAGTGTATTAATGTTCAATCTGTTGATTACAACTGTTAGTACAAGGGGTATTTATGCCCGAGAATTTAGGGCAACATGCCTAAAAGGGAAAAGAAAAAAAGGGTATTATCCTAAAGATGTAATGTATAAGGATACAAAAAGGTAAAATGAATATTCTATAAAAAACAATAATTAATATAACAAATTCTACACATCATCTTATACACGTGGTGATGTTGTATTTATGAGGTCGTTGGAAGATGCAAACAAAAATACAATCAACTTACTTGTCCGAATAGGGGTGGTTGAGTTAGTCTAAAGTCTCTCTTTCGCCATCTTAGCAAAAGTGATGTCGAGTAAAAATTGGCCAAGCATGAGTGAGAATGAGAATTGGTTGTTCTCTCAACCTTTTACTTCTTGGCACACTATTTGTGAGAAATAGGTAGTCATTTAACTCAACATAAAGAGTAACTTAGCAATAAAATACTTAGCTTCGATAGGAGTAAAAGAATCCACCTTGCCAGGCCTTCTAATCCTCCAACTCAACTACGGGTCAAAGGCCCAATAGCTTGATTCCTATCACTAATCCTCTGCTTCCCTTATTTTACCTTTCATTCATTATTTTTGTTTCTAACCAAACTTCTGAATAATATTCTAGTGCAACACTCATTTACAAATTCCTCTGACTTATCATTTAACCTTAACTAATTTCCTATAATCAATAGATTTGTTCATTTTCATCCCAAACTCTAGTAAAAGCAATCAAAGTGACATTTCAACTAATATCACTCAGCCCCCTTACATCCAAATTCCTAATATAACATCATCATCATCCACCAATTTTTTTCAACTCCCACATCATCAAATTACTAATATAAGTGACATACACTTGATTTTATTAACTTCTTCCAAAAGAACCACTTCCAATAGCACCCAATCACCAAAGATACTTCAATGACTAATGGAACTCATAATTCGAGAGAGGTCATTAAGAGAAATACATTTATTTTGCCCAAAAATACCATTTTTAATCACAATTTAGAGCTAAAAATTCATAAAAATTATAGAAAATAATTTTTGTTAAAAATTTCTTCATAGAATTTTAGTAAAATGTAGGAAAGTCTATCTAAAAATTTCAAGATCAAAACTACATCATTCAACTTTTTTTATTTCAACAACTGTAAGTGTTTGATTCCATTGATTTCTTAAGTATGTATACTATAGCAATTAAATTTCTATAAAATAATATTTTTCCCGCATTCTACATATGAAAATAGTTAAGAGTAAAATTTTCTAGGAAATTTTTATATTTTTACAAAATTATCTAAAATCAGATGAAATTGGGACCTCGCCGAAACTGGCCACTCTTACCACCACCACTAGCTACCTCCTTGTCGGTATAGCTAGGCACAACCTCCTCTATCTTCTAATGGTGGTGGATGGTTTCCAGAAGCTCTCTAAGTATACGCACCATCGTGTGCTCAGATCACACATTAATTTTTCAATTTTTGCTTGATTTTCTTTTTTGACTAACTTAACTCACTAAATTCTTTTCCTAGATCCTAACTTTCATGTACAAATCAATGGAAAGTGTTTCTAATTTTTTCCAAAACTTGCAAATTAGCTAATTGAATTTCTATCTCTCTCTACCAAGATTTAGCCTTAAATAGCTTAAGAGGTTTGCATGCCAGTTCATGTTTTAAACCCTTACACCAATCTAAGCTCACTCCATATGCTTAACATGAAAATTGCCAACTGTCTAAGAATTTTTCATAGTTTTTTATTAATTTTCCTAATTTATTTTGCCCTAATTTGTATAGAATCTGGTATTTTGGATAATTACAAGTATATATTATTATATAAAAATTATATATGGGCATACATAATTACTCTATATGTTATTTTATGTTACATAATATTTTTATTACATATATAATTTATCTCTAATTATTTATTAGCTATTGGAACCTATTCTTTGTGATTCCGATAAATAATATACAATATAATTGTATTTCACTGACTTAACTATTTTATTATCATTTTATTCTATTTTTTAATATTCAAGTCCACGAGGCATTTTCAACTAATGTTTTAAGTTTACTTGTAAATTTTTAGGTCGTTCGAGTTACTTTCAACAACGACCTAAATTACTCACTAAAGCAACTACATGAAATTATGAGACTCACATATCATCTTCATCTCTTTCGTTAATGAAAATAATACTGAGATGGTTTTCTTTCCTTTGCAAGTGAGAAACCCCTATCCTTAGCTCATATCAACCGTTAAGCAAAGTTGTGCGATGAGTGACCCTTCAACCTAAACTACTGAGTTAAATTCGGTATGTTGTTGGCCATATTGAATTTAAATGGTGCATTACATCCACAAAGTTACTCATAGGTTAGCCTAAACCTATTACCCTCATTTATCTACTCAAACCCATTTCTTCTTTTCTTTGATAGCTTCAAAGGACATACAATATGCCCTTGTCAGAAGCTCATTAAGTGTCTTAATGTTGCGTACCGCATTAAACATCTAAGTCTAACAATTACACATGATAAAAAGATAATTCTAAGAACATAAATATCAAGCAATAGGATAAGTAACTAGAGGATCATCGTCTTGGGGTCCAAGAGTTAGAGGAGGATAAAGACAAGAGGAGCAATGGTAATCTTAATTGAAATGGCTGTAGAGGTCTTCGAACCTAATGTGGATGTAGCCTTCATGTCATGTCAAAATTGATTGAAACACATTTCAAAATATTAATAAAAGAAATGCTGAAACTCTAGAGGTTGAGTCGGGTCATAATATGGAAAACCATATCCTTAAGAAACCGGTCCTTGGGATATTCCTTCATTGGGTAAATTAAGTTCCTCAACATGAGTAGCTTACTCAGTATTTGCATCACCTTCATCCTCTTCTTCTTCTCCACTAGAATCCTCATGTTGCTTAGCTCTGTGATTCACTTAAACTATATATATATATATATAATAAATTGCGAATACTCTAGCAAGTATACTGAGTCGGAATCAAGTAATATAGAATAAGTAAGGTTCTTGATCCCTCAAGGATTATAATATTACTAAACCTATGATAGTTCTTATCGATATTCAGGTAATCAAGAATAAATTAACTAATCTAATAATTATACTAAAACCATCAAAAAGAAAATAACTATAAAATTTCTAAAACTAAGCAATCAATCGAGAATTATGGGAAAACCATAATCCACTCTAGATTATGTAAATCAAATTGTTATCATGTTATATAGATTATTAGCTATATGGTAATTCAAGTGAAATTATTATACCTTAAAACTTAAGAATTTAAACCCCTAATTAATCAACCAGCTCCTGCATCTCCAATTAATAGTTGACTTTAAATTATAATCATATATCTCCCGATAATATGAATGTATAATGTCCTAAATTAATCATTCCTAATATCTTAATGAATAATCAATTACCTAACATCGTATTAATCTCTAGATAATTTCTAATTAATTTAATTAACACTGCTTCCACATTAATTAATCAAATTAACCAAGAATTTCTAACAAACCCTATATCAACTCCCGTATCACTAAGGTTTCTAACAATTATAATCAATTAAATAACTATAATTGAAATCATAGAAATTGCAATCATAAATCATCCCTATATCTATTAATCTTATAACACGAACACAATCATCCTCTTAACTATCTATGGTTTCATCAATTCCCATAAATAAATTTAGCCAACCATGGAATTTGAAACAAAAGCACAACTACTAATTGAAATTGCAAGAAAATTCATAATTGAAAGCATGAATAATTAATAGAATTACATAAATATAATTAAAATGAATGTCACCAATTCTGTAATTGGAAAAGATAAATTTTAATTGCAACTCCAAAACTTCAAAACTTGGTCTCCAAAGCAAAATCTTCTTAATAATCCAAGTGATTTTATAGAAGAAATCTTTAAAAACTATCTAATGACTGTTCTACAACTCTCTAAGTTTAAGGAAAGTGTGTGTCTCCCAAAACAAGTCCCTTAAACAGTGAAACATAAGGCTATTTATAAGAAAAATTAGGGTTGGCTCACATAAGGCTTCTTTTTAATGAAGGCCAGTAATATAATTTTCAAGGTCGGCGATGTAGACTCCAAAGGCGGTCGATGTAAGCGTAGACTGGCTGCCTTGAATTCTAATTATGCCATAACTCATTTGAGGCCTCTTTGTTTGCGAAAAACTCCTCTAAATCATCTGTTTTTCCACTTTGAATTCTTTAATTCCTAAAATGTCCAAATGAAAATAATTAGGTATCATTTCTTGATTATTTCTATAAAATCAATAATAATTTTATCTAATTTGCACATTAAAACATAAAAAATATGCCTTTATCAACTCCCCCACACTTGAACTTTTGCTTATCCTTAAGCAAAATAATAGAACTAAAGAAATTTATCATTGAAAATACAAATCTTCCAATTGCTAATCCAAGATATCTAATATTTCACACTTTCAGACTTACTAATTTATAACACTTACCACTTGAACCAAACCGAAATATATGATCAGAGTACTACAATTAAAATTAACCAACCATTCTAGAGAAAACAAATTTTAATCCAAGCATTTAACCTAGGATTTCTATTTCAAAAGTAGATACTCAGTCCTAAAAGGAAAAACACCTATTTAAACTTCACAACTATTAGCAAACATATTATCCCTCTAATTATTCCAACAAACAAGTTAACAAAGTAGTCAAAGCATATGATGTCTGCTCTATCCCTAGGTTTTCTTCCTTTTTTATTATAAGCCTTAATTCATTTCTTGAATTGGATTCAAAATTCCATTTTCCATTCCCATTTTTTTTCTTTTCTTCTTCTCTTTTTTATTTTTTCTTTTTAGTTCAAATACTAAACTTTTTTCCTTTCCGCCCTTCTTGTTATAGTGAGTGCATTGAGTTAACACATCCTGAGCTCATCACAGAAGTGACTAGGTTTTAAAGGGACCCCTACAAACTTTTCCTTACTTTAACATTAAAGTTAAGATACTATTAACTCAATCTCTTGAGTTATTGGAGTAAAGGCTCTCATTTCATCATTTTTTGAATGCTCACTAAAATTTTTCAGACTTCTTCTATAGAAATCACTAAGTTTAAAGCTTCACTTACCTCTTTCACTAAGTATTAAAGTGTTGTTAAAATAACTAAAAAGACCATATACTAATTAACTTTGCATAGAAGTAAACTCGTTTACTTTTCACTTAAGGACTCAAACGACTCTTAAACGTCAAATTCTAAGGCTAAAAACTAGGTAAATTAGGTTCCTAAAGATTTGACTAACTAATTTTAACTGAGTACAAAAATCTCAACATTGGTGAATAGGGTACCTTTGTGAGTCAATTATTCAAATCACAATCAAATGCTATCAACAAATTTTTTCTTTGTATAATCTCTAGATTCCAAACAAGAAATTCAAATTTTTGAAAAATAATTGGCCTAAACATTGCTAGATTTTTAAGAACAAATAAAGTTTAAGCTGATAGGAAAGTATAACTATTTATAAACAAAAACCGACATCAAAATTGATATTCAATTTAATTCAAAATCCATTTTCTATATTGCCTTCCCCCTACTTTAGAATAAACAATGTCCATACTGTCTTCTATTCAATATTGAAGAGGAAATAAAAATTCGCAGCAATAAGAAATGAAAAACTGGTACTCCCCTAGATTCAAATTTTCAGTAACAAGGAAAATAACAAGCATAAGTTCATTGCTAGCACAGAATTCAAATATGACCTGCCTCATCAAATGCAAAGAAACATGAAATAGCAAAGATATCATAAAAGTGCACTCAAGAGTACATAGTAGAGTTCATGATCTAAAGTTATCCAAACAAATGGGTACTAAGCAAAAATAACCTAACAACAAAGTGAAAATAAAAGAAAAATAAAAAAAATAACATAAAAAAAATCAAAAAAGCATACAAATATCTAATTGTCTCAATCGCTGCTACTACTCTCTACACTGGAAGTCTCGTAATGAAGCTGCTCTACAATTGTTGGCCAGAAACATGAAATAACAGACTTCAACATATTAAATATAGTAGTCTAGAACTTCTTATTCTTCTTCTTTTCTTTCCTAATTTCATTCTGGACTTCTCTAATTTCAACACTCAACTACTCAAAACTACTAGCTGGTAGATGATATAAAGTAGACACTCTAGCAGCAGGAAGATTGTTAGGAATATCCTCCTCATCAACAGGATGGAGCTTATTATTTATCTTAACCAATCCTCAACCCCTAAAAGATGCAGTAGAAATAGGCTTACATGGAATACCATCGTCCCCCTTTGATTCTCGAAAAAGCCCCATACCCTTCAATAATGCTGTAATATACCTACCACAAAAGACAACCTGTGTCTTTGTATCATCTATCCGTTTATAGATAAAATTTTCTATTTCTATTCCCAGATATATTTGATACCCAGAAATCATATTGTATAGATAAAACATGTCAAAATTGGCTACCTTGCTATGATTAGTCCTCTTACAGTTGAGAGTATGAGTAAGAATATGGTGAAGTAGCCTGTGCTCTACTGCTGAGGAAGTCGTGGCAAGTGACTTTGAAGATACAAAATCATCCCACCTGGGATAAATCAACTGAAACCAAAAACTCTCAACAATCATATCACTAGGCTAGGAGTTGAGCAAATTGACTTCCCCTCATTAGAAAATAACCAACTTAACTCAATTCAATTACATGAATTTCTCTATAACCTTGAAATGTGAAAGTAGACTTTTGCTCACTTCTCTCCAACTACAAAGTGGACAAAAACTCAATGGCTATATTTCTAAAAGTGAGTTCTTTTATCTCAAATAATCGAAACCATGTTTTATCAAGAACCATCTGCTAAATTCTATCATCCATTCCATACTCTTACAAAAGAGTCCAATCCAGATATTGTTGATTCATGAATGTCATTTGTTGTAACTTCCTCCTTCTTTCCTTAGCATACTCCTGATGTGAAAGTATATCGCTACTTGAACTTTTGGAAGATGAAGTGGCTGCCATCTTCTATTTCTTTTACTAAGGTTGCATCTTCTTGGGCGGCATGGTGAATCACAGATCGGAACTACAAAAGTGAAATGGGTATGAAAAAAAGTACAGATAGTGAGTGAATGTGATATGAAGTAATGAAAAATGTGTGTAGGAGATAGAGTGATGGAGAAGTAGAGAAAACTAGAGAGAGAGAGAAGGTAGAGAGAGAAGTCGGGAAGAAAATGAGTTAGGAGAGAGAAAAAAAATCAACAGTCGTGCTTTAAAAGGTAATGTACGCCAGCTCTTTCCTCTATATGCCTATAGCATACATTACCGACATATATGAGTAGGCCGGCTAATAAGACGGCAACCTTGAGTTCAAATTTTTGTGCTTTTCTCTTTCTTTTTTCTTTTTTCTTATAAATAAAAATAATAATAATAATAAATAAGACAAAAAAAATAATTTAGTTAGGCATGGGTTGCCTCCCATGAAGCGCTTAGTTTATAGTCGCTAACCTGACTTTTCCGATCTTACTATAAATTTTCGCTCACTACCATAGTGGCATTACTATCCATGTTTTCTCCTTCAAAATAGTGTTTGAGGAGATAAACATTTACCTTGAAAGTGCATTGTCTCCTACCTTTAACTCAACTATACCATAAGAAAAAACATTATCTATTTCAAATGATCCAGACCATTGAGATTTTAACTTACTTAGGAACAACTTCAATCGAGAGTTGTATAATAACACTTTCTGACTAAGTATGAACTCCTACTGTTGAATGTTCTTATCATTCCATCGCTTGGCTCTCTCCTTGTAGATCCTAGTCTTTTCATAAGCTTCTTCTCTGATCTTATCCAACTAGTTCAATTAGAGCAATCTCTTTTCACCTGCAACTTGTAAATCAAAGTTAAGGTATTTTATAGCCCAATAGGTCTTGTGCTTGAGCTCTATAGGTAGGTGACATGACTTACCATAAACGATTTGTATAAGGACATTCTTATAGGAGTTTTAAAAGCTATCCTATAACCCCACAATGCATCATCAAGTTTTAAAGACCAATCTTTCCTAAATGCATTGACGGTCTTCTCTAGGATACACTTTATTTCCCTATTAGACACCTCAACTTGTCCATAAGTTTGTGGATGATATAAGGTGCCAATTTTATAAGTGACTCCATATTTTGTAAACAATATTTTAAACTGCCGATTACAAAAATGTGACACCCCCCCCCCCCCAAAATCACTTATAATAGCCTTAGGTACCCCAAACCTAGAAAAAAATATTCTTTTTCAAAAATTTAATTACCATTCTAGCATCGTTAGTTTATAGAGCAATTGTTTCTACCTATTTCAATACATAATATATTACCAAAAGTATATATTTGTTTAGAAAAGATAAAGGGAAAGGACCCATGAAGTCTATTCTCTACACATCAAAAAGCTCAATTACCGGAATACTATTTGTGGTAATTCATGTCTCCTAGAAATATTCCTAATCCTTTGGCATTGAACACGAGACATAACATAATTCCTGTAATCACCAAACAAACTAGGCTAGTAAAATCCACAAGATAAAATTTTAGCTATAGTTCTTTCTATACCAAAGTAGCCTCTTACATCTTTAGAATGACAGTATTGAATTATGCTAAGCTATTTTGTTTCAGGTACACACAACGTCTAATTATAACGTCTAATACCTTTCCTCTACCCAAGTACTGCTCTTATAGCATAGTTGCTAACATCATACATCATCTCAAGAGGGAGCTCCCAATTAGGTGCAATGATCACTGGTGTTGAAGTAAGCTTCTCCTTTAAGAGATTGAATGCCTACAAACAACTGTCATAAAAAAACAAAGGTAAAATCCTTTTCAAGTAAATTACAAAGAGGTTTAGAGATTTTAGAGAAGTCTCTAATAAATCTCCTATAGAAGCCAGCATGCCCAGGAAGCTCCTAACTCCTTTGATTGAAGTGGGTAGTAGTAGCTTCTCTATTATCTCTACTTTGGCTCTATTAACTTCAATCCCCTTTTTTGATACCTTATGACCTAAGACTATTCCTTCTCTTACCATAAAATGGCATTTTTGCCAATTCAGAAGTATATTAGTCTCTTTACACCTTCTAAGCGCATAACCTAAATTAGTTAGACATGAATCAAATGACTTCCAAAGATAGAGAAGTCATATATAAACATTTCAATAAAATCTTCTAACATGTTAAAGAATATAGTCATCATACATCTTTGAAAAGTAGCAAGTGTATTATAGAGACCAAAGAGTATTCTCCTAAAGGCAAAAGTACCATAAGAACATGTAAAGGTGGTTTTCTCCTGGTCCTTGGGTGCGATATGAATTTGATTGTAACCAGAATATCCATATAAAAAACAATAGTAATCATGCCTTAAAAGTTTTTCTAACATTTGATCTATGAAAGGGAGTGGGAAGTGATCTTTACGGGTAGCATCATTCAGTTTTCTATAATCTATACAAACTCTCTACCCGACCATAGCGTAAGTAGGGATTAGCTCATTATCTTCATTTTTCACTATGGTCATACCACCTTTTTTTGGCACTACCTAAATAGGACTAACCCACTTATTATCTAAGATAGGATAAATAATACCTGCCTCCAGCAATGTAAGTACCTTTTTCTTCAATAACTCCTTGAGAGTTGGGTTGAGTCATCTCTATGGTTGTACTGTGGGTTTGCACTCTACCTCAACCAATATCTTGTAAGTGCAAAGTAAGGGACTAATCTCCTTAATATCAACCATGGTCTACCCAATGGCTTCTTGATTCTTTCTCAAAACTCCTAAAAGTTGTTTCTCTTGGTTACTTGTCAAAGAAGAGGAGATAATTATTGGCAAAGTATTATTTATTCTAAGATAAACATATTTTGAATGACTAGGTAAATGTTTAAGTTCAAGCACTGGGGGTTGTGTCAATGATAGGCCTAGCTTCTTTTTACTGGTGCCTAGTTCTTCATAGTATCAAGGTTCGATTTCTGACACCTATTCCCTGCCTTCTTCTTTAGGCTCGTCGTCATCACTCCAATCATCCAGTTCCTTAAGAACTAATTCCATGGTATTTATTGCTACTTTCTCTTCTATAGACTCATAGGTAATCTCATCAAAAATATCAATAGTGTAATAGGATTTGCAATCATCAAAATGCTTTATGGCTTTATAAATATTAAACGTTACTTGATCATCCATAACTCTTAAAGTAAGTTTACCCTATTCTACATCTATTAACACCTTACCTGTTTCAAGAAACAATTTGCCTAAGATCATAGGTACCTCTCTATCCTCTTCCATTTCCAGAACTATAAAGTCGATTGGGAAGATAAATTTGTCTACTTTCACTAGGATATTTTCAACAATAAACCTTAAGTATTTGATACTTCTATCAACAAGTTGCAAGGTGACATGAGTCTTCTTGCAATCTCTAAGTCTTAGCTTCCTGAAAATAGACAAGGGCATTAAATTTATATTTACACCTGAATCAATAAGAACCTTATCAAAGTGAAAATTTCCTGTAGTGTAAGGAACAGTAAAACTCCCCTAATCTTTTTGTTTTCTAGGTAAGGTAGATAAATTTTTCTAAAGGATCATGGAGCACTCCCCTGTAAGGATTACCGGTTCGTTCCCATCAAAATTCTTCTCTTCTTGGTGAGCAAATCCTTCATGAATCTGGCATAGGAAGGTATCTGCTGAAATGTCTCTAAAAAAGAATGTTGATTTGCAATTTCTTGAAGGCATCTAAGAATTTGGCAAATTAAGCATCTAGCTACTTTGCTTCAATCTTCCTAGAAAAAGGGACTAGAGGAACATACGGTTTAACTTCTGGTGACTTTTACTTTGGTTCCTCTTCTACCTGTTTCCCTTTTTCTTCAACTTGTTTGTCAACTGTTTCTACTGCTTTTCTACTCCTCAACATAATAGCATTGATACCTCTAGGATTTTCTTTAGTATTGCTAAGTAAAGACCCTGATGGTTTGTTACTTAACTATTAAGAGATCTGACTAATATGATTCTTTAAATTCTAAATAGTCGCTTGTTGATTTTGTAACATGGTGTCAGTCTTTTGCATATAGCTCAACATGAGCTCTTCTATTCTAGACTGATTTTGCTAAGGTAGAGCATTATGAGTAGGACCTTGCTTTTGGATAATTACGCTATCCAGGATTGTCTATATTCGAATATGGTCCTTGATTACTGCATTGAAAACCATTGACAAAATTCACTTATTCTTTACTGGTTTAGAGCTGAGTGATTCCCAATTAGGCACTTAAGAGTCGAATGCGGTCCTGAATATGATGTACAAAAAACAATAAGATTAGCATTAAAAGACTGTATTGAGGTCAATTTACTTACCTAAGTAGTGAGAGCTGCAATCTGAGTTGTTAATTGAGATATAGTGTTATTGTCACTAGTTGTTGCTACTCCTAACTTGCTTCTCTCGTTTTGCCAGTTATATGCATTAGAGGCCATCTCTTCTATTAGTGCACTTGCTTCATTATAGGTCTTACCTATCATAGCACCTCCAGCTGCAACATCAACTAAGGACCTCAATGTCTCATCTAGGCTAAGATAAAAGATTTCAATCAGGAGATTATTTGGTAAGCCATGATATGGGCATTTTTTTATCACCTCCTTAAATCTCTTTGATGCCTCATAAAGTAACTCACCACTAAACTTGGTGAAGTTGGTGATGTCATTCCTTAGTTTTGCGATTCTAGCTAGTGGGAAAAATCTCCTTAAGATCTTCAATGAAAGATCAGCCTAAGTGGTGATAGACTCTTATGGCAGTTAATGAAACCAAGCTCTGGCTTTATCCCTTAGAGAAAAGGGAAAGAGTTGTAATCTGATAACCTCGTCGATCACGTTGTTCATCTTAATTGTATTGTAGTATTGGAAGAATTTTGCAATATGCTCATCAAGACTTTCATTAGGTTATCCTCCAAACTGATTCATCTTAACCATCTGAATGAAGCACGGCTTCAACTCAAAGTTGTTAGCCTAAATGGTGGGCTTCCTTATAGTTGAACCCATCACCGTAGGTACTGTATAGTCTCGTAGTGCTTACAGAACTCCTTTTATCTGATTATTATCCTTATTACCTGCTATCTTTTCTATCCTTCTTCTATTCCTTCACCTCAACTAACGTAAAGTGTGCTCTATTTCAAAATATCGAGGTAAAATTTTAACACTTCTACTCCTGTGCATAAAACATATGCAAAGAGAACAAAAATAACACACGTCAGCAAGTATGAGTAAATTACCAACATAATTAAAAGGTTTAATATTTTCAGTCATTGGCAACGATGCCAAAAACTCGATTCGCTTAAACTACAATATTACTAAACTTATGATAGTTCTTATCGATATTCAAGCAATCAATAATAAATTAACTAATCTAATAATTATACTAAAACTATCGAAAAGAAAATAACTATAAAATTTCTAAAACTAAGCAGTCAATTGAGAATTATGGGAAAACTATAATCCACCCTAGATTATGCAAATCAAATTGTTATCATGTTATATAGATTATTAGCTATATGGTAATTCGAGTGAAATTATTATACCTTAAAACTTAAGGATTTAAACCCTTAATTAATCAACCAGCTCCTACATCTCCAATTAATCGTGGACTCTAAATTACAATCATATATCACCCGATACTATTATTGTCTAATGTCCTAAATTAATTATTCCTAATGTCTTAGTAAATAATTAATCGCCGAATATCGCATTAATCTCTAGATAATTTCTAATTAATTTAATTAACACTGCTTCTACATTAATTAATCAAATTAACTAAGAATTTCTAACAAACCCTATATCAACTCTCGTATCACTATGATTTCTAACAATTATAATCAATTAAATAACTATACTTGAAATCATAGAAATTGCAATTATGAATCATCCCTATATCTATCATTCCTATAACGCGAATATAATCATCATCTTAACTATTTAGGGTTTCATCAATTCCCACAAATAAATTTAGCCAACTATAGAATTTGAAACAAAAGTGCAACTACTAATTAAAATTGCAAGGAAATTCATAATTGAAAGAATGAATAATTAACAGAATTACATAAATATAATTAAAATAAATGTCACCAATTCTATAATTGGAAAAGATAAACTTTAATTGCAACTCCAAAACTTGGTTTCTAAAGCAAAATCTCCTCGATGATTTAAGTAATTCTACAAAAGAATTCTTTAAGAACTATCTAATGTTTGTTGTACGACTCTTTAAGTCTAAGAAAAGTGTGTGTCTCCCAAAACAAGTCTCTCAAACGGTGAAACATAAAGCTGTTTATAAGAAAAACTAGGGTTAGCTCGCATAAGGCTTCTTTTTAATGAAGGTCAACTAATAGGCTGATGGTGTAAGCTTCAAGGCCGGTGGTGTAAGCTTCAAGGCCGGTGGTGTAAGCTTCAAGGCCAGCGGTGTAAGCTTCAAGGCCGGTAGCGTAGACTCCAAAGGCCACCGATGTTAGTGTAGGCCGATTGTATTGAATTCCAATCGTACCATATCTCATTTCGGGCCTCTTCATTTGCGTAAAACTCCTTTAAATCGTCCATATTTCCACTTTGAATCCTCCAATTCCTCAAATGTCCAAATGAAAATAATTAAGCACCATTTCTAAATGATTTCTATAAAATCAATAATAATTCTATCTAATTTGCACATTAAAATATGAAAAATATGCCTTTATCACTCTGTCACAAGGAATTGAGGGAGGTAATGGCTTCTTTCTAACCCAAGAATTGCCTTCCTTTTTCTAAGCACCTTCACAAATGTCAACAAGATTAAATCTTTTCACCTAAACTACCATAGGGGTATAGGAAACTCAATGCCTATTTTAATTAATAGTTAAGTAACTAAGCACCAAAAGCAAAGGAAAGATTGGGAAGATTTTTTTGTGACGTGCTTGAAACATTGAATTACTATATATAAAAAAATATTTCTTTTTGGTCTTTAGAAAGTGACATAGTAGCTACAAGTCTTGGAAAGTGATAATAAATTGTTAACCACGGTAAGGACAGTAATTGTAAATAACAATGTGATGAAGGATCTTTATCTTAAGGTTTAGTCATAATGCCAGCAAACTTTAGGTTTTCCTCCAATCAGCACCTATCCCCCTATACATGAATACTCTTTCATAGAAATGAAGACCTCCATAATTGATATTCACTTCCATTCCTCCAGTCTCAACTCCAATAATACTACAAATATCCTTAGGTGTAATAGTGATTTTAGTGCCATACATATGAGAATAAAGAACAATTCTATACATTTCATCACTAAGATTCAACTTAACATTAGGCCGACCCCTATCATCTAGACCATTGAATAAATTGTAATAAAAATACTTTATAACCTCATCATGTACCTTGTTTGGTAAGCTCAAAGTATCCATGATATGGTTGGTGATCACACCTAAGAGCTGATGAATTTGAAATTCATTCTTGAGGATTAATTATACTCATGTCAACCTCTAGATGTTCAAATTATTCAAATCAATCAGAATGTTAATGAGTTGGGAAGAGGAGTTGGTTGAATGTAAGAAGAGTAAGTCCTCTTATAAGTCCTGGAGCTATTAGGCACTTGGGTTGAGTGAATAGGGGAATTTTATTGAATAGTTTGTTTATGTGTAATTTAGTTATTTTGTTGTGAATGAGAAGGAGAAGGAGAGTAAAAAGAGAGGAAAAGGAGAGAATAATGTGTGGAGAGTGTGTTTTAAGTGATGATGGTGAGAGATTTTAATACAAATCAAGGTTAGAAATTAAGATGGAGAAGGTAGGGTGTGAAGCGGCTAAACGATGAGGACAAGAGAAGAAGAAAATGAAATGAGGATAGAGAAGAAAAGGGAATTTTATGTAGGAAAAATAGCCTACCAACTTAACAATATGACACAATATCAGCTTACTAGTATTGACAATAGAAAGGTGTCAAGAAGTTTAAAAGAAGCTCTTACCAGCTTGACCGTACTATTATGTATTGGCTTATCAATATTAAGAACAGAATGGTTCAAATGGTTTAAGGAAGTCTCTTAACCGGCTTACCGATACAGCGAGGATACTAGCTTTTAGATACAATAAGGGTACCAGCTTGCCAGTTGTCTACAATTTTGCAAATAGCAGGTTATTTCTCATCTAACTACTAAGCTTTCATGCCATTCTTTATTTCTACTATTGAAACAAGTAAGGTAACACTTCAAACAAGTTTTGTGTGGTCTGATAGGTGAGAAACACTTGTATTTTAGCTAGGTAAGTAAGATTAAACAAAATCAAGTCATTGGTTGCTTATAGTTCATGTTAAGCCAAGTAGCATGCATAAATGGTCAATTTTAAGCATTAAGGCAAATTTTTTAGAAGCCAACACTTTAAGCAACTTTCAATATCTCATTCAAACATGTTAGAAGCAAAATGTAGTTATGAAGATGAAAAAAAAAAAAAATCTTAAAATCACCACTTGAGTTCTTCAAAACCAAACATCGAACATAGATTAGGCTTGGGACCAAATATGTATACCAAATTAAATTCATGATAAGTTAGCACTATAAAAATATTTCAATAGCACTTATTAACATAAAGGAAGGATGATTACGTTATATAGCATCCAAATAATCAATATAATCACATAACTTCCCTAATATCATTAAGGGCTTAATAAGGGTCTAGGGGTGTTAAATTTGCATAAAAATCAATATAAAGCCAAATCAACCACTCAAACACAATTTACAGGTGAAATTGAACATGTGCAAATCAGTCTTGGGCATGGAAATTAAAGTGTGATAAAATTGTGTACATATGAACCTAAATATGCTTAAATAACTTCAAGTGCACCCAAAACAAGTTAAATGCAACAATTAATGCATAAAACCTATATGAACATATTTCTTAGGCTTAATATCATGTTGTTAACTGGTCAATTAATTGGAAAACTCAAATTTTGCAAAAGTCACTATCTTAGCTCTTAGTACCTTAATATTTTACTTGCATGACCATTCCCAATACTCTTCTTAATGTACAAAACTGATCCCCACTCAAGGGTTTTGTACGAATATCCGCTAGTTGATTACTTTTATCAACAAATTCTAAGTATATATTGTTGTTTTGAACACAAGCACGAATGAAGTGATATATAATCTCTATATGCTTAGTTTTGAAGTATTGGATCGGGTTTTGGTTAGATTGATTATACTTATGTTATTACATCTAATTAAGGCATTGGTACTATAATCATGCAAGGTTTGATTCATCCATAGGATTGGCATAACAAGTACAGGTGGCCACATATTTGCTTTGGCAGTTGATAACACTACCAAGTTTTGTTTCTTAAAGTGTCATAACATTAAAGAATTACCAAGGAAGTGACATATTTCTCTTGTTCTTTTTCTATCAACTTTACAACTAGTAAAGTTGGCATTAGAATATCCAATGAGATCAAAAGTAAACTTAAGGTACCATAAGCCAATTTTAATAGTGCCCCCAAAATACTTGAAGGTGCATTTTACAGCACCTAAGTGAAATTCTTTTAGGCAAGATTGAAATCATGCACATAAGTGCACAACAAAAATGATATTAGTCCTAGATGCGATTAAGTACAAAAGGTTACCTATCATGCCCATAAACATCTCTTCATAAATTGATTTTTTACTTTCATATTTGTTAAGTTCTAGAGTAGTGCTCATAGGACTCAGCTTATTCTTGCAATTATCCATTTTAAACTTCTTCAAGAGCTCCCTAGTATACTTAGCTTGGTTGATAAAGGTTCCATTTTTTATTTGTTTAGTTCATAGCCTAGGAAATAGCTAAGTTCCCCCATCATGCTATCCTAAACTCATTTTTCATCCATAGAACAAACTCATCAATAAGGCTCGTGTTAATAGCACCAAACATAATGTCATTCATCTAGATTTGAGCAATTAATATGTGTAATTAATGTTGCTTAGTAAACGAGATTATATTAAGCTTTCCTTTAGAAAAACCATTGTTTACTAAGAAGTTACTCAATCTTTTATATCAAGCTTTAAGAACTTGGTTAATTCCATATAGAATCTTATGGAGCTTATAAATATGATTGGGAAATTCACTATCCTCAAAACTTAATGGTTGCTTTAGATATATTTTTTTTAAATAAATAATTTAGGAAGTTACTCTTAGCATCCATTTGAAAAGGTGTAAAATCTTTGAAAGTTGCAAATGCCAAAAGCATCATAATGGCTTCTATCCTAGCAACTGGGGCAAAAGTTTCATCAAAATGAATTCCTTTCTCTTGATGGTGACCTTTAGTAACTAAGCGTACCTTATTCCTATTTATTGTGCCTATTTCATTTAACTTTTTTCTAAACACCCATTTAGTTACTTAATCGGTCTATCGCTAGGCGTAGGCACTAAGTTCCATACCTTATTTCTATTAAATTAATTTAGTTTTTCTTGCATTGTTTGGATCCAAAATTTATTTTTTAGAGTCTCATCAACATTTTTAGGTTTTAGTTGAGATATAAACACTTGTTTAAGTTCTTATGAAAGCTCTAATTTGCATTCTATTATATGGTTCACCTATGATTAAGTCCTTAAGGTAGCCTTTCACAAATATTCATTCTTTAGGCAAGTCTATGTTAGATTAATCAATTATTTCATCTTCCCTAGAGATTTGCTTTTCCTTTGAATTAAATTAATTCTTATCAAGACTAAGATTATCCAATTGAGCAACGATGTTGTTATATTCATTATTTGGTATTCTACATGCTAATGCATCATCAAATATAACATAAATGGATTCTTCTACTACTAATGTTTGCACTTTATATGCTTTACTTGAAAGAGAAGCTAAGAAAGATACCTTTATTGGATTTTGAATTGAATTTCCAAAGTTGCTCCTTGCTATTATTAAGTACCTAACATTTGGTACTAAAGGGATGGAAATATAAAATATTAGGTCTTTTGCCTCTTTAAAGCTCATAAGGGTTTTCTTAAGGATAATCTTTATAAAAACTCAATTTGACATAAAAGATGCAGTATTCACTAACTTAGCCTAAAAATACTTTAGTAAATTATTTTCGCAAAGCATAGTTTTAGTCATTTCAATGAGAGTCCTGTTGTTGGTTGATTTTGCGTATGAAACTTTGCTCCTGCAAAAGTAAAGAGAGTATTTAAGGAAAATATGTGAATAAGTAATCTTAGTGTTAAGAAAAGTAAGAGAGTCCTTATAATGTTTTCTTTCCCTTATTTGTAAGCACATATCGAATGTTTGTAATAATAGGTAATCATTGGTTATGAACTACATGACAGCTCCTAAATCATGTACATGCCTAAAGGACATGAGCAGTGGGTGGTTATGTAATAAGATTGCACAAGGCTACAGCTATCAGCGCCACTTTTTAAATTGAAAAGTATAAGTAAGCCAAACCTTTAGGCCCATTAGATTAGCCAAGCCATCAGAGGCCTAAACAAAAAGCAACAATGGTCGGTGGCTCGGCAAGTGAGATGCCAAACAATGTAGCTAGGAGAAATTCTACTATCAATAAGTCCTATTTTTTCTTTCGGTTACTCCATTTTATTGTGAAGTTTTTGGTGTTGAGAAGGTGTGTTTTATTCCAATTTTTGTCACAGAAATTTTCCATTTTATAATTTTCAAATTCCCTCCCATGATCACTTCTTATAGAGACAAACCTTCTTACAATATTTAAAGAGTATATGGTATGATTCATTCTTACTTATAAGAAAAAAGGTCTAAATTTATATAGTGAAATCATCAACAATGACTAAGGTGTATTTTTTCTACCAAAACTTAGAGTTTGAGTTGGACTAAATAAATCTATATCTAATAATTATAGTGGCTTAGAAGTTGAAATGACATCTTTTCACTTAAATGAGAATTTTGTTTACTTGACATACTTTATCTTTATTAATACTAATATTTGGTAATTCTTTAACAAAATCATTTTAAAGAAGTTTTGAGAACATATCCACACTAGTATGTTCTAACTTTCTATACCCGAACCAACTATCTTTGTTTTGAATAAATAGACAAGTTTCAAAGGAGCTTTCAATAAGAAATGTTAAGCAAATTGTCTACAAGTAGCAAATTTTTAATAGCAAGATCATTATTGATGAAAATGTTACCTTTACCAAATCTGGTACCCATTTTAGTTTCAGTTCTTTACAGTTAGTTACTATAATATAAGTTTGTTTTTTAAGGATCCAAACTATCTTGCCTTTATAATTTAAAGTAAGATTATGTTGTATCACTTATGTTTGTGTAATATGACCATATCTACCATAATAGTTGTAAGCTTTATTCAAAGTTCTTATAAAACTTATAAATATTTTCTCTACTGTAGCCAATTTCGGTTTTATCCAACTTTTGCCTTCATCAACCAAGGAGTTTATTCAAATTCTTTTCTTCATCCATGAATTTGGATATAGTTTTCTTTAAATCATCTAGGCTAGATTGTAAAATAGTGTTCTTAATTTCTAACCTTCCTCGCTTGTCAATTATGCAATTATTATCAAACACATCTTTCAACTTTTCATCTTCTTTCTTAAGATAGCTATTAACTTCTTTCAACTTGCTATTCCTTTCGACTAGTTTATTGTTTTTAGTATTTAATTCTTCATTCTTCCAAGTCAAGTTTTCAACTTCCAATTTCAAATATTCATTGACTTCTTCTAATCATTCTTTTATATCAACAACCTTATTATATTCATTCTTATTAATATTAAATTCATCACCCATTTCGTTCATTTATTTCAATACTTTATCTTTCTTTTGCATATATATGAATTCTTTAAGTAATTCATTATACATGTCTTTAAGCTCATCATAAGAGACATTTTGAAAAGCAGAGCATACCTCATCCTTGTTAATGGCCATAAAGCATATTTTATTGTCAGAATCACTTAAATTATTGTCACTTTAAGTGGTAACCATA
This sequence comes from Lumnitzera racemosa, assembly GCA_024138005.1. Taxonomy (NCBI): domain Eukaryota; kingdom Viridiplantae; phylum Streptophyta; class Magnoliopsida; order Myrtales; family Combretaceae; genus Lumnitzera; species Lumnitzera racemosa. The sequence goes on from JAMXBC010000007.1 coordinate 60,062,320, forward strand.
GTTTTCTTTCTAGACTTCTTGTTACCTTTTTTCAATGGATAATATTATTAGATGTGGCTCAGTTTTTGGCAATTGTAACATTTGAGAACATGCTTCTTGAACTTTAACGTATTGCCATTACTATCCTTATTTTTCCTTGATTTCTTATTGAATTTTCTTGTCATCATTGTCCTCACTTTCATCATCACTTGCACTTTCCTCGATCACCTTTAATGTAATAGTTTTCTTTTTAAAATCCTTTCCTTGTCTTTATATCATTTTATTTCATATGTCTTGAAGGTTTTAAGAAATTTTTCCGTTAACATTATATTAACTATTAAGGTCATGAGCTTCTTCAATTGCAATCTTCTTAGCTTCTTAATACTTTAGTAAGGACATATTGCTATGGTTGGTTTCTTAAATAATTGTGATAGTTCCCCAGAGAATGCAATAAACTAATATAATGTTTTTTCTTCTTAATAGTAATGTACTTTCATATGTTCTTTTTTTTATTTATTTAAGTTTGTATATGTGAAATTTTCAACTTTTAAACTTTCTTTATAGTTACGCTCACCATTTTATATATGGTAGTTTATGATTGATTAATACATTTCATCCATTAAAAAAATAGTAATAACAAATTAACTATTTACTCCATAATCACTAGAACAATTGCGATCGAGAGGATTACGAACCTAAGTCATTTAGTATTGAAGATGAAAACTATAGAGGGAATTCCCATAAAGGATAACACATATATGTAGTACAATGATTGAGAAGATTACAAACATAAACCAAACAACAATAAAGACCATCAAGAGCCGAATGAGGGCTTTGAGAATACAACTAATGTGCTACTTTTGGGTTGTTGTAATGGATGCTACCTATAGTCATCATATTATAATCTTAATTGAAAAAGCATTGCTTAACTCTAACGTTCACGTCTTGTTGCCACTCAATTAAGAACATTATCAAAGTTCCATTTTGTATATATAGAACCATTACTTATTATTATTAACTATTATGTGTAATTGATATAATATTCATCTGATCTTATTGTATTTTTCCTCAAAGTATTTCATCCTCCTTTATGCCTTAATTCATTTTATAGTGTAGATCATATTTATTAAATTTATTTAGACAACATAAAATTCTACATATGTTGTTATCCATAGATAATACATCAAAATCGTGAAGTATCATGAGTATAACGGTTCATGGATATGGTTAAATTTTATATAAAAATATAATGATTTAGCATTTAATAATTAGCTTCATAGTATAATGCTTTTTTTCCCCCAAGAAGTTCAACAATTTTTTTAGATAATAATATACATTAATACATTAGTAATGGTAAGGCAAAATGACTATTATATCTTATACAGTCAAATTATAATAATATACATTAATCTATAACTATATCTATATTATTAAGTAAAAAATTGAAAATAGAGATATAGTAATTTTCCTTTTTTTCTATTTAATAAATTAACTTTTTAATAATTAGCCTCGTTACTATTCCATCATTTGGTAATAATTAGAGATATTTTTTTCCTTTTTCGTATTATATTTTTGTTGGTAAAAAGGTTTGAATTACGTCACTTTTTTCCTTTTCATGTGCATTTTATTGGTAATATGGTATGAAATTTTCATTTAACATAGAAAGATAAATAAAGTTTTAGAATGTTTTATTAATTACCAACATTGTTATGCTTTTGCCTCTTTAAACATAATGAGTGATGGAATGAAATTATTGTTTTTCATAATTGATTTTATTATTATTATTTGCAATTATTTACTTTGTGTTATATTCAAAATTATATCAATGTATTTTCATAATTTTAATGATATTATTAATGCATTTCCATAATGTCCATTAGTAAATGAATTAAATATTTTATTGGAGATTATTTTTTAGATGATAAATAAAACATTAAATTATCTTTACACTTCTTATTTTCAAATAAAAAATCTATAATCATAACTCAAATTTTTATCCATGCATAATGTGGGTCTTAACTAATTTATTTTATTATCTCTTACTCTATTAGTGCTTTCATATTTATTGTTTAATTCAACCCATATTCCCTTAATACTTTTACTATGTACATACTTTATTGAAATCATTTTCATTTAGAACACAATGTAGAATATTTATAGCAACTTTATTGAAATCAAATAATTTCTAATCATCATCGAAGTAGCTCCTTTCTTCTTTACCTTCTACCTTAAGAAGTCCTCTATAAACTATTTGTCATAATAATCTATTTTGAGCTTTAAGAAATATTATCATCCTATATTTCCAATACGGATAACTGCTATTAGTTAGTAGAGAAGGCTTATCGATTGCTTACTCTTCTAAGAAGCCTAGTGCATTAGATGCAATAATTTTTACTCTAAAATGTAATTAAGCAAATAATTAGAGACTAACTCTAATACCAATTGAAATATTAGACTAATACTCAAGAAGAGGGTGAATTAAGTATTGATGAAAAATGTCTAGTTTTTTTTCTAATGTTAGCAATTAATGCAATGAGATAAGTAGATGAGCTAATGAAATGCAATAATAAAAGAGTTAGGGACAGAGAAAATTAAGTCTAGATATAATATTGAGTTCGAACCGTCCTCTACTCTTTATGAACACACAATCACCTCCGATCGAAAACTTCCACACTACTTTTATTAATCACAAGTTTGAAAGCTCCAAGAGTTATACAAGTTCCTAATATACTTCAACATAATACTTAATCATAAATACAAGATAATCACACTAGTGTAATGCTTCTCTTACTATATTTTAACAATAAATAAACTCACAAGAACTAAACTAGAAATCCATCTTAATAATTCACAAGTTATAGTATAAGAGATAAGTAAGAGAATGTTGGCAAGTCGTAGTAAAATATCAGTTTTTAATTGTTTTTAGTCGAGTAGTTGAGCATTTAAACAATTTCCAAGAAATCTTCTTGTTACAGTACGTTAAATGTTTCAATGACTAGTTGAATTATAGCTACCATTAAGCTAGTACTTCATTTTACTATTAGGACAATAGGCTAAAAAATAATATTGCCTTTAACATCGTCTAAGTCACCATCTGGTTGGCTTGAAGAAAGGAAATTATTTAACTTTTCAATTTAGGCCTCTATAACATTAGGTAGGTTATCACCCTATTGTCAAGTCGATAGGACAAACATCAATACTTCTTCCCTACTTTCATATTACATGCATACAATACAACAACACAAATATAATATTCTTTCCAAGTTTTGTAAATGCAATTAAGTCATGTGGATTTGAATAAAGAGTTAATTGATATATGAAGAATTTGCAAATTTAAATTCAATTTTACAATTAACTTAATATTGGTTAATTGATGTAAAACTCAATTTTGTTCCCATCAAAATCCAACTATGAACCCTAAGTTCAACAAGAATTTGATAAAAAAAATGTACTTATTGGAGTTGTTTCCTTTGAAGAAAATTGAATAGAGAGAGGATTAAATATATTTCAAGAGAGAGAAACTTCTAAAGTGAGAAAATAGGATAAGGAAGAAAGTGAAGAGGAGAATGTATACTTAGCATATAAGATTTTAAAAGGGGTTAGAATATTAAAATGTCCTAGTTGTGAAAATTTTAAAAGAAAAAAGAAATAAATAATTACAGTTATTTATAATAAAAAAATAACATAGGGTAAAGTTAGGATATTCTAATAATAGATCTAGAATTGGATTGAAAAAGTCTTATTAAAATATCCTATAATGTCTTGATTTGTTTACTAGGTGCATCCATATAAAGCTCCATGTTTGCTATTAAATGATTATTTGCCTTTGAGATTCTTGTAAATAGTTGTACTTAATGTTTATTTTATTTTTTCTGTATTTATTTTTAATTTGATAATTGTTAGACAATTTTACTTATGTGAAATTAGCTTTATACCTTATATCACAATCTATCTTTTGAAGAAAAGTGGATGTATTCAATTTGGAGCTTAACGTGAAGTAAGTAATATCAGCAATTAGTTTATTCATAGGTGGAGTAGTCTTTCAAGATAAGGCTGGCTTTTTGTGAATAAATTGGTTGGAAGTTAATGTTATTCTCTTGATAATGGTTATGGTAGGCCAAAATTAGTTATGAAGTTGGACACCCCTATATTAGGAAGAATGATAAAGATAATATTCATAAAGTTAAAGGGGTTTAAAATAGTTTTAAAAAGACAGAAAGAATAAAGGTTAGCTCAACCTTCATAATATAATAAAATATATAAAAGAAAAGAGGGTTGAGCGTTGCTATGGACACACATAAAGAAGAGTTGAATCTCTCGTCCCGTAACACTTGCATGTGTTTATTTATTTGATTTCAAAATGACAAAGTAAAATTTTGCAACAATTAATTTTGTCATTCCACTTTGAATTTTGAAATCTTTAGAATTAGAAATCCAATTAAAAATAAGGTTTAATACATACATAAAGGATATTACAAATTTTGCATCAAAACGGGCAAAATGTGCCTTGTAAGGTTTCTTACTTTATTCAGTCCAGTGAACCATGTACCAGCAATACGGCACTAAATTTAGAAGGGACAATTCCATCGAAGTGAAAGTTACAATAATTATATGCCTACTTATACATAATATTAATGTTATTAACAAAGAAGAAAATAAAAATATAAAAGTTGATGGTGTGTTTTTTCGATTATTTTGGGTTATGCTATGACCGAGATCGAAAACAAATAAAAAAAAATTGCAAGACTTTTGTTCGTATCTCTGATTTTAGAAGAAGGCGAGAAAATAATTGTCTAGCAATTACTATTAGGATCGTGAAAATGGAGTAGTGAGAGAGGAGGGCTACATTGGAAAAGCTGCCTAATAATTATCCGAAACATATGGAATTATTCAAAAATACTTTAGGAATTTTACGGATACAAATGTGAAGTTAAAAGTAGGGCTTAATAATATTTTATAAATGATACACTGACAATATATGTACAAAAGTTAATGTAGTGAAACTTAGGACATTTAGAATATTAAAAAACATTCAATGGTTATATAAAATAATGATATTTGTCAATTGTGATCTGAATTATAAGAATATTGTGATAATGATCGGTTAATAAAACTAGAAAATTAGATAGTATAATCTTTTTTTGTCATACTTAATGTGTGTATTATTTGATATGGATTTTTATAATTTAAAAATTTTTGAAAATTAATTATTCATCTTAAAATTTATAATAAAATTCAATACTATGATTTAAAAATTTTATATAGAGTTGTTTTTATAATGATAAAGATATATTGATCATTTAGAACGATCAAAATATATTGATTATATATTATGAAATAGATTTTTTATCATCGAATATATAATATAAATATTTTAGTTTTAGTTTTAATATAATATTTTAAGGTTTTTTATGTAGTGATTTTGGCTAATATGGAGACCAACTAATAGAATAAAGATTCCATTTACTGTACAACCGAATGATGGTTATGTTGTCTTTTCAAAATAAGGGAGTGTGGAATTTGTGTTGGATGTAGGAGCCAGTAAAAATGTAGTTTTTAATGAAATATAAATGATTTAGTAGTAATTCAATATTATAGTAATTTTTAAGGGGTTGTAGGGTTTGATAATTAGTATGTATTTGTGTAATAATATGGAAGATGTATTTACTTGTTGAACTTGATAAAATACTTGTAGCATGTGGAAAGAAAAGAGAAAGAATAAGAAGGGATGGAAATTGGGTAGAAAATATTAAATTACACTTATGAAACACCATTTTTTACCGTGGGGAGAAAAAATAAATATGAAAGTTATTGAAATTCCCATTTCGTCCTTTACTTATCCGATCTTTTGTTCCTCCCATGTATGTTAGTAGATTCTTTTATAAATCATTTTATCTTTAATAATGATAAGAATTCTATTCACTTTCAAAAGCATATAATTTTTTTTTCTTCGTATTCCTAATCGTTTCTATTATGTCAAACAACTGGATGAGCTTTGTCAATCAATAACATTGGTCTTTAGCATCTTCCGTTAAAAAATCATCCTAAACCGGATTTCTAACCGGGCAAACAGTAGCATTGCAGTTGCGTGCACGTTAGTATCGGTATATTTTATTGGGCACGTAAAACAAGGTACGGAAAATTTCGAAATATTGATTAAGCTTTTGACGTGTGGGAGTAAAAAAAAAAAAAAAAAAAACAAAACTAAATACTACTACTAATAATTTAATTTAAATTTCTTATTACATTACAGCATTCGATGTTTCAGTCATACCGCGTCATTAGACTCGAAACTGTTCCTTTCGTACACAAATCACCTGCAACTGCAATAATTGTTCCTTTCTTCTCTTTCTTTCACATCTTCACTTCCAATTTTTCAACTTCACATTTACATACGAATAACATCATCATAAGCAAGGAATTTTATGTTTATTTATGCATAGCAATTACCATAGCACTTCCATGATTGGATCAACCACCATGTAAAATCGATTGTTTCGTCTACAGAGAGAGAGAGAGAGAGAGAGAGAGAGAGAGACAGTACTGTGTGTTTTTGGGTGTGTGAGAATGAGTGTTTCTCTTACTGTTATGACCTTCAACCTCCATGAAGCTCAACCAGAAGATAGTCCTAATGCGTGGGTCAAGAGGAGAGACTTATGTATCAGTGTCATCACCAATTATTCACCCATGATTCTCTGCACACAACAAGGTATTTAAATACGTTTCGATTGAAATAGTTGTTTTTCTAGTAATCAAGGTGGTCAGTTTATGAGATTGGATTGTCTGGGTCTTTTCCGTTTGTGGTTTTGGAGATGGGTTATGGTTCTTGTTTGATGTAGTTGAAGTTTTTCTTTTTCCCTTGTTTCTTCCTGTGCTGGAAGGTACTTTTGTGGCTAAGTGGCACAATTATGTACTTACTAATATTGTGGAGGGTACATGGCCCTGACGTGAAGTTTATTTAGCAAAGCTGTAGTGACTATCGATGCTTGCAATTTTTAGAAATCAGGATATGGTTGTCATCACGAAATTATCTCCTGCGGAAACGATAATGAAAGAAAAGCGCATTGTCAGGACTCTTTGATAGGAAAACAATAATACAGTTCTAATACTTTGCATTGAGTCTAAAGACTTTGATTCTAGTATAAAGCAAAGCTAATTACTAATCACTCTTATGCCTAAGGCATGAACTTATGTTCTTTGATTTTTTGGTGATCTTGTGATGGTGGATGCCCTCTTCATACTTAAAAACAGTGTATTTATAGTGGTTAACGTGAATTTCTTGCTGTCTATGCACAACCAGCTATCTCTAAGATCTTCCTCACAACCCAAAAATTGTGACTCCAATAGGACTTTTTCTAACTGTCATTCCCTCCTAAAATCTCACAACATTGGTTGTGTATGATGTCCCCAAGATCTTATAGTTCTTCTAGAAGCATTCTATATTTTCTGTTTGACCAGCAGTGGTGACCTTCATCGAAGTTCCTCTCTTTCTGAGTTCACTCTGATCTTGGTGTTGTGTTGGTATGATATATTACATCGCTCTGAAACCCTTATCCCACGCTTCAGTGTCCCTGTGGAATCATAACATTCTAGCAATCTGGCTTCTGTGTGGTCTGCGTGTTCATAGCTATACTTTCCTGTGATAGAGGTACTGTTTTGATTGTCAATCGAATTTGTTGTTTCAAGAGAGCATCCATGTAATTTTCTTTTTCTTTTATTGTTATTTGGTAAAATCAAATAGACCTTTGGCATGAGAGGTATGCTAATAACGTCCATTGTATGCCAGAATTTAGACTAAAGATTGTAATATCGTTCAGTTCGTAATCACAAGTCTTTGTTTTATTGTTGGGGTTTTTAAGCGTGATATCCCTTGTTCCATATGATCTCATTGAATTTAGTCATATTTCAATTGGGAATTTTACTTATTTACCATTGTATGTAATAAATATTACATATTTATTAATTATATAAAAAATACTAAGCTTGCACTTTAGATGCGACTTTCATTTAATTACATTAATATTGTCTCTTAAATATGATATAAATAAATGCATATATACAATTAATATATGTCACATTCAGTAAATGTGAGTATGCCATATTAGGCAAAATATTAAATTGTATTTATGAAATGCGACACTTTTTTATTTCCAATATCGTATTTTTCAAATGCGATTTAGGTTTCACATTTATGTAATACTTTTCATCTAATACATATTTATGTAATTAAAAAAAAAAAAAAGTAGACACTTGCTCCACCCCATTTCAATTTATTTAATTAGTTGCCATCTTTAGGCTTGCCAATCTCCTAGGATTAGTTATATATTGTATTTAAGTTTCGTTGAGCATTTGAGTTGTTTTTTGGGTTGTATTTGATCATTGGAGGGGCAACTCTAACTTAGTATTTTCTTATGCTGGACCTCTCCAACATCCTTTTTAGCTCTTTATGTTCTTGGTCACAGGTGTCTATTTGAGTATTTATCGATAAAAGTATGTGTAATATTTGTAATTCTGGATTGCTGTTTGGTGAAAATACAATATATTATTATCCTTTTCTTGTTCTTTTTTAGTTGTCCTTTCCTAATTTCCCTTTTCCTGAAATGTTTTATTTGGATTCTTGAATTTAGGTGTGAAATCTCAGTTGGATTATCTGCAGCAGTGTATGCCCAGTAAGTTTCTTGCATGGTTTCCTTTCTGCAAGTCTTAATTTTCCGCCTCCAGGAACAGGCTCTATATTTCACTTTAACATAAACTTGAATCAAAATGGCATTTCTGTGGATGGCTAAGGCATATATGTAATTTGCAAATTATAAAGAGATTTAATTCATGGAGCAAATGCATCATTGACGATGTTATGGGATGCAAAGGTTACACTGTGGTATACAAGTGCCAGTTATAGAATATAGAATAGTTGAGTTTTGGATGATTCTTTCTTGATTTCACAATCTAATAATAAGGCTTATCACTAGAATGCGAGTAAATTGTAAGTGTATCAATCTTGTATTGTCCCTTGGTGTTCTAGAATCATTCTTTCCATTAAGCAGGATTAAGCATGATGGTAATGTAAGTTTGTTCCCCCCCCCCCCCCCCCCCCCCTCTTCTTCCCTCTCCCCCTCTCTTATGTTAGATATCAAATTACTGGTCATTTTGTCGACTTAAGAGATAATTAAATTGATGTATAATTTTCTTATGTTCATAACTTATCATAGGTATGTATAGAATGCAAGGATTGCTATTCTTCCTTTCTTGTGGTTTGCTTTTTGAAAGACAATATATCTTTTTCTATTGGATATTGCACATGATATTGAGCATTTTAAAAGCTAGTCAATGATGGCCTAAACTTTTTAAAAGATTGGAACAACTAATTATGCTGCCTCAGAAAAGAGAAAATTCTTGCCTTTAGTTGGCAAAAGACCCAAATTCACTTAGGCCTTCTTTGACTATGCTCATGGCCTGTCTACTTTGAGAAATTTAAAAGATCAAGAATGGAAAATCTATTGTTTGGGAATTGCTAATACTTTAGATAGCCTATGTATATTCCACTATTCAACTCTTATGAATTTCATTTGAAGTTAAAAACTATTCTATTGTTTGCTTCATATCATCACATTGTAATATTGAGTTGGGAATAGAGTGCAATATACACATGCCTTTGTTAAGTGAAATATATCCACCATCACTATCTCACTAACCATACCAATAACTTTGCAACACTTCCTCTATTCGATCAACGTTGCCATCATCATAACACCACCATTCTCATTGCATTATTATTACCATTGTCACCATCGTTATAACAACCATTAAAAAATGTCTACCACCTCTGTTTTCATTGTGGTCCAATTGTTGTGTGGTGGTATAGGTGGTAATTGTAGTGCAATGACTTCAATGGTGGTGTTGGCGAGTGTATAGTGTGGTGGTGTGGGGATGGTAGCAATGGTGCTAGTAGTAGGGTTATACTACTGATGGTAGAGGTAATGGTATGGTGGCAGTAGTGTATCAAGGAAATAGAAAACAAAGAAAGAAAAATTGGATTGAAAACCTTTCTTGTCATACAATGCATAGTGTGCTAGCATTGGTAGCATGAGTGGTGGTGTAGAGGTGGTAGGTTAGTGGTGGTGTTGGGGTGGTAAATGAAGAAAATGAAAGCCTCTTGCAGTAATCATTCCTCAATTGAGGTTCATGTAAATAAGGAAACAAATGTTTGGAAGTAACAAGGAAATAAATGTTATTTAAGAAATAACTATTTTATTTGTCACTCCTTTGCTTTAAAAAGGTAATTATAATGAAAAAGGCATTGCAATGTTTGTTGATAGAGATATATGAAAAAGGCAATTACATTTTGAGGATTGAAAATCATCACAAAAATTATCTATAAATGTAATTGTTAATTGCAATTCTACTAGTACAGTTTTACAAGTTTACGGTTTTAAGAGGATTCCTTAAGTTAAATTGTGTGTAAGATCGTTTTTGTATAGATTAGTAGAATCGTGAATTTACATGTTAAACTCGAGATAGAAATTTACAATTTTAACTAAGTTTGCTGATTCTGCCTATTTGAATCAAATGAGTTAAAATAAAAAATACAACTAGGCTCGATAAGCCCATCAACTATAAGTGTGCTACGTCATCTTTCCTATCCAGTCTTAATTTTGTTTCCTCTTTCTCTCTCTCTTATACCCCTATTTAATGTTTGTAGCCTTAATCCAAGTTACGTCCCATTGCAAAGTTTACAAAGAGATTTGTTTACTTTAGTTGATGCCATTAACAATTCAAGATGGACTTGAAAATTTTGATTCTTCTCAATTTGTAGTTTTTTCAAATAAAATAATGGAACAAAATTTTAATTTTAACTTTGCTTATTTTTTTTCTATGCACGTTAGATTATAGATTAAGAGTTTTTAATGAAAAAAGAACTTATTTTTTTTATTTTTTTATTTCTATTATGTATTTTAAGTTTTCTTTGATACTATATGTATATATACAGTATTTTGAAAACTATTTTATATAGGATGTAAAAATTTACGTTATTAATTTTTTATATTATATTCCGATTCTACAAACCTTTTGATGATTTTAAATAGATAGTCAACTTTGACAATCTATAAATGATACATTCAATGCCAAAGCTAATAGAGAGTAGTTTTGAGCAGTTTAGACAATTTTATGAGAATCTTGCAATTATCCAGAATGATTTGTAATTAATTAGTTTTGATTCCTTTAATCATCCTTAATGATAAGCATTCTGAATGTTTGCATTTAACATTTGGAACCAAATTATCCTTAATTGGATAAAAAATTTCTTGGTATTTATATTTTCCACAACAGAATTATGCAGAAGTAATTATATTTTGATTTAAGGATCTTAATCTTCATATGTTAAGCATCTTATATTACTAGCACGTTCCTTTTATTGAGCTATTAGTCAAGTGCTTTTTACTTCTCCAAAAGATTAATGAATGGAATGGAAAATCTCAAGTCAATGGTTCCACATTTCTTAGCTGAGAGGGAAAATTTTATATGAATTTTTTTAAGCATTTCTTTGCCTAATCATGACAGCTGCTTAGATCTGTTTGCAATTTTAGAAATATTTATTCTTGTTCGATGGAGCCAGTCCATCTGGTGACACATACTATTCTTTAGAGTTCTTTCAGCATAAAATCCTGTTTTAAGGATTCCATCTGTTAAAAGGTGTGAAAGCTTTTTATAGATCTAAAGCTTCTTGTTTTTTCCTGATATGCCCTAGAAAGACTACGAACAATTTGGGATATCAAGAAAAGGGTCTCAAGACACATTAGATGAACAGTGCACTATCTTGTACGATAAAGAGAAGGTAATTCTGTTGGTCTTATATTTCTTTTAAACCTTAATAAATTGGTCTATTATAAAGTGTAGCTTTTTACATTTATTGGTTTTCTTGTAAATGAAGGTAGAAATGCTAGAAGGAGGAACATTTTGGTTGTCAGAGTCACCTTCTGTTCCAGGAAGCAAGTCTTGGGGTTCTGTAGTGCCATGCATTGCAACATGGGCAATATCCTTCTCATGCTCACTTTTAAGTTTGATTAGTTTTTCTTTTGTCAATATTGAATAGGTGGCAGCATATAAGCTTCCTTGACATGATGACCACACATTCCAGCTAAAAGGAGTGGAGCCTCCAGGTTTTTCATTTCAGATTGTAAATACAAATATGGATGAGTACAGTCCACGTGCACGTAGGAGAAGTGCATTACTTACTTGGCAGCATGTTGCATCCTTACCTCCTACACTGCCAGTTGTATATTGTGGAGGATTTAATACTCAAAAGGAATCCACTGCAGGACGCTTCCTTTTAGGGAGATCGAGGTATGAAGTTATGATTTTCTTGATGAATAGCTTTATACTTTTGCATGTCAGCTTGACATTCCATGTTATTTGTAAATTTGCATTTACTTGAAGATGCTGTTATTAGCCACAAGAAACTGTGAGGATGAGTATGAATTGTAACACTGCTCATTTGGAAAGTATAGTCTCCATCAATAGCTTGGAGTTAGTAAGGTAAAATGGTTTACTAAAAACTAAAACACAAGGAACCAGATGGATAGGCTGGTAATTATGCGTCTGAAGGTTTCTATTATGTGATATCATTATTTAAGTATTTGAAGATCCTCTCACTTGGTACTATTGTATATCATCCTAATATGTAAGAGATAATCCCAATTATAATTTTAAAGTGAATGGTTGATTCCATGTGTGTTAGGGTCATGATTATAGAATAATCAAGTTAGGAAAATGAAAAATTTATCTTTGTCTTATTGCTGTCCTTAGGAGATATCTTTAGATTGTTGTTATCTTTATTTTTTTGAAAGTTAACTCATTGGATTTGTATAAATATGCTATTTTTGTGAAATGAAACAAGTTAGGAAGTATAGTTGTCCTTTTCAATAGTTTATGCGATTGGAGATTCTCTCTTAATGAGCTCTTGCTCTTAAATTGTAAATTTGTAAGTCCACGAACTTTAATTTCACCTTAGGCTCTGCAAAGTAAGGTAGAATTATGAATAATGTAGATTTGATGATCCAAAAACTTGCTTAATTTGGTTATAACAATGAAATTAGCTCATGCTTATGAGAAGAAATTGCTAACATTGAGAAGATTGCAATGTCGTTAGATGATGCAAAGCAAGTGTATTTATCAATTTTAATATAGTGGATGTGAGTTTGAATCGATTCCTTAGTGATCTCAAGTACTAATATTAATCTTAGCTTTATTATTTAATTAAAAAATTGTGATGGCTTGAATGAATTAAAAATACTAAAATTAATAAATTAATCTAATTATAAGACTTAATTAAGTAATTTAGGAAGCTATTAAATTAAGAATGACTTTAAGAAAGCAAATAATATATTTACGAATTATTTTCTTAATGTTTAACATGTGATCGCTAAAAATTTATCTAATTCTATCTCTATTATTCTTGATTGGAGTGATTTATAATTGAAGTTAACACATTTTTCAGATATATTAATCTTAATCTTAAATTATTTACTTAAATCTCTTTACTTAGTAATATAATTTAGAATTGCATTAATATACAATGAATTCCCATATGAAAATAATAACTTAAAAAAAAATCATGTATCTTATCGCTAAGTATACATGTAATTCTTTTCAATTATATCAAAATTTTATTATTTATGTGATTTTTTAATCATCATATATAATATCATAGATTGATACCCTAAAAATATCAGTTAATAATTAAAACACATAATTGAATCAAGAAAGATAAAAACTTTATTGAAAATTGTAAATAAATTTAATAGTCACGTGAAATTTTAGGCTCTATAATCTTAAATACTAAAATCTTAAACTATCATGATGAAATTAAAAGTGAATTGCAACAAAATTAAGAAATAAAATATATAAAACTCTTTTTATTAATGAAAAATCTCTTTAATCTTAAAGTTGGATGTTGCTTTCATATTTTTCTTTTTCTTTTTCTTTAAGTCTCTTTTCTTTTTAATGTTTAAAATTATATGCAAAACCTTCACAAGTCCTTATATAATGTATTATGAAGTTCATTTTTTTTTTTTTTTTTTCTCACCAAACATACAGTTGTATCCCTAAACTGTGTAACTTTTTTATAAAAAATTGCCATTTTCTCCTATTATTTATGTAACTTTAAAACTTTATAACTCATTTATTTAAATTCCAAATTGAGTGAAACTTGATTCCTTTTTTTTTTTCCAATGCGTTCAAATCTTGAAATTAAAATTTTATTCAATTAAGTATCAATTTCTTTTCAAAAAAATAAAATAAAAAGGAAATACTATAAAATCATCATATAAAATGTATTTAAAATAAAAGTTATCAAACTTTTCGAGTATTTGTTTATCTTCAAGCAAATAAATAAAAAAAAAATTTTGGGATAAGAAAGGCTAAATAAAATTTATCACTACTTAGAAAACTAGTGAATGAATACACTTGATTCGAAGAAAATTAAGAAAATCATCTTCAATTAACTTGCAATGATAAAGTCAATTAATTTCATTCTTAACAATATCATAATTTTACTTAACCATATTCGAATGCTCTAATGATACTTAGTACTAGAGTTCACTACTTAATTTATGAAAGTCAAAGTTTACTTGAGTCATTTAATGAAGGATTCATAAACTCAATATTAGATTTAATATCTCACCAGTTGGAAAAGAAAGGAATACATGTATTGAAAAAAAAATTTAATACTTCCTTGCCAGTCGAAAAGCACGTAGAGAAGTCTATAACTAAGAGGCCATCGTCATTACATGTCCAATTGCATATGCTCTTGCCAACTAAAAACATAGAAAAATGATTTAAGAAGAGGGATCGTAATCTCCATCTCCATCTCCATCATTCTCATCAGATGGTGCATTCACCATTTCTTCATCATCTTTTTCTTTACTACTCTCATTGTCCTCTTCATTACCCCCATCTTTCTCTTCTTCCACGATAGTATCATTCTCTTCTTCACTCTTAATGGCCTCATCATCTGCATCTAATTCTTTCATCTTGAGAAATTTTTTCAATTTGTCTTGATAGACATGAAGTTTATCTACACTTTCTTGAATATAGTGAATCTCAAACATCAAAATATCAAATTTGTCTTAAGAGCTTATTGAAGGTGTTTGTCCTCTAGAATTGGTCTGTGCACATCTACCTTGACGTCCCGTTGGTAAAAGGTTCATGTGTTGAAACGAGTTAAGTCGCATAGGAGTGACTTAAGTAGTGAAGGTAAGGGAGGGCCAAACTACAACCGTAATCCACATAACTTGCATTAGTAAAGTGATGTAGGGGCCATAACAAATATGTCCTTTCTTCCTTATAGTGGTTACTTGGTGGCGGAAAAGTTTAGCTAGCTCAATGGTTAGATTGATTAGGTGCTTATGAATAACATTATACAGGTACAGGTAATACTTGTTGGAAACCATATTGTTGCTTGGCTTCATTCGATCAATGTATGTGCAAATAGCCAATAAAGAACATGATATTTGGGTTTCATCAATTGAAAGGCTTTACTCATTGTTGGATCATGACCATCTCCATCAGTAATTCCGTCCCAAAACTTCCCTAGTCTTATTCCATGTGGAAAACGACATGTTAAGTGTTAGAACTTTTTCGTTCGTGTGAATTTATCCTCATAGAGACTAAGATACTTACCTAATTGAGCTATTTTCATGTGGAAAGGCTTGCCATTCAAAGTGAAATGGAGTTTGCGATTGGGGCTCATGCCATTAACACTCTCTCTAGTTTATATGTGCATCCTTTCAATAATTCCTTCATTTCATTTGTTAACTTTAGTTGGACAAGCCCAATCCAAACGAAGTGTTTCGCTAAATGGCTTGTTCTTAAGTAAGCTATAATGAATTGATTGGTATTCCTCTTTGAATTGGAGGGAGAGTGGCCAATGGTTCAATAATGGCACCTTCTTACATGGAAGATGATGTTGGATATTTGGATTTTCTTCGAATAGTAAACTTTGCGTGATTTTCCATTGGGTACTTGAGAAGAAATATCACACCAAATCAAAGATGCTTATCTTTCCCACACTTAGTTCAAACTAAGAGAGATTCATGAAGGAGTAGAAGTGATGGATATTAAAAGAAATCTCATTAGGATATTTAAACAAACATGTAGAATATATCCACAAAACTAGTTAGGTAAAAATAAATGGCTAGCAAATTCATCCAACTAGTTATACATTAAACTCTTTATATTACAATCTTCTTGAGATGAAGGCTTTCCAACATTTCAAAAACTCTAAATGTCCTAAAATCACTCTCAACAATTCTAACCCCAAATGTCTTAATTGGGTAGTTGATATTGAATTTGTAAGCGGAATTCGTGTTTGATGGATTATAAAGTAACATCTAGCAACAATGGGCATCACAAAAGCATGTAAATCTATCAACGTAAGGCAAATATGTATGTTTATCATGAAAGAATAAAAACTAAGCAAATTCTTAAATAAGATTTGTGTTCAAAGTCACAAAAGTCCTAAATTTCGTTCACTTAAGCATGCATAAACAATGATGAAAACAAAGCATGAACAAGAAGGTTATAAAAAAAAATGAGATGAATTTACTTGGATCGAGTTGGATTCGATGAAAAAATTAGTTGATGAAAAGTAGAATGTGAGGAGAAGGTGGAGAGAAGATGAAAGGTGAATTGATTTTGTATTGGTGCCCGTGAGTGTGTGTTTGTGTTTTAAAAGAGTTGTACAATACATGTATATATCGTATAGGTGTTGGGCGAACACAGAATGGGATACAATCATGTCCTACATCCGTATAATTTTCTATTTTGCGTTATGTTCTTAAGCAAACACAGGTGTAGGATACGGAACATAGGTTAGGACACAACCGTGTCCTAAACCTGTGTAACTTTCTATGCTTGTTGTCCATTGAAAGGGCTGGGGTGGACATAAGTTGAGATACAATCGTGTCTCATGTTCGTGTAATTTTTTGGTTTTTTTTTTTATGCTCAGCCTAAATTTATGATTTTAAATTTAAAAAGAAAAAAAAATTAAAGAAATAAAAGTATTGAAACTAAAAAGAAAAGCTTATTATGTTGCACTTATCAATTTTAGAATTTCGTTTAGCTTCCAAGGCACTGCTCTGGAAACTCCGTAGAGGATGCAGTCCCCTTAACTCTTGCCTACTAACTGGTTAGCGGGACCTCTCTATGCATAATGTAACATAAAAGTGAACTTAAATTTACGACTAAAACTTAAATAAAAATAAATAAAAGAAGTAAGGCAAAGTTATATAAAAATAAAAGAAAATGGAATAAACTGAAAGAATTAAAGTGCAATCAAAGAATATTAAAGCAAAACACAAATAAAAGAAGAGTTCAGCATGAGTTACCTCTCATGAAGTATTATAGTTAACGTTGATAGTTCGACAGGATATGATTGGAGCTTATGATTATTCTGTTGGGTGGAGATAGAATTCCTCTGATCCATCATGCTCCAAATTTCCATCCAAATATAACTTTAATCGTTGTCCATTTATCTTAAATGTGTTGTTCTTTGAGTGTGTAACTTCAACAATCTTTTACGGGAAAACTTGTGTAATCGTAAATGGTCCAGACTACCTAGATTTCAACTTACCTAGGAATAAATGAAGGTGAGAATTATGCAAAGAGACATGATCGCTTTCTTTAAATTGTCGACCTTGTTTAATTCGTTGATCATGGTATTTCTTGGCCCTTTCTTTGTATAATTTTGAGTTCTCGTATGCTTTTGCTCGTCATTCCTTTAACTCATTCAATTGAAGCTTTCTATGAGCACTTGCATACTCAAAATCAATATTAGTATTTTTAATTGCCCAATAGGTCTTATGTTTAATCTCTATTGGTAAATAACAAGCCTTCCCATATATAAGTCGGTAGGGTATGGTTCTTAGAGGCATTTTATAAGCGGTTCTATGTGCCCATAGGATATCGTCCAACTTTTTTGACTAATCTTTCTTATGGTGCTCTATGGTTTTTTCAAGAATTCACTTAAGATCTCAGTTAGCAACTTACACTTAGCCATTACTTTGAGGGTAGTATAAGGTAGCTATTCTATGTATGACACTATAACATTTCAACACTTGGTCAAGTTGGGTGCTACAAAAGTATGTTCTCCTATCACTTATAATGATCTTAAGAGTACCAAATCAAGGAAATAAGCCTTTCAAGAATTTTTTTACTACCCTAGCATCATTAGTAGGTAGGGCTTTAGCTTCTACCTACTTAAAGATACAGTCAATAACTACTAAGATGTATTTATTGCCATTAGAGTTTGTGAAAGGCCCATAAAATCAATCCTCTACACATCGAATACCTCGACCTCGAAGATGGGGTTTTGTAGTAGTTCATCCCTACGAGGTTTATTCCTCACTTGTTGACAACAATCACAAATCTCAATGTATTTTTAGGCATCTTTGAATAAGTTAGGCTAATAAAATCTAGCCTCTAAAACCTTATAAGTTGTCTTTTTGGCATTATGATGTCTACCTATAGGTCTCGAATGACAGTGGTTCAAATTAGCCATCCTTCGAGGTGTGGTATACACCTTTTAATAACATGATTTGCCTATACTTAAAATAGGTATGAATCATCTAAAAAATAATGTTTCATGTCAGAAAAAAATTTCTTTTTTTATTGGTGTGAAAGTCCTTTTAGTACAATCTTAGCAACTAAAATATTATCAATATTCGTAAACCAAGGTATTTCCATATCACTTACTTGGTTGACGGTATAGAGTTGCTCCTTAGGGAACTTGTTCTTGATCTCATTTTCTTTTACCATTTCTAAGTTTGGATTCTCCAATCTAGATAGGTGATTAGCTTTTTTTTTTTTGTCTTTGATCTCTATATTAAACTCTTGTAGCAATAAAATCTACCTAATTAGTCTTGCTTTGCATATGGTTTTGCTAACAAGATCTTAAGGGTAGAATGATTAGTATAAACAATCACTTTAAATAGAATCAAATAAGAGTGAAACTTATGAAAGGCAAAAATAATTGTTAGAAACTCTTTTTCCATGGTGGTATAGTTCTCTTAAGCATTAGTAAGAGTTTTGCTAGCATAGTAAATTAGTTAAGAGTGCTTGTTCCGTTTTTTCCCCAATACTGCCCCTACTGTGTGATCACTTGCATCGCACATAAGTTCAAAGAAAAGTGCCCAATCGAGTGCTACCATGATTTGGGCATTGGTAAATTTCTTTTTAAGGATATTGAAAGTCTTCAAACAATCTTAAGAGAAAACAAATTTTTCTCTAATAAACTAATCAAAGGGTAGGTAATTATCGAAAAGTTTTTAATGAATCGCTTATAAAAACCTGTATGCCTTAAAATGCTTCTTATGGTCTTAACTGAAGTTGGAGATAGTAGCCTTGCAATTAAGTCCACTTTGGTAGTATCTACCTTAATTCTTTGATATGAGATCTTATTGCCTAGCACAATACTCTTGTACCATGAAGTGACACTTCTCCTAGTTGAGTGCAAGATTGGTATCTTCATATTTGGTTAGTACCTTGTCCAAATTATTCAAATAATGGTCAAATAAATTGTCAAAAATTGAAAAATTATCTATAAATACCTACATTATGTCTTCAATCAAATAATTAAAAATGGCTATCATGCACTACTAAAATGTAGGAGGTGCATTGCAAAGACTAAAAAGTATTCTTCAGTAAACAAATGTGCCATAAGGACAAGTAAAGGTGGTCTTCTCTTAATTTTTAGGTGCAACAGTGAAAATAACCGAATAAGCCATCTAAAAAACAATAAAATATATGTCCGGCTAGTTATTCTATCATTTGATCAACAAAAGGTAAGGGAGAAAGGTCCTTACGTATAGCATCATTTAACTTTCTATAATCAATACATACACGCCAATTTGTTACCGTTCTCATTGGGATCAATTAATTCTTTTAATTAGGAACTACTATTATCCCTTCTTTTTTTGAAACTATTTGCATTGGACTTACCCATGAGTTATTAGAGATAGGATACATTATACTTGCATCAAGGAGTTTGATAACTTCCATTTTTACTATCTCTTTCGTGATCAGATTCAAGTGTCTTTGGGGCTATATAATTGGCGTGTGGTTTTCTTTCATCAAAATCTTATTAGTACAAAAAGAAAGATTGATACCTCAAATATCGAATATTTTCCAAGCAATGGCTTTCTTATGCTCCTTGAGTACTTTCAGTAACCTTTCTCTCTGTTCTTCTTCTAAATTGGGTGTTATAATTACCGGTAATTTAGAGTCTTTCTCTAAGAAGGCGTACTACAAGTAGTTGGGTAATTGCTTTAACTATAATACTAGTGGCTCCTCAATTGAAGGTCCTAACTGTGTTTCCTTTATCTTTTCAATCTTTTCAAACCCTTTCTCAATAGAGGTAGATTTATTTGCCTCCAATTAAGCTACAACCTTAGATTTAATAGGATCTTCCGGAGCTTCTTCTGTGCTTCATTGCAAGCAACTCTCCAGCGGATCCTTAGAAAGAACTTTTTGCATATAACGTGAAACAAAAGTGCCAATAACATCAAAAGATAGCAAATATCATCCTGATCAACAAACTTTTTTATAACCTTTAAAATTTTAAACATGATCTCTTTGTCTCCTACTTTGAGAAAGAGCTTGTCATCATTAACATCAATGATAGCCTTAGCGGTAGCTAAGAATGGTCTATCTAGAATAAGGGGTAACCTAAAATCTTCATCCATGTCCAAATCACAAAATTAATTGGAAAAATAAATTTACCTACTTTGACTAATACATCCTAAATAATGCCTTTAGGATATGTCACAGATCTATCAGCTAATTGTAAGCTTATGCGTGTGCATTTTAGTTTTCTTAATCCTACCTTCTTGAAAAATTTATAGGGCATCAAATTGATGTTAGCACTCAAATCAGCTAAAACTTTGTCACCTAATAAGTTACCAATATGACAAGGAATTTTGTAATATTTCCTAGGTTTTTCAACTTCTTAGGCAACTTCTTTTGTATTATCGCTGAACATTCTTTACTTAATGTGAATGTAGAAAGCTTCTCAAGCTTCCTCTTGTTGGATAACAAATTTTTCAAGAACTTAGCGTACTTCGACATCTGTGACAAAGCGTCAACGAGAGGTAAGTTAATATGCTATTGTTTAAAAAGGTTGAGGAACTTATTGAATTGTTGGTCATTGCGATCTTGTTTAAGTCTTTAGGGATATGAGATGAGTGGTTAATATTCCTTTGCCTTGGATGACTTTACGTCTTCCTTAGCTTTTACCTCCTCATCCCTTTTACTAGTCTCCTCACTAACCTTCCTCTCAACATGTAGCTCCTTCTTACTTTGAAGTGTCACTGCCTTGATATATTCCTTTGGATTAGTTTTTGTATTTCTTGACAGTGTTTCCTATGGTCTTTCAGAGATTAGCTTCATAAGTTGACTAATTTGGTTATCAAGGTTGCATTTGAAAGCCTCTTGATTCTGTAATGATGATTCAATGTTGGATAATCAGGTCTCATTGATTTGAATATATTTAGTGAGAAGTTCTTTCAAACTGAACTTCTTCTCTTGAGGAAAGGGAGGTGCTAATGGTTTTTGAAATTTAGGTGGGCTAAAGTTGGTATTTTGCGAGCCTTGGTTTTGATTTCCCAATAAGAAATTGAGATGATTCCTCCATTCGGGATTATAAGTGTTGTTGTAAGGGTTTCAAACTGAACTTCTTCTCTTGAGGAAGGAGAGGTACTAATGGTTTTTGAAATTCAGGTGGGCCAAAGTTGGTCTTTTGCGAGCCTTGGTTTTGATTTCCCAATAAGAAATTGAGATGATTTCTCCATTCGGGATTATAAGTGTTGTTGTAAGGGTTATTTTGTTACTTGGGTGGATTTCTTAGATAATTTATTTGTTCCAATTGTTTTTATACTCTATAACCCTCCATGCCAAAGTCACTTATATTTGGTTGTACTTATTGAGGGCCAATAGAGAGTGTATCAATCGTCTTACTTAATAAATCCTCTTTGACTGTCAAAGCAACGATTAAGTCCATTTCATAAATTCCCGGTAACCTTTTGCCTAATGCTAGTGCTTTCCCATTGATAATTATTCGCTGCTATTCGTTCAATCAAGTTTTGTACTTGTTCGAGTGTCTTCGTGTTCAAAGTACTTCCTATAAATGCATCAATTATCTATCTCGTAGATAAATTGAGATCATTATAGAAGGTTTGAATCTGTATCCATAATGGGAGGCCATGATATGAGCACTTCCTATGCAAGTTCTTGAACCGCTCCCAGGTATCATATAGTTTTCGTTTTGAAGTTTAACGGTTTTTACAGGTGGAAAATACTTTTCGAATAATTTTTTTGCCAATTCATTCTAAGTTATAATTGAGTTTCACGATAGGGAGTTCAATTATTGCTTTACTCTACCTCTCAAGGAAAAAGGAAATAGTTACAGTCGGATAGCATCATCCATGGTTCCATTGATTTTAAATGTATCACAAATCTCTAGAAAGCTAGGGATGTGAGTATTCGGATTTTCATCTTAGAGACTGTCGAACTGAATATATTGTTGCACCATTTGTATGATTTTGGGTGCAATTTGGAAGTTATTAGCCGTGATGATCGGTTTTATGATGCTAAAGTGAGCTCCTATAAGTGTAGGTCTTTAATAGTCAGACATAATCCGGTTTACTTCATTACCGTTGTTAGCCATGTATAGTGGATTTTCTTAATTAATGAATTGAGTGTTGACTTCTTCACTCTCTTCTTTAATCTCAACAATTAACCTGTCTTCTATGGTAGCTACAGTTTGTTTAGGTTGCAATTATAAAATTTGAGGGATAGTTTTATCAATTTTAAGATCAAGTTTTACCAAATCTTCTAAGTAGTTTCAGGATATGTACTATAAGGGCAAGAAATATAGAATCAATTGTAGCTCAAGTTAATTAAAAAAAAAAAAAAACAATGAAAACAAAAGAGAAAAAAAAAAAGGTCAAAATAATAAAGCAATTAGTGTTCTTCATATTGAAATCTTTGACAACAGTGCTAAAAACTTAATACAAAGCAAGTGCATAGTAGATGTAAATCCGAGTTGATCGCTCAAAAATATCGAGTACTAATACTAACTGTAGTTCTATTATCTAATCGGAAAATTGTGATGAGTTGAATAAATTAAAAATACTAAAATTAACAAACTAATCTAATTATGAAACTTGACTAAACAATTTAAAAAGCGATTAAATTAAAAATGCCATCAAGAAGGCAAATAAAGTATTTAGGAATTATTTTTCTTAGTATTTAACACGTGACTGCTAAAAATCTATCTAATTTTATTTCTATTATTTTTAATCGGAGAGATTCATAATTGAAATTAATGCATTTTTCAAGCATATTAATCTTAATCATAAATTATTTATCGAAATTTCTTCATTTAGTAATATAATTTAAAATCGCATTAATGTACAATGAATTCCTCCACAAAAATAATAACTTTTTGAATGAATCATGTATCTTATTTTCTAAGTATATATATAATTCTCTTTAATTATATCAAGATCTTATTATTTATGTGATTTCTTAATTATCATATATAATATTATAGATTAATATCTTAGAAATATCAATTAATAATTAAAATACATAATTGAATCAAGAAAAATAGTATATATGTAATTCTCTTTATTGAAAATTATTAATAAATCTAATAGTTACATAAAATCCTAAGTTCCACGATCTTAAATACTAGAATCTTAAACTCATGATGAAATTGAAAGTGAATTGCAACAAAATCAAGAAATAAAACATGTAAAATCCTTTTTGTCAATAAAAAATCTCTTCAATCTTAGTGTTAGATATTGCTTCTACCTTTTTCTTCTGCTTCTCTTCAAGTCTCTTTTCTTTTTAATGTTCAAAGTTATGTGCAAAACCCTCACAAGTCATTCTATAAAGTATTATGAAGTTCAGTTTTTTCGTTACCAGACACAATCTCGAACATGGAGTTGTGTAACTAATAAAAAATTACTACTTTCTTTTATTGTTTATATAACTTTATAACTTCGTAACCTTTTTATTTGAACTTAAAATTGAGTGAAACTTGATTTCTTTTCAATTCGAGAATGCGTTTAAATTTTGAAATAAAAATTTTACTCAATTAATTATCAGTTTCTTAAATTATCATTAGATTTAAGTTAAACCTAGTTGGGGTCAACTTCTTAACTCTTACTGTGAGTGATTCAAAAAGATCCAATTGATTCAATTGGTCCATTACGATTTCTATAAGACCTATTCAGGTTTTTTGAATTTGAATATACCATTTTCTTTTATTTCTTCAGCTAGTGAATGTATCAATATTATATAAGAAGAAAAACAAAAAGTAAAGTATAAAAAGCTTTTAACTTTCAAACAACAAGAATGTGAATAATTTTGTTAATTTATAAATAAATATGGATTGTCTTTTAATATTTTTATTGATGCTGGTTTGATTCTGATTCAACCTGGTTTGACTTCTCAACCCTTAATCCCTTCTTGTTTTTGGGTTAATCTCTTGACGGGATTTGACAACATTAGAGAAAAGAGATGTTGGAAAACTATGGGGAAGCCCAAGTGAGGCAAATTCCTGCTGATATGGGTAGAGAACTTAAAACAACCACTTTTATTCCGTCATTACAGGATGGAACAGTGGGGTAGCCTGCCAGCCTTCAATTGAGACAAGCCATTCATCTTGTGACATCATTAGAAGGCATTGATATTCTTGGGAATTCAGTAATCTATTGTCAATCTCCAAGCTTGAGGAAGGACAAGCATGTTGTCGTTGTGTGGGGGGAGAGAGGGGGTGAAGGGGAACGGGGAATTTAGGAATGTTACAGATATGATTTTTAAATAATTAGATTAGGAAAATGAAAGATTTTTTTTTTTTTCTCTTTCTTTCTTTTACCTTGTTATTTAATTTCCATATTATTGTTATCTTTTCTAGAAAGCATTGTATTGTCGTTATTTTTATTTTATGACATGTTAGGTCATATAGCTTATTTATTATTGTTATCTTTTGTAGAAAGCATTGTATTGTCATTATTTTTATTTCATGACATGTTAGGTTATATAGGTTATGTAGATATGTTATTCCTTTGAAAAATAAAACAAGCAGAATAAGTATTGTTGTTTTTTCTGTTAATATTTTGCGATCGGAAGATTCTCTCTCAACAAGTCTTTTTTAAGTCTGAATTCATAAATTCACAAACCTCAATTTCACTATAAGTTCCATCAAGGAAAGATTGGAATCTAAGTAAAGGCATAGCCATTATCATAAATGATTTTTTCTATTAACCGTCCCTTGACTAGATCAAAATACTGGATCACCAACAGCAAGAGTGGAGGATGGTCTTCTCAATGAACCAGGGGCCATGATGTTGTACCATCTAGTACATCCCAATCCAAAATTATCGATTACCCAGAAAAAGATTTCAGAAGTTTAGATGCGTTACTGCTGTAGAATGCATTCTTTATAATTGTTTTGTTCACATGACCAACTCAAAAATACCACAGATTATCTTATACATTGCATTCTGTTGTTTGGACTACCCATATTTACTCGGTTTTTACTTCTTAAGGTTTCAGTTGTGTTTCATCCCCTTCTAAAGGTACAATCAGAAGTCCTGTTTGTTTGTGGCCTAATTTCATCAAGACACTGCTCATTCACAGAATATGATAGTAAAGAATTTAAGAGAAGGGCACAGAGAAGTGAAAAAATATATGTACTACATGCCCTATATTGACCCTTGAAAATTACAAGAAAAGATTGAAATTTTAACGTGTAAATATGGTCTTAGATCCTATTACAAAGCACTTCTTCTCCTGTTAGGAAATTAACCAGTTCTTCATGTCTTTTCCTTGCAGGGAACATGGTGTGGTAGGGGATATGCGGGATGCTTGGTTTAATGCTCGGGTGAGGAAGAATGTTTCCCTAATCCGAACCTACCATGGATTTAAAGGTAGTAATATTCACATGATAGATCGTAGCAAAGTTTCAAGATTTTATTCTCGTTAAAAAGACTGAACAGGATATATTATATATTGTTGAATTGATAGCCAACAAAGTGCTTAGGTTGTCTGGAATGATTATGCAAACCAAAAGATCAACATGAGGGAACAGAAATGTGTATTGATAAGAGTTGCATTGTGTGTTGAAGGATTATCGTCTACAATGCGACAATATCCTGTTTTATCAAACATTATAATGATCTACGATATGAATATTTTGTTTTCGAAAAGTGCCTGTAAAAACAATTTCTTATCCTTATTAAGGGAACTAATCTTAAATCCTTAGCGGTATCCAAACAAATTTGTAACATTCTCATTTTAAGTTCCTTAGTGTTTGGATGTTTTTTGTTGGATCAATATTGGTTGATGCTTGTACATGAGAGAAGCTTTCCATCTCTGGTTTTATATATTTATCTTTGTGTGTCTTTGTTGTGTCTGAGAAGATGAGGGGCTTCTCTTTAATAAGCAACCGTAGCTAGTTGCATTTGGATGTTTCCCTATTATGAGGAAAGAAAATAACCTTAATTGAGCAAATGTGGGAATTGCTAGGACTAGACCAATCTTAAAATCAATAGCTGATCTTGACGTGGTTCTGCAAAACCTTTTGTTATTGGTGTCAGATTGAATTCCATCATGCAAAAATTAGGATTTGTGATTTTGCCAATGATTGTGACAACTTTAGGCTTATCTGAAGTCTCATTCAAAGTGCTGTCCTTTTTTTGTCCTCTATTAGGTGACAAGCAAGGAGCACTAGAGTATTTCAAGTTGATCCTTAGAGCACTCTGCCTCTGCTGGGATCGCCAAACTCAAGATCTACACATAGACTGGGTTCTTTTCAGAGGTAGATCTTTAATACCTATGTCGTGTGAAGTGGTCAGTGATAACATTGATGGATGCTATCCTTCATCCCATTATCCAATATTCACAGAATTCATGCTGCCCCGTACTGTGAGAATGCTTGAACAAGTAGCTCAAGAGGAAGAGAGTTAGTGGTGTTATTTATTAATTTTTTTCCCCGAAATGCGGTTTTTCCTTCATTCCGTTTTCATGGTATAAATTTTTGGTAGTTCATTTCCTTTTACTTCACTTATCAGCATTCTGATTTTGTGGGTCGTTTGGCAACAAGTTTCACTTTCAAAGATATATTGCATATGCTGTACACAAGGATCCTGAAGTGGTTGAATTTTCTTGTTTGTAAAGTTTGAAGTTAATTATTTTAGTTGAGGTCATTCTTAGTTTTTGTTTTTCCTTTTACGCTCTGAAATGAACAATATTTATGTTTACAGTGAACACAATCAGTATATTGCAACGTGGACTTTTGGTCCCATATGTAATACATGCGCCCTCTTTAGAGATCACCAGCAAAAAATAACCGATAACAAAGTTAACCCAAAAATATATTATTCCCTACAAAATAGTCAAAACAACCAACACACAATCAAACTCCCCCTTTCAATAGATGAACTCCACTTGCCAAAGCCAGCAAACAAGTTTCAACGTACATGATAATACTTTAATTTGCAAGAGTTTTAGTAGAAGTGATGAATTTTGTACTATATTGTAAGATAAAAAATGTACAATATATATTGATATTCACTAAAATGTCCGTAAATGTTTTTACGAAAGTACATATACAGATATTTGTTCCTTTCGATTGATAGAAATAATTACAAATTCAACGTTTCTATCTGATACCTCTTATGGTGTTGAAATGCTTTGACGGCCTGCGGCAACATCGAATGCCTTGTACATAGTGGATACTTTGAGGGCTCTGTTAGTGTATTGTCAAGATCTTGGGAAGGCATTGGACTCATCTATAGGGTTGGCTCGAGCTTGGTTATACCTCTCTCATAGATTACTATAAGTAGTTTGAACGTTGTTTATGAGGTGTTGGGAGAGTGAGAAGTTCCATCTAATAATGGCACTCTTTAAGTTATGTAAGAGTTGGAATCTACTTCAAGGTTGGTTTTAGCTCTTGAGGTAGGATTGATGCCATAGCTAAAATCTATATTGCTCAAGTCAATAGAATATTACCCTTAGGACAATATATCCTAGTCATGGCCACCAGACAACACCTTTGTTGAGCAATTCCTTCTCAAACTCTAACTTTACCTATAAGTAGAAGGCGACGGGGTAGAAGGGGGTTGGGGTAGGTGTTCCTTGATCTTCATCTAGTAACCCTTAGTTGTGCTACTAGTCATGTATATGCTAAAGATACATTATAAGTCCGTTGTGCTCCTCTATAAATTGCAACGTTCAATCTATAGCTACATACCAAGAAGTAAGGTGACTTGAATTAAATAGAGAAGGTATTGTCAATCAATATAACATATGATATTTATAAATATGCAATGCAAATCAACTGGAGTAGGCACTTATCGAACATCCTATTATAGCTCCTTGATGGATTATATAGTGACATACCAGCGCTAGTAACTGGGGATAACTCCCCTCAAACCTTGGACGTAGATTAGCTAGAGGTAGACGACCTACAGGCATATGTAGTGATCATGAATGTATAGCTAGTCTACATTGTCTTATCTTATAAGTCGATCTGATAGAGGCGATTATTGGTGTCAATGTCTTATGGAGGTAACTTGTACCTATTGAATTGATGAACCACATGATTAGGTAAACACCACTCTACTATATTAGAAGCAAACAAGTGGGACCTAAGCCATTCACATATGCTACTTAGCATTGCAAAAGTAGAGATAGTAGCTTAATCAACTCCTCAAAGTAGTGCTCTCAAACCATCTAACAAGATTTACATTGTAGCAAAATGAGTGTGAGCGTAAAAGTATAAGCACATAAGAAAAAAGATTGTTGTACTTAGTACATGGTTAGTAAGTCCAATGTAGTATAGTAGGCATCAACAACATAGTTGGCATACTAGGTAATGTCGCGTTCCACCCTCCATTGGGCCGCCAATGGCTTCCCCTCAACAATCGTAAAACCATATCGACTAAGTAGGGTGATGTGGGTGAATCTGTCCTATGCTCAAACTTAGAGAATGATGATGGTGCCCTTAATCTCATGTGCGTCAGACCCAACAACTGAGCACAACTATTTGTATAGCCATGTCAAACATGCAAAGCCTTAACCGATCAGCCTTACGATCGTAAAGTCCTCTCGTAAGGGCAAAATCATGAGGTGGATAAGATTGAAAGATTTATCCACAAAAATAAATCCTCTCATCAAGTTGAGAATATATGCATGCACATAATGCCTAACCATCTCTTCATCTATTCCACGGGGCAGTAATCTAAAGTTCTCTTATAACCATGTTAGGAACAAACATACCCCTTTGATCTTAATTAGCCTTACTCCTATAATCTCTCACACTTAGTGACTTAGGTGCTCTCTAACTTTGTCTTCCTAGCCATTGTAGGCTCGTCAATTAACACTTAAAAAGCACCTCCATGTCCTAGAGTATGATCGTAACCTCCTTAGTAAGTAAGTGAAAGGTGTCTATCTCTAGTCTTCATCTCTCCACTAAAGTCATTAATAAGTGTTAATCCAGCATGATAAAAGGTAGCCAAGATACGTCCTGAAAATTAACCTCTTGTAGATAAGGCTTAATGAGAGGATGTATCGAGATATCCTCCTCATTTCAATAGAGTATCAGTTCCTTACGCCATATACATAGAGTAGAGGCAGCCTCCTATGAACATGAATGAGTAGAAGAGTAAGTAAAACAGTTTGTATGGAGTAATATTAGGCCATAAAATATGAAGTATTTACGCAGCCTTCCTAAAATGCTTGCAAACGATGTTTAGCTTGTCTACTGAGTATGCATGGATCAATTAGTCTTGACTCCATCTAATTTGTAAAACAACGCAAGAAAGGGTTAAAATTTGAAATAGTGAAGAAGTGACAAGAAGTAAGAATGCAAACTAACGTATCTAACTGTCTAGTTTGTATGTACCATAGCTATTAATCTCCTAACACCTTCTTCTATCATGTCATTCTCTTTCACATGCGCTACATCAGTCCTATCAGCTTGCTCTTTTGCATCAATTTCCATGTGATACCTCTTCTTTCTTAGTTTACCCTTTTTATGTATCAAGTGTTGATTTGGGCAGAGGTACGAAAAACTTACTTGTAGCCATTTGAGCTCATCTCCAATAAAGTAAAACTGTGCAAGGTAACACTCAAGCTGATGTGTCCACTTATACCAAGGTCCCAAAGTAACTATGCTATTAACCTTCATCACCATAGCTATTGTAGAGGTATGAAAGCAAGAAATCCTACATATTTTCTATTTTTGACTTAAGTATGTGCAATTCTTGGAATTAACTATGTGCGACTTCCTCCTTCCCCTGAGGTCGCTCTTTGTTATGCAACTTTTAGTTAAGACCTCAAATAAGTGGTTCTAACAGTTGAAGCTCATTACACTATGTGCATTACTCATCCCATTCATGTCTCATACATATCCATGGCATATTCAATAAAGATTTTGCCCCCCCTTATTACCTCTTACACTTCTTTGTTTCCTTTCTTCCAATATGCAATATAGTTTTAGAAGATCTTAACTGTTCCTATTACAGGCAAAGCTCATGTCTCTTGCAACCCTGAATTGTAACTTTCTACAACGTTGGATGGAATGTACCCAAATAAGTGGTAGCCGTCGTATGCCAATTTCCACTTATCCATGTCAACATTGTCAAATCATTATGGAGTGTCTTCCTTAACTTGGCTTAATTGTTCCATGAAACCTTTAAATTTCCTCTCTTATGCCTATACGCTTGCAAACTACATAAGTTTCTTACATAATTGGTTTTTGTGAATCGTTTGAAGTTGCTTGCAATGTGTCATTAGTAATATCTCCAGACTGCAAATAGAGGCTGCCACCCTATTCTAGGATCTTGAACTACAAAATCTGTGCTAGAATTTTTATAAAAAATAAGACAGAGTTTTTCCCTTCTAGTCGACTATGTATCGCTTAAGTTTTTGAAGGAACCATCCTCATGTCTCAATCGATTCTGTATCGATAAGGGCAAAGGTTAGTGGGACTATGCAATTGTTTCTATCCATACTACGTATAACTAACAACTTATGACTATACTTTTTGTATAAGAAAGTACTATCGATACATATCAAAGGGCAATAAAATTTGAATGCCTCTACACATGGCCTGATGGTGTAGAAATTGAAGGTTTAGAAAACCCTCTTAAATTGTCACTCACTTAGTCTTGTTGAGAACCTATATGCTTACTTAACCTATGTGTTGGGGTTATTTATTTTAATTGCATTTAGTAGTTTGGGAAGCTCATTCTAGGACTTTTCCCAAGTGCCATAAACAATCTCAATTGTCTTCCTTTTTTCTTCAAACACCCTTCTTTTACTTATAGTATATCTACTTATGTTCAATATATTTCGAGCAAAATTACTAATCTTCACATTTAGGTTATTCTTTATGTTGTTTATGAAGCTTATGGCCGTTATTTTGCTATTAATTTGTAGATGGTCTTGTTTTATCATTAGATTGACACAAGCGTAAGGTCCTTCTAGGATTATGATTTTCAAAAGCCCCTCTCACTTCTTTATGCATCCTCATAACCTTCACTTACAACCATTTTCCTTCTCTTTATAGTATATTGCATATATGGTTTTGTTTGATACATCAACTTGAAAAAATTACTTTGGTTCTTAATGTAGAACCTCTTTACCATTTGAACAAGATTATCTTTATTGTTGAATCACATGCTTGCACTCAAGTCATTACTTGTGCTTATGTTGATATATATTACATTCAAATCCTATTAAAATGTGACATAGCCACTCTTGTCATGGTTGGTGCTGAAGAAAGGGATTGTATCCTTAATAACCTTATCTGTAGTCTCATTTTATTGAGGAGGCTTTGGTGCTTGGGTAGTGTACATTGTCTCTCAAGCTTGTTGAGGACACCTAACAAGCATGGTTGCACAAGTAGAACTAACTGGCACATTACTAGCAACAAACTCTAGATTCACTTTAGGATCTCCTAAATCTTCTCCATCATTCTCCCCATCTTCAAGTCCAACATCTCCCCCATCATCTTCTCCATCCCGCTCTTCTTGTCCATCTTCATTGCCATTTATGCCCATTAGTATTTGCTCAACATATGGATCATACGACTTTTCATGTTTGATAATCAAACTTAATGCTTTATCATGTTCCTATTTAGTGATATGGGCATGTCTAAACATGTACCTTCAGTGAATTGGCTAAGAATTAATAGGCCATGTTGGGATGCAAAAACAATTTGATAGGAGGTTTTATACTTAGGTGGATTGGTGAGGAACTATTGAGTCCATGGATCTCAGGCAAGTCTCTCACTCGAATACATGACCCAGCAGTTCCTTACTCGGGTTTGTAAATGAAACTTCAAAATAAATATGTAAATAAAATAGAATAAAATAAAAATAAGTAAAAACTAACAAGACTATAAGTTGCAATTTTGCAACATTACATGGCAAACACACATACAGTAATACACATACACCACAACAAACACAAACATAATAATGATGCACATTCCCAATCCTTCCTCTCCTTTCTTATAAATGTACGCATACATATAATATTTTTGGATAAGCACAAACACATACATACATAGAGGTTGTGTTAAATCGTCTTGATAAAAAAAGTTTGTTAATATTTCCCCCATTTTTTTACAAAGTGAATCTCATGTTTAGTATTCTATATAAAGTTCTCTCTAGTGAATGTATTGTAATAAATATTAGTATAATGACATATGGTGTTACTTGTATCATATCTATTTTTGGGAATTTCTTGATAAAGGATAGTAGTAATTAGAATGAGGGTAAATTTGAAGTTCAAGAGATAGAGAGAGATGAAGAAAGTATTCCTGTAATGTTCCATTTATTTTAGACATTGAAAATATATAGGAAAAGTTTTCGAGAAAAACATGCACTGCAATCATTTTTACTATCACTTTGAGATAAGCCATTAGTGTTGATTATGTTTAAGTTCTCAATGTCCTAAATTTGCAAATAAACAATCAACTAGCTAATCAAATGCTAGTATTGTGGCTTGTTTAAACATTTGTATCACTTATGAAAGACATAAATAATTTTGAAATTTGAGTAAGTAGCTAAACTAAAGTGAATCTAGTTGCAGAGAATTTCTTACAAGTTAAGGACGCCGAAAGTACTCACATAGTTGATACATATAGCTCATCTCAAATTAAAGCAATAGAGAAAATGATTGAGTTAAATATTTTTCTAAAAAAAATTTCCATACTTATTATCAAAATTTGTAATACTTAATTGGTGTTGGAATTGATAGGAATTAAAAAAGAAAAGAAAAGAAAAGAAATTTCCATCTTCATTTACCTCTAATTCCTAAAATTGATATTACTCTTCATTCAAATTTTCCACTTTAACATGTTAACATTTTAATAAAATAGGGAGAATAATTATTTTAATATAGTAGGTTTGAGTAGAGCCGAATAAAAGGAAACTAATAGCGGTTATAGAACGAATGATAGAATTATTTGTAGAACTTATTAATATGTGGAAAATATTGACATTAGTAAATGATATTATTATGTATATTTTAATAACATTTTTTTATTTCTATATTATTTTTCATGTAATTGTAAATGTAATATCCAATTTAATTTGGAAAATTTTGTATTTTATTGTAAATGGAGTAATATTCCCAGTATTTGAATAATGATGAAATTTTTTTTTTCAACACTCAAATGAGATAATCTGAGTTAATTGGTTGTGCATTTTTATTATATTATGCAATAATTGCATGTTTAGTTTGTGGAATGGATAACCGAGGAATTGAATTGTAATTATTAAGGAATGGAATAATGTCATAATAGCCTATTACATTGTTTAGTTGAAAAAAAAAATCTTGTGAATAAATAAGTAATAGAGTTAAAAGACCATATTATCCATATTGCTCCTTTTTCTATCTTGTTCCATAATTCCTCACTCAAACTAGATCTCCTAGCCATTTTTACTCTTACATCTTCTTCCTAATTACTCTTCTCCCTCTTGAACACTAACACTGTGTTTGGGAATTTTATAGATAGAGGGAATTGAAAGAAAGTTGTGGAAAGGAAACAAAATGAAAAGAGGTTAAAGAAAATATAATTTTTTTTTATTGTTTGGCTATTAAAAGTAGAAAAGGATGGAAAGTTATAAAAATATTTTTTTGAATTATCTAAAATACCCTTTACAATTGATGGCAAGAGAGAAAATGGTGTTTCTTAGAGAAAGGAAGAGAGAGAAAAAAGCCATTACCTAGCTTCCCGTCATAACGAGGAGAGAGATGCAGTGCAGAAGAAGATGATAAACAGTAACTTTGCTTAAAGGTATTTTTGTATTTTTACAATAGTTCCATCCTTTTCCACATATTTCTCCTTAAATTTGGAGAGAAAAAGTCAGGCTTTTGAGTTGAATTCTTTCTATCAATTTCTTTTAGATTCATCTGATTTATATTTCTTTTGAATTATCCAAACATATAATTTCTTTTCATTTCTATTGATTTCCACAAATTTCCAGCTAGCCAAACATAGTATAACTCAAACCCTAACCTTGACAATATGGGAAACTCCTCTATGAAAGGAAACTTTCACTCTCTTTAACACAAAGTTGACAATAAGATCTCTCTATTAGAGGTGGTATGTGAAACTATTTCAACCCTTTAGTCTTAATCTATTAAGATGGTTGGATGTGGTTAGTGAAGATGATTGGGCAAGATCTCTCTCTCTCTCTCTCTCTCACTTGTAAAGGGAATCAAAGGTGGTCTTATGGTGTTGATTTGTGACTGGTGGTTGTTGGTTATTGTCATAGGGTGTATTGAAGGTGGTCTTGAGGTGTTGCTTGACTGTATGTTGGTGTATTGGTGAAGAAAGGTGGTCATCTTTATCAGGGTAAGAGATTTCGTTGGGTTATGCTTGTGGACAAAGATCAATGGTTGTGGAATTGTCAAAGAAGAGGAATTGTTGTTAGAGAGGACAGGTATGCAAAGTCTTTCACATGGTGGTGGTGGTGGTAGCTAGTGGTAGTGGCATGGTTGTTGGTGGAGGTGGAGGTAGAGGTAGAGGCAATAGTTGGTAGTAGTGATATATGGTGGTCTTTGTTGTGGAGAGGAGGAATAAGAGGAAGGGGGTGTGGTATGTAAGGCCTTTTTCACATGTAATAGCAATTCTTAGGTTGAAGTGTGGATCCATAATTCCTAATAAATTTTCATTTATTGAATTAAACAAAGTAATGGGAGGCCCATAAAAAAATAACAGACGAATGGAATTACCATTTCCAAGTAAATATACAATAAGTGTTATATTTAGGAAATGAATGTGCAAAATCCATATGCTAGAGATACCTCAAATAGTATGGGAAAAAGAAAAAGAAAATTCATTGATTCACAAGTCATGGACTCATAATCTAAAACTGGTTAATCCTTGACTGTATAAATCTTGCTCAAGAGAGGCCCCTTAGGATAGTCCCAATTTGTTTTAGCAGATCAGATCGGGATGGATTAGGCACCCATGTTTGGGTTTAACCATATCTATCATATGAAAGTGCAACAATGCTTTGGTTTCTTACATGTCTAAAAATATTATAGTTTATTTAAAAAAAGTGACAAAAGGCATGAAAGTTACAATTAGATGTTACTTGAAGAAGTAGAATAAAAGTTACAATAGATGGACAAAGAAAAAGTTATTTGGGTATTGCAACAAAAAAATGTAAAAAGAAAAGCTATAAATTTTCCAATAATTCTATAAGTTATTCAATTAATTACCTTTTTTATCGTTGACTTTACCAGTGCAATATTTGTTGCTACTATAGTTAAACATTGAATTCTTTAATCTCTTTTTGTGTAATGGAGAACGGAGACTAATCCTGCCTCTCTTGAGTATAAGTATGGTGATCTTACTATTGGGCCAAGGAAACCATGGGAATATGAGCTAATGGACCGGTAGTCTAACCTTAGAAACCAAAGATAAAATATACTAGGATCTTGAAGTTGAATTAGCCTTTGAGTGTGAATAGTGCAAATCCCAGTCAAGATTTTAGCAAAGATTTTCTTGTTACGTGAGGCATGAAGTAAAGGCCATAAATAAAAAAATGTAAGCTCGGGTTAAGAAGTATATTGTAATACTAAGTATGAAATGATGATTCAAGTTTATTGTATATTTTTGCTATTTTAGAAGGATATATATATATATATATAGCTTAGTTATATGCTTAGTTCCATATTAACCTTATCCTTAACTTAGAGATGATAATGAATCATCTCTTAGACATCGAGATATTAGTATAGGTTAAGAAAAGGCCTTAAGATGTGAGGTATTACATTGTTCTCTTATTTTGGAATCTACTCGATGATGTTAAGATATGTCTCTTGCTCTTGTGAGCTCCCCTTATATCCACCATTCTTCTTTGTAGGTATCATTAAATCAAGTCCTTCTCTCCCTTGATAGAGCCATGTTGTTGATAGTCAATTCCATACATGTTACGTTATATCACGGTTTGAATAACCTTAGAGAAGCCTTAAAATAGATAACATGTAAATGGATGTGACTAACGTTAAGCCTTATTATGGTTTTCTTTAATTTAATCAATATTAAGCTTGGTCTGCTTAATATAAATTACTATATATAAAATTAAGAAAAAAATATTTTTCTTTATAAAATGTCTAAAAATAGTTTTGAAAACAATTTTGGAGTTGCTAACCAGTAAAACTAACTAAAAAAAAGAAAGAAATTAAAGCTTTTGGTTGGAAAAAACCCTATTTTAGCCATTAATCTGCAAATTTTCTAAAAGAATATTTTTTAGAAAAATCTAATTGGAAAATTGAATCTAAGGGCTAACTTATTAAGGCTATACTCACTATGTAGAAATTAGAGAAAAAAAAAACTAACTAATGAGCCTTTATTTTTATAATCTTTTTAAAAATGAAAAAATGTGAAAAATACATGAAAATGATTTTTTTTCATGATTTTCATTACGAATTTTCTAAGAAAAAGCAACAATTTTTTATGATTGTCTCAAAGGTACATATGTACTCGTTAGTTGGAATCAAATTAACGTAATTTTTTATTTTAAAAAAATTTTAGTTTGTGGGTTGATTTTATTTAAAAAAAAAACACTTAAGTTTACGTTTTTAGTCAATTTATTTTTATTAAAAAAAACCCAAGAAAACTCATTTTATTCCCAATTTTGAAAGACCTCAAGAAACCTAATTTTTGAAAAAGAACCCAATTGAGATTTTTTTATTTTATGAAAAACCAACTAAGTGAGAATTTTTTTTTTCCTAAAAACCCTAAAATTCCTAATTTATAAAAAAAAAAGTAAATTTAATGGAAAACTTGTAGTTTTATGCAAATTTTGGTATAGAATGTGAGTTTTCATAAAATATGCAAATTATATCCTAAATATGCAATCATTATTTTCATGGCAAACTATATGATAAATGTGTAATAAACATGGCAAGTATGAAACAAATGATGAAATGCAAACCATATTACAAATATGCAAATTATATTATAGATATGCAACAAACATCACAAATTTGCAATTCACATGATAAATATGCAATTTATCCTAGAAAGTTCTAAAAAATGAAAATCTAACAATAAATATGCAAAAATAAAATGAAACAATTATTCACACAAAAAGCTACAAAACACTCATGTTAATGTAAAATATCCTAAATATGCTAATTTGATCAAAAAATAATACTATATATGTTAATGACATATTTATTTGAGAAAATCAAATAATAATAAACTAACAATCATCATAAAAAATAAAACTAATAATAAAAACCTGCATAAAAATAGATAAAGTTAGTATAAGGTTTTTATTAATTTCATTAGTGTAGAAAAATAAAATAAACTAAGATAAAACAAAATAGTGAAAAATAAAATGAAATAAAAATAAACAAACTAGACTTACCTATACACATAGGTTAGACTAGGGGTTGATGCGTGCACAGGTTGAGTTAGCTTAGGTAGTAGGTCTCGTGGGTTAGACCGTTCTTCTTCTTCTTCTTCTTCTCTGTCTTCCTTCCTTCCCCACACCCATTTTGTACAGCAACTTTTGATCATCGAATTAAGTAGGAAACTTGACTTTCGTGAGAAAGTTATTGGCAAAACTAAGTTTGGGACAACCACTTCAAGTTGTGGTAGTCGTTTTAGTGTTTTTAAAATATGGGCAATGGTGGTGGATCTTAGGTAATTCATATGGGATATAGCTTTTATAGCTAAAGGGTGGTTCCTAAGGTTTTTAGGGGCTAGGATTTTGTTGGTGAGGTTATTTTTTTGAATTATCTAAAATATTCTCTTAAGGATCTTCCTCTCCATTCAACATATTGAGTTACTTTTCTTCAACCATCCTCTTAAGTTCTTCTTCTATTATCAACTTCTCCAATTCTTCCTCTATTTCTTCTTCCTTTAAGCTCTCTTCTAAAAGAGAAATTTCTAACTCTTCCTCTTTAGACATACTATCTTCAATTATCTTCTATTACCTCATCAACTTCTTCTTCATTAGAGTCTTCAATATCTAAATGATCTCTCTTGCAGCTGTTACAATAACTTTCAGCTACATTTGCATCTTTTAACTTTCCATTATATATACTAGCTTGTATGTGTGTATTCCTATTGTCACTTGTTCTCTTGCATTCCTTTCGATATTGCTCATAATCACAATAATCTCTAGTCTACTCCATGGAAGATAAGCGTTCAATGCATAATACACGTGAATATGAAAATGAAAATTGCATTAACATGAGAAATATAAGGAAAACATTATAAAACTAAGCTCCTTAACTTCAATCATGGAGTTCCTTAAGATTTCTCTAACATTTTCTACGAATGTAATGGGAATCCATACCTTAACCTTGAAAAGTGCTAAAATCCACAAGAAACCTATGCTACTAACATAAAACTACAAGAAAAAGCCTTGGAAATGACATTACTATACTAAAGCTAGCTTAAAATAAACTAAAGAGGATGAAAATGGTGGAATTAAAACCCTAAACTTTAGAAAATCTAAAAAAGTCTTACTGCAAAATGAGAAAGAAGGACTTTCATATCAAGGATATTACCAATAAGATAGTAGATTAGGCTACCATCAAGCCAATCGACATGCATAGGCTACTAGTCCTCTTGATCTTTAATGAAACGGTACATTTTACTTCATGGCTTTAGTATACCATCATGATAGTAGCTGGGACTATCTCCAGGACAGTATAGTCCATTTTTTATGATACTTGCAAATCTTCTATTTTGGATGCTAGCAAGTCTACCAGATTGATAGTGATTCAATCCAATTCTTCAAGTCTTCTACTAGTAAAATGATAAGTTTGGATTACTGAAAAGCTAATATAATCCAATCTTTTTGGCACTTGTATTCTTTTTGTTCCAAACACTAGTTTGTTGGTGGTTAGAATTATTATCAAGCTAGTAACTTTTTTCCTTCTAGCTTCTCAAGCGGGGGTCACCGTTACATGGTAACCTTAGGACCTATAAGAACAGATATCAAGAGCTTAAATTCTTCAAAGAAACACAACTTTTAAGCACTAAAACACAAAAATATGAATTACATTTGTATTAAGATATTATCTCATTTTGATGAAAATTAATACACGTAGGCTAAAAAATCTGTTAAATCACATATGATTGTTAGAGAAATCCTTCAAATAAGTATATGGTTTCATACACTTATCAATCTTTTAGGCAAAAAATTATGAGAGTGAATTCAAGTGTTAAAGACAAATTCTTTTAACTAATAACTTTACATGCTTGTCTTTAAACAAATACTATGGCCTCCTTTTTCAATCTTCACCTTCAACTAAATGAAAAAGAACAAAAATATCCACATCTCTCCCCCCTTCTCTCTCTTTAAGTGTGTGTGAACCTACTATATGAATTATATCCCTTTCACTTTACATAAGTAAGGAAACTCCAAAGTGTAAGATTAACGGATAGTGGCTAAAATAATTTAAGTTTAGCTTTTTCTATGTGAACAAATAATCAATTCTCATAACAACTAGTTTCATATTTTTCAATATTCTTTAGGAACAATAAGAGTTATGGACAAACATATGATTTAAAATAACATAGTATTGATATTTGTTTGCCTTTTAGGAATATAAGTAGTTATCAATTAATAGATATCTAAACAAACAGATTTTACACTATATGTGTACTTCAAATTTGAGGACTTATTTGATGAGAAGGGTCTCATGATCTTAAGAAAAACTAAAATAAAGTTAGAGGGGTTGTTTCAATTTTGAATGGATGTTATCAGGGAGGGGACATGTCATGCTTCAAATTTGAAAGGCATGATAACCCTCTACATTTTATTATAGGTTGTCATGGAAATGTAATACTTATTACTTTTTCCCTCCTACTTTATTTCAATCTTTTAGTACTTGAAATATTGTAAAACAAATCCCATATTGGGTGAATCATATAGCTTAGAAAGTAAAGCTGCCATGAAACTACAATGCTGATAGATGCAGATATTTTAGCTAATTTTTGTTGACTAAAACCAATACTACGAGTCAAATAGTTTCTACTCACTTTTTTGCTCGTATTAGCCATTAATAGTCTAGTAAATTTTTCCTACACATTGTCAGTCCCATACCGTGGTTGCGTCTTGATACATAGCTTCTTTCTATATGTCCAATCCCATATCATCCATAGTTTTATCACATTGACAACCCGCTTATCCATGTAGATGGCATCGACATCCAACTATAAGGCACTCAATGCTGAGTTTGAGTCACAACAAGCCTTTAATAATGGTTCATGATTTACTTATTCAGGATATTTATGACCTTCGTATCAAGTACAATAGTAAAATTGGCAGTTGGATATTAATGGGACTTCGAGCTCAACCAAGACTATGTCGAGCTTTAGTCCCATCACAAAGACAAGACTTTATAGCTTATAAAACATGGTCAAGCGTATCATGATTGCCCAACCTACCGAGGACAAGTTAGCCCACATGCATGATGCCCTCTTACATTGGCTGCATACTTGCTTGGGAAACTGGACACACGTCTAAGTTGAATGGAACCCAACCCTAAGCTATTCAAGCATAGATGATGGATGGTATTGAGTTACCGAGTTGTTGAAGTGTACCAAACTGGATGAAGGTTAATACTAACTTGTGGGGGAATTGAGCTATGTAGGATTGACCTCCTTAGTTGACCATGAACACTAACCTTGAACTGAGTGTAGGGTGG
The DNA here is from genome assembly GCA_024138005.1 of Lumnitzera racemosa. Lineage (NCBI taxonomy): Eukaryota > Viridiplantae > Streptophyta > Magnoliopsida > Myrtales > Combretaceae > Lumnitzera > Lumnitzera racemosa. Next base: position 60,103,564 of record JAMXBC010000007.1, read on the forward strand.
CTTGGCAGACTAACCCTAAGCTTCATCTCAATAGAACATCTATCTTGTGACTAAGTTGTTGACCTCTCTAGCACTTCAACAAGCATAGAAAACTATTCAACTCAAGCTCAGGTGCTTACTCCACCCTTACCCCAAGATGGCCTTACTAAAAACACCTCCATTCCCCATCCTATAACAATAACTAGTGGAGAATCCACTTCCTTCTTACAAAATTCCTTATAGAGTATGGAGCCATCAAACTGAAGACAGGTGCTCTTCCTTTCACTTTTTGGGCAAAGATTGTACTATATTCCTTTTTCTCTTTTAGTGAACCTGATCATCTTTTTCATTATTGAAATTACAAAGCTTTCCTTTTCCCCTTACTTATGAGTAGTATATCTAAGTTCAAGTTACAACCTTGTCACTCCTTTTGTAGAAAGGTGTGTGGCTACTGGACCTTGGTACCAGCTTGTGACTTACATCAAAATTGGTATTGAGTTATGTTGAGTTGTAATGGTAAGTCAAATCTATTGGTCCTGTATAAGATATCAAGAGGGGAGTGAATTGATATTTCTAAATTTTTGAAAACTTTTTCTCTAAAAATGAAGTTACCCTTCTTAATAACTTATAATGGTGAATAGTGATAATTTAATAATTCAATACACAACAAATAATAAACAAAATTGAAAAAGTGTAAAGAAAGAGAAAATCAAGTAAAGATTTTATAGAGCTTCGGTCTTCTGCCTACTGCACTTTTTCAGCTCTATTGTTGAGGACCCGATCTACTTCACCGGTGCCGTTTCACTCGATCCACTAAAACAAATCAAAAAAATAAAAATTGTAAGCATTTGTTACAATGACTTTACAATATTTTGCTTTGCTTTGCTTATCTAACCTCTCAACAATTTAAGCTAATACAGATCTATAGAGTATAAACTATTTTTTCTTTACAATCCAATATTGAGATTACAAATGAGAACAAAAGTACAACTCTCAAATAATTTTGTACTTAAAAGAAGTAACATTTTGTTGTAAAACTTTGATTTGATGCAACTCTCTGAAGAAGTATTTGAAGACTTTTTGAAGCTTTTCAAAAGGTAAAAAATGATCAAGAATTTTTTATGCAATGATAGTATTTCTTCTGAGTTATGTGTCTTTATATTTTGAATCCTTCTTCCTCTTATATTGACTTTTTCCAATGGCTAAAAATTCGATAGATTTTCTTTACTCCGTAATTATCCAGTCGTTATTTATTCTAAATAATTCCATGGATATTTTTATAAGAAGATCTCGGTCATTTGAATTTCAATACAACTTTTCTTAATTTGTTTAAATTAGATAAACTTCAACCTGTAACCATCAGATAAGCATTGATTTGAATTTAAAAGGATTAGTTTTCGTTAGCAATTTGCAAATAAGCCTTGTGTTCAAACTTTGAAATCCCACAAAATTCGATACAACCTTATCCTTATCTATTCTTGTATATATCTTGATTTATCCAAATATATTTTCTCTTAAAATAAATCTTCAAGGATCATGATTCCATCTTGAGTGAAACAGGATTAAATGTATTTTCCTAATACACTTAATTTAGTGAAGCTAAGTCTTGAATAATCTGAATTTGATTAAGATTAATATTCTACGTAATTTTCCAGATCTACCTTCTGAATAACTTTCTGAAGAGTATCAGCTTTCTTTTCTTAGAATTCTATGAACAAACTTATGAAAAGTTGTACAAATTCTTTTTATAAAAGCTTCTGAATACTTTTTAAAAAGTTTTCAGAACAGTTTATTTTCAAACAGTTTAAAGCTTCTGAATGTGACTTAATTATGCGAAAATATAATTTCTAGAAAACCTCCTGTAAAACTGCACTCTTAAAGATTCATTAACTTTTAATCCTCTTGTTATCATTAAAATATTATGAGATATCTAACAATATCTATTAAAATTGCTTCACATCTACTATGACTCAGTTCATTCCCTTACTATTCTTCAATATCTCAAAGGACTTGCCCCACTCATGGTAAGCCCTAATCATTTCAACCTCTTAGGTCATGAGATATGTATTAAGTTCATTGCATGACCAATCCAATCATGTAAGATGAGACTTGTATATACATAGACTTGCTTAGTAAGAATTATAACTTTTAAATCTAATATTTTGGTTGATCCAAAAATCATAAATTTCTAATATACTAAAATTAGACTTAGATTAGGTTGTTTATTAAAATTTTAGATAGAACAATTAAGGTTTCGAGTTAAATATAAGCATTGGAGATCAAATAAAAGAAGCAAAAATTGAGATGACAAAATGGCAACTTAATCGAAGGAAGGTAGATCAAGTGCAAGCTTGGCCAATCAAATGGGCTTAGTTTATAGGTTGACTAGTTGAACAAGGTATTTGGTTATGGAATGAGCTACTCTATTATTGGGTCATTTTATTTATTTATTTATATGGTTATTTTCTTATGTTTCTCCTAATTTCATATTCGAGGTTTAGATTAGAGTCCTTAGAATTTCTTTTCTAAGATATTTTCATGGTTTTACTTCAACTGATTCATTTTTAAATCTTAACTTGTTTACTATTTATATAAGGTTTTTTAGAAAGAAACTAGTTTTTAAAAATTGATTGCCAATGTGAATTTTCTTACACTATATTTTTTTGTTAAATTCATATTTTTCCTTCGAGTTTTGATAAAAAATTAATATTTGCAAATTTAGGTGAAAGTTTCTAAAAGAAATCGTGTTGTTTAGGACCTTCTTAATTTTTTAGGATTATATCCACAAAGCTTCAATTTTCTTCCTATTATTCATCTAAGTTCTAGTTTGTTTCACAAATGGCTTTAAATTGAAACAAGTAAAAATTCCTGCTTTGGTTCTGGATGTAATTTGCATTGTTTAATCAATTGCTCCAACTCATAAAAGAAAGAAATAAGAGTTAATTATAAGCATACTAACCTTTGATCCACAAAACCTAGAGTAGTTCTCCTCTCTCATCTATAACAAGTGATCTCTTATTTGAATGAATCATAATAACGACAACCATTTATCATGTTTTAACTCAACTTTATGCTATGAATATGTAGCATACTATGAACTTAGACTTAAAGAACACATGCAAGGATGAGCCTAAAGGAAATGACTAACAAATACTTGACTTGAAGCTTATCAAAATACTTTGTTTCCATAGCTTTTTAGTCATTTGAATGAAGTGGTCATGCTAAAGCAGACAAAGCTTTTAGAAGACTTCATTTGAATAGAATGTTAGTCCATTCAAACGAAGTCAGCTTTGTCATAGAAACATTATAGAAGACCTTGTTTGAATGGAGGCTCGATTTGTGTAAACGAGACTTTTGCTGTAAGACATAGTATATATAAGGGTTAATGTTGTAATTGGTATCCTAACTTTACCATTTTATTCAATTTACTACCTAAACTTATAATTAGTTTAGTTAATACCTAATTAAACTTTTTTTATTGCTTTTGTTTCCAACCTTAACTCTACTTACCACCGTTAATTGATGTAGACGATCTAACCAATATATAGACAACACGTGTAAAAAACAATGAAACAAACACTTCATATGCCACTTCAACTGCTACGTAGATGTCCATTAAACCCATCCATTAAACAACCAGTAGAGAAATCCATCCATTAAACCCTAAAGCACTATCTTCTCCATCTTACTCCCTTGATATGTAAACCTTAATTTTCATGAGTTCATTTCCTTATGTTCTCTATGCTTACCTTATTCATCAGAAAGAAAACACATTTTCACAACACAAATACCATCAACAATTAGTTGATCAACCATGGTTTGCTTCCCACTCTCCTCCTTTCCTTACCTTACACACTACTACTACCGCCCAAATTCTCTCTCAAAACCATTGCTTTCATCTTCTCCACCACTGTTGCCACCAACACCACCGTCATTGCTGGAATCTCCGCTATATATAACAACAAAAACAAAAGAAACCCACAACACCCTTTTCTCCAAAACGTGTTGCACTTCATTTGCTCTTCAAATCCAAATGTATTTTCTTCATCCTTATAAAGGTCCCTTTCTCTTTTAGAAAACTCCCCCCTTGTGGCTGAGTCAAGGATCGGTTTCACTTTCCCCTCAGTTATTGATGGGTCTAAGCAACTTATAGGTGTTGGATTGAAAAGGAAAAGTCTTTTGGGGTTAAAGAAGATTGATGTATATGCTTTCGCTTTCAAGAATGGAAATTTACTGATGAAAATTAGGGTTTATAGATCGAAGGAGTAGGATGGAAAAGACAATGCTTTAGGGTTTAATAGATGATATAGGAACAAAGTAGATGAACATACGATGTTCAGTATCACATGAACTAAAGCGGATGGGTTCAAATCATGAGATGGTTCGAAAGGTAAATGGAAGTCAAATGCTTAAGTAGGGGGTTCTCGTGCACCGATGATGGATAGGACTTACCAATGCTTTACATAAGCTTAGGTTACACTTGATATTACACGTAAGTGTGGCCCGAGGTCACTCACCACTAATCTACGCTTACAATGAATCAGATAAGAATAAACGAGAGTAAACAAAAGACACTTAACTCATGAGAGTATGTCTGAATATCAATGGAATTAACTGTTGAGGCTATTGTAATTTACAAGTATTTGTATAACCCAATTAAGGTAAGTCTTAAGTTAGTGTAAATTACAAAAAGATTCTTACTAGAAAAGGAAAATGAATAATTTATAAGGCGAGAGTTGGAATCAAGCAAAAAGAATATTCAGTTACCAAAAGGATAATATGGGTGTTAGAAAATAAGGTGTATGTCAGCTGTCCATTTTGTGGTCTTTATGATGTTGCTTGCTGAGTAGAGTAGATTCTAAGTAGATTAAGTTGAGGTCGACAATTCGATAACTCGATAGCTTAGATGTTTCGGATTAAGGAAGGGTTGGTTTAGGAAGTGGTCCATTATTGGGTCGACCTTGGCTAGTCGGCTTGTGATTAGGGTTAACTCGACTTCAGTGATGTATTAGGTTGGTAGAATGCTGGTTTGGTACTTGGATTAATGTATTATGGAGGGATCGACTTGATAATAGGTTGATCACCTCGACAATCTCTCGAATGAGGTAGGGAGTAGAGTAACTTGGTTGGTTAGACTGGAGAATGCATTACTCTTAAGAGTTATGCTCCCCTCAAATAGATCGACAAACCATATGAGCGAGTCCTCAAGCTCTGGAATGCGTGATAGGTATGTGATCCTTACCATCCCTTAGAGGCTGTTTGAGATTTGTGATCAAATCCGGCTCAGCTTCATGTTGCTTATCTTCAAGGGCATATGGGTAGAGGTCGGCAATGTTAAAGGAATTGGAGAATCCATACTCTTCAGGTAGCTCAATTTTGTAAACATTAGGATTGATCTTCTCAAGCACTTCAAATGGTCCATCGGCCTTGGCAGATAACTTGCTCTTCCTTAAACCTGAGAATCATTCTTTACTGAGGTGGATCTAGACCAAATTACCTAGCTGAAATTCTATCTTCTTTCATCTTAGGCCTCCTCTCCTAAGCTTCGTAGTAGCTCGACTTAGATGTTCTACGGTTTCGACTCTTTCTACAGCTAGTTGATCATCATCCGGACTCTAATGGGTGTTTAGTTCATTAGGAGCTTAGGGTTAAGCCCATGGGCAACCTTAAAGGGTAATATGTTTGTGATACTGTGGGAAGTCCTAATCAGCCATTTTCTAACTAATAGCAACCCGGAGTAAAGTTTCCATTGTCCTATTGACAATTTTGGTCTATCTATCTGTCTGTGGATAATAAAATGTGTTGTATAATAGTTTGGTTCCCATTCATTTTCATAATGTTCTCTAGAAGTGGCTCATGAAATTTAGGTTTCTATCCTAAACAATGGTCTTAGGCACTCCATAAACTTTGATAACCTCCTGAAAGAAAAAAAAAAAAAAAAAGAGAGAGAGAGAGATAGCTAGAGCATCATTAATATTAGAACAGGGCATGAAGTGTGAAATCTTGTTGAAACGGTCCATGACCACCATGATAGAGTCCTTCCTTCAGGACATCCTCAGTAGACCTAGACTTTAGCTTGGACCATGATTTAGTCAGGATTAGCAATGGTAAATATTGTCCTTGTTCGGCTCAACTCAACTCAACTTGGTTCAGCTCTTTGCCTTTCTACAAGTAGCATACCTTTTCAAAAGAATCTTAAAGATAGTACCTTATGAGTTTAATGCTTGCTAATGTATCCAAACAGTCCTCCTCCATGTGCCTTGTACACTAATAGCTATCTCATGGAGCAGGTCGAGATACATAATCTTCTCTTCCTAAATAAATATCAGTCCTCCCTATGATAGTTATCTAGTGTTCGGCCTTCCTTACATCTAGCATAGATCGGACCAAAATGTAGATCCTTAGCATACAAATCCTTTATCATTGAAAATCCTAATAACTGAGTCTATAATTCAATCAGAAGGGAATGTTGTCTCAATAGGGCACCGGCCGCTATATTGTTCTTTCCATTCTTATACTTCACGACATATGAAAATCCCTTTATGAACTTAACCCACTTGGCTTGTTTGCAAGACAACTAGGGCTGGCTCTTCAAATATCTCAAAAATTCATAATCAGTGTGGATCACAAATTCTTTAGATGACAAGTAATGTTGCGATACAGTTAATGCTCAGATTAAGGAATATAACTCCTTATCACAAACTAAATAGTTGGGCATTACTTCTCTAAGCTTCTCACTAAAGTAGGCAATAGATCAACCCTCTTGCATTAGCACAATACTAATTCCTAGTCTAGATGCATCACACTCCAATTCAAATATTTTGTCAAAGCTTGATAGAGCTAAGACAGGGGTTGTAGTTAGCATCTCTTTTACTTCTTCAAAACTCCTTTACCCTTTCTCTCCCCACCTGAACTTAACATTCTATTTTTATAGTTGTTTTTTAGAGTGTTGTTATTGTTTTTTGTGGAGATCTGCTACAATTGAATTGAAGTTGTCACATAAGAAGAGCTACTTGATCTTGGCTTGAGGAGAAGCAAAGCTGGTTGGCTTGGTGCTCTTGGTTCTCGATTGTAGCTCTAGTTTAAATTGTAACAAGTTTCTATTGTTGTTATTCTCTGTTTCTTGATACAAATTGGGAGCACCAGACAAAGTCTATCAATCTTAAGTTCAAGGAGTTGCTGATTACTTGTTGGTTGCATGAAACGCCTTGCTGCTTACTTCCCAACAAAAAGAGCTAACAAGGGCTTAGAGTTCTAAAGCTATTGTTAATTTAGTTTCAGCTCAAGCAAAGGCTATGAGTTGTTGTTGTTTGTTGAAGTGGAGAAGCTTAAGTAAGGCTACATGTGTGTATCTTTTCATCTATAAGATGGGATCCAAACCACTCAATATTATATCTTGTTTCATTTCTGCTTTATTTAGTGCTCGGATTAGACTTTAATGTGTTGTTGTGCATGTTGGTTGGAGAACAAGAACTCGAGTTTACTAAGAAAATCTGCTACAAAAATAGCAACATAGAGAGAACCAACAAGCTCATATTAATGAAAACTAAGCATAAGCAATTGATCTAAGTGTGTGCCCTTGTGAACATGGCCAAATAGCCAATTGAATGACTCTTTCTTTTATAAATTATATAAACTAACATATAAAAAGGTATACAATCATGATTTAAATACATGAGTTTATATACAGCTATTTAAGTCATATTTTGATCCTTTTTTCTCACTATTTATATAACTAACAAAGAAAATTGCATTTTTCATGATTTCTAAGCATAACTCATAATAAAAGAACCATAAAATGCATAAATATGTAGTAATTAAGTAGAGACAAATGTGGAGTAATTAAGTAGAGACAAATTTGCACATTTATCAAATACCCCCAACTTAATCCATTGCTTGTCCTTAAGCAATTTTATATGTCAATCTCAAAACAAAGTACTCATGGGAAAGCAAGCACACTCAACCATCATTAACACGTACTTCATAATGGCACCAAAACCATAAGGCTCATTAGAACTAGTTGCATTCTCCCTACTCTAAATCAAGTTCAAGTAACTTTTTCTTGCCTCTTAGTTACTTAAGCAGTCAACATGTACACAAATCACTAGTAATAGACTTAAGGCACTAGTTACTTGCTTAACGGAGTTAGATCAACAAGTTTAAACCAAGATTCTCTTACTAAAGATCAAATATAATATCCATCAACTAAAGAGGAGATCCTCACATTTTGTACACTGCACATGCATATACACACTCCTAATCCATATCACAAGCACGATACCACCAAGTAAATGATGCAAATTATAAGCTCTTCCTTTACTTTGCTCTTCTTGGTTTTCCAATTTTCCATTCTCTATTTTCTTTTTTACTTTAAGCACACATGCATCCCTTATTTGATTGATCTATATTGGAGAGCTCTTTATTCCTCACCTTTTTCACAAGTAGGATAGTAAGGCTTCATGAACCCTTCTAAGAATTAATTATTCAAGGAGAACGCCATGCACTTATTGGAAGCCCTAGATGTCCACTTGTACTCTCTTTTTCCTTTTGCTTTACTCTTCTTTATATATATATATATATATTTGATTTACCATTTGGTTGGGGTTTGTTTTACCCCCAACTTAGGTTCTATTTGTACTCGGGAAGAAATATTCAAAGCAAGCTCAAGTTTTCCATGATTTATACGATCATATTAGGCTCTTGAAACTTCAAAGAATATTTATACATACTACTCAACTTAAAAATGCAAAGACCTAATCCCTAATCAATGACATTGCCATAATCCTAAGTTGTGAAATCTCAATTTGAACAAAGTGTAACTAAACAAAGCAACGATTTCATGTCTTAACTTTAGAGAAGTGAAGAGCGTCAAACTTAAGATCAAGTTCAAAAGGGGTAAAGAATAAAAAAAAAAAAAAAATTGAGTAAAAAATTGCTCCTTTTATAAGAAATGCAATTAAAGTTCTAAACTTTTGAAAAATTTTGGTGCTTATAAAGCAAATGCTAACAATAGCATGGGTCAATTGTCGTTTTTACATAATAAGCACAAGGATTAAAATGCAATGAAGTCATATGTAGCTAATAAAAGCACAATATGTACCTAGCACATTAGAGACAATGGAAAATCAACTAAGCACACTACAGATCAACACAAATCTACCAACTACTCCATTAGACATCAGCCAACACAACCCCCAACTATAGTTCAACATAAAATCCATCATTATTGAAAGGGTTTCGGTAACTCATGTTAAACATAACTAGAATTTTTTAAAAAGTTTATCATAAGGATATGCAGGTTTTAATTAAATTCATAAACTCATGCACTTAATACTATTGGAAATATGATTTAGGTCATAGGGATATGCTTAAACTATATTTCTAATCACATTAAGTGTATGAGTTTATGAATTTAATTAAAATCCGCATATCCTTATGAAGAGCTTTTTAAAAAATTCAAGCTATGAGTTATTGAAACCCTCTCGGATATCTTATAACTCTATCTAGCTAAAAAGTAATGGCCAAGTACTAAATAACTAGATGATGAATATAATAGAAAAATACTCAAATACTCAAAATTGAAATTGAAACAACACATAAAACACATCAACTTATCAAATCCATCAATACAAAATGCAAAAAAACTAAGTATAATATCTAATCACAAACCCTAAATAAATCAAGATATATATAAAATTGAAATAACAAGGAAAAAAAACACCTTAATTAGTATATTTAATCCTGACACTCAATATAAAATCAGCATATCTTGATTCATTTGGAACCCAAGGTAGTCCTTTAGCAAGTTAAAACAAAATGATTTAGAGTTCTAAAATTAAACAAAACATAATCAAATTAATAAAATAAAACAAAAATAAAGTTTTTGTTCTTCACTATACTATAAAACAAAAATTCAAACTTTTTGTTTTCTTTGTCTGCCACTTCTCATGAAACCACCTCTACAGGCCACATCTATCATCATCCTCAATTGATTACCTAATGAATTATAGAAAGCGTGAATCAATTGGTGCATGGGTATACCATGATGAGGACAATGCCTAAGCAACTCCTTCAATTTTTCCTACACTTCATAGAATGTCTCTCCTTCTAATTAATGAAAGGAATTGATCTCATTTCTTAATTGGATCGTCTTATTAGGTTGCAAGAACTTTGCTAGAAAATCCTATGCCAATTGATCCCAATTTGTAATTGATTATATCAGCAAGGAGTTTAGCCAGCTTCTCGCCTTATCCCTAAGGAAAAAAAGGGAATAGGCGCAAGCGAATCGCATAATCTAAAACTCCATTGCTCTTGAGTGTGGTACAAATCTGCAAAAAGTTCATCAAATAATCATGTGGGTCTTCTAACTGTCTACCACCAAATCAATTTACCTACACCATTTGAATCAATGCGAGTTTTAACTCAAAATTGTTTACTTGAATTGTAGGCCACGCAATAGCTATCGTTGCTCCCTTAACTATAGGCATGAAGTACTGCCATGTAGATACTCAATTTTTGTCTCTAAAGTTTTAAGTTTTTTTTTAGGGTCTTAATTCCAAAATAAAAAATAATAAAAATTGAAAAAAATGATAAAAATACAAAAAAAATGTGGAAAGAAAAATTATAATTATTTTAGATTTTTTAAAAATAATTTATTTTAGGGTTAATAGTTTTATTTTTAGCACGGTTTAAATAATAGCTTTAGAAAGTTGTTTGGCTTAAATACTATTTAATTGTATTAAAAATCAAGGCATAAACCAATGACTTAATGGATAAATATTAGAGTGTTGATATTGCATTAGCAATTTAATTTAATTTGAATCGATATAAATGATTCGGATTTAATTTGACTTTTATAAAATCATATATAAATCGATAAGAAATATTCAAATTTTTTAGGATTGATAGAATTTATGTCAAACTCCATAAATAGGGATCATGTGGCATAAAAAAAAAAAAAAATAGAACACCCTTAAGCACATTAATCCAATTCCACACAAATAAACACGCTAGCCCATGATGCCCACAACCCCCCTGCAACATTCGCTGATCAACGCCTGCACCATACATGCTTGAGCACACCATCACCTGAAGCAGACAATTCTTGATCCCACACTGACCGCTTGATCCGCACCGTACTTCACGACCCTTGAAGCTTCCTGTCTCTCGCTTTTACCTTCGTCCTGCTCCCTCTCTCTCATCCTCACCAACTTACAACCCTAAGACCGCAACAACCTGGGCCAATGCCGCACAGCAATTCCAAACACAGTACGGTAGGAGCACCTGACCCGCATTGTCATACGATCATCCACTGCACTATCACCCTACTGATCAGCACGTCACCACACACACAACGCCTGGAGCATGTCCACGGCACGACACAACTCCAGCAAATCACCACACACGATCAGTAAGCACATCATGCCACTGCACGATCAACTCCGAAGCACGACACTACTGCCAATCGAACCACGCATTGACCACAACTCCGACGGACTACCACTTCCACTGATCCAGTGGCCAGTTTCAACCACACTCTCTCAGACGCTGTTCACATCTAGTACGCCTATCAGTCCATCTGCGATAGCACGCTGCAGCGTGGGCACGGAACACCTTTGCTTTGCCCACTGTCACTGCACAATTCCCCAACAAATGCGCAACTATTGCATCGGTCGATGCACATCCATACTCCACGTCCATGGCAGTACTGCACAATCGATACTGATTCAGGTTTTTTTTTTTTTTTTTCTCCTTAGTTTTTATTATTATATAATATTTATATTATATTATTATATCATGTTATATTGTTATTTTATTAGAATTTTAGGTGATTTAGTTAGGATGTTTCTTTAGCATCAGTTTTCTTTGTAATATAGAAAATGTATATTATGTTGATTTAAGTGAATGTTTATAAGTAGTAATATAGATATAAAGATATATATATATATATATTAGCTTAAGGATTATTAAGATTAGTTTTTTTATTATATATATACATTATTATTTATTAGTTAGCATAATATATAATATGTGAATATGTTAGTTTAGGCGTTTTAGTATTAATTCTTATATAAGTGTGTTATATAGAATTATTTTATTTTGGTTGATAGATGTATATATTAGTTTAGGGATTATTAGGATTATTTTTTTTATTAAGGATTTATCACATAGAAAATTTTTAAAATAAAAATTAATAATAATTTTTTTTTAAAAAAAATTAAGACTTTTAAAGAGTTTTTTAAAATACAATCACTCAACAGTTAGGACCCCTTTAGATTTTTTTTTTTAATAAAATGAAAATTAAAATCAACTAACATGTTAAAATTTTCGAAAAAAACTATGATAATTTGATCCAAGCTAGCAGATACATAGACACTTTCGGGACAATAATAAAATCTATAGAAACTTAAGTTTTTTTTTTTCTTTTTTTTTTGTTTTTTATTTTTTAAATATTATAATTTGAAAAATAAACCTAATTTCCAAAAATAAATAGTTATACCCATTAGAGTTTAATAGGTTAGCTCTCGAATTTGGAATCCTCTAGTTTTTCATTCAAATTGAAATAAAAAATTAGTAGCTAAATTATAGTAAAACTATCCATTTGATTACGATTTCTTTTTCCCACTTCAGTTGGATGGCGACTCCAAAATTTTTTATTCTAAAAAAAATAGAACTGAAATTTTTCAATTTCTCTAGTTGAGGATTAATATTGAATAGGTTTGGGTTTAATATTAATCGAAAAGTGAGAAATGAAGTAAAAAAAAAAAATCAAATTTCAGGCTCAACATCCTACAATGGTCTTACATTCTCATTTCCACCTACAATTTGTGCATTTTGCCCATTATGATCATCACCATTGCCATTACCTTCTATAATTCTCAATTGTTCAAAATTTGCTCTTCTTTCTCTTAAGCGTTGGTGAAAGTTCGTTCAATTTTAGGATAAAAAAGAAAAGTCAAATCAGGTACTCTTTTAGTAAACATACATTAGCAAGGCCTATGGGTAGAATGTTTTTGGTTTTCTCAAATATTTTTCAACTTTTCACGGATTTTTTAACAATTTCAGATCTTTAGAAACTAAACTAACTAAAATCCCTAAAAGATGACTCCTAAAATGTAAAAAGATTAAAACTCTACGCACTAAAATAAACTACCACTACTCTAATATCAAAAGTAACAAGCGAAAACATGATACTCACAATAAAGATATACAAAACACAAGAAATACGCTAATGAGCCACGGCTAGAATTTTTTTATTTGGTTTTCTCTATGAAATAAAAAATATAAAAGGAGAAAATCATAAAAATAGCAAGATCAATGCAAAATTTAAGGCTTAACATTTAATTGAAATCTAGAGTAACAAACTATGATAAACAATTCCAACTGTAAGTCCACTATGAAAAATGCATAAAATACAAAGAACAACATAATAACATAAAATTGAAAATTATAGGAAAAATGATTGAACAAGTAAAAATCTAACAAATACTTAAATACAAACTAACTAAAAGCTAAACTAAGCATGAAACTATTAAACTACAAAGCAACAAGCTATGATAATTAATACTAAGAAATAGAAACAAAGCTGCAAATTCTTTTATATATATATATATATATATTTTTCACTATAAAGTGCACTAGCAATAAGAAAAGTCTCTCGAAAAAGAAACTAAAAAAAATAATAACAAGAGGCCAAAAATAAGAGGAAATGCACCAAGATTTCACTAAATTAACTACTAACACAAAAGCTATCAGCTAAGAATTAGTGGATTAATCAAATTAGCTACTACTAAGCTAAACTATAAAAAGGTAAAGGAACAAACGAAAATAAAAGAGGCTTAGTTTAAGGGATCAACTATCAATCTAATATTAGCAAAGTCAAAACTTCCTAGTAACAGTGCCAAAAATTGCTTGACTCGCTAAAAATATAAGCTTGAACTGATAAGTGTATCGAGTCATGATAGTAGTATAAATAGTAAGTCAAAGTCATATTCCACAGAGAGTTGGGTGCTAAATACTAAATTATTTAAATTTTTCCTTAAGCTAAGCTATCGATAATTGAACTAAAAGTAAAGAGAATATAAATAATAAAATGAACACTAAATTAAATGTCCTAGCTACACTATAAGGGTCTCAAGTCTAAGAAATAAAAAAGATTAAACTGAGATTTGTAAATCTATTCTTATTTGAATCGACGTAATGTCTTAAATCGCTATTTGAAATTAACTAAAAAAGATTTAACTAGATTCTATAGAAGTCACCACAAGGATATTCTTCTCGTCTGTATCGTCCTTTTTATTCAAAATCGTCTACTGTCTTTTTTTTTTTTTTTTTTCTCCCTCTTCTGCTCCCACCGAAAAAATACCCTCTTTTGTCTACTGATGGGCTTACATCATGCTCCATGGACTCCCCTTAAAGAAGATACTCATTGGAAATAAGTTTCCACGTTGTTAAAGATATGCAAAAGCCCATTAACGAAACGAGATGATAGCTCCTGCTTTGATCAACGTTTTCTAAATATTAGGCCTCTCGAATTGGAATTGGGCTTGCTCTCTATACGTTCTTTTACTCAAAAGTGTAGCCCCTCTAGTTACTAACAAAGTTCAGTTATAATATCAACTAAGAGGCTCTCTGTTTCAGCTTGTCAAGGTCTGCTAATTGCTCACCCAGTGACCTTCCTTCATGTAATCAGCTGCTCGTCTTGAGTGTAGCTCGATTGGCTTGAGGAGAAGCGGAGCCGCTTTGTTCTTGGATGTTTGCAAGGTGAACCGCGGCTGTCCGCTACTGTCAAAATCTGCTCGGATCAAGTTTGCTGTTCGTATTGCTTGCAACAGGGTTAATGTGAATGTCCTGCTATTTTTGGTTAGGAGTTGCTGCAAGATGCTCGGTTGGTGCTGTAGCTTTAAAATTCAAGAACCGCGGCTGCTATTTTGTTCACGTGAAGGAGCTGCTGGTTAGTGCTCGGTTCGGTCATTATTCAATTAATTGCAGCTAACTTTGGAGCTCACTAGTTGATGCTATTTGGAGCTCTCGGCCTAGTATGGTGCAGCAAGAAGTATACAGTAAGTTGCTGTCGCACGGTGCTTCGTAGTTGCTGAAAATCAAAATTCTCGGCATGTTGCTGCTCTCGGACTTGCTGCAAGTTTAACAAAGGGAGTGGAGTTGCTGCGGCTGTTTTGAGAGCTTCTCAGCTTGCTTGGTTCAGTGGACTTGCTAGCTGCTGCTCGGATAGGAGCTGCTGCAAACTTTGGGCTGCAGCTGTTGTTGAAGTCCTTTGCTCTGCTGCTATCACAAAGAAGATGTACAAGCTGCTATGGAGTTGGATGCCGTGAGCTGCTGCTGATCTTGGTTGGAGTTTGGATTGAGGATCTTGGTTAAGTTGTGCTTCGTCGCTATTTGGTGTCCCTCGAATCAGCTCTTCACATGGATTGTTGCCAAGAATTGAAGTCCACGCTATTGCTGTTTGCTGCAGCTGCTACGTGGACAGCAGCCTTGATTTTGGTCGTAGTTGATTGATTGCTTTGTTTCCTGGGGTTACGGTTGTGGAATTTAATGGAGTTCACAACCTGTAGTAAAAAGATGTGATAATGAAAATTCTGCTCACTTAGTTCAATAGTAAAGTGAACTGCACATCAGCTTTTTGTATTAAAATTTAGAAGCTTATTGTTGGTGTTTTGTAGGTGAGCCTGATTAATGTTCCATCAACTATTGCAAGTTGCTAAATTAAAGTGAGCTGCCACTGGATGGATGTGACGTCTTGATGCTGCTGCAAATTGGTGGAACTCTCAGCCTAGTGCTCTACTGTTCTAATATCAAGTCTACGGCCTGTTAAAGTTGGTGAAGTTTCTCAGCCTATAGTAACTAAAATCTAGCAGCTTGGATAAAAAGCTCAATTCAGCTACTTAATTTTCAAGTCTTCAGCCTGCTTTGTGGATATGTAAAATTATTGTATGTTGCTATCTTGTGATGAATTGAATTCAAGTTGTAGTTCAAACTATGCTCTGCTCTTAACTTGAGGCCAAATTGTTTAAAGCTAAAGCCAAATAGCTTCTATCAAGGCCGAGCTAATACCAGAAGGTTAAGGGGAAGAAAAGGAGCTACTCGGCCTCAAGTCTGTTGTCTGTCGAGAAGTCGAGAGACCACACAGTTGAGCACTTAAGGCCAAAGAACAGCTCGGCACAGCATATGAGAGATTGCGCCTAATAATCCACAAGTACAACAATTGTAGGTTGACCTCATTAGGAGCTCGGTCAAGCACAATAAAACTTCCAAACATAACACCCTTGCTTAAACACCTAACTGCCAATCGACCCTTGCTTGAATTCACATATAGCTCGAATAACTGTATGCTGACCACTCCATTAAGTGCACATTTTTGTATATTTTGTAAATATTTTCCTTATTTTGATTATGGGTCATTCTTTAAGGTTTAATACCTTGTATATTATTTACAGTTTTGCCACTAGGGCTTTAGGACTCGCTATAAATAGCAACATTTGTAATTATCAAGAGAATACAGACAATGAAGAATATTCATATAATAAATTTACACTTGAACATTCCTTCTAGAAGTAATGACATTCTTGAGCCCTTTGAGCTAACGTTTCAGATTATTGAGTGTACCGTACTCCTTAATCTCTTGTGTTCTTATCAATCTTGCCTTTAAGATTATGGTGAACCCTTCATTTGAGCGAGTTAGTGATTCGTCAATAAACTCTCATTTGAAATCCGAGTGATATTTAGTATTCGTGAGTTGTATCAAACTCTATTTTGAGCTCAACCCCTAATTGTGTTTGTGTTTTGGTGTGTGATATCTATACACATTCGCATTTAAAACTTTATTCTCACTTCTTGTTCCTTGTTCCCATTCGAACCCCATTAGCATCCGAGACTGCTGTGTAGATTACGCATCATGTGGTTTGCAGAATATCTCTAATCTCGTACTTTAACCCACTAATGAATCGAGACATGATTTGGTCTTTAGCCTCAACAACTTCACATCAGATCATCAATATCTGGAATTCTTTCATATAGACATCAACACTTGATCCACCTTATCTCATCTCCTGTAACCTCTTAAACACATCCTGCAAATAGTAGCCGAGAACAAATCTTCTCTTCATGAATCTCTTTATTTCATCCTATATCCTAACTCACGTTCTCCTTCTCCTTCTCTCCTACAAGGTGGCTTTCATGTTCTTCCACCACAGGGCGGTATTACTAATAAACTCTAGCATATCATGTCTAACCTTAGCATTTTTAGGTACCTCATAGCATTTAAAATGCTTTTCGATTTTGTTTACCCAGTCTAGATAGTCCTCTACATCACCACTCCTAGAAAAACTAGGAATATGTATCCTCAACCCTTCAAATATAAGAGCTTGAACATTTCTCTCCTATAATTCATAATACTCCTCTGCTTCATCACCTTCTTCATCTACTTCTTTAATTTTATCGAGTGCTAGTTAGCACCTAGCAACTCTATCCATTAGTCTAGCTCGAAGTGGTCAAATTAGGGCATTAGCTCAGCCATACTGACCATTACCTCTCTCGGGCTGTTTATTGGCTCATCCTCCATATGGATTATTTTTGGCTCGTTACCTATCTTCATTTACGACAGTCACCAAACTAACCATTAGGTTGGTGAGTCCATTTTGTTGGTTACCTATTGAATGGGGTATGAAGCTTCCTTATTAACCTTGGCCATTTGGAGTACTAGTCTCTTGGTTACCTAAAGTTCCTTGAACACTAAAATCAAACATTGTCGTCTTTTACAAGAGATTAACAACTGAAATATTAAAAATTTCCTTCCACCAAATAGGAATAAAATAATGCCGAATATACTTACAGCTAATATAACCAACATATAATAAACTAAGTGAACACACACATATACTCTATTTTACGAGCAAGAAATAGGGTAAAATAGAGCATGGAGTCTCTTTACTCTAAACACTCTTTGAACAGTTACAACAATAATAAATTGACTTTGAAACACTTATAACAGTAGTAAACCACTCAAATTGCAAGTAACAAGAACTTGCTTAGATGTAATCAAGCTCTGATACCAAGATGATATAGGTACAATGTGGATGAACATACGACATCCAGTATTGCATGAACCAAATGGGATGGGTTCGAATTGCGAGATACTCCGAAAGGTAAATAGTAGTCAAAGGTTTGAGTAAGGAGTTTCTGTACACCAACGATGGATATGACGCACCAACACCTTATACGAGCTCAGGTTGCATCTTGATATTATGCACGAGTATAGCTGAAGATCACTTGTTACAAATTCATACTCACAATGGATTAGATAAGAGTAAATGAAAATAAGCAAAAGACACTTAACTCACAAGAGTATGTTCGAATATCAATGGTATTAACTGTTACGACTATTGCAATTTACAAGCATTTTGTATGACCTAATTAGGGTAAGTTTTAAGTTAGTATAAATTACAAAAAGATTTCTATTAGAAAAGGAAAATGAATAATTTACAAGGGTAGAGTTATAATCGAACAAAAAGTCGACTGTCCATTGTATGGTCCTATTGATGCTACTTGCTAAGTAGAGTAGGTTCTGAGCAGATCAAGTCAGGTTTGACAGTTTAACAGCTCAGCAACTCGGATGTTCCAGACTAAGGAAGGGTTAGTTTAGGAGGTGGTCCATTATCGAGTTGGCTTCGACCGGTCAACTCACACTTGAGGTTAGCTCAGCCTTGGCAATGTATCAAGTTTGCAGTATGTTGCTCGATACTTAGACAAATGTATTATAGAAGGGTCGACTAGGCAATAGATCGGTTACCTCGGTAGTCTCTCGAATGAGGTAAAGAGCTAAGTAACTCAACTGGTCAGATTGGAGAATGTATTACTCTTTAGAGTGAGCTCCCCTTTGATAGCTCGATGAATCATATGAGTGAGTTCTCGAGTTCGAGAGCATGTAATAAGTCCATGATCCCTATCAATGGATATGTTTCTTTGCAACTTGTTTCTACACATTCTAAGGTAGGAATGTGTTGGTTCTTCTTTCTTTTCAATCTTATTTGTATTTTTTTTTTCATTCCTATTCCATTTGGATGTCTACATGGTAGCTAAAGTGGCATATGAAGTGTTTGTTTCATTGTTTTTTACACATATAGTCCATACATTGGTTAGATCATCTACATCAACTAATGGTGGCAAGCAGAGTTAGGTCAGGTACCAAAAGTGACAAGGAAAAGTTTACCTAGGTATTAAATTAACTAATTATAAACTTGGGTAATAAATTAAAAAAATTGGTAAAGTTAGAGTACCACTTACGACATTAACCCTATATACAAGGAGACTTTGTTTGAATGGATAACTTATTCTGTTTAAATGGTGTTAAGAGAACCTAGATGTGTCTCGACATTCTATAGACTTCATTTGAATGAAGTTTCACGTGATCAATGGAAACCCCCATCAATATGCACATTACAAATAGGTCATTTCACATATTTCAACAAACCTTTTCATACTTCTCTCATTTTCTTTCTCTAACATCATAGTAAAGATCATTTAAGTAGTCCTTAGGCTATTAAGGCTATGAGAAACTATAGCACACTTGTTGCAAAAGCATTTGAAGTCATAGTCAAGATCTCTTAATCAAGATCATGTCTTCCCTTTCCTTTATCTTTAGATTTTCCATGGACCTTTCTTTTTTAGCTAAGATGTTGAATCTCTTGTCATCATGATCTAAAAGTATGGATACTATGTTTGGCGTACTTTTAAAGAGCAGAAATGAGAGGAAGTATATGGAAAAGAGGAGAAACAAAGGAAATGCAATTTTTATGCATGTTTGCATATAAAATGTGGAAATGGAAGGAAATAAGTAAAAATGTTTCCATTTTACATGTTTGGTTAATGTAACGAAATGAAATGAAATGAAGAGAAATAAAATAATGGGTAGACTAAATTAGTCTCCTTAGACTTCTTCTTCTTCTTCTTTTAATTTCTCTTTCATATCTAAGCTAAATTTGTAATTTCAAAGGTTTTTCACTCTTTTCTTTTGATTTCTCTCCACATTTGGAGAGAAAGAAAAAGGCTTCTAGAGTGGAAACAATGCCACTCCTTTTTAGCCATTTCATCTCATTTCCACTCCAATCACAGATACAATTTCTCCTACTTCCACTTGTTTCCTTAACTTTCTCTTGGTTTCTACCAATCTAAATACAGTAGAAATGTTTCCTTAACTTTCTCTTGGTTTTTGCCAATCCAAACATAGTGGAAATGTTGAAACACTCCATGAAAGATTGATTGATACATGGTAATTTCATGTACTATGTTTTAGTTGTTCATGAAACTTAATTTTCTCAAATTCATGATTCATTTATTTGTTATTTGACTGGTAATACTTTTGAGGATTAGAACTACTACAAACTCAAAAGGAAATTTAGGTTTTATATGATTTGAGAGAGGATTTGATTCAATTAAGAAGGGATACATGCTTGATAGGTTTATTTCAAAGATCACATTCTTCATGCAATGCAATTAATTTGAATTATCTTGATAAAGACATATAAGGTTAACTAAGATTAATTAGGATATTTAGGTGCATGAGACAAATATAATTATTAGTTGATATATACAAATTAGACAACTCCAAAGGAAGTTGATGGTGTAATTGGGACAGTTAATAAGTCCAAAAGGAGACTTTTGTGAACCTGATCAAAATTTTGATAGTTAATATTTGATGAGTATAGGTTGAGGCATCAATATGAAGATCTCATGTTTTAATCCATTTAATTTTAAGCCTTTAGTTTTAAGCAATTCAAAGTTAAGCTTTAGAATTAATTCAGCTTTTGTTATTGCTTGCATACTACCCATTCAATAGCCTAGATAGAAGTAGAGTTAATATAGTTAGTAATTAGTATTGTAAATCTTATAAGCTTGACTAGGTCTTACCATTTTCATATTACAAAACATGATGTAGTTCACTTGCTAGTTTTTAATATTATTGGGAAGAATTATAATAGAAGTGATCCACATTTAGGTGTAAGTTCAATTAACGGATTAACATTTCAAAAATTTTAAATAAAGGATCAATGTTGTACAAAAAGATTCAACACAGTCAATTTATAAAATTATTTGAACTTTTTAAAATATTGATCCCTACTTAAACTTACCTTCAAATGCTGATCCACTCAATTGTATTTTTACTTTAGCATTAATTTTTTTTTTTTAGAGAAATTGAGCATTTAATTGCGGGAGGGGCAATAGATCTTATTTATAAAGTTTAGATAGGCTAAGGTTTCGATAGTTTTCCATTTTATTTTATTTTTACTTTACATTTTATGTCCATCATTATTACAATGTGTATCACTTTACTTTTTCTATCTATCATTATTACAAAATGTTTTTGTTTTATATTTTGAGAATGAACTCCAAAAGTATAAACTATATTTTAAAGTTGTGATCTAGGATAATTTAGGATAAGTACATAAGAAGTTTTTCTATTTTATGCCAAAATTTGATCAAATTATCTAGTGATCGAATCATTTTAGTCCTCTTTATTGATAGCAAATTTTAATAAAGTATTATTTGTTTAAAGCGAGTAATTTAAGCTTTTAATATTTACTCCATTACAACTAAAAAGTCCTTAATGATATGAATTGATATTTGATGAAAAAAATTTTAAGTATATAAATGATTAACTGGTAACATATTGAACTTTGTTTTGAAAAAATAAAAAATAAAAAAACTTAGTTAAACAAAAGAAAGAGAGAGAGAGACTTATTAAATTTTACCACAATCGAAAGTACAATCAAGGAAGGGCCAATTCAAACAAATGAAATGATTTAGAGCCTTAGTTTAAGGGCCCATAACCAACCCATGGAAGTAGGGCTTGAATTAGCTTTAGAACCACCAATTTAAATAGGTTTGAGTAGGCCAACCTTGCCAACGTATTTGAACTAGCGATTCAACCTCGTTAAATTTAACAAATAAAAGGAAAAAGTAATCAATATGATATACTTAGGGTAAATTATAAAGAAGTAACATGTGTTTTGGGTCATTTACAAATATATTACTTATGTTTTATTTTTTTGATAAAAAGGTGACTTCTATTATTTAATCTTTATTAATTATAGATTTAGACACATGTTAACATCTCATTAGTAGCCATGGTTCAAGGGCTCATAACCAACCCATGGAAGTAGGGCCTGAATTGGCTTTAGAACCACCAATTTAAATAGGTTTGAGTAGGCCAACCTTGCCAACGTGTTTGAACTAGCGATTTAACCTCGTTAAATTTAACAAATAAAAGGAAAAAGTAATCAATATGATATATTTAGGGTAAATTATAAAGAAGTAACATGTGTTTTGGGTCATTTACAAATATATTACCTATGTTTTATTTTTTTGATAAAAATGTGACTTATATTATTTAATCTTTGTTAATTATAGATTTAGACACATGTTAACATCTCATTAGTTTGGAAAAAATAATTAAGTATTATAATATTACTAAATATTTTTATTTAAATAATTTGATAAGAAAATTTAAAAAAGTACAAAAATAAAAAAAGAAGAAAATAGAGAAAAATAATTAGATAGACACTTGCCAACCAACACCTATTTAGAGAATCGCTAGCAACCATGAAGGAGGAATCACATGACCGCTACTCCTACAACCGCTCTAAGGAGGTCTCTCATAGAATATTTACTTTATTTTCACGTGTATTTTACTTTACTTGACAGCTGTATTTTTTTATTTGTTGTTTACTTTTACATTTAGTTAATTAGTTGCATAGCTTATAAATGTTATAAGTACTTTGTAACTAATTCAGAAGGCTGAGAGTCTCATTTCATTTTCACAAAACTCTTCTTTCTCCTACAAGTCGTATACTCTACTGGATGAGTCGGGAGTGTAAATTATCATTATTAGGAATTCCAAATTGAAGATTGTGACTTAATTAGATTCCTAAATGGTATCAAAGTAGGTTCTAAGTATTTCAGTTCTTGTTATTAGTCAATTTACTTGAACAATTACGTGAATCAAGTTGAACTCAGAGAAATGAATAACATAGTTGAATTAGGGTTAAATGATCCTTTTTATTTGTTCAGATCAGATGATCTTGGGATGTCTATTGGTAATATCATCTTTAATGGTAATAATTACCTTTCATAGAGTAAGTTGATGAGATTAGGATTAGGAGCGAAGGTTAAAATAGATTTTGTTGATGGTTCTATCCAAAACTAATTGAAACTGCTGAAAATTTTAGCAAGTGGTTACAATGTAATTTTAGCAACTATCCTTCTGATTATGTTGCTTCCCTTGTGCACATATAAGTTTTTTAAGAGCCTAGGACTTATTTATGGCCAATCAATCAAGATGAATGGGTTAAAGCCATGGAGCAAGAATTGTTGGCTTTAGAATACAATGACATATGGGATCTTGTAGAGTTACCTCCTAATAAAAAGGCTATAAGATGTTGGGTTTATAAGATTAAATATAAACCAAATGAAAGTGTTGAAAGGTATAAAGCTAAACTTGTGGCTAAGGAATATACCCAAATTGTGGGTGAAGATGATAATGAAACTTTTTCTCCAGTAGTTAAATTGTCTACTGTTAGGATTTTGCTTTCAGTTGTTGTTGTTTCTTCTTGGCCCATATATCATATTGATGTTAATAATACAATTCTCCATTTACATAAAGAAATTTACATGATGTCGCCTTCAAGTTATTTTAAGGTTCATTCTACTCAAGTGTTTCACTTAAAGAAGTCATTATATGGGCTTAAGCAAGCTTCTTGGTAGTAGAACTTAGAGATTTCTAGTTTTCTTATCTCTCGTGGCTTCTCACAATCAAAGCATGATCATTCACTTTTTGTAAGGCATCATGTTGATGGTTGTGTGATTATTTTGCTTTATGTGGATGACATGTTAGTAACTGGTTCAAATGCATCATTCATATAAGAAATTGGTTTGTTTAGAACTTTGTTGTACTTCTTCAAGTTGTTTACTTCATCAGAGGAAATTTATCATTGATGTGCTGCTTAAAACTGGTTTGTTTGGTGATAAACCTATTCCCATACCCTTGTTAACTAGTTTTCATGTGACTTCTGCTACTTGAAATACCTTAAAGGTACTTTGTCTTTAGGCTTATTCTATTCGTCTACAACTTCTTTGGATTTGTCTGCATATTCTGATGTTGATTGGGAATCTAATTCTATTGATAGGTGCTCCATTACTGGTTACTCTGTGTTCTTAGGTTCATCTTTGGTTTCTTGGAAAACCAAAAACAATTTCCTCCTCATCTACCGAAGCTAAGTATTGTAGTCTTGCTACGATTGTTAAAGAAGTTCAATGGGTGTCTTATGTCCTCAAAGATCTTTCTATTTTGTTGGTATTACCTATTGTTATCTATTATGATAATAATTCCATTGTGCTTGTTGCTTCTAATCTATATTTACACTTTTGTATAAAACACATTGATATTGATATGTATAAGAGCATGTTACCTTAGGATTCATCAAGGTTATACACATTCCCTCTCAGTTGCAAGTTGCTAATTTGTTCACTAAGTCCCTGCCTTCTTAGCAATTATATCATTTTTGTACTAAGTTGGCGTTGCAAGCCTCACCAATTGGGTGGTGGGGGGTGATAATAGAATACTTACTTTATTTCCATGTATATTTTACTTTACTTAACGGTTGTATTTCATTATTTGTTGTTTAGTTTTATATTTTGTTAGTTATTTAGTTAGTTAGATAGCTTATAGGCATTATAAATACTTTGTAACTAATTTAGAAGGTTGAGAGTCTCATTTCATCTTCACAAAACTTTTCTTTCCCCTACAAGTCATATACCTTGCTGGATGAGCCAAAAGTGCAAATTATCATTGTTTGGAATTCTAAATTGAAGATTGTGACTTAATCGGATTCCTAAAGTTTTAGGTGGTTGAAAAACAGCTAGAAAGTGCCATAAGAAAAAAAAAATAAAAGAAAAGAAAAGAAAAAGAAGGATGAGTCCTAACTCACTGTTTGAATCAATTGATACTATTTAGGATGATAGATCTTATTCTTATTGGTGTTTATATAAACAATTAAGTATAAGAAATATTAGCAAACAACCCGAATAAAAGCAAAAGATCCAAAATCAAATTAATATTTGAACTTCTCTCTCTAGAAACTAAAAACACAGTATAGTTTCTTTCTCTACGATTTTTATAAACTTATGAAAAATCAGAAGAAACGAAATTTAGATTAGTATTTTAGCTATTAACAGATTAGGAAAAAATGGTTCCTTTTGTTTCAAATCATCTAAGAATTTAAAGAATTGAAAGCTTAAAATTTGGATTGTTATTGAGTTTTTCTTTCTTTTATTTAAGTCCGCTATTTTCAAACGTTTTGGTATTAGAGTTAATTGTCATGATAATGTTTTTTGTTCTTAGAAATATCACCCTAATGCTTCCTCTTGTATTCATTGTCGTCGATCAGACTTAAGGAATGGAAAGAAATTGTCTACTTTGTTGGTCATCTATCATCCTTTGCTTTCCTTTCTTTTCTCTATAATTTTCTTTATATTTTTTTTTATTAAAGTATATGAATAAAATTGTTTTGTAATATTATTTTATTTACTTATTTTTTTCAAGAGTAATGAAATATAGACGTGTCTAAATTTATAATTAACAAAAGATTAAATAATATAGATCATCTCTTTGTTAAAAAATAAAACATAAGTAATGTGTTTGTAAATGATCCAAAACATAGATTACTTCTTTGTAATTTACCCATATATTTATAAATGCATATATTACATTATATATATAAATATATATTTTATATTTATATATATGATATATATATATATATACATATATGCAAGTTGAACGATTTCAAAAATACTACCGGCATTTCTCCAATGAGGTAACATCTTGGTTGAGATACACAAACCATGGATGTTGAACCTTAACTGCAACATTCTCCTATTGTCGTAGGCTGCCGGAGAGGTGATAAAAGAAGTCGCTTAACTGGTTAGCTGAGTTCCGCAGAGCTCATCCAATAAGACATCAAACTTTGTATAACTCAAATGCAATGATCATTTCAAAATAGATATTTTGCATGTGGGTACTTCTGAATCACCGGAGCTTTATTCAATTGCAAAAAATAATAGGATCTACACAATCCATCCTATTTGGTGCTTGCATATTTTGCAGGACGATGCGGAGGGCTACAGAAGGAATGATGTTCCTACAGAATTAACATTATCCAGAGAGTCCACTCTCCAAGGATCGCAGGATAACACCATGTCACATTAAGCATGTACAAACTCGTATCAGACAGCAGTAGCACTAAACTGGAGTTTGTCAAATTAAAGCAATTATGAAACAATTCTCTAAATGAGACCCAGCTTTTACATACAATTACAGAATAGGTTCTGTGGAATTTACTATCCTTGTCTTCGGAGCAACTGACATCCGTTTTATCAATCAATAACGTATTCCATTTAAGAGACTATTGTACATCAAAACTAATCTGCATCTTCTGCAGTGAAGTCGGGCTCTGGAGGCTTCTGTAGCTTCACCAAGTCCCTAGCACTCTTGGCATTCCTGTTCCTGTGGACACCACGGAGGGCATTTGCAGCAAACCTGGAAGCTAGAAACGTGGCACCTATACTGTATGAACCTCCACTTGTACTGTTGCGGCTTGACCCTTCAGCTTCCTCCTCCTCTTCTTCCTCCTTTCTGCGTAGTTCCATGCTCTTCCTTTTGGAGTATCGACGCCATGCTGCTTGAATAAAGCAAGCAGCCCATGTCCTCCACTGCTGCGAGTAAAAGCGAAAAGTGTGCTGAACCTGCCTGCTGTGGAGCCGTCTAAACTGACTAGCCACAAACTTTAATTCCTCAGCTATTAGAGCAAAGGCCTCAACCTCTGTCAGAGCCTTTACAGTTCTAGTAGAGGATGGGAGGTTCGAGCCTGACTTGGGGTCCAGTGCCCAAGTTAACAACTCCTCGCCACAGAAATCACCTTCTTTTAGAAAACTGCGGTTGAAGAATCCGCTCCTTCCACCATCAGTGGTGACACTTTCAAGACGGCCACGGATAATAAAGAGCATCTCATCTACAGGATCCCCTTCTCGAACGATATAAGTATTTTCTGTAAATAAACATGGTTTCAATCGCTCACAAATTGCATCAAGCAACCTCTCATCCATACTTTCAAATAGAGGAACCTGTCAAAAGCAGCAAGCAGCAAAATGCCACAAGAAAAAATGAGATAATGAAAAGCCTATCTGTAATGTATATCCCGCTTTGCTAGCAGGGTAATCTTAATCACAATGAGTTGCAAGACAATGAAGAGGAATCTAGATAATAGGATGTTTATCCTTTTATATGTTTTTACAAGAAAAAAGAAATTGAAGAATTCCAGCTGTTTCCTAGGGCAACAAACTATTTGTGCAAATACTTTGGTTTCTATATTTAGATTGCCAAATATGAAAAAATTCCACATGCTATAAAGCACAGATGTAGAGCAAAGAATTACAGCAAATTACCCTCCTAACCAAAGCCAAACAGAGATGGCGCTTGATATCTCGTCTAAGGTCCTTTGGCAGACTTTGAACAAGGGTCTCTTCATCAACCCCGCGTGTTTCCAGCCACTTGTACTGATCATAACGCCTAACACGTTCCCTAAGATCTGGTGGGAGCAAGCGATGGTGCATCCACTGTTCAGAGTCACGCCTCTTTACTCTCATTTCTTCCAGCCGAATAGTAAGGGATTGAAGATAGGTCTGTTGCATAACAAAAATTTAATTTGCAAATTTCAAATTTCAGCAGCCTCGAAGAGTGACATGAAAGAAAAGGCCATAGGCTTAATACTTTCATATCATCCACATGGATAAATTTGATATTACATCACTCATATTAAGTCTCCTTATTGATATTTGACTATTTATATAATTACTTTCACATGACCGGCCTTAGCTAAAGTCTCAGCTCATGTGAGTGTTGATACATAATTGGGAATATACAAAATCGCATTGATCTACAGGTCTAAGTTTTAGTATCAGTAATTGCAATACCAGACTCTACAGACACTAGGAAGAACTATAATATGTGATAAATGAAGTTTCACCACTTATACAGAATTTGATTTCCGTAGGAAAGACGCTTGGGAAGACTCAAGATGTGGTAGCAATGCAAAAAATAATAATAATTAAAAAAGAGAGAAAAAAGAATAAAAGCTTGCTCAGCTCAGTATCCATGATGTCTATCAAAAGGAATCTTGTAAAATAGAAAACTTTCCATTTTACCTGCATATTCCCAATCAGAAGAGCAAAGAGGATGAGACCCAAAATTGCTAGCGCAATTGAGAACAGGACTTCCCAAGGATAGGTGCTTGTTTCAAGTCCCTGCCCAAGTGTGCTGCACAAACCAGAAAATTCAGGTCAGATGTGAAAAATTGCTGATCAAATAAGAAAAGAGGAGAATGACAAGCAATCTATACTAATCAATGTGTTGATTGTAACCATGCCTCCCATAAAAACAGTATCTTGGTGTGAGACAAAATTTCTCAAGAGAATTATAGACAGCCTTATTTCCTCTTTTATTCAAGGGGACTAGAGTCAACAAATCAGGATAAACACAATCATAAGGAATGGAAGAAAAACTCTGTTGTGGTCACACTAGAAAAACATGTATGAACGGTTTCTATACGGAAGAAAGAGCTGTCTTTTGGGAAAATTCGGATTCCTCTTCGTTTTTATATTATTAGGAGAAGTAATACAACAAAAGGGCAGAGCCAAAAAATGAGGGGAAAAAAGGTCTGCACTCCCTTTAGGGTGAGCAAAAACAAGAATTGGAATATCCAAAACACCCTAAAGGTTGATATAACAAAAACAAAAGATTCGAGAACAAAGAAATAGCACAATCTAACACCTTAGGTCTATAACATTGTTTACTCTTCTTCTTCTTCTTAGCACGTGCACCTCTAGAAGACAATTTCCAAGATGCTCAGTGAGAGGGAGGAGAGAATCCATAAGGAAGTTAGACAATGTCAAATCGAGAGAGAAGTCTGGTCCTAGAGATTTATTGGAACTAAGGGGCATATCTTCTCTAAACACCTACACCTACCAGGTTATTGGCATTTACAATGGCTCTCGCTTCTCCAAGAGTCTCAGTTACTAAGCTTGAAGAAAGAGAGGCCTCAACAACCTTGTCTATAACAGTGTTCATCAGCACTCCAGGGGGATAGGGTCAACAGACCCTCTTCCTTTAGAGTGCAAGCAATCACCTCACAACCCACAAGTCCTACACCAGGAGGCTCCCATTGGTATTTAAATTCAGTAGGAATCATTCTATCATCAATACAAACACACTGCTCCCACTGGTATTTAAATTCAGTAGGAATCATTCCATCATCAATATAAACACACTAAATAGAGTCAATCAAATCACTATTAGTGCGCATCTCAACACAAACCCAAGCAAAACTCAATCTTTCTTACCAAACTATAATAAAACCAACAATCAAAGGTCTCCCAAGTTTACTCATAACCAATGCCCTACTTATGGAAAAACTCCACAAGGGCATCCCAAAGCTTAACCCAAATTGGTATAGAGGCTAGGGGCTTCACTTGCAAATGACATTCCCATTTCCCAATGTAAGAGAATTAGGTACTGACTATAATAGCACCAAGGGGTTTCTAGTAGCTTCTTTACCTATCCATCATTACCAAACTTGAAAATGAAAGTACCTCTTTGATTACTCAAGACCTTTAGCAAGTCAAACGATCTTATATTGCATGGGCAATATTTTCCACAACCAGCAAGGGGAAGGAACTTTCCAAAAAACCAGCCTACTACAATATTTCTCCATAAAAAAGCCCCAAATTCAATCACCTCTCATGGTAGCACCACTACAAAAACCTCCCTGTTCAAGATACGAAGGTAGAAATCAATGGAACAATCAAGCTCCAACATAGGATTCAAGTTTGAATAGACCTCCACAAAAGACTTTGTGCTCCCAACCACATTGGAAGGAGTGGGTTTAGGAGAAGGAAAGGGATAAAGTGGAGAATGAGACGGCAAAGGAGGAAAAAGGAGGTCAAGGTTTGAATGAGAAGGGAAGAAGGGATTGGAAAGGATAGGTGGGGTAACTGAATACGTGTGATTGAGCAGGGTTGAGGGACTGCTGAAGGGTTAGGAAACTTTTCCAATGAGGAGGATGAGGGAGGGTTAGTAGGAACCTTAGTCAAGATATCTTTGAACAACAATTTAGGTTTGTTCAACAAAGAAACCTTGACTGGAGAGAAAGCAACAATGACAGCTTCAGAAGAAACAATAAGAGTTGGAGGCAAGGCTGTCAAGGCTGAAGACGGCTTACCACTTGTTAGGGACGATGCCAACTTAGCTAGGAGTGGCTTCATCTTAGTGGAAGTAGACCAGGAGTTGTTTTGGGTGTGCCGATGTGAATAGGAATGCAGAAAAACCATGGAGAAGAATAACCCTAGTCATCAAAGAAGGTCAATGATCAGAGAGCTTGCCTTCAAAGAGCTGGAGAAAACAAGCAGAAAATTCACCAGCAAAGGAGACTAACAGCCATTGAATGGCAAGCAGAGGAGAACAAAGAGAAGATACTTCAAAAGGTGGCGAAAAAAGAAGAAAACACACCGGAAAAGGAGGTCGACCAGCAAGGGACACGGGCAAGCAGAACCTAGCAAAAGGCTAAAACCGGTGGATTGAAAATGCTACCAGAAAGAGCTATCTTAGATTTACCTGCTTTCAAAAGTTTCTGATTATTTAAGTATAAACACTTTCTAACCTTCAAAGATTTTTGCTAGACACCATCCATCAATGAACAATTCATCTAATCAGATAAATGTCTGCATAAGTGAAACAACCGTGGGTTGCAGTATCAAAAGTACAACAAACTATGATAACTATTGAATGTAAATTGGACAATTGAGAGGCAAAATTACCATAAATGGCACTTTCCAGCTTGGTTGCTAAACACTCTCTAACTAGAATACTAACAAAATTAATACCTACCTACCTACCTACCTACCTGCTCCTCCTATTTATACACAGTTCTAACAGTTACAATACATCACTATACTAATATTATCTTCATGGTTCATCACAATAAGAAAATGCAACTTAGAATTAGAAGAAAGTTAGCTGGCTATATCAGGTTGTCAATATCAGCAAACCTATACATGAAATTAGCATGGATAGCTCATCCATTCACAAGGTATCACTCTCTAAGACTGATTCTTCATGGAAGTGGCCTAGGGAAATACATTAGAAATAGGCTATGCCACGGTAGGGCATACTTTTTCTTTTTTGGGCAAGTAATTAATCTGTATTTTCGTGAGGAAGCATTTACAAAAATCACTTGCTAAACAAGGAATGAAACAAAAAGCAAACACCTCTACAATGAGAAGCATTACAAAACGTAGGTGACAAGCAGCCTGGGAGAGGCAAGAAACTAGACTAAACCAAGGCCAAAAGAGGATATAAACAGCAAACATAGGATAGAACTCTCCTATCGAAAACATAGGGTTGCAAGTGACCATCACCCTTATAAATGGAATTTCTCGTTCACCAGATGCAATAGGTTGCAGTAGCAAGTGCACGATGACAGGAAAGAATCAGTGGACAGGTTGAAGATGTTGCAAGCCCAGAGTTAACCCCTGACTAATCATGACAAGTTGAAGGCCATCCTAATCTACCTGCTGCCATATCAATCAAGAGATATGACACTAAAAAGGGATAATCATGGTTTACATCAGAAGCTCCACAAAAGGTAGCAAGAGGACTGGAGCATGACAATCCAGGCAATAAGTTTGTCAATTGTGGACAATTTCCCAGCATGCAGGCAAAGTATGAAAGCATGCCTAGGGATGGATTTAGGACACCAGACAACTTTTTTCCCAAGGAAACTTTAACCTTCATGTGAAGACCATCGCAAGTGCTCGAAATGGTAAAGTCTCAAAAGTACGAATGAGTCCAATTCAATTGGTCCATTCTACTAGCTGATGGCACCATGTTATCAGGGACATTAATTTGTTGCAACCCTTCACTGGGAGGAAGAGACCACCCTTCTTCAATAATGGAGCAAAGCCTGGAAAATGGATACCTGAAGAAGCCATGGTTCTGGGATTGGACCTATTAGAGAGAGGGCCAGATAGTAGGCAAAGCTCATTCCATAAGGAGCACAAAGCTGGGCTTTGACAGTCCAAAATCTACTGGCTTTTGTTATGACAACTGAATTTTGAGGATCGTTTTCTTAAAATATGCTGCTTAGTTGGAATCATGCAGGAAGTCACTTACGAGTAAATCATGGGCAATGTAGAGTGCTTACTTCTTTTCTTCCAGGGGACCGACCTGAGATAACATTTGCCAACATTTATGCTAATTTATGCAGACAACTATGAAGGAGAATATTGTACTGTAAGATGAGTATAAGCATCTAACAGAGCCAGCTAGTTTAATACCCTCAATTGTAGATCTTGAGTGAAATCAGTAGACTATCTCTCCTTTGGGGGCAACTGGTTACAAAGACAGAATTTTATAACTCAACCATTGAGTTGAGGCAAACTTAGCCACCAAATCCCTTTATTATATGTTGCAAGCTCCTGGGGACTGAAGTTTCTCATCAGTAGAATTTTGCCAAACTTCAGTTTCTCTTCCACACCAGGTCAGGCCGAATGGGACCACCACTTGGAGAGAAATGGCTCAGCCCACACGCACTGTTCCTTTTTATGTATAATTAGTATGCTAGATTTGCAAAATCCCAGATTCCAGGTATGTACATAACTTCGTCCTCCCTTGAGTCCTTAAAACTCCTTCTCAAGCCGCATTCCAGGAAAAGAAAATAGAAATGAAGAGACAGAACCAACTCCTTTGTTATCATTGAGAAGGTTGACTCTTTTTTGGGGAGCACCTGTACAACTTCAGGCCTTTTAATGTAATGCTATAAGTACAATGTTCATTTATTTTACAAAAGCTTTGGCCTTGTTTAGTTACAACCAAGCAGCCACTACCTTATCCTTTTCCCTTGCATATTCAAATTGAGAAGTTCAGGCAAATTCAAAGTGTAGCTAGTAATCCAGAATTAAAAAGGCTAAACCTCTGCAGGATAGACTCATGACTAACTAACATGTTCGAAAAATTATGTCAAATCCCAAGGGGCAATCATATTTTTCTATAAACTGAGGAGTGTAGAAACATATTTACCTCAGGTTTTGTAGGCCCCACCATAAACAATAGCAATACTTAGAGACAAAATTCATGGATGATGAAACTATTTTAGATGTCACTGCCTGTTGGTAGATGCCATAGTCAAATGGGGGGTCATCTCCATCCGCTGAACAAGTGGAATTGAGAACATTGACTTTTGTGTTATTCCAAGCACTGTAATCAGGCATGTTTTGGTTCCCACAATAGAGAAAATCTTTAACACATGTTGTATTTTCATCGCAAGCTTTTTGCCAGCATGCATCATTTCTTTCCACTGCAAACAGATACCAGAATGCTCCAACTATCTGGAACATTCAGAGTAAACAAGATGTAAGAAAAGTTATGACCTTCCATGTCAGCATTCCAGAAGTTTAATACAGGTATTAGAAGGAAATGAGCATACCAGTTCCAAGTAGAAGATAAACAAAAGTAATATAAACTGGTGGCTAGAATATTGAAGCCAATGCACCTTGAAACATGCAATGGCATCTTGACTAAAATGATTTATTACTGAATGTTTACATAGTCAAATTTTCAACAAACATCAGAGGAACATCTCTCCATACAACAAGAAACGAAAAAGCCCAATATCTAGCACGTTCAAGTTTCAGTGAGAGCATATCTTATGGACTGCAAAACAGCTAAGAGAGATCTACTTTATGATGAACTGATTGGTGGCAGAGCTCAAGTACTACATTTGAATATTCTCATCCCACCCGCT
Source organism: Lumnitzera racemosa (assembly GCA_024138005.1). Taxonomy (NCBI): domain Eukaryota; kingdom Viridiplantae; phylum Streptophyta; class Magnoliopsida; order Myrtales; family Combretaceae; genus Lumnitzera; species Lumnitzera racemosa. The sequence continues at coordinate 60,137,466 of JAMXBC010000007.1, forward strand.
ATTTTGTGGTTGGATTTTATCTCTCAATGTAATTTCACCGATGCAATATGTTTAATCTATTTCCCCTAGGAAAGAGCCCATTGAAAAGAGAAGTTTACACAAAGAAGTCTATTAATATACCCTACTATACTAATATGCATTCTTGGTCCACTTTTGTTTCGTCTATTTTTGTTTGTGTCTTAGCAATATCTGATTTTCATTTTTTCTTTCAATTCTATGTCTAGTCTATATCTACTAAGTGTATTTGTCATGTTACTTTACATATATATGTTAGCCAAACACTCAATATCAAGCCAGTGCCGCCAAAAAGGTCCTAAAATGTACCTTCAATAATATACTTGAATGAACTCAAGTTAATGTGTGTGTGTATTTATACAGGAAGAATGAGTTAAACAGAAACTATTTACAAATGCACGCAAAATTAGAGAAGCATATAACAATTTGTATACATTAAAAAGGTTTATCCAACAGGAAACAAATAGAAGAACAGGTGACAGGTCTGTTGGAAACTCACATGACTGGCAAGCATGTATAAAAGCAAATAATATGCAGCACCAGCCCATGCTGTCTCAGCAAAAACACCTGCTGTCCTCTTCAGTTCTGATGTCAGTGGAATAAACCGCAGAAATCTAGGAATGTATTGGATGAAGATGATAAAAAGCAAAGCCTGCCTTGTAGCTAGTACATCAGAACCATTCGACCTCAAAAGGAATCTCCAGACGACAATCTACACAATACAGATATAAGGATATTAATGCCTTCTTGAAAATGTAATTATGCAAATCAAAGAATTAAAACCCATCACCAACGATATCTTCTGAACACGTAAAACCGCCCCCAACCACCATCATTAGGTTGGTGAATTTTTATTTCTATTTTTTTTTTTCCCTTTTTATTTGGTTTTGGGAGGGGGTGCTGGGCGTGCTCTGTAATTTGGTGAAAATTAGTAGAAAATTGGAAAGACCCAAAAAGGGTCTTATATTTTCTTTACATTGATTGTGTCTGTGTCAACCTCGCACACTTGTGCCCGCTATAGTGCCTCTCATTATATTCCTAATATTATACATAGTTTTGTGATACTTCACTGTACATGCACTTCTTTAGGGGGTAAAAATTTTGATACACTAACATGGTGGTAATGATAGAAAGCTGCTTTCTACCATTTCTCGTTCCTCTGCAACCAAAACAATAACTAAACGCCTTTTGGAAGAAGAGAAAAGAAAAAAATAGAAAACTTGCTCTTATACAAAAAAAGACCTGATTGTTTCCTTTTCCATACTAACTTGGCTTTTACTAATATCTGAATATAAACAGTATTTATTGAGCTAAAGCAAGGAAGAAGAAACGGTCCATATATGAGCATCCTGGATTTACAGATTAAATGTTCCAAGGAGTAGCTAGCAACCTCTACAGTGCAGGGATTACCTGAGGTAAAGGTAGAATAGAAAGAAAATCAATGATGAAGTAACGTCGTAAGTATCGCTTTGCAATTTGTGCAGGATCTATCACAAGTTCACCTCGACCGAAAACCCTTGATGATGGAGCAATATAAGCTGTTCGAAATTGAAGAGAAATATGAAAAAGATAAAAAGCATCTATAATGGTTCGCAATGTTGTCACCGTGATCGCCAATTTTCGATCTATTCCAATACATTCAAATGAAGTATCGATTACGGGAAGGTAAAAGAAAAGAGGATCCACAGATATTGCCAGGATACATGACGTGACAGAGAGCTTGTTCCACAAAAGCAGGAATTTAGCTTGTGGATCAAGAATCTTTTTCTCCGATGTTTTCAGATCCTCAGGGAACACTGCCCGAGACACTCCAAATCTGAGTGAGCGGCCTATTGATTTAAGACCTTCAGATCCCTTTTTCATTCCATCCTTGAAGGATTTAGATTTGGCATTGTTTGCATGACTGGAACGGCCCAGCCCCTCAATACTGAATCCACATTTCTTCATCCCTGTATCTGAAGATGCCGATATTCTAGAATCCAAATCATCCAACCTAAAAGCAGGAAACTAAATTTTAAGCAACAAGTCAAAAGTACAAGAAACCATAGTTAATGAAGAATCTTAAGGAATCCCATCACTATGAAGATGCAAGAAAATATCAACTGCCTGCATATTCACATCAGAAGTTGGAATGAAGCAAGCAGCAGAAAAGTTATAGATTAAAACTAAAAAAATCAGTAATCAAACCCAGAAAGAATTTTAGCAATGAAATGTAAACCTATAGTAAGGCATAGTCTGAAGCCATACCAAGAGCTCTAAATGGACAATTTTACCAAGTAGATATATAGTTACTTGACCGCATCATCAGGATCTAGATTTTCCAGAATGAAAGTTCTAATCGTCAAGGATTATACTTTCTTGTTTTTTATAATTCTTTTTGTGTAATTATTCTATAAGGAAGTACTTTTAAGCTTTCAATGTCAATTTTATCAACCTAGACATGCTTTTGTTTTTTAGATGCCCAGTTCAATGCCATAGGTTTCTTTTGTGCTTCCTTGCTTTGTAATTTCCTTTGCTTCATATAATGAAAATACAAAAATATCTCAAGACACCCAAAAAGGTTATAACTGTTGAGTAGCTAAGAATAACATAAAAAATATATGTTGCTAATACTACAAGGAGGGAAAAAGATACTCTATTTTAACCAAAACTGCTAAGTACTAAATTGGTAGATAATCAGCAAGAGAACCCACAAACTTTATTTTGTTTTCTGAAAAATTCTTCCTAATTCTGCTAGTTTGAAGCAATCCAAATAACAAAAAGACTTCAAGATGAAGTAGGTTCTCCGAGCTATGGTGCTGTACTTTGTGTAAAGATTTGCACATGAAGTCTATATTCCTAATTTTCTTCAAATTTTCAGCTAGATGATGAGTGAGATAATAAAATCAGCTCTTCAGTGTTCAGCATTTTGGCTGTATGCCAAATATATAGTCAACTGTTATTTTTCCTCATAGAACTCAGAAACTCTTTTAGGAACCGTACGCATTGCACTTATAATTGGCGCTTATGCTCACCATATCCATTTCAAGTAGTCTATCTGGACATTAATGTATTGGTCTATGTTAAATTTAGAAGGAATCCGCTAAACGATCTAGAAACTAAGATTTATAGATGAATGTTGTTTTATTGTTATATCCTAGCATCTCCCTCATGTATAAGAGATTAAGTAATCACTGGGCAGCAATTTGATGAGGAGCCAAAAGACAATGTGGGGGTTTGAACTTGTGGCAACCCAAAACAATACCATGAACCACAACTAACTTGTCATACTTTAACATTTATATCATCATCCTGTTGAAGATTATCCATGTTGCTCTACATTGAGCTTTTTAATATGAAAATATGGTATAAAACAGGCCCATGCAAGTTTGCTCAATAGCAGCATGTGTGTGTGTGTGTATACAAATGAAGAAATCTCAGGACCAAAAAATACCTCACAAACTTCTCTCGCTGACCATCCATGTACTGAGATTTGAAACCACAATCAAACATATTGTACTAGAAAATACATGTATGCCTCCTGCAGATAACAAAGAAGTTTAGCTGCAGCCCAGATTCAAGATTCTCACCTCAACATGGATGGCAAGACTGTCTCATAATTGCAGCAAAATAAGAACATAAACATCTGAAATATGGTTTGAGTTAACAAAAATCAAGATGAAACGTATACAACATCAAATAGCACTGCCATGGGAACTAATATATGAGTAGAAAACAATCTTTTATGTAACATTTTTAATATTAATTATAGCTTTTGATTACGAACCTAACCTCATCAAAGCCAAAAATCAGGATCCATCATATTAGCCAATAGAGTAATAACAATGGAAATGGATACTTCAATAAAACAAAGTTAGCAAAGGCAAGCTACATCTGAGTTAAACTTGAAGATGGAAGTCTTCTTTCGGTTCTCAACAGTGAATTAAAGCCAAGCTAATGAGCTTACCATCCTAAGTGAGAACAAGTTGATAGGATCCTCTTTTTGACATTCCCATGCCCTTCCTGCAAATCTAAGTTGTCTGAGTCATTAGATAACCACTTGAATTCTATTTTCTTCTATACTGCCTTTAACAGGTGCACATGTTGATGTGTGTATGCAATCCACTAGAGGATCTGTGATTGTGTATGAGTAGATTTGTGCCTTCCAGCATGTGCCTTCATCACAAGTAGCTTTAGAGGTTTCACTAGTCTACACGAGAAGCAATATCTGACACAGCACATATCCACTATAGGTAGCATCACACGCTAATTCAGTGTTTTCACCCTTTAAACACAAGAACTTACACAAACATACAATGTAGTAGGCATAGTAAGCACAGTAGTCAAGCTCAGCAGATAGTAAAAGTTAAAGTCAAAAAGCCTTTTGCAATGACAGAGCTTAAAGTAGTACATCTCCCTCAAGCTTCCCTAATCGTGATGTAATTTCATCGACCGAATATCAGTAGCCTCCCTCAGTCCCAAGTAATTCTTCTTAATTGAACCATGTCAACACACTTTGTCCAAGTCATTCAATAAGGCAGACTTTCATCAACTCTACAAACATGAAATCTCTCCCACCTACCCATCGTACCATCAGAAATAAGAAAAAATCTGTATTACCAAATTTTTTATCCTCAAATTTTCTCACTCATAGTTCCCCTACTCTTGAATTTCAGGAACCCGTTTCACTAACAATCTTAATCCTAACAAACACAATCACCTCGTTATAAATCGTCTACCACACCTTTACACACATATGCATCAGATTTATTATTCTTATTGTTGACACAGGGGCACAGCATAATAGGAGCAGCTACGTACCGCACGTGAACCACCTATACGACCCATGCATATTCAATATTCATCTGCTTGAGCATATATTATCAAATCCTAGACGAATTGATCAAGTAACACCAATTAAGAAACTGATTATCTTCTACATATACGCAATCAAAATTGCGTTGACCACTAAACTAGCATATATTGAAGGAACGGAAGTAGCACTACCTAGAAAAGCTAATCTGACTATATAAAGACTATAACTTTCATTACTAAAGCTCCTCTATACCAAAACCCAGATACCAATTCCAACATCAACAAAAAAAAAAAAACACAATCAACTTACTAAAAAAGGTCATTAAATTAACCAAATATCACAAACTTCAACAATTTAACTTAAACCCAATAAGGGGAAAAAAACATTTAACAGAAATAGGTCAATAAGAACGACTTACAGTGAAGTACTTGTGCTAATGTTCATGGATTCATTGATGCAGAGAAAGACAGAAAGAGAGAGAGAGAGGAAGGATTGAAAAAGAAAACCAAAGTTGGGGAAAAAAGAAAAAGAGGAGTATAAGAAATATGGGAAATATAATTGATAAAATGAGAAATGAAATGAGCAATATAATCCATAAAATTAAGGATAAAATAATCGTGAATATTTCAATGACGTAATTACCCCTGATTTGGGCTGAGTGACAGAAGACAACTACTGCGTTGACACTTTTGAGTGGACGCTCACGCGCTATGTGTGGAGTTTGGGAATAGTTGCTTTGTTTGACGTGGAAATTTCCCTACCGATAGGTATAACCGGAGTGTGATGATTTGTAAAGGTCGTACCATTTAAGAACCTACTCCAGCGTCTTTCTTCTTTTTCATTTTTTTTACCCAATTTTTTCGTAATATATTTTATTATTCGTTCAACTAAATATATTTAATAATGTTATTTCATTAAATTAGTTATTATGTCCTACTTAATAATATGAAGTAAAATATAAGTTATGAAATATACTAACGTGAGTTATCCTTTTCTTTTTATTTGTATAAATATTTAATAAAAGATCAATTTTTATGTACGAGAATCTTATTTTTATTTTTATAAGTTATTCAAGTTTAAAAACATTAAAATATATAATTTCTCTTTAAGTAAGATTTAATTCAGTTCATATCTTATAATTTGATAACATAAAGGATTATCGAATTTTTTTTTTAAATTGTACTCACCAAGGAAAAAATTATATATACTAATATTTTTCTAATTTTCCAACGGCAATAGACACGGTTGTTGGTCACATCCGGGCGGGCAAGTAAGGATTTTTTCTTTTCCCCTGCAAATTTTGGTTTTACTTTGAAAGGTCAAAATTTTGAAAGAAAACTATTTTAAGTTCATCAATAAACTATATGGCAGGCGCTCATTAGCGAAGGTAAGCAATTTGCTATTTTATATATTTACATTTTATTTAATGCCAAATTTAGGGCAAACGCTTAGAAGTTTTTCAATTTTACTATCTAATTGGATGTGCACCATGTCAAATCGACCCTAAACGGTTGATTTATGAGCCAACACTTAGTTAAATTGAACTCAGTCCTTAAAGTTATGGACTTAGGTCAAAATTGACGTGAATCGACGGTTAAAGGATTGGTATGAAGGTCTTTAAATCATGTCTTTTTTTTTTCAAATTTAATTTTTGGTATTTTCATCAATTATTATTAATAATTTGTTACCTATTCGCATATTTTTATTTTCTTTTCTAAATAATTCTAATACTTTTATATGATCATATAATAACGCGTGAATAGTTCACTTTTATTTTCTATTAATTTTTTTTACTTTATGAAATAATTGATTTAGATCGCATGAACGTGATGGTATTTATTTTGTATTGTTTTTTTTTCTATTTTTTTTTAAATTGAATTTTGAGCAAATGCAAACCATACCAAAACAATTGGTTCAACTAGCGAGACAACTCGTTGATTTAAGAGCTCAACAGGTCGACGATTCTCTAAATTTAAGAGCCCAACGGTTCGTTGGTAGGTTCGAGTCCATCATCATCCTGGTCAGGTGAATCTACAGATCTAAATTGACTATTATGCACATCGATGGCTAACTCCTTCCAAGATATTTGTTAGACTTGGGACTGGATAAGGATACGAACATAGTCAAGAAACCTTTGAAGTAGTCTACATACTAACGCCTTTATATTCTTGACCTTAAACTAGCATATCTTTATGCATACCTGTTAAATGGAGATATATAAATCCATGTAGGAGCTAGTTCTGAATCGTAAACTAATCCGAAACTAACTCGGTAGGCTATAAATCGACTCAACCCAGCGATTTAAGGCCCGCCCTTTAAAAAAACAAAAATAAAAAAAATAATTAAGGGCTGGTATTTTGAAACACCCCCTACCTTAAAACCCTACCCCCTATAGCCCCTATTCCTTTTATTCTCTTTGCCCCTTCCCTCCCTCCTTATTCTCCTTGCCTCCTTTACTTTCTCTTTCGATGGAAAATCCACCCATTATTTCCATTGCTCCCTTTGCTTGCTCTTTTGGTGCATGCAACCTGCAGATTCAAAAATTGTGACGCCCAAAGTTATTCAAATTCAAATTTTCAAAATTCAAACGATACGTTCAGACCTTTGACATTCCTTAAAAATTCTAGGGTGTAGGGTACATAATTAAAAAGTTACCGTATAGTAGTTATTACTCCTTCACAAATGCATTAAATGCTTTAACTCTAACGATTCTGCCTTTGCATTTTTTTTTTATTGTAAAACGTTGTAAGAGAAATATTTCTTTCAATTATCATTAAGATTTGAGTATAATTCTTCATTCCGTTTTGTGTTATCTTACATATTATTCATATCCTTCATTCATAAATCTTTGTTGTAGTAAATAAGGGAAAAAAAATTTAACATCCATGGAAAGATTCTTATGTTGTACTTTCTCCGTTAAGAAGCATGGTTCTTTATCTAGCATGAAAGGTAAAGGTAAGGGTAAGGGTAAGGGCAAGAGCATGGGAATTAGTATGTCATTTGAGTTACAACAGTTTGACGACATTCAAGTGTACCTAGATTACGAAAATGTTGAAGAAAGATGTTTTGAACCGTAACTAAGAATAGATAAGAGTGGTCATTAGATGGGTTCAAGTTTGTAGAATTCTTAAAAAAAGATTAATGGGGAAAAGTATGAAAGGGCACAATTGAAGAATGAGACCATAAGCAAAACATACGAACAGCTTAAAAGGATATGATGCACCAATGGAACTTTCGAAAACTCATGGCTCAATTCGATATGATGCACAAATTGGTCTGGTGAGGTTACTCACTACCTAACCTTACTTAAGAGAAAGGATAAGAGTGATGCTAAAAGTAAATAAACAGTGTTTATACAAGGAAAAAAAATACTCAAAGAGTATATTAAGAATAATCTGATGTTCGTTACAAGTATAAGGATATTTATACTCATAAGTTAGAACAACTTACCTAAAAAGGAAAAGACAAAAATGTATATTTCCTAAGGAAGTAATGTACAAGATACAAAAAGGTAAAAATAAATATACGAGCAAAAAAAAATCATTGGTGCAACATATTCTGCATATGATACTATACATATGGCGATACTACATTGGCGAGGTTATTAGAAAATGCGGACAAAAAGTATGGATAGATGGGCTTATCTTAGAAGGGATGGCTTAGTCAGTCCGGACTCTCTCTTTCGGCTTCTCAGCAAGGATAATGCTAAGTAATTGGTCAACTTTGTGTTGGAGAGCAATGGTCAACTTTATGTTAGAGAGTAATCGTTAACTTAGCATACTATAGAAAAATGAGCGGTCACACGGTACAGCATAAAAGGTGACTTGGCAAGGATGTACTCGGTTTTGGTTGGGGTTGTTTGGAACAAAAAGATTTATTATGTCAACCCCTCTAGTCCTTAGGCTTGGCTACAAGTTAGAGGTCCAATAGCTTAATTCGTATCATTCCTTTCAGGTTGTTTTATATTTAGGATCAAATCTGAATGGTGTGCACTTAGTTCTTCGTTATGGTAATATGGATTGAGGTCAGTAATATTGAAAGTGTCAGAAACCCTATAGTCTTCAGGCAATTCCAACCTGTAGGCATTGTCATTGATCTTATGGAGGATTCTAAAAGGTCCTCTTGCAGATAATTTGTTCATCATCTTGTTCAGGAACTACTCTTTGTTAAGGTGCAATTACACCAAGTCTCCCAGTTGAAATCGTTTAGTTGTTATACTCTTCGTCTTTTCTTGTATTCTTTTGGCAGCTTGGTTGATATATTGAGTAACCTTATCATAGATGTGCTGAAGGGTTATGCTTTGGTCGTTGCGTCAAGGTCCTCTTGCGCGGATATTGGTACAGGGGTGTAGTCAAGGGACAACTCAAGATTGAATCAATAGACCACCTCGAAGAGAGTCTGCTTAGTAGTGTCATGTATTGTTTAGTTATAAGCGAACTCGACCACTGGCAGGCAAACATCCCAATCAACCAAGTTCTTGCCTACTGCAACTCGGAGCAGTGATCCCGAAGTATGATTAACTGCTTCTATTTGGCTATTAGTTTGGAGGTGATATGGGTATTGAAGCGCCATAGGGTTCTCTAGAAATGGCTCAAAAACTTCGAGTTTCAATCGAAGACTTCACTTCTCAATATGTCATGTATCCGTATAATCTCCTACAAGAAAAGATAAGTAATAATTGAAGAGTTGTTAGTCTTGCTGCAAGGTACGAAGTGTGCTATCTTTTTGAACCGATCCATAATGATCATTATAGAATCTTTATCTCAGGCGGTTCGTAATAGTTCGAGAACAAAGTACATGCTTAATTCAGTCTACGGCATTGTTATAACGGGTAAGGGAATTGCTTTCTCTTGTTTAACTTAGCACTTGGCCATCTTGCACACGGCATAGCTTTCAACAACTCGATGCACATCTTTTCCCATTCTCGGCTAAAAGAATCAGCCATTTATCAATTTATAGGTCCTCCTTTCCCTAAAATGGTTAGAGAGACCTCCATTGTAGGCTTCCCTGACTAGTAGCTCCCTTAGTGAACAAGTCAGCACACATAATTTTCCGCCTCGAAATAAGTAGTCATCCTTCACATGATATTAGTCTATTGTCCTCCCATTGACGCATCGCGAAATTATGGTTCCAAAGTGCAAATCCTTAGAATATTGTTCTTTGGTACTTGCAAACCTAAACAGTTTGATCTATAGTTCTGATAAAAGTGCATATCTCTTCGAAAGAGCATATACAACTATGTTGCTCTTTCCTTACTTGTACTTTATCACAAAATTGAATCCTCCAAGGAATTCAACCCATTTTGCCTGCCGCATCGATAATTTAATCTGACTCTAAAGGCACCTCAACGATTCATGGTCAATATATATGACAAATTCTCTCGGCAATAAATGATGTTACCATACTTGCGTTGCTCGGATCAGTGCCAAAAGCTCCTTGTCATATATATAATAATTCAATTAGGGTCCTTAGAGCTTCTTATTGTAGAAAGCAATTGGTTAGTCTTCCTATATTAGGACTGTCACGAACTGAAGACGGCTTAGTCGTGGCAGACGCTATATACTATATAAAGAACCCTTGATTAGTTGCATTTTCAATCAAGAACTTTTCATACAATATACAAAGCTCTACAACCACTAGTCTCCCAAGACCATATAAATTCACATGATACCATCACATTAATATATTTATATAATTTAAACTACCAAGCTTACATTATACAGTAAGTGAGTACATCTAAGTCTACAATACTAGTAAAACAAAAGTACATGAGTGAAGATCTACATCAATTGTTCTCTCAACACATAGGATAGCTCGCTCCTGCCCAAGTCCCCAAGCTAACTTGTGGCATCCCTCGGCCAGCCTCTACGAACAGGCCATCCTACAGCAAAAGTCTAAAGGGTTGTAAACCTAAGCTTAGTGAGCAAAACCCTCAGCCACACCACAAGTAAGTTATAAGTACATTAGATTCACGCATATGAATGAATGATCAAACAGAATGCCAAACAATACGTATATTTAACTAGTTCATGTACGTAACTCGGATTTAACGCCCTCTGAAGTCAGGGTTGGAGTATACATGGCACCAATCAGATCCAGGTATTATATTAGAACTTTATTTACTACGGAACTCCATACTTCGTATTCAAATCAAATAAGTCTTTTGTTTTCATAAAAACCAAGTTGTAGTATAATCTTGAGTGGGCCCCTACAGTCCACACTCACCCTTAAACGGTGGCCTCTAAACTCGACTCTTAGCCAGGCGGTTGGCGCCTCCAACGCCTAGTGTTCCCGCAGGCCAAGGTAAGGTCATTTTATACGAGTGCACCGTACAGAACCAATAAATGAATAATAACAACCCCCGAATAGCCTCTCTTTACCTCTGTGTGATGTGACGGCTGGAATTATATTTATGCGATGCATGTTAATGTATGTTCCAGTTTCTTTTTATAAGCCGAGTATATTTAAGTTCAAATTATGCCGTGACTATCTAATAGTACACACAATCACTTTCTATATTACCATGCAACAAACAAAGCATTCTCTGTACTTAAGATAATTTCACAATTCCACACACAAGATCATACACAAGCGTTTCCCAAACCCCACACTATAGTCAATTCATAATAATATTTAAGTCCACTATCTACAATCATAAACAAGCATGGAATCATAGGGTAAATACTTACTCGGCCATAGCGATTCGCTTTAATCATAGTAATCGATCGGGAGGTCTTCGCTCACCTCGGGATCTCCTGATCATTATGTTATAATAATGCTAGTAAGTAACTAAATTCAATAATAATTCTAGTTCCCTACTTCTACTTAAATCACCTTAATGTTTTATCCGGTTAGAACTTATTCTTAAACTTTTGTATCTTTTTCGTTTTAGTTATGATATTTATGAATTTATAGTCGTTTTTCATCATTTTTAAACGTACGTTCACACGGTAATGTCCGTTTTGGACGTTATAACCCGTGTTTTATGATATGAACTAAATTTAGAGAAATTTTAACTATGAACACTTAATTGCTCTTATTACTTATATTTATATCTTTTGCTTATACTTAATGAGTTAGTTAACCCTTCAATCCTTATACTTAGAGGATTTTACTTTGCTATTATTAATTCATGTACTTAATTAAGTATAATCCAATTTAGAAAGTGTATTAGGGTTTACTAATTTAGGACCCTAATTATGATACACTTTTCTTTTTTTCTTAGTTTATAATCTATGCTTATGCCATCGCTTACATCATCATTTGTTTAGGTCATGGCTTATGTTATCACTTGCTTATGTCACGGTTTATGTCATCATATGCTTACCTCATCACTTACTTCATTATATGATTACATAAGCCTCTCCTCATGCTTATGTCATATGTACATGTTTTATGTACATTTTATTCCTCCCCTTATACTTATATACATATATCTTATACATATATATACTTATACATCTACTTAGGTTTATACCGTATTTATCCATTTATACATACTCATATACCTATACGGTTGAATACGTATTTTTATACACAAATTCATATGCCTAATCTTTTCCTTAAGAAAAGCTTCCTAATTCCATCCTTTTATGTTTTTAAGTGTGTAATTAGTGTAGTATAAGTAGGTATAGTTAGGTATTGTCTTAATTTGGTTATGTACATGGTTAATACTCATGTACAAAGGTTCTCATATAAGTATTCATTTGGTATTTTTTTATGTACACATACCTAAGAGCACATACATATGTATTTCTTTCCTCTCCTTCATGGTTCCTCACTTTCTATACTTAAAGATGAGGGCTTTATGCCCTCTTCTTCATGATCATAATTAACACAAGCCTACTTGTCTAATCTACCTAATTACCTAACTAATGAAGAAGATAAAACAATATAAAGTAACTTAGATACATACCTTTGCTTATGTTGGAATTAAGGAGACAAAAAGTGAAGTGATGAAAGTGAAAGAGGAAGAAGAAGCTTACGGCAATGGTGGGTGATTTTTGGTTTGTTTCTTTTGTCTTGTTTTCATTATGGAAGACAACAAATGGTGGGGTCAAGATAAAGAATAAGTGGACAGCAACACTTAAGGAGAAAGAAAAGAAGAAAAAAATCAAGAGAAAAGATAAGAAAAGCCATCATGAAGGAGTAGATATTTTCTTTACCTCTTAGTGTCTTTTGTTGACTTTTCAAATTGTTAACTTTAGTCAACATGTGTTGACTTGGTCAACCTTTGACCTTGGTCAATATGTGTTGACTTGGTCAACTCTCCTTAAGCATATATAATTTGTGCACATAATGTAGTAATTAAGGGAAATGAAGGAAAAAAAATGAAGGAAATGAGAAGAAATGAGGTATTTGGTGAATTGATTAGTAACCATGGTTGATGAGGTCTTACTTTAGGTCTTTATAGCCTATATATCTCATTTGATAAACTACTTTGGATAATAAGTGCAAAAAGTACTAATTCGAGTATTAAAGTTTACTACTTGTAACATAATCTTCAACTATACCCCTAACTCTAAGTAAAACTAACTTAATCATATACTTAAGAAATAAATGTAAGCTATAATTCATTATCTTAATTTCTAAAGGACTACTTGAAGATTGAACACATATATACATGATTGAAAGTCATCTCTAATCTTTTTCTAATGATTTGGCAAAATATGAGTGTTATATTATCAATTTAGGGTTTTAGGGTTTATTATGTTGAATTAGTGCACATATGTCTTTAAAGTGGTCATTTTAGGGTTTCTGTCACTTTTGAATGGAATCTTTAACATTTAGATGCATTTAGGGTAGTAAAGTTTCTTACGCGATTAATGAATTCTTTTAGGGCTTGCTCTTGGCTTTCTCTTCTCCTAAATTGTTTAACATAATTGAGTCTATTTCAAAAATTAAATCGAATATTTTGGGGGTTTACAAGGACAACACCTATCCCAATGTTAAATGTGTTGCATTCTAGCTAAAATTTTTTGTTGAAGTTCGGTAGTAAGAACACCAGGGCGGAGGTTAACCTTTCTTTTACTTTAGCAAAGCTCTTCTCCTCTTTTTCTCACCATCAAAATTTGGTGTTTTTCTTCATTAGTTCAGTAAGTGGCACAGTGAGGGTGTTAAAATTCTTGATGAATCTTTTGTAAAATGAAGCCAATCCGTGGAAACTTCTTACGTCAGCACAAGCAATAGGAGTTGGCCACTCGACAATTGCTCAAATCTTCTCATTGTCGGCTTGCAAGCCTCCTTTACTAACTATATAACCCAAGAATATCACTTCTTCTTAGCAAAAACAACATTTCTTTAGATTGTCGAATAATCTCTCGACATAGAGTATATCTAGGACTTCTCTGAGATGTTTACAATGACTTGGCATGTCGGTACTGTAGACAAGTATATCGTCAAAGTACACTACTGGCATACTTCTCTATGAGATATCTCAGCACATAGTTCATTAATCTCATGAAAGTGCTTGAGGCATTTGACAAGCCAAAGGGTATGATCATCCACTCGTAAAGTTCATGTCGAGTCTTGGATACAGTATTCCATTCATCTCCTAGCCTCATGTGGATTTAATGGTGGCTAGACTTAAGATCGATCTTGCTAAAAATATTGGCTCCGTTAAGTTCATCCAACATGTCTTCTAGCCTCAAGATCGGATATCTATATTTGATCGTGATCTTGTTTACAGCTCAGCTATCTATACACATCCACCAGGTTCCATCCTTCTTCGACACTAAAAGTACAAGCATAGCATAAGGGTTGAGAGTCTTTCTTACATATCTTCTCTCCAACAACTCATTAACTTAACGTTGGAGCTCAAAAGCCTGCTTAGGATTTATCCGATAAGCTGGCTTATTCTGCCGTACAGCGTTGGGCACTAAGTCAATGCAGTGTTCTATGCCTTGAGTTAGGGATAACTCCTGTAGTAACTATTTTGGGAACAGGGTGGCATATTTACCTAACAACTCCTTGACTTCCTAGGGTAACTTATCTTGCTCCTTCATTTCTAGTAGTCACCTGACCAACATGAGGGTCGGCTTATTAGCATTGATGGCCTCTCGTAGGTTGGCTTTACTTATCACTAGAGCTTTCTTTGATTTGCAAGCAATTTTCGTCTACAACTTATTAACTTCTCTTGACGACATCAAATTCAATGTGATCTTTAGATCATCCTTTTTGAAGCCATCATATATAACTCTCCTATTAAACAACCATAGCCTATTCAGTAACATGTGGAAAGCGTACATAGGCAGTACATCATAGAAAATTCGGTTAGAGTGATTCCCTATAGTGATTGGCAGTAATATTTGCTGAGTGACATGTAATGCTCTTTTTTCACTCAACCAGTGCAGCTTGTATGGCTTCAGATGTGAAATAGTCAACAACTTTAGTTTTGAAACAAGATTGGCTGATGCCACATTGGTACAGCTTTCACTATCTACAATGTAGGCGCACACTTGATCATTTACCTTATAAGTGGTATGGAACAAATTCTTTCTTTACTTTTCCTCTTGCAAGGGTTCCATGTTCATAGTGCATTATACAAGTATGAGTAACCGATCTAACTCCTCAAGAAATACGTCCTCCTCAATCAGCTTTTTCTTGGCACTTTCTTTCTCGACAAGAACCTCATCCTCCTCAAGTTCCTCATCCGTACTCTCTACTTCAAGCTTTAAGATGTCTCTCTTGATGACTATCGTTTGTCAGTTTGGGTACTAAGCAGCCATGTGTCCGAACCCTTAGTACTTGAAGCACTTGATTCGGTTGGTCTTCCTGCCAAACCTTTGCCCCTTTTCATAAGTTTGGGTTAGCACTTCACCATCAGGTTGGTTTTTTTGCTCAGTTCTTACAGCAACCTTTCTGCTCGGCTTTGTACTCGACCGAGCTCAATGACTTGCCTATAATAGTCGGTTAGTTGGCATCCTTGTCGGTACTCGACTCCTTCTTTGTCTCTTTACTTGCTGGGCAATCTTAACAGCCCTATCCATGGTGTCAAATCATTAAAGCTCCACAACGTCTCGAATATCTCCTCTTAACTCGGTAACGAACCTTGAGACTATTCAAGCGAGTGATTCCTCCACTTCGCAATGCATCATAAGCATTTGAAATTCTTAAACATATTCGTCAACAATTCGACCAGCTTGTCTCAACTCCTGAAGCCAAGTGAAAGCATCTTGGAGATATGTTTCTGGTACGAATTTGTTTTTGAGAATTATCTTCATCTTGGGCTAAGTGTTAATCTCATGGTACCCCTTTCATCTTCTCATGGCCTAGAAATTCTTCTACCACATGGCGGTATATCTAGAGAACTCAACCGCAATAATTCTCACTTTCTCATAATCTTCATATTGATAGTAATCAAATACATACTCTACCCTCTTTTCCTAATCTAGATACTCATCAACATTCTTAAATCCATTGAAACTCAGAATTTGAAGCTTCACATGGTTAGATGTTTTGGGGATTCATATATGCTCCTATTCAAAACACTCTTCTTCCTCTTCATCAAGTTCTCTTGTGTCTATCCTTCACCTTGCTCATTGGCCAACTCCTCCTCCTTAAACTGGTCGAGCTAGGTTCTAACCTTTAATAAGTTGAGCAGCTTATAGAGTGTTTTGCGCAACCTTAGTGGGTTGGTAAGATAACGCATGAACAGCTTAAGTCAGATCTATTGAGAGGTTAGCTACCTCATTAAGTCTCTTAATGCTTCTAAGAGTTCCTTGAGATTGTTGTCCATAGTGGACAACTCCATTGTCATCATCAGTACCAATATTTATACTTGGGTCTATTATTTTTTTCATAGATTCAAACTTAAACAAATACTTGGGAGGTTAACAGTTAACAATACAGTAGTCAAAAGAACACAATAACTTGCTCTATTTTATATACACAAAATAGAGTATAATAAAACTTCAGAAAGAACTACTATGATTCACACAAAACCTCCATTTTAATACTGAGATGTTGCAAACCGTAATCAAGAATAGACAAGGCCAGTTGTTGAATGGTCTAAGCTTGTAGAAAGCTTAAAAAAGGATTAATGGAGAAAAGTGTGAAAGGAGAAAAATGAAGAATAAGATAGTAAGCAAAACCCAAGAACAACTCTAAAGGATATAACGCACCAATGGATCTTCTGAGGACTCATGGCTCAATTTGATATGAAGTACGGATTAGTCCGGTGAGGTTACTCGCCACCTAACCTTTCTTAAGAGAAAGGATAAGAGTGATGCCGAGAGTAAACAAACAATATTTACACAAGGAAGAAAAAGTACTCAAAGAGTATATTAAGAATGATATGATGTTTGTAATAAGTACAAGGGTATTTATACCTATAAGTTAGGAAACTTACCTAAAAAGGAAAAGATAAAAAGGTATTTTCTAAGGAAATAATGTACAAGATACAAAAGGGTAAAAATGAATATATAAGAAAAATAATCATTGGTGCGACAGATTTTGCACATGATACTATATACGAGGCAATGCTCTATTGGTGAGGTCGTTAGAAGATGCGAAGAAAAAATACGGACAGATAAGCTTGCTTGAGCAAGGATGGCTTTGTCAATCTAGACTTTCTCTCTTGACTTCTTGGCAAGGATGATGGCAAGTAATTAGTTAACTTGGTGTTGAAGAGCAATCATCAACTTAACATACTATAGAAAAATGGGTGATCATACGACACGGCATGAAGGGTGACTAGGTAAGGAAGTACTTAGTCTTAGCAAGGGTTGGTTGAAATAGAAGGATTCATCATGCCAACCCTTCTAGTCATCAAGCTCAACTGTGGGTCAGAGGTTCGGTAGCCCGATTCCCATCAAATGAGTTATTTCACCTCTTGACTTCGATGTAAAACCTCATCGCATAAGTAATCGCAGCACACCACCTCCTAGCTTTGATGTTGAACCTCAATGCATAAGTTGCTGAGGTACATCACCTCTCGAATTGAAACCTCATCGCATGAGTATCCCTTTACAACCCGTTAGATTTGAACCCTAAAAAATGAGTTAGCCCATAAGCATGTTTGAGAATGAGATAAAAATTATTCTAGAAACAGAGGAGCAACATATGGGACATTATAGGCTAAGTAGTTTAAGACCTTTAGGCTTAGGTGAGCTCCTTAAACTCAATAAGTCTAATATTTTTACTACACATTTTCTGTAAAGGTACAGATGAAAGGGCGAACTCAAGGGCATTCTGCAACTACTATAATGGGCGTTACTCTTAAAAAACATAAGAAAGATATGGTACCCTTAATAGGCACTTAAGGTTGAAACATCTTGAGGAGGTGGGAATAGATAGTATGTAGCAACAGATTGCCCAAGATGGTGATTTATTCGGTCAACTCTTGATGAGGCATGATCAAGAGAGCCACAAGTACAACTTGGCGTAGTACTTGGTGAACATGCACCTATCATTCAATGCGGGTGCATTAGTGTAGAAGAGTTGATATAAGTAGGAGACATTCAACCTTAACTCATGATAGCTTAGTTGCAATACGTTAACCCAAGCCATGCAGGAGCTTTACTACAAAGGTAAGAGGTTGTAGGTAAGTTCGTTTCACTCAATACGCATGTATCCATATTTACAAACATATGGATAGATCCTTTTTCATAATAATTCTTATATAAGTGTTACTATTTACTATATAGAAGAAAACTGGCAACTTAATAAATGACTATTGGCTTTAAGGGTATGTAACGAGTACCACATAGTGCAAAATATTTATAAAACTATTAGAGAAATTCTAATGAGTATGGATTAGTGAGAAAATTTTTTTCTATTGGTTATGATAATGTAAATGTCAATACTATCTCAATATCTTATTTGTGAAATTACTATCAAACAATGTTGGGAGTGTTTTTTTCCACATATATTGTATATGTCATATTCTTAATTTGTGTGTCAAGGATTGCATTGTAGCTTTATAGGATAGTATAACTCCAATCAAGAATATCATCAAGACAATAATAGAGAGGTCGTCCCTTCACAAAAAGTGGTAGAATTTCTGCATAAAGCATAGGAAGAGGCCTCGAAAATTTAAGATGGATGTACAACACTATTGAAACTCGACGTACGAGTTTGTGCATAACATAGCTCCTTATAGTGAACTGTTGTGTGACTTCGCAATGTACAACATGTGGGAAGTTAACATTCTCCCCAGCAACTAGGATATATATTTCCATATGCTAAAAGTTTTGAAAGTTTTTCATAATGTTATTAAAACTTTCTCATAGGTTTATAGGCCTAATGTACACTTGTTTGTTAAATCGGCTGTTAGTATACTTAGCGTGCTACTTTAGGCTTGTAAGGACCTAAACTTGCATGCATGCATATACGATATGGCGTTGAAGTGATTATCTTATTATAAAGAAATTCCTCATATTTATCTTGTAGCAACTATTCTAGATCATCATTGTAAAGTAAAATTATTACTAATGTATTTGAAAACTTATTATAGTTACATTAAAAATTTAATAGATTCCCAAGACATGTACAACTTGAAAGCACAAAAGGAAGTGTTAGTAGTGATGACTGACATAGAGGAGATACTTAACCACTACCAAAGTCAATACAGTGGCCAATCATTAGTCTCTCTTTTGCTACCCACCAAAGAATGACATTATTCATTTATGGGTAAACAGTTACTTGGTGCGAAAATTGAAGTGACAATGGTCTGGTAGTCAACACTACACCAATACGAATTTCGAGTTTTTCGAGAATATCTCCATCAAGGATTTCGATATTTTAGAGCGACAGTAAAGGCACACAAGGGATTACCCACTCCTATTTCGTATCTCTTGTGAAGTACTTATTACTTCAACTCCAATGGTTATTGTTGAGTAAGCGTTTAGTACAGTCGGTCTCATCATCGATGAACGGCGAGCCTTTTTATATATTGTTAATGTTGAGGCAAGTGCTTATACAAGAGACTAGTATAAGGTAGCCTATAGATGGTAAGAACCATACAAGACATCAGGAGAGGTGGACGATTACTTCAGTGACTGGAACATATTTTATGGAAGCTTAAGCTCAGCCGTAGGTTCCACTCCTGGTCATAAACATGAACAGCTCCCTTAAGAAGAGACCTAATAAGTTTTTTTTTTTCGTCCTTTTCAAAAAAGTTTTATCATATAAAAAAAATCCTTTTTTTTCAACTATTCAAAAAAACTAAATTGCATTGTCTTCCCAAAAGTAATGATCTAGCCTTAGGGTTTTCCAAATTATAACCAAGTGAAAATGTTATTCTTAAAAAAAAATTAAATTGGATAGTTACGTATACTTAGAGTCTTTTCACAAAACATAAAATTAATTAACAGATTAAAGGTTTTTTAAAAATCCAAACCAAATTACGGCGTTTTGATTTCAATGAGCAAATACGTAGGTATTTTCCAAGCAATCGTAAAGCATACTAAAAAACATTTTTCCCTCCGATCGCTTTACTCTACTTGATTAGATTAATTCTTTGTACTGTAAAAGATTTCTCTGCATTTTAAATTTTAATCATTCGAAATATATTCTACGGTGAAGAAGGAAAGGAAAAAAAAAAAGGGTTGAAGAGTTGGTAAGGAAAAAAGGAAAAAAGTTAAGAAAACAAAGAAAAAAGGGGTAGAAGAAAAAAAGGGGTTGAATGGTTGTCAAGGAAAAAGGAAAAAAGATAGAAATAGAAAGGGAAAAATGAAATGAGGAAATGAAGAGAAAATGTTGGGAGGAAAAACAAAAAAGCAGTTTAAAGACCGTGAATTGTCAAGTTGGTTGAACTAATTGGGAATCGCTAGTATATGAGTTGATCACAATTCACCATGGAACTAGCCCTGTGAACTAATGGTTTAGGATCGGTTCGACTCTTTGGATAGGTCTAATTGTCTAGAGATATACATGAGACATAGAATCAACATCCTATTCGAAAACTGGAAATGATCTGATTTAGAAATAAAGAAGATTTGGATCCCATTATATTACTTAATAATATGATCTAAGAGATTATAGTGTAAGATTCCATCTTACGCTTGTTGAAATTTAGAATTGTATCCTTAGTCTAACCAAGTCTCCGAGTTTTAACTTTTAAATCATATGTTTGTGTTTAATACAGTAATTAAGAGTAAATTGTACTTTAAATACCTATATTTTCATCTTTTTTGTTTGTGATACACGTGTTTCAATTTATAGTACTTAAGGTACCTATATTTTATAAAATTGAAAAACTCAAAGCTCATTATTGTTTTAAGATAGTGCATGCAAATAAATTGAAAAAAAAAAAAAAAAAAAACTAACGGATGCGTCAGTGCTATTAGTGGGTTGATTGTTGACGCACGTACACTTTGTTAAGTATGCTCGAGACAAAACTCAGGTTTTGCAATTTTTTATTTCATAGACCTGTAGCAAATATATTATAATCACTTTGTTTCTCAGTTATTGTGTTTAGTTTCTAAAATCACAGGTTCTCATATTTTACAAATAACAATGGATTTTTCCTTACCAATTTTTCTTGCATTTCCTCTCCTTTTTTGTCATGCGGAAATTGAATAATTGCGTATGACTTTTTCTTTGCTTTGAAATTTGTCGAATGGCATTTATCCTGGAAGTTATTTATTTGGGTCTTGCATCTGTAATATGGGGATTCCACTTTTACTTCGTTTCAGTAAACTGAGCCGTACAGAGTAGCACCCTTTCTATCATTTTATATGTTTTCATAAATGTGGTTGCTATTTTTTTTACTGCCCATTGCGGACACTCTCTCCTTATACATATTGGTTCTTTTTTATCATTTTGAAATTTGAAGCACTCTTATTTGCATGCATCTTTTAATGTATTTTAGATATAGTCCGAACTGATATTTGGCACCAGCTTAGACATTGCTGATTGGTTCATATGCAGTCTCGCCCTTTTGGGATATCTCTACCAATTGCAAGTTGTGGCGAGAATGGACCTAGCTTACAAGTAACAAGCAACTTGCTTTATTGTTAACTTGGAATGCAGTTGTGTTGTGTGTCCACAATTTTAAAATTAACGAATTGATAATGCGGATTGATTTTTTTCAATTTTAGCAAACATAGGTACCTTAAAGTGTTAAAAATTAAAATATAGGGAGATTCTTACCGTCAGTTGTATAAAGGTGACTGATTTTTCAATTTTCTTTTTTGTTATTTTTCAACTTTTTGATAAAGTTGTCTTTTCTTTTGTGATAACTATATTTTCTTTATGTTAACGATGATAAAATGTTGGTAGGTGTCGACTTTTTTACAACCTTTTCATTACAGTTGATTTTTAATTCCTTTTATCATAATTTTAATAAAAAAATTGTTACCTACCAACCATTTTATAGCCTTTTGGTAATATTATATATTCTAACCTTACAAAAAAATGAATGTGCTTTTATGACTCAAAAATCAGTCACTTTTATGTGATTGACTGAGAAGTATTTCCCTGAAATATAAGTACCCAAAGTAAAAAGGGATAAAAGTATGGGCACCTAAAGTGTAATGCCTAATAATTAAATAAATGCACGATACATTTCAATCCTTTAACATTTGAACGACTACAATTTTTATTTAGACTTTCATCATATATTTACTTGAAGCTAATAGAGATGAAATTAAATAACTATTTTTGGAATACTTCTTATTACTTTATTTACTTATAACTTGGTCCAAAAATACTTATTCCCAGTAACTTTTCTGTTCCTCTCATAAAGGAATAATTGTTACCTTGTAAAAGATTGAATTTTTTTATTCTTTCTCCATAAGAAATAAAAAGCTTAAGTGACAAATACTTGTGTCCTTAATCAATGAGAAAAATTAATTTATTTTTAATTATGTTGAAAAGAGCAAATAGAGGCATACTGTTTTTTTTTTTATATTTATATTATTTATACCCCAACAATGGGTTTAGTTCCTTTTTTTTTTTAGTTCCATCAGTTATCCTTAAAATATATTAAAAAAAAACTATTAAGACATATGGATCTAAAACTTAGCTTAATAATATCAAGGGTAAAGTAGTAGCTTCTTTAAATTTTACTTTTCCTCTCTCATTTATACACATTAAAAGGCTCATATTATTCCATTTCCATACTTCTTTTTTAAATCTTTTTTTTTTTAAATTACATAACCTTTCCTTTCATAAAATTGCTTCCTCTCTAAAGCTACTAATATTCATTGATGCTTCTTCCAAATATAGATCAAACTACTTCACCATAATAGAGAAAGAGAGAGATCAAGGATGGTTTAAACATAACAAAGATATCAACTTCCTCTAACTTCAATGATATATGAGTAATCTCTACTAAAAAAAAAAAAAATCTAACGGTAATACTCGCTTTATAAAAAAAAATTATATTTCCTTCCATTTCTTTGTTTCACATTTGGGCCTTTTTTTCTTTTTTTCTTTTTTTTTTTTTGTATCCATATCATATCACACCCTTTCTTTATTTAACATTTTTGCCTTTTTCTTTTCTACATCTAATTATACCAAATACTACTCTACCAAGTAAGTTTCAAGTTAGTAATAAAGGTCACAAGGTAGATTTTATATAACAATTTTCCAAAATGTGCTTTCATAAGGTAAGGTATAGGTATAAAGTCAGGGTATAATGTATCTACCTTAAAACCTATACTCTATAGTATATAGGGTACAAGTCTTAGGATATTGTGTAGCTATCATATAATACTAATTGAATAATACCTATTGATAAATAAAATAATTAATACTTTTGTATTTTCTTAGTCTTAAAGAAAATAATAAGAAAAGTCTAATATAATGCCTCGCCTTTTAGCATCTACTTAAAACTTTTTCCTTAATTTTTAATGCTTAAAAGACAGTTAGTTACGTCATTCCTATGTTAGGGATAAGGTAAAACCTATAATCAATCTGTCATTCAACATCATAAGACACTTCATTTCAAATTTCCACTTTATTCATATGATAATATCATAGCAAAAGACTTTACATGTATAAGCTAAACTCAAAGTATCACAACACACATAACTCCTATATAATAAATGTTATGGTCACAAAATAGACATATTATACTTATGAACTTTATATTGAGCCTTATATATAACAAGTCAATTTCTCTTGAAATATTACTTCTAAAGCTTGAATCAAATCCTATACTACTCATTCCTTTTCAAGAGAAACTAACTTCACTTAGTTCTCTAAAGTCTTCTCACCTTAGTCGTGTGATGTCTTATCCAAATTTTCTTCATATCTTGAAGATAGGATAACTTATCCCCTTAGTTTACTCTAAGCTGAGTGAGAGTAAATAACAAATAACAACACAAGTGATATCATATCACAATCATACAAGCAAGTTACCACTCTAGTTATAAAACTATATAATCCAACCAAGCAAGTAAATGTAACAAATGTATGCCATGTTTGGCTAAAAATAAATAAATGTATGCATGTTTGTGTATGTAACATGCAATGGTGCTGATATCCTAACCCAACCACAGCCCTAACCCTAATCTTAGCCTTATCCCTCATTTCGTTAGTTTAAACTCCCAAACATCTAGAAAACTTATCTAGGAACCTAGCAAAAATATATTAACAAAAAACAATGCAATTTCTATATGCTTGAAAATTCAACTTTTATAACCAAGTTGTTTGGTCAAGGAGACTAAGCATTTAAGAATTAGGTTATTTAGTAAATCCTAGCTTTTCAAATAAAACCCTTCTAGCAAATCTCAATTATAGAAAACTTGACCCATGAGTCATTTTCATACCTTACAATGCATTAACCACATACTAAGCAAGTTTACTTATTAGATTAGGCTTTACTTTATTTCATTTTTATCGTATATAGTTTGATGTGTCTTTGGGGTTTACATGTAGAGAAGCACTACAATGGAAAGAGTTAAAAGAAAATAAAGAAGACTAGCAAAATCTGGCAGCTACCAATTAGATATGACAAACTAATCGATCCTATTTGGCCAATAATTTGCTAGATATGACTCAATGGTCTGAATTATAAGGTCACTTGCTGTTATTCCTCACTAAGGGGAACAAATAAGAGTTAAGGAAAAAATGAGAACACTAAGGTTACTCACAAAGGAAACTTGTGTTGTTAATTTGATAATGTGATAACTAATGCATGCATACAAACAAATGGGGCTTATTGACTAGCCCTAGTAGGCTTACAAGCATATATGGAAAAGACAAAAAAAGGGTAATTTACAATTTAGAATACATGAAATATACTAAAAAAGATAAAAAAGATAAATAATATTCTGTATAAAAGGTGAAGGAAGTCCTTCTATAATGTTGTGCCAAAAGATACGTATCGCATAGTGGTTGGTGGTTTGGAGTATGATATAATTTAGACAAGGTGAAGAAGAGTCTACAGTTAGAGCTAACCTGAAATAGTTCAGGTCAATGCTTGGTCTTTCGAGCATGTTCGGATCCCCTTCAGGTCAAGTATCTTGCAATTCGATTTGGATTGGGGTTAGATCTTGGTCAGCTCGAGAGCTCCACTTGGATAAACATTTGAGGCTAATATGCTCGAATGATGTTTGGTTCATGGTATAATTACTTGGAAGGTTAACTTGTATAGTTAACAAGTCGACATGTTTGCTTGGAAACTATGTTGGTGCACCTGTGAGCATGGTGCCCAAGTTAGCAGTAGAGTGAAAGATGGAAGTTAGAATAGGAATCCTTGTCTTGGATGGGGCTTCAAGCTAGTATCCTCTATGTGAGTCCTTAGAGTCTTTTAGCTCGGTTGTGCATGATTAGTTTGAGAGGTTGATTCCCATCATTTGCCTAACGGTCGAAAAGATTTTCCTTCAAATTTGAAGTGATCTCGACCTTTTGTTTTGTTCTGGTTCCTACGGGGTCTTCTTCTAATAAGTGGGGAATTGAGTTGGATACATTGAAGGTAGAGGAAACATTATAATTCTTAAGTAATTTAATTTGGTAAGCGTTGCGGTTAATTTTCTTTAGGATCTTGAATGGACCATTAGATCGTAGAGATAGCTTATTCTGTCTCGAGTATAGAAATCGTTATTAGTTAAGGTAAATCCATACTAAGTCTCTTGGTTTGAAAGAAATATTTTAATAGCCATGACTACCGATCTCTTGTTGTCTGTAGTTGAATTTGGTAGTCTTCTTTGCCATGGATTGATGTAGCTCTTGCAATTCTTAGGCTAGGTTGACTCTAGATTGACTCCAGATTGACTCCAGATTGACTTTCTTCAATAATAATAGGGGTATTGATTAGATTTAGGGGACTAGTAGGATTGAGGCCATAAACAACCTTAAATGGAGTCTTCTTAGTGGTGTTGTTGAGAGTTTGGTTGTATGCAAACTCTATAACTAATAGATACAAATCCTAGTCTTTTAAGTTCTTTCCTACGGTAGTTGTAAGTACGTTGCTTAGCATTGGTCTACTACTTGAATTTGCCCATAAGTCTGGAGGTGGATATTGAAGCTTAACATAGGTTTAATCCTAAGTCTTCTCTAAAGAGTCTTTTTAAAATAACTTAAGAATTTGGTATCGTAGTTTAATATAATAGTTTTCAGCACTCTATGTAGCTGGATAACTTCTTGCAAAAAAAAAAAAAAAAAATTAATGATATATAAAGCATCATTAGTTCGATGGTATAGAATGAAGTGTGCCATTTTGCTGAAGTAGTCTACTACAATAAAGATTGAATCCTTTCCCCTAGATATCTGAGGCAACCTTAGGATAAAGTCTATGTTGAAGTTAGCCTAAGGTGAGGTTAGTGTAGGTAGAGGCATATACTCTCCAAGGGGCTCTTTGTTTCTCTTAGCTCTCTTGCATACTTTATGACTACCAACTATCTTATTGACATTCTTGGCTAAACCTGGCCAGTAAAGTCTCTCCGAAATGACTAGATAATTTACCATTATGAGCTTCTCTAACTAATGGCCCATGTGTAGAATAACTAGGTATGCACAGCATTCTTTCTTTGAATAGATAGCTATCTTTGAGGTAATATCCTCCTCTAACAACAACTCCTTCTCTACACTGCTCAAGAATAGGACCAAAATAGGGGTCATGAGTATATTGCTTAGTAATAAGTGAAAATCTTAATAATTTTGTTGAAAGGTGGCTAGTAAGGTTTGCTAATATGATAGAGCATCGACGACCATGTTAGCACTTCCTTTCTTGTGTTAGATTACATATGAAAAACCTTCCATAAACTTTAGACACTTGGATTGCCTCTTTGAAAGCTTGGTTTGACTTGGAAGATGCTTCAATGACTCATGGTTAGTATTAATTACAAACTTTTGTGGTAATAAATAATATTGCTAGATAGTAAGAGCTCGAAAAAGAAAGTACAACTCTTTCTCATACACAAAATAGTACAATGTGGCACCATTGAGTTTTTCACTACGATAGGTAATCAATCGACATTCTTATATTAAGATGGTACCGATTGCAATGCTTAACGCATCGCATTCCAATTCAAATGACTTGTCAAAATTTGGAAAGGACATAACATGGGTAGTAGTGAGTGTCTCTTCGATCTCCCTAAAGTCTATTTAGTTAGGTCATTCCATCGGAATCCTTCACTTTTCTGTATTAGCTTGGTCAAGGGAATTGCAATGGTATTGGAGTTTTTAATGAATCGCTTATAGAAAGAGGCAAAGCTATGAAAACTTCAACCTTTAGTAACCTTCTTTGGCTCGACCGCTCTAAGATAGTTTAGACCTTTTCCTCATCTACCCAGATTATGTCTACTGATACTACATACCTAAGAAAGAAAAACTACTTCACTTTGATAGAGCGTACACGTTTTCAAATTCCCATATAACTTTTCAACTCATAAGATGTCAAAACATCTTAGAGATGGTGAATATGGTTGTTTTAGTCAGTATTGTATACTAATATGTTATCGAAATACATGACTACAGATCTTTCGATTAGAGGGTACATTACATGGTTCATAAGCCTCATAATGTGCTTGGTGCATTGGTAAGTCCAAATGGCATAACCAACCACTTGTAGAGACCATGTATCGTTTTGAAGATAGTCTTTCATTCATTACCTAGTCTCATGTAGATTTGGTGATAACCACTTTGCAAATCAATCTTTGAAAATATCTTAGCTCCTGAAGCTTATCTAATATGTTATTGAGCCTCGATATTGGGTAGCTGTACTTGACAGCGATACAATTGATTGCTTGGCTGTCAATGTACATATATCACGAACCATCCTTCTTTAGGACGAGCTGAGCTGCTGTAATGTAGGGACTCATGCTTTCCCTTACATAATCTCTCTCTATAAGCTCATCCACTTGCCTTTTTAGCTAGGTAACTTGTTCAAGGTTCATTCTGTATGTAAGTTAATTCGGTAAGGTTGCACCTGTTTATAGATCAATACAATGTTCTATACCTCGGATTGAGGTTAGTCCTTTAGGTAACTCTTTAGGAAACAAGTTTGAAAACTCATCAATCAAACTTCGGATCTCATCAAGAACATCATATAGATTTCTCATCTCCAATAATCTTCTAATCAGTAAAAACATAAGCTCATCGGCCTTCTTAACAGCTTAGAGCTCTCTTCGGATCATTACTAAGCTTGTTTCTTATTAGCTCCGGTGAGCTGGTTATGGGTCTTATTCACTTAAGTGGGTGTCGTGGGTTACAACACAATCTTCTTTCCATCCTTAACAAAGACATATGTATTCTTGTATCCATTATGAATAACACGTTAGTTGAACACCTAAGGTCTTCCTAATAACAAATGTGAAGCTCTCGTGGGGATGACATCATATACTACTTGGTCTTTGTACACACTCCTAATACTAAATGGTAGAGATACCTATTTAGTCATATGCAAAGCACCCTTATAATGGAGCCAATGTAGCTTGTAAGGTCGGAGGTACTTAGAGGTCGGCAGTCCTAACTTCTACACAAAGGACTGTGCAACAACATTGGTACAACTTCCTCTATATAGTATGATATGCATAACAGTCCTTTAATAGTATACTTTGTATGGAATAAATTCTCTCTATAGTCTTCCTTGAAGCTCAGTAAGGAGCTCAGTACTTACCTTAGTACTAGAGTCATGACCTCTCCTTGGTCAACATAGATATAGGTCTCCTCTTCCTCCTTGGCTTCAACTCTTTTAGTATTCTTTTCCTCCTCTAGCTTACTCTTGCCGGTGTTTTCCATTACATCTTCTAAAAGCACCATGATACGTTAGTTCGAATATTCAGTAGCCATATGTCTGAAGTCTAAGCACTTAAAGCACTTCACTTCGTTAGTCTTCCATCCAGAGGTTCATCCTTTCTCATATGTCCTCAAGGTCAACTTATCCTCAATTTTTCTTAGCTATTATTAGGTCAGTCATATCTTTCCTTAACTCGAAAAGGGTCTCCTTGGCTCAAAACGAATAGGTTGGTACGAAATGGGGGCTCAAGAAAATGTTGGCTTGGAGCATTTCTTCTTTGCTTTTCAACCTTTTGTACTACCTTAATGGCTTCTTCCAACATATAGAATCTCTATACTTCTACAACGTTAGGAACCTTATATTTAAGTATGGAAATGAACTTTACTACTGTATGGCCTTGGGTTCATCTATGATCATGTCTACTCGGATCATCGGCATCTAAAATTCTCTCGCATGGTCATCAATAGACTAACCTTTTTGGTGAAGTTTTTGTAACTTGGCAAATGTGTCCTACAAGTAGGTTTCAAGCATGAATCTCCTTATTAGTAATCTCTTTATCTCATCTCAAGTTCTTATGCCTTGTTGTCCAACCCTTACTCTAGCCGCATTTAGATTTTTCTACTACATAGTAGCATATCTATAAAAGTTAAGTGTAGCAAGCCATACTTTAATAACATCATTATACCCATAACAGTCAAATACCTTTTCTACCTTCTCTTCCTACTCCAAATATCCATCTACATCTCTACTTCCATGAAAGGGTAGGATTTAGACCTCAACATTGTTAAGTCTTCGAGGAGTTTGATGTCTTTGCTCTTATACTTGATAGTACCTAGCCTCTTCTTCTTCTTCTCCATCAGTCTCTACATCTTCCTCATCAACATCCTCTTTTATCTCCTCCAACTCAAGTCATTGTTAAGTAGTTTGGTTTGCCAACTCGTCCAGCTCGATGGGGTTGAACTAGGCGATAAAATTGATCAACTTGGCCACAGTGTCTCTCTAGAACATTCCCAGGTGGTTATGATGTGGCATACCTTGGGCTTGTTGTTTGTTGACTTATACTATAGTAACCAGACTCTCAATAAGATTAGTGAGCCTATCAAGTTTATCATTAACTGACCTAGGAGTATTACTATCATTATCACTATGGCCAGCTTGAGCACCATTACTCAAGTCAACAATGATACCTTAAACATTTGAATCTGACATGGTATGATACTTTTCCAACAAATTGACTATGCAATATACGATAAACATTTCTATTTACTACCTAAAACTCTACTAATACACTTTTAACAACTTCAACACCTAAAACTCACGTAAACATAATAGAAATGCACTTGCTTTGTTTTCATGATGAAAAACATAGTATATTACACTTACCAACACACAAACCTCCATTACTTAGCTTATAACTCCAAATTACTTCACTCGAACATACTGAAGCAGTTACGAAAGGAATGTAGTAGCTATTAATAGTAAACAGGAACTTAAAACTTTATTGCAACTTCACACACTCCCTCTTGGAATAGTACCCTGATATTAGTGAAACTGATGCGTTTCTAGGGTTTTACATATAGAGAAGCACTACAATGGAAAGAAAACAAAGAAGACTAGCAAAATCGGGCTAGTTACCAACTAGATAAGACATACCACTTAATCCTACTCGGCCTAGAATTTGCTAGATATGACTCATCGATTTAAACTATAGGGTCACTCATTACTATTCCTTGTTAAAGAGAATAGATAAGAGTTAAGGAAAAAATGAGAATACTAGGGTTACTCACAAAAGAAAAATTGTATTAATCTAATAATGTGATAGCTAATGCAT
This sequence comes from Lumnitzera racemosa, assembly GCA_024138005.1. NCBI lineage: Eukaryota > Viridiplantae > Streptophyta > Magnoliopsida > Myrtales > Combretaceae > Lumnitzera > Lumnitzera racemosa. Next base: position 60,168,237 of record JAMXBC010000007.1, read on the forward strand.
GCGTATAAACAAATGTAGCTTATATATTGGCCTTACTAGGGTTACAAGCATATATGGAAAAGATAAAAATGGGTAATTTACAATTTGGAATACATGAAATATACTAAAAACGATAAAAAAGACAAGGAATATTCTGTATGGAGGGTAAGTGAAATCCTTTTGGAATGTTGTGCTAGAAAAAATGTGTCGTATGGTGATTGGCGATCTAAAGTATGATACAATTCGGATAAGTTGAAGAAGAGTTTGCAATTAGAGCTAACTTGATCTGGTTCAGGTCGGAGTTTGGTCAATCAAGGACTTTTAGATCCCCTTCAGGTTGGGTATCTTGCAGCTTAGTTTAAACTAAGGTTGGATGTTGGTCGACTTGAGAGCTCGGCTTAGACAAACGTTTGAGGCTAGTTTTCTTAGATGTTGTCTAGGTCATGTTATGGCCACTCGAAAGGTTGGCCTGTATGCTCAGTTGGTCGGCAAGTCTCTTCAATTGTTTGGAAACTATGTTGGCACTCATATGAGCTTAATGCCTAAGTCAACAATAAAGTGAAAGATGGAGGTCAAAATAGGAATTTTTGTCTTCGATGGGGTTTCTAGTTAGTATCCTCCGTATGAGTCCTTGGAGTCCTTTAGCTTGGCTATGCATGATTAGTTCGAAGAGTTCATTCCTATCATAGTTAGTATTTTAAAAGTCTTTTTATCCCATGTTTATAGTATATATTATCTCAATTTAATTAATTAGTATATCTTTTCAATATTTGGATTACTATCAATAAAGTGATAATTCTAATTTTGAATTTTTGCTCAATCTTATTCATTATTCATAAATGTGAAATAAATGATTTGTAATTACTGCAGTAAGATAAATTAAATCTTTCTTTAATTGATTGAATATATATTTATCCACTTGCTAGATAAAGACAGATCATTATTGCATTAAAAGCAAAATCAAAATCTTCTTCTTTCAACTAAGTATATTTATATAATCATCTACTCTATTAATTCTTGCTTCCTATTTATATAGATGACCTATTCTATCATGGGGGATTAACTTGAAAAAATCCTTAAGAACGGTGCTCATAGACACAGCTCAAGTTTTGACATAGCTTTTCCTTTCTCCTTATTCTAACAATCTTATGGATTTATTTTTCTTTTCTATAATGCCTCCAATACCATTACAACTAATGATATTCCTAATGCTATTCCAACGAACAACAATCCTTCTACTCCTATTACTATCCCATTTGCAAAGCATTTTCTTGATATATCAAAAATCAAAGTATTTGATGGACAAAATTTCAAAAGATGGCAAGAAAGAATTTGTTAATTCTTGATTTCATGGTTTTGCTTAGGTTTTTATGAAATCTAAAACCGAAACCAAAACACTGATGCTTTGACTTATGACAACAAAGTGTGTAGACATACAATATAGCATACTATTTAATGATTTATTTGATGTTTATTGCTGCTATAAAGAAGTTAAAGAAATATGGAACTTAATGGTTACAAAATATACAACAAAAGATGCTAACAAACAAAAATTTGTTGTTGGAAATTTTTATAGGTGGAAAATGACCATCGAAAATGACATTAAGGTGAAAATTAATGAATATCATAAGCTGGTTGAGGACATAAAGGTAGAAAATATTTCCTTGTTGAAAGAGCTTGTTGTAGATTTGCTCATTAAAAAATTACCAGATTCTTGGAGTGACTATAAGAATCATTTGAAGCATAAACATAGGCAACTTTTGCTTCAAGATTTTATTACTCACATTATAATTGAATACACCAATTGTAAGGAGTTGCAAGTTGCTAAAGCAAAGAAGATGACTGAAAAAGTAAATTTGATATAAGCTATGGCTCACAACAAAAGGTATGACAACAAGTCATAATCTCATAATCCTAATTACAAACGTAAGGCTACTAGCTCCAAAACATTCAAGAAAAAAGGGAATTGTTTTGTTTGTGGAAAGCCAGGTCATTATGCACCTTGATACAGGAAGAGAGTGAGAAACAACAATCATCTTAATCCAAATGTAGATTTGGTTGAACGAGATAACATTATTGCTATTGTTATTTTCCAAATTAACCTAATGGCTAATGTGAAAGAATAGGTGGTAGACTTTGGTGCTACCAGACTTATTAATGCTAATAAGGATGCTTTTTCCTCCAACAAACCAGTAGGGGATGGAGAAGAGCATGTTTATCTTGGTGATTCCTAACCTGCAAAAGTTCTGTGTAAGGGAAAAATTCTTCTTAAGCTTGACCTTAACTCTTAATGATGTACTTCAAGTACAAAATATTTGACCAAATTTAATTTCTATGACTCTCTTAGTGAAGGTTGGAGTTAAAGTATCATTTGAATATGATAAGATTATAATGATAAAAAATAATGTGTTTGTGGTAAGGTTATTGTAATCAAGGATTATTTGTACTCAATGTTTTCAATATTAGTAATGAAAATACATCATATTTTGCTTGGTTGATTTTATTGATTTATGGCATGCTAGATTAGGACATGTAAGTACGAGTTGTATAAATAAAAGGCAGTTTTTTGGTCTTATTTTTAGTACTAGTAATGTATGTCTTGATAAATGTTGAATATGTGTTGAAACTAAATTAAGTAAGAAAACTTGTTATTTTGCTGAAAGAGAAATCGAGTTATTAAATTTAATTTATATCAATTTAGGTGACTTAAGACAAAACATGACTAATGGTGGTAAAAAATATTATGTGACTTTCATTGATTTTTCTAGATATTGTAAAGTATATTTGCTTAAAAATAAAGATGAAACTTTTGATATGTTCAGTTTATATAAAGTGTAATGCCTTAGAATCTAGGAAACTATAGCTTACCACATGTCTTATGGTCTAATGACACATCAAGTGTCTAGAATCAATTTGTCAACATCTCTACATCAACAATTATTAATCACTTATGATAACTCCAATACAATATTTGATAGGAATCGGCCTTCAACTTCCCTAAAGCCTCTTTGGACTTGTTCTTAGCTGAGGCTGACTTATTTGACATATGACTGAGTAGAATCTAAAAGGCCTCAAAGGGGAAGGAGAACAGCTTGACAATATCCTTGTTAACTTATTAAAAGTTATGGGACTAAACAGCTGAGGTCCCATGTCCAAAGAATAGCTTGACACAAAATAAGGGATTTAGTACTGACTAACCCGAGAGCTCGATAACTGTGGGCCAACTTCACTGAGAGCTTAGCCGAGCCTTAAAAGACCTTGGAGACTTCGACCTAAGCCAAGGCATCTAACTGCCAACCTCGCCTAGTTCAAATCTTACTCATTCTAAGATAGCTCGGATGACCTGCTTGTTGACCTTCCTACTAAAACGCATAGTTTTGTACACTTATAAATATTTTCTTTATTTTAGTTATAGTTCTAGTCTTTAGGGTTTAAGGCCTTGTAATTATTCATAATTTTGCTATTAAGGTTTTAAGACTTACTATAAATAGCAACATTTCTAATTAGCAACCAACATAGATGGACAATTAAAGTAAGAATATATTTGGATCTTTCCTCATTCATGAGTGTGATTGCTTACTGGCTCTAAACCTAATTATTGAGCATTATTATTCCTCTTTAATCCCTAGTTCTTATCAATCTTACTACGTAAGATTACGATGAACCTTTCATTTAGGTGAGTTCATAAGTTGCATCTAACCCTTATTTGAAACCCCAAGCATTGATTTGGTTTTTGTGAGTCATATTGAAACCCATTTCAATCTCAACCCTATTTGTGTTTCTGCTTTAGTGTTGAAATCTATCCACATTCTTGTTTGTTGCATACTCTGGTCCGTATCATCTTGGTATCAAAGCTTTGGAGAGATACACATGTTAGTATTCTTTAAAGTTTGATTCGTGAGTTCATAATCTTTTTGTGAACTATTATTTAAGTTATAGGTTTACTATACTATTTGTGACAGTAGTAGTGATGCTCGAGTTCTCTAAGTATAGTGTGTCGAGTTGTAATAGTTTTTGAGTTGCAATTAGCTATATTTTGGTTAGTAGTATTGATTTTAGTTGTTGTTTTTTGTTATAATTTGTCCTTAGTGGTGCTATAGTAGCTGAAGTAATGTTTAGAAGTTGTAGGTAGCTACAAAAAGTAAATTTATGGTGGTTTTAGTTGAGTTGAGTTGAGTGTTCTCAATAATTGTTGAAATTCCTTGACAAAAGTTGTTGAACGAATCAACAATGTCATATGATGGTATGAATATCATTGGTAATAGTCCTTGTGGTAGCTTGAGGAGACATATAAATGACTTGGAGTATCAAATTCAAAATCTCATTGAGTTGATTTAAGAGCTTATTACATTAGTGAGAAGCTGCCGACATGCTGGTCAAGGTGAGAGAAGAGATTAAGTTTTGACGAGAAGAAGTGACTCAAATGAGCTTGAGAATGATTAGCAACAGCCTAAACAAGCTGTTGAGTCGAGAAGAAGAGAGGACTGACCTATTTCGAGGAGAAACAATGAAAGGACTATTGATTCCAAGGTGAACTAAAGAGCTCTAGGAAGAGAGTAAGAGCCGAGAAGTGATTCAACCAAGTAGAGCTCTAATAAAAGTAGCATATCCCAGGTGAATCGACCTATTAGTAATGGAAAGGATGAGCCTTAAGTACATACACAAGGACTTGAGAAAATCAAGCTTAAATTTGCTAACCTTTAATGGTAGTAGCTAACCTAAAGATTTCTTAGATTGGGTTCCTTAGATAAGTTGTTTGAATGCTATGAGTGTGATGATAGAACCAAGGTTAAGCTAGCTTTGTTATCCCTTATTGAGTATGTAAGTTTGTAGTGAGATAAGTTGATTGCTAAGCGAGATGCTGAAGGAAAAGAACTAATCAAAACGTAGAAACCTATGAAAAGGTTGATGAACCAATGCTTTGTGTCAACCTACTTTAAGCAATAGATGCTTCATACTTTCTAACACCTGAGGTAAGGTTGAAATACTATTAAGGAATACTTGTAAGAGTTCGAGACCTTAATAAATATATGTGAAATTATTGAGCCACAGGACCATACTTTTGCTAGGTTCTTGAGCGGTTTGAGGGATGACATTGCTGATATAGTTAAACTCTAGCTATTCAACTCATTAGATGAGCTAATAAACCTGGCATTGAAAGTTGAATGCTAAGGGAGAAGAAGGCACCCAAGACCAACCACCCTACCTCAACATGGTAGGCATGAGCTTGAGAGATATGAAGAGAAGAAGAAGATGGGGAAAGGCGAGTCCAACTGACTTGAATAAGTTGAGACGAAGAAAGTAGAGTAGGAGAACGTATTTAGCATTAAGGCCTGAGAAGCTAAATGCTTTAACTGCTTAAGGTACGGACATATTTCCTTTCGGTGCTTGAATAAAAGGGTCATAATTTTGAAAGGCAAAGGACTGAATGCTTAAGTAGAGAGCCAAAGTGATAAGAGCTTAGAGATTGAGGGAACAATAAACATTTATCTTGAGATGAGAGAATTCTTAATAATGATGAGTCGATAAGTTGACTTAAAGGAGGACCTTGGCTAAAGAGAAAACTTATTTTAGATATGTTGTTTAGTGAATGGGAAGACTTGATCCTTGGTCATTGATGGAGGAATCTACACCAACATCATCTTTGCCGAGCTAGTAGCTAAGATGAAATTGGTAACCTACCTTCACACTTGACCTTATGGACTCAAGTGGTTTAATGATAAGGGTATAGTCCATGTGCATAAGAGAGCTTATATTGCATTTAAGGTAGGACAGTATGAGGATGAGGTCAACTTTGACATAATGTCTATGAATGTTGCCAACCTGATTCTTAGTCGACTTTGGGAGAATAGTTGGAGAGTGATCCATGATGGATTCTTCAACATTTATATAGTTTCAAAGGATGGGAAGAGTTATAGCTTGACCCCCATGAATGTTGAGGAGATTAGAGTAGTTTAGTACCTATGGTGAAAAGAAAAGGGAAGAGGAGCCTATTCTATATTTAAGCTCGTACTCATTGCCTAAAGTTAAGGATGACTTAGCCTCACAGTGATGATAAGAATCAACTTCTAATTGCCCCAAAGCCTTTCTGGACTTGTTCTTGGTAACGTTGACTTGTTCAACACATAACTAAGTAGATGCCAAAAGGCCTAGAAGGGGAAGGAGAATAATTCGGCAATGTCCCTGTTAACTTGTTAAAAGTCATGTGATGAAATAACTAAGGTCTTAGGTCCAAAGAACAGCTTGGCATGGAATGAGGGATTTAGTGCCAATTAGCCTTAAAGCTTAACAACTGTGGGCCGACTTAACTAAGAGCTTTGCTGAGCGTTACAAGACCTTGGAGAATCTAACCAGAATCAGGACATTTAACTATCAACCTCATCTAATATGGATCTTACCCATTCCAAGATAGCTTGGATGACTTGCATGCCGACCTTCCTGCTAAAGTGCATAGTTTTGTATACTTATAAATATTTTCTTTATTTTAGTTGTAGGTATAGTCTTTAGGGTTTAAGGCTTTGTAATTATTTACAATTTTGCTATTAGGGTTTTAGGACTTACTATAAATAACAACATTTGTAATTAGCAGCCAACATAGTTGGACAATGAAAGTAAGAATATATTTTCATCTGTCCCCATTTGTGAGTGTACTTGCTTGCTGGTACCAAAGCCGATTATTGAGTGTTATTATTCCTCTTTAATCCCTGGCTCTTATTAATCTTCTTACATAAGATTGTGGTGAACCTTTCATTTGAGTAAGTTCATAAGTTGCATCTAACCCTCACTTGAAACCTCGAGCATTGATTTGGTTTTTGTGAGTCATATTAAAACCTATTTCAATCTCAACCCAATTTGTGTTTATGCTTTGGTGTGTCCCCTTCACTTACTCATTTCCTTACTATGGACCAATGAGCTAGAATACCCATTTGAGGATTCATGTTTGCTGTGTACTCCTGTTTATATTAATATTTTAAGGATGTCTTAACCTTCCTTGATTGACTAATACTTACCAAATGATCCACATTTAAATTATTTTATTTAATAAAAATAAAGTTAACTTCAAAATTCAAATATAACAGTCTCAAGGAACCTTATACTAGACTCAATCATCTCACATTCACCGATATGAAAATTTAACAACTACCAAGAACTTTAATAAGAGAAGTCTTAGGTGACTTTTCATGATCCATATTATAAAATAAAAGTAAATAACAAATTTTTTGACAATAAGGTCCAACAAAATTCTTAATCCTATACCAACTATATGGAACCATCTCTATAGTCAAAATGATAATCATAGTAATCAGCGTCCTTACCAAAATAGTCATACTCACTATAATAATCTTTGTAGTCCTTGTGACTTATTCATGCATCTAAAAACAAGAATCCCCAAAGGGGTTAACAAAGGCCAATATAGGGTAACAAACACATACGCATGTTCATGTAGTAATGCACAAGCATATACATTAACTGATTCAATATAAGTAAATGCAACAACCCCATTTTATTATCCTTATTTAGGTTTATCAAGTAATACAATTTAAGCTTCTTGAAACTTAGAGTAACTCATGACTTTAGCATATAATAAATATATATACACACACATACACATGTAAGTATTGGTATTAAGTCCTCCCCAATACCCTAGGAACCAACGAACACCTAATGTACCTAGATTATTTCCAAGTGAGACTCCAATTAAGACAACATTGTACTAAGATCATCGGGATGCCACCTTAAGGCCAGGTCCTCTTAGTCCTTTGGGTTTAGCTAAGCATACATAACATACTTATTTAGGCTAAGTATTGATTAAGTTCACTAATAGTTACTAATCCTATACATACATAAGTAGCATACAAACCTTATGCCTAACTGAAGAGTTTGCTTAGAGTCTAAAACACTTGCTTAACAACCTACTCATATGAGAATAACATACTTACTTAGCTTTTAGGTTCATTTAACATCATCTTTTAACTTAATACCACATCACTCACTCACTTGCAACTAGTCACTTTAAGAACTTGAGATTTTTAAGAAGATAAGTCGGTTTAAGTTATGTTTAGGGTATCAATTCATGTTTAGAAAATCTTTGGAAAGGAGTTAAGATAGGAGAACACACTTGGAAAACTTAGAAAAACTAAGAGAAACAACGCTGATAGTAGTAAGGGTCATGGCATCTTGATGCTACATCAAGTGGCATCCAAACACCATGGTCGAGGGGAGTAGTCTGCCCTTTGGCATCTAGATGCTAAGGGGGATTGCGTCTAGATGTTAGGCTATAATCTGTAAATTTCTAAATACTAAATGACGTTTCATTCCCCAACATTCGTCTTCTTTTTGCCTAATCTCAAAACTAGTCCTTCCATAACATTTTTCAATCAAAATATAGCCCTTACACATCTCAAAACATTTACTAAACTCAGATATATAACCAAACTCACCCTAAACTCAAGGATTCAACTACACTCTTAAAGTCACAAATAGAAATCTTACCTTTAGGATCCAAAAGCATTGCTTCCACCACCAAAGATCCACTATAGACTCTTCAAAACAACACCTTAAGTTCATTTTTATAGTATCATATGGAAGAAAAAAAAAACACAAACTCTTCTTGGAATTCAACCAAGAACCCAAAAAGAAAGCATCACAATAATCTTACCTCAAGTCCTTTACCTTAAAGTCAATTATACCACCAAAGATCTACTGTAAAAATTTCACAAATTTGTTTTTCTTTTTGCCCTAGCTAGAAAAACGAATTTTAATAACTTTTGATAGAAAACTCAATAGGAAAAGAGATCATGCAACTTCCCTTAACCTTATGATAGATCCTAATCAAAACGCACTGAATTCTTCTCTTGGTTTAAGACATGTAACGAAACCCTAGCACACAAGTGGCACATGAGAGTGTTTGTGAAAAAGGGTTTTCTAAACCCTATGCACAAGTTTTATATTAGGGCTAGTTTAACTTTTCTTATACTAAAAAATGCCTTCACTTGTTATCAATGATACCAACCATGCCCTTAATGTAAATAGTACTTTATATTACTATTTTCTTTTTATTATTTACTCTTTATTTTTCCTTTATTTTGGTTTTACAATTGTTCCCCCCTTACAAAAACTTTTGTCCTTAAAAGTTGAAAGTTACATACCTTATTTTTGAAACAACAATGGGTACTTTTTTCTCGTTTCTTATTCTAGCTTCTAAATTGCTTCCCTTTTTGAACGACCTATCTACTAAACCTTAACATAGGTTATCGATTTTTTTCTTAGTTCTTAGACCTTAGTTTTTATGATTTTTATGAGCTTCTCTACAACAGACAAGTTTGTTTATAACTTCAAGGTCTCCAAGTCCATTACCTATATTTGATGCTGTTTTGTCTCCTACTTCAGATTGGGTTTGAACTTCCTCAACATAGATACATGAAAAACATTGTGGATCGCTTCTAATCTAGGAGGAAGCTCTAATCTGTATGTTACATTCCCAATTCTCTTTATAACTTTGAAGGGTCTAACATATCTTGGAGACAATTTCCCTTTTAGCCTAAATTTGAAAATTCCTTTAGTGGGAGATACTTTCAATGAAATTTCATCTCCTACTTGAAACTCCAATGGGTGTCTCCGCTTATCAGCATAACTCTTTTGACGACTATGCAAGGTTTGCATTCTAAGCCTAATTAACCTAACTTTGTATATTTACCTCTTGTATTAACTCTGGTCTTGAAACTTGCTTTTCTCCAACTTTGTGCTAATATATGGGCGATTTGCACTTCCTACCATATAAGGCTTCATAAGGAGTCATTTGAACGGTTGCATGATAGCTATTGTTATAAGAAAACTCAATTACAGGTAGGAGCTCATCCCTATAGCTGCCAAAATCAAGTACATACATTCATAACAAATTCTCAAGCAAATATGTAGTTCTCTCTGATTACCTATTGGCTTGAGGGTAGAAGGCAATATTTAAATGTAACTTCGTACCAAAGGCCGTATGTAAGCTCCTCCAAAACCTATAACAAATCATGTATCCTTGTCTAATGTAATCTTTACCGGTACTCCATGCAAACTCACCACTTCCTTAATATATGACTTGGCCAGTTTCTCCAATGAGTAACTAATGTTAATAGGGATGAAGCGAGCTGACTTTGTTAGTTAATTCGCAATCACCTAGATTGCATCATGTTTACTCAAAATATTTGGTAACGCAATCATGAAATCCACAGTGACTTGTTCTTACTTCCACTTTGGGACCGGTAATGACTGCAATTCACTTGCCTACCTCTGATGCTTGATTATGATACGTTAACAAGTCTAGCACCTCGATACATATTCTATGATCTCCCTTTTCATATTATTCCACCAATAATGCACTTTTAGGTCTCGGTACATATTTGTACTACCTAGGTGATACAAATCAATTTACGATGATCTCTAATTTGATGTCGACCTTTTGAAAGCTGAAGTTGAACTATTCTAATTTGAGGCCAAAATTTTCAAAGTTGAGGTTGAAAAGCTTTTTCCAAGGTTGAGCTTATACTAGAAGACTGAGGGGAAGAAAAGGAGCCACTTAACATCAAGTCTGCAGTCTGCTGAAAAGCTAAGAGATTGCATGGCCGAGCTTTCGAGGCCAAAGAATAGCTCAGCATGGCTCAATAAAGCTAGTGCCAAGCAATCCACGAGTACAACAATTATGGCCCGACCTCACTGGGAGCTTAGCCAAGCATAATAAGACTTCCAAACATCTCACTCCGGCTTGGACACTTGATTGCCAACCGGCCCCTACTTGAGTTATCATACAGATAGTTCGAATGACTACATGTGCAGTTTTGTATACGTTGTAAATATTTTCCTTATTTCAATTGTGGGCCATTCTTTAGCGTTTAAGAGCCTTGCATATTATTTACACTTCTATCATCGGGGTTTTAGAATTTACTATCAATAGCAACCTTGTAATTAGCCAAAAAATAGATGGAAAAGGAATATAGATAGTGATTACGCTTAAACATTCCTTTTGAGTAAGGATATTCTTGAGCTTTGTAGCTTACATTTTGGATTATTAAGTGTGCTTTACTCTTTAATCTCTCTCGTGTTCTTATCAATCTTGACCTTGAGATTGTGGTGAATCCTTCATTTGAGTGAGTTAATGAGTCATACCTAACCTTTCATTTGAACTAGAGTGATATTTAGTATTCATGAGTTGTATTGAACCCTATTTTGAGCACAACCCTTGATTGTGTTTGTCTTTTGGTGCATAATATCCATACATATTCACTATCAAACCCCCTTCCACTTCCTATTCCTCATCCTACTTGAATGTCAAATACCCATTCATAGTTTGTACCTATTGCGTATTCGTGGATTTACATTACTAAGTATATTGAATATCTCAAGTAGTGTACCTCTTTCAATAATTCACTTTTCAACTCCAACCTTAAAAGTACACGTAACTGATCCCTGTACCTCAGTACTCCATCAGCATTTATTGTGTATTTTATTGCCTTTCCCACTTCCATGTTCCTTTTTATCTCTTAAATAACCTCATCTTTAGCTTAAGCAATCTTAATCTTGTCTACTATTGTTAGCTAAATCTAAATATTACCTAGCTTGATGCCTACTTCTTTAGTCAAAATCTCCAAATCTAAGCTTCTCATATCTTCTAGTAAAGGCCTCTGTATCATCATAAGGTTAGCCAAGTTCCCTAGTCGCTTTCTATTCAAAGCATCAACTGCTACATTAGCTTTCTTAGGGTGGTATTGTATATCAAAGTCATAATCCTTTATTAGGTTTAGCTACCTTCTTTACCTTATATTCATATCTCGTTGAGTGAAAAAGTATATCAGACTCTTGTAGTCGGTATACACCTTGCACCTTTCTCATACTAGAAAGTGCCTCCATTGTATTAAGGTATAGACCACTACTACTAACTCTAAGTTGTGGACTAGGTAACTTTTCTCATAAGGCTTGAGTTGATATGATGCATATGCTATTACTTGACCGTTTTGCATTAATACATACCTTAGTCCTTGAATTGAGGCATCATTATAAATCACAAACTCCTTTCCACTATGGGGTAAAAACAACATTGGGGCAAATAAAAGTCTTTCTTTTAGTTAGTAAAAACTTTATTTGCATTTGTCATCCCAGTTAAATTTCACCCCTTTTTGAGTCAATCGAGTTAGGTGTGTTACCAACCTAGAGAATCCTTCTACAAACTTTTTGTAATACCTTGTAAGCCTTAGGAAGCTTCTTACCTCGATTGGCCATTCTACCATAGCTTTTATATTCTACAGATCCACTAATATACCTTTATTGTTTATAAGGTGACCTAAGAAGGCTACTTAATTTAACCAAAACTCGTACTTGCTAAATTTAACATACAACTTCTCTACCTCGAATTTACTTAGTATGATCCTCAAATCCTACTCATGCTCTTCTTTAATTTTAGAGTATATGAGTATATCATCAATGAAAATCATTACAAACTTGTCTAAATACTCTCAAAATACTCGGTTCATGAGATCCATAAATGTTGTAAGCGCATTAGTGAGGCTAAACGGCATAATTAGGAATTTGTACAACCCGTATCTAGTTAAAAAAGCTATCTTCTCCACATCTTCTACTTTTAACTTCAGTTGGTGGTAACCTAATCACAAATTTATTTTTGAGAATACTTATGCCCCTTGCAACTGGTCAAATGGGTCATCAATTCGGGGAAGTAGGTACTTGTTTTTAATTGTCACCTGATTCAAATCTCTACAATCCATACACATTCTCATGCTACCATCTTTCTTCTTTATAGAAAGTACTTAGGCTCCTACGAAGACGAATTCGGTCTTACGAAACCCTTATCTTATAACTTTTGTAGTCGTTTCTTCATCTTAATAAGTTTAATAGGTGCCATCCTATAAGCTGGTTTTGATATAGGCTTGGTGTCTAATACCAGATCTATTTTGAACTCAACTTCTCTATCTAGTGGTAATCTAAGTAGATCGTTTAAGAAGATGCTTTGAAATTCCTATACCATCGGTTCCTATTCCAACTTTAATAGTTCGCTAGTCTTTGTACCCAAAGTTGTTAGGGTAAGCTTCCTCCACAACTCATAATCAATACTCTTTATAGGCTTCTGACTTTTAACCCGATACTAAAAAGGTACTTCCCTTAGAGGCTCAAAAGTGACCGCCATGTTATAACAGTCAATAGTTGCATGGCACCTTATCGACTAGTCTATTCCTAGGATAATGTCGAAGTTTAACATTTCAATACTAATAAGTCTATTGGTAAAATTCTCCCTTTTACAACAATCTCAATGTCTCGACATATTTTACTTAGAGTAGTTTCACTCCCTAAGGATGTATTCATAATCAAAGGAGTGTTTAGGAATTAAACATATGATATACATGCATTTGCTAAGGATTCAGCAATGTAAGAGCGAGAAGCTTTAATATCATATAAAACATGAAAACTTTGATTAAGAATGGTGAGCATACCTGAGAAAGTTTCCACATCAGTAGTCCTTTAACTTTAACTTCAATGTTGAAGTGCAAAGACATGGGCAAGTCTATTCTAGCAGGGTCTTGGCTGAGGTTGAGTAGCTTTGGTGGTATTCTAAATAGTGGTAAGCTAGGTGGTTTAAATGCATTATTTCCTCGTATCTTTACATTCTACTACCTGATGACCTCTTTGGTTACATCTAAAGTGGAAGCCCTAGTGCATTAGAATTGGTTCTTTACAATCTTTACTTATATGCCCAGTCTTATCACATATAAAGCAGGCACCCAAAGTCCATTTATACTGTAAAATATTATGTGGTTCATAACAACAAGTGCACTTAGATGGCAGTAACTGGGTAGTCGGGGTTGATACTAGAACTGGCCACATAACCAGCTTAGGTAATGTAAATGGTTTGCTACCCTCTTTAGTCATAATACCTACTGCATATTTCTTAAACCTCTTTAGTGGTTAATAACTAGGCATAGGACTTTTACTTAGGGCCTTCTTCTCCCAGTAAACTAATCACTCCTTTATTCTTTTTATGCCCTACTCTAACCTTCTGGCCTTCTTGATTGCCTCAACATATGTATCCTTGAGCCTTACCATTTTTTCCTTTAGCTAGGCTTTAACCTAAAAGTAAACTATAAGTGATAGGACTAGCTACATTCCTGTTAGTGTAACCTGCCCTATCTTTCTTTCAAAAAAAGGCTTTAGTACTAGAGTGTACAACAAATTACTAGACAGGAAGGAATTACTAAGAATATAAATAAGAGGAATAACTTCAAAACACATAACAACTTCGAGTATATAGTCTTAATACTACTTTACATGCAACCTATCCTATCTTTATAATCAAGTTATTTATAACACTTTGATCTACATCTTAGTTATATTAAAGTTCATACTTAGGTTATCTATGATTTAAAATATATAGCTCTGATACCATTAAACCTGTAACGCTCCAGAACTTGGAAAATTACAGCCTATAATGTGCCCCTATAATCTAATGACATGTCGGGTATCTAGAATCAATTTATTAACTTCTTTATATACTTCAACAATCATCAATTACATGTGATAACTCTAATACAATATTTTAAGGATATCTTAATCATCCTAAATTCACTAGTACTTATTAGATGATCTACATTTGACATATTTTATTTAATGAAAATAAGGTTAAATTTAGAATTCAAATACAACTATCTCAAGGAACCTTATACCATGACTTAAGTGTTTCACATTTACCACATATGCAAATTTAACAACTATTAATAACTTTAATAAGAGAAGTCTCAAGTGACTTCTCATAAGCTATATTACAAAATAAAAGTAAATAACAAACTGTTTGATAATAAGGTCCATCAAAATTCTTAGTCTTATACCAACTATATGGAATTATCTCCATAGTTAAAATAAAAATCATAATAATCAGTATCTTCACCAAAATAGTCATGCTTACTATAATAATCTTTGTAGTCCTGTAACGTGTTCCTATATCTAAAAACAAGAATTCTTGAAGGGGTGAGCAAAATCCACTACAGGGTAACAAATACATACACATGTTTACACAGTAATGCATAAGCACACACATTAACTAATTTAATATAACTGAATGCAACAACTATATTTTATTATCTTTATTTAGGTCTATCAAGTAATATAGTTCCAACGTCTCAAAACTTGGAGTAACTCATGACTCCGGCATACAATATACACATATACACACAAAGGATTTAAGGTGAGATTGTTATAAAAGAAAAGACAAACTTAAAGCTTCTTTTCTTGTATTTTCCTAAAATTCACTCTTAGCTTTTATTTGTCTTGCATGCTACACGCTTTGGGATATGGGGGATCATTTGTTATATCAAAGGTGCATAGTAGTTGCGGTCAAACCTAAGCCATCTTAGGACCCTAGGAGAGGGGCCATTGTGTTGGCTTTAGGTGTTGTAGTGTAATTACCGCTCGAGGTTGATTAGGCTACCTCACTTAAGTTTAATGTAATCAATGAAAGTGTTCTTTAACAAGTGAGATTACAAAACTTAAGGACCTTTTCAAAACCTACCCTAATTACATATACTCCTCTCCTTGAGTTAGTATACTACCCTTAAGTAATTGCAAACATCTGATAGTTCAAAAGTTTTAATGCAAGCAAGTTTTTGAAAATAATAGTAGGGTTACAACTGAAGGGAGTAATGTATTAACTTAAATAATCCCAACACTTGCATATTTCCATGTGCTTTCTTTTTCCACATTAATGATAGATTGTTGTTCATGAAATATGTAGACCTAAGAATGGCGGGTAACTAATAAGAGAATAATCAAAGACTACCGGTTGCCCTAAGAATCCTTAAGCAATTGCTACAAGTTGAAGTTACCTACTAAAAGTAGAGGGCTAGGTGTACTAAGGCCTCCAATAGGGCATTGTTAGCTCAAGTTGAAAAAAGAGAAAGGACCATGAATTGGGCTTTAAGAATGCTAGACAAGATTAAGGCCTAATTTGAAGAGTTAGATTAGAAACTCTAGATAGAGTTAATGGGCTTTGAATAAGTTTTAAGTTTTGTTAAGAATAGTTGTTAGGTTTCTTTATACTCTGCTCTTTCTAAAATAAAATTTTCCTTTGTTCTTTCCTTCCTTATAGACAGTCCTTCAATAGAGTTTATCTAATCATTCACTTTCTCACTTAAAGGAAATGCAATTAAAAAAAAAATCTATCATTTTTATTTGGTTTCTATAAAATAAATTTTTATCTTTCTCTCTCTTTAAAAAAAAAGAAAAGAAAAAGAAAAGTTGCTATTGGGTAAAGAATTCTTCTAACTAGGTATGCATGGCTGACAATATACTTGCCTTCGTAGAAAGGATGATGTATCAGATGGCCCAACAATGGCAAGTTTTATTCCTAATAATCGTTACTCTCCAGATATCCCAAGATTCAAACTTAGAAAGGAGACTCTTAAATCTGGAAGAAAAGGTAGCCACAATCAAAAGAGCATTACAGATCTAGAAAAAGCAATAGGCCCTATGCTTAGAAGATTCCAACACCTGATGTTCAATATTGATCAAATGTCAGTAAGCTTAAGTGATGAAGAAGGCCCAAGCATAAAGAAGTCGAGGAGAAGTAAGAAAGAACAAACCCAAGCAACTCAAAGGAGACAATTCACTTAATTGAAGATATCAATCACCCAACTCTTTTATCATTTGAAAGTAGCGAGGGTTACACCTTGTGAAGCCCCTAATCCGAATCACAAACCACACAACTTTGACCATGAAGCAAGATGCGACTATCATATGAGTTAGAAGGGGCACTCCATTGAAAAATGCTGGAGATTAAAGAACAAGATTCAAGACCTAGTTGATGCAAAAGTCATTCAGCCAAAGCTACAACAAGACGTTCCTTCTTCAAGTCATGAGGATAGTCTAACTGAGTCGCATAGAGCTCCATTTCTTTTGAGCTTGCTTATGCCTTTTGATAAGCTTACGGGTCATTTCAAGTAGATTGGATGCTTATTAGGATAGAGGTAGAAAAAAGAAAGTTGTTTTTTAATAAAGTCTATAACAATTGGAATAATATAATCTTATTACCTTTTCAATTATTTTGGTTTTGTTTGGAGCAAATAATTTCCTCTTCAATAAATCGGTAACTTACTTTTAAAAGGTTTAGAATGAAAAGAGGCAAACTATATTCCACACATTAACCTAAAACACTTTGAGAGGTTGAACGACACAAATGTGAGGATACTTTAGACTCATTCTTTAAAGGAGGTCTACTTTGAATGTGATACGCTGATCAAAATGAAGTTAGGCATTCGTTTCTCCAATCTTAAACACAATCATCCCTTGTTCACCCTATTGGACCTATTTTCAAATTTTCAAATTAAACCTTATTCAGAACCACTCCAAAATGGGGCAATTCACAAATTAGGGTCATTAATGAGGAGAAAAGGATGAAATTGGTTTATACTTGCTTTGGCAACGTTAAACCCAAAAGTAAATTTTATTTTTTGATAAGTTATGTGTTTTTTTGAAATAAGGAAGAGCCACATCTTTTTCAAACACCTCTAGCTTTTATTTACCTCACTTGAGCCCATATAATAGAAATCCATGGATTTAGGACCCTAAATTGCTTAAGAGGTAAAAACTTGGCAATGGAGACTTGGGACCAAAAGAAAAAGAAAGAACAACAAAAGCATAGTAGGGCGAAGTACTAAAAAAAAAAAAACGAGGAAAATTGGGTTCAAGTGTAAGTCAAAAACCAAGAAAAAGTCGAAAGCCATATGATATCCCAATAGGGGCAATCAAATAAAAAATCAAAGCCTAAATATCCCCAAAGATGTAAAGCTTTGAATCACAGTTCAAGCTCAAAAACCCAAAATCTCTACATCTACTTTGAAGCCTCTCTCACACTTGGCCTTCCCACCTACAATACCACCATTATACAACAAAAGCTCTTCTGATCTTTAAAGATAATTTATCTTTAATAAAAGTTGTTTTTGAAACTAGAGCAAGTATATTTCTAATTATTCCTACGGTTCTCGACTTGTACACCCAGGATTAATATTTATTTCAAAATAGGCTTTTTTGTTAGTTTTTTTTGAAACCCTTGAACCTAAAGCCTAAATTCATAATGTTAAATCCAAAAAGACCAAATGGATTGATCAAGATGTATCACATACAAAGCGGACTATAATTTTGGGATTCTAGTCAAGAGTGTAATCTAGATTGAGAGTTTGCAAGGAAGTTCTCTTCGACTAAAATAACCATGAGTTACCTTTTTAAAGATGTTTGAAATCATAAGGCCCCACCAAATGGCTTGGCATCCAAGTTAAGGAGAACATAGGTAGCCCCATGTGATTATTAAGGAAGGGTTCTTTCCTTTTTAGCAAACTAAAAAAAAAAAAGAGTTAATAAAAATAAAAGAAGAAAAAGAAAAAGAGAGAGAAAGTATTTCAAGTTCATGTCAGTCCAAGTAGCTAAGTTTTCAATTCATTCTAAAAAAAAAAAGAGAAAGAAGAAAAAAAAAGAGAGTTAAGAGTAAGGGTTTTTCTCATTCTTTTGAAAATAAAGGAATTTATTCCCAATGTCTTTTTTCCAACATAGTTGGTTTTTCACCAAAAGGGTTTTTCTATAAATATTTTCCTTAAAATTGGGTAGTGTTTTGGATAAGTTTTTAATCCCAACCAGCTCTCGATTGAGTTATCTCGCCTTCCATCCATTCATCTCTCTTTAAGGTCTTTAGCAAACCCTTAGGGCGCTTCTATTCCTCGATTCCCTTTAGCATGCCCATAGGGCCCTTAAGGTCATTAAGATCTTTTAGCAAGCCCATAAGATGCTTAATTTCATTTGGTAAGTGCTGTACCCCATCACCCCCTCTGTTCACTAAGTTCCTCTTAGCGAGCCTGTATGACACTCCTCTTCATCAATTTCTTTTAGGCCAGCCTTTTAGATGAAATCTCAACTCAGTTTCATTTCTAAGTGTCTCTCAAGTGAGCCCATAGGGCACTTCCTCATTTACTAATCTTTTTTCAAACATTCCAGTAAGCTCATGGAGCAATTCCCCTCATCATAAAGTGTTTCTCTTCCTTTTAGCAAACCCGTTAAGATGCTTAGTTCTTCTTAGTAAGCCTATGAGGAATTTTTGTTCACCAAATTCACTCAAGTGTACCTATTAGGCCCCTTTGTTCACGAAGTTTCTCTTAGCAAGCCAGTATGGCACTTCTCTTCATCATCTCTTTTATCCAACCCATAAGGCATTCACTTTTTGCATTTAGTATTTAGCCAGCCTTCGAAGGTACGATCTTTAACTCAGTTCATCCTTCCCAGTATTCTCTTAACAAATCCATAATGCACTTCCCCTCACCAAGTTTCTCTTAAGCAAGCCCATAGGGCATTTCCCCTCTATTCACCAAGTTTCATAGGGCACTTCTCATTGTTTCCTTTTGGTATAGTATTAACACCAATTTAAGGTTGTTAGTCCCCAAAAGACGTTCCTGCCTAGGTTAGTAAGCCTTGTGAGGCACGACTAAGTTTTAGATCAATCTTAGTTCAGGGTTGCTAGTCCTCGAGAAACGCTCTTGCTTATGTTAATGAGCCATGTGAAGTACGATTAGGTTTTATATCGATCCCAGTTTAGGGTTACTAGTCCCCGAGAGATATTCACACCTAAGTTAGTGAGCCTAGTAAGGTATGACTAGGTTTTACATTAATCTCCGTTTAAGGTTGCTAGTCTTCGAGAGACACTCCTACTTAGGTTAGTAAGCCTTGTGAGGTATAATAAGGTTATAGAATGATCCCAATTTAGGGTTGTTAGTTCCTAAGAGATATTCCCACTTAGGTTAGTAAGCCTAGTGAGGTATGACTAGGTTTTTTATCTATCCCAATTTAGGGTTACTAGTCCCTAAGAGATGCTCCCGCCTATGTTAGTGAGCCTAGTGAGGCTCGACCAGGTTTTAGATCGATCCCAGTTTAGGTATGCTAATCTCAGAGAGATACTCCCGCTTAGGTTAGTGAGCCTAGTGAGGTGTGACCAAGTTTTAGATCGATCCTAGTTTAGGCTTGCTAGTCCCTGAGAGATGCTCCTGCCTAAGTTAGTAAGCTTAGTGAGGTACGACCATATTTTAGATTGATCCCAATTCAGGGTTGTTAGTTCCCGAGAGATATTCCCACCTAGGTTAGTAAGCCTAGTGAGGTATGACCAAGTTTTAGATCGATCCCAATTTAGGGTTGTGATATGAAGCAACTGTACCTATCAATTTTAATATAGTGGATGTAAGTTCGAGTCGATCCCTTAGAGATCTCGAGTACTAATAATAACCTTAGCTCTATTATCTAACCGGAAAATTATGAAAGGTTAAATAAATTAAAAATATTAAAATTAACAAACTAATTTAGTTATGAGACTTGACTAAGCAATTTAGGAAGTAATAAAATTAAGAACGACGTCAAGAAGGCAAATAATGTATTTAGTAATTGTTTCCCTTAGTGTTTAGTATGTAATCGATAAAAATCTATCCAATTCCATCTCTATTATTCTTGACCGGAGAGATTCATAATTGCAGTTAATACTTTTCTCAAACATATTAACCCTAATGCTAAATTACGTACCGGAATCTCTTCACTTAATAATACAATTTAGAATCACATTAATGTACAATGAATTCCCATTCTAAAATAATAACTTTCTAAAAGAATCATGTATCTTATCTCTAAGTACACATGTAATTCTCTTCAATTATGTCAAGATCTCATTATTCATGTGATTTCTCAATCATCATGCATATATCATATATTGATACCCTAGAAATATCAATTAACAATGAAAACACATAATTGAATTAAGAAAGATAGAAACTTTATTGAAAATTATTAATAAATCCAGTGGTCACACGAAACACTAGGTTTGACAACCTTAAATACAAGAATCTTAAGCTATCATGATGAAATTAAAAACAAATTGCAACAAGATCAAGAAATAAAAGATGAAAAAACCCTTTTGTCGATGAAAAATCTCTTCAAACTTGAAGTTAAGTGTTGTTTCTGCTTTTTTCTCCTCCTTCTCTTCAAGTCTCTTCTCTTTTCTTTGTCCAAAAGTTCTATTTAAAACCCTCACAATTCCTTATATAATGTATTATGAAGTTTCTTTTTTTTGTCACCAAACACAGCCTAAGACATAGTTGTGTCTCTAGGTTATATAACTTACTAACCTTGGCACAAAAATTATCTTGCATGAACACAGCCTAGGGATACGGTTATGTCCTAGACTGTGTAACTTTCTAACAAAAAATTGTTACTTTCTCTTATTGTTTATGTAACTACAAAATTTCATAACTCATTCATTTGAACTCTAAATTGAGTGAAACCTGATTCCTTTTCTTTGTTTTCAATCTGAGAATGCATTCATACCTTGAAATCAAAATTTTACTCAATTAAGTATCAATTTCTTTAAAAATATATATATAAGGGTAATGCTATAAAATCACTATGTGAAATGTATTTAAAATAAGAGTTATTAGGTTGCTAGTCCCCGAGAGACGCTCTTGTCTAAGTTAGTGAGCCCTGTAAGGCATGACCAGGTTTTAGATCGATCCTAGTTTAGGGTTGCTAGTCCCTGAGAGATACTCCTGCCTAGGTTAGTGACTTTAGTACGGCACGACCAGGTTTTAGATTGATTATAGTTTAGGGTTTCTAGTCCTTAAGAGATACTCCCACCTAAGTTAGTGAGCTTAGTGAGGCATGACTAGATTTGATATCAATCCTAGTTTAGGGTTGTTAGTCCTCAGGAGATGCTTCTACCTAGGTTAGTGAGCCTTATGAGGTATGACTTGGTTTTAGATTGATCCTAGCTTAGTGTTACTAGTCTCAGAAAAATGTTCCCACCTAGGTTAGTGAGTTTAGTGAGGCACGACTAAGTTTTATATTAATCATAGTTTAGGGTTGCTAGTCCTCGAGAGACACTCTTTCTTAAGTTAGTGAACCTAATGAGGTACGACCAGGTTTTAGATCAATCCTAGTTTAGGGTTGTTAGCCCTTGAGAGACGCTCTTACCTAAGTCAATGAACCTAGTGAGGTACAACTAGGTTTTAGATCGATCCTAGTTTAGGGTTACTAGTCCCTGAGAGATGCTCTTGCTTAGGTTAGTGAGCCTTGTGAGGCATGACCAAATTTTAGATCGATCCTTGCTTAGGGTTGCTAGTCCCCGAGAGATGCTCTTGCCTAGGTAAGTGAGCCTAGTTAGGTATGACCAAGTTTTAGATAGATCCCACATTAAGGTTGCTAGTTCTCGAGAGATGCTCCCGCTTATGTAAGTGATCCTTGTGAGGCACGACTAGGTTTTAGGTCGATTACAGTTTAAGGTTATTAGTCTCCGAGAGATGCTCCCTCTTAGGTTAGTGAGCGTAGCAAAGTGCAATTGGGTTTTAGATCGATCTCAATTTATGGTTGCTAGTTCCGAAGAGACGTTCTCGCTTATGTTAGTTAACCTTGTGAGTTACGACCAGGTTTTAGATCGATCCTAGCTTAGGGTTGCTAATCCTCGAGAGTTTCTCTCGCCTAGGTTAGTAAGCCTAGTGAGGTACGATCAAGTTTTAGATTGATCCCACATTAAGGATGTTAGTCCCTAAGAGACACTCCTACTTAGGTTAGCAAACCTTACGAGGTACGACCAGGTTTTAGATCAATTCTACCTATTCCTTAGAGATACTCCCACCAAGGTTAGTGAGCCTAGAGAAGTACGACCAGGTTTCATTTCTTCATTTAAATCGATTTTAGGATAGTTATAGTTGTTTTAGAGTCATCCTGAGGGCAAAAATAATATCTCATTGTCTTTGTGGCAAAATTTTGTTCAAACTTCGCTACAAAGAAGGATAACTATAGATACTTAATTTTTCCCCCTTTATTTTTATTTTTATTATTTTTCTTTTTTTTTTTCTCGTTAGGCCCTAAATTAGAAATAACATAAAAAATTAGGACATTAAAGAAAACCTAAAAAAATTAAGAAATTTAGAAAAAATATATATAAAAAAATGCATAACAAAAAAGAAATAAAAAAGGACAAAAAATAAGAAGTGTTAAAAGAAACCCTAAAAAATAAGAAGTTTAGAAAATAAAGTTTAAAAATTTAAAAAATTGAAAAAATTACAAAAAATAAGAAAATTGGAAAAGAAAATAAAAGATTTTAGAAAATTCTATTTTATTAGGGTAGATTTTTTTAATTTTGAAATAAGTTTAGAAGTTGGGCTGTTGGGTTTGAGCGTAGATTTGAATCTAGCCCAAGCTGACTTGGTCCCTATGTACAATTTAATTGCATGTATAGACAAGGCATAGGCTAACGGTTTAATAGTTAAACACATGAACTTAGCAATGGATTTGAGTGTAAGGTCTTGGGTTCGAATCTTGGAGGGAGCATATACATTCATTTTATTTTTCATTATATCAAGGACTGTCACATGTTAGGATTTGATTGTACTACGTATCTTGACCTATGGCAAGTTGGGTTTGGACAGTGTGCTGACGTAGTGCCACGTCAACTATTACATGTTACGTGATGATACATAGCATGTCAGGATTGGTCAAGTCAGCTAATGTGGTGCCATGTTAGTGCCACATCAGTACTTTCCCTCTCTTTCTCCTCCCTTTCCTACGTTTTCCTTCTTTTTCCCTAGGCTTTGTCGCCTTGAACACAGTCGATCAACCCTCTTCTTCATCATTTTTCCCCCTTTTGAACTGTAATTTAGCCAAATTAATGGCAAAATTGTGCAAAATTGCAAACTAGATGCAGCCTATTTTGAATTGAACTAAAAAACAGGATCAGATTCATCCATTAACACATTCAAATCAAGCTCCTAAGTTGGAAAAAAAAAAACTAAAATTTTGGCATTTACAGTCAAGGCCGATTCTAACTTTCTAAAGTTTCTAGGTTGAATTCATGTATAAAAGAGGGTTTGAGGTGCTCACACAAGTAAAGGCAATGACTCACAACTACTAGAATCATCGCAAAACCCTTTCTTTCTCTCGTTTTCTCTCTTTAACCATAGCTCTCTCTCTCTGTCTCTCTCTTTATCTCTTCGAGTCTCTCTCTCTTTAGCTTACCACCACAAACTACCACCACGATCGATTTCGTGGTGGTCCAAAGGTCAAACCCAACCATTACTATACCTTATCATGCCCTCTAGCAGTATTACCAAACTACCAATACCCAAACCTTAATCACTGTTAGCAATCCACAGAAACACCATCTTATACGACCCTATAGCCAAAGCTAAAGCTACTATTAAACCCCTAGCCAGTTGAAACAACTAACCCAATACTTCTCGCAACTCCAGTAGCCACACCGTACGCTATCCAAACACTACCATTGGTTGCCATACCCGATCACCTTCCAAACTACCGCCAAACTTCGTGGTACTCTTTTTACTCCCCATATCCTTAATCTAAAACCTACAAAACACTCCTTATCTGCTCGTTTTGATGGTTGTAACCAGTCGAATTGTGTCGCCATTGTTGCTATTGTAGAAGCCCGACCCGAATCCAGCGGAGCCAATTCAACTTGAGAACTGTCTCGATGCTTAATTCGACCTGTGCTTTCCTCTTTGGTTCGACCCTCTTCCAAATATGATTTAATTATTTTGTTTATTTATTTATTTATTTTCCTCTTCTTTTTATTTATTTTTTACTTATTCCCCAATTTGTAAATGTAATTAAATAAAGGAAAAAAGAGAGAAAAACTGAAAATAAAAAGAAAAAAAGAAAAGAAAAAAGAAAAAAAGAAAAGAGTAATTTTGTTTTATTTTTTTCACTAGTTTAATAAAAATAGATAAAATATAATAAGTAATAAATAAATTAAGTGATAAAATAAAATAAGTAGGATGGTGAATAAAATTATTTTGTCACTTAGAAAATTGAATTTTCTAAATTAAAATAAAAATAAATGAACCATTTTTCAAATTAGGATCATTTAGAATTTCTAAAAATAAAAACCAATTTAAGGCCCTTAGAACTTTCCTTAAATAAATCAAATTGATTAAAAACATAAATCCGATGTTTTTCAAAAATTAAAATCAAATACCCTACTAAAGTTTTGCAAAAAACGAACTACATACGTTGATCCCAAATAGCGGGTACGTAGGCATATTTGGGGCAACGATAAAAATTGAAAAAAAAAATTAATTTTCCTTTTTCTTTAGTTAGATTATTTTGTTTGTCTAATTTGAGTAATCAATAACTGATTTTTGTCTTTCAAAATTAAAAGGTGATTTTTAAGTTTAATTCTAATTTTGGAAAATTAATAGCACCCGTAAGGGTTTAAATCTTTAACCTTCGAACCCAAATCTCTGGTTTTCAAAATGTTGTTTCAAAAATCAATTTTTCGTAGACTAGTGGCAAAATTATAAACAATTCACTTAGTTGGTTATAATTTAACTATTTTTCCTAACTCTAGTTAGGTGGCGACTCTAAAGTTATTTTCAAAATAAAAAGAAACGGTTTTCTTTGAACCTTAATCGATGATTGGTATTAAATGGGTAGGGTTTAGTATTAATCAATTTAGAGAAGACATAATTTTGTAAAAGAACTGGGATGATGAAAAACCAGGCTTGACAACTCTTATGATCTAATTTTAAATAATTAGGTTCTCAACCTAATGTTATGGGTGTAGATGTTAGGAGCACTACTAATCTCACTCAGCGATAATCCCAAAGAAATAATCTCAAATAGTAGGCAATATTTATTGATCCCACTTAATTCCTAAAGGATGATATGGGTAACGTTGTACAAATGATCCATTCACTTAATGCTTTTGATTTCATAGACCTTCATATTAATGCATGGATGTTGATGGTCTTCTTGTCTTAAATGCAATTTCATGTTATGCATGACCAAATAGATTTATCATGGTGACTAAACATATTTTCACTAATACTCTAAGTTTAAGATATGCATATATAGCAAATACTTCGATAATGTTCTAGTGCATTAAAATATCTTATTCATACAGCCAAGCAGAACCAAATGGATTCATGAACCTAATTATTCCCCATATAAATTCATTTTTAGGTAATACATGATATACGATTTGCTAATCTACAAGTATAAGTAGATATAGTACTCATAGGGTACTCACTTGATTATGGCTGTTAATCGTAGTAATAATTGTTTGACAAGTCCTTATCTAAAACAAAGTCCCCTAATAGTTATAAATACAAATTAGCTAATAAGTTCCAAGAGAAACACTACTCAAATTATTTATTTAAATTCACTATTTCTCTCAATTACACATAAATCTTATTTTAGCCATAACTTCCCCATTTTACGTTTGGTTTTTGCATCCTTATAATTGTTTTAGTATGATTTCAGATGAACTTTTATGTGGTGGGGTTCATTTTGGGAGATGTACCTACAACTTTGGGAATTGGGTTAGAAAGATTGTGCAAATTAAAGGTTCAACCTAATTGTTGTTAGTTCTTAGTCCTGTTTGTGGGTTTAGTCTAACCCTTCCAAATGTAATCAATTTCTCAAGTCCAATAGGCTTTCATATTTGTAGTTAGGCCTTATATAGTGGCATGGGCCAACAGGTCTTCCTAATTTTAATCCTCTTCCATTTTATAGCTTAATTGCAATGTATTTCCACTCTAAGGCCTAAATCAAGATGAGGCCTGCCGTAGCCTATTTTAATTTTTCTCCTCAACCTTGATAAAAATTAATTTCATTATATACTTTTAGGGTCAACTATTGGAGCACATTGATATTGCGTCTATTTTAATCCGATTTGGGCTATTTATGGCATTTTAGGGCTTATTTGGTATTCTATGGATATGGACTAAGGCCCATTATCTCTCTGGAGCCTAATTCTATTCTAAATCAATTTTATATGCCTTTCATCCTATGGGGTTGGACAAGTTAATGGGCCTTTCATTAGTGTTCTATAACAACTTCATAATTAGCTCTTTCCAAAGATTTATGTGTTCATTCTCTAATCAAACTCTTTGTTTTACTTTTAATACTTCATAATCTTTAGGAAATTATGGTTAATTGTTAACTAAACACTTAGGGTTAGATTGGATCCCCTAAATATTGCATTGGTTTAGGTTGAGGGATTTCTCATACCTCATACCTAAACATTATAACATTATCTTTGTTTGTTCTAATTATGCATCTTCCATACTGATTCATGTTTGATAAGTGAAATAAAGCCTTATATATACATACATGTTTAGGCCCTAAGGATTTCCATGTTTCAAGCCATGTCATATTTTGATTCCTAATACAAATTAATTCCCCTTTCCTATTACTTTGGGATTTAATATTGTAGTATGGTGTTAAGGCATTTTTTATTCTAACATGGGAACATGAACTACAAAGTTCATAATATCACATAAATAACTTAGAGTTTGTAAGTGAAACTAAATGGTGAATGTCTAGGGATTCTACTAAGTGAAGTATCCAAGTTTGGTGAGTTCCTCCTATGTTGAGCCTAAGTCCTTCTCCAAATGGCATTGAGGTCCTTCATGTATGTTCTTACCCCTTACTTAGACGAATGAGAGCTGACCTTTTTTTTTTTTTGTTGCTTTAATATGAGTAGTAGTTAGTGGGGTTGTGTTAGAGTGTTTGTCAAGCTTGTCTTTTTCCTCCTGGTTTTTATAAATCAGTCTTGTTTAAACCGATCAATATTAAACTCTACCCGTTTAATATTGACCCTCAACTAGGGTTTAAAGAAAACTAGTTTTTTTATATTTTGAAAATTATTTAGAGTTGCCACTTGACTGGAGTCGAGAAAAAGTTAAATTGCAACCAAAATAACCAATTAGGTGGATTGGTTACAATTTAATTATTGGTTTTTTCTTTTATAAAAATCGATTTTCAAAATGGTTTTTAAAACTAAAGATTTGGACTTAGGGGTTATTCTATTAAACTCTAAATGGGTATCACTTTTTAACTTTTCAAATTTAATTTTGCTTTTCAATAATACCATTTTTCAATTTCTAAACAACTAATCATATCACATGCGACTAAATTAATTAATTTGAATAAATATTTACAAAGATGGCAAAAAATAAAATTTTTCATAGCTTAAGTCGCCTCGTACGTAGGGTATATACGTATTCACTTTTCGAAATCAAACTTTTATAGTTCGTTCACCAAAAATATTAGCTAGTTGAGTTGATTTTAATTTTTGAAAAGATTGGGAGTACGTTTTTACCCATTTCAATTTATTTAAAGAAAATTTCTAAGAGTTCTAACTAGGGTCTTATTTTTGGAAACCCTAAAGTACTCTAGTTTGAAAAATGGTTGATTTATTTTTTATTTTATTGGAAAATTGGTTTTCTAAGTGGTAAAAATATTTATTTCATTTATTTATTTATTTCATTCTATTTCATTTTTATTATTTATTATCTAATTCTTAACTAGGAATATAAAAATAGAGAAATAAACTAAACTACTTTATCTTCTTTTTCTTTTCTTTCTTTTCTTTTCTTCTTTTTCTTCTTTTAGTTTTTTTTTAGTTACATATATAATTTAGATTTAAATAAATAAATAAAAATACAACAATCTAAATTGTAAATAGGCCAAACCGAAAATCAGAGGTTGATTGGTGCAGTGGACTCGAAGAAAGGGTGCGATTTGAGTCAGTCGGGTCAAGTTTGTTTGGATTGGGTTAGGTCGCTAGGTTGCGTAGCTACTTTGAGAGGGTGTTTTAGTCCGATCTAGTCACCAAATTGAGTAGGAAAGTAGACTTTTGTGTGCTTTTAATTGGGTTTAGGGGGTTAGGTTCAATGCCTTAGGTTTTTATGGCGATTTGGACGGTAGTTAGTGAAGAACGGCTGGTAGTGGTGATGAGTGATGCTTGTGTAGTGGTTGATGAGAGCTATGATAGTGCTTGTAGTGCAGATCTTGCGGCTTGATCACTATTTGGGTATGTAGATGTAGTTGCTAGGTTGCACAATGATAGGGTTTGAAGTTGGGGCATTATTAGCTAAAGGAGAGGCTGTTGTTTATGGTATAGTGGTGTATGCATCAATGTGGCTATTGTAGTCGGGGATGAAGTCACGTATGGGAATGGTATGGCTGTATATGTATGGGTGTTGTGGAGTATGTTTGGAGGATGGGTTGTAAGTAGCTGTGTGTATGTTCATGGTTCGGTATAAGTATGTAGACAATGAGTGGCTATGGTTGTGGTTAAGCGTGTGCAATAACAGAGAGAAGACTGATAGTATGTGTGTGAATTAGTGGTATGTGTTTGTGAATGTGCTGCAAAGGGTTACAATGCTTTGTGTGGTATGGAGAGGATAATGGCATTGGGATGTAAGGGCTTAGTTGTGTGTGGTGTAATAAGGACGCATATGTATTTATAGGTTCTAGAGAAAGAGGTCAGGGAGTGGTTGAATAGGAGAGGGAGATGTTTGAAAGAGAAAGAGTACCCTCTGGTCCATGTGAGTCCAAGTCTTGGGTTATTTGATTTTTTTTTTTTAAATTTGGTCCAAAAGAGTCAAAATTAATGTCTCTTAAATTGTTGCTTTTTTTTTGAATTTTTCACCCATAATTTGAATGCCTAATCATGTGAATTTGGTTATGTACTTAAGCTTCATTTAAAGTATTCTACATTGACTAAGTAAAGACCTCATTAATCTAGTCAAAATGCAAAAGAAAAGGCTGTAAATCAAACCTGTAAGTGAATTGTCTAACAAGGAAAATGTAGGAATCCTAAAGAAAAAGAAGGAAGATGGAGGAAAGCAATGGTAGTTAATATGTGTCATGTAGTAGTGCCATATGTCCCACAATGGACATGCATCACAATGATTCCTTAATACGTTGCATCATAGGCTATGGATGATGTGGCAGTATGTACTTTGAAAAAAAAAAAAAACAAAAGGCTTTTCATGCTTTTACTAAGATTCAAACCCCTAACCTCTAAGCCAAACCTAATGCAAGTTTAATTACTTATCCATTAAGCCATTGGTACATATGGAATAGGTTAACTTAAGTTATATTCAAATCTAAGTTTAAGCCAAATGGTTCTCTCCTTATTTTTATTTAAAAAAATCTATTCCATTAAACTATCTATTTTTTTTTTCTAAATTCCTTAAATCCTATATTTTTTTTTTCAATTTTTGTTGACTTTTCAATTTTTTTATATATTTTTATAAATTTTTCCATTTTTTGTATTTTTCTAATTTTTTTTTTTGCTTTTTCTAATTTTTCTATTTTTTTTTCTAAAATTTCTTTTCTTTTTTTGTTTTCCTTAATTTTCTTTTTTTTTTTTGCATTTTTCTTAAATTAAGACTCTTTTATCCTATTCTAAAATTTTTGAAAAATAAAAGGGGGCAAAAATGGGGTGTGTATAGTGTTGAAGGAGAGTGGTGGTTGTTCGAAAAAGAGAAAAAGAAATATTAGGACTAACTGTATGGAGGGAAGGTGTGGTGGTAGTTTGTTCGCCTTTCTCTTTCCCTTACATGTTGAAATGGTAGATGGAATGGAAGTAGAACATAAAAGAGATGGAGGGGTTTGAAGATGGGCTGTAGTGCTTATATAACATGGAAGGGAAAGGAAAGAAAAAAAGAAAAGAAAAGAGAAGTGAAGGTCTAGTTTGTTGTAATTAAAGTCAGGTTTGAGAGTAAGGATGTGGAATTAAAATAAGTAGGATTTTTTTTTTGGGTGATCGGGAGTGATACTCAATAATGGAACAAGAGGCATAGGTATTTATTGGATCAAGCTAGTATGAGTACATGAACTTTCGTATTTTTTTCATTTTAGTACCTAAGCTTTAAACTCGTTCATTTTAGTACCCTAATTTTTTAAGTAAGACAAATCAGTATCTCCATTATAATGGCCGTAATTATAAAATGTTCAAATAATAATATAAGTACGTTAACTTTTATTTTATTTCTATTTTAGTGCTTGAACTTTATTTTTTATTTCATTTTGGTGCTTCAACTTTTTAAAGTGAAACAAATAAGTTTTCTTTATAACAACCGTTATAACAGATATACTAATTTGTTTCATTTAAAAAGTTATGATATAAAATAAAAAAATATGAAAGTTTAGATACTTTTAACGGCTTTATCTCAAGTATTTATTCCAAACTTATTTATTGTTGTAATGAGACAAAGCCTTCTCATTCTAGATATGAGAGTACTTTAGGTTAAGCTTAATATGGAAAGCTCCTTTTCCTAGATTACATGGATATGCCCTTTTCAATCAAAGGGTTGTCTTCGTATGTGAAGTTAAAGAATTTGAAAAGAAGTATAAGGAGGGGATGTACGACATTGGTATATTGTGAGTGTAGGGGTGATGTTCCAACTCCAAGCATCTTTAGTAAGTAATATGATAAGAGGAAAATCCTTGGTTATGGGGTCAAGAGGAGAATAAGTTAGGTAAGGAAAGTTTGTACCTTCAACATGTCAAACATAAGTCCTTTTTCCTTCTTAGTTGTATCAAGTATATTTAACTAAATAGGGAAGAAAAAGAAAAAAAGAAACAAAAATTGTGTAGGGTTATCTTACACATTAGTTGGCGTTGTCCCATTTTCCTACTATTTCCTCTCTTCTTCTTTCTTTTTTGTTTTTTGGTATGTTCCTTTTCATGAACAATATCCTAGGAGTTTTTTGTAAGTACTTGGTAGCTTGAATTGTGAGTTAATTCTCCCCAAAAGGCTTGCACATGTCACTTTCAATGGTAGAGACTTCTTCATGTGCTCATGTTAATTGAAGTAAAGACAAATTAATAATGTGGAAGGACTTACTATGGCCGGTGGCAAGAAGAATAAGGAGATTTCCAAATGTAAGCTTCCCCTTTATCCTAAAAATTCACACACTTGATTTTTAAGGTAGAGAGTAATGAGAGGTCTTTACTATATTGGGCCGTTAAAGGCATCTACCTTTCATACCTTGAACAATTCAATAGAGCAATTTGCTATAGGATTAATCATCTTGGTACATGGGTTGGCGTATCAATTGATGGTGCACTAACATGAGGTTATTGTACCTATATCGTCCAAGCATGGATTAGGGTTTTATCAGCTTAATTAAATTTATCAGGTACCCTTCATTTGATTAGTTCCGATTGTCACGTGATGATAAATAAGGTGAATTTCATACTTAGATCACAAATATCATGGTTTTGAGTTTGCTAATTATTTTGTCTAACTTAATTGAATGTTTTCTCTTATTCAATTATGGTTTCGTAGGTTTTCATTAGGATTTTATATTCGATCTTAAGGTTCAAAGCTTTTTTGGTTGATTCTAGCATAAATGGCTTAATAGGGTTTATCAAATTACTATAGATGTCATAAATAAGCTTTAAGTCTAAGGGAAAAATTTATGGGATTTACAATTTTCCTCATATATGCTCAAAAAATTTATGAAGTAATAACAATTATAAGATAATAAGTGATATTACTACTTCTTATTACACTCTTTATCGGCATCTTTCTGTAATAATTTATGATTTTGGAATGTTTTGCTTATTAATATTTACCTTTTTATGTTTACTCTAAAAATAGTAGATTGTTAGTTTATTGTACTAATTAATATGTATTTGTCTCATATTGCTGGCTTACTAAGATAATTGATTTTGTTAATGGAATTCTATTATTATAACAATCTCCATATTTATCCAAAATCTTTATATGGTTATAATTATATCTGTTAGATCCCTTGATGATATGTTTTAATGATAACAACCCAAAGATTGCTAATGTAAGTGTTAAGTTTTGTTAAAGAGAAAAAAAGGGAACTTAGAAGTAAAGATAGAAGTAAAACTAGAAATCTGAATCAAGAATAAAGACTAAAGATTAGAAGCTACAATTTTAAAGTAAAAAAGTTAATTCAATTCAATTGAGACAAAAAGTTAGAAGCTAAATTAGAAGTATTATTAGACATCTCTGAAGTCTAAAGAAAAGAGTGACTAAATAGATTTAGAATCAAACTTAAAAGGATCCCAATAAGAATAGAATTTGATTATAAGAACTTTGAAGACTTAGAAGCAATTTTGAGAAGTTCAGAAACTGTATAGTAGTGAACAAGTAAATTAGAAGCAAACTTAGAAACATTTTGGACAAATACAGAAGTTGTTCAAAGGCATTCAGGAGACTTAGAAGTAGCTTGGAGAATTTTTTTTATCCAACTTTGCTTTGAAGGTTAAGGCCCAACTCCGTTAAAGCTAAGTGTAATTCGATGATACATTTGACACAATCTACATGTAAACACGTAATTTTTGTCCCACTTTATTTTATTTTATTTCATTTCAATAAGATAAGGACTCCTAAGTCAAGAAAAACATAAAAAAATACAAAATTAAAGAAAATCCAAAAAATAAGAAATTTAGAAAAAAAAATAAGAAGTTTAGAAAAATAAAAAAAGTAAAAAAAAAACGAAAAAGCACAAAAAATAAGAAATCTATGAAAAATATTAAAAAATAGGAAGATAGGAAAAAAGAAAAAGAAAAAAGAAATTTAGAAAAAATGGAAAATTTTAGAAAAATTGAAATTTCACAAAAAAGTAGAAAAAAAATATAACTTTTAAGTAGTTTAACAGAATAGATTTTTTAAAATTTAAGGAAAAAACCGTTAGATCTAGACTTAAATTTGAATTTAGCTTAGGCTGAATTAGCCCATATGTGTAATAGATAAGGCATAAGTCAACAACTTAATGAATAAGCATATGAACATAGCATTATGTATAACTTAGAGGTTAGGGGTTCGAATCTTAGCAAAGGTAAGGAAAACCTTTTTATTTTTTCAATTGACACATTACCACATCAGGTACTACCACATGTCTTGATACGTAGTACCCTCAGATTAGCTAACCTTGACGTGGTGCCACGTAACATGCCACGTTAGATGCTACGTATTACTATTAGATATGTAGCACACTATGATGTGCCATGTCAGCATTTTCCCTTTCCTTCTCCCTTCTTTCCCGCAATTTCCTCTACTTTCCCCAGCAAAACAGACTCAACCTTATCACTTTAGATCCAATTTTGACACAAATTTCACATACACATGTATGGTCTCTTGATCTGATCTTATTCACTACATAGCTTACTTCGAATAGAACCTAAGAACATTTCTAGATTCATGCATTAGGCTACTCATATCAAACTCCAAAAATCGGAAAAAAAAAAAACTGAAAATCTAGAAATTTACATTCTCCAATTTTGACTTTCTTTGCTTATTGAGTTGAATTTGTGTATAAAAAGGAGCTTTGGAAATTCATTAGATACATGAGCATCATGATCACTCACCAACATTCTCTCTCTTTTCCGCAATCACTTTCTCTCTTTAACTGTAGCTTTCTCTCTTTAACTTAGAATTTGGTTGTGGTGGCTTTTGAACAAAACCAACACCATGGCTACAATCCCTAAGCTCTTATAAAACAAACCAAATCACCTTTGTGCTCGGCTGTGGCCTCTAGTACATTAGCCACTAAGGGTTTTCATGAAACCCTAAACCATCATGCTACCTCACTTAAAACCACCTCATCTAGCCACTTTCACCCTAAACCAACCATACGGCTAAGTTCTCCACCATAAAAAACACCTAACCTAATCAATCACTCCCCTCCAACAACCATGCCGTACACAACCCAACACCACTACCAAACGCTATTCTCAAAAACTACCTAAACTACCTCCATTGACTTCGGCATTAAGCTTACTCCCTATCCCCAATCCAAAAGTCATCAAAAACCCTTTCCCTACTCATTTTGGTCATTGAATCACTTCGAATGACCTCCTCTGAGTTGCTGCCATTGAAGAGAACTTGGAATCGACCCGGATCTGAATGACTAGACCGGAACCTAACCGACCTGACCTAAAATCCGCTTTAAGTTTGACCGTGTACCTAACTGCATTGAAAGCTTAGTTTTTCTTTTTTTTTTCTTTTCTTTTATTATTTTGTTGTTTTTTTTTATTTTATATTGCTAGAATCGTTTTTTATATTTATTTATTTATTATAGATAATTGTGAATGTAAATGTAATAAAAAAAGAAAAAAAAGGAAAAGGTTAGTTTATTTTTTAGTTTAGTAGAAATGAATAAAACAAAAAAAGTAAGATAACATAAAAATAATAAAAATAAAAATATATAAATAAGTTATTGAATAAAAATTATTTTTAATAGTTTGAAAAATTAGGTTTTCCAAAATAAATAAAAAATAATTGGACTTTTTTTTTTTTCAAAATTAGGGCCCTTTTGAACTTTCTAAAAGATAAAAATTTCAATTTATGGCCCTTTTTTTTAGAAATTTCCTTAGATAAATCAAATTTGATTAAAAACATAAATCTGGTGTATTTTCAAATTAAAACAAACCAAACCTACTAAAGTTTTGCAAAAAGAACTACGTATATCTAATTCCGAATAATGAATACATAGGCACTTATAAGGCAATGATAAAAAATAAAAAACCTTTTTTTTTTCTTTTTAGTTTAGATTACTCAAGTTATCCATTTTGATTTAATAATTGTGTTCTATAGAATTGAAGAGTGTTTGTTAAGATTAAGATTAAAATTGGATGGTTAATGATACCTGTAAAGGTTTTAAAAAAATATCTAACCTTTGGATCTAGGTCTTTAGTTTCTAAAACAATTTTTAAAATTGGTTTTGTTGTTAAATCAGTAGCTAAATTTTAATCAATTCACCTAATTGGTTATAACTTAACTTTTTTTCTCAACTCTAGTTGGGTGGTGACTCTAAAATGTTTTCAAGGTGTAAAAAAAAAACCGATTTTCTTTATACCTTAGTCGATGGTTAGTATTAAATGGGTAGGGTTTAATATTAATTGGTTTAAAGAAGACTCATTTATAAAAAAATTAGGAGGAAAAAAAAACCAAGCTTGACACCACTTTGTAAGGTGGATTGTTTTACAATCTTTTTGTTGAAATGTAAGCACCTGGAGATGCAAATGATTTTTGAATTGTTGGATAGATATGGAATCATATTTATTTGGATGCATAAAGATATTATCCAACTGTTCTTATCAAAGATAGAGAATCAAAGCCTATTATTTGAATCACGACATTTGTGAAAGCATATCAACAACCAACATGATTTTTTTAAGATAACAGATCACCTAAGGTTTAGATTATTCAACATTAAGAAGAGATACGAATTATCTAACAAGTGAGAGATCTATTAATCGTTGCACTTAAATTTTAAAAAGGAAATGAATTCATACAAATTAGACAGTACACATAAGAAAAAGCATGTAACCGATGTCTTCAACAAGCACTTAAGAAAAACATTCCTAAGCTAATGACATTTTGTGAATTTTTTTATGAATTCTTTGTGCAAAAACTTAGGAAGTTATAGTTATTTTCCATCAAAACTTAGCTAAACTACATTAAGTGTTGTAATCAAGAGAGAGTATACCATATTAGTTTTGTTTAGCTAGAGACAAGTTTGAAGGCAGAATAGTATTGATTGCAACTGTATGGTTTTATTTGTACTCTTTCTTGATTATTAAAAATAGTGGAATGAGTGGCATAGAAGATTGGATCCCCGGTAAGTAGAGCTAGGAGAGAAGACTGACTCATAAGGAGAAACCTCTATAAACCCTATGTTTGATCTTCTTGAACCCTTTCTCTTTTATTTGCTTATTTAATTATCAATTTATGTACATTAGGTCTAAACTTTAAGTCGTTATATAAGTAATCAAAGGAAGTTGTTTTATCTTCAAAAAAGTTTTTAAAAATTTTTAAGCAATCAATTCAAACCTTACCCCCCACCCTACCCGCATCTTGATTAATTGTTAAGGGAACAACACTTGGTATCAAAGCTAGTCTCTTATATTAATTTTGAGAAAAAAGATCCTCAATGGCTGAAAGTTTACCTTAGTACAAATAGGTTGTGCTCCTTATTAGGATATTTTTAACTATTCTCATTAGAAATGCTAAATGGAGACATTTATTCAAGCCATTGATTATGATGCTTAAGAAGTTATTAATCAAGGAGACTAAGAGCTAACATATCCTCTAATCATTGAAGCTAAAAATAAACAAACTTTAATTAATATGAAAGCTAAGCATTTATTGATTAGTTGTCTTTCTCCTTCAAATTCACTCTTATTTTTGCTTGTAGGACAGCTAAGGAAGTTTGTGATATGATCAAGGAAGCTCATGGAGAATTGATACTGTTAAGAATACTCTGATCAACATCTTACTTCAAGAATATGAGAAATTTCAATTCCAACCAAGTGAGAAAATTAAGAGTGTATTTAATAGATTTGCTGTTATTATTAACAAACTTGCTTCTTTTGGAATAGTAGTTTATAATCAAGATCAGATTCAAAAGATATTAAGGATTCTTCTAAGGAATTGGGATGCAAAAAAGACAAATATAAAAGAGGCATAGGATTATTCAAAATCACCTTAAAAGAGTTAAGATGTAGGCTTATGGCATATAAATCAAATCTGTAGCATGCTGACCATGTTGATAGTAAGAAGAAGGCCATAAAGTAAAAGTTAAACTGGAAGACTCTAACAATACGGAGTCTAATGATAAAGAAGAATTCAACATGTTAGTAAGGAGATTCAATCATTAACTAAGGAAAAAAGTTAAGAGACTAGTTGATTATAAGAAGAATAACATTAGTTGAACGAAGTTTAATGCAAGAAAGAAGTATAGAGAAAAAGAAGAAAAGAAAGAAAAGAAGAAGGTGCTTATTTGCTATGAGTACAAGAAAACAGGCCGTAGAAAGTATGAGCATCCAACACTCCTAAAGAAGCTTAAGAAGTTCAAGCAAAAGAAAGAAAAGAAGGTACTAATAGCTACATGGAATGACCTTGATGAGTTTAAAGAAAAGATCGATGAAAAGGAAGAAGAAGAAGATGAGGAGTCAAATCTTTGTCTCATGGCTAAATATAAGGTATATTCTAATACTAATAATATTAACTCTTATTATGCTGATAGGATGATGTAATGAAGAGCTTTGTTGGAGGTTCTTTCTGAAACTAGGATGAAAAACTTAAGGTTGTAAGAAGATATTTCAACTTTATAAAGGGAAAAGGAAGTTTTTAAGTTAAATAAACAAGCTTTTGGTAGATGAAAATGATATTTTAAAACAGGGTAATGAATATTTGATTTTGGATAAAGAAGCATTATCATGAAAAAATTTGGTTTTGAAAGAAGAAATAAAGAACCTTAATGTAAGAGTAAATGATTTTTTAGATCTATAAAAAACACTTTTGCTAAGTTTAATGAAAGTGATGAAAGAATTAATATATTTCTTGTAAGTCAAAGTGTTGGTAGCTCTGAAACAAGGCTTGATTTTGAGGGAGGGACTTCAAAAATCTTTGCTGCTATAATATTTGTTAAAGTAACAAACTTAATGAAATATGAGATTGTGCAATTAAGTAAAGCAAAGGTTTTTCAGTAAGATAGGTACAATGTTAGAGACAACATTGCCTAACCAAAGAAGTATCATATTCAATTTAAAAAGAACACTAATCAACTTAGAAGATATCAAAATCACTCTAATATCTCAAATTAGAACATGAAGTATCATGCAAATCATAGGAGGTATATTTACTCAACTCCTTATACTTGCTTTATATGTGATAAGATAGGTCACACAGAGAAATGTTGCTACTATAAGAACTACAAGTGCAGTAAGAATCAGGTCAATAAAAACAATGTAGTGAGCTTGATTTTAAGGGACTTAAGCTCTACTGGGTTCGTAAGGATGCTTAAATGTTGATCTAATGATTATAGGAACATGAAGCAATTCTTGGCACCTAGCTAATAGACAATGGATGTATCAGGCATATGATTAGAGATGCTTCAATGTTCACTACATTAGAATAGAGAGAAAAAGGTTATCTTAGGTTTGTTGATAATGGTAAAGGCAAAATACTTGGTTTTGGTAATATTGGTTATCCCCATTATTGTATTGAGGATGTGCTGCTTATAAAAAACTTAACACTCATCTTGTTGAGTATTAGTAAATTGTGTGATAAAGGTCATAAAGTCATTTTTTAAAAAAATAAGTGCATTTCATTTGATAAAACTTTTGACAAATTGCCGATTGAAGGATACAAAAAAGGGAATGTCTATATAATCAAATCATCTAATGTGAAAATTGAAAGTTTCTTGCTATCACTGCATGATAGTACACAATTATGGCCTAAACGTTTTGGACATATTAATTTCACTTAGCTAGAAAAGTTATCTAAAAACAAGCTCGTAAACAATCTACCAAGGATTGATATAAAGGAATCTATGCAATGTGATTCATGCTCCAAAAATAAGTTAGTTGCATCATCTCATAAAAGTAAAAATGGTAGTTCAACAAAATGTCTTCTAGAATTGTTGCATATGGACTTGTTTGGCCTTACTAGGACTCTAAGTCTAGGAGGAAATAACATTGATCTTATAATAGTTGATGATTACTCTAGATTCACATTGTAGCTATTCTTCCAATATAAAAGTGATGCCTTTAATTTTGAAAGGTTTGAAAAAAGAGTTCAAAGTGAAAAAGAAACTTCCATTGTCAACCTAAGAATCAATTAAAGAAGGGAGTTTGAAAATGAATACTTTACAAGTTTTTGTGATTAACATGGCATCTCACATAACTTTTCTACTCTTTATACTCTACAACAAAATGGAGTTGTAGAACGTAAGAATAAAACTCTACAAGAAATGACAAGGACTATGTTGAATAATAGTGGTGTTGTTAAACATCTTTCGGCTGAAGCTGTTACAACTACATTTTGTATTATAAATCAAGTTTATATTAGACCACTAACTAACAAAGTTGCATATGAATTGTATAAAGGTAGGAAACCATTTGTTTCTTATTTACATGCTTTTGGTTACAAATGTTTTGTTAAGAAAACAAGTTCTAAATTAATAAAATTTGAAGAAAAGGCTAATGAGGCAATCTTTTTGGGCTAGTCTTTAAATAGCAAGGTGATAAAACCATATTTTTTGTGTTTTAAAGTGCAAATTAAGATAGAATTATTATTGATTTTATAGAAATCATTAAAAATTGGTACTTAATTATTTTCACTTGGACATTTTAGGAATTAGAGGATTTAAGAGTGGAATTATGGACAATTTAGAAGAATTTTATGCAAAGAAATGAAGTCCAAATCAACATGCGTAAGATGGAATTAAAGGCAACTGACTTAGAATGAACATCGATGGCCTTTTGAGTCTACGCCATTGGCTTTGCACTTACACTGCTGGCCTTCATGAAAAAGAAGTTTTACGTAAGTTAACCTTAATTTTTTTTATAAATAGCTTACATTTCACCATTTAGAGGACTTTTGGTTTTTTTTTAGATACTTTTGAACACATTTTCCTTAGACTTAGAAAGTCGTAGAATAGTCTTTAGATAGTTCTTGAAGAATTCTTTAGGAGAATCACTTGGATCATTGAGAAGAATTTGCATTTGCTGTAGAGACTAAGTTGAAGTTGTAGTTAAAGATTATCTTTTCCAATACAGAATTGGTGACATCTATTCCAATTATTCTTATGCAATTTTATAAATTCCTTACGATTTCAATTATGAATTTCCTTATGATTTCAATTATGAATTTCCTTGCAATTTCAATTAGTATTTGTGTTTTTGTTTTCGAATCCATAGTTAGCTAAACTTATTTGTAGGAATTGATGAAACCCTAGATAGCTAAGATGATGATTGTGTTCATGTTATAAGATTAAGAGATATATAGATGATTTGTGATTACAATTTTTATGATTTCGATTATTATTATTTAATTGATTATAATTGTTAGAAACCCCAATGATGCGGGAGTTGATATAGGGTTTGTTAGAAATTCTTAGTTGATTTGATTAATTAATGTGGAAGTAGAGTTAATTAAATTAATTAGAAGTTATCTAGAAATTAATGTGATGTTCGGCGATTGATTATTCACTAAGACATTAGGGATAATTGATTTAAGACATTAGACAATTATAGTATTGGGAGATATATGATTATAATCTAGAGTCTACTGTTAATTGGAAGATGCAGAAGCTGATTAATTAATACGGAGTTCAAATTCTTAAGTTTTCAGGTATAATGATTTCACTCGAATGACCATATAACTATTAATCTATATAACATGATAACAATTTGATTGGCATAATCTATGATAGATTCTATTTTCCCATAATTCTCAATTGGTTACTTAATTTTAAATTTTTCATAGTTTTTTTTTCTTTTCAATAGTTTTAGAGTAATTATTAGATTAATTTATTTAATTTAGATTACTTGAATATTAATAAGAATTATCATAGGTTTAGTAATATTATAGTCCTCGAGGGATAGATAACTTTACTTTCTCTATATTACTTGATTCTGACCTAGTATACTTACCGGAGTATTTGTGATTTATTTTTATATATATAGTTTAAGCGAATCAAGTTTTTGGTGCTATTGCTAGGGACTGGAAATGTTAAACCTTTTAGTTTTATTGGTAGTTTAGGCACACTTGACGATGTATGTTATTTTTACTCCTCTTGTATTTATTTTATGAGAAGGAGTAGAAGTGCTGAAATTCTACCAATAAATTCAAAAATAGAGTGCACTTTGCATTAGTTAAGGCGAGAGAACAGAAGAAGGATAAAAGAGCTGGTAGGTGATAAAGGTAATAATCAGATACAAGTAATTATGTGAGTACTATAAGATTATGTAGTACCTATGATGATGGGTTCAACTATAAGGAGGCCTACTATTCAGGCTAATAACTTTAAGTTGAAGTCTTCCTTTATTTAGATGGTTCAGACAAATCAGTTTGGAGGATATCCTAATGAAAGTCCTCGCAAGCATATTGTAGGATTCCTTCTATACTGTAGTACAGTAAAAATGAACAATGTGATAGACAAGGTTACTAGATTATAGCTCTTTCCCTTTTTACTAAGGGATAAAGCTAGGGCTTAGTTTCATTCATTACCACAAAAGTCTATCACTACTTAGGCTAATCTTTCATTGAAG
This sequence comes from Lumnitzera racemosa, assembly GCA_024138005.1. Classification (NCBI taxonomy): domain Eukaryota; kingdom Viridiplantae; phylum Streptophyta; class Magnoliopsida; order Myrtales; family Combretaceae; genus Lumnitzera; species Lumnitzera racemosa. Next base: position 60,210,126 of record JAMXBC010000007.1, read on the forward strand.
TTCTTAAGGAGATTTTTCTTACCAGCTAGGACCGCAAAATTAAGGAACAACATCACTAACTTTACCAAGTTTAGTGGTGAGTCACTTTATGAAGCATGGGAAAGATTCAAAGAGGCGATTAGAAAATGCCTACATCATAGCTTGCCAAATAATCTCCTAATTGAGATCTTCTATCTCAGTTTGGACGAGACATTGAGGTCCTTAGTTGATACTGTAGCTGGAGGTACTATGATGGGTAAGACATATAATGAAGCAAGTGTACTGATAGAAGAGATGGCCTCCGGTGCACATAACTGGCAAAATGAGAGAAGCAAGTTAGGAATGGTAGCAGCTAGTAACAATAACATTGTATCTCAATTAATAGCTCAAATTGTAGCTCTCATTACTCAGGTAATTAAACTCACCTTAACATAGTCTTTTAATGCTAATCCTATTGTTTTATGTGAGTAATGTTCATGACCACATTTGACTCTTGAGTGCTTAACTGGGAATCACTCAACTCTAACTAGTAGAGAACAAGTGAATTTTGTCAATAATTTTCAACGTGGCAATCAAGGACCATATTCAAATACATATAATCTTGGGAAGCATAATCATCTAAAATTTTCATGGAGAAATGAGAACAATGCATTCTAACCTCCACTTGAATTCTAGAAGTAGGGCCTACTCCAAACTCTCCACTTCAGCAAAATCAATCTAATGGAAGAGCTCATGTAGAGCTATATACAAAAGACTGACACCATGCTATAGAATCAACAAGTGACTATTCGAAACCTAGAGAATCAGATTAGTCATATTTCTCAACAGTTGAGTAACAGACCATTAGGGTTTTTACTTAGTAATACTGAAGAGAATCCCAGAGGTATCAATGCCATTATGTTGAGGAGTGGAAAAGCATTGGAAATAGTTGACAGATGAGTTGAAGAAAAGGTGGAGATTCTAAAGGTAGAAAAAGGAAAGGAGGTGGAAGAGGAACCAATGCAGAAGTGACTAGAAGTGAAACCATATGTTCGTCTAATCCCCTTTCTAAGATGATTGAAGCAACAACAGCTAGACGCTCAATTTGTTAAATTCCTAAATGTCTTCAAGAAGCTGCAAATCAACATTCCTTTTGCAAAAGCACTTCAGTAGATGCCTTCGAATGCCAAATTCATGAAGGATTTACTCACTAAGAAGGGAAAGATTGATGGGAGTGAACCAATAATGCTTACAAGGGAGTGCTCCATGATCCTTTAGAAAAATTTATCTACCCTGCTTAGAAAATAAAGAGATCAAGGGAGTTTTACTATTCCTTGCACTATAGGAAATTTTCACTTTCATAAGGTTCTTATTGATTTAAGTGCAAGTATAAATTTAATGCCCTTGTCTATTTTTAGGAAGATGGGACTTGGAGATTGTGAGGAGACTCATGTAACCTTGCAACTTGCTGATAAGAGTATCAAATACCTAAGGAGTATTGTTGAGAATGTCCTGGTGAAGGTAGACAAATTTATCTTCCTAATAGACTTTATAGTCTTGGAGATGGAAGAAGATAGAGAGGTACCTATGATCTTGGGTAGACCATTTCTTGCAATAGGTAAGGCATTGATAGACGTGGGACAGGGTAAGCTGACTTTAAGACTTATGGACGATTAAGTAACGTTTAATGTTTATGAAGCCATAAAGCATTTTGATGATTGCAAATCCTATTACACTATTGACATTTTTTATGAGATTACTTATGAGTCTATATAAGAGAAAGTAGGATTAGATACTATGGAATTAATTCTTAGGGATCTAGATGATTGGAGCGATGATGACGAGCCCAAAGAAGAAGGTAGGGAACAGGTGTCAGAAATCAAAACTCGATACTATGAAGAATTAGGCACCAGTGAGTAGAAGCCAATCCCATCATTGACACAACTCCCGGTGCTTGAACTTAAACATTTACCTAATCATTTAAAATATGCTTATCTTGGAACAAATGATACTTTGCCAATAATTATCTCCTCCTCTTTAACAAGTGACTAGGAGAAACAACTTCTAGGAGTTTTGAGAGAGCATCAAGAAGCCATCGGGTGGACTATTGTCGATATAAAGGGGATTAGTCCCTTAATTTGCACATACAAGATATTGCATGAGGCTAAGTGCAAATCCACAGTATAACCATAGAGACCACTCAACCTAACTCTTAAGGAGGTAGTGAAGAAAGAGGTACCTACATTGCTGGATGCAAGTATTATCTACCTTATCTTAAATAGTAAGTGGATTAGTCCCATTTAGGTAGTGACAAAAAAATGATGGTATGACTGTAGTGAAAAATGATGATAATAAGCTAATCCCTACTCGCACTGTAACTGGATGGAGAGTTTGCATAGATTATAGAAAACTAAATGATACTACTTTTGAAGACCACTTCCTACTCCCTTTCATAGATCAGATGTTAGAAAAACTTTCTAGGCATAGTTATTATTGTTTTTTAGATGGATATTCTAGTTATAATCAAATTCATATCACACTTGAGGATTAGGAGAAAACTACTTTTACATGTCCTTATGGTACTTTTGCCTTTAGGAGTATGCCCTTTAGTCTCTATAATGTACCCTCGACATTTCAAAGATGCATCATGTCTATATTTTCTAACATATTAGAAGATTTTATTGAAATATTTATGGGTGACTTCTCTATCTTTGGGAAGTCATTTAATTCATGTTTGACTAATTTAGGTTGTGTGCTCAAAAGGTGTAAGGAGAATAATTTACTTTCGAACTGGCAAAAATGCCATTTTATGGTAAGAGAGGGAATAGTCTTAGGTCATAAGGTGTCAAAAAGAGGTATTGAAGTTGATAGAGTCAAAGTGGAGATAATAGAGATGCTACCATCACCTACTTTAGTCAAAGGAGTCAGGAGGTTCCTAGGGCATGCTAGCTTCTACATGAGATTTATCAAGTTCTTCTCTAAATCTCCAGACTTCTTTGTAATTTGCTTGAAAAGGATTCTACCTTTATTTCTTATGACAATTGTTTGCAAGCGTGTAATCTATTAAAGGAGAAGCTTACTTCGGCACCATTGATCATTACACCTGATTAGGAGCTCCCTTTTAAGATGATGTGTCATGTAAGCGACTATGCTATAGGAGAAGTACTTAGGTAGAGGAAGGTAAGTTATTTCATGTTATATACAATGTGAGTAGAACTTTGAATGGGGTGCAGAGAAACTATGCTACAACAAAGAAAGAACTTTTAGCAGTTATATTCGCTTATGACAAGTTTAGACCTTATCTCATAGGTTCTAAGATTATAGTATACATAGCCATATTGCTCTGAAATATTTGTTTACTAAAGCTGATGCTAAGCCTAAGTTAATTTGATGGGTCTTATTATTGCAAGAATTTGACCTTGAAATTAGCGATAAAAAGGGAATTGAAAATGTAATTGCTGATCATTTATCTTGATTACAATTGAAGTGTTTAGAGCCACTTATTAATGAAGAGTTCCCTAATGAACAATTGTATGCAGTAGAGATCCGAAGATTATCTTAGTATGCTGACATAATCAATAACTTGGTTAGTAAAATCATACCATACAGTTTCTAATTTCAAAAGAAAAAAACGTTTTTACATGATGTGAAATTTTACTTCTGGGATGAACCGTACCTTTTTAAAAGTTGTGCTGACTAAGTAATTAGATGTTGTGTACCTAAAACAGAACAACTTAGCATAATTCAACATTGTCATCCTAAAGAAGCAAGGGGCCACTTTGGTGTGGAAAGAACTGTAACTAAAATTTTATCTTGTGGATTTTACTGGCTTAGTTTGTTTAGTGATTGTAGGAATTATGTTATGTCTTGTGTTCAATGCCAAAGGACTAGGAATATTTCTAAGAGACATGAATTGCCACAAAAGAGTATTTTAGTAATTGAGCTTTTTGATGTATGGGGAATAAACTTCATGGGTCCTTTCCCTTTATCTTTTTCAAACAAATATATACTTATAGTAGTAGATTATGTGTCGAAATGGGCAGAAGCAATAGCTCTACAAACTAACGATGCTAGAGTGGTGATTAAATTTTTGAAAAAGAACATATTTTCTAGTTTTGGGGTACCTAGGGCTATTATAAGTGATGGGGGGTCACATTTTTGCAATTGGCAACTTAAAAAATTATAAAAAAAATTTGGAGTCACTCATGAACTTGTCACCTCGTATCATCCATAACTTATGGACAAGTTGAGGTGTCAAATAGGGAAATAAAGCATATCCTAGGAAAGATTTTCAATGCATCTAGGAAAGATTGGTCTTTAAAACTCAATGATGCATTGTGGGCTTATAGGATAGCTTTTAAAACCCCTATAGGATTGTCCCCATACAAAATCGTTTATGGTAAATCATGTTACCTAATTGTAGAGCTCGAGTACAAGGCCTATTAGGCCATAAAATACCTTAATTTTGATTTACAAGCTATAGGTGAAAAGCGATTGCTCCAATTGAACTAGCTGGATGAAATAAGAAAGGAAGCTTATGAAAACATTAGGATCTATAAGGAGAGAGCCAAGTGATGGCACGATAAGAACATTCAACAGCGAGAGAGTTTATGCCTGGTCAGAAAGTGTTATTGTATAACTTTCGACTGAAGCTGTTCCCAAGTAAGTTAAAATCTCGATGATTTGGGCCATTTGAAATAGCTAATGTTTTTCCTTGTGGTACAATTGAGTTAAAGGCAAGAGATAATCACACTTTCAAGGTAAATGGCCATCTCCTCAAACATTATTTTAAAGGAAAAAACATGGATAGCGACGCTACTATGGTGGTAAACGAGAATTGACAGTAAGATCGGAAAAGTCAGGCTAGTGACTATAAACAAAGCACTTCATGGGAGGCAACCTATGTCTAACCAAACTAATTTTTTTATTTATTATTATTTAATTATTTTTATTTATAATTTTTTTTAGGCTGGCCTTTGGCATCAAAGTTGTCGGCCTAACAAGTAAAAAAAAAGAAAGGAGAAAAGCGTGAAATTTGAATGCAAGGCTAGTACTCAAGGCTGCTAGCCTATCAGCCGGCTTACCCATATATGTTGGCAATGTACACTGTTAGTGTATAATGGGAAAAGCCTATGTATAGTATTGTTAAAAGCACATCCGTCGGTTTTCTCTCTCTCCTCACTCTTTTTTTCTCTTAAATTCTCTCTTTAGTTTCTCTCTCTTTAGTTTTTTTTTTCTCTAGATCCTTCTTTCTCTCTTTAGATTTCTCTCAAACTCTCCCTCTTTAGCACACCTACAACTACATACACTTACTCTCTTCACTTTTTCTACACACATTTCCATTCTTCTTTGTATATCTATGATTTCTACATTCGTTATGCTACCCAAGAAGATGTAATCGAGACAAAAAATTTGATGGCAGCTATTTCAACTTTTAGAAGTTCGGGCAACGATGTACTCTTACATTAAGAGTATGCTAGGGAGAGAAGGAGGAAGTTACAATGAATGACATTCATGAATCAACAATATCTAGATTAGACTATTTTGTAAGAGTATGGAATGGACGATAGAATTCAACAGATGGTTCCTGATAAAATATGGTTTCGGCTATTTGAGGTAAAAGAACCTACCTATAGAAATATAGCCATTGATTTTTTGTCCACTTTGCAACTGGAGAGAAGTGAGCGAATGTCTACTTTCACATTTTAGGTTTATGGAGAAATTCATATAATTGAATTGAGTCAAATTGGCTTTTTTCTAGGTTTATATGAGGTGAAGGAAGTCAATTTACCCAATTCTTGACCTAGTGGTATGATTGTTAAGAGATTTTGGTTTCAGTTTATTATTCCCAAGTGGGATGATTTTGTACCTTCAAAGTTCCTCGCCAAGACTTTTTTAGCTGTGGAGTACAGGATACTCCATCACATCCTTACTCATACTCTCAACTGTAAGTAGACTAGCCATAGTATAGTAACCAATTTTGATATGTTTTATCTATACGGTATGATTTCTAAGTATCAAATAGATCTGGGAATAAAAATAGCAAATTTTATCTATAGACAAATAAATGATACTAGGACACATATTATCTTTTGTGGTGGGTATATTACAGCATTATTGAGGGGTATGGGGCTTTTTCAAGAGCCAGAAGGGGATAATGGTATCCTATGTAAACCTATTTCTACTGCACCTTTTAAGGGTTGAGGATTGGTCAAGATAAACAATAGGCCTCATCTTGCTGATGAGGAGGATATTCTTGAAAATCCTCCTCCTATCGTTAGAGTATTTACTTCATCTCATCCTCCAGATAATAGTTATGAACAATTGAGTGCTGAAATTAGAGAAGTCCATAATGAAATTAGGAAAGAAAGGAAGAAGAATAAGAAGTTTCAGACTACTCTATTCAATATGTTGAAGTTTGCTATCTCATGTTTTCGATCAATAGTTGTAGAGCAGTTTCATTATGAAACTTCTAGTACAGAGAGTAACAACATCGACAGAGATAGTTAGATATTTGTGTGCTTTTTTATGTTTCTTTTTATTTTATTTTCATTTTTCTTTCTTTTCTTTTTCTTTTATTTTACTGTTTGGTTATTTTTGTTTAGTACCCAACTGTTTGGATAACTTAGGATCATTAGCTCTACTATGTACTCTTCAGTGCACTTTTATGTTATCTTTGCTATTTCATGTTTCTTTATGTTTGATGTGACAAGTCATATTTTAATTCTATAATAGCGATGATCTTATGCTTAGAATTTTCATTGTTGTTGAAAATTTGAATATAGGGGGGTGCCCGTTTTTCGTTTCTTATTGCTGTAAATTTGTATTTCCTCTTACATATTGAATAGAAGATAATGTGGACACTATCTATCCTATAGTAGGGGAAGGAATTATTATAGGAAATGAAAATATCAATTTTGATGTTAGTTTTTGTTTACAAATAGTTATATTTTCCTGTAAGCTTAAACTTTACTTATTCTTAAGTATCTGGCAATGTTTAGGCCAATTTGTATTTTTTTTTTAATTTCTTGTTTAGAACCTGGAGATTATAAAAAAAAAAATTTTATTATAGCATTTGATTGTGATTTAAATAATTGACTCATTAAGGTGCCCTACTCACCAATGTTGAGATTTTTGGTACTTAGTTAAAATTAATTAGTCAATTTTTTAGAAACCTAATTTACCTAGTTGTTAGCTTTGGAATTTGAAGTTTAGAAGTCGATTGAGTCCTTAACTGAAAAGTAAACAGGTTCACTTCTATGCAAAGTTAGTTAGTCTATGGTCTTTTTAGTTATTCTAATGGCAATTTAACACTTAGTGAAAGAGATAAGTGAAGCTTTGAACTTAGTCATTCCTATAAAAGAACTTCGAAAAATTTTAGTAAGGATTTGAAAAAGGTGATGAAATGAGAACCTTTACTCCAATAACTTAAGAAATTGAGTTAAGAGTATCCTAACTTGAATGTTAGAGTGAGGAAGAGTTCGTAAGGGTCCCTTTAAAACTTGGTCACTTGGGTGATGAGCTCGAGATATGCCAACTCAATGCACTCGCTATAATTTGAAGGGTAGAAAGATAGAAGTTTACTATTTGAACTAGGAAAAAAAAAAGAAGAAAAAAAGAAAAAATTGGGAATGGAAAATGGAAATTTTGAATGAAATTCAAGAAATGAATTAAGGCTTATAATAAAAAAGGAAGAAAACCTAAGGATAGAGTAGATACCATATGCTTTCACTACTTTGTTAACTTGTTTGTTGAGATAATTAGAGGGATAAATGCCTATTAACAGTTGTGCAGTTTAAATGGGTGTTTTTCCTTCTAGGACTATGTATTTACTTTTGAAATAGAAATCCTAGGTTAAACGCTTGGATTAAAATTTGTTTTCTTTAACATGGCTGGTTAATTTCAATTGTAGTACTCTGATCACATATTTTGATTTGGTTCAAGCAGTAGGCATTATAAATTAGTAAGTCTAAAAAATGTGAAATATCAAATTTCTTGGATTAGAAATTGGAAACTTTGTATTTTCAATGATAGATTTCTTTAATACTATTTATTTCACTTGAGGCCAAGTAAAAGTTTAAGTGTAGGGGAGTTAATAAAAGCATATTTTTTGTGTTTTAAAGTGTAAATTAAGATAAAATTATTATTGATTTTATAGAAATCATTAAGAATTAGTACTTAATTATTTTCATTTGGATATTTTAGGAATTAGAGGATTCAAGAGTGGAATTACGAACGATTTAAAGGAATTTTATGCAAAGGAACAAAGTCCGAATCAACATGCACAAGATGGAATTGAAGGCATTCGGCCTACAATGAACACCAATGGCCTTTTGAGTCTATGCCACCGACCTAGCAACCGACCTTGCACTTGCACCACCAGCTTTCATGAAAATGAAGTTTTACGAAAGTCAACCCTATTTTTCTTATAAATAACTTATGTTTCACTGTTTAGAGGAATTTTTTTTTTTAGAGACTTTTGAACACATTTTCCTTAGACTTAGAAAGTCGTAGAATAGTCTTTAGATAGTTCTTGAAGAATTCTTTAAGAGAATCACTTGGATCATTGAGAAGAATTTGCATTTGCTGTAGAGACTAAGTTGAAGTTGCAGTTAAAGATTATCTTTTCCAATACAGAATTGGTGACATCTATTCCAATTATTCTTATGCAATTTTATAAATGACTTATGATTTCAATTATGAATTTCCTTGCGATTTCAATTATGAATTTCCTTGCTATTTCAATTAGTATTTGTGTTTTTGTTTTCAAATCCATAGTTAGCTAAATTTATTTGTAGGAATTAATGAAATCCTAGATAGCTAAGAAGATGATTGTGCTCATGTTATATGATTAAGAGATATATGGATGATTTGTGATTACAATTTTTATGATTTCAATTATTATTGTTTAATTAATTATAATTGTTAGAAACCCCAATGATATGGGAGTTGATATAGGGTTTGTTAAAAATTCTTAGTTGATTTGATTAATTAATGTGAAAGCAGAGTTAATTAAATTAATTAGAAGTTATCTAGAAATTAATGTGATGTTCGGTGATTGATTATTCACTAAGGCATTAGAGATAACTGATTTAAGACATTAGACAATTATAGTATTAGGAGATATACGATTGTAATCTAGTGTCTACTGTTAATTGGAAGATGTGAAAGCTAACTAATTAATTAAAAATTCAAATTCTTAAGTTTTAAGGTATAATAATTTCACTTGAATGACCATATAGCTATTAATTTATATAACATGATAACAATTTGATTGGCATGATCTAGGGCGGATTCTATTTTCCCATAATTCTTAATTGATTACTTAATTTTAAATTTTTCATAGTTGTTTTCTTTTCAATAGTTTTAGAGTAATTATTAGATTAATTTATTTAATTTTGATTGGTTGAATATTAATAAGAATTATCATAGGTTTAGTAATATTATAATCCTTAAGGGATAGATAACCTTACTTTCTCTATATTACTTGATTTCGACCTAGTATTTAATAAGATAACTAACATAGTTGAAGAGTCTATCAATGTCAAATTTATAAAAAATAATAAGCTTGCAAGATGAAGACAATATAAGAACTAAGAAAACAAAATCTGCAGATAATCTGCCAAACTTAGAGGGAAAGTTAGAAGCAATAGATATAAGATCAGAAGGTTCACAATAGAACTTAGATGGTCTAGAGGAAGTTCGAAGTAAATCTAGAAGCTTCAACTTAACATCAGATGAGACTCGTTCATTCTAAAACTAAGAGATTCAAGTCTTATGATCCTTAAGACCTTACAATTGGAAAAGTAGAATGTGGTTTACGCATAAGATCAAGCTTCAAAACTATAGAAAACCATTTTGCTATAATTTTTGAGATCAAGCCAAGTTCTATTAATAAAGCTCTTTAGGATAGTTAAGTCAATTATAGGAGCAACTAAGTCAATTTCAAAAAATAAAGTTTGGAATCTTGTTCCTAAACTAAAGGATAAATCAATAATAAGAACTAAATGGGTATTTAAAAATAAACTAGATGAAACTACCAAAATAGTTATAAATAAAGTTAGATTAGTTGCTAAAGACTACTCATAGGAAGAAGGCATAGATTATGATGAGACTTGAAGCTATTAGATTTTTACTTGCTTATGCTTGCTTAAAGCATTTTAAGTTGTATTTAGATGGATGTAAAGAGTACCTAATAACTCTTATTTTAAATACACTTCATATGGTGATTTTATAGTATTTCCCTTATGTTTTTTATTATTTTTAAAGAAATTGACACTTAATTGAGTAAAATTTTAATTTCAAGGTTTGAACGTGTTCTCAGATTAAAAACAAAGTAAAGGAATTCAGTTTCACTTAATTCAGAGTTCAAATGAATGGGTTATGAAGTTTTGAAGCGACATAACTAATAGGAGAAAGTGGCAACTTTTTTTTCAAAAAGTTATACAATATGGGACACAACCGTGTCCTTAGGCTGTTTCCAACTAAGATGATTTTTTGTAATAAGGTCAGTAAATTACACAACCTAGAGTTATAATTGTGTCCCAAGCTGTGTTTGGTGATGAAAAAAGAAACTTCATAATACATTATATAAGGACTTGTGAAGATTTTGCACGTAACTTTGGACATTTAAAGGAGAGGAGACTTGAACAAAAGAAGGAGAAAAAGGCAAAAGCAACATCAAACTTCAAGATTGAAGAGATTTCTCATTGACAAAAGGGGGTTTTCATGTTTTACTTCTTGATTTTGCTACAATTTTCTTTTAATTTTGTCATGATAGCTTAAGATTCTTATATTTGAGATTATGGAACCTAGGATTTTATGTGACTATTGGATTTATTGACAATTTTCAATAAAGTTTCTATCTTTCTTGATTCGATTATGTATTTTCATTGTTAATTGATATTTATAAGTTATCAATCTATAATATTATGCATGATAATTGAGAAATCACATGGATAATGAGATCTTGACATAATTAGAGAGAATTACATGTATACTCAGAGATAAGATACATGATTCTTCTAGAAAGTTATTATTTTTGTATGGGATTTCATTGTACATTAATGCAATTTTAAATTATGTTATTAAGTGAACAGATTCCAGTAAATAATTTAGGATTAAGGTTAATATGCTTGAAAAAGGTATTAACTTCAATTGCGAATCTCGCTGTTCAAGAATGATAGAGATGGAATTGGAAGCATTTTAAATGGTAACATGTTAAATGCTAGGGGAAATAATTCGTAAATACGTTATTTGCCTTCTTGAAGTCATTCTTAATTTTATCGCTTCTTAAATTGCTTAGTTAAGTCTCATAATTAGATTAGTTTGTTAATTTTAGTATTTCTAATCCATTCAACCTATCACAATTTTCCGATTAGATAATAGAACTAAAGTTAGTATTAGTACTTGAGGTCTTTGAGGAATTGACTTAGACTCACATCCATCATATTAAAACTGATAGGTATACTTGTTTCGTATCAATACCTTTTTAAATGGGTACTTAAAAGAGAACGTTTATGTTAAGCAACCTCTTAGATTTGAGGATCCATTTAAAGAGGATTATGTTTACAAGCTTAACAAAGCATTATATAGTTGAAAATAAGCACCATGGGCTTGGTATGAAAGACTAAGTGATTTTTTACTTAAAAATGGATTCCATAGAGTTACAGTTGACACAAAATTATGATTATGATATTTTAGTTCTACAAATTTATGTAGATGATATAATTTCTAGTTCAACTAATGAAAAGCATTGTATGGAATTTTCTAAGCTAATGCAAGTTGAATTTGAGATGTCTTTGATGGAAGAACTCAATTTCTTCCTTAAATTACAAATTAAACAAAATGAAGATGGCATCTTTGTACACCAAGAGAAATACATTAAGTAGATGCTTAAGAAATTTGGATTTGAAGGCATAAAAGGTGCTACAACTCCTATGTCAACTTCTACAAGACTAAATTTGGATGACTATGGTAAGAAAGTTAATAAGAAGCTATATAGAAGCTTAATTGGATCATTATTAAATTTAACTACTTCTAAGCATATATTCTTTTTAGTGTATGTATTTGTACTAAGTTTCAAGCTAGTCCAATAAAAAAGCATTTAACAATTGTTAAGTACATTTTTAAGTATATCTCTTGTAACTCTAAGTTAGGAATATGGTATTCTAAGAATCATAATTTCAATTTAATAGGACATTTAGATGCTAACTATGTAGGATGCTAAGTAGATAGAAAAATTACTCTTGGTACTTGTTAGTTTTTTGGTGAGAAACTAATTTCTTACTCATCTAAGAAATAAGATTCAGTTGCACTTTTAACGGCAAAAGCTAAATACATTTCTATTGGAAATTATTGTGCACAAATTCTTTAGATCGAGCAATTGTTAATGGATTATAGCTTAGTATTTAAAAATATACTAATTAAGTATGATAACAATAGTTCCATAAACTCGACTAAAAATCCAGTTCACCATTCTAGGTTTAAACTTATTAAAATTAGACATCCCTTTATTCATAATCACGTATCTAATAGTAATATAAATGTTGAGTTTGTGCTAATATATTTATGAAGCGCTTGGACAAAAACAAGTTTGAATTTATTCAAAATGAGATTGACTTGTGTAATCCTTTTGCTTAAAATATTATCTTATAAATTGTCTTATATTATAGTATACTATAGTGTATCTTAGATTTATATTTATCTGTATGATTTGTTATAGTTAATACATGATATATCAACAATAAAAACATAAAATAGTTGAGTTTATTTCCAAAACACTCTCTTCCCCACTTTTTTTACATGTTCAAGTTAAGTTAATCATGTCTTTGTGATATTCAAAATTTCTTTAACACGTTCTCTACTTACTCTTTCTAACCCACATTTTGGCTTCTAGTTATTATACTATTTCTTCTTATGACTCACAATTAAACTCTCTCTCCCTTTATGTTCAAATTCTCTCTTTTTAAAATGTGACAAAACCTTAAAAGATCTCAAAGGACCAAGAAATCTCAAATACCCTTGAATCCTGATAATCCTTTAGAGCTTAATCTCGAAGAACCTATGGCAAATTTGCTTGGCATATAATCTAAACCAAACCCAAATCACCCTTAATCTCAAGACAATCCATAACTTGACCCCATGCATAACCCTACTCCCTCATAAGAAAACCAAGAATTTACTCTTGCATAACCATAATAGCCTTTAGACCCTTTAGAGCCTCCTAAATTTGATTAGACCCTTACTCCTATGACTGCCAACATGAAAGCAATTGACCTAAACTTAGAAGCTTCTTCTAATGATGTACCATCGAAGGCTTTTTTACGTAAAAGGAAATCTATGTGTCAAACCTAGGATGAATTGTAGCTCTACTAAAAAGGAGGAAAATAAAGGGAATAAGGTCAAGGTAAGATTGCTAGGAAAGTAAAAAGAAAGTGCTAAAGAAAGATCTGAAAAAAGAAGAAAGAAATAGTTAAAGGTAACCTTGAAAATTGGAAACTCTTGAAAGATGACAAGTTTTGTATTAGCTTTTATATAGACTTTTAGTTCTTTGATAAGAACGGCTTTTATTTTGATGAATACTTAGAAGTTTTTAGTGCCAAAAGCTTATATTGCATCAATGATGAGGTATATGGAGAAGTGGTTACAAACTTATATAAGAACTTAGATGAATCTAACAGGAATGTGTTAAGAATAATAGTATGTGGAAAAGAAGTGTTTATCTCAAGAGAGGACATCCTAGATTGTTTTGGTTTGATGGTTGTAGAGAATGGTCCTGTAGTGGACAAGAAGGATATATATTAAGGCTTAACCGTAGTGTTCTAGTTCCTAATTTAGAGAACCCATTGATTATGCACTTTAAGCTACTCATTAGGATGCTTCACAAGATTGTAATTAGATGTCTTTTACCTAAAAAAGGAAGTTTTACGTCTTGCATAGGAGAAGATGCTTATTTGATCTATGCTATGGTCAACAAACAACCTATTGACTTAGATAAGAAGATGATCAAGAATGTGTTTAGGAATAAGTGAGGCATACCCCATAGTTAAGTGATAATGAAACTAATGGAGTATAAGAATATTAAGTTACCTGACAAGAATGGATATCTATTAGATTTGAAAGTGATAGAAAAAGTTATGACAAAGAACGTAAGAATTTATGTGTTAAAAAATATTTGGTTTGCAAATGATGGAGCTTATTTTGTGCACCTATCATTCAGGAAAAAAAAAATTAATGTTGAAAAGTTATTGGCACTAGCCCAAGGAGAGGAAGAGAAGAAAGACATTAAGAAAGAAGAAATCCAACCAGTTGTTGATGCTTTAGAGCAAGAACAACCATAGACTATGCAAGAGGATATAGTCTTTGCAAATAACAAAGTTCAACCTTTTGATGAAGACCCAAAGAGCAAGAAAACAAAAGGGAAAATGTCAGTTGATGAGAGAGAAACAAAAAGGATGAAATTGGACTTTTTAACCCATGTTGCTGCTGTTGCTAGTGACTCTTAAGAATTAATTTTAGCTACTCTTAAGTAGTTCATTGATTCTTTAGCTGAACATAGTAGGTTCACTAATAAGGCAATCTGTGATAGGTATAAAGCTATATTAGTTGAGCTGACTAAGGTCTTAGATCATAAATTTATTATTCTTGTTAATTTGTGGGAAGTACATAACTTGAAGATTGATTAGGAAGGTGTCAACGTTAAGAACCATGAAGGCTTAAATATGTTCACTAAGTTGAAGATTCTAAACAATTTTGCCAAAATCTTGAGTACAAAAATGGACATCCTAGATGACAATGTACAACAAGTCAATAGTGTCATAGTTAGGCAACTAAACCTTGATCCTTTGTCTTCTATCCTTACATCATATGGTCCATCATCATGCTTTTATCCTTATGCTCTAAAGTACTCCAAAATTTGTGCTTAGTCTATTATAGGCTCAATTTCAGTTTCTTGTGTTCAAATTCTGTACTTTTGTTTTATTCAAGTTAAGCTTTTAATGTTAATTTCTATCCAATTTCTGTTAAACTTTATTCCATTTCAATGTAATGATATTTTGATGATTAATAAAGTCTATTATGTTCTATGTCTCCATATCTTTATTTTTTATCTTTGCTGACAATAAAAAGGGGGAGAAGAGTTGAGAAAAATATTTTAATTAACTCTGGTCTTAATGATATACAAACTTTTCATAGGCTTGGACAAAAGTCATTAAATTGGACTAAAATTATAAATTGATACAATTGTTAATGAATTTTATTTTATTTTTCAAAATATTTTTCATATAAGTGTTTTGTTATCATCAAAAAGGGGGAGAATGTTGGATCCCTTGATGACAAATTTTGATGATAACAAACACCAAAGATTACTTATCTAAGTGTTAAATGTTGTTAAAAGAAAAAATAAGAACTTAGAAATGGAGATAGAAGTAAGATTGAAAATTTGAATCAAGAATCAAGAATAAAGACTAAAGACAAAGAACTTAGAAGCATAATTAGAATCTAAAATTTTTAAGTAAAAAGTTAACTCAATTCAATCAAGACAGAAACTTAGAAGTTGACTTGGAAGCATCATTGGACATCTCTGAAGTATGAAGAAAAGTGTGACTTAGAAGCAAATCTAAAAGGAATCTTGATAAGAATAAAATTTGATCAAAAGAACTTTGAAGACTTTGAAGCATACTTAGAAGCAATTATGAGAAGTTTAAAAACTACTCAACATTGAACAAGTAAATTAAAGGCAAATTTAGAAGCATTTTCAACAAACAAAGAAGCTATTTAAAGGCATTTAGGAGACTTAGTAGTTGACTTAGAAGCAATCTAGATTTTTCATCTAACTTTGTTTTGCATGTCAAGGCCTAGCTCTACTAAGTCAACTGTATTAGGATAATATATTTGACACATTCCACCGTTTATGGACTATTTTACAATATAGATGTAGATGAAGTTTGAATTATTGGATAGATATGGAAGCCTATTTGTTCGGATGCATGAAGATATTATCCAATTGTTCTTATCCAAGCTAGAGAATTAAAGCCTATTATTTGAATCACAAATTTTATGGAAGCACAATAGCAACTAACTTGATATTTTGAAAAAATAGATCTTAATGTCAAATTATTCAAGATTGAGAAGAGATAAGGATTATCCAAGGAATGAGAGAGCTACTAGCTATTGCATTTGCATTTTAAAATGAAGAAGAACTTGTGCATATTAGAAAGTACACATAAGAAAAAGAATACAACCAATATCTTTAACAAGTACTTAGGAAAAACATTCCTAAGCTAACTTGATATTTTTTTGAATTGTTTTAAGAATTCTTTGTGGAAAAACTTAGGAAGTTATATTTGTTTCCCATAAAAAACTTATCTAAATTTCATTGAGTGTTGTAATAGAGAGAGAGTAGGCCACAATAGTTTTGTTTAGCTATAAACAAGCTTAAAGGTAGAGCTATATTGATAGTAGCCATATGGCTTTCTTTGTACTCTTTCTTGATTACAAAAAATGGTAGAACAACCAATGTGGAACATTAGATCCCTAATGAGTAAAGTCAAAATAGAGGATTGACTCATAAAATAAAAACTCTACAAATCCTTTCTTGAACCTTATCTCTTTTATTTTCTTGTTTAATTATCAGTTTGTGCATATCGGGCCTAAACTTTAAGCCATTATATAAGTAATCAAAAGGGGTTGTTTTATCTTGAAAAAGGTTTTTAACAAATTGTTAAGCAATTAATTCACAACACCCACCCCCGCCGCCACCCCCCCCCCCCCCCCCCCACCCCCCTTCCTTTGATTGCTTGTAAGGGACCAACAATATTCAAAAACTCGTTTCTTACCAAAATAATATCAAATTTGGTTGTATGCCTATAAATTTGCTTAATTACCATCACAATATTCTTCATATTTATCCAAAAAATTTATAAGATACATATCATAACTAATGTTTCTTACCATAATCCTTAATGCTACTAATTATGGTATATAATTTAGTAAATTTTGTCCTTTTATATTCTACACTTTAATATGTCATTGCAAACCCCACAATTTCAGCATTTTGGAGATCAAGTCAAACTAAGATATTAGTAGAAGTTCCTTAAGGTTAATGAGACTATAGAAATTAAAACTAATAAAAATTTTGAATCAAAACCCTAAAATAAATTTGACAACCCCAAAACATAGTTTGAAACTTTAATTACATATGAAAACTCTAAACTCTACATGTGCATAACTAAAGCTTAAAAACCATGAACCAAATAAAAACCCTAAAACCTAGAGACACAAAGCCTTAAATTAAACACTAAACGCTAAAACCCTAATTTGATGAATTTATTGTAAACTACATGGAATCACATAAATTCGCTAACAAATAGTTAGAGATATTTCTAAATAATAATAATTAATTAAATTAAGTTGATTAAAATAATAAATTAATAAAATTACTAAAGTACCCCTAAATGGTTGTATCTTATGCAAATTATATATATATGTGTGTGTGTGTGTATAATAAACAAATTTTATCGTGAATGTTATATTATATTGGACACAATATATTTTCTTAGTACAATTTATTAAGAATAATGTACGTGTATTATACTTGATGACTTGACATAATGTATCAAAATATTGAAGCCTAAAATACACCTCAAAACCTACATGATCATGCATTACTCATATGACATAACTAAAGCTCCCAACAAATCCCCCTAAATTAAGCTCCATCACACCTCATTTGACCATCAAGTACAACCATCACCTAACTCACCTCTCTCTTAAACCTATCATCAATACACATCCCCACTCCCCATCATTTCATTTTCATAATTCTCCATGCTAACACATAAAGACACAAACCCTTACACTCTATCTCCCTCTCACCAAAATTGGAAGCAAAACATACATATGCAAGATAAATGGACTTTAAGGTGCCCTTTTGCCCCTAAAACTAAAGCCAATCTATCTTCTTTCAATACCTTGCAACTTGGTCAAAAACTAACCAAATGAAAGCCTAAACAAAACCAAACTTGTTAGAAGTCTTCTTTCATTAGTTTCAACACCCTACTTCACGAAACAAGGAATACCCTACTTCATGACACAAAAACAGAGCACCACAGCCTCTTATGCTCGTCCTAACCCCTTAGCTCTTCTTCTTCCTCTCCTTTTTCCTTGTGTTGGTGCTGCTCCTACTTTGTTAACAAAAATAGAGCAACCAACCCACTTGGAAACAACTTTTCATTTCATGCTCCAATGATACAACTTAAACAAGGTAAATATTGATCTTTAAACTTGAATCTAATTGCAATTGCTAATTGCTAAAGCTAACAATTGATTAGGTACTTTGTTTTTTCTTCTATTTTCTTCCCATGTTGTGACCACTCTACACAATAATCAAGTGGTTGAACGAGAACTTGCAACTCCATGCAAAAATGAAGGACCATTAAGCTGCTTACTATTGAAGCCATCCTAAATAAGTCTTAAGGTTGTATACCATCATTTTAAATAAATTATGTGCTTAAATATTATAATAGCTTCCATTTACAAGGATTCATAATATTAATTTAGGCAGAATGTCAAATACGTAGAACATAAGATGGATATAGTCAAATAATGAAAGAGAAACAAGTAAATAGATAAATGAATAAAGAAATGAATAATAATAAATAAAACATTGGAAAGTGTGGAAATGGAGGATCACGAGAGATGAAGATAAGAAATGATGATGATGACGACTTGCTTTATATTTGTTTTACTGTCTTGATATGTGTTGTTTTGGAAATAATGCTAAACTACTTAACAAAGGAATTTGAAATAATGATAAGTATTAAATTCTATAGAGTTTCCTTTTTGCTCTTTATAACATAAAGCTTGGAAGGATGTAAGGCAATCTTAATATAGGACATATGTTGAAGAAGTATGAAAAATATGGAATAGGTGTGTAACCAAAGCAAGCTCTAACCTTTTTGTGATACCTAAGTTTAGTGACTTCTCAATTCTTAAGGAAATTTCAATATTTGGTTCCTTAAACACATGAACATGTCCGATTGTTAGAAATTATGGAGAATAATCATATGATATGCTGAAATCACATGTAACCGTAACAAAAAAGGGAGATAAATGACCACTTATGAGATCCTTCATAATAAATTCAACTATTGATATATTCTCTTAGGAGCAAATATGATTTGATGAAGGGCCACCCTTGACCACTCATGATGGAAATTTTAGAAGTTACTAGAAAATAACCTAAAGATTCAAATAACATTAATGATAATAATAATTACTAATATCATCTATAATAATAGAAGCAAGGATAAGCTAAATAGATATTGATGTAATAAAAGTGTTTGATAAACTAATTTTTGGTGAATAAATTTATTTATTGTACATCAATAATAATAGTACTATGGTAGTAATACCAATCATACTAAATAAATGAACCTATAAGTATAATTAGTTACAATTATATGGATGAATATGAGTTGTGTTGACATCCTTCTATACTTATGCAGAATTTTAAGGACTATATATATGTAGATATAAATATAAAGTACATTTAAAACTAACATATATGTATGTACAAATATAGTATATATTTTCCTATCAAGGAAAACTAATTAGTATATATAAGAAATTGACTATAAAAGTATGTTCCATATAGAAAAGTGTACTTCCATATATACACATTTTTGTTAGTGAATTTTGGGATGACGAAAAATCCTGCAAAAGAAAGTGAAATACTTAGTATCGGGGCCAGTTTGGTGCGGTCACTCCGATGCCTAAGTCAGTAAGGTAACTTAGTAGAGTATTGATATGAATAAAAAGTGTTAGGACTCCTTCTACAGTTTCTTTCCGATATTTATAGATGGTTGTAGTATTCAAGATAGTTGTTGGGATAACTATTAAGATATATGGAAGCTTCTTGACTTAACATCTCCCTTCATATGTAAGAGTAGCAAGCGGTTGTGTAATATAACCATGCTTATAATAACTTTTTTCGCCAAACTTAAATTCAAACCAGGAGCGTTTCTTATACTTAGCATAAATGCCATGCATCATCGGCAGTGCAAATGCCGAAAGAGTTGGTTAAGCGACTTCTCCGTAGATGAAAGACTGAGTGTCAAATGAACAAAAATTGACTATCAACATTTGCCCCATAACTCCCATATTCAAGCAATCAACAAAGGGAGTTACACATATATTGTACTAAAGGCTGAGTAAGGAGAGATTCTTTAAATTTATGCCAAGTAATATGGGAAGAAAAATGGATCACATCTTAATCGAAAGGTCACCATTTCTAAACTCCTGCCCGTTTGAGAAACTAAGAAATTAGAGACATGACATCCGTCACCTAGGTCATTATCTTATGGCAGGCATAATAACTGTCAGAGAGTTCTCAACCATCAGATTTCTATCATGAGACACTCATCAACAATCCACAAAGATACCATATCAGTGCATCATTACTGTCAGAAGTAGATTTGCAGTTACTAGGATGAATCATCCTTATATAAAGTAATATTCACAGTCAGAATCGACCTCTCTAGTCGCATCTTAAACTTTCATTCATTTCCTTATCTTCAACCTAAATTCTTAATTTGTATTGTATCATTTCACATAACCATTTAAATATGGTTTGCAAAGTTGTTTGTCGACTTGTGCTTTTCGATTCTAAGGTAACGGAGACTGAGGCTACTTTTCCCTCCCAAATAAGGAACGAGGTAGTTGGACTGACAGCATGTAGAAAAGGTAGGATAAACTTACTCGGATTAACGAGCTCTTTATAGATAATTATCCCATGGATAAGGAAGGGAGGTCCTTGGTAAGATATTTGTTCAACATAATAGCTTATTTTTGTGATTCTCCAAATAGAACTACATGTTCTGTCGATAGGGTTTACATCACAAAATATAATTAGTACTGGCGAAATCTTCTCGGGACATGGAACTTGAGGAGGTCGAAAGATGAGGAGAGGGTACGCTTCCCCAAGGAACGTGAGTTCCATATATACTTGAAATATTTGGATTTTAGGTTCGCTTCCCTTTTTTAGCTTTAGTTAAGGGCTTTTTCAACTATTTCAAAGTTACGCCCAATATGTTCATGCCCAACACATATTGGCTTCTAGCGGCCTTTGAGATAGTCTGTGAAGAAGTCAAAGTCAGGGCTATGCCTCAATTGTTACAATATTTCTTCATTATTTGGAGGTAGCCTGACGAGTGGTACTTTGTTGCTGTAAGGCATGGGTGTAAGTTCATGGACGAATTAGAATCTAAGATTCACAAGTGGCATTTCGTGTCAATAGTATCTGACAAGGACTTGGACTTAGACCTCTGGACCCAATGGAATGAGTACATACCAAAGACATAGATCTGATGTTGATTGATGCAGCAGCTGCAAAGAAAACTCAAGAGAGAAGGAGAAAAAAAATATTCTTCTAGGATGTTAAGACAATTATACGGCATTACGAAAATGGAGAACCAATCTTTTTTGAAAAAGAAGGTACGCCAATGTATTTTTCGTCGTTCCGAGTATAGCTACAAGGAAAGCCATTCTCAATACTTGAGTGGGGAGAAAATAGTGAACTTTGTGCCTTGCTAGGCACAGAAAATGTAAGTTCATATTTTTTCCATGTTTATATTAATTGGTGTACTTTTGTTGCAGATATGGGTGCTAGAGAAGTGAATTCAACAAAGCTACTAGCTCAGGCCAAGGCCAAAAAATCCAAGGTTAATAAGAGGGTGATCACCTCAGCAGCTACCACTCAGCCTACTGTCATAAAGAAACTAGCAAAAGAAGATGCAACAAAGCAGATAGCTGCGTAGAACATCTCTCGTCTAGCCCATAGGTTGAAGGAGAATGAGAAAACACAGCCGACTAGGGTTGTTCATTCTGAGGAGTCTCCGATCATGATTATTCAAATTTCTATTGAGTTGAAGGATGGTGAGCATCAGGATACATATCCTGGCAAGGAGGATGAAAATTCCATTGCCACAGAAGGCTCATCGCTGGTGATTATGGTGGCTTTAAGTGGTGACAAAAGACTAGAGAAGGAGCTCGCTGCCTACCACCTATTAAGAAGTCCAAGGGCTTGGATGAAAGGGTGAAGGAGGATATGTGTTCCAAATCTCTTGACATCAATAGCGCTAAATTTGCCCCCAACAAAGAGGTTAGCGAGTACTTCATCCCTTGCTGGACCTACCAAATTTTAGACACTAACTCGACCTTGGGAGACAAGATGAAATCTTTAACTTTAATAGAAGGGATCATCCTTCCAAAAGACAAAGATATAGCTAAGAACAATATCGATAGGGTCAACGGTTGCAATAAGGCCTACATTGCGGCCAAATTGTATGATTTAAGTATCCATGACCATTGCTTTTGATTATCGAATTCGTTCATGTAATTAACACATTTCCTTTTCCAAATGAGCAACCACATTTTGATAACATTGGGCGAGGCTGACAAAGAGGCAAAGAAGGTAATATCTTTAGTTTTATGTATAATACCTAACCAATTTTTATTATAATAAATGAATTTGCTATAGAAAGCTAAGGATGTGTACAATGCATCAAAGGATTAGACTCCTGCTATCGAGACTGTAAGGATTAGGGCTTAAATGGAGGCGAGAAAGCTTAAGGAGCAACTTGATGTCAAGAAATTAGCACATGACCTTGCTATTAATGAAACCTTTAAGTTGAAGGCCAGAATAGAAAAATAGTACAAAGAGTCGGAAAGCTTAAAAGAGGAGCTAAAGAAGAAAAAGGAAGAGTGCTAGGGCCTAGTCCAAACTATTTGTATGATGAGCAATGATGAAGATAAGCTTAGGATGCAGATAAAGGAGTTAGAGATCAACAACTCGAACTTATAGGGCCATATTGCCGAGTTGGAGGAGACTATGAGGAGGGGGCCATCTGTTGAAGAGGCTCTCGATATAGTCACCCCTAGTCGACAATATGAGAAGCTTCCATGTAAAAAGTTATTGGAGGGAGTTCAAGTGACAAGAGAAGAGGTCTTAAAGCTTCATCCTGATTACGATCTCTCATGTCTCGACTTTGTTGACATTGGCGACAAAGTTAGCAATTCCGACAAAGATGAAGGTAATGAGACATGTATTAAGAGTATGAATCAAAGTGATAATGAAGCTCATGCCAAAGAAGTTGCCTACTCTGAGAACCTAGTTACCGAGGAAGCCCTAACTAATGGTTTAAAAATCACTTTTGCTAAATCTAAAGATAGGCCATAGGACTTACTATATTGACACATTGCATTCTAGTGTAATTTATTAATTGGAATATAATCGAGGTAATGCTAAGTTCTTGTAACATTTAATTTTACTCGGTTTATGTGGTATATGTATGTTACTTCATGATCTCATTCATCAGCATGTTTTATTTTTCATGCTATTTGTTTCTAGGTATGTTTTATTTTACACACCAAACTATCTCTCGGCATGTTTTATTTCACACGCCCAATTTTCTTTCAACATGTTTCTTTTTACACCATTATTTCTTGGCATGTTTTATTTTCATAGGCCATTTTTCCTCGGCATGTTTTATTTCATGCACCATTTGTTTCTCAACATGTTTTATTTTACATACCTAACTATCTCTCAACATGTTTTAGTTTACATACCTAATTTTCTTTCGGCATGTTTCTTTTCACACCATCATTTCTAGGCATGTTTTATGTCACATGCTATTTTCTTCGGTATGTTTTATTTCACACACCATTTTTCCTCGACATGTTTTATTTCATACGCCCAACTATCTCTCAGCATGTTTTACTTCACATGCCCAACTATCTCTCAGTATGTTTTATTTCACATGCTCATCGTTCTATACTATCCGTTAACCATTTGAGGTGTAGACTGGCAGCATTACTTGGCCAAAAAGTTAATTTGTATAGGTCTTTAATTGGATTATGCTCGAACTTAAATCGGTTCGTTTGCCATGCAGCGTGGAACTCATTAGTTCAGCAATCATAGCCAAAATATGATGAGACTTCAAATATATAATTATCATAGACAAGTACCAATCTTACAAACATGTTGGCTATCGCCAATGAGAGATGGCAAAAATCATCCTGCATTAATTGAAATAAAATTTTAGATTCTTGGCATTGTAAGCTCAAGGCATGATGGATCCATCCAACCTTTCTAGTTGATAAGGTCCCTTACTAATGACTTCCCAGATCTTGATAGGATCCTCCTAATTCACGCCAAGCTTTCCCTAATTTGCTCACGCCCCAGTTGCTTTTATCTTATGGCAAACCAGATCTCTGAGTTGGAAAACCTTGTGATTCACTTTCTGATTATAGTATCTTACTGCTTTAGACTGGTATGTTGTGACCTTAGCTCTTGCAATGTCTCAAATTTCCTCAATAGTATCTGATTAGCTGTCAATCTAACTCAATTGAGCATATGTAAACCCCTACATTTTTTATCTAGCTTCTAAAGTAGACTTAAATATGTTAAATAATCTAGGAGTTGACAAGGGTAGTGAAAATAAAAACCCTAAAAAAACTAATCCATCGCGTATAAAATTTTTTTACCCTAAACATATATAAATACTAAATATTTCATTCGAAAGTGATAAAAACCCTAAAAATATAACCTTAAAGATATACAAGTACTAATTAATCATAATTTACCCTAAAACCCTAATTGATAATATAACCTTAATATTTTTCCAAATCATTAGTAAAAGATTGAAGATAACTTTCAATCATGCATACATAATTAAAATCCATAAGTAATCCTTTAGAAATAAAGATATTGCATCATGATCACATTTATCTTCTAAGTATCTAATTATGTTAGTATTACATAAAGTTAAAGGTTTAGTTGATGTTTATGTTACTTGTAGAAAACCTTCATACCCTAAATGATAATTTCCATACTAGTTATACTAAGTAACTTACCAAATGATATATATAGGATATAAACACCTAAAGTAAGATCTCATCATCTATTTTTACTAATCAATTCACCAAATGTCTCATTTCCTTAATTACTGCATTATGTATACTAAATGGCGTATACTAAATGGCATATACTTTTAGAAAGTTGACCAAGGTCAAAATGTTGACTAAAGTCAACATGTGGAAAAGTCAATAAAATGTCACTTTCACTTTAGAAATATCTCTTCCTTCTAATTATTTCTTTTCTTTTAGCTTTTTCTTCCCTTTTCTTTTCCATTTTTGCCGTCCACTCCTTGTCCCCTTCTAGACCCCACTTTCTTCTTCCTTTTAAACATAAATTAAAATAAAATTAAGTCCCTTACCCTACCTCCATAAATGTGACTTCCCTTTCCTTTTCACTTTTTTTTTTTTTTTAATTTGCAACTTTGCATCCATATTTCAAGAGCAAACTAAGGTATGTTATTATGTATTGCGTCATATTATTTACTAATTAGATGAAGAGGTAGGTTAGTTTGAGTAGTTTATGTGTTGTGTACATCTATGTTGAAGAAGACTTAAAGCTTCAATCTCTATGTATAAAAGAGTAAGAATCTTTATAAAGTGGAAGAAGATGCATGTGTATATATCTTTAAGTATGTGTACATGAGAGTATACTAGAGAAATACATGTATAAAGACTTTTATACATAAGTATTCATTATGTACATAACATAAACTAAGACATATAGTAACTATACATACCTATACCATGCTAAATACACCCTTAAAATATAAAAGGAATGAAATTTGAGAAGCTTTCTTAAGAGGAATTTTAGGCATACGAAATTAGCATAAAAATACATATGTGACCGTATGTATATATGGGTATATGTAAAAGTATAAGTATAGTATAAGTATAAGTATACGTATGAGTATACTAGTATACATACAAGTAGAGTAAAGGTATAAGTATACACTTAACATATGTGTAAGTGTATATAAGTGTACATGAGATACTTAGGCATGAGGTAAAGCTTATGTAAGCAATGATAACATAAGCTATGACATAAGCAAATGATGATATAAGTAATGACACAAGCAATTGATAACATGAGCATAAGTTTATAAAATAAAAAATAAAAAGAGTACATAAGAATTAGGTACATGAACTAGTAAATCCTAATATACTTCCTAAATTGGATTAAACTTAATTAAGTATGTGAATTAGTAATATCAAGGTAAAATTCTTTAAGTGTAATAATCTAAGGGCTAATTAAATTATTAAGTACAAACATAGGATATAAATATAAGCAAGAAGAATAATTAAGCTTCAATAGTTAAAATTTCCATAAATTTAGTCCATATTGTAAAACACGAGTCTTAATGTCCAAAACGAACATCACCATATGAATGTGCATCAAAAAATGATGACAAATGATTATAAATTCATAAATATTAGAAATAGAACAAAAAAGTTATATACGATTAGCGATAAAGTTTAACTAGATAAAAATTGATAGTAATCTAAGTAGAATTAGGTGAATAGATATCTAGAATTACTAGTTAATTTAATTGCTTACTACCATTATTATATCGTAATGATCAGGTGATCTTGATGCGGGCAAGGATTTTCCAATTGATTACTACAACTAGAGCGAGTCATCATAGCCGAGTGAGTATTAACCCTATGATTCCATACTTGTATGTGATTGCAGATAGTGGACTTAAATGTTATTATTAATTGACTGCTATGTAAGGTTGGGAAATGCTTGTGTATGTTATTACGTACTGAGTTGTAAATTTACCTTAAGTACAAATAATGATTTGTTTGTTACATGGTAATAAAGAAAATGATTGTGTGTACTTGAATGGCCACATCATAATTGGACTTAATTATACTTGGCCCATAAGAAGAAACTGGTACATGCATCAATATGCATTACATTGACATAATTCTGGCCGTCATATCATATGGAGGTAAAGAGAGGCCATTCGAGGGTTATTATTATAAATTTATTAGTTCTATACAATGCACTCGTATTGAACTTACCTTGGCCTACGGGAATACTAGGTGTTGGAGGCACTAACTGCCTAGCTAAGGGTCGAGTTTAGAGGCCTCTGTTTAGGTATGAGTGTGGACTGTGAGGGCCTACTTACGATTATACTAAAACTTGGTTTTTATGAAAATAAAAAGACTTGTTTGATTTAAGTATGGAATGCGAAGTTCCGTAGTAAAGTAAGTTCCAGTATAATACTCAGATCTGATTGGTGCTGTATATAAAACCTTAACTTTGGAGGGCGTTAAATCTGAGTTATGCGTATGGACTAGTTAACTATACGAATTGTTTGGCATTCTATTTGATCATTCATTCATATGCGTGAATATAATGTATTTGTAACTTGCCTATAGTGTGGCTGAGGGTTTTGCTTACTAAACTTAAGCTTAAAACCCCTTAGACTTTTGCTACAGGATAACTTGTTCATAAAGGCTGGTTAGGGGATACCATAGGTTAGCTTGGGGGCTTGAGCAAGAGCGAACCTTCCAGTATATCGAGAGAGAATGAATTATGTAGACTTTTACTTATGTACTTTCGTTTTACTAGTAATATAAACTTAGATATACTAAATTACTATTTATTGTAAACTTTATAGTTTAAATTTTATATAAATATTATCTGATGATATCATATGGATCTGTATGTTTTTAGGAAACTAGTGGTTGTAAAGGCTTGTATATTGTGTAAAGAGTTCATGATTGGAAGGGTAACCAATCAGGGGTTCTTCGTACATTATACAACGTTTACCATAACTAGGCCGCCCTTAGTTCATGACAGCATAACATCAAAATTATGTGTCCGTAGATTAGCCAATTCTAGCTCAATCGACAATACGGCTTTAGTGCAGTAGGCTAACTTAAATGGTGTCTCTTCCATTACGATTCTATAAGTGGTTTTGTATCCCTATAGGACATTTGGTAGTTCATCGGCCCACTTCCCCCTGACTTGATCCACTTTCCATTTTAGGCTATACAGTATGATCTTATTTAAAGCCTCAACTTATCCATTTGTCTAAGGTTGCGCTACAGACGTATAGGTAAGCCGAATGTCATGCCTCTCACAAAATGACTGGAACTTATTGTTATCAAATAGTGGGCTATTATTTGTAGCTATCATGTGGGGAACTCCGAATCTTGATACGATGGAGTTGAATATGAAAGCTTCCACTTTCTACTTGGTAATCTTTGCCACAGCCTTAGTCTCAGCCCATTTGGTAAAGTAATCAATAGCGACAATGATGAATTAGCGCTGGGTGATAGACTTCGAAAAGGGTCTGAGAATATCTAGCCCCCATCCAAGGGCTGGTTAGGCTGCATAGCTCAGTCGCAAGTGTATTGCTTGATGGCTCATGCTTCTGGCATTGAGGACACTCCTAGAAAACGTCCTTTGCATCTTCTCTCATAGTCGGCCAATAATAGCCAAGTCACATTGCTCGAATGTATAGTGTTTGTGACTTTACATGATTACTGCATATGCCCCCATATAGTTCAGATAACACCCTCTAAGCATCCCTCCAAGAAAGGCATCGTAGGTAAGGTTGAGATATGCCCTACTTATATAGCTAACTATCAATCAACATGTAATTCACAGTCTAGTAAGCCAATCTTTGCGCCTACTTTTTGTCATTAGGGACATTACCATCTTTTAGATAATTAACTAGGAAATCCATCTATGATTCTTCTCTTGGGCAAGGAGCTAACTCATATCTCTATGAGAGATTAGATAAACTATTCTATGGGAGAAACTCCACGAAAAGTTTCTCATTTAGCTCAGGAAATGCCATACTGGCCAACTTCAACAACTTATCGGCAACGATATTCTTGCTTTTGGGAATTTTATTAATGTAGAATGATAGGAATTCTTTTACGAGTGTTTGTACCACCAAGAGGTACTTGGTCATCTCTTCTTCTCTTGTTGCATAACTTCCAATGACCTAATTTACCACTAGTTGGGAATCAAAGAAAACTATGAGTTTCTTGGCACCAATTTCTTTCTCCAATTTCAATCCAACGATCAAAGCTTCGTAATCTGC
Organism: Lumnitzera racemosa; assembly: GCA_024138005.1. NCBI lineage: Eukaryota > Viridiplantae > Streptophyta > Magnoliopsida > Myrtales > Combretaceae > Lumnitzera > Lumnitzera racemosa. The sequence goes on from JAMXBC010000007.1 coordinate 60,239,066, forward strand.
TTCATCATTACTAGCTGGGAATCTAAATTTCAAAGCGTAATGGACTTTGACATTATGTGGGTCTTGAAGGACTAGGCTTATACCACTTCCTTCTCATGTCGAAGAACGATCGACATAAAGAAACTAGATAGGTTTCTCAGCGATCTCATATAGTCTTCCTCTCTTGTGAGCTTAGCAACAAACTCTGCTAGTACTTAGGCTTTTAGTACCGTTCTGGGTTTATATTGCACACCATAGGTACTAAGCTCTAAGGTATATTTCATCATCCTCCCTAAGGAACCAAGCCGTTTCAATGCTTGTTGCAATGGTTAATCAATAAGGATAATAATCTAGTGAGCTTCAAAATGCAATTTCAGCTTTCTTACCGAAAGAACCACTGCTAATACAAAATTTTTAATCTTTGCATATTGAAGCTCTAGCCCCTGTAGAACATGACTCATGTAATAAATGGGTCGGCGCTCCTTGTCGTTAATTCGGACAAGTACAAAGGAAAGTGCTCAACAACTGACTGATAGATACAAGTATAAATTTTCCTCTAGAATAGGTGTCAGGAGTATTGGAGGTGATACAAGAAATTCCTTAAGCTTGTTGAAAGCTCTCAATAATCATTGTTCCAGTTGAATTCCTTTGGATTCTTCAAAATTTTAAAGAATTCTATACATCAATCTGTACTTAACACGAATCTATTGAAGGCGATAATTTGCCCAATGAGTTCATGTACCTCCTTGACTGTATGAGGTGATTTCATATTCCTTATGGCTTCAATCTTTCTTAGATTGGCCTCGATGTCGCATTGTGTTACCATATAGCCGAGGAATTTCCCTAATGTTGCACCAAAGACACACTTCTGTGGGTTGAGTTTCATGCTATAACTCTTCAATGTGGAAAATGTTTCCTTTAGATCAGTGAGATGCTTATCTTCCTTCATACTCTTCACAATCATGTGGTCCACATATATTTTAATATTCCTATGGTATTTGGCACATCATTCTTCAACCTAAAGGGCATCACAGTATAACAATATGTTCCAAAATTAGTAACGAAAGATGTATGGACTTCATCTGCCTTGTCCATCTTAATTTGATTGTAGCCAGAGAAAGTAACCATAAAAGAAAGCAATGCATGCCTTGTGGTTGCATCTACCATCTGATCGATTTTGGCAGTGAGAAACAATCCTTAGGAAATGCCTTGCCGAGATCCATGAAGTCTATGCACATTCGCCACTTACCACTAGACTTCTTGACTAACAAAAAATTTGCTAGCCAAGTCGGACAAGGCTCTTTCCGAATGAATCCTGCCCTTAATAATTTCTGGAACTCTTCTTCTATTGCTGCTTGTCTCTCTAGTGCAAAATGTCTCTTTTTCTATTGGACCACTTTTGCATTTCGGTCAATCTGGAGCTTATGTATGATAACATCTCTCGAAATACTCAGCATGTTTGAAGGTAACCATGCAAATAAGTCAACATTGGCTTGCAGGAAGTCAATCAAACTTTACCAAACATCTACTGACATGGGTTTTCCTATCCTTGTTGTCTTTTTAGGATCATTTCTTAGAGGAATTTCCTTTATATCATTCTCGGCATTCTTTATGCTGACTGTCTTGCCATCTAAATAGGTTTTAACTTGAAAAACTTCATCTCATCTTAAGGCCCTTATATATAAGGACCGTGCTAATTACTGATCCCTTCTATACATACTAACTCCCATGGGAGTAGAAAATTTGGCCTTTAGATGTGCTGTTAATGGGACAATGCTGAATAAATGTTGGCATGGCCATCCCATTATCATGCTATAAGGGGACCAATATTTGATGACAAGAAAATCTACTTTGTCCTCTACAACATACTCGTCATCCCCTATCTATGTTGGCAAAGAGATAACTCCAGCTACTTGGACAGGTTGATTATTAAAGGCATAGAGATCATACTTGTAAGACCACAGCTGTGCTTTAATCTTGGGCCTCATTTGATCGAAGGCATGTTGAAAATTGATATAGGCTGAACTTCCCGTATCAACAAGAATCTTCTTGACTTCAAAGTTGGTGACTCTTGCATTGATGAAAAGTGCATCATCATATGGCCTCTGGATATCCTCAAAATCTTCTTCTCCGAAAGATATTGTATTGTCAATCCTGACCCTTTTTTCCATGAGTATTACAAATGTAATTCTTGGCATTAATTGAGTTCTTCAAACTTGATTGGCCTATACTAGGTTCATCGACAATGGTATTAATTACTCCATTGGGTGCTCTAATAGGATTAACATCCCTTGCATCTTTCATGACCATTTCTAGCCGTATGTCATCCTCTTGCTCCTCTCTTCTCCTCTGAGATGGTCTTTTAATTCTTCCGGCATCATGTGCTAAAAATTTTCATAGGTGCCCTTATTGTATTGCATCTTTAATTGCATTCTGAGTTGAATGTACTCATTTATATTGTGACCCTTGTTATGGTGGAAATCATAGTACTTGTTCGAATTTCTTCATGAATGATTCCCTCACATTCTTTCCGGCTATTAGAGGACACGTCTCTCCTCATGCACTTCCATTAAAATGTTAGAGATTAGACGATTGGCAGGCATATGGGATGTGAATATCAGTATCCTCAGTCTCTTTCTCTCGACATCTAAACTGTTGTCGTTGTCCATGCCAAGTCTATCTTTCACATTTTTTGTTCATTTGTCCCTCTTTCCATCTCCTCTGCTCTGATCAGCCTCTCGTTGTGCTTTTATGTTGCCTTCTTGTCAAATGTATGAGGTTGCTTTAGCCCTAACTCAGTGAAAATTTTCAGGTTGTTCTTTGCGAGAGACTTGAAAAAGTCTTTGTGATGTTTAACTCCGTCAATTACGATGCTAAGGGCCACACTCATACCTAGTTCTAGGATTTGGACCATCTCGGCCATAAATCTGGCCAAATAGTCCCTGATTAACTCATCAGACTTTTGTTTAATGGTGTTAAGGATTGAAGAGTCCTTAGTAGGAAGTTTGCTAGCAAGAAAGTGTTGAAGGAACACCTCTGCTAGTTCATCGAAACATGGAATGGTATTTGGTTTCAGGTGTTTAAACCACGTGCTGGCTATATTCCTTAAGGTTGAGTGAAAGGCTTGATAGGTTACTACATCGCTTAAACCATGCAACTTAGCTAGTGTACAGTATTACTCTAAATGATCTTCAAGGTCTTTCGTCCCATCATATGTTCGAACTGGGGTAACTTAACGTGTCGAGATATTACTTCTTCCAAAACCTCTAGGAGAAAAAGACTTTTCATGATTTGGAACTGTTTGGTCATTGCAACAAGGATGCTAACATGCAAGGGTCTCATATGATGCACATATTATGGTTGCTTCCCCTGATCAATCTTTTTGAAAGCAAGAACTAAGGGTCTCCCTGGGACTTCAACTTGTTCTTTTGGCAATTCGGGTGAATAAATGGAATCGTCGATACTGTTGCCATCATGATCACCATGCTCTTTGTCTTGATTCAGGTGAAAACTTTTATGAAGAAGGTCAAGGATTTGTTTATGTTTTTTATTTAACTCAGAATTTTCTTTGGCTAAATCGAGACAATGTTGCTCGAGTTGAGCCAATCGTTATTCATCAGAATGCTAACCACCCCCACCCCCCTTCAAAGTGGTAGGAACAAGTACCAATACCTGTACTTTTGGTCATTTTAGTTTTAACCATGTAGTCGTATTTAGAGAAAAATAGATGGCTCCAAATGTTGTTAGTGAATTTTGAAATGAGGAAAAATCCTGCAAAAGAAAGTAAAATACTTAGTACCGGGGCCAGTCCAATGCAGCCACTCTGATGCCTAAGTTAGTAAGGTAACTTAGTAGAGTAAGTATGTGAATAAGAAGTATTAGGATCCCTTACAGAGTTTCTTTCTAGTATTTATAAATAGTTGTAATGTCCAAGGCAATAGTTAGGATAATTATTAAGACATGTAGAAGCTTCTTGACTTGACATCTACCTTCATACGTAAGAGTATCAAGAGGTTATGTAATAAAACCGTGCTTATAATAATTGTTCACACCAGACTTAAATTCAAACTAAGAGCACTTCTTATACTCAGCATAAATGCCATACATCATTTGGGCGATGCGAATACCGAGAGAGTTAGTTAAGTGGCTTTTCGGTAGACGAAAGGCCAAGTATCAAATGAATAAAAATTGACTATCAACACACATATTTATATATGTACACATATATGTTTTTTTAATATGAGTGTAATTGCATATCTTAATTTGCTTGGGAATATAAAAGAAGAAGAAGAAAAAGAAGAAGAAGAAGAGGAGGAGAGAAAGTTCTTTGATTGAGTAGTAATTGTGATGTTTGGGCTAATTATATTGAGAATTTGTAATACATCTAGCTTATTGCAAAAAAAAAAAATGCAAGTTACACCCATCAAAACAGACCCACCATGGGAAAGTACATTTGAAAACAATAGAAAATGTCTATAAGCACATGAAAATCAGAGTTAAAATGAGAAAGTTCTGAATAATTGGAAATCATAGTGAATTTAGGCAATTAGATAGTTAGTTATCTAAATACTCATTAGAACTCTTATTTACTAATATCAAGTGATACTATAATCGACCTAAACTTGACTTTGGACTATTATAGCCCATAAAATGACCTAACTAGGCGAGTATTCCTATGATTATTATACTTGTTTTTACTTGTAATCTTAATTGCAACTAATTGAAGATAATAACCTACATGTTTAGGGCTGTGGGAATGCATGTGATTTTAAATGTGTGTTATATTATATAAAGACACTATAAATTATGATAACAAATTGCTTTTCATTATTTTATACATTCTAAACTTATACTGCAATTGCCCCCAATAATTAAAAGGATGTGCATAATACAAAGTTACATTGCAATATATTAGCAATTACATCATGCCTGTGAGAAAGAGGGCTCTTATCAAGATTGAAATAATTTATTATAGTTTTTCCCATAGTACACACATGTAATATGGCTCTGCCCTAACTCGCGAGGTCATTAGGATGTACAAATTAAGAGAAAGAAAATAAAGAATTTAAGTGAAGAAAGAACAAGAATGAATATGAGCTTGTTGTATGGATTAGTAGCCGAGAGCGATTGGAACCTAAGTTTGACGATGAAATTAACCCTAACCTTAGCTTCAAGGATATAATCTAAAGCTAAATATAGTTATCAAACTATTTATATATAAATTGTTTGAGCATATGTTTATTACATTCATACGATTGAATAAATAACTTATTTGCCATTGTTTATCGGTATGTTATGAGGAGTGTTTACTAAGCTAGATGTAACATACCCCCAATGGTTTCTCTTACAAGTCAACTAAAAGTTAAGATTGGGTTAGGAGCCAAGTGTGAAGTTTACCCAAGTCATGTACTAAAAGGATATGTTTAGAAAGTAAATTGTACTTAATGGCTATTATGATTGTCGAATTTCATTTACTCAATCTTATTTTGGATAGGAGATATTGATTCTCTACAATTCGATGAACTATGGATTATTAATCATATATAGTTACTTATATAATGTATTGTGTTTATGTAATAAGACTAGGTATGATTAGTAAATATCTAGTAAGAGTCTTGTAGCCTCTGATTTGTAAGGTGGTTTTTTATATCATCGGTACACATTTGATATAAAAATTTTGGGCCATACTACTAGGCCTCTTTTAGGGCATTACAATTACATTTGTTTATGATATAGCCATTAGATTTCTTTCATGTTTTTCCTAATATATACTTAAAATCTTTATAACATAATAGGCAGTATTAATGTTTCTTATCAAACTCTTCATTGCCATCTTTCTATAATAATATATTATTTTAGAATGTTTTACTTATTAATATTTACGGTAGATTATTGTTCTTACTATATTAATCAATATAGTGTAATTGTTATTTTTACTATATTAATATAGTTTAACTGTCATTAAATGTACTAATATGTAATAATGTAATTTGATTGTATTAGTAAGTAATCAACATGATTAATATAATTTAATTGTATTAGTCTATATTAATTTAGTTTCTTTGGCCTATTTTATGTAATATGTGTCAATTTGGCTTTCATAATTATGATATTTGTATGTATCAATATGTATTATTACTGCACTAACGATACTAATATAGTTCATCTACTCATTATTTTATTTTAAAATTAAAATAATACACTTTAAGGATAAAGATTGAATAAGTAATGATTAATAAAGATAGTTTAAAAAATGCCACATAAAATGGTGATATTTATAGATAATAAAAAATAGTATTTGTCCTATATTATTAACGTGTTAACTAAGATAATATCTTAAGTAATGTCAATAATGGAAATCTATCACTATGACAATATCCATATTTATCGAAAATCTTTTTTTCTTTCTTTACTTTTTTTTTTGTGAACTCAATATATAAAAGATAAATCAGAGTGCAAAAGTTTTCCTAGAACATAGTTTAGATTGTGTAAAACATCATCAACTAGGAAATTGTACAAAACAAAGGATAAAATGTCCCCTAAAGGGGACTATAGAAAATACAAGTCATCTTGGTCAATAAGTCCTAACTTAACTAGTCGATCAGCAACCCTATTAAATTTATGGGAGGTTTTGCCAAAGGAAATAGAGTTCCTACACAAACTCACAATTTGTATGCATAAATCTTGAGAGGGGTCTTCTCTTAAGATAAAGTCAAGTGTTGAGGATGCATTAGATTCTATTATAATGTTGTTTAACTCTAAGTTAAGAGCCCATTTTAATGATTCCACAACAACCTAAAGTCCTGCTTTAGGAGGAGAAGCCGGAGTAATCTTCTTGGCAAGTTTAGCAATCACCCTTCCATAAGCATCTCCACAAATAACACCAACTGCTACTTTCCTTCCATCATATATCACTACTCCATCATGGTTAATTTTTATAATAGTAGCTAGCGGTGAAGTCTATTTCAGTAGTCTACTCATAACCTTGTCTTCTAACTTTTTATATGTGCCTACCACTCATTGGCCTCCATTCATGCTTTAATAAGCTAATCTTGCAACCCTCTCTATCCATTAAAGATTCTTTTATTTCTTTCTTGCCATGTTGCCCTTAGAGTAAAGAAGAAATCAATTGCCTTTGGTTTTTGCTTAGACCAATCAACCTTTCTTTTGTACCCAATCACCTAATCCATAAAGAAAGAAGCTCAATTTCTAAAGCAATTTCTTTAAAATCCAGGCTTCTCTAGACTTGCTTACTAAAGATGCTATCAACAAAAACATGCCTCATAGTTTCAAGTTCACTATTACAGAATATGTATTTTAGATCCACATTGATCCCTTTCTTGAAGGATTGTCCTTAGTTGGCTGTCCGTTTTGCAATATGTGTTAAACATGAAGCTATATATCAGGGTAAACAGGTAGACACCAAACCCATTCCGAATTTTCTATAATTTGGGTACTGTTTATTTCTCTACAAAGAAAAAGATACGTAAAATTTGTAGAGACATCACTACTAGGCCCATATTTCCAAATATTTATGTCTTTAACATCATCATGGATTAGGTACTTAATGGTCTCTTCTTTCTAATGCTCCATAGCATCCTAAACTTAAGCAAGAGTAACATCCTCTGCATTTTTTGATAAAGGGCTAATGAGCCAATCCTTGACTTTACCCTTTCCTATCTAAGAGCTTAACCAAGATTTTAACGTTCTTTCCGTTCATGGTCTTTCAATGTAAGCTTATTGTCCATCCAGTTAAAAATTTCTTTGAATAATTTGAAAAAGTAGACTTAGATTTCTTATGGAATTTATTATTCTTTCAATTTATATTTACACTTAATAAGGTGATTCCAAAGCACATTTTTCTATTTTAGGATCTAAGCAAGTTTTACAAAATTTGCTCAATTTCTTCTCTTAAGATCAATAAGACCTAAGCCACCTACTTTTTTTGGTCTCTTAATCTTTTTCCATGATATCTAATCTATTTTCTTTTTCTCTTCTAAGGAGCCCCAAAGAAAGTCCCTACATAACTTCTCCTCTTATTGCATAATGGTTTCAATGACAAAAGAGGCCAAAGGCTTTTTGTATGCTATGCTAAGCATGCTTACTTTCCATCCCATAAGTTTACTTCATGCTTTTTCAATTATAAAGTTCAAATCAACTCCTTTTAGTTGCCCTATATCTTTTATAAGGACACCAAGATATTTGCCTATGTCTCTTCTTAGATTAATTCTAAGGAGGTTTTCAATATCTTGTTTAATGCCTTCTTACACATTATTAGAGTAGAAAATACAACACTTATTGTAGTTCACTCTTTAGCCAAAATTTTTACCAAATTCCTCTAGGGTTTGTTTCATTATCTAAGCATTTTCAAGTGAACATTTCCATTAGTAGAATGTCATTTCAAAAAGCAAGAGACCTTTAAATCAACTCCTTTTAGATTTATAAGTTTCCAAAGTCTAATCTTTACCAATGTGGGAATCATTTTGCTCACAATTTCCATGATTATAATGAAGATATATGGGGATAATGGATCCCCTTACCTTATGCCTCAACTTAAGGAAAAATTACCCAAACAAGCTCCATTAATTATGACTCGAAAGGAGACAGTAACTAAGCATGATCCAATGAGTCTTATCTAATTCTTAAGGAAATCGATAGCTATAAGGGAGTGTCTCATGCAATCCCTTTCAACTCTATCAAAAGCTTTCTCAAGGTTACGTTTGAATATCATTTAGGCATTTTTTTTCCCTCTTTCTTCTTAGAGAATGAAGAAGCTCTTGAAAGATAATAATATTATCTTTTGTAGATCTTCCAATAATGAAGCTAGATTGCTTTAGACTTCTAAGATAATCTAGATGAGGTCGAAGCTTGTTGACCATGATTTTTCCAACAAACTTGTACATAGTAGTGGACAAGCTAATAGGCTTAAAGTCTTAATTATGTTGGCTCCAATAAATTTAGGTTTGAGAACAATCGAGGTCTTGTTGAGATCCTTTGAAATTTTCATACTTAAAAAGATATCCTCAATTGTATCACAATTGACTTGCCAACAATGTCCCAACACCCCTTTTAGAAACTGACATGAAATATGTTAATGCTATGGGTTTGTGATTTCCAATACACTACACAACATGCTTAATTTCTTTGTCACTTAGAGGAGCACCTAAGCTCATTTTTGCTTCAAAAGAAAGACCACCAAAACTATACATCCAGGGAGGACAGGAATTGAAACCTAAGGATTTGTCTAAAATTTATAAGGAGGAGAAATGAGTTAATTAAGATTTTGAGTCTAGTAGTATAAGTGATCCATTGATCTTGATTATCAAACAATCTAGAAATATGTGCTTTAGATCTCCTAGCAATGGTGCTAGTATAACAGAAACAAGTGTTCCTTTCACTTTCTAAAATCCATTTGAAATTAGTTTTCGCAGCCCCAAAGTTTTTCTTCATTTGAGAGAACAACATTCATCTCTTTCTCAAGCTCCTTTTCTTTATCAAGGAGAACTTGAGATGGTTAAACTCTAATTTCATTCTTTACTTCCTGAAGTTGTGCAATGATAGCTTTTTTCTTTTTTTAGATGATGTTGAAAACTTCCTTATTCTACTTATGGAGATTGCTAACAAGGGAAGGGAAAGTCTTCAAGAATCCTAAAGTTTTCCTATGTTTAATTATTGTTGATGAAGTTTTGAAGTTCTAAGTGATCCAACCACATAGGTTAGAATGGAAAGGGCCTTTTTTATCTTCGCCTAACTCTGCAAATAGGGAAAGTATTTAGCAGAATGGGGTAGTGATCAAATTATGTATATTTTAGATGGAGGACCTTAGTTTTAGGGAGCAGAATCCTGTAAGAATAGTTAGCCCATGCATGATCAAGTGTTATTTGAATAATATCTCTTATATTCTTTATTATTAATTTTTTTACCAAGTGTACCTTGGTCTAACAAAGTCTAAATCTGCAACACCACAATACATTCTTGGAATAGAATGGTCCTATTTTGGTCAATTGGCCTACCACCCCTTTTGTCTTCTTTACAAAGAATTCTGATGAAGTCACCTATAGGAACCTAGGGGTCATTTAATGAATTAGACACATTGTTTAAATGATCCTGTAAAACTTTTCTTAAAACAAATCTAGTATTGGCATAAATTACGGAGAGAAAGAATTTAATATGAGAATTACATACATCAACTTCCATAAGGATATGTCAATTTAATACCAATTGTTTATTTACCACCACCTCATTTGAGTCCTAGAGTAAATTCCACCACTAAACCCATCAACTTCAACTTAGATCATATTTTTAAGGCTTAGATATGCCCGTAGCTTTTCAACTCCTTCACCATTTAGTCCAATTTTAGTGATCATAACAATTTGTGGATTATGTACCTTAATCATTTCATCAAGACCTTTTTTTCTTGATTTGAATTATGCTCCTCTTGCAATCCTAGCCATAATTTTGAATATATTTTTTTTTTACATATCATATGATAAGGTATCCATAAACTATTCTTCCATAATAGTAAAAAAGAAGCAACAAGAAATTCTTTAAGGTTTTGCTGTTGGACCCTCAAGGTCTTGAGCCTCTACATGTATGGCCTCAATTCCATTGCAATCATCATGATTACTTCCCATTAGACATCATGATTTTTTTATCGTATAATGGCTTTTGTTGAAATATGAATCTAGTTTTACTTGTAAGAGGGAATGTTTTTAGCCTTTTGGACTTCCTTATTTGCTTCTCATCACTCTTTATATGGCTAATGTTATATTTAAAACTCTATTACTATTTCTTATCCAAATTTTCACTATTAGCATTTTGGTAGTCATTGCATTTCTGTATACAAAGACTAATATAAATTATTTCCTCATTTCATTCTTTTCTCTTCCTTAATATTAACTTTAGTCGTATGCGTAGAAAAGCTCTTTAATTACCATCATAATATTCTTCTTATATATTCATAGTATTTACAAGTTTATATTATATGTTTCTTACCATAATCTTCAATACCACCTATTATGCTAATATTTCATAATTTTTATCCTTTTTGATTCTATGTTTTGATCCTTTACATTTAATTATGATATAATCATTATATTTCTATCATAATATTTCCCATATTAACTCATAATCTTTATAAGGTAATAATTATAAGTAATAAGTAATATTATGTTTCTTATCAAACTATTCACAACATCTTTCTACAATAATATGTGATTTGGGAATGTTTTACTTGTTCATATTTACATTTTTGTGGTTACAATAAAAATCATCATTTCATTTATTTAAGTAATACTAGTGCTTTCAATTCTCAATAAATCTGCTGTTTAAACAATCAATTTGTGTTCAAAAGATATTAATTAACATATATATACATGTCGTCAAACCCATTATCCCGTGGTCAAAACTTAAAATTATTATATCGAATAGTTTTGACATTTAAGCGATAACTAAAATTAATTAAAACATAAAAGATGCCCTTATGAAATTATGTTAAATAAATTCATGCATCTTCAAATGATATAATCCATACAAACCATTATATGATCGAAAACTGCCTTTAACCAATATCAATTCTAATAAATGTAAAACATGAAATGGGTATTTGGAGAAAAGAATAATTATAATTTAAACTCACCGATATGCATGACTTTAAAATGATTGCATCCTTCTTTAGTCTCTTAGGCAACAACTACTATTGAATCCATTGCTGCCACCACCTCGAGTCAGCTAACCGCTATCCACCAACCTTTGCAGAAAAAAGGTTACCAATTTAAAAATTCATAAAACTCATTATCTCGTTCTTGAAACTTAAAATTATTATAATGGATAATTTTAATATTTAAACAATAACTACAATTAATTATAGAATAATAGGCACCCTTATGAAATTACATTAGAATAAGAAATATTCTTATGAATTATGTTAGATAAATTCATGTGTCTACGAATGATCTAATCAGTCTAAATAATTATGTGATCAAGAATAATTTTTAATAGATACCAATATCATACATAAAAGAAAAACATGAAAAGGATAATTGGAGAAAAAGAGTAATTATAATTTAAATGGGCTTATATGCATGACTTAAAAATATGTCATCTATCTTTAGCCTCCTAAGCAACCACTATTGTGAGACCCAGTTTTCAAGCTACTACTTAAGACCTAGAGTAGTAGATCACCTCTATTACACGTAGGACCTAGAGAGTATGGCAGATGAAAGTAATAAAGTAAAGTCATTAACAGAAGCTTAAGAAATAGGTTAACTTAAATTATCAAATCGAACTATTCGATACCAATGCGAATTAGGGCATTGGGAACAATTTAAGGCCTTTAGACAATTATATTTGAATAAAACCAAATTTTAATATAAGTTCATAAAAATTAGATAAATAGTATTAGTAATATCAATTTCTCGAAATAAAGTATTTATAATATTTAATTTCTGTAAAATATATTTTTACTAAGTACAATCAATAATTATTGGAAACTCGACTTTTGAGCCTCAAAACATAAAGTCTATAGAGATAAATTATTTAACTTATAAAAATATCATATAATACAAAATAATATATAGAACATATGTATATACCCTGTGTATAATTATTATGTATATATATGTTCCTAAAACTAATTAAAATACCCAATAAATTACATTTTAAGTCAAAATAGGCTTAGGGAATTATAAAAAATTAATAAAGACTATGTAAAACAATTAGGAACATCTAAGAATTATTATATTAGGCATTGCAAGAGACAAGGATAGTTGTAAGTCCATGGCATAGTGTCCTAATGCAATTAAAGTTTAGTATATAAGAGAAATTTCCATGAAGAGAGAGAAAGAAATTCATTTTGTATTTTACAAAGGTTTAGAAAAAATTGGAACTTACTCTAAAACATTCTATATGCAAATGGAGGTATAAGAAAAATAGGAAAAGGTTAGGAAAGCTAAACAAATAAATTAGGGAAAAATAAAAAAATTGGAGTGCAAAATTACGTAATAGAAGTAGTGATGGTGTGGAGGAAATCTGGGAAATAGCCACCACCCCCACCACTCGATAGAGTAGGCAATGCTTGGAGCTGTTGACAAACCAACCATCGCTAGCGATGGCTGGAGATGTCAATGTTGGTAAGTACCTAATTGACTCGATTTTGCTTAAATTATTAAAAAATATATACCTTACTTAGAAAAATATGAAAAAATTTATTCCTATGTATTTTTGTATATAGAATCTAGGAAAAATATCATTTTGCATAAATTTAGTAGTTATAATATATGTCTTTAAGAAATTAAGGAAATTGAACAATTTTCAATATTGAAATAAAGAGGGCTATTGATGTAGTTTTTCCTTCGAAATTTTTATGTAAACTACCCTATATCGATATTAAATTGCTATGAAGAGATTTCTCACAAAACTATTTTCTAAATTTTTATATGATTTTTAAGCCTTAAATTAGGTATGAAATAGTGATTTTAGTGACAAATAACCTATTTTCTTAATTAACCTTACCTGGATTTTGAGTTGAATTAGTTATTGAAGTATGATTACTATTCTAGAGTAGTTAAGTTAATTAATTAAGTGAGAAGTTATGAAAAAAGATAAATTGACCTTAATTAGTGAAGTTAGTATTTCACTAATTTAGTGAATTTAAAAAAAAATTGATGAATTGTGATGTAATGAATAAAGAGTTAAAAGGTAATGAAACTAAGGAAGGTTGGTTTAAAGTATTATTTGATGTTTAAATTTGATTACTCATTTGTAACTTAGAAGGAAGTTGGTCAAGTAGCTACTTATAGGACATTAATTAAAGGTAGAGAATGATTCAAAAGATTCTAATCATGAAATTTTCAATAAATTGATGCTCAAATGGTAGGTCAGAAGTAAACATGATGAGTATAATGTAAAAATGAGGGAAGTAGAAGGTTGGTTAGAGAAAGATTTAATTAAAAATCCTATAGCTAATAGAGTTAGAGGGTAATTTAGTAAGGGCTTTAAATTGGAGAAACTTATAAGATGTGTCAGAGGATAAAACTGATATTATAAATGATCCTTGTATAGCTCAGATGATAACTTAGAGCATTTTCAACTATAGAAAATTACTATAGGATCTCTTAAAACTTAACTTAGAGGATTTAGTTGTTTTAGGTAACTTATAAAAATCACTAATTGGACAAGAAATTGTGATTTGCAAAAGAGGATAGTGCAATAAGAAGTTGTTTCAAAAGCTAACTCAAAATTAAACTTAGAAACTAAATCGGAACCAACTTATAAAAAATTAATTATCAACAAGCGAGTATTTGACTAACATATATATATAGGTGAATTCGTGGAAGAGGAAGGTTATGTTAAAGAGTAAGATTGGGAATATACTGCTTACTAGGTAAGTAGACATTTGTGTGTGTTTGAGTAGACTTCTGTTTACTCATAACTTTGCGTACTCTATGATGTTTTAGCTTAGCTGAACATTAATTGTAAGTTATGTGTTGTTTGGTGGCTACGAATTGATGTCCTACTTAGTGAGTTATGTTAGCTATATATTTGTTGTTGATTGATTAGTGATACGACATTAAGCATGGTTGTTATGTTGATATTAATGGATGCATATATGACATTTGCTAGGATCTATGTCATCTTGGAAGGAATCTAGGGACTAACTCTATCTCTTAAGGTGTTCACCTAAGTGAACCCAATACCAAGATCCTTGAGTTGAAAAAACTAGAAAATTTAGGCTGGGTAATGAGTAATAAATAAGTATGTTTGGATTTGCTAGGTTTTGCTTCGTGTACGATCTAATACATTCATATCATGGCACAAAAAGGACCTATGGGTCAAGTTTTCTAAAAACCAAGATATTGCTAAGTCAATTTCCATATGAAAAGCTAGGTTTATCAAGTGAAATACTTGACTTGTAAAAGATGGGTTTTTGAGCATATAGAGATTACATTATATCTACTGGGTCAATTATATACTAGGTTTTCTAACCACTCTATATGGTTATTGCTAGGCTGAAATGTTTGCTCTTGATATGTTATCTAGATGCTCAATTTGAGTTGACCAAACTAGATGAGTTACTAAGTTAGGCTAAGATATTAGTACTAATGCATGTTACGATCATGAGCATAGCACACTCTTGTTGCGTTTACATTGTTTGGTTAGGAAACTATAAGATAACGTAATTAAACTAACTACTTGAATGTTATGCCTATTTTGTTATGAATATTGTTATGTGTCGATCCTCTCTCACTCAGCTTGTAATAACTGAGGGGATAAGTTCTCTTATCCTTAGGTTATAGAATGAATAGATGGAAGAATCGGAGTGACAAGGAAAATTTACAACTTTAACTGAAGATGGGTTCTTGAGAGAAGTTGTTGACTACACAATATGGCTTGAGTACATGAAGACAGCTTTTTAGGAAAGTTGTACTTTCACCAAAGGTTTAGTATAGTTGTAGTAGTCCAAAAACATGTATTTGTAAAAATGATACTATGTCATATAGAAGTATGATACTATGATACTCTGAATGTAGCTCATTAATGTGGAAGCTTACACTGTTGTTGGTTATATTGAATAAGAAATTATTTGAAAGTAGTTGTTTATAGAACAAAAGAGCATGTTGAATACATGTTCTGCCTTATCCTTAACTTAACGATGGCTGTAACAAACTATCTTTAAGTACCAAAAGTTTGAGAAAAAATTTTAAGTAGACACTTATAAGGTAAGGCGTTACAACTATAAAACCTACTACTACCACTGCTACTCGAGTCTCTAACTAACTCTTATCCACCAATCTCTGCAAAAGATTTAACCTAAAATTGATAATTGAAAAATTCATATAATGCTAGAAAATCATCTTTAACCAATACAAATTATAATATAAAAGAAAAACATGAAATGGGTAATTGGAGAAAAAACGAGTACTTATGATTTAAATGGCTTACATGTATAACTTAAAAAGAATCTTATTTATCTTTAGCCTCCTAGTAAGCCACTATGGAATCTACTACTACCACCACCACTCGAGTCTCCAACTTATCCTTACATACCAATATCTAACAAAAAATGCAACATCAAATTGATGATTGAAGAATTTATAAAATGTTAAACAACTTCAAAAAGTTATGCACCAAAATCTCTTTATTTAAGTATTAAATATTGCTTCATTATTTGAAAAAAAAAAGTATAAATGTTATTGTTTATAGGACAACAATAATTTAAATTCAAGGGAAATCAAGTCAAATAAAATTATCTCTAACTAAATAAGGATTTTTCGACATTAATACTGGCAATATAGCATTCTGGTAATATAGTGTTATGGTAACACTAGTCAATGTAATCTGCTATAGGAGGTTTTTCTTTTTTTTACTTAATATTATTTGTGTAAACCCTATAGGTTTTTAATAACCAAAAGTGAAGTTGGATAAAAGGTCTTTAGATAGTCCCTAAAACCATCTAAACATAAAATGAAACCCTAAGTAAAAGAATCAAATCCTAAACATTAAACCAAAACCCTAGAGCAAGCAAGACCCTAAAACCCTAGTTATACAAGTAAAACCCTAGAAACCCTAATACTTAGGAAACCCAAAAATGATAACAAAACCCTAAAAAGATTGCTAAGTCCCAATTGAGTGACAAAATACCTTAACACAGCAAATAAATCTTAATTATAAAGTTAAATCAATGACCAAAAGTAATCAAACTCGCCAATCACCCAAAACCCTAAATTCCAAGCTCGTACGTGAATCAAACAACTATAAACAAACATCAAACCCTAAGGAAATCCTTAGTACATGTGTAAAGTACTTAGACTAACTAAAGTGTAGTATTAAAACACAACAAAACCCTAAACATTCCCTAATTACACTTAGCTAGCCTAATTATGCTCAATTACCATCAATTACCCTTAATAAACATTAATCCATAACCAACCTTCATTACATATTAATTAACAATAAGTTAAACTTGATTAAGGACCAAAGTACAAGAGGATTAATGGCCTTAAAAATATATTTCTCTTTAGGGAGACGATCTTTCTAAATTAGGCAAAAATGTAACGTAGTACATAGTCCCCAAATAGACCATGTCATTCACTTCCCAAATGGAGTATTCTTTGTTTCCCCTCTCCACCTCCACCCACCCCCCTACACCCTACCCATTCTTGTTACATCGGCCATCTCTCCCTTTCCCACACTCATTTGCTTCATTTTCCAAACCCTAAAAATACTCCTAAACATTCCCTCAAGTATCTCACTCAAAGTCCCCTCAAATCCTCTTGAAACCACTTCTTCCTCTCCTCGTACACTTCATCACTACCCTCACTCACACCACCCCCACTCCACCAAACCTACCACTACCCAAAAGCCATGTTACCCACACATATTCACCTATGCTACCGACAACCATCCATGCCACCACCATACCACTAAGTTATCAGCCACCCTAATAAAGAGAAAAATAACACTCTTAATTCAAGTAAGCCAGCCAAGCTTGATTAACTTTGATTCTCTTAAGTTTTATGTTAGTAGCTTGCATTTTAGGCACATACATCTTTATATATATCCATGTCTTAGAAGTTTAAGGTGTTCTAGTGAAGAACAAACATGAATAATGAAAGAACAATACTCCTTAGTTAAGGCTTTAACACTATCATGTAAGGAAGTGTAATGCTTTGTTAGTTTCAAGGCTAAATCACCTACAACAGAACTTAACTCCCACTTAACCAAGTATGTGGCCCCTTCCCTAGTCCCCATCTTGTTTTTCATCCACATATTATGTATTAATAATAATCCCAAGAGAGTACAAATGTATTGTTGATTAAGGAAAACACCACTAAACAAATGTTATATGAAGAAATGTGTGGAAGCCCTAAAAAACCTAAGTTGGCTACCACTTTCATGAAAGCTTCAAATATGTAAGTTTTAATTTATTAGCTTAATAACATAATTATTTAGTGTTAAGTATGGTTTATGAAAGATTAACTAAGTTAAGTAGGCTAATAATGATTTAGGACCTTAAAGTAGCTTAGTTAGTTATTAGAGACATTAGAATGCTATTAATGGCCACCTTAATGATCATGACTAGATTTGTAAAGTTGGTTTAGTCCAAAGGCCCTAAAGTGCAAATTAGGCCTAAATAAGATTATGATCAGATTTGAACCCCATAATAAAAGGCTTAAAATAAGTTATTCAAGAGACCTACTAAACCCTAAAGTCTATCTAAGACATCTACTATAGGCCCCTTAATGAGTTGAAACCTTAACAAGGCTCAAGATGAAAATTTAAAGTATTAGGTAGAAAAATTTCACCTAAAATACTTAAAAGGAAATCAAATTATCAAGTGTAAGGCCCAAGATCAAAAGCTAAGCTTAAAGCTTAAAACTAGGCCCAACCTCTAAAGTGACCAAACTTACCCTTTGCACCTACAAACTTATAAGGCCTAAACCAAAACCTTATTGATCCAAAATCTCAAAAATAATCTCATCAAATGAAAGAACATTCAAAAACAATGAAAAATGACTATAAGATCACTAAAAAGGGATTTAAAATGAGGAAACTACACCCAAAATATGAAAATAGTTAAAATAGAGATCTAGAGAAAGAAAGCTTAGATCGTTACTATAAGTAGAATACTTATATACCTTTAATGTATTCTTCAAGTAACGAGGACTCTGAGTTTGACACAATCGAAGATTACTAGTGATACAAGTTCATCATAGATTAAGATACGATGTCTAGTATAGCACAAACCAAGAGGATAAGTCCAAACCTTAAGACGATCTAAAGGGAAAATGATAGTTAAAGATTGAGCAAAGGTCCTCATGCACCAACAATGGATATGATGCACCAACACCTTATATGATTTTTAATCCTACTTGATACGAAGCATACTAAAAGGCACTCACCACTGATTCATGCTCACAAAGGATCAAATAAGAGTTAATGAGAGTAAGTAGAAAACATTTAGCTCACGAGAGTATGTCTTAATATCAAATGTATTAACTATTATGGCTATTGCAATTTACAATTATTTATATGGCCTAATTAAGGTAAGTCCTAAGTTAGTGTAAATTGCAAAAAAAAAAAAAGATTTTTATTAGTAAAGGAAAAGGAATAATTTACAAAGATAAAGTTGTAAATGAGTAAAAAGAATATTTGGTGATAGAAAAGAATAGTACGAATGTCAAGAAAGTAAGGTGCATGTTAGCTATCCATTCTATAGTCCTAATAATGCTGTTTGCTGAGCAAAGTAGGTTCAAAGCAAGTCAAGTCGACATTGGGTCCTAGGTAGCTCAGCAACTTAAACGTTTGAGACTAAGGAAGGATTGGTCCTATAGGTGTCCCAATGCCTTGTCGACCTCAATAAGTCAGCTCGGAATCAAGGTCAGCTCAGCCTTAGCAATGTATCAAATTGATAGTATGTTGGTTCGATACTTAGCCTTAGATAGATGTATTAGGGAGGGGTTGGCTCGGTAAGAGGTCAATCACCCCAGCAACTTCTTGGATGAAGTAGCAAGCAAAGTAACTTGGCAAGTCGGACTAAAGAATGCATTACTCTTTTGAGTTTAACTCTCTTAAAACAACTCGACATACCATATCAGTGAATCCTTAAGCCTTTGAGCGTATGATTGGTTTGTACACCCTATCTTCCCCTCTAGGCTAATTGAGATTTGGGATTAAATCGAGCTCAACTTCACGTTACTTATCTTTAAGAGTATACAGCTAGAGGTTAGTAATGTTGAAGGAGTTTGAGACTCTATACTCTTTAGGTAGTTCAATCCTATAAGCATTAGGATTGATCTTGTTAAGTACTTTAAATGGTCTATCAGCCTTGGAAGATAACTTACTTTTCCTTAAATTTGAGAATCGTTGCTTACTAAGGTAAATCCAAACCAAATCATCGAGCCAAAATTCTTTGTTCTTCTGTCATCGGCCTTGCCTCTCGAGCTTGATAGCAACTCTACTTAAATGCTCTATGACTTTCTAGTGCATGGCTTTGACTCTTTCTAAGGCCGGCTTATCATCATCAGGGTTCGGAATAGGCATATGGTCTAATAGGAGCTCAGGGATAAGCCTATAAGCAATCTTAAATGGTGACATGTTCATGATACTATGGGCAGTCTTGTTGAAGGTGAACTCAACTATGGGTAAGCATAGATCCCAATCATCTATGTTTCAACTAACTGCAACCTAGAATAAAGTTCCTACTATCCGATTGACAAACTTGGTTTGTCCATCCATTTGTAAGTAACTGGTTATGCTGTATAATAGCTTAGTTCTCATTCATCTCCATAACATTCTCCAAAAGTAGCTCATGAACTTTAGTTCTCTATCCAAAACAATAGTTTTAGGTACTCCATGTAGTTTAACAACCTCTTATAAGAAAAGAAAAGAGATAGTCGAAGCATCGTTAGTCTTAAAGTAGGGCATGAAGTGTGCCATCTTGCTGAAGTAGTCCACAACCACCATGATGGAGTCCTTCCCTCCAGACATCATTGGTAACCCTAATATGAAGTTCATACTCAACTTGGACCATGTTTAGTCGGAATTATCAAGGGTAAATATTTTCCATGCTCGGATCAGCTCTTTGCTCTTTTGCAGGTAGTTCAATGTTTCAATACAGCTTCGACATCTCTCATCATCCTTAACCAAGAGAATCTTGAGGATAGTACCTCAAGAGTTCAGTTCTTACCAATGTGTCTAAACAATCCTCCCTCATGTGCCTCGCATACTAATAGCTCTCTCGTGCAATAAGTTGGGATACATAATCTCTACTTCCTAAATAAGTATTTGTTCTCCCTATGATAATCATCTAATGCTTAGCCCTCTTTACATTGAGAATAGATCAAACTAAAATGTAGGTCCCCTTTATCATTGAAAATCCCAATAGCTGGGTTTGTAATTCGATCAAAAGAGAATGTCATCTCAATAAAGTGTCAGCCACTATATCATTCTTTCCCTTCTTGTACTTCATGACATAAGAAAATCCCTCCATAAGCTCTATTCATTTGACTTTTCTTCACGACAGCTTGGGTTGGCTTTTCAGATATCTTAAAGATTCATGATTAGTATAGATCACAAACTCTTTGGGTAACAAAGAATACTACCATACAGGCATGGCTCGAATTAAGGAGTAAAACTTCTTATCATAAATAAAATAATTGAGTATAGCTCCTTTAAGCTTCTCACTGAAGTAAGCAATAGGTTGACCATCCTACGTCAACATAGCACCTATGCCTAGTCCAAATGCATCACACTCCACTTTAGATACTTTGTCAAAGCTTAATAGAGTTAAGACAGGGGTAGTGGTCAATTTCTCCTTTACCTCCTCAAAACTTCTCCACTCCTTCTTTCCTCACCTGAAGTCAACATTCTTCTTTGACAGCTAGGTGAATGGGGCTACAATTGTATTGAAACTCCTTATAAATCTATGATAGAATGATGCTAAGCCAGGGAAGCTATTTACGTCGACTAAATAAGTCAGCACAAGTAATTTAGTAATCGCCCTTATCTTCTCACCATCTACTCTAATGCCACCTCTACTCACAATAAACCCTAAAAAGATCACTTTAGGTCGATAAAAGTCATATTTCTTCAAGTTGGCATAGAGCTTCTCAATTCAAAGTTTTAAAAAGATTGCTCGAAGATGCTTTAGGTGATTCTCCAAATCAGGACTATAGAATAAGATTCCATTGAAGTAAACTACCAAAAATTTTCCTATTAGTTCTTAGAATACATGGTTCATCGGTCCTATAAATGTGCTTAGTGCATTTGATAGTCCGAATGGCATCATAAGCCATTCATACAAACCATGGCAGGTCTTAAATGTGGTCTTCCATTCATCTCCCTCTCACATTCGGATCTGATGGTATCTCAACTTGAGATCAATCTTGGGGAATACTCTTGCTCCATTCAACTCATCTAACATATCATCAAGCCTTGGCATAAGGTACTTATACTTGACAGTAATGTGATTGATTGCTTGGCTATCTACACATATCCTCCATGTCCCATCTTTCTTTAGTATTAATATAGTTGGCATAACACAGGGGCTTAGGGATTCTCATACATACCCTTTCTTCATCAATTCATCTACTTACTTCTATAGCTCGGTAGCTTATTTAGGGTTTAGCTTATAGGCAGGTTTATTTGGCAGTGCAACTCCTAGTTGTAAGTCAATTACATGTTCAATACCTTAGAGAGGAGGAAGACCTTCCGGCAACTTGCCTAGGAATAGGTTAGCAAACTTATCTAAAAGGTTTTCACTTCAGCAGGTAGCAACTCTTCCTCGGATCCCCTTATCTCAAGTAACCTTCTAATTAGTAGATAAGTCTATTCTTTAAGCTCTATCTCTTTCTTCAACTCAGCTCTGGTCATCACCAAAGCCTCTTTCTTTAAAACTTGGCTTAATTGGGTCTAGATGCTTTTAACTTGTTTGGCAGTTATAGCGCTTAACTTCACCTTCTTACCTTTATTCTCCAAGGAACATGTGTTCTTTTTTCCATTGTATATCACACTACGGTCAAACAACCATAGTCATCCAAGTATAATATGGGACATGCTTATAGGCAACACATCACAAAGCACTTCATCTCAATAGTTCCCAATACTGATTAGCACAGTCACTTATTTGTTTACTTGTGGAGCTCCTTTGTCACTAAGCCAGTGTAGTTTATAAGGCTTGGGGTAGGGCTTAATTGGCAACTTTAATTATTAGACCATGAAAGTAGATGCTACATTGGTGCAATTGCCACTATCAACAACATTGCATACAATGATCTAATCACCTTACATACAATGTGGAATATATTCTCTTGTTGCTCATCTTCAAGCACAAGACACATACTCATTGCCCTCCTTAACACTAGCATAGCAAGCATAAAGTTACCTTCCTCACTATAGATGATTTCCTTCTCCTTAAACTATTCTATCTGTCCAATCCCTTTCAGTTTTTCTACTTCCTCATCGGTACTGTTTACCTCAATAATTGGCGCTTCACCTCGAATTACCATGGTTCTTTTGTTTAGACATTAAGTAACCATGTATCTAAATCCTTAACACTTAAAGCACTTTATCTTACTTGCCTTCTTTCTTGAGCTTTGGCCTTTCTCAAACTTCCTCAGGATCTCCTTCTCCTCTACTCGAGTAGCTTGAGTAGGTCGGGTCTCATCAACCTTACTTAATTCCAATTGTATAGGTATGCTCGAAATAGGTCAGCTAGTGCCAAGTCGGATGATGGGAGGTTGGAATCTTCCTATTCGATACCTCTCAATCCTTTGAGAACTCAGATAGCGTCATCAAGTGACCCAATATCCATGGTCTCCAAAATATCTCTAATCTTGTATTTCAACCCATTGATGAATTGAGACACAACTTAGTCTTCAAGCTCAACAACTTCGCATTGAATCATTAACATCTTAAATTCTTTTACATATGCATCAACACTCAATCCTCCTTGTCTTAACTCTTGTAACCTCTTGAAGACGTCTTACAAATAGTAACTTGGAACAAACCTCCACCTCATGACATGTTCTTCCATCATAAGGTGGCATAACCAGTAAACTTTAGCATAACAAGTCTAACCTTAGTATTCTCAGGTACCTCATGGCATTCAAACTACTTATTCGATTTTATCTACCTAATCAAGGTAGTCATCGACATCACCATTACTAGAAAAACTAGGGATATCCATTCTCAATCCTTCCACTCTTGACGTGTAGACATTCCTCTCCTTAGGTTCATAATACTCTTCCACTTCATCTTCTTCTTCCTCATTTTCCTCTTTAATCTCTTCTAAAGTTAGTCTACATCTAACAACTTTACACTCTCCTCCAACATGTGTGGTTAAACTGGGGCATTAGTTTGGCCATAATGGCCATTGCCTTTCGCTGGTCGTTCATTGGTTCGGCGTCTATGGGGATCATTTCTAGCTCGTCTATCTTTATTTATGACAGTCACTAAACTAGCCACTAGGTCAGTAAGTAAATCTAGTCGGTCATCTGTAGAATGGGGTACAAAACTTCCTTATTAACCTTAGTCAATTTAAGCACCACTCTCTTAGTTACCAATGGCCCTTTGAACGTTTCAATCAAACATTATCGACTATTGTCGAGCTTGATTTTTTCTGGTTTTTATTAGTTTCCTTAACCCAATCAATATTAAAACTTACCCATTTAATATTGATCATTGACTAAGGTTTAAATAAAACTAGCTCTTTAAAAGAGTTTTATAAGCTTTTGGAATCACCACACAACTAAGGTCGGGAAATGGTTTAGGTTAAAACCAAATGGGTAGATTTGGTTTTGATCTAAACACTGGTATGCATAGGGAAAACCGATTTTATAGAAAAAGATTTTGGAAAACTAGAAAAAACAAGTCCAAGGGTTAGGTTTTTTAAATCGGGTACCATGAACTTTCCTAATCTAGATTTAATTTATTGAAATGACCTTTCAAAATTACCCTATAAAATGAAATAAAATCATTAGTTAACAAATTAGACTAAATTGAATAATTTAAACTAAAATGGAAAAAATAAGTTATTTAGTTTTTTACATCGCCTTAATGGTGTTTATGTGCCTACTATTTAAGATTAGATATACGTAATTCTTTTGAGGAAAGTTTTAGTATGTTGGTTGATTTTAATTTGAGGAATCAGTTGGATTTAAATTTATTAACCTTTTTATTTTCAAAATTTTCTAAAAGAATCCTAATTTTTTTGTTATTTTATTCTAAAAAAAATTCTAAAGAGGCCTTAATTTTGAAAAAGAGTTGATTTATTTTTATTTATTCAGAAAATAAATTTTTCTAAGTCAAAAAACTGTTTTCTTTATTTTATCTAATTTCTTGTTATTTTATTATTTTTTAAAATTTAATTTAAGTTTTAATAAAGAACATAAATAAAAAAAATTAAAATTAAGCTACTCTACTTTTTTTTTCTTTTCTTTTCTCATATTTTTTTCTTCTCTTTTTTAGCTTTTCCTTTTCATTCTTTTCTTTTCGTTTTTTTCTGTTTATCTTGACAATTACAAATATAAATATATAAAATAAAATAAACAAAGATAGATACAAATTAATAAGAGGGTCGAACTTGGTTTAGGCTCTAGTACGGTTTAGATCGCAACAAGGTCGATTCATGGAGCATCGAATTTGGTCAGCTAGAATCAAGTTGGTTTGGTTTAACTGACCTACTTCACGTATGCAACACATACATATAGTCTGAAGAAGAAGAAGGCAGCAACAATTGAGGAAAAGCTACGTATGTTGATTCTAAGGGGTTTTCACGAGGGTGATGAAATTTTTGTGTCAATTTTATTAGGGATTGGGGCTTTAGCGAAGTGCCTCGTCCATTAATGGCTATTTAATGGGTTATTGAGGAAGAAGTGGCGACGACGACAATGGCTAACGCATAAGGTTGTTGTTGAATGTGAAGGTAGGGGTCCATCTTAGGTTTTAAGATGCTACGAACTCAATTATGGCATCAATTTTAGCTAATGAGTATGGGGGTGTTATTTTCAAAGGTAGTTGCGCATCAATGAGGGTTTATGTAGGAGTAATTCTTGTACATATGAATGGTGTATTTGGTCACTATCGTATGGTTAAGCAATTGGTTACGTGGTCACAGGCAGTTGCTGTAGGCATGCTTGGTGTAGTCAGAAGTCATCTAAGTAGTGGGTTCCGTGTTAGTTAAAGGTAGTCTCGCTGATGGCAGCGATTAGGTATATTGGAAGCCATGAGTTGGCGTTGGGACTTGGGAATGAATTGCGTACTGTATGAGTTGTAAGTCAGTTGGTGTTGAGTTAAGAGAAAGGACAATGGGGTTTTGTTTAGTCTGCCATGATGGTGGAATGGTGGTCATAGCAATAAAGAGTGGTTGTTGTTGGTTTCAATGTTTAGTGTTGGGTCGTTGGTTAAAGGTTGGTGCGTTGCTTACCGCTATCACAGTGTTAGGTTAAAGTGGTTTTCTCTACTATTGGGGTTACTAGTGACCAATGTTAAACTAGGTTTGGTCACAGGTTTAGGTTTTTATGTGATGTAGCTGTTGTTGATAATTAAGGATGGAGATGAGGGTAAGGGTATGCTTGGTTGTCAGGTTAAGGATTGGGAGTGGGGTTGAGCAATCAGTAGTGTTGTTCAATGTTGACAGTAGCATAAAGTATCGGCTAGTAGTTGAGGTTATGTTGCAATGTGGTTACTGTTGCAAATTAAGTCAATAAGGGTTTGTTTTCTTTGGATGGCATTGGCAAAAGATGGTTAGAGAAAGAGAGAGGTCGGGGATTTGTGTCGCAATTAGTGGTTGGATGCAGTGGTGAGAGAGAGAAAGCTCATGAGGAAGAGAGATTTTCGATAGTAAGATTGAAGAAGGATGTGTTTTGATGATTGTGTGTAACGATCGTTTCTAGAACCTTTCATTTATATTGTTCCAATACGGATTAAGTTTGAAAATTTTTTCAAAATGAGTTAAATTGCATTAAAGAATTTTGACCTGAAATTTAGCCTTTTCCTCTATTTTCAATTCAATTTCAAATGAATACGATCATGAATGTGGACAGGATTTTGAGCAAAATCAAAACTACGCTAGGCATAGTTTGCGATTTTTCCATTAATTTGGAAAAATTGCAACTCAAAAGGGCTTGAAATTGCTGTAGAAGTGGGCTAGCCAGTAAGAAAAAGTGCGGGATTTCTGGAGAAAATTAGGAAAAGGGAAAGAAAGAGAAAGAAATGGTGCTAATGTGGCACTAATATGGCACTACGTTAGTTGCATAATCCAATGACATTGTACTACGTGTCTTGATATGACACATAGCTGATGATGTAGTGCTGATGTGTCATGCCATGCGAGGATACGTATCAATGGTGTTGCTTGTACGTAACATGTCTCCTGTGACATGGCGAAACGTATTCGTAGTGTTACATATACATGACAAGTGTCCTATTATGTGGTAACACGTATCCATAACTGTTGTGTATACATGACACGTGTCATGTCACGTAACTACCACACGTCTATGGATATAGAGTGGTTCAATCACAAAGCGCCATGCAACTTAGTGATTTTTTGACACATAGCAGGTGTGTTTTGTGGAGAAAAATAAAAGGACTTTGTACCTATGAAGAGATTCGAACCTAAGATCCCCAAATTATATATAAGTGTAAGTTAAAGTGTAGAACCATTAAGCCGTTAGCCCATGCCTTGTTCATATGTATAATCAAACTACACATATAAATAAGGTCAGTCTAAGCTAGATTTAAATTTAAGTCGAAGCCCAAAATCACCCTTATTATTTTTATTATCTAAGACCTAAAAAATATTAAAACTATTAAAACTTTGTATTTTATTTATCTAAAAATCCTTTTTTCCTTTTTTTGTATTTTCTCTAAATTTCCTATTTTTTATGTTTTTTTTGTAAAATTTTTGTTCTATTTTTCTAACTTTCTTATTTTTGTGACTTCTAACTTTTCTATTTTTTGTATTTTCTAAATTTTTTATTTTCTTGGTTTTTTTTTAAATTAAGACTTTTTACCCTATTATAAAAAAATAAATAAATTATAGGGGGAAAAAATGAGGTGTTCAAAACTATTTTATGAGATTGACAGTTAAAAATATCACTCAAAGTTTTTTCCCCAAATAACAACAGCAAAATAATACCTAACACTCTTACTGTTATGTTAACTACACATAATAAACAAACAAACACTTACACTTTGTTTTGTATAGAAGAAATAGTAGAAAATAGAGTATAAAAGTTCATCAACACTACTCACCTACCAAACTCCTATGACAACAATAGAACTTCTAACACATACGAAAGCAGTAACAAGTTACTCAAAGGACAAGGTATAAGAAACTAGCTTAAATATAGCCAAGCTCTGATACCAAGATAATATAGGTCTGTTATGGATGAACATACAATGTCCGGTATTGCATGAACCAAAGGGATGGGTCTGAACCTCAAGACAATCCGAAGGGTAGATGATAGTTAAAGGTTGAGTACGGTCCTCGTATACCAACAATGGATATTATGCATCAACACCTCATATGAGATCTAATCGCACTTGATATGACACATAAGTGTGACCAAAAGGCACTCGCTACTGATCCACACTCATGAAGGATCAAATAAGAGTTAATGAGAGTAAGTAGAAAACACTTAGCTCATGAGAGTATGTTTGAATATCAAATGTATTAACTGATGTGGCTATTACAATTTCAAGTATTTATATAGCCCAATTAAAGTAAGTCCTAGGTTAGTGTAATTACAAAAAAAAACAAAGATTCCTACTAATAAAGGAAAAGGAATAGTTTATAAGGGTAAAGTTGTAAACGAGCCAAAAGAATATCCAATGATAGAAAAGCATAATATGAATGTCAGGAAAGTAAGGTGCCTATCAACTGTCCATTCTGTAGTCCTAATGATGTTATTTGCCGTGTGGAGAAAGTTCTAAGTAGGTCACGTCAATGTCAAGTCCTCTGTAACTCAATGGCTCAAACGTTCAAGATTAAGGAAGGATTAGTCCTATAAGTTTCCCAATGTTTGATGGGCCTCGACAAGTCAGCTCAGAATCGAGGTCAACTTGACTTCAACAATGTATCAATTGATAGTATGCTGGCTTAGTACTTAGCCTTGGGCAGATGTATTGGGGAAGGGTCAGCTCAGTAAGAGTTTGGTCACCCTAGTAATTTCTTAGATAAAGTAGAGAGCAAAGTAACTTGGTAGCTCAAACTAGGGAATGAATTGCTTTTCTGAGTTTAACTCTCCTTAAACAACTCAACATATCATATGAGCGAGTCCTCCAGCCTTGGAGCGTATAATCTAAGACTATTAGATTCCGTGGTAGACTAAGTATACCAACCCCTGTCTTATCTTGCCTATGATTGCAGTGTAGAGCAGCACTTAATTACGTATATACAAGAAATGAATATGCTTAGTGTTAGGATCATATGCACATGTTTGATTTGGGCATACTTATTTGTTAAAAGATCATAATATATCTGAATTGCAATTAGATGTTGCATTAGTACTTAGGGCCTTGGATTGTCTGTCATATATATTTGGTTGGTCACCTATAAACCAAAATAATAACTAAGAGAGCTTAATAAAAACCAGACATGCATTGCACGTTTATGCACTATCTATATGGGCGTTAACACTATACAACGGAGAAAGAGATCATGTATGTTAGATCCAATATTATTATTATGTGTATTGTTGATTTGCACAACATATTCTTACTTCAACCTTTAGGATCTACTTAGCTCTAAGGAGTGCCGCTCTATACTTGAGGCCGAGCCATGTCTGCTGCTTTAGATTTATTGAATAAGAGATGAACATTTAGATTTAGTGCTTGGACAATAAATGTAGAGACCTAGGTCTTAAAGTGCCTAAATACTTCCTAACCCGGGACACAATGGGCGCAATACCGTACTTTGCACAATCACCAACAGGCTATGTATGATGTTGCGTTTCATATGCTTGTCTGCATTGCGTATGCGTGGTAATTAACTTGCTTTTCTTTAGTTTGTTGGTAAGATATGAAGGTTATTCACTAAGCAGTTGTAGCTTACCTTATAGCTTCTTGCTACATTAGGAACTTTAGCTAGTGTTGAGTCATAGGATGACCGAAGTTAGTTCCATTAACTTGGGAATGGTCACTAAGAAGAAGAAGAGAGCACAAGTGGCCACTTAAATGT
Organism: Lumnitzera racemosa; assembly: GCA_024138005.1. Taxonomy (NCBI): domain Eukaryota; kingdom Viridiplantae; phylum Streptophyta; class Magnoliopsida; order Myrtales; family Combretaceae; genus Lumnitzera; species Lumnitzera racemosa. The sequence goes on from JAMXBC010000007.1 coordinate 60,268,731, forward strand.
TATTTGAACTCCCTAAGTTTATTTACATCTTCTAGTATGTTGAGTAGCGTAGACTATTGGTATTATTTTATTTTGGGTCTATATGACTTATGCTAGGGGAAACCTTATACCCCTATCTATATTTATGTTACGTTAGATTTAGATATTATGGTATAATTTATATTAAATGCTCTGTTATTACTTGATATTGGTCTCAGGATAAAAGTTGAGATTACGAGACACCTTGTGTAATGTATCAAAGGTTCTTGATTAAGAACGGTGCTTACCTTTAAAGTTAAGATTATATTTTATATTAAATGCTCCATTATTACCTTAGAAATCAAGGTTCCTATATTATACAGTGACACTACCATAACTTGACCACCTCTTTAGTTTGTGATGATTTACTAATTAGTTTTTATTTTTTATTTGTGAAACCTATTGATTTGTTGTATAGGTAACAGGTTAAGTTATATTTATAAAATGGGCAAATTAGATTAAGTTTTACTAATAAATAGTTTTGATTGGTCAGCATTATGGTAATACTATTCTGATAGCATTTCCATAGAAACCCTCAATAAATAATTATTAAAAAGAACGTAATGATAAAGAAATGGTACTAACGGATGAAAAAGGGAGAGAGAACTTGAATGCAGTGATAAAACAACATGAAAGGAAAAAGAAAGGTGGATTTTATAATGCCAATTTTTCCCTCTTAATGTAAATAATAAATGAGGCTATCTTTATATTGAATATATGCTAAATATGAGGATGGTAAACTTGTGAATAGATCCATAAAGTAATACCAAATATTTTAATTTTATACATAAAATTTATTGGATGGGTGTGAACTACAAAAGGGGGTATTTTTGCTTAACAAAATTATAATGCCTTAGGCTTAGGACGCTACAGACCTTCATGTGTCCTTAGTAACCTACTAACAAATCAAGTGCAAACAAGAAACTAAATGTTGCGAACCGTAACAAAAAAATAGATAAGGCTAGTCACTAGATGGGTCCGAGCTTGTAGAAAACTCAAAAATGACTAATGGGGAAAGGTGTGAAAGGGAAAAAATGAAGAATGAAACAGTAAGCAAAACCCACAAATAGCTTCAAAGGATATGACGCACTAATAGAACTTTCAAGGACTCACAGTTCAATTCGATATGATGTACGAATTGGTTTAGAGAGGTTATTCGCCACCTAACCTTGCTTAGGGGAAAGGATAAGAGTGATGTCGAGAGTAAACAAACAGTTTTTAAGCAAGAAAGAAAAAGTACTCAAAGAGTATATATAAAGAATGATCTGATGTTGTCATAGTGACAAGTACAAGAGTATTTATACTCATAAGTTAGGACAACCTTCCTAAAAACAAAAAAAAAAAACAAAAAGGGCATTTCCTAAGGAAGTAATGTACAAAATACAAAAGGATAAAAATAAATATACAAGAAAAGCAATCATTGGTGCAATAGATTCTGTACATAATACTGTACACGTGGCGATGCTACATTGGCGAGGTCGTTAGAAGATACAGATAAAAAAGCACAAACAAATGGGCTTGTCTGAGCAAGGATGGCTTAGTTAATCCGAATTCTCTCTCTCAAATTCTCGGCGAGGAAGATGCCGAGTAATTGGTTGGCTCAACATTAGAGAGTAATTGGTGTGTCTAGGAGCTCAGTTATCACTAAGACTTATCGAAGTGAATTTGAATTAAAATGGGTCCTTCGAAATATTGAAGAAAATTAGAAGGAAATGGTCCACAACCAAACAAGAGTAGCTAATGTGAAGCTACTCAGAGGATGTGACTCACTAACGAACATAATACGACTTGATGTCACACTTAATATGATGCACAAGTTGATGTCAAGGTCCACCCGCTACTAATCCTGAGTTACTCGGTAAGATTAGATAAGAGTATATGAAATATGGACTTGGAGAGAGTTGTTTCACAAGAACAGAATATTCAATATTAAAATGTAAGTTATCTACAGCATATAAAAGAAAAGGACTATTTATAGTAAGTCCTTAGAGTAGCATTACCAATAATGAAATTCAAAGAAAGTATATATACAAAAAGAGGATTCCTGATACATACCAAAAAGAGTAAAAAGGACAAAAGACCAAAAATGGAAAAGTAGTACAATGTCAAACGAAGTGGGCAAGTAGCAATGCAACATTAGTCTCATACAAATATTCTCTAAGCACAGTAAGTGAGAGGGGTCAAAATGTTGCAGCAATAAAAGGGTCGGGATGAGAGGGATTGATGGGAATTAAGTTATGGGACCTTTGACCCATAGCCAATCCTAAGGGCAAGAGGGGTTGGCACAACAAATCCTTATGTTCCAACCACTTTTGTTGAGGCCGAATACTTACTTACTGAGTTGCCTTTAATGCCGTACCGAATGACCGCCCTTTATTCTATGTTATGCCAAGTAGATGACTACTCTAATGTCGAGTCAACCAATCACTCAACATCACCCTTATCGAGAGGTCGAAAGACAGAGAATTTAGATTGACTAGGCCATTCATACTCAAATAAGCCTACCCCTCCGTATTTTTTGTTTACATCCCCTAAACAATCTTGCCAATGTAGCATCACCACGTGTACAATATCATATGGAGAATCCGTAGCACCAATGATTGATTTCATTGTATATTCATTTTTACCCTCTTATATCATGTGCATTATTTCTTTAGGAAATGTCCTTCTTGTCTTTTCCCTTTTGGGTAAGTTACCCTAACTCACAATTATAAATACCCTTGTACTTGTAGCTCTAACACATCAAATTACTTTCAATACACTTAAGTACTTTCTTCCTTGCATAAATACTGCTTATTTACTCTCAGCATCACTCTTATCCTCTTCCTTAAGCAAGGTTAGGTGGCGAGTAACCTCACTGGACTAATTTATGCGTTATATCGAATTTTGCTGTAAATCCCCAAAAGTTCCTTTAGTGCATCATATCTACTAAAACTATTTGTAAGTTTTTGCTTACTGTTCCATTCATCTTTGTCACTCTTTTCATACCTTTCACCATTAACCCTTTTTTAAGCTTTTTGCAACCTTAGACCCTTCCAACGACCGGCCTTATTTATTCTTGGTCATGGTTTGCACCAGGGATAGTAGCATGCCGAAAGAAAACTATTCTACTATTTAAGTGAGCCTCTCATTACTCAACAGGAACTTCTCAGCAGTGGTTGGTCGAATTACTCAGCACAGGATACTAGGCAAAGGAATGATTAGCATCATCACTATCGAGTGTATAAATTAACGTATGACAAGCTCAAGGAGTTCAGTTACATTCTAGCGGCATAAACTTTCTTGTCATCAATAGGATGCCGAGAGAGAATTCTCTAGGTAAAGGATTAGAGTCCTCGAAACGTACGCGAGTAATGGTACCGTTGGTCAACAGTTCATCAATTCCCTGAAGTTGTTGAAGATTTGCCCTCAAATCTTATTCTTTGTCATCTTCAAGCACATTTGGAGTTAAGTCACCGACGTTGAATATGGTAAATATGGTAAATATGTCGAGACCTTCTAGTTGCTCAATCTCATAGGCATTATCATTAATGCGCCTTAAGATCCTGTAAGGGCTATCTACTTTGGGAGATATTTTGTTTGTCCTCTTGTTAGGGAAGCGTTCCTTGATAAGATGGATCTAGACAAGGTCCCTAGGGGGCATAAACAATTCATTTCCTTCTACAGCTTCCCACTTCCTTCTTTCGGGCCATAGTTTTAGCCAATTGCTCGGCAATTCTTCGATGCAACCTATGAAATTCCTCGGCACACTACAGGTCGGATTAACTCTCCCCTTATATAGTCGGACTATTAACTAATTCCAAGGGTGGGTTCAGGTTAAGTCCATAAACAACCTCAAATTATGATGTTCCAGTGGAGTTGTGAGTGAAGTGATTGTAAGCAAATTCAATGATGGCCAAGCATAAATCCCAGTCATGAGAGTTCGTTCTAACGGTAGCGCACAAAAGATTACCAATGATTCTATTAACTACTTCAGTTTGGTCGTCTATCTGAGGGTGGCAAGAGGTACTAAACAGGAGCTTAGTGCCAAGTTTCCTCCATAAGGTCTTCCAAAAGAAGCTCATGAATTTAGAATCATAGTTGGACACAATACTCCTTAGCACTCCATGCAATTACATAATTTCCTACAAAAAGAGGTTAGCGATGAATGAGGTTAGCAATGAATAAAGTATCATTAGTTCTGCGGTAAGGGATGAAGTAACCCATCTTACTGAATCAATCGACCATTACCATGATCGAATTGTATCTTCTCAGCGTGTGGGGAAGGCCGAGCATGAAATCCATGCTCAGATCAATCCATGACCACTCAGGAATTGGTAGGAGTGTTTATTCTCCATAGGGTTCTTTCCTCCCTTTTGCATACTTATACACCTTGCACCTCTCAAGTATTTAGTGCACATCCCTCATCATCTCAGGCCAATAAAAGTGCTCTTTCAGTATCTTAATTGTCTTCTTCTTCCTAAAATGGCCAACCAGACCCCCGGTGTGAGCTTCTTAGACCAGTAGCTTCCTTGCAAAACCACTCAGCATACAAGTCTACTTTCCCTTCATCAAGAACCCTTCACTCGAGTAAGATCTGTCCATACTCCTCTATTACTAAGCTTGGCTACTAAAAGCCCAAAATATGGGTCATGCTCATATCGATCAGGTAAGGTGCCAAATCTAAGCATTTAGCTTATAACGTCATAAAGAGGGTATGACAACAACAAAGTGCATTAGCCACTGTATTGGTGCTTCCATTCTTATACTTGATGGTATAGCAAAAGGTCTCTAAGAACTCAAATCACTTTGCGTGACACCGGGAAAGCTTCCTCTACCTACGAAGATTCTTGAGAGATTCATGATCTGAATAGATAATGAATTCTCTTAGCAACAAATAATGTTGCTAGTTCTAAAGTGTAAGGACAAACGCATAGAACTCCTTGTCGTAGGCTAAGTAATTCAAGGCAACACCTCAAAGTTGTTTGTTGAAGTAATCAATGGGCCAATGCTCTTGCATAAGGATAGCACCAATGCCAACACTAGATGCATCACATTCAACCTCAAAAACCTTCTCGAAATCTGGTAAGGTAAGTACTAGAGCAGACATCGACTTATACTTCACATCTTCAAAACTCCTCAAAGCCTTTTCTATCCATTTAAACTCAACGTTCTTCTTGGTCAATTCAGTCAACGGCGTAGTTATGGAGTTAAAGTTCTAGATAAATCTTTGATAGAAGGAGGCTAGCCCATAGAAGCTCCTAACTTCGGTTGCACTAGTTGGCATAGGCCACTCATTAATAGCACTGACCTTTTCCTGATCAACTCGAACTCCACTCCCTAAAACAACATACTAAGGAATACAACCTTACTTTGACAGAACAATCATTTCTTTAGGTTGTCAAACGATTTCTCAGCACTCTAACTTGCTCAAAAACGTATAATCCTCCTTTCTCATTCAGCCAATGAATCTTATATGGCTTAAGGTGTGGAAGAGTCAGCAATTTCGTAGCTTTAACTACCCCTTATGCGATGACGTTGATACAGCTCCCTCCATCAATGATTACAGCACATAGCATGCCATTCACCCAGCAATTCGAATGAAAGAGGTTCTCTCTTTGCTCATTTTCATTAGACACAAGAGTACTAAGAGATCGCCAAACAACAAAGCAATACTCTGCTCTGCCCTTAGGGTGTATCTCAGCCTCCTAGTCTTCTTCAAATTTTTCTAGCGTCTGATCGGTTGCCACTTCTTCCTCTCCCTTACTCACACTTCTTACTTCAAATTAGGGCTTATCTCCCTTTATGGTCATGACTCGGCGGTTCAGACATTGATTAGCCACATGTCTATAGCTAAGGCATTTAAGACATTTAATTTCTCAAGTTTTTTTCCCTGAACTCTAACCCTAGTCTCTTGAGACCCCAGGTTCCTTGGTCTTGCTCTTACCTCGGCCCTTATCTGATCGGCTTGATACGTTACCTTGGCGTTCCACCTCGGAACTGTTTGGTACCCTATCATTCCTTGGTATACTCGGCAAGCCAGTCCTATTTGGCATCATGGTTCAGTTACTTGGCATTCGGCTAGCCTGGTTCCACTATTGCCTCGTAACTCTTTAAGCTATATGGATGGTTTCATCTAAAGTTGAGAGGCTTTGCAATTCCATGATGAGACCAATCTTAGCTTAAAGTCCTAAGATGAACCGTGCTATAGTTCGAGTCTCAGGCTCATCAACATCACATCATATCATGAGCAACTAAAACTCTCATACATAGTTGTTTATGGATCTATTACCTTGCCTCAAGTTTTGGAACTATCAAAAAGTGTCCTATTCATAGTTTTTAGGAACAAACCTATTCCTCATAACTCTCTTCATCTCGTTCTATGTTCAAATCTCGCGTCAAGTCTTCAGGCGAACATTCTATAGATTCTTGCACCACATTGCCACTCTAGTGCGGATAGCATCTTCATAATCATAAAAGTTAAATATCTTTTCGATCTTTTCTTCCTAGTCCAAGTAGTCATCAGCACTACCAAACTCATTGAAGTTCAAAATCTGTACCTTGAGATGCTCAGCACCTCTTAGCACTCTAAACTCTCGCTCATCAATCCTAGCATACTAGTCTTCTTCTTCTTCTTCATACTCTTCCACTTAGTCCAATTTTAACCTTATCCTCACAACTTTGTTAGCATGTCGCGGTGGTGCGTGGTTCACTGGAAAGGCTTCTAGAGCTCACTCATTCATGTGCCTCCTCGGCCTATCTCTCTTTTCTCGATCCTACTCAATAACTCTCTCATGCGATTTATTCTCTAAGACCCTATTTACTGAAATAGCTAAATTGGCCACAATAGCAGCAAGATCTTCTATTTGCTCATTAATAGTACGTAATGTTTGTTGGGTAACTCAACTACGACCATCAGCATCACTTTCGACATCGTCAATCTCTCCCTGTACGCAAGGGTTCGACATTCTTGACACAAAATTTTAGTAACTACACTTCACATGAATGGCTATAATCACATACAATACCTTGAACAGTAGACTGGCTATTATTACATAGCTCTCGATCTCAACCTTAACCTCAAGCTCTAATAATAGGAATATATGATGTGCCTAGGGGCTCAATTATTACTAGGACTTACCGAAGCGGATTTGAACTGAAATGGGTCTTTTGAAATATCGAAGAAAATTAAAGGGAAATGGTCCACAACCGAATAAGAGTAGCTGACATGAAGATGTGACTCACCAACAAACACAACATGACTTGGCACTACACTTGATAAGACATACAAGTTGATGTCAAGGTCTACCTGCCACTAATCCTAAGCTACTCGGCAAGATTAGATAAGAATGTGTAAAATATGGACTTGGAGAGGGTTATCTCATAAGAACAGAATATTCAATATTAAAGAGTAAGTTATTTGCGACTTACAAAAGAAAAGGACTATTAATAGTAAGTCCTTAGGGCAGCATTACCAATAATGAAATTACAGAAAGTATATACAAAAAGGGGGTTCCTATCACATACCAAAAAGGGTAAAAAGGACAAAAGACCAAAAATAAAAAAGTAGTACAATGTCAGACTAGGTAAACAAGTAGTAGTACAACATTGGTCCCATACAAATATTCTCTTATCACAGCATGTGAAAGGGGTGAAAATGTTGTAACAATAAAAGGGCCGGGATGAGAGGGATGGTGGCATGTTAAGAGAAAACTATTTGGTCATTAAAGTGAGTCTCTTGTCACTCGACAGGAACTTCTTGGCAGTGGTTGGTCAAATTACTCAGCACAAGGTATTTGACAAGAGAATGGTCAGCATCATCACTACCAAGTATACAAATCAATGTATGACAATTAGGAGAGCACAAGGAGTTCAACTACATTCTTTCAACATAAACTTTCTCACCATCAGTAGGTTACCGAGAGAGAATTTACTGGGTGAGGGATTTGAGTCTTCAGAGCCGTACACGAGTGATGGGACCGTTGGTTAGTAGTTCATCAGTAATCATCAACTCGGTATACTACAAAAAAAATGGCAGTCATATGGCATAGCATGAAGGGTAACTCGGTAAGGAAGTACTCGGCCTCAACAAGGGTTGATTGGAACAGAATCATTCGTCGTACCAGCCTCGCTGGTCCTTGGGCTCGGCTATAGGTCAGAGGACTGATTGTAAACCCCGTGAACCTAGCTTTCCAAGTATTGAATTAAATGCCTAAACTGTGGATGATTTCCTAAAGTTAATAGAGCCAATGAGATTTAAAACCGATTAAAATCTCAATTCAAAACCTAAAACGAATATGAAAAACCTTAAATTATCAATTGAACCCCTAATTGCATATGAAGACCCTAAAACTTCCAGTATATGTAACTATAAAAGTTAACCTCAAATCTTATTAAAACCCTAAGATAACAATCAAAGATTTAATCGCGCATAAATATATTAAACCCTAAATGTGTAAAAACACTAGAGATTGTACCCGGAAATAATAAGAACCCCGAAATGCGGTAAACCTTAATACCCTAAATGATATTTTTCATGATAATTACATAAAGTGGCATACCAAATGATGTTTCTAAAATATAAATACTTGGAGAAAGATCTCATTACCTATTTTTACTAATTATTTCAACAAACCCTACATTTCCCTAATTTTCTTCCTAATTTTTCTTAATTACTTCATTATGAGCATTCAAATTACATGCAATTCTAAGAGAGTTAACCAAGTTAAAGGTTAACCAAGTCAACAAATTTCATTTTCATCTAGAATTCTCTTCTCCTTTCTAATGATTTCTTTTCTTTTCTTTTGGATTTCTCTTCCCTTTTTCCTTTTTTTGCCATCCACTTCTTTCCCTTTCCTAGACTTCACTTGTTTTCCTTTTCAAAAATAAAAGAACACAAAACAAAGTCCCTTTCTTCTTCTCCTTTCCCAACCATATCTTCTCTTTCCCTTTCACTCTTCTTTTTGCATCCATATTCAAGAGAAAATTAAGGCATGTTCTTATGTTACTATGTCTTGCTTCATATTCTTTACTAATTAGATGAAGAGTTAGGTTGGGTTAAGTAGTTATGTGTTGTGTATATATATGTTGATTAAGGCTTAAAGTTTCAATCTTTATGTGTAGAAGTGGAGGAATCTTTAGACAATGGAAGAAGATGCATGTATACATGTCTTTGAGTATGTGTACATAAGGGTATACTAGAGATATACATGTATAAAGACCCTTGTGCATAAATATTCATTATGTACATAACCTAAACTAAGACATATACTAACTATACATACATATACCATGCTAAATATACCCTTAAAATACAAAAAGATAAAATTTGAGAAGCTTTCTTAAAAGGGTAAATAAAGCATACGAAAATACATATAAAAATACATATGCCACTATATGTATATATGGGTATATGTATTAGTATATGTATAAATTCATAAGTATACATATTAGTATGTTGGAAGTATAGGTATGTAAATAACATATGTATGAGTACATAAGGATATACATACATAAGGATATATATATATATATATATATATATGTAATGAATGATTACATGAGCCATGACATCATCAAATGATTACATAAGTCATGATATAAGCAAATGATGACATAAGCGATGACACCAGCGATTGATGACCTAAGCGATAACATAAGTATAAGATTGTAAAATAATAAATTATAAGATTACATAAGAATATAACCTATATATTTATACATGTACTTAGGAGTTGAAGATCCTTTAAACCTTAATACACTTCCTAGATTGAATTAAACTTAATTAAGTACATGAATTAGTAATACTAATGTAAAATTTCCTAAGTGTAAGAAACTAATGGCTAATGAAATCATTAAATACTAGAATAGGATATAAACATAAGCAATAAGAATAATTAAGCTTCAATAAGTTAAAATTTCAATAAGTTTAGCTAATATCGTAAAACAAGGGTCTTAATGTCCAAAACGGACATCATCGTGTGAACGTGCGTCCGAAAACAATAAAAAATAACTATAAGTTCATATATATCGGAATTAGAATGAAAAGTTGCTAAATACATAAAGGAAGTCTCATAATTGACAAATATAAGAAAATAATACTATTAATCCCATTGAGTATGGTAAACCCTATATACATTATACTTAAGTTATAGAGGGGGAAATTAGACAAACTATAATAAACTTTTAACTAACTAAGGAATCTAACTTCTCAAAATATTTATAAGTTTTACTATTTTGATTTAAGCGTTCAATATCGAGTTCTGGAAACCCCAAAGCTTAAAGAATGAGCAATAATCCAAGTGGGGGAGTTCTAATGACTTGCTACTTACTTGTGCGTATTGCTTGTATGAGGTTTTGTTGCTTATTATTGCTTGCATGTTTAAATGCCTACTTTGCTTATTTGCTATCATGTATGTGATCACCTTTTTCAATTGATAAATATAAGGATCAAACCAAAATAACCAACTATATTCATCACATGTCTATGACCCAATAAAGGTATAAATAGAGGGTGCTAGCTTTGCAATAATCTTGGGAAAAGTATTTTTAGAAAAATCTTTTCTACTCTTAAACATATTTTTGTATGATTTCTATAAGGGCTCATAGAGCCATAAATAATATTTTAGCGTTAAGGCAAAACTAGCATGGGATCTCCAATTGATAGCAAGAGGACTCGCTTTATTGTACCTATAAGGCCTTGGATAATTTTGGTTGTGAGAGGACTCGTATATTTGTGCTTGAAGGGCCTTGGATGATGGCTGGTCCTAGTTTGGGATCCACCTATTTAGATTGGAACTTTTTCTCAACTAGGGTAATAGTCGAGTGTTGCCTAGAGAGGTGGTACCCCTGGGTAGCCTCATGTGGGTAAGCTAAGGTGCCCTGTGTAGGTAAGTTCAAAGGATAATCGAAGTGTAGACAACATAATTCTATACCTTCCATGATTCTGGACTCCTATGGATGTGTTGCTTGCATTCATTATGCCTGCATTCATTTTGTATGTAGATAGCTTGTTTGCATGTGTGATAACTTACTTAAACGGTAATAGTGAGGGAGAAACTCACTAAGTTGTTTTATGCTCATTCCCCCTTAGTTTCCTTTGCAGGTCTACTTACGATAGGATTGGGATATGTCTCAAGTGTTAAATGCGAGATGAAGATATGTATGCTAGTATTAGAAGTAGCTGAGTACTCTTTAGATGATACATAAACATCCTTTGTAAAAAAAAAAAAAAGTTATATGTTAAAACTTACTATAATTTAATTTTTCTTGTTTTTTTTATTATGTTAGTATATCCTGTCTTATTATTTGGTAGGAGATACCGATTCTCTATGGTTTTGAAGAACTGTGGAATATCGGATATCTATAGTTATTTATATTTATATGTTATGCTATGTTACAATAAATTAATTACTTGAAAATCAATAATCTTAGTGATTTACTATTTAGATTTTTGCAATCTCTAACTTGCAAGGTGGTTTTCATATCATGGGTGCACACATGTTCTGAAAATTTTAAGTAATCTTACTAGGCCCCCTTTAGGGTCCTAACACCAGTAACGCGATTCCCATCATTCCCTTCAGGTTGTTTTAGATTTAAGATCAAACCTAAATAGTGTTCCTCAGTTCTTTATCAAGGTGATATGGACTGAGCTCGGTAATGTTAAAGGCATTAGAAACTCCATAGTCTTTGGGCAATTCCAACCTATAGGCATTGTCATTGATTTTTTGGAGGATTCTAAAAGGTCCTTCCATTCTTGTAGATAATTTTTTCCTCCTCTTGTTCAAGAACCATTCCTTGCTAAGGTACAGCCATACTAAGCCTTTTAGTTGAAATTGTTTGGGCAACCTACCCTTAGTCATTTCTCACATTCTTCTAGCAACTTGGTCATTTCTCACATTCTTCTAGCAACTTGGTCAATGTGCCGAGTGACCTTGTCATAGATGTGCTAAACGGATTGTACTCTAGCCATTGCATCAGGGTCCTTTTGCGTAGGTATTGGTACAGGGGAGTAGTTGAACGGAAACTCAGGATTGAATCTATAGACCACCTCGAAGGGAGTCTGCTTAGTAGTGTCATGTACTGTTCGGTTATAGGTGAACTCGACTACTGGTAGGCAAACGTCCTAGTCAACTAAGTTCTTGCCTACTGCAGCTCAGAACAGTAACCCCAAAGTACGATTAATCACTTCTATTTGGCCGTTAGTTTAGGGGTGACATGAGGTATTGAAGAGTAATTTGGTTCCTAACCAATACCATAGGATTCTCCAGAAATGGCTCAAGAATTTCAGGTCTCTATCAGAGACTACACTTCTCGATACGTCATGTATCCGCATAATCTCCTACAAGAAAAGAGAAGCAATAGCCAAAGTGTCATTAGTATTGGTATAAGGCTCGAAGTGTGCCATCTTACTAAACCAATCCATGACAACAATTATGAATCTTTGCCTCAAGCGGTTCACAATAGTCCAACAACAAATTCCATACTCAATTCAGTCCACGGCCTCATCGAAATAGGTAGGGGCATTTCTTTCTCTTACTTAACTTGGCACTTAGCCTTCTTATATATGGCATAGATTTCGACAACTCGGTGCACATCTTTCCTCATTCTTGGCCAAAAGAATTGACTATTTATCAATTCACAGGTCCTCCTTTCCCCAAAATGTCGGAGAGACATCTACTATGGGCTTCCCTAACTAGTAGCTCTCTTAGTGAACAAGGTAACACGTATAATTTTTCACCTCGAAACAAGCAGCCATCCTTCACATGATATTCATCTATTATCCTCCCATCAACACATCATGAAATTATGGGTCTAAAGTGTAGATCGTTAGAATATCATTCTTTGATACTTGTAAACCCAAACAGCTTAGTTTACAGTTCTCATAAAAGCACAAATCTCCTCAAAAGAGCATCTGCAACTATATTGCTCTTTCTTTACTTGTACTTTATCACAAAATTGAATCCTTCAAGGAATTCAACCCATCTTGCTTGCTACTTTGTCAACTTAGTTTGACTTTAGAGGTGCCTTAGCAATTTATGGTCAATATATATGATAAAATTATCTTGGCAGTAAATAATGTTGCCATACTTGTATTGCTCCAATTAGTGCCAGAAGTTCCTTATCATACATAGAAAAATTCAATTGGAGTCCTCGGAGCTTCTCAATATAGAAGGCAATTGGTCAGCCTCCCTACATTAGGGCAGTGCCTATCCCAATGCTTGATGCATCACATTCCAACTAAAAAATTTTGTTGAAGTTAGGCAGTACTAACACTAAAGCAGAGGTTGATAACTCTTATTTTAAATACATTTTACATGGTGATTTTATAGTATTTTCCTTACGTTTTTGTTTTCTTTAAATAAATTGATACTTAATTGAGTAAAATTTTGATTTTAAGGTTTGAACGCTTTCTTGGATCGAAAACGAAGAAAAAGAATCAAGTTTCACTCAATTCGGAGTTCAAATGAAGGAGTTATGAAGTTTTGAAATTACATAGTCTGGGACACAGCTATGTCCCCAAGCTGTGTCCATCTAGGAAAATAGGCTGAGGACAGAAAGTTACACAACTTGGGGATACGACTATATCACAGGCCGTATCTGGTGACGAAAACGAAAACCATTCAATACACTATAAAAGGACATACTGGGGTTTCGTATTGAAAATGAGACATTGGAGAAGAGAAGAGACTTGAGGAGAGGAGAAGAAAAAGATGAGAGCAACACCAACTTCAAGATTGGAGAGATTTTTCATCAATCAAAGGGGTTTTCATGTTTTATTTTATGTTTTTGATGGAATTCGATTTTAGTTTCATTATGATAGCTTAAGATTCGTGTATTTAGGATTATGGAACCAAGGATTTCATGACACTATTAGATTGATTGATAATTTTCAATGAAGTGTCTATCTTTTCTTGATTCAATTATGTTATTTAATCATTAATTGATATTTCTAGAGTATCAACACATGATATTATGCATGTGATTGAGAAATCATATGAATAATGAGGTCTTGACATAATTGGAGAGAATTACATACATACTTAGAGATAAGATATATGTTTCTTCCAAAAAGTCATTCTTTTGTGTGGGAATTCATTATACATTAATACGATTCTAAATTATATTACTAAATGAAGAAATTCCGCTAAATAATTTAGGATTAGGGTTAATAGGCTTGAGAAAGGTATTAACTTTAATTGTGAATCCCTCTGGTCAAGAATAATAGAAATTGAATTGAATATATTTTAAGGGTCACATGTTAAATACTAGGGGAAATAATTCCTAAATATGTTATTACTTTCTTGAAGTCGTTCTTAGTTTTATCGCTTTCTAAATTGCTTAATCAAGTTTTATAATTAGGTTAGTTTGTTAATTTTAGTATTTTTAATTAATTCAAATCTTCATAATTTTCCGGTTAGATAATAAAGCTAAGGTTAATATTAGTACTCGAAGTCTCTGAGGGATCGACTCAGACTCACATCCGCTATATTAAAACTGATAGGTGCACTTGCCTGATATCAAGTTTTTGGCGCCGCTGCCGGGGACTTTCGATATTAAGAACACTAGTTACTTTATTACTTTGACCATTTCTTTTTCTTTTGTTTTCATTGTTTATTTTCATTAGCTAGAGCTGCAATTGATTCTATATTTCTTGCCCTTGCAGTGCATGACTCGAAGCAACCCGGAAGATTTAGTAGAACTTAATCCTGAAATTGAGAGAACTGCCCTTCAAAATATGAGAGTATGACCTAGACAAATTGTGGCTACCATAGAAGATGAGTCAATGGTTAAGATTGAGGAAGAGAGTGAAGAGGCTAACACTCAATTCATTGAGCAAGAAGATCCACCACACATGGCTAACAATGGTAATGAAGCAAATCGGACCATGTCCGACTATTCAAGGCCTACACTTATTGGAGCTGACTCTAGTATCGCAAGGCCAACTGCCGCGGCTAACAACTTCCAAATTGCACCTAACATCATACAAATGGTGCAACAATATGTTCAGTTTAACGGTTTCCAAGATGAAGATCCTAATGCCCATATCTCTAGCTTACTAGAGATTTGTGATACATTTAAGATCAACGAAGCCATGGATGATACCATCTGACTGCGGCTATTTCCTTTCTCCCTGAGGGGTAGAGTAAAACAGTGGTTGAACTCCCTACCACGAAATTCAATCATAACTTGGAATGAATTGGTAGAGAAATTTTTGGAGTAGTATTTTCCACCTGCAAAGACTGCTAAACTTCGGAATGATATTTCTTGTTTTGCTTAATTGGAAGCGGAGACTCTATATGACACTTAGGAGCGATTCAAGGACTTGCTCAGGAGGTGCCCACATCATGGCCTTCCACTATGGATGCAGATTCAGACCTTCTATAATGGTCTCAATTTATCGACGAGACAGATGATTGATGCATCCGCAGGAGGTACTTTGAACACAAAGACACCTAAGCAAGCACAAAACCTGATTGAAGGAATAGAGATGAACAATTATCAGTAGGAAACCACTAGAGCCAAGAAAAAGGCTATGGAAATTTATGATGTGGATTCGACCACTCTCTGTTGGACCTCAACAAGTGCAATCGGATGTAAGTGACTTTGGTATGCAGGGATATGGAGCACAAGAACAATTGGAATAAGTAGATTATCTAGGAAATCCACGCAAGCAACAAAATAACCCTTATAGCAACACTTATAATCCAGGCTAGAGGAATCACCCGAATTTCTCATAGGGAAATCAAAACCAAGGCCAGTAGAAGACTAACTTTAGCCCACCTGGGTTTCAAAGACCATTCCCACCTCCGCTTTCTCAAGAAAAGAAGTCTAGTATGGAGGAACTTCTCACCAAATATATTCAAGGCAATGAGGCTCGCTTATCCAACATTGAATCATCATTGAGGAATCAAGAAGCTTCCAATCGCAACGTTAAGAACCAAATTGGTCAACTTGCAAAGCTAATTTCTGAAAGACCACAGGGAACGCTACCGGGAAATACAGAAACCAATCCAAAGGAACATGTCAAGGTAGTAACACTTCAAAGTGGGAAGGAGTTGCATGTTGATAGGAAGGTTAGCGAGGAGACTAGCAAGAGCAAGGAAGGGATGAAAGCAACGGAAGACATAGAGCCATCTAAGGCGAAGGAATATCAACCACTTATCCCATATCCCCCAAGACTCAAGCAAGATCGCAATGACCAACAATTCAATAAGTTCCTTGACCTCTTTAAATAATTGCATATTAACTTACCTCTCGTTGATGCCTTATCGTAGATGCCGAAGTATGCTAAGTTCTTGAAAAATTTATTATCCAATAAGAGGAAGCTTGAGGAGCTTTCTACAGTCATCTTGGGTGGAGAGTGTTCAGCGATCATGCAAAACAAGTTGCCTAAGAAGCTAAAAGAACCAAGAAGTTTTACAATTCCTTGTCATATTAGTAACTTGTTAATTGACAAAGCTTTAGCTGATTTGGGTGCTAGCATCAATTTAATGCCTTATAAATTTTTCAAGAAACTAGGATTAGGGGAACCCAAGCCCACACGTATGAGCTTACAATTAGCTGATAGATCTATGACGTATCCTAGAGTTATTATTGAGGATGTATTAGTCCAAGTGGGTAAATTTATTTTTCCAGTTGATTTTGTGATATTAGATATGGATGAAGATTTTGAGTTGCCCCTTATCCTAAGTAAATCATTCTTAGCTACCGCTAGGGCTATCATTAATGTTAGTGATGGCAAGCTCATTCTTCGAGTAGGAGATGAAGAGATCATGTTTGAAATTTCGGAGGCTATGAAAAAGTCTGTCGATCAGGATGATACTTGCTACCTTTTAGATGTTACTGACACTTTTGTTTCAAGTTATATGTAGGAAGTTCTTCTTAAGGATATTTTGGAGAGTTGCTTGTAATTAGGCATGGAAGAAGCTTCGAAAGATCCTGTCAGATCCGAGGTGGTAGCCCAACTGGAGGTAAATAAACCTATCTCTATTGAGAAAGGGTTTGAAGAGTTTGAAAAGAGGAAGGAAGCATAGTTAAAACTTTCGATTGAGGAGCCACTAGTATTGGAGCTAAAGCAATTACCTGACTACTTGGAATATGCCTTCTTAGAGAAGGACTCCAAATTATCGGTAATTATAGCATCTAATTTAGAAGAAGAACAGAGAGAAAGGTTGCTGAAAATACTCAAAGAGCATAAGAGGGCCATTGCTTGGAAAATATCCGATATTCGAGGTATCAATCCCTCCTTTTATACTCATAAAATTTTAATGGAAGAAAACCACAAGCTGGTTGTGCAGCCCCAAAGACACTTGAATCCGAACATGAAAGAGGTAGTAAAAAAGGAAGTTATTAAACTCCTTGATGCAGGTATGGTATATCCTATCTCTGATAGTTCATGGGTGAGTCCAATGCAAGTAGTTCCAAAAAAAGGTGGGATGACAGTAGTCCCTAATGAGAGGAATGAATTGATTCCAATGAGAACGGTAATAGGTTGGCATGTATGTATCGATTATAGAAAGTTAAATGATGTTACGCGTAAGGACCATTTCCCCTTACCTTTTGCTGATCAAATGATCAAACAACTAGCTGGACATATGTTTTATTGTTTTCTAGATGGCTTATCTAGTTATTTTTAGATACCTATTGCACTGGAAGATCAAGAGAAGACCACTTTCACTTGTCCTTATGATACCTTTGCTTACCGTAGAATGCCTTTTGGTCTTTGCAATGCACCTGCTACATTTCAGCGATGCATGTTATCCATTTTTAATGATTTGATTGAGGACATAATGGAGGTATTTATGGATGATTTTTCAGTTTTTGGCAACTCATTTGACCATTGTTTGAATAATTTGGACAAGGTACTTACTAGGTGTGAAGAGACCAATCTTGTATTCAACTGGGAGAAGTGTCACTTCATGGTACAAGAAGGTATTGTGCTGGGCCATAAGATCTCATATCAAGGAATTGAGGTTGATACTGCCAAAGTAGACGCGATTATAAGACTCCCATCTCCAACTTCGGTTAAGGCCATAAGAAGTTTTTTAGGACATGCAGGTTTTTATAGGCGATTTATCAAGGACTTCTCGAAAATTGCCCGCCCTTTGACTAAGTTATTAGAGAAGGATGTGCCTTATGTTTTCTCTCAAGAGTGTTTGAAAGCTTTCAATATCTTTAAAGATAAACTTACAAATGCTCTAATCATGGTAGTACCTGATTGGGCACTTCCCTTTGAACTTATGTGTGACACCAGTGATCATGCAATCAGGGTAGTGCTGGGGCAAAGGCAGGACAAGCACTTTCAACCAATTCACTATGCTAGCAAAACTCTTACTAATACTCAGGAGAACTACACTACTACAGAAAAAGAGTTGCTAGCATTTGTTTTTGCCTTCGATAAATTCCGCTCTTATTTGCTTCTATCTAAAGTGATTCTTTACACTGATCATTCTGCCCTTAAGAACTTGTTCACAAAACCAGATGCAAAGCCAAGACTGATTAGGTGGATCTTATTGCTACAAGAGTTCGATGTGGAGATCCAAGACAAAAAGGGCATTGAGAATTTAGCAGCAGATCACCTATCTCGATTGGAGAATCCAAACTTAGAAATGCTCGATGAGAATGAGATCAAAGATGTGTTCCCTGAGGAGTAACTCTATGCCATCGACCAAGTAAGTGATATGGAAATTCCTTGGTTCGCAGATATCGCTAACTTTTTAGCTGCAAGGATTATACCGAAGGGACTTCCACACCAGCAAAAGAAGAAATTTTTTTCTGATGTGAAACATTATTTTTTGGATGATCCTTACCTGTTTAAAGTATGTGTAGATCATATCATTCGAAGGTGTGTACCACACCTCGAAGGATGGAGAATTTTGAGCCACTGTCATTCGGAACCTATGGGTGGGCATCATAATGCTAATAGGACAGCTCATAAGGTCCTAGAGGCTGGATTTTATTGGCTTACCTTATTCAAAGATGCCCAAAAATACGTTGAGATTTGTGATCATTGCCAACGAATGGGGAACATATCTCGTAGGGATGAAATGCCACAAAACCCGATCATTGAGTTTGAGGTATTTGATGTGTGGGGGATCGATTTCATGGCTCCTTTCCCAAACTCTAATGTAAATAAATATATCCTAGTAGCTATAGACTACGTCTTTAAGTGGGTGGAAGCTAAAGCCCTACCTACTAATGATGCTAGGGTAGTAAAAAAATTCTTGAAAGGGCTATTTTCTCGATTTGGCACCCCTAGGACAATTATAAGTGATAGGAGAACACACTTTTGTAATGCCTAACTCGACCAAGTATTGAAATGTTATAGCGTTACACATAGAATAGCCACCCCGTACCACCCCCAAAGTAGTGGCCAAGTGGAAGTTGCCAATCGCGATCTTAAGCGAATTCTTGAAAAAACCGTAGAGTATCATAGGAGAGATTGGTCAAAAAAGTTGGATGATGCTCTATAGGCATACAAAACCGCTTACAAAACACCACTAGGAACTACACCCTACCGACTTGTATATGGGAAGGCTTGTCATTTACCGATAGAGATTGAACATAAGGCTTATTGGGCAATTAAGAGTGCTAATGTTGATTTTAAGCGTGCCGGTTCTCATAAGAAACTCCAATTGAATGAGCTAAAGGAATGGCGGACGAATGCATATGAGAACTCCAAATTATACAAAGAAAGGGCCAAAAAGTACTACGATCAGCGAATCAAACAAGGTCGACAATTTAAAGAAGGCGATCATGTTCTTTTGTATAATTCTCGCCTTCATTTATTCCCAAGTAAGTTGAAATCTAGGTAGTCTGGACCATTTACAATTACACAAGTTTTCCCGTATGGGACTGTCGAAGTTACACACTCGGAGAAAGGCACATTTAAGGTACATAGGCAACGGTTGAAGTTATACTTGAGTGGAAATTTAGAGAATGTTGGACAAGAGGAGTTTTATCTCCACCTAACAGAACTGTCATAAGAAGACGTATCCCGTCGAGCTATCGACGTTAACTATAGCGCTTCTTGGGAGGCAACCCATGTCTAACTTTCATTACACTTTAGTTCTTTAAGTTTGGTCCATTTTATTTTTCTTTTATATAACTTTGATTTGCTTCTTTTATTTGTTTCAATTTTAGTCATAGGCTTTTCCCTTTTAGTTTCATTTTTTCTCTCTTTAGTTTTCTTTGTCTTATTTTTCTAGTTTAAGTATTTTTATTTATTTATTTATTTATTTATTTTAAGTTTCATGTATTTTTAAATCCATGACTTTAAAAAAACAAAAAAAAAAAACAAAAAGTTACACAGGCATGAGACACGGTCGTGCCCCAGCCCATGTATACCCAATGAATTACCGTCCAAACAGGAAGTTATACGAGCGCGGGACATGTTCATGTCCCAGCTCGTGTGTGCCCAGTATTTCCACCTGACAACTGTAAGTTATAGGGGCGTGGGGTACGGTAATGTCCCAGCCCGTGCCTGCCCAGTCATATGCCACGTGAACAAAGAGTTACACAAGCGTGGGACACGGTTGTATCCCAGCCCGTGTACGTCCAGATTTCACAATCAAACACAGAGAGTTACACGGGCATGGGACACGGTCGTATCCCAGCCCGTGTCCGCCCAGGTAAGGCCTCACCATTAAAGAGTTACACGGGCGTGGGACACGGTCGTATCCCAGCCCATGTCCGCCCAAGCCCCACACGATTTAGTACACGCCCGATTTACTTAAACACACACACACTCTCTCACACACTTCCACACATCAACACATATTTCATATTGTCTCTTCTCTCCCTCTTCTCCTCATGATTCTTGACATCACAATTCTTGATCCAAATAAGTTCTCCTCATTGTTTATGCTTTATCTTCCTCATTGTTTGGGCAGGTTTAGATACTAGACATTACGGTCTTGTGTGAATTGGTCCTTGCTTTTGGTCTACGAATTTATTTTGTTCTTTCATAACTAACTTACACCATTGCCTTGTGTTGCTTGATTTTAATACCTTTCTGATGCCTGTTCCGATTAGATATTCATGTATGATCATTCAATTTCGAATTTTGTTTGCTAATTTGCTACTCATTATTCCATTACACCAGTTACGATTAAGTATTGTGAGAGTAATTTTGGGTCATTTAGCGTCCTTAAGGTGTTGGGGCGCCTGCTTTTCATGTTGATTGTAATGTAGTGGGTCTATTTTATAATTAGTTAGATGCATTTGCTAGTTATTTCTTATACCCCAACTAGTTTTGTAGATGCACTCTACATGTTTGTTGAAATGTCCCAATGAGAATGCTGTTAATATTCTTCACTGTTAATCCTTTCTCCCTTTGTCTTCGTTTGACCTACGTGTGGCAAGGATGCGCGTTTTTGATTTAGGTTGATTTTTTTTTTTTTTCTGGTATTCAATGGCAAATTGCGCAAAGCTTACCGTTCGATGAAAATCTAAATATGCAACATCCTCTTCATCGCAAGAAGGTACAATTGTTGAACCATTAGCTACTATCCCTCCAATGGAGCACCCCATGCTTCAATTCAAGGAAGACTACTAGTCACAACGCTATAGTTTACTAAAGAATAAGCCTTTCAACGACACCCTTCGTCTGGATTAGGATGTTCTCGCTCAATTAGAGCTCTTAACAGAAATGAAGGAGCTCTTAGATGGAACCATTTGGGAGAGATTCTTATCACTTGACGCTCCCATTTATAAAGAGCTAACATTGGAGTTCTTATGTACTTACAAACTTGATAAAGAGAGTGCTACTGGCATGGGCCCCAAACGTAAACTCCATTTTACTTTGAGTGGCCACCCTTTCCACATGACCATAGCTCAATTAGGCAGATATCTCGATCTCTATGAAGATAGATATACACGGACAGAAAGATTCCAACGTCTCTCATGTCTTTTTCCCCGAGGAGTAACACCAGGGACATTTTGGAACGAAATTACGGTTGGTGATGCACATGATCTCGCAAGGAGCAAAGCTTCTCAATTAGTCAAACTGGAATACCGTGTTCTTCATTGGCTCTTTTCCCATACATTAACTGGCCGAGGCCTCAGCACCAGTGTGGTTTCCAACAAGGATTGCCTCTATTTGTATAGTGTTATTCATAAACATCCCATCAATCTCGCCATCGAGCTTGCTAAATTGTTCAGCCATCAAGCCACCACTACACGGAAGAAAGGGCATATTTGTTGTGGCCTCTACATCACCTTACTCATGCAAGCCATGCGGGCTAAGGTTGTCATTTGGCCCTCACTTACCTTAGTCAATCAAGTCACTCCTATGCGACTTCACTCATTCCAACTCATGAACCTTTTATCAATGAGACATCAAGGTCACCACTCACGCAGCACATCTAGAGGCCAGACGTCTTCAGCAAGCTTTGAAGACAAATTTGATATGTTGATGTCTGAGGTTCATTCTATCTGAGAAAGTGTGGATAAACTTCATATCCGCTAAGACAGAATGGAAAATTTTCTCAAGATGAAAGAGTCGGATGCACATGATGAGGATAGTAAGAGTGAGGAAGAGGATGATGAGGGTGGTGAGGACGACGATGATGAGGGTGGTGAAGAAGAGGCGGCTGGGGGAAGTGAAGAGGGTGTTAAGGGCAGTAACGACGATGATGATGCAACCATGGCGGAGGCACCATCTGATGAGGATGATGAAGAGACGGATTCTGATCCCTTTTATTAGTTCCTATATTTTTTTGTATGTGTATTGTTTTTCGTTGGCTAAAGCATGTGAAATCAGATATGTAATAATGATGTTTCCTCGTTTTGAGCTTCTTCACCTTATTTTTGACTGGAAAGGAAGTATTAGTTTCTTTTTCAGTACATATATTTCCTTTTTCCTATGTTGATTTTTCATGTTTCATTTCTTGCTGCCATGCTTTCTTAGTCATACATTGAGGACACTATACGTTATTAAGTATGGGGAAGGGATATATATGAATTTGTTACTATTTAGGAGACCAATTATTCACATTTGACCCAATTAATTTTTAAAGCTAACTTGCAATAGGTGATTAACAAGTGTTGAGCTAAATCAACTGTGTCATCTTGATCATTATTGATCTTATTATACTTTACTATAATTGATTAGTCAAATCTGTAGAGGGCAAAGTTACGAGATATTTAGCTTAGGACTCTAAGACTTGAGATTGGAGCAACATCACTAGTTGAGAGTTGGTCATGGTTATTTTTAAATTTACTTTTATGTATACTTTTCTCTTAGAAATTTTTAGAGCCCTATAATTTTTAGCAAGCAAACAAACAAATGAAATTCTTCTTTTGAGAAACCCTTGAAAAATCACAATGATTGGAGGTCAAAAGTAATAACAAGTGTATGAAAAGAAAAAAATTGGTAAGGATTCGTCTTGGTCCGTCAGAAGAGCGAGATAGAGTCCCAATGCCAATTCTAAATGAAAAAAAAAAAAATGGTATGGATCGGCCTTGGTCTATCAAAAGAGTAAGGTTCTTTCCTACTATCAATATAAGAAATAAGTTGGTATGGATTGATCTTAATCCGTCAAAAGAGCGAAATTCTTTCCCTTTACTAACACAATTATGCTTAAATAAAGTAAATTTAAAAGACCTCCCAACAAAAGCATGAACTAGAAGGATGATCAGAGGATGAGCGGATGTAAAATGTGTTTGTTTTGGATTATGGCGCTTGGTAAGATTAAAGAGAGAATTGTATACACTTTAGTCAAATGGACAAAATTTTTACGACTCTTTCCCAATTGGCGAGATGTTAAATCTAATTTTTAGTTTAAGATTCTTTGGTTAAATGACTCGGGTAAACTTCGACTTTCATAAATTAACTAGTGAATTCTAGTATTAAGTATTGTTAGAGCATTTGAATATGATCAGGTGAAATTATGACATTGTTAAGGGTGAAATTGATTGACTTTATTATTGCGAGTTAATTGAAAGTGATTTTCTTACCTTTCACCGGGTCAAGTGTATTTGTTTACCGGTTTCTTAAATAGTGATAAATTTTGTTTAGCATTTCTTATCCCAAAATTTTTGTTTTGATTTATTTGCTTAAGAACAAGCACATGCTCAAGTGTGGGGAAGTTTGATAACTCTTATTTTAAATACATTTTACATGGTGATTTTATAGTATTTTTCTTACATTTTTTGTTTTCTTTAAATAAATTGATACTTAATCGAGTAAAGTTTTGATTTTAAGGTTTGAACGCGTTCTTGGATCGAAAACGAAGAAAACTCAATTCGGAGTTCAAATGAAGGAGTTATGAAGTTTTGAAGTTACACAGTCTGGGATATAGTTGTGTCCCCAAGCTATATCCATCTAGGAAAATAAGCTGAGGATAGAAAGTTACATGACCTGAGGATACGACCGTATCCCAAGTCGTGTCTGGTGACGAAAACGAAAACCTTTCATTACACTATAAAAGGACATACTAGGGTTTCGTATTGAAGATGAGACATTAGAGAAGAGAAAAGACTTAAGGAGAAGGAGAAGAAAAAGACGAGAGCAACACCAACTTCAAGATTGGAGAGATTTTTCATCAATCAAAGGGGTTTTTCATGTTTTATTTTATGTTTTTAATGGAATTCATTCTTAGTTTCATTATGATAGCTTAAGATTCATGTATTTAGGATTATGGAACCTAGGATTTCATGAGACTATTAGATTGATTGATAATTTTTAATAAAGTTTCTATCTTTTCTTGATTTAATTATGTTATTTAATCGTTAATTGATATTTCTAGAGTATCAACATATGATATTATGCATGTGATTGAGAAATCACATAAATAATGAGATCTTGACATAATTGGAGAGAATTATATATATACTTAGAGATAAGATATATGTTTCTTCCGGAAAGTCATTCTTTTGTGTGGGAATTCATTATACATTAATGCGATTCTAAATTATATTACTAAGTGAAGAGATTCTGCTAAATATTTAGGATTAGGGTTAATAGGCTTGAGAAAGGTATTAACTTTAATTGTGAATCCATCTGGTCAAGAATATAGAAATTGAATTGAATATATTTTAAGCAGTCACATGTTAAATACTAGGGGAAATAATTCCTAAATATGTTATTACTTTCTTAAAGTCATTTTTAGTTTTATCGCTTTTTAAATTACTTAATCAAGTCTTATAATTAGGTTAGTTTGTTAATTTTAGTATTTTTAATTAATTCAAACCTTCATAATTTTCCGATTAGATGATAAAGCTAAGGTTAATATTAGTACTCGAAGTCTTTGAGGGATCGACTCAGACTCACATCCGCTATATTAAAACCGATAGGTGCACTTGCCTAATATCAGAGGTCAACCTTTCTTTTATCTCTGCAAAACTTCTCTCCTCCCTTTCTCCCAACTGGAAGTTGGTGATTTTTTTCATTAGTTTAGTAAGTGGCGTAGCGAGGGTACTGAAATTCATGATGAATCTTCTATAAAACAAAGTCAGTCCATGGAAACTTCTCATGTCAACACAAGTGATAAGAGTTGGCCACTCGACAATTTCTCAGATCTTCTCATCATCGACTTGTAAGCCTCCTCTACTAACTACATTGCCTAAGAATACCACTTTTTCTTAGCAAAAACAACATTTCTTTAAATTATCGAATAGTCTATTGGCATGGAAGATATCTAGGACTACTCTAAGTCGTTCACAATGACTCAGCATTTTAGCACTGTAGACTAGGATATCATCAAAGTACACCACGACACACTTCCTGATGAGATATCTTAGTACATGGATCATTAATCTCATAAAAGTACTCGAGGCATTCGATAAGCCAAAGGGCATAACCATCCACTAGTAAAGTCTATGTCGATTCTTGAATGTAGTCTTCCATCCATTGCCTGGTCTCATGTGGATTTAGTGGTAACCACATTTAAGATCAATCTTACTAAAAATCTTAGCTCTAATTAGTTCATCCAACATGTCTTCTAACCTCAGGATCAGATACTTGTATTTGATCGTTATTTTGTTCACGACCCAGCTGTCTACATACATCCGCCAGGTTCTATCCTTCTTCAACACTAAAAGTGTAGGCACAACACAAGGGTTAAGACTCTCTTTTACATAGCCTTTCTCCAACAACTCATTGACTTGGCATTAGATTTTAGAAGCCTACTCAGGATTCATCTGATAAGCTAGTTTATTTGGCAGTACAGCATCGGGTACTAAGTCAACGCAATGCTCTATGCTTCGAGTTAGGGGTAACCCCTCAGGTAACTGTTTTGGAAACAGGTTGACATATTCATCTAACAACTTTTTGATCTCCTAGGTTAACTCGCCTTGCTTCCTCATTTCTAATAGTTGCCTAACCAACAAGTGGGTCGACTCATTAGCATTGATGGCCTCGTAGAGCTCGGCTCTACTTATCACCAAAGCCTTCTTCAATCTACGAGCAAGTTTCATTTACAACTTATTGACTTCTCTCGGTGGCATCGGGTTTAGTATAGTCTCCAAGTCATCCTTCTCGAACATATACGTGTTACTAAAGCCATCATGAATAACTCTCCGATCAAATAACCATAACTTACCCAACAATACGTAGCAAGCACACATAGGCAATATGTTGTAGAGAATCTGGTCAGAGTAATTCCCTATAGTGATCGGCAGTAGTATTTGCTGAGTGATATGTAATGCTCCTTTCTCACTCAACCAGTACAACTTGTACAGCCTCGAATGTGAAATAGTCGACAACTTCAGTTTTGAAACAAGATCAATTAATGCCACATTGATGCAGTTTCCACTATTCACGATGAGGGCGCACATTTGATCATTCACCTTACAGGTGGTATGGAACAAATTCTCTTTCTACTCCTCTTCTCATAAGGGTTCCATGTTCATAGTACGTCGGACAACCATGAGTAACTAATCTAAGTCCTTAGGAAATACGTCCTCCTCAATCACCTCTTTCTTGACACTTTCTCTCTTGGTAGGAACCTCCTCCTCCTCGGGTTCCTCATCCGTACTCTCCAATTCTAGTTTTAAGATATCTCCCTTTATGACCATCATCCATTGATTTAGGCACTAAGCAGTCATGTGTCCAAACCCCTAGCACTTGAAGCACTTTATATAGCTAATCTTCCCGCCAAACCCTTACCCCTTCTCATAAGTTCAGGTCGGCACTTCACCATTAGGTCAATTTTTCTGCTTAACTCTTAAATCAATCTTTCTGCTCAACTCTGTACTCGATTGAGCTTAATGACTTGCCTGTCCAATTCGGCTAGTCGGCATCCTCGCCGATGCTTAGCTCCTTCTTTACGTCTCTACTTGCTAAGTAATCTTAATAGCATCATCTATGGTGTCAAATCATTGGAGCTCCACAAAATCCTAAATGTCTCCTCTTAACCTAGTAACATACCTTGAGATTGTTTGAGTTAGTGATTCCTCCACTTCGCAATGCATCATAAGCATTTGAAATTCTTAAACATACTTGTCAACTATTCGGCCTCTCTATCTCAACTCCTAAAGCCAAGTGAAAGTATCTTGGAGATGGGTTTCTAGCATGAACCTGTTTCTAAGCACTCTCTTCATCTCAAGCCAAGTATTAATCTTTCAATACCCTTCTTGTCTTCTCATGGCTCAAAAATTCTTCCACCACATGGTAACATATCTGGAAAACTCAACAGCAACAGTTCTCACTTTTTCATAATCCTCATATTAATAGTAATCAAACACACACTCCACCTTCTCTTCCCAATCCAAATACTCATCAGCGTTTCTAAATCCATTAAAACTCGGAATTTGAAGCTTCACATGGTTAGATGCTCTAGGGATTCATACACACTCCTCTTCCTCTTCTTCAAGCTCTCTTAGGTCTATCCTTCAGCTTATTCGTCCGCCAACTCCTCCAACTCTAACAAGTCAAGCTGGGTTCTGACCTCTAACAAGTTGAGTAGCTTATAGAGTGTTTTGCGCAGCCTTAGTGGGTTAGTAAGATAGCATACAAATAGGTCAGGTCAAATCTACTAAGAGGTTAGCTACCTCATCAAGTTTCTCGTCAATGCTTTTAGGAGTTCCTAAAGATTGTCGTTCATGATAGACAACTCTATTGTCATCAGCAACACCAACATTTATACTTGGGTCTGTCATTTTTCCTCACAGATTCAAAGCCCAAAAATACTTTAAGAAATTAACAATTAATAACACAACAGTCAATTGAACACAGTAACATGCTCTGTTTCACACATGCAAAATAGAGTATAACAAAACTTCAAAAAGAACTACTACAATTTACACAAAAGCTCTACTTCGATACCAAGAATAGACAAGGCCGGTCATTTGATAGGTCCAAGCTTGCAGAAAGCTTGAAAAGGACTAATGGGGAAAAGTGCGAAAGGGAAAAAACAAAGAATAAAATAGTAAGCAAAACCTACAAACAGCTCCAAAGAATATGATGCACCAATAGAACTTCCGAGGACTTAAGACTCAATTCAATATGATGTATGAATTGGTCCGGTGAGGTTACTCACCACCTAACCTTGCTTAAGAGAAAGGATAAGAGTGATGCCGAGAGTAAATAAACAGTGTTTACGCAAGAAAGAAAAAGTACTCAAAGAGTATACATAAAGAATGATCCAATGTTGTCACAATTATAAGTACAAAGGTATTTATACCCATAAATTAGGGCAACCTGCATAAAAAGGAAAAGACAAAAAGGGCATTTCCTAAAGAAGTAATATACAAGACACATAAAGGTAAAAATAAACATATAAGAAAAAAAAATTAGTGCAATGGATTATGTACATGATACTGCGAGGTTGTTAGAAGATACGAACAAAAAAGCACGAACAGATGGGCTTGTCTGAGTAGGGATGGCTTAGTCAATTCGGACTCTCTCTCTCAGCTTCTCGACAAGGAAGATATCAAGTAATTGGTCAGCTCAACGCTAGAGAGTAACCATCAACTCGGTATATTACAAAAAAATGGGCAACCATACGGTATGGCATGAAGGGTGACTCGGCAAGGAAGTACTCGACCTCGGTAGGGGTTGGTTGGAATAGAAGGATTCATCGTGCCAGCTCCTTTAGTCCTCGAGCTCGGCTGCAGGTCAAAGGTCCGGTAACCTGATTCCCATCTCTAAATATCTTTAAAATTCAATAAAATAATCTTTAAAGCTTTCACAACATTAATTTCCAAATATAACTTAAACTTACAATTAAATTTGTTAAGCAAATTATAACTAAAAAGAACAATAATCATGATAAGAAAGTCTTATAGTTAACTCATATTCAATACTAACTCTTATCCTTCGAACTCCTTCTCACTGAACACTCAAACTTCATCATCACAATGATAAAACTCTCTAGTATCCTCATCCTAATAGCAATAATATAGCATGCCCATACTTGTCATAGTTTACCTATTTATATAAGGTTTATGCAATTGAAAAAGAAGAAGAATGAGCTAACAGCTAGCATGAAAACCTACAAGCACATGCAAATATCATTCATTAAACATAAATTCACATACATATTAGGAATGCAACAAGAATAACAAGAAATAAGTTTATCAACTTTGATATTAATTAGCAAACAACACAATTCAGGATTATCCATGACTAACCCTAAAGTTAGACTATCTCATGATTGTAAACCCCTAAAAGTTTCGATCTAGTTTTTAAAATAGATTCAATTATGTTAGATGATGTTAAAGTCGACAAGGCAAATGAAAGAGAAAAACCAAGAGAAAACCTTAAAAGAATTAATCAATCGCGTAAAGAACTTTTCTAACCTAAATGTTTCTAAATGCTAAAGATTTCATTTAAAAGTGATAGAAACCCTAAAAATGATTACCTTAAAGACATATGTGCATTAATCCAACATGATATACCCTAAAACCCTAATTGATAATATAATACTTATATTTTGCCAAATCATTAGTAAAAGGTTAGAGATGACCCTCATTCATGCTTATATGATTCAAATTTTGAATCAATCCATTAGAAACTAAGATAATGAGTCATAGATTATATTTATCCATTAAGTATGTGATTAAGATAGTCTCACTTAGAGTTAGGATTATAGTTAAAGATTAGGTTACATGTAGTGAACTTTAATACTCAAATTACTACTTTTTGCATTTGTTATCCAAAGTAGTTTATCAAATAAGATATATAAGCTACAAAGACCTCATCAACTATGTTTACTAATCAATTCATCAAATACCTCATTTCTTCTCATTTCCTTCATTTCTCCCTTAATTTCCCTTAATTACTACATTATGTGCACAAAATTACACATACCTAAGGAAAGTTAACTAAGACAACACATGTTAACCAAAGTCAAAGGATTGACCAAGTTAACACATGTTGACTGAGGTCAACATTTTGAAAAGTCAACAAAAGACTAAAAGATAAAGAAAATATCTACTTCTTCATGATGGCTCAACATTTTGAAAAGTCAACAAAAGACTAAAAGATAAAGAAAATATCTACTTCTTCATGATAGCTTTTCTTTTGATTTTTCTTTTTCCCTTTCCCTCAATTGTTGCTGTCCATATCTCTCCCTTCTAGACCCATCATTTGTTGTCTTCCATTATGAAAATCAAACAAAAGAAACAAAACAAAATTTACCCTCCATTGCCATGGGCTTCATCTCCCCCTTTCACTTTCATTATTTCACTTTTGTCTCCATAATTCCAACACATAATTCCAACACAACTAAAGGTGACCCTGAGGTGAGCGAGGACCTTCCGATCGATTACTATGATTAGGGCGAGTCGCCATGGCCGAGTGAGTATTTACCCAAAGATTCCATGCTTGTTTTGTGATCGTAAATAGTGGGCTTAAATACTATTGTTAATTGACTATTGTGTGGGGTTTAGGAAACACCTATGTATGTTAGTATGTCTTGAGTTGTGAACTTATCTTAAGTATTAATAATGCTATGTTTGTTGCATAGTAGTAGAGAAAATGATTGTGTGTATTATTGGTTGGTCATAGCATAATTTGAACTTAATTATACTCGGCCTATAAAAAGAAATTGGAACATGCATTAACATGCATAGCATGGATACTATTCCGGCCGTCACATCACACGGAGGTAAAGAGAGGTCATTCGAGGGTTGATATTATTGATTTATTTGGTTCTGTACGGTGTACTCGTACAAAATGACCTTACCCTAGCCCGCGGGAACACTAGGCATTGGAGGCGCCAACCGCTTAGCTAAGGGTCGAGTCTAGAAGCCTCCGTTTAGGGGTGAGTGTGGACTGCGAGAGCCCACTCACGATTATACTAAACTTGGTTTTATGAAAATAAAAGATCTAGTTGATTTGAATACGGAGCGTAGAGTTCCGTAATAAATAAGTTCTAGTATAATACCCGGATCTGATTGGTGCCGTGTATACTCTAACCCTGACTTCGGAGGGCGTTAAATCTGAGTTACTTATATGAACTAGTTAAGTATACGTATTGTTTGGCATTCTGTTTGATTATTCATTCATATGCGTGAATATAATGTACTTATAACTTGCTTGTGGTGTGGCTGAGGGTTTTGCTCACTAAGCTTAGGCTTACACCTCTTTAAACTTTTGTTGTAGGATAGCCTGTTCATAGAAGCAAGACGAAGGATGCCACAGGTTAGCTTAGGGACTTGGGCAAGAGTGAGCTGTCCTGTGTATTGAGAGAGAATAGTTTATGTAAACTCTTACTCATGTACTTTTGTTTATCTTATTATTATAGACTTAGACATACTTAAACACTGTGTATTGTAAGCTTTATAGCTCAAATTTTATATAAATATGTTTATGTAATGATATCATATGAATCTGGATGTTCTTTGGAAACCAGCAGTTGTAGAGCCTTGTATATTGTGTAAAGAGTTCTTGATTGGAAGGATAACCAATCAAGGGTTCTTTGTACAGTATACGGCGTCTGCCACGACTAGGCCATCCTTAGTTCGTGACAATGGCTCCCCATACGAATCATAAGTTGGGACATTAGCACAATAGCCCCTATCCAATGGCACTAGGTGAAGGAATTTTAAAATATCAAGGTATCTTTTGGTACGGTAACCTAGAGTACATCAAAACTCCAAAATTAAGTATGCTCAGGTTAGGTCAATCCTAAAATGGATGACCTCTTGAGAAGCTACTATACCAAGAAACAAAACCATATGGCATTCCATGTTAAAGTAGACAAAACCTCGATGTTACGAGTTCTAATCGAGTTGTTACAAAGTAGTACTAGAGTAGTCCACTAGTTAGAAGGGTAGAGTCCTTACCTAGTGGTGATCCTAGACTTACAGCTAAACTAACAAGGACATCAACTTTGTAAGAGGAGTAGATCGTAATACACCTAGATGACAAAACTTTAAAATGTCAAGGCACCTTTTGATACAATGGCTTAGAGTACATCGAAACTCTAAAGTTAAGCATACTCAAGCTGTGTCAATCCTAGGATGGGTGATCTCTTGAATTTACTGCACCAAAGGACGAAACCATGCAATATTTCACACCAAAGTGAACAATACTTTAGTATGAAAAGTTCCAATCTAATCGTTACACCGGGACACAATCACTAGACCCTTAACTTAACTAATACTAAGACACTTGTATTACAACCCCCAAATGCTAGTACTATCTATGTTGAATCATTTTTAGGGAGAACTTCACTTGGGTAGCATCATCTAAAGTCAACAACATGCCACCTCAGGAACATTGGTATTATGACCCCTTACGCCTAACCAAGTACAAGCAGCAACCAATTATCAATTTGGACATTTATTAATCTTGTTAATGTGTTTCTATATTACTTAAGCACAAACAACAACCAAGGGTAACACAAACCTGAATAAATAATGAATGGTTTTACTAACACTGGGCCTATAACAACTTCTATGCTTAAAGCAATTATATAAGAATAAGTAACCTATTAGAATTTTATTTCTTAGTTTCTAGGTATTACTCCTATTTCTATGGGCTCCTATTTTATTGTTTGCTTATAGTTTATTTAATTTACTAAGTTATAATTTTACTAACTAGGGTCTCTTAAGAAATTCTAGTTTATCTACTATTGTAATTGACTTGTAAACTAAACGTATATTTATTTGTTAGCTTAATATTTAGGAAATAAAAACAAGGAAATTAATTTAATTAATAAAATATGAATCAAAGTTCACAACTTAAGAATATATGACATGTGAACCTAAAGTCAAAAGATATCCTAACATGTACACAACATGACATGCAACACATGTCATGTTCTCCCAAAAAACAATATATATGGCATGTATTTGCATGTACATGTTGTGTATCTCCAATGCCATATACGCAATGTATATATGTTATATGTACTATGTACTTTCCTCGATCAACTTTTTTTTTCTTCAATTAAACTCACTCTAACACCAAATATCGACTCTCGACCTCACCTTTACTAGATCAATTCTAATCCATTCTAGTGATTGTGAAAATCATGAAGGATTGATTGTAGGTTGCTTCAAGCATCTTGTTCTCCTTACTTATCAAACGACTTACAAAAAGTCTTCGGTGGTTATGTTTATGAGGGTCTTCAATGCTTAAATTAGCAAGGAGAGATTAGAAAGGGAGTAAGGAAGAGTGTTTATGTGTTTGACTCCTTATCCAATTTATAAGCCAATGAGCTTACTTAATAAGGAAACTTGTCGTCCTGGGGTTAAGTTATACAACGCTATTTATTGTAAGGAGATAGAATGACTATGTCACTCAGTCAGCCATGAACGTGCTAGCAATCACGTATAAAACTTAGGATGCCAATATGTCTAAAGCTACAGGATGTACTAGCTATACTATAGATGTTTGAAGGCAATTAACAAAGATAGAGAGAGAAGGAAACCGCAAGGTAAACGCATTGCAAGCATGAAGCTACTTGCTAAACGCTTAGCGAGTACCTAGGAAGAGGGAGGTAGCCTTGACTATAGAAGTCAAGCCAAGCTCTCCATAATCCCTAATGTGCTCAAGGTAGCCTAAGTAGATCATTTTAGCATATAGATGGCCTACAAAAGTCAAGGTGTTCAAGAAGGTCTCGAGTAGGTCGAATAGCTAGGGGTCTGAGCTCGTTAGATAAGGTTGGTCTCTTTGTGTTGTGGTGCAACTTAAGGGTACTTAAGTAGGTTGAGATATCTAAACTAAGCATTAAGCAAGTTGGATTAAGCCTTGGAAGCTTAGGCCTAAAGTAACCTATCAACACATTCTGTACTCCTGAATCTCTGCATAATTTTAATCTTTATCGACTCCTAGCAATGGAATACTCAGGTTTGTTCCTACATCAAATGGTCAAACAATAAGAATAAAGAACATACCTTGTTCAATTACCTTGCGACAACTTCGAATCACGTTATAAATCAAATTTGATCACAAATCCTAAAGCCATACATTTAACAATAATAATCTTCACAAAATCTCTCTCTCTCTCTCTTTCTTTTTTTTTTTTATTAAAGATCAAGTGATTCACTTACTAGATTGAGGTTTCACTTGAATCTCCACCTTCAGACTATCCTTTACCTAAACCGTTTTCCTCTACAATGTCATCACACCTTCTATGTTTATCTTAGGATCCAAACAAGTAACCAAAACAACAAAAATCGACTTGTAATACCTTACTTGAGTTTCACATTTGCAGGTTCTCCAAGGAGTGTTTTGTAAAAACGATAAGACATAAATGAGGCTCCAGGTTAGAAACAAACTTTTTATACCTAAGAAAAAGACCACTTTGTCATCTTACTTAATCCATTATTCCTCATTAACTACCCATCCTTTATTTTCTTTTATTCTCCTTTTATTATTTTTATTTTCATGGGTTTTACAAATATAGATATAAATATATATATCTGGGAAAATGACTTATGTTTAAGCAAAATCAAAATGATAATGTTTCATAAAATTATTTATCAATTTAATATCTTGTAAATAAACAACTCATTATCAAAGTAAATTATATTTCATTTATTGGATTTCCATTAAAATATTTATAAATAAATTTACTTTGCAAAATGTTTCCTTTTTACTCTTCCTTTATCACTAACTTATAACTTATCAATATTAATATTAGTTGTATGCCTATAAGAGCCCCTTAATCATCACAATAGTATTCCTCTTATTTATCTAAATTTCTTTTTATAATAATTTATATTATGTTCTTTTGCCAAAATTTAAACTAATAAGTACTAATTTCGTTTAATTACCTAAAATTTCAACTAATTGTATTTTTTTTATTACTTCCTGTAACCCTTATTTATACTTGATAAATATAAATTTAGCTATATACTTGTAAGAGTCCCTCAAGAGTCATCATAATATTCTATATATATGTATATATATATATATATATACATATACAAAATCTTTATAAGGTGTCAATTATATTTAAGTTGATGAATAAATGAATTATGTGTTTTTGCAAAAAGTTATATTTAATGCAATATTAATGTTTCTTGTTAGAATCTTATTTGCACGTTGATTTTGTTTAATTTCCCAAAGTCATAATTTCCTAAATTTGCCTGTTTCATTGTATTTTTCATTTCATCTCTTCCTTTGTCTCTCATTTATAATTTATTCATGTCTATTTTATTTATGCTTATAAGAGTCCATAAATCATCATAATAGCTCATACTTAAATAAAATAAAATAATTATGAAATAATGATTATATATAAAGTATAGTAAATGTTTTATAGATTAACAGTGTGTTTACTTAAAGAACGATGATTATGTTCCTCTCTTATTCCTTATTCTCTCTCTATTACCGTATTCATTTTTGCAAATTGCAATTCTTTATTTAAAGCTGAGAATCCCAATTAATACCACTATCTGACCACCGTCACCTACCACCATCACCCTTTATCTCCCTCCCCCTTCCCTTATCTTTCTCTCTCCCACCACTCCACTCCTTCTCCGCAATCGAAATCACACTATTCTCATTATCTCCATCTCAATAGAAAAGGGAAGAAATGATATCATGTCACTCGAAAAAGAAATTTAAATGGGAAGAAAGACTACTCGGAGACTCCTTCGTAGTCGATGGAAAAAGGTTCAAGGCTAGAATCAAGTTATATCAAGTCCCATATTTTCGAATGGAAAGAAATAACTTTCAAATGGCAAGGAGGACTGATTAGAAAAGGGAAGAAATAAAGTCCCACGTTTTCGCAATGAATTCGACCACTGGAATAAACCATTTACCAGAACCTCGATTGCTGGAAACTGCGGCCTCGCCGAAGAAGGTTTAAAGCTGTGGTTGCGAATTGAAGTTTCACTGTGTCATTTTTTAGGTTAGGGTTGGGGGATTTCTTTAGTGATTTAAGGTCTTGTTTGGAATTTTTTTTTTTTCTCTTGTATGTTTTTTATATTTGTTTTCGTTCTGATCTACAGTTGTTTGAAATGTCGGATATAATCATTTTATTTATATTTTACCTATTTTTTATTTTATAATTATGATAAAAATTGGTAATTGAAGTGTTAAAATTAAAAAATAAAAATTTATGTATTTTAAAAAAAAATTTGAATATATTAAAAATAATTATTTTAATTGCTTATTTAATTTTAAAAGAAGAATATATATAAATTTATATTTTTGTTTTTTTTATCTTATTTTTATCAAAACAGAATATTCAAATAGAAACAAAAAAAATGCCAATAAGATTGGAAAAAAGATTAATCAGATGGATTGTTAAGATATTAATTATATATATAAAGATAATTGTAGATTTCAAATTTTTTCTTACGTTAAGATGGAGTTAATATGTTTTTTCTTTTTTTTTTTGAAATCATTTGTATAGTTGCAAATTAAGAAAATTCATTTATGAATCCACTTTTAGGGTTTTGTTTGCCGTGATATTTTTGGACGTGGAAGAGGAAGTTATGTCATGGGCAGGGGCCAAAAAAAAAGAGATAATAATATCTGTCAATTCTTATTATATATCTATTCATTATCATTCCTTTTGTCTAAATAAAAAATGTAATGAGTATTCCTATTTTTTTCACATTTTCTAATAATTGCAATTTAAATCCCCATATTCTATTCAATGAAGTAAACAAATTGTATGTGTCATTCTCAATGCATGACTTTTTCAAATCCCCATTTTTTCAAATCCTGAAAATAAATGAGTCGTTGACCTTTTTATCTTTTTCTATTTAACTACAAAATGTTTCAAAAGTTTTCTATTTGAGTTCTGTAGTTAACTCCTTTAAAAATTTTGTTGGGAGCTTATATGTACCAGCTTTTGATAAGTATAATAATCAATTTTAAAACAAATATTATTATAGAATATGTTAAATTAAATAATATAATAAAAATTCTTAAATATTTTTGGAAAAAGGAAATTAATATTGCATTTTTTAAAGATAATCCTAAAATTAGGATATTTTCAAAAATAATCTTGGAAATATCACATCTAAAATATGCTTTTAAACTTGCATTTTAAAATATATTGAAATCAGCTATTGAAAAGGCAAACTACTAAATTTTAACATGAAATCGGCTTTTGAAAAGCTGACTTCATCTTTTGTAAAAAAATTGGCTTTTCAAAAACTAATTTTAATTAGTTATACCATATTATTATAAAAAATATATTGTGCTCTAAAGGTTAAGATGTGTGGTTTTCCATATAGGAGGTTTAAGTTTAAATTTGTAGGTAGAGAATTTAATTTTTGGAGAATAAAAAGTAGAGGACATTGTTGGGAATCAAACCAAGGACACTAGATTTAAAATTTAAAATACCAACCACTACACTACACAATATGACTTAATATTTATCTTTACATCATTATATTTAGCTTTTTAAAATTAGATCTTCAATAACCTATTTTATTTTAAATAAACAAATTTAGTTTTTGAAAAGCCAATTTCAAATAATTTTAAATTCACATTTTCAAAAACCAAATTTAAGTATGTTATTCTTGGGATTATATTTAAAATTACCCCTTTTTTTAGAAAAATCAATATTAATTTATTTTTTATGGAAAAAAATATATTAATTTCCTTTTTCTCAATATTTTTGCCTTTATGAAATTATGGAACAAAAGTCAAAACCATGACTTAAAATTTGGATATTTTAAGTGTTTTTTTCAATTTCACACCTAAAATTTAAAGTTGCTAAACTCTATAGTCAAAGTTTTATACCTTTGATCATTGACACTTGTATTCTTAAGC
The DNA here is from genome assembly GCA_024138005.1 of Lumnitzera racemosa. Taxonomy (NCBI): domain Eukaryota; kingdom Viridiplantae; phylum Streptophyta; class Magnoliopsida; order Myrtales; family Combretaceae; genus Lumnitzera; species Lumnitzera racemosa. Next base: position 60,306,865 of record JAMXBC010000007.1, read on the forward strand.
TAATAAATGTTAGTGGCATTACCTTTTGAAAAAATATGTGGGTCGTAAATTTGATAGTGCAACAAGGATCATTTTCAAATTAGCTCAAGGTGATTATGGCTATTGCTACCATGCCAAAAACAAGTTGAAGTCTTGCATATATATATTCCTTAGTTCAATTAGTTAGAGCTAAGAAAGATAAGTCCAGTATTAAAGCATCAACAATTAAAACTTCTCTTACATCTTACATAAAACCCAAACACGCTTATGTGATATTTACTCTTAGATAATTAAATTCTAAAACCACAAGATAGAGTGCTCGAGATACTCATGTATCAAATTACAAACTACTCAGTGATAAATGATAATAGTATAATTGTATATTTACTAAAAATGCATTGGATTCAATGTATAAATTTTTTAATTGCAATACCTTTACATGACCATTCTATTTCTACTTAGGAGTATTAGTTGCATAAGCATAAAGATCTAGGATATTTATACATAAAGATCTAGTATTAGTTATGACTAAAATTCGCAGTAACACCAAAAAGCCAAGTTAACTTAAAGACTTCACAACATAATAGTGTTAATTTTACAAACACTGTACATAAATAGTATAAGCATAGTACAAGATAATACATCACAATCTAGTAACCAAAAACAATAAGCATAGCAAAGTATAAAAAGGAACAATAACAAAATCAAGGGATCACTTCTCGATTCACATATCTCTAGTGTCTCTTTCCCTCTTTTACAAGAAGAGATCAAAGTGATAGTATCATATTCAATCAGGATAACATCAGAGAATATATTAAAAAAAAAAAAAAAAACATGAGAGATCCGTAAGGGTTGGGGTTTGTACTTCACTTTGAAGGCAACCCTAATTTGAGAGGAAGGTAAGAGAACAAAATATCATGATAGACAAACAGGGACTAGGGTTATTTTGAAACCCTGAAGAAAAGTTGTGAACTATATTAAAATGAGTGGGCTAGGCCTAAGGGTGTAATAATTAGTGCTCTCATTCTTTAATGACCCCTCAAAGAACCAATAATGTTGAAGAGAAATCGCTTCTTTAAGGCAAGAAATGAAGCAAGAACTTCAAGAAATAGTAAAGTAGCTAAGTACTAGCATTCGATAGATTAAAGTAAAAGTGATGGACAATTTGTTAGGAATATAGAATCAGATGAATGTTAATTCATCCCAAAATTCAAGTAATACTAATTCTTCATCATCTTCTTTAAATAATTTCAAAAGTCAATTTGAAAGGAATGAAATTGGAGTTGCTCAAATTCAATAGATAAGATCCTCTTTAATAAATCTTTAAAGCTAATCAATTTTTCAATTTTCATTGTGCTCTAATGAACAGTGCATCACTATAGCATATTTTGCAATAGAAAATAAAGATTTAAAGTGGTTTCAGTAGATGCACTTAAATCAACATTTGAGTTCTTTGACAAATTTTACAAAGGCATTAGAGCTATGTTTTGGGCTAACTTAATATGAAGATGTACATGGAAAATGGGTCAAATTAATTCAAGTGGGGTCTATTGAGCAATATCAATCAAAATTTGAGAACCTATCAAATCAAGTAATAGGTATTACAGACTTCATTTCATGTTAGTTGTTTCATTTCTAGATTGAAAGATAATATAAGAAGAGATGTATAAGTTGCTCAACCTAACTCTTTAATGTAAGCAATTGAATTGGAAAAGTTATATGAAGTTGAAGTAGTTGAGCGATTTTCAAAACCATTTTCACCATTACGTACTTCCTATAACCCATCTATCACATCCCGACAGAGTATAGGATATCCCATCACACAAGTAAACATGTTATAAATAAGCTCGATTCTAGTAAAACAACACTTCATTATATACTTGGTGCTTTAAGGAGTTCAGCTATAGGCTTTTGGTTACAAATATAACATTTACAAACTTCAAAAACTTGAATATTTAACTATAGTTAAACTTCTAATTCTTCATTGTCTTTATTCAGTGACACTTTCACTTCTAAAATAGCAAACTCTATCTAACGCTCTCCAAAAGTTCACCCCCAATTGCAAGTGATGGAAAAAAAAGTTGCATCCTAACCTAAGGATAAGAGAAAACTTATTCCCTCAACTATTGTTGAGCTAAGAGAGAGTGAAAAATAAGCAACAATACACCAAAACACATAACACAATTACTCAAGTTTCATATTTAGTTTATATCCGAGTAGCAAATAAGATAATACAAATTTTATACCTTGCTAATGCATGTGACATGCATCGGTACCGATATCCTAGTTAAACTAGCAACTTATCCAGTTTGGTCAACTACAAATCCGGGCATCTAGAGAATATATTTAGGAACCTACCAAATTATCTCAACCTAGTAAAACCATAGAGCATAGTTGAAGTGTTGGTCAATGCGGAACTATATGCATGAAACCCAGCCTTATAAACTTATCCTAGCAAAACCATAAGTTTAAAGAAAACTAACTAATAAGTCCTTTTCGTGCCATGTCGTGAATGCATCAACCAATTCTTAATCAACATCAACAATATCAACGGGGCTTATCATATTCTTTCTGTTGATGCTTTATGTTTTGAATTTGCTTATAAAATAGCTTATGGTCCAAATATTCATTATAGCATAAATCTTCATATGTTTTACTCACAACCAAATTTAGAGTTCATCACACAAAACATTACCAACATTATACAAGATATAACATCACCAAGTACCACTATTGCAAATCTAGGCAATATTCAAATAATCACTCCATTCACGAACCAGAACATTTACAATTCACTAATCAAGTGTAAGTCAAGTTCTTTACACAATAACTCCATACATCATTTAGACAAACACCATAATCATGTACAAACATAGTTAAAAGTAAATATATACCCCATACACGCAATTCCACTTACCTAGCTATTGGTATGATCCTAATTCACTCGTTAACAAGAACTTCCTCCTCTACAACTTCACCTAACAAGAGGAAATACTTATACAGTTAATTACAGTCATAAGTACATATACATATGCTAGTTAAATACTTGCTTATTAGTAATTAGTTCATCGTAAACCAGTTCCAATTCAATCTTTAAGTTTGATTCTAAGTTAGCTTCTATAACAGCTTCTTATTACAATATCATCTTTTACCAATCATAATTCCTTGGCTATCAGTGATTTTTATAAGTTACCTGAAACTACCAAATCCTCTTAATTAGGTTATAAGCAATTCTATAGTAACTTTCTCTAGTAAAAAATTCTCTAAGTTACGATTTGAGCTACATAGGGGTCATTCATGATATCGGATTTATCCTCTTACACAACTTCTGAGTTTCTCCAATTTAAAGCTCTTACTAAATTATCTTCTAAGCAATCTACTAACTTTGTTATTCTTAGAGATTTTAAGAAAAGCAACCTCTAACCGAGCTTCTAAATCCCTTATTTTTACATTTAACTCATAAATTACCTTTGACTTATTCTCTAGGTATTATTATAGTGCAAAATTCATTCTCAAAACCTCCAAGCTATCCCTTACCTTTAACCAATGTCCTAAATTACTCACTTTTAAGACCAAATTACAATTATATACAACTTCTCATTTTATTACTCCATCTAGTCATCCCAGAATAGTACATATATTTCAAGAACTAATTCAATTCAGAATCTAAGTAGAGTTATTACGAAAATAGGTTATTTTTCCTACTAAAAACACAATTTGATACATAATTTAGAGCTAAAAAATCACATAAAAATTTAGGAAATAGTTGCACAAAAAACTTTTACATAACAATTTAGCATTAACTTAGGATAGTTTATAAAAAAAAAATTAAGCGAAAACTACATCGTTGAACCTATTTATTTCAATATCAAAATTTTTTTTATTTCTCTAATTTTTTTAGGACATATATGATGACGACCAAATTTATACAAAATATTATTTTTTCCTAAATTCTATACATAAAAATATTTATGAATAAATTTTTCATAATTTTCTAGGTCTTTTTGACATCTTTCCAAATTTACTAAAAATTGAAAAAAAAAAAAGATACCTCACCGAATCTGTCTACTCTAGCCACCGTTGATGACCACCCCCTTGTTGGCTAACCTAGCCACTGTATGCTCTATTACCTGGTGGTAGGGGTTGACTCCTAGATTTCCTCTACACTAATGTTTCTTCTATCTCCTCAAACTATGCACCGATTTTATTATTTTTCCTAATTTTAGTTCCTTGATCTCTTCAACTCACTTAGATTTTTCCTAAACTTCACTTTGCATAAACAACATGTTAAAGAGGATTTTCTGGATTTTCTAATCTCAAGGATGGTGAAAATGAATTTTTATCTCTCTCTTCCAAATTCTAAGTTTATATATTACATGAAATTCTGTTCCTTATCTCCAACACCTGTCCATTTGAAGCCACAAGGCTATTAGGATGATTTCCAGTTGCTTTATTGTCCCTTGTAAACTTTTTATTAATTTTGATGAATTTAATTAACCTATTTTAGTCTAAAAGTCTTATTTTGGAGTATTTTAACTAGTTTTGGTTTTAAATATATGTATAAAAATTACACATGACCCATATGTATATATTTCATGTTTTATTTTTCCCATAGTAGTTTTACTACATATATAATTTATCTCTAATAGCTCGTTACATTTCAAGGCTCTAACGTCAAGTTTTTGGAAATTAACAAACATACCCAATAAAAAATACAATTAGTTAAAATTAAATATTATATATACACTATTTTGAGAAATTAATCCTACTAGCATTCTTTATATAACTTTTATGACTTTATATTAAAATTTGGCTCAATTCGGACAATATTATTCGAAGGCCTTAAGTCATTTTGAACGCCCCAAACGTCCTAATTCGAATTTGCTAGTTTAGTGGCGAAGGTACTAAGGTCTCACATTCTACCCTTCTTATAAAAAGTTTTATCCTCGAAACTTACTTATATAATAAGTCAGTTCATATATCTAGAATTCTAACTAACTACAAATAACTTATCAAAATCAATATACTAACCTTGAGTAAATAGTTCAAGGCAGTAGATTCTCATGTGATCTGAAACTCCTACGTTGACTCATTTGAAGTGTGTCGATTCCATAATCCTTTAACATATTCAATGCCCCAATTCCTTAATCTCTGTATTTTGGTATCTAAAATCTTTATTAGATGTTCTACATATGTCAAGTTTTCCTTCAACTCTATAAGTAGTACATCCAATATAGTCATGAGATCTTCTACAAACTTTCTTACAGTTAAAACATGAAAAACATTATGAATACCTATGATTTCTTTCGATAGTTTTAATTCATAAGCTACCTTCTCGATTCTTCTCTTAATCTGATAAAGTCCTACATGTCATGAACTTAACTTTCCTTTAATAACAAAATGCCTAACATCCTTCATTGGAGATATTTTCAAAAACACCCAATCGCCTACTTAAAATTCCAATGGCTTCCTTCTAACATCTACATAATTTTTCTCTCGACTTTAAGCTATACTCATTCATTTCTACATCACCTATACTTTCTCGTTAAGATCCTATAACATAGCTAGTCCAATCATTTGTTTATTTCCTATTTCATCCCAATACACTAGAGATCTACATTTGCATCCATACAACACTTCGTATGGTGCCATCCGAATAGTATTATGATAATTATTGTTTTAAGTGAATTCTACCAATGATAAATGATCATCCCAATTTCCACTAAACTCTAACGTACATGCCCTAAGCATATCTTCTAGTGTTTTTATGGTACGTTTTAATTATCCATTACTTTGTAGATGATATGCTATATTAAAGCTTAACTTAGTTTCCAGTTCTACTTGTAAAGGCTACCAAAATCGTCACATGAATTAAGAATCACAATAAAAAAAATTATCAATACCGGTTCCCCATGCAAATGAACTATCTCTTTAATATATACTTTAACCAATTAGGGTACAGTTGTGGTTTGCTTGACAGTTAGAAATGTGCAGACTTGGTAAGTCTATCTATTATAACCTATATCACATCATGTTGCTTCCTTATTCTAGGTAAACCACTTATAAAATCCATTGTTACATGCTCCTACTTCCATTCAAGTATCAGCAAAGGTTGTAATAACCTAGCTGGCTTTTGGTGCTCTACTTTCACCTTTTGACAAGTCACACGCTTCAAGATATAGTACATTACATCTCCGTTCATTCTTATCCACCAGAACTTTTGCTTCAAATCCTTGTACATATTATTATTTCTAGGATTCAAAGAATACTTTGCATCCTGAGCTTCTTCTAAAATCACTTTCTTAACTTTTGAAACTTTTAGAACACACAATGTTTCCTTAAATTTTAACAGTCCCTTATCATCAATCCAAAAGTCAGGGTGTTTTTCCTAATTATCTCTAATCTTTTGTAATTCCGTATCCTTTGTCTAAGTTTCCTTTATACATTCTAAGAGTGTAAATTGCACTTCCAAGCTCACCAGCATTGATCTACTCCCTTGGACTAAGATTTCCAACTTCATTCTTTCCATCTATTTAATCAACTCCCTCCTACAGTAATCATCATAGCTACATTATTGAACTTTTTCCTACTTAAGGCATTCATAACTGCATTCACCTTTCCAAAATGATAGTTAATCAAAAGCCTATAATCCTTAAGCAATTCTAACCATCTCCTTTGCTGTAGATTCAATTCTTTCTACATAAAAATGTACTCAAGACTTTTGTGGTCCATATACACCTTGTACTTCTCACCACATAAGTAATGTCTCTAAATCTTTAGAACAAATACTGCTATTTCCAATTCTAAGTCATGCGTTGGATAATTCTACTCATGCGGTCTAAGCTGTCTTGATGCATAAGCTTTTACCTTATCATTCTACATCAATACACATCCTAAACCATTCTTCAAAGCATTACAATAGATTCAGTATTCTCCTAATCCATTATGTAATGTTGGTACAGGTACAATAACCAACCGCTTCTTAAGTTCCTGGAAACTTCTCTTACACTTGTCATTCCATTCAAATCGAATTCCTTTGTGTATCAGTTATGTTATTAGCATAGCAATCTTAGAGAAATCCTGTACAAATCTTTAATAGTAGCCTCAGTTACAATTATTAGCTTTGCCTATTTTGTCATTGCCTTTACTTTTGCAAGATCTATGGCTATTCCAACACCTGATACAATATGTCTAGGAAATCCAACTTTACTCCAACCCAAACTCGTTCTAAAAGCTGTCTTAGGAATATCTTCTTCCTTAATCTTCAGCTAATGATACCCCAATTGCAAATCTATCTTTGAAAACATGGTAGCTTATATTAATTGATCAAATAAGTCTCAATCCTTGGAAGCTAGTACTTATTCTTAATCATAACCTTATTCAACTCCTGGTAATCTATACAAAGCCTTAAACTTTCATCCTTCTTCTTGACAAAGAGTACTAGTGCACCCCATAATGACATACTAGGTGTAATAAAACCTTTGTCTAACAGCTCCTGAATTTGTTTCTTTAATTCAACTAACTCTATTGGTGCCATATAGTAAGGGGTTATAAAAAAAGGTGTAGTTCTTAGAACAAGGCCAATGGTGAATTCAATTTCCTTATCAAGTGACAATTTAGGAAAATCGTTAGGGAAAACTTCAAGGAACTCTTGTACTATAGGTATATCTTCTAATTTGATTTCATTAGCTTATGTATCCACAACCGAGGCTAAGAAACCTATATTCCCTTTACATATCAACTTTTGCACTTTACTTGCTAAGATGACTCAGGGAATTACATCACCAGAACTTCCCTTCAAACAATAGTCCTCCTCATCTAACCTTTGAAACACCACTACTTATTTTCATAGCCAACATTTGCTTAATACTTGGTCATCTAATCTATCCCTAATATTACATCAAATCCTTTCATATTTAAGACTATTGAGCCACCAACATCTCATGAGTATCTATACAAACATTCATATCTCTTAGCTTATAATACACAACTTATTCTCCTTTGAAAGGTGTTATGACTACCATCTCATATTCTAAGGTTTCTATTGATAATTGATTCCTATCAACATACTCCTTTAAGGCATATGAAGACTTACTCCAGTATCAAATAAAGTATACGCACTAATCCTAGAAAATTATTTATAACTATATCACTTTATATTCATGAGTAACATTAATATATATTTAAGTTAACGAACTATTAAATATATGGAAGTTAGAGAAATCTAGGTAATACTTACTTGCTACTATTTGAGCGTCCCTTACTTCTTGCCAAAGTGCATAAACTCTACCTTATACCATAGGCCTTCCTATTGCTCTACTTGACTGATTGTTGTTCCTGTTGGCTAATTCTGTTCTTTCACCCTAGGCTTGCTCCTACCTTACCTGTGGTTCAATACAATTGTTCACATTATGACTTGTCTTGCGACAGTTGGTTCCTTAAGATTCAGATTCTAACAATTCTGTACTACCTAACTTCTCCACACCTAAAAGATTTTTTACACAACTCAAGAAAATCTACCGCTCGATGCCTTACATTATACTCCCAACATGGTATCATAGTTCCACCACTTCTTTGATCCTTATTTATAAATTGCTCCTTTTGTCATCTTATTACTGCTAATAGGACTTCCCACAAACCTTCTTTTCTTACTCTCCATTCCATCAACTTTTTCTCATAAATACGAGCCTACTCAATTAGTCAAGCCTCTTCACCAAGTCACTGTACCTTACTATCCTAACACTTTTCAACTCCATTTAGAAATACAAATCAAGTCTAGCTTTAAACCTTCTACCCTTAGCCAATTCATTATCTTAGACTACCTCCAGTGCAAATTTCAATAACCTATTAAACTCCCTTTCATATTCCTCAACTAACTTACCATCCTGCTTTAGTTTATAGTTCTCTTCACATATATGTTCCCTTATGCACATAGGGAAATATTGATCTAGAAATGCATTCCTAAAATCATTCCTCTCAATAGGTTGAGCTAAAAATCACTTCTTATGCTTCCATCAATCATTCGCACGACCATCTAACAAAATAATTGCAATCTCAACCTTTTTATTCTCTTCCACTTCGTGCACTTCAAAAGCTTTTTACAAAGAAACAATCCATTTTTCAATAACTAAAGGATCAGTATTCTTACCATCATATGGCTTCATTATCTGTTATACCTAAGCCAACTTATCACCTCCTCCAACTCCAACCAAAGTAATTGCAAAGTGTTGCATAAATTCCATACCTAGCTAAGGAGAAGTCAGATCAGGTTGTGGTTGAGGTTTCACCCTTTGCTCCCAAGGTTCTTAGTTTACTGGAAGCCTTCTATGTCCTCTTTGCATCATTTTCTTAACACCACCAAACAACATAAATACTAAATACTCTAATTGATACGGATCGAAGAAATAACAACAGATCTTGAAAAAGGTAGAATGGGTTAAATGGGTATGATGGACAGGGAGTGAGATGGTTAATTTTGATGGTGAATGTGAATGGATATAACTCACCAGCATACGAACACTATCAGGGGTTTGAGCTCAAAATAGGGTTCAATACAACTCACGAACACTAAATGTTGCTCGGGATCTAAGTGAAGGTTAGATGCAATTCATTAACAAGTTCAAATGAAGGGGTTCACCATAATCTTAAGATTAAGATTGATAAAAACACGGGAGAGATTAAAGAGCTTAATCTATACTCCTTAATCCGATAAATACTAGTTCAAGAGTAGCCTTGCTCAAAAAGGGAAAAGATTCCAATTGCAGGAATACACTTTTCTGTCTAATTTTGTATATATTATTGTATCTCTTTCTATGTTTACAGACGTTACTATTTATAACAAGTCCTAAACCCTAATGAAAAAACTATAAATAATGTGCAAGACCTTAAACCCTAAAGAATTGGGCTCATAAATAAAATAAAGATAAACATGTACAAGAATACAAAACTGTGCGTTTTATAGAAGAAGTCAACATGCAGTTACTTAGCATGTCCTGGAAAGAGTAGTATCCAAACTAGACGAGGTCAACAATTAGACATACGGGTTTGGGAAGGAGTCCTAGAAGTTTTACATGGCTTTACCGAGACACCAAAGAGGTCAGCCCATAATTGCCGAGTGTTTCAGTCAACACTAGTCTCTCAATGCTTTGCCAAGTGGTTCTTTGGTCTCCAGTACTGAGCCTTATGGTATCTCAACTTCTAAGCAGACGACAAACTTGTTGCCGAGTGGCTCCCTTCCTTCCCTTCGGTCTTCTATCATTTTCTTGCATTGGTGAAAGTTATTCGGTCTCGGCCTTGAACTATTCATCCTTGGGTTAAAACAGGTTGACATCTTCTTCTGGAGGGTTGGCGTCGGCTTCAGATAGGTCAACCTCGGCTTGGACGTAGTCAAAGGCTAATTCCAATCATTACCACGAGTCTAAAAGGAAGCCGTCCTTGATGTTAAGCATTGAGCTTAGGCCGAGATGCTGATAAGCTCCTTCTCCCTTTTCATTTTACCATAGGTTCCGAGTGTCTTTGTATTTCCTCAATGCTCATTGAGGTTAAGAGACAGCTCTTCCCATCCTTCCAAATAGTGTAGGTGTTGCAGAATCTGTCATGGATCACTTTCTGATCAAATTCCTATGGTTGGCCAAGAAGTAGATTCGCGACATTCATAAGCACTACGTCGAAGTCTATCTCGTCCTCATACTGCCTTGCCTTAAATGTGATTCATGCTCTTTTATGTACACGGACCACACCCTTATCATTAAACCATTTCAATCCATAAGGTCAGGAGTATGGATAGGTTAGCAATTTCATCTTTTCTACTAACTCAACAGAAATTATGTTGGTACAGCTACCTCCATCGATAACCAGGGAATAAGTCTTCCCATTTAGTATTCATCGCATATGAAATAAATTTTCTCTTTGTTAGAGATCTGCCTTTAGGTCAACTCATGTGGCCATAGCTAGGCGTTTATCCAGGTCCTCGAGATAGACATCTTCTTCTATCAACTAGTCTTCCGAACTCCTATCACTTTGACTCTTTATTTGAGCCTTGGGCCGCTTACCCTTCAAGACCATGACCCTTTTATTCAAGCATAAGATGCAATATGTCCATACCCTAAGCATTTGAAGCACTTCACTTCTTAGGCCCTATTGTCAGGTGCTTTTTCTTTCTTGACAATGTTTTTCTTGGCATGAAATGGTCAGCTAGGCTCTCCTTTCTCCATCTTCTTTTCTTGCTTTCTCTCAACATACCTTATTGAGGTCGACCAGTCGGCCTCTAATGCCTTCTTCTCCTCTGTCTCTCTACTCTTAATGTCAAATTAATTAGCTCGTCCAGAGAGTTAAATGGCTGCAATTCAACTATGTTGACAATATCATCTCGGAGTCCACTCAAGAACTTAATGATGGTGCGATCCTGTGGCTCGACAATCTCACATCTCGTCATTAAGATTTCGAACTCTTATAAGTACTCCTCAATAATGTCTTGGCCCTATCTAAGGTATTAGAAAGCATGGAGCATCTCTTACTTATAGTAAGTCGGCATGAAGTGGTAATTCATTAAACTCTTCATAAGCCTCCATGTTTTAAGCGGCTCTTCTCCTTCAGCATCTCACTTAACAGCCAACTTATCCCACTAAAGGCTTGTATACTCAATAAGGGATAATGAAGCCAGCTTAACCTTCATTCATTCATCACACTTGTCGCACTTAAACAACTTCTCAACTCAGGAAACTATCAGGACCCTAAAGGAGGTCTAGTAGGATTGTCTAAAATTTCTATAGCACGTATGCACCCATGATATAGAAATCGCTTTGCAAGTTAGAGATTGTAAGACTCTAAATGATTTATCACTAAAGTTACTGATTTTTAAATAATTAAGTCATTGTAAAATATAATTAACTATGGATATCTAATATCCCATAATTCCTTAAAATCGTAGAGAATTGGTATGCCCTACTAAATAATAAGATAGGATATACCAACTTTGTAAAATTACAATAAAATTTAATTATATGGAATTTTAACATACAAATATTTCCCAATAAAGAATGTTATGTATCACTTATAAAAATCTCAGCTTATTCTAATACTAACGTACTTATTCTCACCTTACACTTAACACTCGAGACTTATCCCAATCCTAATGTAAGTAAACCTACAAAAGGAACTAAGGGGGAATGAGCATGAAACAACTTAGTGAGTTCGTTCCTTGCCACTACTATTCAAGTAAGTTATCACACATGCAAGTTATTTACATACGAAATGAATGCAACCATGATGAATGCAAGCAACACATCTATCGAAGTCTGAAACTATGGAAGGTATAGAATTACGTTGTCTACACTTCGATTATCCCTTGTACTTAACCCCACAAGACACCTCAACTTATCTGCATGAGGCTGCTTAAGGGCACCATCCCTCTAGGCGATATTCAACTATTACCTTAATCTAGAAAAGAGTTCTAATCTAAACAAGTAGATCTCAAACTAGGACTATCCACCATCCAAAGCCCCTTGGGCATAAACATGCAAGTCCTCTTGTAATCAAAATTATCTAAGACCTCACAAGCATAATTAAGCGAGTCCTTTCACTATTAATTGGAGCTCCTATGCTAGCTTTGCCTTAATGATAAAATATCATTTTCAATATGCAAACCCTTATCAAAATCGTACAAAATATGTTAAAATTAGAAAAGCTTTTTCCATAAATACCCTTCTCAAAATTTTGCAAAATTAGCACTCTCCATCCATACATTTACTGAGTCATAGACATGCGACAAATAAAACCAGTTATTCTGGTTAGATATTTATATTTATCAATTTTAAAAAGGTGATCACACAGATAATGGCATATAAGTAAAACAATCATTCGGACATATAGGTAACAACAAGCAACAAAGCATCATACAATAAATAAGTAGCAGGTCATTAGAACTTCGTCACCTCTATTATTACTCATTCTCCAAGTCTTTGGGGTTTCCATAACTTGATATCGAAGCACCTAAAAGATAATAAAACTTATAAGTATCTTGAAAAACAAACTACTCAGTTAACTAAAAGTTTATTATAGTTTGTCTAGTTTCTTAATATAACTCAAGTATGGTGTATACAGGGTTTATCATACTTTAATGGGATAAATTGTAACTATTTTTGTATATTTGTAAGTTATGGTTCTTTATCTATTTAATTACTTATTTCTTCTCATTATTAATTTACAAGGTCTATTCTATTACTTAGTTATCTTATTTATTCCTTTTAGTTTTATCTTACATCTTTAGTCACGTGTAGCTTTTTCATCTTAACTTCGATTTTTACAATCCTATAGTCATTTGTTATCGTTTTCGGACGTACGTTTACACAATAAGATCCGTTTTGGACGTTAAGACTCGTGTTTCATGATATGAACTAAATTTATTAAAATTTTAATTGTTGAAGCTTAAATATTCTTATTATCTATTTTTATATCTTATTTTAATACTTAATGATTTAATTAACCCTTAGAATCTTATATTTAGATGATTTTACATTATTATTACTATTATATGTACCTAAATAAGGCTAACTGAAATTGAGATGTGTATTATGGGTTTAAAGTAGGTTTGGCCCATATATGTATACATTTGTACATATTGTATATCTTATTATTTTACTATACTATCTTTTAGTAATTTAAGTAATTATGTTGTGATTTACTTATGTACAACTTTTATATTTATGTACTTATATATTCTATACATATATTATGTGTATATATACTTCTAATACACTTGTATGTATACTAGTATACTTGTACATATACCTGTACTTATTTCGTATATACATACGATGGTATATGTATTTTCATATGCCTTCTATACTACCTTAAGAAATCTTCATAAAATCCATATTGTTGCATCTTATGGGCTTAATTAGTAAGTTATATGTATGTACACTTAGTATACTCCTTATTTTTGTTTATGTACATCAAAAATACTTTTGTATAAGAATCTTCCAACATATGTACTTGTGTTCTTCTACCCTTATCTATATATATACCTACACTTATACTATATATTTTACTAAAATTCACACATAAGTATCTCATATATATCCATATGATATATGTACTCATGTATTCTACTCTTATACCTAAGTATTCCTATACTTAAGTACATGTATATAAGAATCTTCTTTGTCTCAACATACATATACATATGACATATGAATTCTAAAACTAACCTAACATATACAACTAATTGCTAATTAAGATGGAAAGCAATATAAAAACATACCTTTTTTCCTTTATATTATGTAAGGGAAGTGCTAGTATATAGTATAGAAAAAGTTGTTGAAATATGTAAGTAAATTTTGAAAAGTGGAGGGGGATGAAAAGGAAGAGGGTGACGGTTTGGGGATGGGGAAGAACAGGGGTTTGTTTTTGTGTAATTTTGTGTCTTATAATGAAGACAAGTGGGGTCTAGATGGGGGAAAAAGTGGATGGCAAAAGGAAGCAAAATGGAAGAAGAAATCATGTGAAAAATATGTAGAAATCTAAGGAAAGTGAAAGAAAACTCTAGATGACAATGACATTAGTTGACTTGGTCAACTCTCTTAAGATTACATGTAATTTGTGTGTACATAATGGGATAGTTAAAGATAATTGAGAGAAAAATTAAGGAAATGAAAGGAAATATGGAGTTTATTAAAATAATTAGTAAAAATAATTAATGAGATCTTACTCTAAGAATTTATATCCTATATACATCATTTGGTATGCTACTTAGTATAACTATCATGAAAAATGCCATTCAGTACATTAATATTGACTACATATGGTATAAACATTAACTAAACACTTAACTCTATATAATACTAACCTAGTTAGGTTATTAGAAGATGAATATAATCTATAGTGCAATATCCTAGTTTCTAATAGATTACTTTAGTATTATATGTATTTATGAATAATTGAAAGTTATATTTGATCTTTTACTAATAATTTGGTAAGATAATAAGAATATATTGTCAATTAGGTTTTAAAGTAAGTTATGGTGAATTAGTACTTTCATATTCTTAAAGTTATAATTTTAAGGTTTTATCACTTTTGGGTACAATCTCTAGTGTTTATGTACATTTAGGGTATAAACTCTTAAAGTTACATATATTTAGAGTTTAAGGTTTTTGTACACAACTAGAGTTTCTACTAATAATTTAAGATTTTTCATATTCGCTTTAGGTTTTGAATTGAAATTTTAGTCTGTCTTAAATCTCACTGACTCTATTGACTTCAAGAAATCATCTACAGTATAGGGGGCTTGATTCTATACTTAAATGACTAGATTTGCGAGGTTTACAGGAACCTAGTTAAGGAATTCTTTAGGTCGACTACTTCCACTGAAGGTCAATAGTTTCAACTTGACATTGTCAAGTCCTCAACTAGGTGCTCGAAGTTCATCCTTTGCATTCCGAGTTGGTTGATTCACTTTGGTTCAACCACTTTTGTTAGAGGTCTACTCGGCTACATCTCTCCTCAACTTCGATACTCTTCTCCAGGCTCCTTGGTTCACCTCGAAGTCAATACTCCTATCATTGTTTCTCCTCAACGCAAGTCAATTTTCTCTTCTTCTCAGCTTAGTAGCTCTTTTTGGTGGATGTTCATCATTATCAAGCTCATTGAAAACACTTCTACTTATGGGTGTGTGCTCCCTTCTTTCTTCTCAGCCATTACGTCTGTAGCCTTTGACTAAATTAGTAAGCTCCTAGATAAAATCAGTGAGATTTTAGATCTGATATTCCAAGTTATCAACACATCATCTCAAACTTCCGCAAGGACTGTCACTAGTGTTATTGATACTATCCTCCGACATTTTTTTATCCGTACAATAATTTTCCAAAAAATTAAACAAACAACAAAACACAATCACAATAACCTAGAAACAACCACTACTGGGCTTCTACAGCTACTACTACCAACAAACATCTCCACAACAACTAGAATCTACTACTGAAATTAATGTTACTGGACTCAATTGTAGCATAATACCATGACTATTAAAAACACGAACAATACATTGATTATGGAACGATGATTATCAGAAATGTTCAAACCATGAATCAACTTTGAAGAATACTCCATGCGTATCTCCCCAAAGCTCTAATACCAATATGATACGAATCGAAGAAACAACAGTGGATCTCGAAAAAGGAAGAATAGGTCCAATAGGTATAACGAATAGGGAGTGAGATGGTTAATTTTGACAGTAAATGTGAATAGATATAACTCACCAGCACACGAACACTATCGGGGGTTTGAGCTTAAAATAGGATTCGATACAACTCACGAACACTAAATGTTGCTCAGGATTTAAATGAAGGTTAGATACAACTCACTAACTAATTCAAATAAAGGGGTTCACCATGATCTTTAGATCAAGATCGATAAGAACACTGGAGAGATTAAAGAGCTTAATCTATACTCCTTAATCCGGCAAATACTAATTCAAGAGCAGCCTTGCTAAAAAAGGGAAAATATTCCAATCGCAGGAATATACTTTGCTGTCTAATTTTGTATATATTGTCATATCTCTTTCTATGTTTACAGATGTTACTATTTATAACAAGTCCTAAAACTTAGTCAAAACTGTAAATAATGTATAAGGCCTTAAACCCTAAAGAATTGGGCTCATAATTAAAATAAAGGAAAACATGTACAAGAATACAAAACTGTGCATTTTATAGAAAAAGTCAACATGCAGTCACTCGACATGTTCTGGAAAGAGCAGTATCCAAACCGAATGGGGTCGACAGTTAAATATACGAGTTCGGCCCATAATTTCTGAGTGCTAGAATCAGTTGGCACTAGTCTCTCGATACTTTACCAAATGGTTCTTTGGTCTCCAATACTCAACCTTATGGTATCTCGGCTTCTTGACAGACGATAGACTTGTTGCCGAATGGTTCCTTTCCTTCCCCTCGGTCTTTTGTCATTTGCTTAGCATCGACGAAAGCTATTCAACCTCGGCCTTAAACTATTCATCCTCAGGTTAGCATCTTCTTTTGGAGGGTCAGTGATGGCTTCAGACAGGTCGACCTTGGCTTGGACATAATCGAAGGCTAATTCCCATCACTAATGATGCTATAAAGCTATAATACTCCATCACTTAGCTACCCTACACATCTCATATGTACCTAAAAACTTAAGGTCCCTAGCTTATGCTTTGATACCACCTAAAAGATGTCATATCCTGACATAACACAAAATGTCCCAACATACAGGTAAACCTATTGTAAATAAGCTCAATTCTAGTAAAACAACACTTCATTATGTACTTGGCGCTTAAAAGAGTTCAACTATGGGCTTTTGGTTACAAATATTTGCAACATTTACAATCTTCAAAAACTTGAACACTAAACTATAGTTAAACTTCTAGGTCTTCATTATACTTATTCAATGACACTTTCACTTCTAAAATAGCTAACTCTATCCAACGTTCTCCAAAAGTTCACTCTTATTACTAGTAATGTCCCAAAAAGTTGCATCCTAACCCGAGGAGAAGAGAAAACTGCTTCCCTCAACTACTATTAAGCTAAGTGAAAATGGAAAACAAGCAACAATACACCAAAGCACATAACACAAATACTCAAGTTTCATATTCAGTTAATATCTAAGCAGCAAATAAGATAATGCAGATTGTATGCCATGCTAATGTAGGTGACATGCATCGGTACCAATGTCCTAACTAGACTAACAACTCATCTGGTTTGATTGACTACAAATCCGGGCATCTAAAGAATATATTCGTGAACCTAGCAAATTATCTCAACATAGCAAAAACATAGAGCGTAGTTGAAGTGTTGGTCAATGCAGAACTATATGTACGAAACCCAGCTTTGTAAACTTATCTTAGCAAAACCATAAGTTTAAAGAAAACTGACCGATAGTTCCTTGTCATGCCATACCGTAGATGCATCCACCAATTCTCAATCAACATTAAGTATATCAACGAGGCTTATCATATTCTTTATGTCTCTACTTTATGCTTTGAATTTGCTTTTGAAATAGCTTCTAATGTGAATTCATTATAGCATAAATCTTCATATGTTTTACTCACAACCAAGTCTAGAGTTTATCACATAAAATATTACCAACATTATACAAAATACAGCATCACCAAGTACCACCATCATGAATCTAGGCAATATTCAAACAATCACTCCATTTACGAACCAAATCATTCACAATTCACTAATCAAATGTAAGTCAAATTCTTTACACAACAATTCCAAGCATCATTCAGACAAACACCATAATCATGTGCAAAGACAGTCAAATATAAATCTATATCCTATATACGCAATTCCACTTACCTAGCTATTGGTACAATCTCAATTCACTCATTAGTAGGAACTTCTTTCTCTACAACTTCACTTAGTAAGAGGAACTACTTCTATAGTCCATTACAAGTCATGAGTACATATACATACACTAGTTAAATACTTACTTATTAGTAATTAGTTCGTTATAAACTGGTTCCAATTTAATCTCTAAGTTTAATTTAAAGTTAGCTCCTGTAACAGCTTTTTATTACACTATCCTCTTTTACCAATCATAATTTCTTGATAAATCAATGCTTTTTATAAGTTACCCGAAACTGCAAAATCCTCTTAGTTAGGTTATGAGGGATTCTATAGTAACTTTTTGTAGTAAAAAATCCTCTAAGTTACCATCTAAGTTACATAAGAGTCATTCATGATATCAATTTTATCCTCTGACATAGCTTTTGAGTTTCTCCAATTTAAGGCCCTTACTAAATTATCCTTTAAGCTATTCTCTACTCTATTATTCCTAGACATTTTTAGAAAAACAACCTCTGACTAAGCTTCTAAATCCCTTGTTTTTACCTTTAACTCATAAATTGCTTATGACTTATTCTCTAAGTATCATTATAGTGCAAAATTCATTCCTAAAACCTCCAAGCTATCCTTTACCTTCAACCAATATCCTAAGTTACTCACTTTTAAAGACCAAACTACAATTTTATACACCTCCTCATATTATTACTCCATCTGATTATCCTAAAATCGTACATATACTTCAAGAATTGATCCAACTCGAAATCCAAGTAAGCTTAGTACAAAAATAGGTTATTTTTCCACTAAAAACACAATTTAATACATAATTTAGAGCTAAAAATTATATAAAAATTTATAAACTAGTTTCACGAAAAACTTTCACATGGAAAATTAGCATTAACTTAGAATAATTTATATAAAAAATTTTACATGGAAAACTACATCATTAACCATATTTATTTCAATACAAAAAATTGTTCGATTTCTCTAATTTTTTAAGGACGTATATGATAACTACCAAATTTATACAAAATATTACTTTTCGTAGATTCTATACATAAAAATATATAGGAATAAAATTTTTCATAATTTTCTAGACATTTTTCTAAATTTACTCAAAATCTAACTAGAAAGATACGTCACCAAATTTGGCCACTTTAGCCATCATCGGCAACCACCTCCTTATTGGCCTTCTTAGCCGCTACATACTTTATTACTTAGCGGTGGCAATTGACTCCCAGATTTCCTCTACACCAACGCTCCTTCTATCTCCTCAAATCACATACCAATTTTATTATTTTTCCTAATTTTAGTTCTTTAATCACTTCAACTCATTTAGATTTGATGAATTACCAACATCTATCCTATTACTCGCGCACGGCTCCAAGGACTCCAATCCCTCACCCAAAGAATCCTCTCTTGCTAACTTGTTGATGACAAGAAACTTTATACCGAAGGAACGTAGCTAAACTCCTTGAGCTCTTCATATTGTTATACGTTGATCCATACCTTCGGTAGTAATGTTGCCAACCATTCCCTTACTAAGAACCCTATGCTGAGTAATCCGACCAACTGCTGCCGATAAGTTCTTACCGAGTGAAAAAAGGCTCACTTATCAGTCGAGTAGTTTTCTTTCGGAATGCTACCATTTATCTTGTCCTGACCACTTTATTGCCATAACATCTCGATCCCTCTCGTCTACTATGTCTAGAGAATCTTCGCATGGGACTAATGTTGTACTACCACTTGTCCACCTCATCTAACATTGTACTACCTTTCCATTTTTGTCTTTTGTCTTTTTTATCCTTTTTCATATATACTAAGAATCCCCTTTTTATATATACTTTCTTGTAATTTCTTTATTTGTAATGTTGCCAATGAAACTTACTATAAATAGTCTTTTTCCCTTGTAAGCCACATATAACTTACAATTAAGATTGAATATTCTGTTCTTATGAAACAACCCTCTTTAAGTCTATCTTTTATATACGCTCATCTAATCTTATTGAATAGCTCAAGATTAGTAACGAGTGGACATTGACATCAACTTATACATTATATCAAGTGAGTGTCAAGTCGTATTATATTTATTGGTGAGTCACATCCTCCTAACAGTTTCACGTCAACTACTTTTATTCGCCTATGGACTATTTCCCTCTAATTTCTTCGATATTTCAGAAAAACCATTTTAGTTTAGATTTATCATGGTAAGTCCTAATGATAACTAAGCTTTTAAGCACACCAAGATTTTTCCTAAATTTCATTTTACATAAACAACATGTTGAAGAGGATTCTAGATTTTCTAAGCTTAAGGATGGTGAAAATGAATTTTTATCTCTCTCTTCCAAATTCTAAGCTTATAAAATGCATGAAATTCTCTTTCCTATCTCCAACACCTATCCATTTGAAGCCACAAGGCTACTAGGATGATTTCTAGCTACCTTATTATCCTTTGTAAACTTTTTATTAATTTTTATGAATTTAATTAACTTACTTTAGCCTAAAAGTACTATTTTGGGGTATTTTAATTAGTTTTGGTTCTAAATATATGAATAAAAATTATACACGACCCATATGTATATATTCTATATGTTATTTTATGTCCTATTACAATTTTATTATATATATAATTTATCTCTAATAGCTCGTTACATTTCAGGGTTCTAATATCGAATTTCTAGGAATTAACAAACATACTCAATAAAAATATAATTTATTGAAATTAGATATTATATATATACTATTTTGAGAAATTAATCCTGCTAGTATTCTTCAATTAACTTTTATGACCTTATCTATAAATTTAGCTCAATTCGTACAAAATTGTCTGAAGACCATAAGTCATTTTGAATGTCCTAAACATCCTAATTCGGATTTGTTAGTTTAGTGACTAGGGTACTAGGGTCTCACACCATCTTATTCATTAAACCATCTAATATAACAAATCCTTTACAATTTAGTAAAACCTTACATTCTTCATTCGAAATTTCAAATCTTTCTACTATATGATCTAAACCAAATCAAAACAAATCAACCCCCTCTTTTGCCCGAAATTGCATCATTACAACCAATTGTTATACAGAAAATGTTAGCTACTAAAATTCTTGCAAGAAGAGAACTTATGCTATAATTGTGATGAGAAGTTCAGTCTTGGTCATAAATGTAAGGCGAAATTTTTACTTTTATCAGATGAGGATGAAAATGTGGAGTAAGAAGAATCATTTCAAACAATTGAAGACGAACATGAAGTACTCCAAAATTTGAATGATTCAAGTTTTTGGTCAATAATGGTGTAAAACTTTGGTTTTGCAAAAGGAAGAAAGAAAGGTTAAAGGAGGTGCCAAGGTTAGTTCGGTATAACCACTCTGATAGCTAAATAAGTATTTGGGTAAGAACTAGATGAATAAGTGAGCTAGGAATGTTCAAGAGAGTATGCAAAGTTTTTACAATGCTTTTGCCTCCTTATTTATAGACGTTTACCAATTAATTATTATAATAAGGAGCTTCTTGTCAAGGACTACGTGATGGCTCATCAATCAAGTACTTACCTAAAGATTTGGAGTAGTAGGAGATTATGTAAGGAGGTCGGACAGAACCACAACTATCCATGCCACTTTTCAAATTCAAAATAATTAAGTATGCAAGCTGGGCTCTTTTAGCTCATCAAATTGGCTAAGCCCAGTTCAACAATTCATCTCAGTAGACCAAATCAAAGGACTCAATCAAAGTAGAACAAATTGGCAACCAAGGGCCAAGTAAGTCCAAGAGCGAAATTATACTATTATCATTTGCCCCCTAACTCCCATAGTCAATAGCTAGACTAAGGGAGTAGGTTATAGAAGTTTCACTGACTTACTCGATTAGCAGGCAGGGCATTTGCACTCATACTTACCATTGATTGTGAAATATTTTTCAAGTCATATTACTAAACTTGTTATTCGGCATCCTCTTATTTGTGCATCATCATTTATGAAATATATCGTATTAAGTTCCAACTAAAGGGTCATAACCTTTTGGTTTTCCCGCTCGTTCTCTTTCTGCATTGGCACATAGGATAGCTGTCACATTAGTCATCATTATGATGTAGGGTTTATTAACTGCCGATGGTAGATTGTCTGTTAGATCTCTGGCTCCAAATATGTTTCAACTATTTATGCTAAGCCATTAAGTTAGAACCAAATCCCAATTAACCCCATTTTTTACTCTCAAGAGGGGATCATTAATGTACTCATATAAAGGGCCTTCAACACTCTAATAATCCTTTTTCTACCTCTAACTTTTATATCTCTACATTGAAAATTTTCTCTCTAAAATCTTCTCCAACTTTCTAATGACCTCCTTTCTCCAACATCCAAGTGGCTTTCTTGTGCAGTTAATTTCAACATTTCATCAGGTATGGTTAAAAGTAAAATTCACTCTTTTATCTCTACTGATTCTCAAGCTACTCTCTCTGAAGCTACTTATCAACCCCAAGGAAGAATTGGTTCAGCTTCATGATCTAGTAGCTCGGTAAATAGCACGATAGAAAGATGGGAAAAGCTTGCCTATAGTGAAGCTCTCTCAATGGATAATTATCCTAATGATAAGGAAGATAGATCACTTGCCAAGTATTTATATAACAATGTTGTATACAATATCAATTCTCTAGATGAAGTGGTAAGTGGTGCTATTTGATTACTCATCGCGAAATATAACAAATATTGGCAAGATTGTCCTATTAAGTGGCATTTAGGTAGGCCAAGAGAAGATGAAAGGGTTTGTTTTCCCATTGAACGTAAGTTCCATATTTATCTAAAGTACCTCAACTTTAGGTTGCGTCTTTCATTCTCTTCATTTCAAAACAATTTTTCAATTACTTTCTTATAGCTCTAAGCATGTTTTCTCTAAAAATGTATAGACTACTTGTGGTGTTTGAGATCATATGTGAGGAAATTGAGGTTAGAGCCACACCTCAGTTGCTCATATTCTTTTGCAAAATAAAGAGGCAATTGAATAGCTAGTTTTATACTGCAGCTCATTATGGTCATAAGTTCATGGATGGCCTAGAGTTTAAAATCCATAAGTGGTATGAGAAATAAGTTTTAATTAGGTCAGATGAGGATCTCGATTTTTGGAACAAATGGACCAAGCTCATTCGTTCTAAGGACATAAAGCTACTGCTGAATAATGTCACCAGCACCTAAAAGATTCAAAATAGGTAGCATAATAAAATGATTTCATAGGATTCTAAGAGGATCACCTCCTGATATGAGAAAGGGGAGCTTATATTTTTTCATGACAAAGGTAGGATTTGACCCACCTACCATACCAAGCAAAGCTACAAGAGTAAAGGTAATCTTCATGACTCATTGGGGGAGACTCATTACCTTCAAGCTTCACTCAACACAAATTCTTAAGTCTTTCTTTATTCCTTGTTATAATACCTTCTCTTTTATGCAAATATAGGTGTAGGAGATGTAGATTGTAAGAAGTTGGTAGCCCAAGCTACGGCTAAAAAGCAAAAGTTAGACAAACATGCTACCAAAGTAGCTGCTAACCAGCCAATAGTACCGAAACAAGTAACTAAAGAATAGGTAGTCAAGGAGCCAACTGTTCAAAAGAACAAGAAAGAAACCACTTGTTCGAATGAAGGGTAACTGGTGGAGTAGGTGGAGGTTGTTGGAACCATTCAACTTGAGGTGCTTCCCGTAAAAAGGGACAGTACAAGGGAGGAATTGCCAAGAGAGACTAGTCAAGTTATTGTTGCTGACACTAACATAGAAGTTGTCCTATAAGAGGCTATAGATAGCTCGATAGAGTAACCAACTACTGTGTTGAGCCCCAAGAAGAGGAGCGAAAAAGAGTATGTTGATCAAGCTTCGTCCAAGAGGAGCAAAGGCATGGATGAGAGCACAAAGAGGCTCTAAGTAAGAAGGATCATGGCATTAAGTCTACTATGTTCATTCCCAACCATGTAATGGGTAAGTACATTGTACAACGTTGGAAGTACATTATCTTGAATACCTATTCAACTCTAGGTGATAGGATAAAGTCCATAGCCTTGATGGAGGGGGTTATTCTACCTAAAGACAATGAGATAGCTTTTCTAACATTTAACCTTGCAAACAAGGTTGTTTTCCAAGGTGAGGAGGAAAATGTTACGACTAGAAATCACAAGAACACCAGAAAGCCAAGTTGGCTTAAAGACTTCATAACAGAATAGTGTAAATTTTACAAATCATGTATCATGAGTCGTATAGGATAATACATCACAATTTGGTAACCAATAGATATAATAGAAAACAAGCAGGAAGTAATAAGCATAATGATGCATAAAAATGAAAAATAACAAAATCAAGGGATCACTTTTCGAATCACAAATCTCAGTGTCTCTTTCCCTCTTTTACTTTCTTAAGAGTTTGGCAAGCTTAAATTATACCTTATCTGTTCTTCTAGTTAATACCTCACATCACAATAAGAGACTATAGTGTTAGCATCATGTTCAATCACAATAAAATCAAAGAAAATAAACAAACAAAAATAAAGATCCATGAAGGTTAGTGTTTATGCTTCACCTTGAAGACAACCTTAGTTTGAGAGAAAGGTGATAGAACAAAATATCATGAGAGATAGAGAGAGACTAAGGTTATTTTGAAACCCTAAATGAAAGATATGGACCATATTGAAGATAGTGGGCCAAGATTAAGGGTGTAATAATATTAATTTATACATGTATATACATACTTCGTTGCTATCTAAATATGTATTCAACTTCTAAAGTGAAGGTACTAAATTCAATTAAATTATTTTATTATATCTTGATTTAAGTAGTTAATGCTTTAGGTTATGTTTATATCAAGTACTCGGCATGAATTGCCATGCCAAGCACCCCACTTTTCTTGGTAAAAAACCTTTAATAAACATATAAGCTATTTGCAATTTACTTAAAACATATATTCATAAGATAAGTCCTTTTACAATTTTATCACACACAAAATGTAAGCCCATCGCTTACAAACAACATGAGATTCATGCAACAAAGTGAGCAACCACATGCTTCACAAGTTGTACTCACGAAGGCTCTATACTCATATTCCGTTGAGCTACAAGACATTGTCATTTGCTTCTTAGACTTCCACTGATGGGAGAACTACCAAAGAAGACACAAAAGTTAGTAGTTGAGCATTTAAAGTCAAGCACCCTCCCAATCTGAATCACTATACACGCACAAAATAAAATCTAACTTCATAGAGAAGAACAACCCATACCTGGGCTTTTGTTAATGTATTGCAAAACTCTAGTCAACGCTAGTTGATGAGACGGTGAGGAGAATCCACAAATTTGCTCAATACGTAAATAGAATAAGTAATGTTAGGCTTAGTAATTACCAAATAAAGTAATTTGCCCACAATTTGCTAATACCTTGTTGGATCGACAAAGCCAATATCATCATATTTGGACTATTTGTGATTAAAAATCATAGGAGTTGCAGGAATCTTAGAATCAAGAAAACCAATCTCTTATAAATGCTCAAAAGCAAATTCCTATTGAGATAAAGCTAAGTTTTTCTTGGACCTAGCCAACATAAATCTAATAAAGTATTAAAATTCACCTAGATCCTTCACCTCAAATTAAGTGGCTAAAAATTCGCTAAAACCCTAAATTGCTTTGCTTGCCATAGCAATGTCGTCAACATAGCCTAAAACACAAATGAAATTATTACCTTCTCCTTTAGTAAAACACAAATAAGTAGCTAACCAAATGTATGGGTTGCTTTGCATGGAACCGATGTTTGGCATTTTATTTTTTTTAATTATTTCTTTTGTTGCTTTTGTCCTACTCTGTCAAACACTTGCTTGAAATCTCGGCGGAATAAATGGGCCATTGGCCAAATTTGGCCATTTAGCCCATGGCGATCTTTTTCTTTTGCGTTGTTTTCTCGTAAAGATAGATAAAAATTATTATTATTATTATTATTCACACTTCAACAATTTTCAAAAAATAAATAATTGACCGCAATATATCTACAATAAGAATCTATTGATATATCTATTATATTTTATAATAATGTAAAATGATATATTCTGTGTGTTAAGAATATGCAATATTATAAGTATGTGAGCTCTCTAACGTATAATAAATATAATAAAATAATACATAAACATATTGCATATTCCAAAAATAGGGAATTCTAGAATTTCTCCCTAGCTTCAAGCCTCAACTATTACGTAAAGCCGCGTTAAATAAAGCAACTAAATAACACTTGTAACAAAGATTTTGCAAGTGTACTTAATACTCATAAAATCATAATCACTATGCTTTATCTAATATCTAAGTTGATTAGATTATATATGATTTAACATGCCATTGAACTCATGATGTTTATGTTCCCAGGCTACATTCCACGAACATTTCCAACGCCATCCAACCCGCATATAATCACATATTTCAGTATATACACATTTTTAGCTAATTTCATCAACATAATTAAATCGGATAAGCATCGAGTTGAGGAAATCTATGCTACAAGCATAATTAATGTAGTAAATCATCTAATTGTCATAGAGTTTAGGAAAGAGCTGCTATTACTCTTATCATTATTATTTTTGTTATACTTGGTTTATGTATTTTACCTTTTTCTAATTGCCTATGCCATGCCTAGGGTCATTAACATGTTGACTTAATTTTGGTGGGTGCCTTGCCAAACATGGGTGCCCCCCTTCAGTCCTATTAAACAAATCAAACTAGGAGGTGATTTGATGTTATGTCCTCATTTTGCCACGACATACCATACCTATGCTAGAAATTCAATTTGCTGTGTATTAGTAAGCTTAATCTGGTGAAATTTTGCAACTAACTTGGCCTTATTCTATTGATAACGTCTAGGTAATTGCATATACGTCATTTGTGGTTTTGTTGGTTCTTTTTTTTAGTCCAACGCTATCTATCTTAATTTGAAACCAAACTCTAGATATAGTTCTACGTTCCAAGGGGACCGAAGAAAAGTAGAAGCTAAATGTCCTTTTTGAATAATTGCCAACTTGCTATAGCATGTAAGTGCCATCATATAGTTAATCCTAGGGATGATTTACACCTTTAGAACTTGTTCTCTAGCCAATAGCCATGTCCAGCATCTATGTAATTTAATATTTGACTTCTACTTTCAACAATATATTTGATGGATTAAGAGTAAATATATGTCTATATTTATCCGTTATCGGCTATATCGGTATATATATATATATGAATTATCATGTGTATTTGGTGAACAGACACTAAACACTTTAAATAGGCCAATTATCATTAAAGGTAAATATATGTACACGTTAAATACCTTTTGATATCATGTCATTAACTTAACAAGCCAATTAATTTATTTTTAGTATCTTATTATTAGGGCTAAGTGAAAAAACCATGAACTGTTAATCGAATCGTAAGCCGAACCAAACTCAAAATTTGTTTTTTTTTTCATACAATTTGGTTATTGGTTCAATTCGATATTAGTGTATCAATTCGTGGTTCGGTTTGACATAATGAACCAAACCGATTTTTGTAGAAGAAAAAAACCACAGTCCTTCGATTCCCATATAAGGCTTACAACCTAATCTTCAATCGCAACAAGAATATCACGGAATGACATTTCAGCAATACTAAAATTAACGGTGTGTTAGAAATGTTCATTTAAGCACTAGTTAGTAAACAAGAAAATAGAATTCAGCAAAGACAATTAAGTTATAAACAATCTAACGTTAAATCATTAGAAGTCACTTGATGATTTAATCAAATTGTAGCATCTCCATGTTCTATAGATATCTTTCTTGTAGTTTTTCTCATTATTACCTACATCTTACCTTCTTATGAAAATAAAAGCACAAATCTAATAGTGCAATACTTTTAATCACACAGTATAAGTAGTGGGAAACGCATACATTTTAGACTAGACCGGTTCAACAGGCTGAACCAACCCTAATAGGTCTTAAACCATCGATTCACAGGTTAGTTCATAGATGAACTGTGACCAACTCATGTGGTGGCGATTCCAAGCGGGTTCTCGACCCTTAAATTAGCTCCTTTTTTCCTTTTTTCTTTTTCATTTAACTACTTATATTAATAATTTTTTATTTTTTAATTAATTTTATTAATTACTAGTTTTATTTATTTTTAATAATTTTCAATTTTTTTATTAATTTTCTAGTTGATTTTCTTTGAAATAATAAGTTTTAATATCACGTATATAATTAACCAATATTCCCATTAAATTTTTAGTCTATTTCAAAATAATAGATTTGTTCCGCATGAAGTTAATATTAATATAATATTAAAATAATAAGTAATGTCAAGTAAAGCAAAAGAAGTGAATAAATAATTTTCCTTAATGATGGAATTGTAAACTACAATAAAATAAAATAAAATATAACGCCAAAAACAAAATCCTTTATTTTTTTAAGGCCCAACGGTTTAAAGGTCGGTTCAGGCCTACCTTCAACTAAGTCATTTCACGATTCGGAATTGACCCATGGATGGGTCTACTTTAGACTAGTTGCTTTAGTCAATCAAAAGACTTAATAATTGTTTTGTTGCCAAAAAGTGAATCTAATGATGTAGTAATTTAATGCATTGAAAAAAATAAAAAATAAAAAAAAAAAACACTTCAAATAACAAATAATGTTTGAAAAATTTATAAACTAAACCATTAATTTTAAATTCAGCTCGCTTTGGGAGGCGAACCATACCGAATCAAATCATGTTCATCTCTATTTGTTATATCTCAAATTTCAAGTTCCTAATAGATAAGAAGCAATAACAACTGACTTATATTTTAAACAAACAAAATTTTTATAAGCTCTATTTTGGACAACAAACTTTAAAGAATGAACTTCATTTAACTTATATAACTTTATCGTAATCTTTGAACTAAGACGGATAATACTTCTATTAAAAGTGCTTAATCAAGTAGCACAAAATCTTGGAATATTATACAAACACATACAATGAAACAATGATTGGAAAGGCATTTCATGTATGTAAGAGAGGATTTTTGGTTTCCGTGAGAAAATGCTAAAGTGGTAAAATTAGACTTTGTTTGAGAAGCTTACGGTTCAGTTAGAATAAAAATTTAATAGTTAATAGGGAATATTTTGAAACTACAATTAAGTGTAGTGGATATTTCTTCAAATAAATCCCACCGAGAGATGATAGAAGGAAAAATGTAGGAAAAAAAACAAAGCAATTCAAATTCAACCATGGTTAAATCTTGAGTGAACCCAACTTTACCTTTTTAACTCTTTTATATGTTTCCGTGAATCACTT
Source organism: Lumnitzera racemosa (assembly GCA_024138005.1). Lineage (NCBI taxonomy): Eukaryota > Viridiplantae > Streptophyta > Magnoliopsida > Myrtales > Combretaceae > Lumnitzera > Lumnitzera racemosa. The sequence goes on from JAMXBC010000007.1 coordinate 60,336,453, forward strand.
AAACTAAATCTAACAACATTATTTAAAACATTCAAAGATGCAACTTTAATTTGATCCCTAAATTAAACCAATTGATGAGCAATAATAAAAGCATTTTTGGGAAAAGGCTAGTATGCTCATCCCACGATTCGTTATTGCTCTGGGACATAACTTATTTGGCCACCTTAACGCAACAAGGACTTCATTTCTTCATCATCCCAATTACCGAAAGTCACGTTTTATATTGAAAACTTGTGATATTTGTTGCATCATCCTCTTCCAAACAAATAATAGCTGATTTTTTTTTTTTTTCCTTTTATAACATTACATATTAGAATGTAGAAAAAGTCATCGCTAGGTCATAACAATCTAAGCAGCAATAGATTAATCAAATAAAGTTATTTTACCAAGAAAGTCGATTATCCAAAAATGAGGGGCAAACATTCTCGTATTTTTCATTCTAACCCATCGTCCATCGCAAGTCGCTATTATTATTACTTGGGAAACAGATAAAATTATATTTTTTCGGAAAAAGATCTTAAAATCTATCATCCAAAATAAACTAAAGAAAAGAAAAAATTATAAGCAGCGTACATGATATCATTATTTCGGAATATGATTTCAAAATTACTTAGCAATCTTCCCTTAATTCCTTCGAGAGTTCTCAATTCAAGGATTCCACCATATTTTTTCAAGTTCATCTTTATCCTCTGCAGAAAACAGTGTTAAGCAATCCGAATTGGCCGAAATGAGATATCTACACCACGAGAAGCAAAAATTATTTTCCGCTTCCACATCCAGGATTTCTAGATATGCATTTCGTCAAATACATGCAACCTGTCATAACTGAGCCAAAAGGTGATTGGTATACACTATCTCGGTAAATGATATGAAGCACAATATTCAGTTCCAATCATCTCTATTCATAAAGTTACAAAATTATAGATGGTGAAAAAAATCATGAACACCAAAAACTTCGCGGATGGCTTATTTGCCATAACCTTTATAACCGATGCATACTAGTGTTGATAAAATATGTTGGGAAAGCTCTTAGCAGGAAGCTGACTCAGCTAGATTTGATTTGGACATTACGAGTCTCTGGGAACCCTGCAACCCAACTGCAAAATAGTAATCGGACCATGTTCAGCAACAGGAATAAGCAATTCATAGTGCAAAATAATACAGATGTACAGCAGGTGCTATGTGCACGGTTAGAGATCTAATCAACGGGCGATTTACTATGAAATCAGTGTTTGTAGTGTATTTTTGTCTGTTACAGTTCCTTCTTCTACAGTTGGACTACATGATCAATGTTTTGAATGCTCATTGGAGAGAACACTCCAATATTTTGAAAGCATATTGAGAGAAAACCCTTCAATCTCTTCAGAAATGTATTTCTAATGATAATTCTTGCTTTTTTTTATCTTTTTTTTTCTTTTAAGTGAGGAGCCGAAACCTCTATTTATATTAGAGATGACAGTGATCCTCATATCTAGGGTTGTAAATGACCTAAGCCGGTTCACAAGCTACTCAAAATCAGCTCAAGTTTTATTCAAATTCGATTCAATGATAATCAAATCGAGCTCAAGTTTTCAAATAATGAGCTCGCGAACTTATTCGAGCTCGGTATAATTTTTAATTTATTTAAATATAAATTAATATGATATTGATTAAGAAAAATTTATAAAAAGTTCGATCTTAATCGAGCTAATTAAGTTAAGCTCAAATTTGCTATGTATATTTTCAAGTTGAACTCGAGTGAGCTTGAGCCTTAGTTCTCGAGTTAAGCTCGAACTCGAGCTCGAGCTCGAGCTCAACACTGTTCGGTTCAACTTGATCCAATTACAACCCTACTCACACCTAATGTCCACTAAATTTATCTCATGCAATAATTTATTCATGAACATTCCCATTTATTTAAGCTAGTGTACGCTAAACCCACCAACCCCATTATCATCGTGCTCTAAAGATGGAAAAAAATGTTCACATTTGTTAAACGATGAAAGTAGGTCTGGCATAGAAGTCCCTGCTAGAGCTCAGCCCACAGGCAACCCTCACCCCCAACCCTGCAGCTTCCCATTGCCGCTACAGTGCTTCCATTGTGGCACAAGTTGGCCCCACATATGCGTTGTAGATCTAGAAACCCCCCCTCGAGCATGGAATGCACATTAGCTGATTCCAGCACCATGGCAACACAATAACAAGCTCTATCTTAATTTCCAGCACCTCATGCTCCAATCATTTAACCTTAGCCTTTAAGGTTTGTCATTCATCTCCATCCTTGACTGAATCCCATAAGTACTGCTCTATAAAAGCCAAAACCTTGTCTTCAAAACCCTGAATAGCCCATGACAATCAGCTCTAATACCAAATTTTTATGTGCAAGATTTAGTGGTTTAGTCAGTGGGTGATCTGCTATGAAACTGATGTTTACAGTGTTTGAGTTTCCTAGAAGTCCTTCATTTACAGTTAGTTACTATAGTAATAAGTATTTTGAGTGCTCATCAATGAGAGAACTCTGATCTCTTGAAGGATCATTGATAAAGAATCTTTCAAACTCTTTAAAAATATACTTTGATAATAATTCTTGCTTTTCCTTTAGTGAGGGATAAGGACCTATCCATATAAGAGTCAAGAATGACCATTACATCTAATGTACATTGAATCTATCCATGCATAGATCTATTCATAAATGTTCCCATTTACTTAATCTAGATGTGAACTAACCTATCCATGACTGCTCCCATTCATTTGATCTGGATATTATAATATAAGGAAACAAAGTGAAACCCACATTTTTAACAACTAGTTATTAGAATTTGTCCAGAAAAGTCATCAAAAATTAAAGCAAAAAGCTACTGATCATTAGAGATATAGGTTTTAGTTAGAATTATATTTCCCTATCATGTCCCTTTTATTATCATAATATCTATATTCATGAATGGGTTAGTTCATGAATTAAATTCGTGCATAAGTAGATTCAATGTACACTAGGTGTGATGGTCATGCACAACTCCTATATAAATAGGACTCAACCCCTCACTTGAGGGGAAGAATATTTATTACCTAAAATAAAGTTCAATATAGTAAAAAGAATATAAATCATACTTGTCAGCTCAAGTTCCCATTATCTTCTAAAGAACAAGAACTTGAACAACCCATGGTTATGTTTCCAAACCTAGCCTTAGAAACTATAGTTATTCTTGATCCCAAGCTTCAAAATCCTTAAGGTAATTAAGGAAGCCCTAGCTACTTATTTTTAAGTTGTGAGAAGGTTGTCTCTCAAAGAGCTTTAAGAGATCAAAGTGGGCTCTCCGATTGGCACTTAAAACACCAAATACCATAGGTCCCACCAATAAAGGAAGGAATAATAAGAAACTAAAACATATTGCAAATGACTAGATTTATAACACGGTGCACATGACAATTTGGTATCAAAACCGACTGTCACAGGTGAGTATAAGGTTTTCAAAGACAATGTCTTGGCTTTTAACAAGCAATACTCGCAGAGCAAGGTCAATGATAAGGAGGATTAACAAACCCTAGCAACTAGGGTGCCAGGTTGTGAAAAATCAAGACAAAGATTAGTGGAATGAGATCAAAAAGCAATTACAGCATTGTCTGCAGTGGTCTATGATCATTACCTGTTGCTAGACAAGTGGTGTTGGAGAAAAGGAAAGTTCTACAACATCATCACAGTTTGTAGGTTTATAACCTCTTTTTGATCCGTCCAGGCACAATAGTGCACAAACCATTCAGCAGGCTCTCAATCCTGCAGTCAACATTAAGATGATTACAACTAGCTAGCAATAGGCAAAGAGACCGGCTATAGGATTGGAATGGGAAATAAGATATATCCTTCTTTAACTCTTCTTGGTGAGCACTGGCCCAATTGCTTCAACCCCTCAATGAACATAATGGAATGTAGATAGATTTGTTGGTGTCTTTCATGAGTCCAAGTACAAAATTGTGAAGAGATTGCAAGAGAAGAAACATATAAGGGGAATGAGTAGATATGGGGCTCAATGAGTTGACAGCAATGAAAAAGGCAAACATAAGGATGTTTGTCCAGGATTACAACCAATGCTACAAGAAGTGTGGCAAATATAATACTAAGCATTATTGCTCTCAACGATGGAACCATCATGATGATTTCTAAGGATAGAGAAAAACCATCTCCAAACCTCTATACATGTAAGCTCCTATATTCTGAGTTAACTAACGATGAACAATTGAAAGATGAAGATGAACGGAAAACATTGAATTCTTAGATAGTGTGAGCTTTAGGAAAAGCCCACTATCTAGGAGAGGAGTACTGTCAGTGATGCGGGTTTTAATTATCATTATATTTCCTTATTTTTTCTCTTTTATTATTATAATATATAGATTAAATGAATAACAAAATTCATGAATAGGCTGCTTCAAATTGTGAATGGATTCATGTACAGATATTCAGGAATACATTAGTTCATAAATAGATTCATGCATGGGTATAATCGATGTATGTAAGGTATAAAGGTCATTCATGATGCTTATAAATAGAACTCAACCCCTCACTTGAGAAAAAGGAAAGGATTATTATCTAAAATAGAATTTTAAAAAGGTCAAAGGATTGTCTCTACACAAGCCTTCAAGAACTGAAGTATTCTCTTTAATGAGCACTGGAATCACCAATCATCATAGGTTCCAACCATAAACAAAGGAATTCTAACAAACTAAAATATATTGCCTATTCCAATTTTACTAGTAAATCACCCATGACTAAATATATGATTAGTGCTCAAAACACTCATTGCTACACTTTTTGAACATCCAAAATCAACTTGGCTGTGTGCCCATATGTACAATTTCACAATAAGAAATTAAAGATAAGACTTATAGTATTTAAATAAGCATAACAGATCAGGAGAACTACTTCAGAACTATGCACCCTGTAAATGCAAGTGATTGTACTACAGCAAATTGAGATTCAAACCTTGAATATTTGAACAAAGCACCTGAGAATGAAGCTTATGGTTGATGAAGTCCCATTAATAGCAGTATATTACTGGCAATTCAACGCATCTGCTATTACACGTCTTGCTTCAATGCACAATTCTCCTGCATTGCTTACTTCAATAGGTTTATGTATGATAACTTCTACAGACCCTGAATTTACAATACCCTCAAAACCTGCTGGCATTATTTTCCCTGATCCAATAAGAGTGACAGGTACCACTGGCACTCCAGTCTTTGCAGCCACACTGAACGCACCTTTCTGCATAGCAAGAACAGAATTGTATTAGATATATTGTACTCTTCTGAGGGATTCCTTTGATTGTCTTCAGGGCTCCTTTGCATCATTCCCTGGGGTGTTGGAAGACAATGAATCGGGAAAGAAGGACAGGAATAAATACCCCTAAAAACAGTTCGTTATTACACAAGTCTATCTGCATGTTTGGAAAAAAAGAATTTTGACAAGCTTAACTTGAACAAGCTTGAAAAAGAGAATCCATGCCAACTTGGGTTACACTCAATTAGTACGAAATTAAGAGCAGGAAGAGGTAAAAGAAAAATAGGAAACTTATCAACCCATTGCATGATTTTCTATTCCATCTGACTGTATTCTGGCCCAAAACCACCAGTCTCTAAGTGTGAAATGATTCCTTGTACAATCTCATTCTTCTATAAGATGACTTCTAGACAAAGAAGTTCATACTTAAACACTGGGATTTCATAAAACCAAACAAGTACTGGATGTATCTGATGAGCACATGGAGACAGCAGAAACCACAAATTGGCCTAACCTTAAATGCACCTAGCTTGCCATCTTTACTCCGGGTTCCCTCTGGAAAGAAAAAGACAGATGCTCCCTTCTTAATTAGATCCATGCATCGCTTCAGACACTCCTGAAAGACAAAAAAGTTAAAGAGTTGATAAAAGTACTTCATGTGGGAGGAAGGTGAGACATTAAATTCCTGGCTTGATTTCTCTTTAAGCCCATTAGAGGGGGAAAGTCATGCAGCTTTTGAGAATAAATGGAAGATCGTCAATAAGAAAAGGTAAACAGCACATGAATTTATCCGATGGATAGCAAACACTTAAGTCTAAAAAGCATCTGCTTGCATCAGTAAATGAAAGATGAAGAAAGTACCAGTTGACTTCTACTATCCATGCGCTTCAGACGAATTGTACCCATCAAATGCATGGCCCATCCAATTATGGGAAAGAGGAAGATACTAGTCTTGCTAATGAACTTGAAGTTTCTACCTAAGGTCAGAAGAGTGTATATGTCTAGAAAGCTCTGATGGTTGGATACAAAAACAGCTGGAGTATCTGCTGAAGGTAGATTTTCCCATCCTTGAATTTTAATTCTATAAAATGGAGCAATAGTCAAAATTGACCACAATTTAGCAATAAAGTGGTGAACTTTTCTTCGATATGGATCCAACAGGAGCACTAAAGGATGTACCACCACCATAAGTGGAAAGAGTAAAATGGCAGCAACTGCAGTGACAGCATAGAAGCATAATCCTCTGATCTTCGCAAGCACTTCAAATTCTGCCCTTTACATAGATCAGAAAAAAGAAGAATTAAACAGTGTGTTCAAATAGAAAAGGAATAAAGAAAACTTCCAAATACCTGACAAAGGACGAGTGACACCATAATTCCCAGCTTCAGCCAATTCAGATCTGACTACAATGTTTTGGCAAGATTTGTTCGAGTTGGACAATTTTCTAACACTACAAAAGCCACTGAATTGCGCTTTTAGAACTGGCTGATATGGCCAAGCATTTAATTGGTTCTTGACAGTTACCTGAAGGCCTTTTGGAGCAACTGTAAGAGAAGAAAAAATGTGAATTACAGCATATAGGTACTCTCCAGCACATAGAATGGAAGATAAAATTTCCCAAGGACAAATATGGGAAATGTCAAATTATCGAAAACAAATTTGAGAAACGTCAATTAGCAATCATCTTCTATAATCAGAGACAGCCACAAAACTTTGACTTAATTGGTTCATTTCTAGAAAATTATAAATGACAACAGAACAGAAGAGACATCAATCCACAATTCCTTTACATTGCTTATAGAACAATGCCAAATAGAGACATCAAAAAGAACAACAAAAGCTGTTGCAGATGTTTGTTCTCTTCATAATGAGCGAAGGAAATGAGATTGTGACCAGGATTCTACCCTTATCACAATCAATCAGATGACCATAGAATCAGAAATTTTTTAGAAGCATAAGAAGAATTGAGGGTAGCCTTCTACAAACAAACTTTGACTCAAAAGTATAATTACCTTTAAAGTTAATAAATAATCTTAAAATTGGAAAATATAAGTAGAATGAACTATATGCATCAATCATTTCTCCATTTTTCATCAAATATTAAACAGGGTAATGTTGTCTATAATATTTGTTCGGTTGTTGTCCCATACATTTTAATAACTACTGAAAAGAGAACAGAGGAGAGGGAAGGGGAAAGGAAAAAACAAAAGGGAGAAAGAAGAAGAAGAAGAAGAAGAAGAAGGCAATCTAATTATATGCAGTTAAAAAAAGGAATCTAATAGATGCAAGACCAAACTAACAATTGAACAACACAACCTCCTGAAAAAGAAAAGCTTACCATTAAGCAATGTTCCAAAAGCTGCGTTTTTATCATGAGAGCATCCATTGTGAACCCATTTATACGTAAAACTCTGCAGTAATCAAAAGGAGGGGGGTTAACATTGTCCACCTAAGAACTGAAAATAGGCACCTGAAAAGTAATCTATCATGTGAACAACCAAAACACTAGTCTATTACGTGAAGCAGCTTTAGAGGTGTAGAAATGCCCAATTAAGGAGATAGGATGAATTCATCACTTGATTTGCACAAACCTAATTGAAAAAGGCAATTACTCCAACACTAAATACTAACGCAAGCAGTTAAAATGAAGAGGTATCATAATTCCTGTAGTGTTCTTGTAGCTCATTGATCAAACATTAAAATGATCACTACTAATTGAATCACCCATGATTTAACATGGATGTGATCGCAACACAGAGTACTTATGTCAAGTTTTAGTATTCTCCACATAATTTAGCACGTAAACCACATTAGGTAATTGAATTCGAGCCAGTAGAAACACACGTAACCACAAAAGTCAACTCCTCCAATTTTATTTCAAATGCACCAATCCATGTGATACATAACACCGTTAATTTTAATTAAAACCTAGAAATGTGACCTTTCCCCACGCAATTTCTTGAAGTTTAATTTCACTCTTGTTCATTATTGAAATTCCAATGAACTTGGAGATTTCAGTATATATACTTTACACCATTCTATTCTATTTCACGAAGTCCAAGGTCTCAGTAACATCACCAATCGCAATTTTTATCTCCTTTAATCTTAGACATCATAACAGGAACTTATAGATCGTCATATCAATAAACCAAGGATTACCTGTCGCAACGAGGATGGACCACGATTCCATGAATCCTTAAACCCTGAATTTCACAGTATAAAAACAAAAACCCACATGAGGGATTACAAATAAAAGTAAAAAAAAAGGGACGGAAACAAGCCAGAGATAGAAAAAGAGAAAGAGAGAGAGAGAGAGAGAAAGTCAACTTAAGAATGTATGTGGGGAAAGAGAAGCAACATCCATGTGGAAACCCCAACCGAAGTAAGTGGTATGATGAGTTTGTTTATCGTTGTGAGTCCAAGTAGCTAGTATGAGTATGTTTAGTGAAAGGTGCTTCTTTTCAATTTCTATTAGGCCGGAAGAAGGATGGACGGTTACTTGGATCGGCTTCCCGGTTGCCGATTTCGAGGCATATTCCTCACTCAATATTAGATAGGGTCCGCCTATCTTAGCAGTGTACTACCAAGAAAATTGGTCCAGCGTGTGCGGAGCAATACTTCTTTGCCTTTTAACTCAATTACTTTACTTTATATTTTATTTTTCCATCAGATTGGAGATGTGCTTGTTCAAAACTTTAAAGATTACACTTGATTATAAACTCATTTGATTCGATTTATCTAAAAACGGGGTAAATGCATTTTCAATTTATAACATTTCACCAATTTTATATTTAATTACTAAACCTTTTTTTCCCATTAGAGTTTCAATGTTTAATAGACATCGTGAATTCGGACTTTTTCTAGCACCACTAAATTATACGTTCAAGAATGGTATTGCCACGTGTTAACTTATGATTTACCCAAAAAATTAATTTAATTAAATCATATAAATATATGATAATTTAAGTTAATAAACCATGGAATATTAAAAGAAAATCAAGCAATCGGAATAGCAATAAGTTATAAAGTGGATTGTGACCCAAAAAGAAAAAAAAAAAAACACAAAATGGTGTGTCATTGAACTCACCTATGTTGTGGGTAGCCGATTACTAACATGGTTTTTTATTTCAAAAAAAAAAAGGAAGAAGAAGAAAAAAAGAAACAAATTGAGTTCCAATTGAATTGTGTGATCAATAACAGCCTAATTAAATTTTATAATATTTTTTTTGTTTAAAATAAAATAATAAGAGTATAATAGATAACTATCGACTATCATAAGTGAGTCGAACACTATACTTTATAAGAGAGTCATGACTTATTTCTAACTTGTTGCAGTTCTGGTCGTTCTAGCCATTCTTTAACCTTTAGATAGCCAAAACAATTTTTCTTTTTTCTTTCAAATTTTATAAATTTTTTATTTTTTTATTTTTAATATTTGTTAATTTACTTAAATATGATATAATTAGATTAATTATTTAGACCAATCAATTTACTTCATGTATCAAACATTAATGAAAAAACTAAGGTTTGTTAAATGTTGAGACTTGAATAGAAAAAAACTTTAAAAAAAAAAGCGAAAAAGCTTGAGAATTTTTGGGTCTTCTTTTTAATACCCTTTAGCTTGAGACACTTAAAAGGTTTAAATAGAAAAGACAAGAAGGCAACGATTGGTAACCCTCCATTGTCTACTAGCTAGCCTCTTTCAGTGCTAACGATAGTAGTAGGAAATCCCGATAAAGTTAGACAACTAAGTGGCTCTTGTCAAGAAGCAAAACTTATCCATTCTTTTCTTCTTATACGAATGGGGCCCGGATGCATATGCAAGTCAATCCTAAGAACTCAATGGACTAATATCCAAAATGAGCTATCAACGATATATTTCTTTTAATTAAAATAATATAAAAAAGTAAATTTGGCTCAAACTCAACCAATATTTTAACTTTGCTTGAGTTTAGTTAAGCTTATCAATTAATTAAGCTAAATATTAGGAAACTTAAGCTTGACTTGATGTCAAATTAAATTAAACTAATTTGTGAGTAGATTTGACTCATTTGTACTTATTCTAGTACATTTAAACCTATATGTAGCATGAAGCATAATTTCTTTTTCCTTATTTTTACATGAAATTTAGTTATCGATCAATTAGGTTAAATGTAAGTTCTAAACATTGGTCATTCCTCTCTTTTTAACTTGTACATTGAGGGGATTTCATTTTGCCATTTTCTATTATTTTTCTCTTGTTCTTATTTTTGCATTTAATCATAAGTTAACTTTCTATTTTTAGAGGTAATGTTTGGTTATAAGGATTAAATTAGATAAAAAGAATTAAACATAATAAATACAAAGAAAATTAGACAATATAAGCTCATTATACCATATTTAATTTATACAATACTAGGTATAAAAATTTATACTATCCCTTATTTAGTAAATGTAAATATTGAACTCATTATTGTATTTTCACATTTATATTCTCAACACTATCAAATATTTATTATAACTATATTTTTATATTATTTGAAATACGATTTGATAGATTATTAAATTCATATAATTAAACAAATTATATATAATATTAAATAAAAGCTATAGATTTGCTATATATTAAAAAAATTAATATTTATATTATAAAATAAATAATTTTTTGTAATATTTAATAAAAAAAATATTAATTAATTCAATATTATAATATGGAGGGGTATTTTTGAGAATGCAAGATATTTTTGTACCATAGTGTAAATCAGACAAAATTTAAGCCTTTTGTCTAATCCACCAACCCAATTTTTGTACAATTATTAAGTAAAGTTATAAACCAAATAATTAATAAAATTTTTGTTTAGTCCAATGCTATAAAAATTGCACAACAAAATGCTACCTTACTTTTACATGCATTGACTCTCCAATTACCATCCTCAATTATCTTCCTTTCCTTCCCATTTTTGCATGCAAATGTTTGTTGACTTAGACTAGAAGTTCAAATAAGTATTTTCTATGGTAATATTTAAGATTCTAAATAATGTCTTTCAATAATGATACACTGTTGAATGTTATTTTATTTATTTTTTACCATCAAAATACTTCATTAACTAATTAACCAACGTCAAGATGACTACAAACATAAGAACTAGAAGAACAAAGCCAAGAAATATTAATTTTAAGTAGCTTTTGGAGAGAGAATGAGTTGTGAATCCATTAATGCAAGGGACACATTCTTCTACTCACATGGGAAGCTACCCAATCTACTATAGTGTTAACATATCTCATAACAAAACTAAAATCAAAAGACTAATTACTAAGAGCTTTAAAGTCATTAAGACTTTCTAAGAAATATAGATAAAAAGCCCAACAAAGTCTTTTATGCTTTCTAGCCCATGCTAAATAAAGCGATTGACAATTAGTTTCCAAAACAACTCTAAACCAACCCTTATCCCTTGCTAATCGAACTCCACACTTAAAAGCTTAGTACTCTACTACTTCAAGGGAGGGCGCCATAGAAATGCCTCAAAGACCAGATAGAATAGAACCTTTGCAATCATGGGCCACTACTGAAAGGTCTGATACATGTGTCGGGCCTACCTAAGATACATCGAGACTTAGTTTGACTGTTCTAACCAAAGGAGCCGACCATCTATTCAACAAATTTGAATTAGTAAATGCTAGCTATCCTTGCATATTGGATGCTTTGTCTAAAACATCTAATTGTGTTATTACTTTACTTAACAAGGACTTTTGATTTGTCTTCACATTACTCTCTAAATGTATGCCTACCCCTATGCTTTCCTACCTTGTCACAATTGATACCTTTCCTAACTTACTTCTTCTCAAGCTTTCCACAACCTCCAAAACCCTTTTACCTAAAAATGAATCGGTGCAACTCCCATTTGCCAATCTATTCTCACCAACATTTTCTAATCTATTGTTACATAACTCCTTCTATAAAGCGATCCTTATTTCATCCATTAATTGAGATGCTTTCACAACTGTTTGTGAAAGAGATACTACCTTATTCTCATATAAAGCGTCACAGCTCTTACACCATATGTACCAACCAACTGTTGCAACCATAGCCTCTACCTAACCCTTCTTTGATCTTAAAACCTTCAATGCCTTACAACATTCCTCCCACCAAGTAACCAGATTTGTGACTCCTTCCTTCACAACCCAAATCCCCAATGTCTCAAAACACATATGACAAGTCTAGTCACATAGGATAAGGGCATGTTCGATGGTCTCCTCTTCATTAGAGAAAACACATTCCAAAAGGCATACAATCTTCTGTCTTACCAATTTTGCCATAATCGGAGTAAAGTCTTTAAGCGCCCTCCACTAGAAATGCTTGATTTTTAGTAAGGTGTTTAAGCCCCAAAACTCTTTCAAATTTTTTATGAGATCTAACAAGAAGAGCTAAGTTTATTATTTACTTCAACTAACTAGTAACTAGCTAATTATTTTGTTCTAAGCTGATCTAGTAGTGTAAGTCCCACTGCAAGGTATCTCTTTTGCCCCTTATCAAGATAGGAATACTTTTTATTGCTTGTATTTCCTTATTTGATATAAACTGCCTTATTTTATTCAAATCCTAAACCCTAACATCTTTATTTATCAAAGAATTAATCTTCACGAAATGGAACTCTATAGGCAAAGGTAAGTATAAACTGAACCCTTCTAAAGTAGGGATCCATCGATCTGCACCCACTCTCACTCTTTTACCATCACCAAGATTCCATATTGAATCTAGAATGAGACTGATTTCCCTTCCAATATACCCGTCTATGCCCATGAGGTGCATCTTCCCTTTTTTACATCTCTAAAATCAATCTCAGGGAAGTATAGGCCCTTTAAAATTTTAACTCATAAAGCATTAAGGTTCATCTCTATTGTCTAAGCCATTTTCATAAGCAAAGCTAAATTGAACTTACTTAAGTCTTTAAACCCTAGCCCACCCTCGACTTTTCGTTATGTTAGCCTACTCCAATCAATCCAATGCACTCTCCCCTCTTATTTTATCTATCCCCACCAGAACTTTGTACTTATTTATTAATAGCATTACACCACTTCTAGGAAACTTGAAACACCCTATAGGATATGTCAGGATTGTTGTAGTCACTACCTTAATAAGGACTTCTCTACTTACCTCATTCAATAACTTCTTCTTCTAACCTTGTAAGCTTTTAATTATCTTGTTCTTAACAAAGCCTAAAGCTTTTAATTTAAACTTCCCTTATACCGTTGGAAGTCCTAACTATTTACCAGGATTATCCTCTATTGGGATTTGTATAATATTAGCCACCTGCTCCTTAACATCTCTTGGGGTATTTGTATTGAAAAACAAACTTGACTTATCAAAATTAATTGTCTAGCTCGATATCAAGTAATAGTCTAACAGAATATCCTTCAGCTTTTGAACTTCTATAGCCTTAGCTTTAATGAAAAATAAAGAGTCATCTACAAAAGGAAAATGATTTAGCATAGGGCAAAATTTTGTCATTCTAATTATGTTCAATCTTCCACAGTCCTTCATTTTATTCAACCCATGAGACAACACATTCATAATTAATATAAAGAGGTAAGGCGAAATTGAATCACCTTGTCTCAAACCTCTCTTCAATACCAATTGCCCTACCGATTTTCCATTCAACACCAAACTATAACTAACAAATTTTATACACATCATTATCCATTATACCCACTTATGACCAAAACCCATTTTCATTAACACATTTTCCAAGAAATCCCACTCAACTTTGTCATATGCTTTATTTATGTCCACTTTAACAACACAAAAATGCTTTTTAACATTATTCTTTTTTTTTAAAAAGTGAAATACCTCATGAACAATTACGCTTATATCAAACATCTTGAAACAAAGGCACTTTGATTATCCGTTACCAGATTTCCTAAAAACAATTTAACTCTATTGACTAAAATTTTTTAGATCTTGTAAATCATATTACAAAGACTAATAGGCCTAAATTATGTGACATTTTCTAGATTAGGGTCTTTTGTAATAAGAATTAGATTAGTACGGTTAATGTGAGGAGGAAAGATCCCTAAAATAAAGAAGGACCGAACCGCTTTAACAATAGAATCACCTATAATATCCCAAAAGTGTTTATAGAACACACTACCTTAAAGTTTTGAGAGCACCTAATTGAAAAGTATCTGTTTTGACTCCTTAATAATAAACCTCTCCACACAATATTCTATTCATATCCTCAGTCACTACTTCCTCAACCCAATTCAAGCACATATCCCAATCCCTTGGCCTAGTAGATGAAAATAAAAACTTAAAGTATTCCACAAGCTCCCCTCCAATGTCCTTCTCATCTCTCAACACTTCACCACTTCTACTATGGATGCAAATAATTTTATTATGCTATCTTTAAAGTGTTTTTATCTCCAAATCTCAACTAATTAACACATGACCTTTGATGCCAAAACATTTCTTCTCTCTTTCTAAAATTATACAATTCAACAAGGAGTCTCTCTTCTTCATTCTCATCCTCATTCAATTATTTAACTTCCTTTCCCTATAATATAGCCAACTTTCCTAATAATTTTTCCATTTCTTTAGCATTATTAGGAAAGAAATTCCTACTCCATTACTGAAGAGCTTGTTGGTAGCTCAAAAGATTCTTGTGAACATCATTCAACTTCGCTACTAACTCCCTCCAATTATTACAGACCACATTAGCACAACTTTTTTTAGTTAGCCACATATTTTTAAACTTAAACTTTTCAGGTCCTTTGTTATCTTGAAAATGAAGATCAATTATAATAGATTTCACTTGGTTAATCCAAAGATGATAGATCTATTTGAAATTCATTTTGATGAATTTGAAGAGGATAAATCTCTTCAAAAACTAATTTCACATTGGTAACCCGAAGATGATACATCTCTTCAAGACTCTTGCTTTGTTTTGGTTGGTGGATGACCCAAAGAGGATAGATCTCTTTTAGAATCGTTTTGGTTAATGACTAATTTGAAGAGGATAGATCTCTTCAAGATGCATTTTGGTTAATCCAAAAATGATAGATCTCTTCAAGATTTGTCTTGGTTATCCTGAAGATGATAGATCTCTTCAAGATTGGTCTTGGTTGATCCGAAGAGGATAGATCTCTTCGAGATTTGACTTAGTCTTAGCTAATCTAAAGAGGATAGATCTCTTATAGATTTGACTTGGTTTATCCGAAGAAAATAGATATCTTCGAGATTTGACTTGGTTGATTTGAAGAAGATAAATTTCTTCAAGATTTGACTTGATTGATTCGAAGAGGATAGATCTCTTTGAGATTTAACTTGGTTGACCCGAAGAGAATAAATCTCTTCGAGATTTGACATGGTTGATTCGAAGAATATAGATCCCTTTAAGATTTGATTTGGTTGATCCGAAGAGGATAGATCTCTTCAAGATTTATTTCAAAAACTAGTTTAATTCTTCTAAATATCTCTTTCTAAAGACTCCTAAGATTTTTTTTTTCTAGGACTAAAGGATTTCTTAGATAGCAACTGATTGGCATGCTTAAATCGAATCCCGATATTTACTCATTTAATTGACAGAATTTCACCAAAGGATTGTGATTGCTTCTTCTTTCTTTTTTTCCCTCTTATCTTTTTTTTTTTTCCTTTTGGTATGTTTTTTTTTTCTTCTCTTTTTCTAAAATCTCCCAAGCTTTTGAGTCTTGTAACTAGACCATACTCATGCTTTGAATTTACTTTGTTCAACATCAAATTTCAATTTCCACTCTTCGTGCTTTTGAACAGTAAATCTCTTTTCGAAAGAAACAAGATTAAGTTATTAAGAACATTTGATTTTATTTATTTAGTGATTGATTGGTGAGGGTTTAAGTGTATGAGGCTAGAAAATCATGGAATTCAAGGGTTTATTGGTGAAGCATTTGTTAGTCAATGACAGTTCGAATTTGAAAACATTCATGGATAACTTATAAATGATAAAAGATTAACTACAAACTATTCAAGAAAAATCGAAATCTTTATTGAACTCAGTTTTCATGGATAATACAACTTGACTACATCTGAATTCACTAGTCCCCTTAATTCTAGGCCATCCATTTCTATCAACATTAATGCACCTCCTGATAATACCTTTTTCATCACATAAGGGCCTTCATAATTTAGAGCAAACTTGCCCTTAGTGTCTTTTGTGTTTGGCAATATTTTCTTCAACACTAAGTCATTTTCTTTGAAGTGCCTTAGGTGTACTTTCTTATTAAAAGATCGGATCAGTCGTTATTGGTAGCACTGACCATGACATATCGCTATAAGTCTTCTTTCATCTAAGAGATTCAAATGCTCCATCCACTTCTTCACCTACTCTGCTTCATCGAGCTGAGTTTCTACTAACACTCGGAATGAAGGTATTTCTACTTCCATTGGTAGTACCGCTTCAATTCCATACACTAATGAATATGGGGTTACACCAATAGAGGTTCCGACTGAAGTTCTGTAAGCTATACGAGCAAAGGGAAGTATCTCATGCTAGTCTTTATAAGTGATCGCCATCTTCTCAATTATTCATTTGATGTTCTTATTCGTGGCTTCAACTGCTCCATTAATTTAAGGTTGATATGGAGTTGAGTTTATATTATTGATCTTGAATTGGTTGCACACTTCATCCATCAAATTGTTATTTAGATTCGTTCCAATGTTTATAATAATAGACTCAAGTGCACCATATCTTGCAATAATATCTCTTTTTATGAATCTAACCACTACTCCTTTGTTTACCATAGCATATGACGCTACTTTTACCCACATGGTAAAATAGTCAATCACGACTAAAATGAATCTGTGCCCGTTTGAAGCTATTGGTGAAATTGGACTAATCATATCAATCTCCACATTGAGAAAGGCTAAGGAGCTGATAACATATGCAATTCTTAAGGAGGAGTGTTGATTTTGTTAGCATACACCTAACACAAGTGATAGTACCTCATGTGTTTGATATAATCTGATTCCTTCGTCATCCAAAAATACCACATTCTCATAATCTTTCTAGCTAACATATACCCATTCATATGAGGACCATAAACTCCTTTGTGTACTTCTTTCATCAATTTCTCGGCTTCTTTTTTATCCGCATACCTTAGCAATGTTGCATCTAACGACCTCTTGTATAATGTGGCTCCACTTAACAGGAAATGAGTAGCCAATCTTCTTAAAGTCTTTCTATCTTTTCTATCAGTATCTTTAGGAAATTCCCCAGTTTGAAGTAACCTTTTGATATCATTATACCAAGGTTCTTTTGATTCATTTTCTTCAACTGTTAGGTAGAAAGCTAGTTTTTTTCTACCTCAATCTTTAAGGGCTGGATTTCTATCCCATCCGTAACTTTTACCATTGACATTAACATGGCCAACGCGTTAACAAATTGATTTTGGGTCCTTAGAATATAAGTGAATGAAATCTTCTGGAATTTTTCAATTAGCTTTCCTAAGTGCTCATGATGAGGTATCAATTTCTTGTCCTTCATCTTATATTCTCCTAAGATCAGGAGAGTAATAAGGGAAGAATCTCTGTATACTTCAAGCTCTTATATCTCCATATCTAACGCCATTTAGAGTCCTAAAATGCAAACTTCATATTTTGCTATGTTGTAGGTATATGGAAATGTCAACCTTACTGCCATAGGGAAATGGTTACCCTCAAATGATACTAATACCGCTCCTATCCCACACCCGAACACATTGGCTACTCCATCAAAATATATTTGCCATCCCAATTTTTCACCACTCAATTCATTTACCATCATCACATTTTCATCGAGAAATTGTGCTTCTGAACCATCGTCCTCATCTTCTAATGGATATTTTTCCAATTAATTAGCCACTGCCTGCTCTTTGACTGAACTCTAACTTACGTACTTGATATCAAATTCAGAGAGTAGCATCTACCATTTCAATATTTTCTTAATCAATGCTGGCTTTTCTACTAAATACCTTAACGGGTTATGTTTTGTCAATAACTCTATTAAATAATAGAGATGTACTGCTTGAGCTTGTACATTACCTACATTAAGGCACAACACGTTCTTTCCACTTCTAAATATTTTTGCTCACCTTCTGTGAACTTCTTACTTAAATAATATATTGCATGCTCTTTTCTTCAGGTTTCATTTTTCTATCCCAGCATGCATCCTATCGATTCAAGAAGAATCGTCAAGTAAAGAATCAAGGGCAGTCCTGGCATAAGCGTGACCAGTACCGGCAGATTCATAAGATAGTATGTGATTTCAAAAAATGCTTGCTTACACTCTTCATCCCATTCTATTGTAGCATTCTTCCTCAAAAGTTTGAATAACAACTTACATTTATCGATTAGCTGTAATACAAACCGAGCGATGTAATTCAACCTTCCCAACAGTCCTCGAACTTCTTTCATAGTCTTAGGTGCTGGCATGATTACGATTGCCTTGACTTTATCAGGATCTACTTCAATTCCTTTTCTACTAACTACAAAACCTAACAACTTGTTCGAATTTACTCCAAAGGTTGACTTTTCAAAGTTTAGCTTTAGTTGGAACTTTCTCAACCGTTTGAATAGCTTAAGTAAAATATCTACATAATTTTCATCATCCTTGGATTTAGCAATCATATCGTCTACATAAACCTCGATTTCCTCATATATCACATCATGAAACATAGCAATCATAGTATGCTAATAAGTTGCCCTAACGTTCTTCAATCTGAAAGGCATTACACAACAATTAAATATTCCCCAAGTAGTAACAAAAGTGGTTTTGATTTTGATTTTATCCTCTTCTACCATCTTAATCTGATTATAACCCAAGAAACCACCTATAAACGAGAAAAGATGGTTTTCGACTGTATTATCCACTAATACGTCAATATGCGGCAAAGGAAAGTTATCCTTTGGTGTTGCTTAGTTTAAATCATGAAAACCTACGCAAACCCTAACCTTCCCATTTTTCTTCAACACTAGCATTACATTTGCTACCTATTCAGGGTAATTTTACACTTCTATGAACTCGACTTCTAGCAACTTTTTCACTTCTTCCTTTATTTTGAGGAGTATATCCAATTAAAACTATCTAAGCTTTTGTCTTTTTGGTTTAATTTTTTCTTTTGTTGGTAATTTGAGAACTACAATAAACGAATCTAACCCGGTCATATCTTCATAAGACCAAGCGAATATGTTTAAGTATTTTGATAACAATCATGACAACTCTTGTTTTTAATCACCTGCTAAATTACCGCCAACTTTCAAGTTTCATGGATTTTCCTCTGTCCTTAAATTGATCACAACCATCGATTCGTTAATAATTACTTTACCTTGTTCATATCGACACTAACTCTCTTATATTTCATTTGGAGTCTCAATATCATCTCTAATGTTTGACCCAACAGGGCCGAAGGTAATATTGGTACTTTCATCATTTACATGCGCGAGATATCCATTACATTCATCATTTTTATCTAATCTAAAGAGTAAAGGAAAAAAAAGGACAACGAATAAATAATAAAGGATAATTGATAGAAAGAAAGGAACGAATTTTGTTGAATGAATGAATTCAAATTGTCTGAAAGAAAAGGCTTAACTAATTGAACTAATTATTAAAATCAAACATTTCTAATTAATCTAATTTTGCATTTCTAAAGAGACTTATTAATGGGAATGGAAAACCAGTTGGACAAGGAAACTGGTACACTAATATCTTCATTCTCATCTGGACCAATGTTGCATTGTTGAGTCAAGATCTTGGATAGATTGGCTACTTCGAGTTCTTGAACAATAGCGGGTACTAGGAATGTCTGGTGGATGTCCGAAAATTCCATGTGAGCATGATACAAATGATCTTCTCTCTTACTTATAGTTTTAGCCTTCATTTCTTGGATCCCATCTTCAGTAGGCTCATACCTAAGCCCGAACATTCCAATTTGCTGCTTAGGTTGCTCCAAGCGAGTTAGTCCCCCCTATCTTGACTCTTCAATCAAACTGACTTCGTAAAAAATTTGCAATCCTGGCTCCTCTAATTCTTTACTCCCGACATAGGGAATAGTTGTCTCTTTGTAAATCTCGTAATCTTACTCCCCAAGAATAGTAACCAACTGCCCATTGACTATAAACTTCACCTTTTAATGTAGATTGGATAGAATTGCCCCTACTGAATGAATCTATGGTCTTCCTAACAAAAGATTAAAAAGTTCGTGGTATATCTAGAACTTGAAATGGAATAGTGAACACTTGTGGACCAATCTTGACTTATAACCCAATTTCTCTAATCATCTCTCTTTTTTATCTATCAAAAGCCCTTACTGAAATTGAACTGGGCGTTATCTCAGTTGCATCTACTCTAAGTAAATTTAATGTCGCTAAGAGACATACATTCAATGAAGACCCATTATCTATTAAAACTCAAGCAACCACTTTCCTTACACACTTAACCACAATGAAAAGGGGCTTTATGTACTGATCTCCTTTTTCATGTAGCTCATCTAGCGAGAATGAAATCTGACCCATTACGAAAATTAAGTTCACCACCAACCCTAATTTCTTAGTAGAAATCCTTTTAGGTATTTTGACATCTTTTAGAATTTTGATTAAAGCTTCTTGGTGAGTATTTGATGACAATAGTAGGCCTATTAAGGAGATTTAGGCTGATACTTTGGCTAGTTGGACCATAATCTTATACTCACTAGCTTTTGCTACCTTCTTGGCAACATTCCAATCTATATCATTCTTACCTTCAAAGATCTTTCGTAAAGCTTCTTCCACAATAGACTTTCTTTTGGCTACCTCGTTCTAATCATAAACTCATCCCGAACGCATGAGCCCATTGACCATAGGTAATGAGGACTTGGTTGTTTGATTCATCACCTAGTAATTTATAGGTGTTGCTTTGTAATTCTCTAGGGCTATTGGGACATTGAAAGCAATCTTCTTGGACTTTCCCAATTCCTTAACCTTCTTAGTCTTGCCATTATACTCAAAAACTAACGGCTTGGGTCCACTCCGATCATTTTAACCATCTCAGCCATCTTCTTGGCTTCTACAATAAGTTTGTCTTCTTCCTCAAATTCTAGACCCCATTTAGTGGGTGGAGCGTTAGTGTATATGGCGGGCAAACTAGTGTAATCTATTAAATACTCAAACTTCTCGACAATTCTCTTAGGGTATCAACCATCGAATCTCCAACTTCATATCTTTTTCTAAGCTCCTTCTGAGTTCTTCTCTTTCACTATTTTGGAATTGTCATAGACGTGATATCAGCTTTCTTTATCTTCCCATCCTTCAGCAGTTGATATATTGCTTGTCTAATCCTAGTTCTATATTCTGCAAGTACTCAACTTACCTAAAATTCCAAGCTACCTCTTCAATAGTAATGGGGAGACTGTCTAGATCAACCTCCTATTCAAAAACTTTAGCAATGATCATATTGATTGAATTTCTATGATTCGATAGAGGTTTATTACCCACATTGGGAGTGGGAGTCTGGATGAAATCCAATTGAACCAATTTAGCGTCAATAAGATCCTAAATCTTATATCCAAGTCTCCAACATTGATCTGTAGAGTGCTCCACTTGCCCTAAATGATAATCACATTGAAGCTCCAAGTTATAATCCTTCGATCTTTGTCCTTCCCTCAGTATCTCAAACGTTAGAAGGTTCTCTTTCCTTAATTGTACGAGAACCTAACTCAAAGGAATGGGGGATGTGTATGAACTGTCTTCTTTGTGGGCACTCGTTTTGATTTGAATTCGACGAAGGATTAGATCCTCCTGTCATAGCTACTGGAGTTACGGGTCTAACAAGGTTATCGGTATTGACAATGCTTATAATGGCTTCATTAGCTTTGTTAGCAAATCTTAGGGGAGGTGTCTTCTTCTCGACTATTTCAAGATTAAGAAGCCTCCCAGTAGCAATAGCTTCCTCAATTTGATATCCTGAGGCTACAATTTCTGCAAAGTTGGAGGCAGGGTGCCTAACCAAGTGTTGGTAATACAGGCTTCCAAGAGTATTAATGAAAGCGAGGGTCAGATCCTTCTCGATTAAGGGTGGAGTCACCCTAGCTACCATGCCCCTCCATCTCTAGGCATATTCTTTAAAGTTTTCATTGGCCTTCTTTCGTGGATTGTTCAAATCCCATGTAGATGGGGGCTACTTCGATGTTGAATTTATTCTGGTTGTAGAAAGCCCATGCTAACTTATCCCAAGTATCAATCTCATTCAAATCCAATTGGGCGTACTAGGTTAAGGCAAGCCCAATTAAGCTGTCCTGAAAAGTCTGGACCATTACTTTGTTATACTTCATATACTTTCCCATTTTCCCGTTGTACAACCTAGTGTGGAGCTTTGGGCAGCCAGTCCCATCGTATTTCCCAAATTTTGGCACTTTAAATCTTTTCGGGAAGTCATCGTCTATATATGTCAGTAAGTTGATCGTTCCCATCTATTCAAATCCGTTAACCATTTCCAGGGTTTTCATTTTCTCAGTCAACTTCTGTATAAACTTTCTTTTCATGTCCTAGTGTTTCTCTTCAATCTCCTTCCTCTATACCTTAGCATTATGAACTGATTCTTCATCTTCCAACTTAAGGGGAAGGGTCGCTTCTACATTCTAATTTGGGTTGACTTAAGATCTTTGTTTGTTGTTAAGAATCCCAATAACTCAAGTGAGAGCTTGGATCTATTCGGCCATCTTATCCATATTTTCTTCTAAGGTTACAACTTTCGAGTTAGGTTCAGCTTGACTAACATTTCCAATGCCTTAAGTTAACATTCTAGCTTTAGAACGAGTGAATATCGAGCTTCTAGCTGAGTCTTCTTGCTTAGATGCTATCTTCGAAATTCTACGTGAAAACCCAAGTTTTAAACTTTTTTGGTGAATTAAAGTTTTTTTTTTGTTTTTGTTTTTCTTCTTTTTTTCGTTTTGTTGTTCTATTGTTTACCTCTTTTTTTTTCGAATTTTCTCTTTTCTCCTTTTAAAAAGTCAACTAAACTAAATAAATAAATGAGTAAAAGACTGCGCAATTAATAAAAAATTTATTTACCGAAGCTACAAATTTATTAATCATAAGATTCAACTTATAGAATGAACTAAAAGAAAAGAAGAGAAAAAAACTTCTAACTAATCTTCCTAAAAACTTAAACCCTATATCTATAAGAGCCAACGAATCTGGTTAGGATAAGCCTCATCAACTTCTCTCATAAGTCTTTGTACCATAGCATCCCTTTCTCGAATCTTACTTCTCAAGAATTGATTTTCTTCTAGCAGTCTCTCATTTTCCAGCTTTAACTCTTTAATGATTCTCTTACTTTCTTGGAACTACGCTTCAACTCTAGCTCGTAGGGTATCTCAACAGGCCTGCTCAGTAGCTGAAAAATGTGTTGGTTGTGGCTCATATTTGAATATGTCTGGAGCTTCATGCGATATCTTTCTAGTCTTCTCCAACTTATCATAGATAAACTACTTGGTGGCTTGGTATTCTCCAACTTTACCCCTCAAAGTTCCCACATTAACTATCTTCTTGACTTCTCTCTGTTCCTACAACTTCACCAGTTTTGCTAGTCATCGAATTAGAGTAACCGTGGGTAGACAAAGATCTTGATAATTTATCGTGACAACATCTAAGGAGTCTCTATAGGCTATCTCTTAAAGTGGACCCAGTTGTCTGGTGACACAAGCTAGGAAGTATCCTGTACAACCAGTAATACCGATAAGGGAGACTCCTACATAGTCGATACACTTTAAGACGGCTTGAGTGCAGTGGCTCCATCTAGTTGTCTACATAAAGTCTATTAGTTGCATTTTGCTGATAACTGACACCCATCCATTAAACTAAGCTTCATCTGGTACCTTGAGGTGGTTGGCAAAGTCATTAATTAGATTCATATTTTTGGTTAATGACTCTCTAAGAAGATTCCCTCCATACCCCTATGTATGATTGAGAAATCACATGGTAAGGATTGTAGGGTTAGTCGTAAAATAACCATACCCTTACTTTTTCAGGTGGGTGAGTATCCTAAACTAATCTACCAGTAATGCCGGTATATAGGATTTATCGACTAGGAATTAAGTTACTAACTTGGCAACACTATAATGAACTTGACCAAACCTGACGGGAAACAACACTGTCCCGAATACTACTACAATAAAAGCATTTATTTTCTTCTTGGCCTATGATCCGTATCTTCCATAAAAGATTTAACGATACTTCTGATAAGCATCTGGGCTTGAGAACCACTCTACTAATCTTAAGATACTGAGACACTTTTTGCCCTTTGAAGATAAGAATGGTGCCAAGGCTGACTTTTTGACTCCTAGCAAAGTCATGAAAGCTTTCTCAGGCCGGACTTTGAGATCAAGGATAATTATGCCTACTTCGAGAGGTGAAGCACTAAGTAGCTACAAGTATTCTTCTATAGTGGGTGTCAATATGTATAAGCCAAAATTGAAAGCTACAGACTCTGGGTCTCAGTAATAGATGAAGGCTTGAACTAAAGGCTAATGGAACTAGACTTGCATGAGGGATATGACTGGCCCAATCCTCTTATGAATGTGATCTTGCTTGGCAAACAGAAGCTTGTTCAATCAATCTCTCAGTTTGGCCTTAGGGAAGGAATACTTATCCAACTGAACTTCATGGATGGGCCCTAGACTGATACTACCTTGACTTTCCATATCTACGTTATAAAAGAAAATATAAATAAAATGAAATGTAGCAATTATTTACAACGAGACCACTAAATTTAGAATAAAGTTGGATATAATACTAATAATTTTACAACTTTTTTAAAATTTTCTTAGGAATTATGCAGCCTTTCACTCATTAAGGAATGATAAAAATAACATACATATAATACGAGAAAATAAAATATTCATAGAGAAATGAGCATAATCGAATATATAAAAATGCAATGTATTACGCACAAATTTAATACAATAAGAGTTGGTAATTAATAAATTATAGGAAGTATGATGAATTTGCGATCAAGAAATGCCCCTATATATAAGTAGGTCTAAAATAAGTTTTTTTAAGAAAAGTGAATTTCACGATACTTATATATAAGGGTTATCAGCTTTTTCTTGAATTTCCCCTTTTTTTAAGAATGGGATTGAGTCAACCATAAATTGATTGGGTTTTTCCTATAATTTAAAAATAACTACTCTCTTTTTCGAAAAGAATGATAGAACAGGATAGGGTCTACAAGTCTCAAACTCTGTAACTCTAAAGTTTTCTAGAGAGAAGCCTAATGGGCTACATCATAGCCTGAATGGGCTACATCAAAATCTGAGTGGACTCGCCTATCACTACCAGGTAGGGGTAAAGACCTTAGTGACTTAAGGTTACACAATAGCGACCCTTCCTAAGTTTCTAAGGTGGCTCAGGTTCGACCATATCTAAATACATAGATAGTTACTGGAAAAATAAAAAACCCCTTATCCCCATGAAAGCCCATTGGGCTAGGCTTTTTTTTTTTTTTTTAGGCCTACATTACCAAAAGACAATTAGTACAACTATAATATAATACAAAAAAGAAAATAATAATATAAAAGCCCATTAAAATTTCCTAACTTTCACATAGTTAGCTCACCAAGATCCCAAGTGGAGTCGTCAATTATATCGAGCCCTATTTCGATTTCCTTAATTTAACCTATATTACACCTAACTCACTTAATATAAATTATTGAACATCAAACTAAAGAAAAGAATTTTTTTTAAAAAAAAAATATGGAGTCACCAACCAGTTCAATTGGTAAAATAATAAAATTAGGACTTTTGGGTAGGAAAACCCTAATTTATCCACTAATCTGCGGATATTCTAAAAAAAATTCATTTTTAGAAAAATTGAACTAGAAAATTGGGTTCAAGGGCTAACCTATTAAGATTAAGTTACTATGTGAAAAACTAAAAAAAAAAAAAATTGATGGGCTTTATTTTTTTAATTTTTCTAAAAAATACTAAAATTATACGTAAATGTACAAAAAATAACTAAAGTGATTTTTATATTAATTTTTATTACGAATTTCTAAGAAAATAGAGAAAAAGTTTTTTTTATTCTTTAATGGTTGGCCCGAATGTGCCTACGTACCTGCTAATAGAGTCAAACCGGCCATAGTTCTTTTTTTTTTTATAAAATATTTAATGAGTATGTTATTTTTTTTTAAACTAAGCCAGGTTTAAGTTTTTTTTTTATCAATTTAGAAAAACCTAAAAATTCTAAGTTTCCTAAATTAAAAAAAAACCCTAACTAACTATCTTTAAAAAAAAAAAAACTCAATTTAGATTTTTTTATTTTTCTAAAACCCCTTATATGTCAAAAATATATTTTTTATTAAAAATGATTTTTCAAGAAAAACCTAATTTAACTGAAGAATTAAAAAATAAATAATAACTAAAAGAACTAAACACTTAAACATAAAAAATAAATAAGCAATAAAGCAAATTAATAAAAATTACTAAAATAAATAAAATAAAATAATGAAAAAATACTAAAAATTTACCTAGCATCGGTATTGGGTAATGATCTGGGCTAGCGTACGGGTGACACTAGGTGAGCGCCTAGAAAAGGCTTAGGCAAGTGGATGGGTGAAGTCGGCAAATGCCTACGTGAGGCTTAGGCGAGCGGATAGGCAACACTAGGCTACATCAAAGGCAATGGAATGGGTAACACTGGGCATATAAGGGTGAAGATCTGGGCAATAGTACAAGTAATAGAGTGGGCGAGCATAGGTGATGGAGTGGACGACAGTGAGGGCGTGCACGGCCAACAGCAAGGGCGATGGAGTAGGCAACAGTGAAGGCATGAAAGGGCGATGGATGGGTGCTAGCATTTGTAAGCCCCTAAAATTGAATTTAGGATAATCAAGCCTAAATTTAGGAATTTTAGGAAAAGTTAATTGATTTAGTCCAAATTTTACAATTAAGATAGAAAAGTTAGACGAAATAACAAAGTAAAGTCAGATTTTAGAAATAATGACCCAAGATCTCAAATTTGCCCTTACAAATAGAATTATTCAATATAGTACTAAAATACTTGGAACTCCTAAAATCAAGCTTAGATTGCGATAAGAGCTTAGAAATGAGTTAATTAAGCTTCAAAATGAGATAATATAGTATAATTTACTATATGAATATATATGTATTTTTGTGAATATACCTAGTATAAATAATAATTATACTCGTAAATTAACCCTAAATTACGTAATTATATATATATTATATTGAATTCATGAAATTAATTTAGAGAACATATCCCAAAAATAAAAGATATGTTAGAAATTTAATTATACAAGTATAGTTGTATGTTACGCGTGATATATACACATAATATATATACTTGTATATTATTAAATAACTAATATTAATTAAATATACTTAAAATACTAAAATAATTGTAAATCCTATCCTATAAACTCTAAATGTAGCTAGAATTGCTGGAGAATCACCGTAGCACAACTCCAACAGTAGATTGCAATGAGTCAAAAGTAAATTCTTAATAAATGGACACCTCCTACTTACTTTTATGAAGAAAAACTAAAAAAAAAGAAGAAAAAAATCAAAAGGGGCAGAAACTGACTCAACAAGCATAAATAGGCATCATTGCAACTGTACATAACTTTGCAAATCATAAGCACTTGAAAGAAAAATTTAGAAAAAATCGGAGGAAATTAGAAAGAAAAAAAAAAACAGGAGAACCACCGTGCTAGACCCAAACGACCACTTGATGATGAACCTGATGGTCCACCACCAGTCCAGGCCGCGTCTAAGCTGTCCAACATACCCCCCTCACCCTACAACCACTGAAGACATGAAGAAAAGTAAGGTTGAATTCTTGCCTTGTTTTTTAATAATTTATAAAAAAAAATAGTAAATCCACCTAGCAAATTATGAAAAAAATTGTACTTAAGTTATTTTGAACATGCTTTTACGTGATATTTTTATTTTTGAAAAATTCATAATATTTAATATATATTTCCCTAAAAAATCTACTATTCATCCGAATTTAGAATTATAAAATAAATGTACTACATGATGTTGTTTCTAGCTGAAATTTTTTTTGTAGGATGCTTATGATACATAGATAATTGCTATATCCCAAATTTTGATTTGAATTCTTTTTTTATATTTATTGCATTTTTGTCATAAAAATAGCTTTAAAATAAGTTGAAATTATGAATTTAATAGGAAATTATTAAATTAATTGATGAAATGGACATATACTGATCTTTAGGGAATAATGACAATGTGAAATCAGAATGAAATTTATTTGGTGTAAAAAAAATAATAATTTAGTAATTTAAGATAATTTAGGAGTAAAATCGTAAATACGAATATATAGGCGATAGGTCAGAAACTTGAAACCAAGTGATAACTGAATTCCTTATATTTTAAAAATCTATAGAAATGTTCAAGGAATTATTTGGTAACCCGAACTATTTGTTACGAATTTATCAATAAAATGGCTTAAATTACAAGTTGAGGCATATTTTTAATATTAATAAGTTAAAATAAATTAAATAGTGAAATAAAAACTATATACTTGATTGTTGATCAGTTGGGATTAAATGAGTATTTTTATTATATTTATGAATATTTTCTAATCGGGATACACTCTAAACATATTAGGGTTGAATAATATTCATATTGTAACGATATATGGTTAAATTAGGTAAAATGCTATGTAATAACGTAAATTATTTATAATACAATAATATTTATATAATTACATATAACAGTATTAAAAACTTAAACTACCCGTTAAAAGTCGTTTCTAGGAACATGACTCGTAAAACATGTCGTTTGGTCTATACGAACCCAACTACACTAATTTTGTTAAAATTGAACAATCTTAAATAATATAACCTATAACTTTATCATATTCTAAAATGTACATATTTCAATAACCTTACTGGAATTAAAATGTGACTTAAAAAATTAAAAGTATGTTTTAATACAATCGAAATGATATATAATACGTAATAGTATAGATAACGTACAGTATCAATAATTAATAACTTAATTCGAGATATAGTGATAATACGACCATATTATGGAAATAATATATATATAACCATTTTAGATTAAACCCTGATGTTTTCGTAATTATTATGAAAATTGAATTTGAATCTTTTGTGTAAATAGGATTTTCCAATACAAAAACGGTTGATAACTCAAGTTAGCAATAGTGAGCGTCTAAATAAGTAAATTAAGATTATGGTTTCACCGCTTGTTAGGATACTGTTTTAAAGTATCTAAAGACTCAAGAGTACTTCTGGCTATGTTTGTAGTTAGTCGACTATGTGTATGCCACATGTATGAATGATATTCAATTGTGACAGGAGTTGAACTCCTCAACGTACTATTCTATGTGTTTGCATTGATTCTATATTGTATGAGCTTATTGACCACCCTTAGTTAAAACTAACATTTATTCAACTAAAATAAAACTGAACATGCATAATATTCATTAGGAAAAATAATTAAGAGTGTTAAGTCAAATACCGACCTTTTTCGATGAGAGTAGCTGAAATGGTCCTTTTCCCATCCTTAGTCGAATTAAGCGATAGGCGAGAAGGTTGCGGTAAGGTTGGGATCCGTGGTTCAAAGGTGGTCATAGGAGAAGGGTATTCTCCATTGCACAATTCCGGGTTTGGTCCGAATTGAGTTGCGATAAAATTCCTTAATCCAAGTTGAAGCGAATGTAATTTTTCTAACCTTATAGTGTACCGAATGACATTGTGCGATATTTCATTTGATTGATCACATTACAGTTTATCATAATTATTAACCTTGTTTATGCTTATACAGTACTCTTCTGACTCTATCCCATTTACTGAGCTAGTCGTACTTACATTCCTATAGACTCTTTTACAAGTGTTGAGTGAGGTCAAGATGTTTAGATACTACCGTTCTCAGATTAGTATGCTACTATTTGAGAAAATAAAGAATGAAGAATTAACTAAACTTGGGCTTTTTATCTTTCTTTTGTTTTTTTTTTTGTTGAATTTTAAGGAGAAGAATTGGGAATTCCGTAGGATGCTCACTAGTTTCCTATCTTATATAACTAATTCATAAACTTGTGGCTTTTTGATAAACTCTGATGTAAGACGTTTATATCAGTATTGTTGTAGTACTAGACAACAAATCGTATAGAATAGGTATTTTGTAAGGTTCTATCACCAGTTTGATTATTAACAGGTATCAGAATAGACGTTTCAAACTGGTTAAATCATGTATGCCTTGTGTGAACTATATTTACAATAGTAGCTGTGAGGTCAGCTTTTATCATAGGTTGGTTTATACGGTAGGACTGTTATAACTCCTCTTGTTTGAGGTGTGACAACTTTGGTAATGTTGTAGGTAATGCTGATAGCGAGTATGGGTGGTGCTGAAAATAAGCGCTGGCAATGGTGACAGTGATGCTGTGATGGTACGTGTGGTTATGTGGTGGTGGTGTTGCTTAATAGTAGTGTGTGTTGTTTGGGTGGTAGCGTGTGCAATTGTGTGGCGGCACATGGGGTGTGTATAGTGTTTTGGATGGTAGCATGTAGAGGGGGCATGGGGTATGTATGGGCTTTTTTTTTTTTTTTTTTGGGGGGGGGGGGGGGGGGGGGGGTTGTGGGAGGTAAGAGTGTGATTAAGATTCAAAAAATCGTCCCCTAAATCTCCTATCAACATACTATTTATAAACTCAAAATCAAATCTTTCTATCAAAGAAACAATTACAATTCTTCTAAGATTTATACTAGCTTCTAGAAACTCTAGTTAACTCGAGTTTTTTCTTTCCAGGCCCAATCCAATCCAATTAAATATAATCCAATAACTTAATAAATCCTGATTTTGAGTTCCTAAATTAGATAAATACTTATTCTATATTAGTTTGACCCAAAATTAATTAATTTAGCTCATCTCGTTAACTACTCCAACAACTCAACTTAATCCAACTTGACATGACTCAACTTGCTATGACCTAATTTTGATTTCTATTTTTTTTTTATTTTTTCTTTGAATTTTCGTTTTTTATTTTATCTTTTCTATTTTTCTATTTATTTATTAACTTAGCTTAATTAACAAAAAAAGAAGAAGGTAAAAATGAATGTCTACTACTAGTTTATGAATAACTTATGTGTTAGAAAAGTTTGTAAACTAATTAAATGACCCAAATGCTCTATCAATCCGCTCTTTAACTTCTACCCCATCTTCTCTTTTGTTTGACTAAGTAAACTTCTACCCTTTGAACCCTAAATCTTGGAGATTAGCATCAAATACAAGGGATCTAAAACCAACAATCACTCTAGCATCCCTTCTTTTTTTCCTACTCTTTTCATTATGCTCAAGTATTTCATTAAAGTCCCCTACACAAAGCTAAGGTAACAAATTGGCAGCTCCTATTTGTCTCAAGTAATCTTACAACCATTGCATTCCTTTGAAATTACAAGGAGAATATGCCCATGTCAAATGAATACTTACACCATCAATACAACATACCACAACATCAATAAAAAATCTATTTACTTCACTGATATTCACATTAACATCAACTGACAACCAAAGGGACAATCCAATTGAGAGACCCATGGGCTGCACATAACATGAATCCATAAGGCCTAACCTATTTCGAATTCCTTCCAAAATTTTATTTTTATTTTTTTATTTCCATTGGAAGGACTAAACTATGTCTGTGTTTATTAATGGGCAGTTTTAAATTGTCAACTATCACAAGAAGCCCCAAACCTCGACAATTCCAACTTAGAAACTGTATGGCCCCCATGTGGCTATTAAGGTCGAGCCACTACCGCCCACAATATTACACTTAACCACTCATACATAAACTAAAGCTCCATCATTTTGCACTTCATTAAACAGAAACTTATGCTTTTTTTTTTATTGATTTTCCTCATCTTCTTCTCTTTCTCTTTTCATACTCATTCTTTCCAAAGAAGGAGCTAATTCAGTATTATACTCAATATCGACATCCTGCTTACTATTATTTGGGATTTACTGACTTTCAAGTAAGTCATTATTGTTAAGGTTAAAACTGTTTGGCTTAGCTGATTTTTTGATAGTTTGGATTGAAATTTTTTTGGAGAGAGAGGTGAGTTTAGAATGGCATCTAGTTGTATGTGTGTCTGAGATTGATTTGCGGATGGAAGGGGGTTAGAAGTGGAGGATGGTTGAGGGTGTTTAGGTGGTTGTTTAGTAGGTGGGGGTTTTTGTAAAGTGTTTGGTTATTGGAATGTTGGCTATATGTAAGGGCTGGTTTCTTATTTGGTGGAGGGTTTTTGTTAAGTTGTGGTGCATGATATTTTTGAATTGAAAAGCTGCTGTTTGGATTTTGGTTCTCCTTTTCTATTTCTATGTATCCAAAAACCACTTCACATGTAGGGAATACTTTCATCTAAGTATCATAAATTTCTGTAGATTCATTTTCATAAGAACAATTTTTCTGAGAATGCCCCATTCAGCCGTAATTATAATAAAAATCCACTAATCTCTCATATTTAAATTGAACCCTATATCTTCCACAATCAACTCTAGCAATGCATTGACAAGTCTTTAAGGGTTCTTTATAGTTCACCTTTACCTTGACCCTTAGAAAACCACTTACAATTGTAGCATTAGTGCCTAGGTCTTCCACTTCAATAACTTCCCCAATTTCACTGCCCAACGCTCGAGCATTCTTAATGGACATTTGATCTATTTTAAAACCATGAATTTGTACCCAAAAATCAACTGAATTTATCTCAATTTCCTCAATGTTTGCTGATGAACATCATACAAAAACCCATTACAGCCCAGGACTGTTACCCAAAACTTTTCTCATAGAATCAGCATCAGCAGAAAGGAAAAGTACACAAATATAAATTCTGGTCTAGTATAGAGATCAAAACATCTCCAAACTCTTTCCATGACTTCTTCAACACATTAATAATTGCTAATTTATTAAGAGATTTATCTACAATCATTTTCCCCACTAATATCCTGCCTTCAGAGCCACTAACCAATTGATTTACCTCTAATCAGAGGCTTCCCAATGAGCAGAATCACCACGGCGGACCATCAAAGTAGATTTGGAAAATGACAAAATGGATTATTACGAGAAACGAAATGCAAGAACCGACAGCTACCAAGACACGAGAATCAAAGAAAGACACAACAAATAAAAAATAACACAATAGAATCAGCCAGAAAGGAAAGGAAAGCAAAGGAACGACCGCCTGGACACTGACGAAAGTGAAAAAGAAACAAGAGAATACTCGGTGTAATTACATCTTAATTAGCTAGAAAGAAAACTTAATGTAACAGAAAAATCAAAGTATGACGCAGAAATCATTGAATTTATTTTGTATTTGTGTTTACCCTATGTTCTAGATTTTTCTCTTTTTCTTTCTTTCTTCTTCTTTTTTTTTTTATTTTTTTATTTTTTATTTTAAGGAAGAGAGAGGCAGTTAAACACCACAAGGGTTTGACTACTCCCAGCTAGAGAGGATTTTCGCTCTCTAAAAAGTTAGAGAGATAGCTCGCGCAAGTGTTTTACTGTCGACTGTTATTTAGAATTATGGATTTGACAAAATATTTTAGATGTTTATCGATTTTGTATTATATTTTAGTTTAATTCAATTCAATATTATATTATTAAAAAAAAAAATAGAAAAACTAGACGACACTTGTGGAGATATATTCAGATGAGGGATGCCCGCGAGCGACTTTCAACTTAGTTTAGGTATGCTCCATGCACCTAAACAGATGTTTTTGATAGTACTAAGGTCGTACTCAAGTAGGACACTGCAAAATTTTGATTTGGTACGAAGAAAATCAAGGGTACAAGTACAAGGGTGCTCCGTTCCAACCATCTTTTCAATTTTTTGAATGTAGTCACATAGAAGAGAAGATTTCAATGTCAGAAGAACCATTCAAAGTCCACAAGTAGAGTTGAATAAAATGGGATTTCGTTCGAACAAAGTCAATCCTTATATGGCAATTTTAAGCTAAAAAGACCCATCATCGAGATTGGTTGGTGGCAACCCCTATCTAGGTTTATCAGGCAACAGCAAACTTGAACCCGTACGGGTCCACTAGACCATGAGCACCAGGGCAAACTTGAATCTATGTGGCTTTATAGTCCACCAATGGACCATGCATAGCACAAGAAACATCGGCTACATCTTCTTCCATGTGGACTCCATGTATAGTCTATGTTCTCAATACAGCTCAGCTCCCTCTTCCCCGTTTGCCACAAGTTTTCCTGGAAACAATGAAAAACAAAGAAACAAAATCCAAATTTATAGAATAATAGTTCCAACTGGCTCCAGAAAATAATGCAGTAGACTTATGGGCAGATAGTCTCAGAGCGAAAAGCTTATACTGCTCATGTAAGCAAGAGTGGTCCTCAAACATTGCTTCCGTAATTGGATTGATCATTATGAGAAATTAGATGCCATTCCCTTTAAACTTTTGAATCTTGAATAACTAAACAAAAAATTCCAGCCAACAAACGCCCCCCAACCTCATCGACAAGTGTTCTTTTTCTTTGATCTACACTCTCTGGTATTTCTCATGATTTATACCATGGTAGCTGAAGACATCAAGAGAGACCTCAAACTACCATTTCAGCTTCTCTAACATCTGAGGGAATTCCAATATCAAGCCTCATGGTTGGCTTGTACCATTCTGGAATTGCCGCACCAGCCTGAACACACATTTCAACAACAGCAGGTGCTTTCCCATAGAAATCTTTCAGTTCCCGTCGCAGTGGAGGACCATTGATGTCAGGAACATGCCAGACATATCTTGGTGGTATCAAATCATCAAGAAGAGCAGCCTGCCAACCATGCTGCCCATTCCTCTGTTGATGTTTGTGTGCACCACAATTTTGTGCCTTATGACCACTTGGGCCCACATGAATTTCAGGGCAATACCCACAAACCCTCACTGGATACATTCTCATTAGCTTCTTAGCTCCTTTTCTCATTTGCTCCCAAGCTTGCAGTGTTTCCTCAGCAAGCAAGACTGTTTCTTCTTCATTAGATGGTCCTACTATTTCAGAATCTGGTATTTCAGACAATAATGGTACAGGTGGATCTTCCGGGATGGGATCTGGAAGATCACTTTCATCTGCATCAATAAATTCCTTTTTCCCAATACGAATTATTGGCTTTCTCCTCCTCTTTGTGGGAAATTCTGGAATATCTACACCAGCTTGAATGCATAGCTCAACTGCTGCTGGAATTCGAGAAATTAAGAATCTTTCTGCATGTGGAATACGCTTTCCAAGGCGATCATATAGATGATATGCTTCAATGGGCACTAATATGTCATCAACTCTTGCCTCCGTCCAATCATGAAGGCCTTTGCGCATTGATGAATGTGAACCTTTACAAGACTTGAATGGATGTCCAACAGGACCCACGTAGATTTCATCACACCATCTGCACAATTTGCATTAAAAATCCTCA
This sequence comes from Lumnitzera racemosa, assembly GCA_024138005.1. NCBI lineage: Eukaryota > Viridiplantae > Streptophyta > Magnoliopsida > Myrtales > Combretaceae > Lumnitzera > Lumnitzera racemosa. The sequence goes on from JAMXBC010000007.1 coordinate 60,372,148, forward strand.
AATCCAAATGATAAGACACTGAATCTTTAAAATCTCCTCATTCTCCTAGATAATCCATGTTTAGAATATCCAAAGAGGTGTAAATCAAACAAAAACTGACTATAACCTAACTTCAGGTGAAAATCCCTGAATGTGTAAATAGTCATAAAATGCCTCTCTGGAAAAGTGCAATACATACAATACAAAATACACAATCTATTTATAAAAAGACATAATAGGTTGGGAAAGGGGGTACTTTGACAAATAGACAGTTTTATATTAATCAGTATGAAATAAAATCATACTCCAGAATACAATGAAGTAATTGATAGCTAACTACATTACCGAGCAAAAAGAGCCACTTAATCTTAAAAGTAACCCTTGGTCCTCCTTAACTATGTTTGAACTTGATTCAAACCACTAAATTAACGAAATATTGCAGTTAACCCCCACTTCAACTAAAAATGCTCATGGTTCTGGTGCAAATATAACTAAGAATCCTAATAGCAATATGCAGTGAAGCTAGCAGATAAAAAATATGAAGACATGACCATCAATATAGCAGGATGCTGTTGTTACATATTGACATCAGTAGTATCTTCCTCTATATTACCCATCTCACAACAGAATGACAGACGATATAATGGGACAGTCAGTTTCTAGGCAGCTAATCAAGATGCTATAAAATAAAGTCTACTAGAGATATATAACACTCTCTAGCTGTTACCATTATCCCTTCAATAAAGCAGAGAGCTTATAAGGTTCTATTGATGGAAAAATAACTCAGGTATATAGGAAGAAACTTTTCACTTATTCAAAGGCAGTGCAGGTATATCCTTAATTAAACTGCATGCTATAAATATCCATAGAACCATTAAAAATATAAATGAATGTTTCTAAGACACCATGAATTTACCACTATATTATCATTTGCAGATTTTTTTTTTGGGTGTTGGGTGTAAGGGGGTTCAAAAGAAGGTCTAGGTAAGTAGGAAGATTACCCACAAGCATGAACAGGTACTACTTTCAAGAGTTTCTTCAGATTGTTGATCAATGTAACCCTTGCATTAAACACATTATAAGCCACAGGGATGAAGCTTTTAACAATAAGACCATTTTTTGGAGGTGGAACAGGTCTCTTAGGCTGGCCTTTCCTATTCTTCAGTCTCTCCCTTGCAGCTCGTCTTAACTCAACAATAGGAACTGGGAAGGGCTTCTTCTCCTTTTTGGAGTACAACCGTGGAAAATCTGCATTCTGAGGAAACTCATTCCGGATGCTTAATCCACAAGGTTCCTTTTTCACCGGAACATTGAACTTCAGAGGTACAGGCAATTTCCATCTATTTTGCTGCAAGATAGATGAAACAAAGACTAAATCAGAAATTTTAACGAGTGTTTTCTTCCATCTCCTTACTGTTATCACAGCTTGGATAACAAAATATACACATCTATACTGCATATGTTTACAGAAATCAAGATGAAGGAGATTCTCTTTTGTTTTATAAGGGCAGAGAAAAAATCCAACTACCAAAGACTCCCCTACTTCTGAAAGGATGGCCTATAAATAGTTGAAAGTATGGCCTCCAAGAACCAATACATGGAGTCACCTGGGCAAGAACAGGGATGCCAGCCCTCAATTATGAATTTCACTTCCACATCACAAGGAAATTGAAACAGAGGAACCATGAGTTCACATGCGCACATATATAAACACCAGCCAATTACATGCTGTGGCAGTAATGTCAGCCACCACATTTTTATCAGAGTACAAGCTTACATTTGGTAAAAAATTTACAGAAAAATGAAGTTGTAGCAGATTGCTTGACATGAGATTATTCAGGATCTCCCTTTAGGTTGCACTTCCAAATATAAGCTGAATGGTCCTACATAACAACCCTAGTGACCTACAAATGTTTGCACAAACCACATTGCAAACTGCAAACATGCCGACTTACTTCAGCTAAGGGGCACTTCAACGATTTCCTGCTGTGGAATGCTGTAGCTGTGATGTCTTGCTATTTAGGGAAGGAAAGGAATGGATGACGTGGGAATCCTACTCAGTCTATGGAATTCTGTAGCTTGTTTCCTTCTTATTTCCTATACAGTTTCAATTTCTTCTCAGGGAACACCTTTGATTTCTTATGGCCATTTTGTTGACCTGGGCATTTCTTTGTTTTTGTGATGTGTAGTTCGATTTTATTGGTTTCAAGTGTGCTCCTCCTCTCTTCTATATGTTTATTCTTATATAAAAATAAAATTAATAAATGAAAAAGAAAAGAAAGAAAGAACACTATAATCTTGCTATAATGTCTATGTACACAAGGTGAGTTTCTTTTAGGCAAACGCATTTTCCAACATTTGGTCGTAATCTAATATATACAATTGTCATAAAGCAACTAGTTGTGATTGAAACTAGTTGGCTGTTTTTTTTTTTTTTTCAGTTGGTGGGCGGTTCTGTAAATTTTGAAACTAGTTGGGATAAGCAACAGCGAAAAGGTGAAAGCAACAGCTAGTAGCATGGTAAACTATCAACAAAATTGTCAATGGATAATAAGGGAAATGGTTTTTGATTTTCAGAGGAGGAAATCATTTTCCATCATTATTTCCTATGCTATTTAAGCCCCACTAGTAGTGGTGAGTTAATACTGTTACATCTTACCTTCATTTACATCTAAAAGCTACTAACAACCACGTTAACTCCTAATTACTACAATAGTAGCTAAGCATTATAAGCACCACATTATTAGAAAAATACTGGAGAACATTTTTCATGGACAAACATATGAGATGTTCATATTCCTACCTATCAAAGTGCTAATGCATTCTCTATCTACTTTAACTCCGAGGTTCATCACATTCATGAGGGGGCAAAAGCCAATTTTCTTGATGCAATATATCATTTGTGATCAAATGCTTTCATCAATGGTGTGTGAACTCACTCTCCCTTTCCATATTTGAGTCTAGCAGGTGTAGAAAATTTCAAGAGGTAGTTCACATGATATGTAATATCTTCATGCATTAAAACTCTGTTTTTTAGCCCTGACAAGTATTGTTATGCAGTGAAGTACTATAAAAGAATAATGTAAAATCCAGATATGCAATTCCATAAAAAATAAAACAAAATAAAAGTGGCCTCTTTGTTTTCAGATTAAGATATCATAATTGAAAAGTCCTGGATAATGCTGATCAATACAGCCTATACATCCATCAAATAGAAACACTATTGTCTGACAATATAGACCAAAGTGCATTTCAACATCTCTAAACAATGATGTTGGCCATAATTATTTGGTATTAACAGTTCAAAATAGAAAAACCGTAAAAGGAAATGGAAAGACCGGCTCAATGATGCAGCAGGCAGGGTAAAGATAAAATAAATGGTGGGAGAAGGCTGCTATAGCGCTTCTCAGAATCAGCACTTGGACTTCAAGAATTACTCTTGCTTATCAATTAAAATGACTAGATTGTTAATGAAGGAGAAAGTGAAAGGCACGACTCATCTTGTGTTAATAAAGGGGAATATGTGTGGCAGCTATATATTTGAGAAAAAGATCAGTATGTTAAAGTCAATGCAGTTTATCAAAAAGAGAACCAAACTGACTACTATGTTTAACATACCTTCAAGGAATCAGGCATACAAATATTTGAGTAAGAAATTTTCAGAGAGTTGGACTTAGTTATGAGCTGACAACTCCCGCAAGACCAGCATAACTGCAAGGTAAAACATGTAAAGTCAGTCTTTTTTCTTCTCTTCTAGTTACTCAAGGTCATATTAAACCCACTTTTTTTGTTCTCCTCATTTTTTCCCTGGAGCAGACAGGAGACTTAATGAATAAGAAAAAAAACATCTTTCCACATATTTGAATCAATCTTAGATGTTACTGTGCTTCAAATAATAGATACTTTCTCTTTTGCCACTTGCAGTAACCAGAAATTCCTTCATTCCAATCCTAAACCAAGGTTCAATCATCAAATAACAATCTAACCTCTGCTTTGTGCTACAATATTATGAAACCAATTCACAGCCTCCATATGCATGTTTATGATTTAGTGCTAAACTTGTCAAGAGTATCAATCCAACCCTACATCATCAATATGGAGATAAAAATGTAAATCCATTCAAGAAAGTGCACAGATTCAACTAAGGAAGGAAGTGCACATAAGATTATTCCTTCCCATGCATTTATCCTTCTTCTAAAATCCATACATAATCTGTATCTCCACCAATTGTCAGTATCAACAATACATGACACCTATCGCATTTTCACCATTTTTTTTTTTCTAGACATGGCAATACATGATTGGAAGAGAAAAAAAGGCAGCACTTGGAAGAAAAACTTGACCGTTGCTACGAATAGTAGAACAAAAACAATACAACATGCAACCATAAACCCATAAACGGACACGTTATTTGTTAATTCTAAAAAAACATACTTCAATTGCATGCCGAAGATAATATTCGTCCAAAAAGCAGCAAATTGAAGTAAAACACTAAGGACTAAAATTAAATTGAGAAATTTCACTCATTAACTGACTCAGATTACAACACAATCTTAAATATAATTATGATCAATCTACAATAAGAATGACAATGTCAACATTTTTCATTTCTGGTTACATGGTAAAACTAGTAACAATAATTCTATCAATAATGGAAAAAACAGGTGCTTGTGTGCGCGTGTGTGGGAGAGAGAGAGAGAGAGAATGTGTACAGAGGAGATCTTGCCATTTGAAGTTTGGTTTGGAGAGAGAGTGTAATGACAGGCCTCCATCGGTTAAAATTGGTAACTGTGAATCGGTTTTGGTTTTGGACTGATTTCGGTTCTACTGAGTAGGGAGGGAGAGGAGGAGGGGGAGGGGGAGCGCCAGTGAGGTGGGAAACGATGAAGATAAAAGAGGAAAGAGAACGGTTGGCCAAAATGATTCGGATATTTACCTCGCATCTATGTCTATAACAATCACAGAGGCCAGAGTTTTCATTTTTCTTCTAAATGTTTTATTTTACTGAAAAAAAATCCATAACAAGAATATTTGAAAATCACCATTAACTACGACTTTTTTATTATATGATTGTATTATATTATAATTTTTTCTATTTTATTTGTTGTATTGTGATACTACTTTTTCTTATTTGTGTTCATTTATGATTGGTATTGTTTTTATTAAAAGTGTTGAATTTTTTGGGTATTTATATTTTTCCTATTTTCTTTCGTACCCATACTTAATCTTTTCCATTGTAATGTTTAATTTTTTTTTTTTTCATTGGAAGACTATGTCCCCGAGGATGCACCTGCTTACAAAAAAAATTCCTAAAAAAGTGCTAAGGGAAAACATATACCGTATATGAGGTAATAAAAGCATATTTCTGAAAGCTATTCTATGTATTTTATTTTTAATCAAAAAGCAGGCACCTTTTTAGCAAATATCTATAAAATCATAATCAGTAAGTGTTGTAAACTATCTAAAATGCAATATAAAGTATCAACGCAATGATAAATTGAAATAAACAATAATCCAATGAAGAAACCAAAACCTCATCTCCAACTTGCATCACTGACTCTAAAGTTAGATTTCGTATCACATATTCAAGGAAAAAAATTTATTGCTCATATCCCCAGCTCAAAAACTTGGTTAATGCCAATTTAAACTAAATAATGAAATATAAGATAGCCAAGACAAAAATAAAATATCACCAAAGTTAAGCTTATATTAAATTTTAAATCAACAAAAATGATCAATCCAATTATTCATACAAGAGACATAAATGAATATATCTAATCCTTTTTTCTCTTAATCTTAGTGAACACTCGTGATACTTTAGATATCAAACTCTTCTTGGACGTCCTCTCCTTAAGAATAGTTGGAGTTTGTGACTCTTATGTCTACATTTGCTCCTAGAATGGCTCAAAGATCTATGAATGATTAGCTGCAAATATATGGGAAAAACTTTCACCTTGAGAATAAACAGACCTTCTCTCACTTTTATGTAGAACTAGCGGTGTAAAGTGAGCATCATGCTACATCTCCATAAATGAAGTCTCGTAAGCCTTAAAGATAAGTCAAATAATTATGGATCGAATTTAGTATATAAAGTTTAACGTAATCGGTTAAAGAATCCGATCAAATTTAAATTTTAAACTAAAACTAGAAATATTAATAAAAATAACTCTATAAATTTAAATTTAAGAAAATAAGTAACAAAATAAAAAAAATATAAAATTTTCAAATTCTAAGTATATTACTTATTATTTATCGAAAGCACGTAAAATACATTTCGATAACTAATAAATCATTAGAGATAAATTATATGTATACTAAAAATTATAGAAGGACCGAAATAATATTTAGGAATATTTACTTGTACCCCACATGTATTTACATGTAAGTAAAAATACACGAAATTACTTAAATTGCTTAAAATTAACTAAAAATTTACTAAATAATTAAAGAAAATTATAAAAAATTAAGGAAAAATCAGAAAAAAATCAAGAAAAGGGGGAATGAACCAGATCAAGTCGAGGTAGTAAGGGAATTAAGAAAATAAAATTAACCGATAAAAAACAAGTAACACAAAAGGCAAATTTGAAGAGATATGGGTATTATCTTGTTCTAATTAATGCATAGTAATTCCTATAAGGCTCTATAAATAGTAAGAAAATTTACAAAGCTCAATTGGTCAGTTGGGAATTGGGAAAAATTGAGAGAAAAAAAAATTAAGATTTTAGAAAATTTATCTCAAATCTATGTAAATAGAGGAAAGAGGTCGAATCGAATCATCACCACCACCTGGAACCGAACCATCACCACCACCACCACCCTACTCCAAACCTAGTACTTAAGCCGGCTAACACACTTGAACCGGTGTTGGAGGCTAAAAAGCCATCAAACTAGTTGAGTCTTACATCTTTTTCGATTTTGTAAAATTCCTTAAAATTATTTATTTTGCCCAAAAAATTATGAAATTTATTATTCTGAGGTTTTATTGTATGTATATTTAGGGAAAAATAATGCTTAAGTTTAATCATGTTTTTAAATATAGGTTTTTAAGAAATTAGACAAAACTGAGTATGATTAGAATTAAAAATAAATAGGCTTAGAATTATGGTTTAGAGGTCAAATTTTTTCTATAAAATGCTTAAGTGATATGAAGCCATTTTTTTAAAATAATTTTTTGAAATTTTTAGTCCTAAAATAATGAAAAAATAGGTAATTTTGGTTTAATTAGGTGATTAAATGATTAATTGCCAATTTAGAAGGTAATTAAATATTTAAGGATATTGATTTCAATGTAGAAACCTAATCCTAGTTTTTAGAATGTTAAGTGTAATTAATATGGGAATTATATGGTAATTGTAGGAAATTAGAAATATGTGAAATTGGAATTTTAATAAATTTGAAAAAATTAGGTTAAATTAGATAATATAATAATAATATTGGTACAAAATAAATCTAAAACAAAAATTAATTTTAGGTAATTGGACAAAAAATGTAAAATTTTCTTACATTAAGAGTAAATTCGGTACCCCAATTAGGATTAAAGTGTACCAAATAGGTTAGAATACTAAATTGAGACCCAGTGTGATATTAGGATATTTGAGCTTAATGTGATTAACTTCACATTACGATTCGAGTGTATTTAGGATTCCTTATAGTTAAAAACAATTTAGAACCCAAAATTGGAATCTAATTTGGAAACTGAACCCTAAGCTAATGTAGAGTGAATTATTAGTAAATAATAGTTATATATGGAAAAGTAAGTTAAATTATAACTTAGGATATATATCATCAAAGTATAAACACTAAAAAAATGTAATTGTATTATAGGATACCTGGAGACGAATCAACTTGCAACTTAGTGATTAAGTGACTAAAAATTCTAAGTAAGTTGGGTTTATTACTTCACCATATTTAGAGTATTATTTTAGGGTACTTAGAGACTTTGGATTGTGTATGATTGTGATTGTAAGTAATTTTATGCATATGTTTGTATATCTGACTTCATGTTAGAATTTGTATTGTGATTGATGGTTATAATGACTAGATTTGTGTGAATTTGTCTGAATACCCTAAATTGAACCTAATCTTATTCGATCCTAAAACTCTAAATTGTCATGCATTGCAACAATTTAGGGGATCATTAGAATTTTCCAACCAAATACCGATACCTTCGAAAAAGTTAACGATGGATAGCAAATTGATCTTTTCCTCATCCTTAGTTGAACTAAATGACAAGAGAGAAGGTTGCGGTGAGGAAGTCACGATAAGGAGTTCACGATAAGGATAAGGGCATTGGTTTGAAGGATAGTCTTAAGATAAGCGATGTCTCCATTGTACAATCCTAGGTTTGGTTGTGAGTTGTTGCATAACATGAAAACTCCTTAACCAGATTAGAGCGGGTGAAATTACTCTGATTTCGCAATGGACTGGACTATGTTATGTGATGACACTTGTTTGTTACATTGCATAAAAATAATTGCTTGATAATTTGTTTTTGTTTGTATACATTCACGAGTCTCCGATTCAACTTACTAAGCTGTAGTTGCTTATACCCGTATAGATCCTTTTGCAGGTCCTAATCTTTGAATACTCCAAGTAACATGCTACCTTACAACTATCTAGAGGTTAATTCTTTTGAAGCCTAGGGGTATGAGGATCAATTCACCTAGCAGTTAATGTATATCTAGAGTCTCAGTAGTAGCTTAAGACTGAAAGACTGATATTTGACATGTAAATTAGTTGATTGTTATGATATAATGTAAACACCTGAGAATTCTACAGTAATATACATGTAATTATATATATATATGTTAACTTGAAGCTTTAATATTTACTGTAGTTATAGTTAAATTTTTAATCGAACTGTTTATTTCATAGCGAGGAGTTATTAATGCCTTGTGTAGATCATATCTATGATAGGCACCGTGAAGCCAATTAGTATCATAGGATGGATTACACAGCGGGACTGTTGCGACTCTTCGACTTCGGGGAGTAACACAAGCTGATAGGAGGGTCCAACATGCTACCTACATTCGAATACTTAAATGTTACTAAGGTATGAGATGGACCTACGATGTCATCATCAAGCCTGTCTCGTCTCTACTATCATCTAGGTTCCTTTACCTCAATGCGTCCGCTCTGCTTAGTGGGATCTAGAAGGTCGTAATTCACCTGGTTAGAGTCATCCTATGCTTGTATGGGCTCCTTAGCTAGATATGGAGGGTACAAAGTAACCATAAGATAGTCATATAGCAATTGTACGTTGTGATTAGCATGGGCTTAGCATAAGCCAAATGTAAGGTAATCACAACTTACAATTGCTAAGGAGCCTATACAGGCATTAGCAAGTTGAATCACTCCAAGTGGTGATGTGCAATAGATATTATGTAATGTATTTAAAGTTTGTCTAGCCTTGTAGGTTAATATGGTGCAAGGCCTCCTCTACGTTGCATGGTAATAGTAACGACCTGCTCTAGAAAGTGCCTTTTGACTATATGAAAGCGTATGAGTGGCACCTGAGCTATCTAAATGTGTTAGTTACGTCAAGAACTTAAGCAGGATGTCTAGTATTTCATCGAGGTATGGTTGCCATACAATTTATAAAATCATGTTGTCATAGTTAGTGTTTATATAAAGTATTGAAAGAGAACTTCATAACAGTGTTACAATACGTACCTTGATGTGTCTCCGAGGTTGAACACATGGAGATGCACTACAACAAAGCAAACCAAAACAAACAAGAAAAAGGTTAGTAAAGTACGCGTAGCTATTGAATGGATATGATGCATCACTCGATCCTACTTAGCCTATAATCCGCCGGATATGACATACCAATCTGAACTAAAGGGTCACTCGTCACTACTCCTTACTAAAGGAAATAGATAAGAGTTGAATGATAACGAGAGCACTAAAGTTGCTTAAAGGAATAATTTCTGTGTTGAAGAGATGATTGTTTGCTAAAAAGAAAGTGGGGGTTTATATATCCGTCTACTAGGGTTACTTTATATGTATAAAAAGACAAAAGAGTATTCTACGACTAGATTATATAAGATACACTAAAAAGGGTAAAAGAGACTAAGAATATTTAGTGTGAAAAGGAAAGAATCACTTTAGAATACCGTGTTAAAATATACGTATCACTTGGTGTTTGGATGGGAGACATATGGTATAAGGTAGGCGGAAATAGAGTAACGCTTGTGGTTAAAGGCCGACCTAATATGGACTAGGTCAGGGACTAATTAGTTCTTCTAAAGAGAAGTCAGCTTGATACGAGGTCGAGTGCTTGCGGTTAGATTGGGAGCTCACCTCAACTACTCTTAGGTTATCTCTTGGGATAAAGCGTTCTTGCTGAATAGGGGTAGATTTAACGTATGTAAAGATTTAATAGTTAGGTTAGCATGAGATTAGCTCAAGATAGGAATCCCTGTCTAGGTTATAGCTTAGAGCTAATATCTTCTAAACGAGTCCTTATAGTCCTTATAGTCCTTTAGCTTAGCTACACGTGATTAATTCAAAGAGTTGATTCCTATTATCTACTTAGGGATAAAAAAGATTTGCCCTCAAATCTAGAGTAGTCTCTACTCTTTCTTTTGGGGCACTTGTAAGGTCTTCTTCTATTGGTTGGTCAAGGATCACATTGGACACATTAAAGGTGGAAGAACTCCATAGTTATTAAGCAACTCGATTTGGTAAGCGTTGCGGTTAATTTTCTTCAAGACCTTGAATGATCTATCAGCTCAAGGAGGTAATTTGTTCTATCTCAAGTGTGGGAATCATTTTCGGTTGAGATGTATCCATACCAATATATCATCAAAGTATATGACCATACATCTTCCAATTAGGGGCCACATTACATGTTTCATTAATCTCATGAATGTACTTGGCACATTGGTAAGTCCAAATGGTATAACTAACCATTTATAGAGTCCATACCTAGTCTTAAAGGCAGTCTTTCATTCATTACCCGGCCTTATGTGACTTTGGTGGTAACCACTCCGTAGATCAATCTTCAAAAATATTTTGGTGCCATGAAGCTCATCTAACATATCATCGAGCCTCAGTATCAAGTATTTATACTTAATAGTAATTCAATTGATTGTTCGGTTGTCAATGCACATGTACTATGAACCAACTTTCTTTGGAATGAGTAGAGTTAGTCCAGCACAAGGGCTTATGATCCCCTTTACATATCCTCGCTCAACGAATTCGTCTACCTATCTTTTCAACTTGGTAGCTTGCTCAGGGTTCATCCTATATACAGGTCAGCTCGGTAAGGTAATGCCTAGCTGCAGATCAATACAATGCTCTATGCCTCGGATTGGTGGCAATCATTTGGGTAATTCTTTCGAAAAAAGGTCAAAAAGGTAAGCTTCGAATTTTTTTTAGGACATCCTATAATTCCTTCATCTCCATTAATCTTCAAACCAACAAGAACATTGGTTCATTAACCTTCTTAGCATATCAAAGCTCTCTACGGCTCATTATTAGCGCTTTCTTCTTATTAGTTCAAGTGAGATGATTATAAGTTGCATTTACTTAGTGTAGACACCTAATTTTTGCCCTTTTGAAGTCCTAATTTTTACTTTTACAAAAAGGGTCCTAATTAAAAAAATAAAAAAAAAATTAATAAAAGATAAAAAGATAATAAAAATTAACAAATAATGAAAATACTAAAAAAATAAGAAAAGGAAAAATCATGAAGATTTCGTAGATTTTTCGGAAGTAATTTATATTAGGAATAATTAGTTTTAGTTTTAGTTTAGTTAAAAATTTTATTTTAGGGAATCAGATAGTTTAAATATAATTTAATGGTAATGAATGTCAATATATAGGCCAACGGTTTAATGGATAAGAATCAGAATTTAAGTTGGATTTAATGTGAGGTTAGGGGTTTGAGTTTCGCCAAGCATTTATGTCTTTTATTTTTTTATATATTTTACAAGCAACATACGGTGAAATACATGCTGCATAATATAATCAAATCATTCATTGTCGATGTCATCAGTAGCAACTGAACGCGGCAGCCCCCCCCCCCCCCCCCCACCCACGCTCATTTTCCTCCTTGCCTTTGACACGTCACTACGTTCCTTGCCACATATGCCCTTTAACCTCACATCTACTGCATCCTAACACAGCTTCACCGTATTACTGAATTGCAAGCCCAGCCAGCAGCACCGTCGCAACTTTCAGATTAACCTGCCATACCAACGTTTGCAGCAGTAAGCCAAATCGAGTTCCAACGTCCAGCTATACGTTTCATGCAAGCCACCATAGCCGTAAATTCATCATTGCTGCAAACATCCGATTGATCCAACGCTGCTCCAGACGACAGTATACGCATGCTGTAGCTGGGTATCATCAGGTTCAATTTCTATCTAAGTTTTTTCTTTATTATTACTATTTCTGATTTATTATTATCATACTATATTATTGCTTTTAGGATTTTCGTAGTTTAACATGCTGTGCTATATATATATATATATATATATATATATGTATATATGTGTATTTCTTAGTTTGAGATATTTCTTTTAGCATTAGCTTTAATATGGATTAGGTATATTATGATAATATAGAGATATATAGACCTTAGAATTTTTTTTTTAATTTATTTTCATTATATGCCTTATTACATTATCTATTAGTGATATTATATATATATATATGTGTGTGTGTGTGTATGTGTGTGTGTGTGTGTGCGTTAGTTTAGGAGTTTAGTATTAGTTCTTGTACAAGTTTATTATATAGAATTAATTAATTTTGATAGATAATTGTATACATTAGTTTAGGGATTGTTAGGATTGGTCATATTTTAAAATTTGGTTTTATTTAAGGATTTATCACATAGAAGGTTGTTTTTCTTTAAATAAAAATTAATAAAAGACCCTTAACATTTAAGAATTAGGACCCTTTTTGTAAAAAAAAAATAAAAAAAAATAAAAAAATTAGACATTTGTTAAAAACACATTCAAATTCACTCCTTAGACCAATTCTATAGTTATGCACACGATAGGACTGGAGATCCAATTCATCAGCTTTATATGCTTTGCCTTGCAGGTACGTAATAATGGTTTTTAATTATTGTCTATAGTTTGTTTTATTTATTTATTTTTATCTCACTTAGTATATGCACAGTTATTTTTAAAACTTGTACTAATTTTTTTATTTATTTTTATCATGCCTTTAATTGCTAGTATTAGTTAAAATATTTGTGTCTAGTGAACATGTGTTAAGTTAAATTTTAGTTTTTCTTTAAATTATTCTTTTAGATTTCATATTTTCAAAATAATATTTTTATAAAATCTCATAATTTACAAAATCTTATTCTTTGCATATTGTATTAATTTATAAAAATTGCATTGGGCATATTAGGGTTTTCTAGGCAAAAAAATCATTTTGATGTTCATAAAATAAAAAAAAAATCTTTAATTGACTTCTTTTTTACGAAAAAATATCTTTTCCATAGTTTAGATGTCGTTTTCCATAGTTTAGATATCTTTTCTATAGTTTAGATATCTTTTCCATAGTTTAGGTTTCTTTTCATAGTTTAGGTTTCTTTTCCATAGTTTAGGTTTCTTTTCCATGATTCAGACATTTTTTCCATGATTCAGACATCTTTTCCATGGTTTGAACATCTTTTCTATAGTTTGAACATCTTTTCTATGGTTTGAACATCTTTTTTATGATTAAGACATCTTTTCTATAATTTAGTTTTTTTTCTATGGTTTAAACATCTTTTTCATAGTTTAAAATTCTTTTCTATGGTTTAGGCATTTTTTTCCATGGTTAGACATCTTTTCTATGTTTAAACATCTTTTCCATAATTTAGGCTTCTGTTCTATAATTTATATCTTTTCTATTGTTTAAGTTTCTTTTCTATGATTTAGACATCTTTTTAATTATTTAGATTTTTTTTTGTTTAAACATCTTTTTCATAATTTAGATATCTTTTCTATGGTTTAGATATTTTTTCTATGATTTAGGTATCTTTTATATGATTAGGAAATTTTTTTCTTTCTTTCTTTTTTTTTATGTTTTAAGCATCTTTTATATATAAAAGTTTCATCGCGTAAAATATTGCATATTTCATAAAATCTTAGGGTTTTTCTTGAAAATAAAAAAAATTATCACTTAGTTGTTTTTAAATAAAAATTTTAATTTGGGACTTTTCAAAAATTAGGTTTTTAGTTTTTTTTTTTATAATTAGGAATAAAAATTAGGCTTCTAGGGATTTTTCTTAATAAAAATAAAATGATTAATAAAAACGCAAATTCAACCAATTATTTCTTTTATAAAAAGAACTAACACATTAAAGTTTTCGGAAAGAACTACGATCGTCTGATCCCGGCTAGCGGGTACGTAGGCACCTTCGGGGCGACGATAAAATATGTAGAAACTTAGGTTTCTTTTTTTTTTTTTAATTTTATTTGTTTATTTTTTAAATATTATAATTAGAAAAATAATCCTAATTTCGATAAATAGATAGTGGTACCCATTAAAGGTTTAATAGGTTAGCCCTCGAACTTAGAGCCCTCGAACTTAGAACCCTCTAGTTCTTGGTTTAAAATTGAAATCAAAAACCGATAGCCAAATTGTAATCAATCCACCTAATTGGTTATGATTTCTTTTTCTTTTCCCAACTTCGGTCGGGTGATAACTTCAAAAATTATTTTCAATAAAAAACTGGAATTTCTTAATTTCTTTAGTTGAGGATTAATATTAAATGCGTTAGGGTTTAGTATTAATCAAGAAATGAGAAATCAATTTTAAATAAAAGAAATCGAAAAATTAGGCTCGACACTTAGAATAGGGTTAGGGTTTGCAACATTATCCTCCTTCCATCCTTAACAAAGGCATAAATGTTCTTATACCCATCGTACGTAACACACCAGTTGAACAATTCAGGTTGTCCAAGCAGTAAATGTGGAGCTTTTATGGGGACAACATCACATACTAATTCATCCTTGTATACATTTCCGACACTGAATGGTATGGTCACTTATTTAATTACGTGCAAAACACCCTTATTATGAAGCCAATGCAGCTAGTAAGGTCAAGGATGCTTTGAGGTCGGTAGACCCAATCTCTGCACAAAGGATTGCACAATCATATTAGTACAACTTCCTCCATCCACTATGATTATGTATAATTGGCCTTTGATGGTACACTTGGTATGGAACAAATTCTCCCTTTGATCTTCTTCAAAGTTTAGCAAGGAACTCAATACTCGCCTCAAGACTAAGGTCATCACTTCTTTCTAGTAAGCATAAACACAAGTCTCTTCTTCTTCTTCAACCTTAGGTTTTCTAATATCTTCTTCCTGCTTGGGTTTGCTTTCATTGGTACTATTTACTACATTTCCTCAAAGCACCATGACACATCGGTTTGGACATTCAGTAGCCATGTGTATGAAGCCTAGACATTTAAAGTACTTCACCTCACTAGTCTTTCGTTCGAAGGTCTACCCTTTCTCATATGTCTTTTGGGTCGACTTACTGGCGGCTTAGCCCTACTAGTTTCCTCAGCTATCTTCAAATCAATCATTCTTATCCTCGACCCCGTGTAGCCTTCTTAGCTCGACTTATATAAGTTGGCATGTTATTAGGACTTGCGAGAGTGTCGGCTTAGGTTAGCTCGGAACACTGCTTCTTTGCCTTTTGACCTTCTACACTATCTTGATGGCCTCTTCTAACGTATAAAACCTTTGTACTTGTACAACATTGCAAATCTCATACTTGAGCTCAGAAATGAACCTCGACACTATATGGGCCTTTGGTTCTTCCTTGTTGACTCGAATCATTAACATTTGGAATCCTCTTACGTAGTCATCAACAAATTGGCTTCCTTGGTGAAGCTCCTGCAACTTTGCAAAAGTATCTTGGAGGTAAGTCTTGAGCATAAATCTTCCTTTGAACAACCTTCTCTTCTCATCTCATCTCAAGTTCTACCACCTCGTCTTCCATCTCTTGCTCTAGGAACATTTAAATTCTTCTACCATATGGTGACATACTTAGTAAACTTCAACATAGTAAGTTGGACTTTGACTGCATTCTCATACCTATAGCATTCAAATACTTTGTCAATCTTATCTTTCTACTCCAAGTATTCATCTACATCTCTACTTCCATCGATGGGCGGGATTTGTACTTTAACATTGTCTAACCCTTGAGGAACTCAACATCCTTATCCTTGTGCTTGGTAATAGTTTACTTCTTCTTCACTAAACTCTTCAACATCTACCTCCTTATCATCTTTCCCAATCTCCTCCAACTTCAATCTTCATTTAGTAGTGTCAAGACTTATTTTAGTTTTCTTTAATTTAATCTATATTAAGCCTATCCCGCTTAATATAAATTACTTAACATTAAATTAAGGAAACATTCTTCTAAAAAAAATTTAAAAATTAGAGTCCCTAACCAGTTCTACTAGTAAAAAGTAAAATAAGGGTTTTTGGGTAGGAAAACCCTAATTTGGCTACTAATTTACGGTTAGGAAATACCTTTATATATAAATAGTTTGAAATAGGATTTTTAAAAAATGAAGTCCGTGAATACTTATATATAAGAGTTATTGATTTTTTTTCCTCTTTTTTTTTTTAAAAAAAAAGAAAGAAAGTTGAACCAACTGTGGATTGATCAGGTTTTTCCTATAATTTAAAAATAACTACCTTTTTTTTCGGAAAAAAATGATGCAAGAAGGTGGGCTCTACGAGTTTCAGGCTCTATAGCTCTAAAGCTTTCTAGAAAGAAACTTATTAGGCTACATCGAAGCATAAATGGGCTCGCTTATCACCGTCAGACGAGGGTAAAGACCCTAATGACTTGAAGGTTAAATAATGGCAGTTTATCATAAGTTCCTAAGGTGACCTAGGTCTAACCATATCTAAACATGTAAATAATTATTACAAGATAAAAGAGCCTGCCCTAATTCCCCAATAAGGCCCATTGGGCTTAGCTTTTTTTTTTTTTCTTAGGCCTTGCATCACTAGAAACTAGTTAATACAACTATAATACAATAAAAAGAAATAATGATACAAAAACTCATCAATTAATTGTTAATTTTTATATAGCTAGCCCACTAGGGCTCCCTAGTGGAGTTACCAATTCTGTCGAGCCTGAAGATCACTAGGCTAAACTTAAGAGGGGGCGGGGTTGTGAGTTGAGTGATAAGGACAAGTAATCAAAGTAACACTAAAACAATAATAAATGTAGAAATTAAAAGAGATAGGGATAAAGAAGATTAAGCTCAGATTTAACATGGAGTTTGGATAGCCCCTACTCTCTATTGACACACAATACCTCCAATCGAGGACTTCACACCACTTTATTGTTTTCTCAATTCAAGCTCCAAGAGCTACATACACACAAACTTGATTACATAAGTTTCTCACTCATAATTCTCAACACAAATCACGATCTTTACTCATAACACAAGACTCAATGTCAAGGATTATTGGTATAGTGTTTTTAACTCTCAATAATTTGCAATTAATAGCTCACAAGTATTACACTTCAAATCTCTCTAAATATTGGAAAATTAGGGTACAAGAGACAATAACAACACAAAAGAATGTTGGAATATTGCAGTAGAATATCATATCTTAATTACCTTTAGTCGAGTTATTAAGCTTTTATATCAACTCATCGAATTCTTCTCGTTCTTGTGCATTAAATGCTCCAACGACTACTTGAATTAAACTTACCAGCATGCTGGCTACTTGTACTATCGGCAAGCCGATAAGAAAATACTCTACTAGTAAGTGAATCGACATGTTAGCTCCTTTAGGCCAGTGAATGTTTTTCAGGGTTTTATACCGTCAGCCTGGTTTTTTATTGAGCCGTCAACCTAATAGACTAAATATCACTTGAAAATCCTTTTAACAACCAATGAAGAACTATACTTTGCAACCTAATTCCAAGATCATTTGATTACACTCAATAAATTGAATTTTTTGTAGAGATAATTGATATATTTAATCATTAAGCAAATTAATCGATCTTATTCAATTACCTCAATATAAATAAGTAATACTTAGTTTAGTCATCCACTTGTTTGGTTAAAAACAACATGTTTAGATATGTACTTTTTGTTCTCATCAAAATCAATTAATGAACTCTAGATTTAACAATCTCATCCTTTTTTATGAGGATAAAACTCTTATACTTTAAGTACTCCCTCTTAATCTAATACTCCCCCTCAATTTAGCACTCAATTTCAAGATATTTGACAATTGAATAAGATTAAGTGAGTGCTTGCAAAATGAGAGTATTGATGTACTAAGGAACCAAGTCTCACTTCTTAATAACTTTACATAAAAAATATATCAAACGTTCAAAGAATCAAGATATGCCAAAGTTATAAGATCAATATCATCTTTTTAGTAACTATTATCAATTTGATGTAATATACATTTTGACACTTTAACGACTTAAATATTTCTCCCCCTTTGGCCTCATAAAAAAGAGGAGGATCTAAGCAGTGAAGAGGATGATCTAAGCAGTGAAGAGGATTTAAGTCAAACTTTCAGCATAACCCTACCTTAAGCCTTAGGATATGCCCCTTATAAAAGTAAAATCATAGAAGCTAAAAAAATGCTATATAAAATCTTCATAATGAATTCATCAAGATCGGGCCATACCACATCAAATGTTCAAAAAAAAAAAAAGGTGAGTCAACCATGGGGAGTGTAATAACTCCATGAGATACATAAATCAGAAGTAGTAAACAATATAGACAAGCAACATAAGCAACAAAAGCAATATATGCCAAATAATGGCCATGGCAAGACAATATAAAGCAACAATAGTGGTAACCAATGGCTAAGATCAAAACCTAAGATAAACTTAATGAAGAGCATATACAAAATAGATTGGAAGTTGCCAATAGTTCATCAAGTTGGCATCATAATGATGGATGGGAGTTTAGTAAGGAGAGAAAGTCGCATGAAGGAGAAGAGAAGAGTGTGATTTGAAGAAGTAAGGGAATAGATGAGAGATTTGTGAGTTTAAAGATGATTTATGAGGGAAAATTATGATTTTAAGAGTTTGAAGATGTTGGATCAAAGAGAGAGAGAGAGATTCTAAGGTTTAGGTGAAGAGAAAGAGTGGTTTTAGTAGGAAGATTGGAAGAGAGAGAAAGGAACGATATTATTTGTGGTTAGAAATAGAGGTACCGACAAGCCAATAGTATGGGGAGCCAACATACTAGTTCTAAGAATAGAACCGTTGAAAATTTGTTATAGAAAATAGTATACCAGTATGCCGGTGGTTAGGGGTATTAGCATGCCAGTTCTTAGAATAGAACTGAAACAATTTGTTTATAAAGAGGAGTATACCAGCAAGCTGGTTATATGCAATTCTATAGAAAATGAGTTAAGTTCATTTCATTGGTCCAAGTTGCTTACTCAAGTTGATTTGAAGTGATTTAATGAGCATTCTAACACTTTAAATAAGTTTATTTGAGTTCGTTAAGGCTTAAGAAACTTAAATTTTAACTAGATACTAGGGATTTAGCCAAATCAAATTCATTTAACCATGTAATTCTTGATGAAGTGAAAATGTGCATGTAGGAGCAAAATATGTGCATAGGCATTGAGTTTTTACATACCAACACTTCAAGCAAATTTCAAATACATGTTTAAGCATGGTAGAAATAAATTATAGCTTTAAGAATTTATAAATTGAAAAATCACCACTGGAGTTTCGTAAAATCAAATGTTAAGCATAAATGTAGCTATTGAGCAAGTATGGATTCTTTCTCAAATTAAAGACAAGTTTAGGGTTTAAACATATTTGAAAGATACCAAGAAGCACAAAAAATGCATGATCAAACCAAGCAACATTCATATTGGCATAAAATAGTCATAAAATGCTCCACAATGCACTTAGAACCTAAAAAGGGTCTATAGAGGTTAAATATACACAAAATTAATCAAGCTAGTTTGACTACTCGAATATGATTTAGGGATGAAAATAAACATGTGAGACCAGTTTTGTGTACGGAAACCAATGCATAATTAATTTGTGCATATATCAACTTATTTACTTATGATTGACTTCAAGTGTGCCCAAAGCATGCTAAACACTATGTTTTATGCACGAAATCTGTATGAGTATGTTTCTTAGGTTCACTTGAGTATGAAAAGTTTGTATCTTAGCAAGATTTAATGAAATTAAGCCATTAGTTACTAGAAAGTTCATTATTAATCTATGTAAATGCATGAATGACTAATTTCAAGTGATAAGGCTTAGTTATCACAAATTAATACTTTAAGCAAGTGTTAACACTCAAGTATTCAAGCATGTTAGAAAGAAAAATATCACAATAAGAGCCTAATTTGAGTTTGAAGGAGTTAAATTTGCACAAAAGCAAAAGTAGGCCAAATTAATCATTCAACCACAATCTATGGACAAAATTAAATATGCAGGAATTATATTTGAACACGGAAATTGAAACATGGAAAATTGTACGCATATGATTCTAAATATACATGAGAAACTTCAAATGTGCACAAAAAGTATGATATTTGCAATTATCCATTCCAAGCAAGATTTATATACGTATTATGACATGATAAGAGTTTAAGCACAGCTTACAAGGCTAGTAATTGCAAAAACACTAGTTAAGTCCCTAAATACTTATGTGAGCTTAATTGTGGTTAAGGATATATTAATTATGCATAGTTTCATAATCAAATCAAACTAACCATTCAAGCATGAAATATTGGCACAATTAAACACGCATAAACACATATTTGACATGAAAATCAACATATGGCAAAAGTGTGCACATGAAAGCCTAATAACCATAAATAATTTCAAATACATACAAAATATGTTAGTTATTCTATAGAGACTATTTGAATGAGTTTCTTAAATCAAATACGATGTTGGAGGCACTTCAAATTTTCTTTGAGCATTCTCCATTTGAATTTCTTAAGTTGCTTCTACTTGAAGTTTCTATAAAAACATGTGATTGCTTCTTTAGTACCTATGTGAGTTTGGGTCATATGTGATTAGTTACGATAATATATCCTCATCCTTTTGGAACCCAAACTATTTTACCTTTATGATTCAATTGGTATTGCAATGTATTGCACATGTATGTGCAGTATGGCCATATGTACCACAATAGTTACAAGTCTTAGTCGTTGCTTTTACAAAATGACTTTTGTAAGACTTATAAACATATTTCCCACTATAGCTAATTCCGGTTTTATTCAATCCTTGCCTTTGAGAGTGAAGCAACTTATCTAAATTATTTTCTCCATTCATGAACTTGGCTATAGTTTGTTTTGAATTATCTAGGCTAGACTTCAAAATAGCTTTTTCAATTTAAAGTTCTCCTAGCTTATTAACCATAGTATCCTCATTTTTCATGCTATCAATTTTTGTTTTAGGAGAATTGGACTTTTATTTCAATTGATTATTTTCCTTAGCCAACTCTTCATTCCTAAGATTCAATGCTTCATTGTTTCTATTTAATTTATCAACTTCTAATCTTAAGTACTCATTATCCTCCTCTAAACTTTCTTTAACATCATTCACTTTATTATATTTATTTCTAAATTGATCAAATTCAAATCCTATTTCAATCATCATCTTGTTCTTCTTTTGAACCTTAATAAATTCTTTAAGTAACTCATCATACATATTTTTGAGCTCATCAAATGAAAAATCATTAGAAGTAGAACATACCTCATTGTCTATGGCTATAAAGCACATTTTCCCATCCTAGTTACTTGGATCACCATTGCTCCAAGTTGCCATCATAGCCTTTTTCTTTGTTACTTTCTCAATTTTCTTAAGATTTAGGCATATATTGCCGAATATGACCTAATTTTTTATAATTGTAACACTTGATTACTTCCTTATTATCCTTTCTAGACCAAGATGTGTTTTCATCCTTATCATTCACCAATTTCTTATTGAACTTTATAAATTTCTTGAAATTTCTTGTGATCATAACCACATCATCATTATCATCCTCACTTTCATTACTACTAGAGCTCTCCTTGATTGCTTTCAAAGTAATTGTTTTCTTCTTTAATTCTTTTCCTTGTCTCTTAACCATCTCATGAGTTTTAAATGTTTCAAGGAATTTCTCTTTTGGCATTGTGTAAAGATCATGAGCTTCCTCGATCACGATTCTCTTACCTTCCCAATCTCTTGACAAAGACCTAAGGATTTTGGAATTTATTTCAAGGTTACTAAATGTCTTTCCAAGAACACTTAAAGGATTGATAATATTGATGAATCTATTATGCATCTCATCAGTAGTTTTATTTAGATCCATTTTAAAGTTTTCAAATTGTTTACATAATAAGCTTATCTTTGTATCCCTTACTTAGTTAGTTCCTTCATATGTACTTTTTAATTGTTCCTAAATTTCCTTAGTACTCTTACATGTACAAACTTTATTAAAGTCATTTTCATTAATGGCACAATGTAAGATATTCATAGTTATTTTATTTAAGTCTAACAACTTCTAATCATTTTTTATATAATTATTTTCTTCTTTGCCTTCTATCTTGAATGGTTCTTCATCTGCTACTTGCCATAACAATCTATTTTGTGCTTTTAAGAAGATACTCATCGTACATTTCCAATAAGGAAAATTATTCCTGGTCAAGAGTAGTGATTATAGCTTGCCTTTTCATAAAGCCTAGTGTATTAAATATCATGATCTATACTTTAATATGCGATTAAGCAAAAGATTTATATTGAGTAAAAGATTTAAAGACTAGCTTTGATACTAATTAAAGAATACTAGGCTAAAATCAAAGGAGGTAGGGGAGGGGTTGGTTGGGTGTGTGTTGAATTGAGTTATAAGGACAAATTTAAAATTCTTTTTCGATATAAACAATTAAATGCAATAACAAGAGTAATCAAAGTAATAATAAAACAGTAATAAATGCAAAAATTAAAAGAGATAGGGATACAGAAGATAAAGCCCGAATTCAACATGGAGTTTGGATTGCCCCCTACTCTCTACGAACACACAATACCTCCAATCGAGGACTTCGCACCACTTTATTAATTTCTCAATTCAAGCTACAAGAACTACACACATACAAACTTGATTACACAAGTTTTTCGCTCATAATTCTCAACACAAATCACAATCTCTACTCACAACACAAGACTTAATGTCAAGGATTATTGGTATAGTGTTTTTAACTCTCAATACTTTGCAACTAATAGCTCACAAGCACTACACTTCAAATCTCTCTAAATATTAGCAAATTATGGTACAAGAGACAATGAGAATAAGAGACAATAAGAACACAAAAGAATGTTGGAATATTGCAGTAGAATATCATATCTTAATTACCTTTAGTCGAGTTATTAAGCTTTTCTATCAACTCATCCAATTTTTTTCGTTCCCGTGCATTAAATACTCTAACGGTTACTTAAATCAGACTTACCGACATGTTGGCTACTTGTACTATCGGTAAGCTAGTAACAAAATACTCTACTGGCAAGTGGACTAGTATGCTGGCTCCTTTAGGCTAGCGAGTGTTTTTCAGAGCTTTATACCATCAGCCTGGTTCTTCATTAAGCCGTCAACCTAATAGACTAAATATCACTTAAAAATCCTTTTAACAACCAATGAATAACTATACTTTGCAATCTAATTCTAAGATCATTTGATCACATTCAAAAAATTAAATTTTTTGTAGAGATAATCGATATATTTAATCATCAAGCAAATTAATCGATCTTATTTAATTACCTCAATATAAACAAATAATACTTAGTTTAGTTATTCACTTGTTTGGTTAAAAATAACATGTTTAGATATTTACTTTTTGTTCTTATCAAAATTAATTAATGAACATTAGGTTCAAGAGAGCCCTATTTCGGTTTTCCTTAATTTAATTCATATTAAGCTCAGCCCGCTTAATATAAATTATTTGACATTAAATTAAGAAAATATTCTTCTAAAAAAATTTAAAATTAGAGTCGCTAACCACTTCCACTAATAAAAAGTAAATTTAGGATTTTTGGGTGGAAAAATCTTAATTTGGCCACTAATCTATAGATTTTCTAAGGAAATAATTTTTAGAAAATTAAACTAGAAAAAACTAAATTCGGGGTTAACCTATTAAGATTAAGTCACCATGTAAAAGGTAAAGAAAAATTGATGGGTTTTATTTTTATAATTTTCTAAATAAAAAACTAAAAATATACCTAAATATACAAAAGATAACTAAAGTGATTTTTTTTTTATTACAAATTTTCAAGAAAAAAAAAAAGAAAATTTTTTTTTTAGATGATTGCCCTAAAGATACCTATATACTGACTAGTTGGGATTAAACTAATGTAGTTATTTTTTTATAAAATATTTAGTGGGTTGATTTTATTAAAATTAAAAACTGAGCCAAATTTACGTTTATTTAACCATTTATTTATTAAAAAAAACCCTAAGAAATCTAATTTCACGAATTAAAGAAAATCTTAACTAACTAAATCTTTTTTAAAAACTCCGATTAAGATTTTTATTTTTTATTTTTGAAAAACTCACTACGTATCAAAAGATATATCTTCTAAATTCTATATGCAAGATCTATTAAGATATGATCTAGATACATATCTTCATGCATATCTTTTCTGAATTCCAAACACAAGACATATTAAGATACAATTTAGACACATATCTTTTCTAAATCTCAACTACAAGATACGTTAAGATACGTATCGATACATATCTTTTCTAAATCCTAAATGCAAAATATGTATCTCGTAGATACATTTATTTTTTAAAAATGGAATTTTACTAAAAAAAATGTAATTTAACTAAATTTATTAAAAAAATTGACATTATCTAACACATAATATGAAAATAATAAAAAACCTGCACTTAAAAAAATAAATAAATCAGTAGTTTGAATTGTGATAGGAAGAGATAAGGGCTATTGATAGGAAGGAGCGAGTGTATAAATTGGGATTCAGTTAAGGGATTTTGCTTTGTGGACGTCGGGCTTTGTGGATCAAGGGGGCAACGTGGATCAAGATGTGGGTTCGAATACGTAAAATAACCGTCCTCAACTCTACCATTAACCGCCTATTTATAAAACTCACAATTGTATCTCTTTTTATCTTAACAACCCTAGATACGATAACAAATCATAGATATGGAAGATACAATTGAGACTTGACCTAGTTTCTAGAAACCCTATCTCAACTTGGGCTTTCTATCTTCCGGGCTCAATTCGATCTAATTTGATTTAACTTAATAATTTACTTAATAAATCCTAAGTCTATTTTAGTCCAATATAAATTAGATAAAAAATATGCTTTATATTAGACTGGACCAAAATTATTTTAATAAAATTCGATCCTTTAATGACTTAAGAATTTATTAAATTGATCACTCACTATTATCCAATTTGATTTTAAACGATTCGACTCGACTTAATATGATTTGACTTAATACAACTCAATCAATACAACTAACTTGACTTGACTCTTTATATATTTTAATTCTTCTTCTTCTCTTTTTTTTTTAATTTTTGTTTTTTAATTTTTAATTTATTTTTTTATTTTCAGCCCAATAAAAATAATAAAACAAAAATGGCAAAAATGAGGTATCTACAAGCAACTCTATTTGCTACTCCTCTAGCTCGTAGTAGTTGAATTGGGCAATTGGTTCGATTGTCTTAGTCATAGTATCTCTTGGGGACATCTCCTTATAGGTATTGTTGTTATATACCTTAGGGTTATTGTCTATTAACTTGCATTGCAGTGACTAGACTCTCAATAAGGTTAGTGAGTTTATCAAGTTTATCATCAACCGACCATGGGATATTATTATCATTATGACCATGACCAGGTAAAGCACCACTACTTTGGTCACCAATAACTCCCTGTACACTTGAATTTGTCATGGTACAATATTGCTCAAATAGATTAACAACTTTAATACCTAATAGCCACTCAAATAAAATAGAAACAAACTTGCTTTATTTTCGCAATGAGAAACAGAGTAGAAACTAAGTAACAATGAGACCACACTTGCTATTACACAAACATACTACAGTAACTATGGAAGGAATACAGCAGCCATTAACAGTAAAGCGAACCAAAACTTTACTGCAACTTTATACACTCCCTTATAAAACTATGGTTTGATACCAACGAAGTTGATACATCTCTGGGGTCGAACATACGAAGAGGCACCATAATGAAGCAAACCAAAACAAATAGGAAAAAGGTTAGCAAAGTTCGCGTAGCTACCAAATGGAAATGACACACCACTCAATCCTATTCGGCCTACAATTTGCTAGATATGATGCACTAGTTTGATATGACTCATGAATACTAAATGTTGCTTGGGGTTTCAAATGAGAAGTTAAATACAACTCACTAACTCGCTCAAATGAAAAGGGGGGGGAGGGGGGGGGGAGGGGGGAGAATATGGGAAATATTAAAGAGTTTGATTTACACTCAATAATCTGGCAATGCTAGCTCAAGAGTAGCCTTGCTCAAAAAGGGAAAGATTCCAAAATGTAGGAATATACTTTTTTGTCTAATTTCATATGATCTCTTTCTGTACAAATATTGTTATTTATTGCAAGTCCTAAACCCTAGTAGCAAAACTATAAATAATATATAAGGCCTTATACCGTAAAGAATTAGGCCCATAAATAAAATAAAGGAAAAAATATATAAGAATACAAAATTGTGCATTTTGCAGGGGAAGTCGGCATGCAGTCACTCGATATGTCTTGGAATGAGTAATATTTGAACTAAACGGGATTGATAGTTAGATGTAGGGGTTTGGGAAGGAGTCTTAGAAGCTTCGTATGGCTTAGCTGAGACACCAGAGAGGTCGACCCGTAATTGCTAAGTGCTAAAGTTAGTCGGCACTATTCTCTCCCTATTGTGCCATATAGATCCCACTCTTGGCAACGTTGTCTCTAGGTTACTCGATTGATGATAGACTTGTTGCCAAGTAGTTATCTTGCTTCCTCTTGTCCTTTTGGCTTCAGCTCGGCTTAGGCAAGCATTGATCAACCTTGGCTTCGAACAGTTCTACCTCAACTTGGATGTAATTAGAGGCTGATTCCCATCATTACCGCGAGTTTCAAAGGAAGTCGTCCTTGATGTTAAGCGTTGAGCATGGGCTAGGATGCCAAATAAGCTCCTCTTCCCTTTTCGCTTCACCATGCATGCCTAATGTCTCTAGATTTCCTCAATGTTTATAGGGATTAAGCAATAGCTCTTCATATCCTTCCAAATAGTGTAAGTGTTGAGGAAGCCATCATGGATTACTTTCCAATCATACTCCCATAATTGACCAAGAACTAAATTTATAGCATTCATTAGTACCATATTGAAGTTAATCTTATCCTTGTACTATATTGCCTTGAATGCAAGCTGAGCTCACTTATGCACATGGACCATACTCTTGTCATTAAACCACTTCAATCCATAAGGTCGGGTATGCAAGTAGGTCGGAAATTTCATCTTTTCTACTAACTCGATAGAGACGATATTGGTACAACTACCTCCATTGACAACAAGGGAATAGGTCTTTCCATTCACTAGGCACCATATGTGAAATAAATTTTTCTTTGTCCAGGATCTTCCTTTAGGTCAGCTCATGTCTCCATGGCTAAGAGTTCATCCAGATTTTCAGCATAGATGTCTTCTTCTACCAATTCGTGTTTCGAACTCTTGTCACTTTGACTTTCTACTTGAGCCTTAGGCCCTTTGCCCTTCAAGACCATGACCCTTTTATTCAGGCATAAGGATACAATATGTCTGTAGCCTAAGAATTTGAAGCACTTAACATCTCGAGCCTTATTGTCAGGTGCTCTTTCTCAACAATCTTTTTCTTGGTATGAATAAGTCGGCTCAATTTGCCTCTCTCCATCTTCTCCGCTACCCCTTTTCTTTCGGCAGACCTCTTAGGCTTAGGACTACCTTGTTGAGGTTGGCTAGTCAAACTTTGATGCCTCCTCCTCCTCCTCTATCTCTCCACTCTTAATGCCAAATTGATTAGCTCAGCCAGAGAGTTGAACGGCTACAATTAAACTATATCGGCAATATCATCTCGAAGTCCACTCAGGAACCCAGCAATGGTATGGTCTTATGGCTCAACAATCTCATATCTTATCATCAGAGTTTTAAACTCCTGCAAGTATTCTTCAACGGTGTTTTAACCTTGCTTCAGGTGCTGAAAAGCATGGAGTACGTCTTGCTTAATTTAGCACAAAGCATTGGTTCATCAAATGCTTCATAAGCCTCCAAGTTCAGATCGGCTCTTCTCCTTTGGCATCTCACTTAGCGACTAACTTATCTTACCAAAGGCTTGCATATTTAACAAAGGATAAGGAAACTAACTTAACCTTGTTTGATCATCACATACATAGCACTTGAATAACTTCTCAACTCGAGGAACCCAGTCAAGGAACTCTTTATGTTGGCTTCTTCCACAGAAGGTCGGCAGTTTAAGCTTAATATTATTAAGTCCTCGGCTAAGTGCTCAAGGTTTATCCCTTGCATTATGAGTTGGTCGGCTTACTTCGAATCAGCCACTTCTATTGGAGCTTTACTCTACTATGTCTCCTCTTGGCCTCAGCTCTCTTCTCTAGGCTTCTTGATTTGCTTCAAAGTCGATACTCCTTTCATTTCTCCTTTTCGACTCAGGTCAGTTTTTTTCCTTCTTAGCTCAGCAACTCTTCTCAGCTATCGCTCATCATGATCAAGTTCATTAGAGTCACACCTACTGGTGGGTATCCGTTCCCTTTTTTCTTCTCGGCCATCATGACTGTGGCCCCTAACTAAACCAATGAGTTCTTGGATAGAGTCAGTAAGATTCTAAATCTGATACTCCAAGTTGTCAACACGTCTCTTTAAGCTTCTATAGGGACTATAATCATTATTGTTGACACTATCTTTTGACATTCTTGTACACACAATAATTTCTAGAAATTGAACAAACATGTTTCATAACAAAAACACTACAACAAATAAAATCAATTGCTAAAATTACTGTTACTCAACTCAATAGCACAATACTACTACTACTAAAACACGAACACACTACACTACACTATAGAATGACAACTAACAGAAATATCTAAATTATGAATCAAACTTTGAAGAATCATTAGCATGCGTATCTCTCCAAAGCTCTGATACCAATATGATATGTATGCACGTATGTGCAGCGGATTTAGAACCAAGAATGAAGGTAATCTGGCTTCAAACGGGGTATGAAGAACAGGAAATAAAATGGGTTGATTTTGATGATAAATGTGAATGAATATTATGCACCAAGACACAAACATAATCAGAGGAATAAGCTCGAAATAGGGTTTAGGAAGACTCACGAATACTAAATGTTGCTCGGGGTTTTAAATGAGAAGTTAGATGTGATTCACTAACTCCCTCAAATGAAGGGAGGAGAAGGGGAGGGGGGGGGGGGGGTAGGTGGGGTTCACTACAATCATGAGAACAAGATCGATAAGAACATGGGAATGATTAAAGAGTTTTATCTACACTTGATAATTTGGCAATGCTAGCTCAAGAGTAGCCTCGCTCAAAAAGGGAAAGATTCCGAAATGCAAGAATATACTTTTCTATCTAATTTTGTATGATCTCTTTCTGTACAAATGTTACTATTTATAACGAGTCTTAATACCTAGTAACAAAACTGTAAATAATGTATAAGACATTATACTCAAAAGAATTGGGCCATAAATAAAATAAAGGACATCATGTACAAGAATACAAAACTATACGTTTTACAAAGGAAGTTGACAAGCAGTTGCTCAACATATCTTGGAAGGAGTAGTATCTGAATCGAACGGGATCGGTAGTTGGATGTAGGGGTTCGGGAAGGAGTCTTAGAAGCCTTAGGTAGCTTAGTCAAGATACCAGAGAAGTCGGCCCATAATTGCCAAGTGTTAAAGTTAGTCGATACTATTCTTTCCTTATTGTATCAAATGGATCCCATTCTTGGCAACATGGTATCTTGGCTACTTGATCGACAACAGACTTGTTGCTGACTGGTTATCTTTCTTCCTCTCATCTTTCTGGCTTCAGCTCAGACTTAACAAGCATTGATTGGGCTTGGCTTTGAACAATTTTACCTCGGCTTAGATGTAGTCGGAGGCTAATTTCCATTAACTTAGCCTTCTAAACTTAGCCTACTATTAGCCAGAGGCTAATTTCCATTAACTTAAGTTAGAGGCTAATTTCCATTAACTTAGCCTTCTAAACTTAGCCTACTATAGGTAAGGTACCATACGAGGATCTAAGGGGATCTCATTAACCTACTAATTGAGTCTAAGTTCTTTCTCACAATACTATACATGTAATGCTTCCATGTCCTGTAAAGGAAACAATAACCAAACATGAGCAACTTCTAATCCAGGTAAACAAAGGAGGTTAGAAAAAAATTACCAATTAGTAGGCTTACATGTCCTACCTAAACCCATTATGATCTATGCTTCTCTTAGCCAATCAGAACTAATCTATCTATGGGTTTAGGCTTCAACTAACCTACAAAAGCAAAGATAATAGGGGGAGTAGTTTGTATAATATATATATATATATATATATATATATCATCTAATATAAATTAGACATTAGTTAAAAAATAAACAAAATTAAGCATGTATGAAATTTTGGCATAAATTACCTTATTGATTTTTATATAGACACGTTTTTCTATTATGCCCTTACTTTCTTCATAAAGTACAAGATGTCTTATCCAAATGTTCTCTAATGTCCATCTTGATATGGAACCATGTCTTTATAGGCTTTCCTTTTTAAGCTCTAACCATAGATTAGGATGTACTTTCTAACGGTGTAGAATCATTGGCTAGTTTAACCCTTCCCTAATCAAGTAGAAGTTGGTTTTATAACATTACATATAGTGGATAGGCTTATACCAATCTCCAATCAATGACCAGCTACTAAAATACAGTCACAGCAATTGCATGTAAGCAAGAGATCTTATATATCTACCATTTGTTCTAGGTGCACACGTAATTGTTGAAATCAATTGTATACATAGGCCCATCCCATTTCCCTTCTAACCCCCTTCCCCCCCTTATCTACACACTTGCTACTTGTCTTGATCTCGAAAAAGCTTGTTATACTTGATGAAATGTACAATACAATGCGAAGTTACTCACTTGACCCATTTCTTTAACATGTCTATAGCATATTTTGTGTATTGTCAATTCCCAACCACCCACTCAACTGCTTCTTCATATCTCTTATCCTAGATTAATATACAATTGTAAAAAATCTTTCTTACAAGGGGTGTCACTAATAATCCTCAGACATGTTCTAAAATCGAATTGTAACTCTCAACAAGGTTTGATTTCATATAACCAAAGCAATAGCCTTCATCATCTATAAGCATCTAATGCTGGAGTGATAATCTAACATACCAACTCGAGGCATCAGCCTTAATGCTCAAAACCTTCTCTATGCATTTCTCAAATTTCCTAAACTAAGCTTACATAGCACTAAAGGTAACCCATTTCTTGCATTGTTAGTTCTTGTTCACCTTGTTGGAATTGCTTGCAAAGTGGTGTATGCACCACCACTACACTACAATAGGGGGTTTTCACCCATTTTCATTCCTATCCAATGCTAACTAAATACTTATCTTTCTATCTAATATCAAGCATATGGTTTTTTGGCTTGCTCTCTCACTACACATATTGCCTTAAGTTCATGAGAAACTAACCTCATGCCTTAGCCATCTCCTCATCCATTAAGGTAAAGGCAAGTAGACTTTATGATTTATACCATCCATGCTAATAGCAATCAATAACTTATGACAATATTTTTCATAGAGGAATGTGTGATCAATACTAACATGAGCCTGCAAAACTTTGATGCCTCTATGCATGGCTTAAATGACCACCAAACCCACTTCAATTCTATCACCCCTGGCTCTCTAGAGGACTCTACCTCCACTCAACCTTTGTCTTGAGGTTACTCATTTAGATTATATTAAGAAGCCTTGAAAGATCGTCATATGATTTCTCCTAATTACCAAACCCGGTTTCAATAGTTTTTATCTTACCAACCTATAACCTTTTGTTAGTAATCATATACCTGAACTCTTTACTAATAATATTGTATAGAGAAATTTTCATGTCAAATTCTTCTCTAATAACATTTAGAAATTCCTTAGCCATCTTATTGCAATCCAATTACAAGTGGTCTTGATTTATGATGGGATTTACACATGTGTAGGGTCCCTCTAACCTAATTATCACAAATATAACTTTTGATTTTGTCTTATAGGCCCTAAGTCTCCACATGCATCAGTCCTCATACCTTTGTTAAGATCTTCACCGGTGCACAAGTTACTAATCTCTACATTAATATCCATCTGAAAAATGTATGTAACCATCATCTCTAAGTACTAAATAAAGGGAATCACATCCTTAACCAATGTACCAATTTTATGAACCTCTAAAGGATGTATCCGCACTGGAATTGGCTCCACTAAGCTTGAGCCCGGGCCATATAGATGTGTAGCAAGCATTGTAGTTATATAAGGATGTATAGCAAGCATTTTAGGTACAGTAGAATGTAAAGGAAGCGTCCTAAGTTCAATGTCCTCATCGCCATCCTCCCCTTCATTTCCCTTGGGCTAATAACCATTTTCATCATCATCATCTTCATCATCTAAACCTCCCATACGTTGAAACACATGGCCAATTAATACCTCATTCTGTAGGACTGATCCAATTGCCTCGTCAATGACATTTTCATCATCCTACATAGGTGCAAACATAGGTAATGGCTCGAACTTGTCTACCACAAGCTAGTTAAACTCAATGGGTGGTACATGTATTGCATAGACAGGTTGAGCTCCTTCTAATTCTCCAATCCTCACATACAAGTGGTGAATGTGAGTTTACCCAAATGCTTCTACCATCTCAAATAAGTTCCCTACATTATCATCATCTTTAATGACAATTATAGAATACAATATAACTCTTGAATAAGCATTGTGATGTCTACATAAAATCTTAACCCCTTTATCATTAGGATCAATACCAACACCCTAGTAAACTCTTTGTTGTAGTTTAGAATAGTTCACATTTGTTCTCACTTTAAACATCTTGACTACGTCCTGATCATGCTTTGACCTCGAATTTCCCTTCATAATATTTTCACTATCCTATAAACGAAATAAGTTTCCCTCTAGAACCTTCTTAAGATTTTTTTTTTTTTTTTTTTTTTTGAGGTTCCTTATATGTCTACTTAGGTTACCTCCAACCATAACACATTGTCCAAATCCGTGATCTATCACGGCCTCATCTCTTGCAAGATAAGTTGGTTATGAATTAATATTACCGCTTTCCTCTTAGGAGTCAGTTGTCCCCATCAAATTTTTCTTTCCACTATGTGTAGTAACGTTTATGTGAGAGGAAATCAAAGGAAAGCTATGGAAAGAAATAGAAAGGAAAAGAGTTCAAAGAAAATATAATTTTTATTATTGTTTGGAAAAAAAAAGTGAAAATGAAAGGAAACTAATAAAAATATTGACTAAATTACCCTTTTATGCATAAAGTTTCTTAGAGAGAGAGAGAGAGAGAGAAAGGCAAAGTGCAGTGAAGAATGAAAGCTCAAGATCTTTTTTTTTTTCTCCTTTCTCTTTTCACTTTTGGTTCTTCAACTATGAGAAAGAAAAATGGCAAATGGTAAACATCAATTTTTCTTAAGTAAAGAAGAAGGGAAATAACAAAGGGTTTTTTTTTTTATAATTTTATTATATTCCTACCCAATTTTACTAATTTCTCTCCATATTTAGAGAGAAAGGATCGACATTTTGGGGTGGAATCCCTTCCACCCATTTTCAGTGGAATCATCTCATTTTCACTAACCTAAATACATAATTTTTTTTTTCCGTTTCCTTTTCTTTCTGTAGCTTTCCACCTATCCAAACATAGCTCTACCTTTTCCCTTTTTTCTTCCACCTTATTTTCTTTAAACCTAATGAAGTTTTCCTCTTGCTAGAATCACACTTTTTCCATCACCGTTGTGACCTCCTCTAACTATTACTCCCATCAACATTGTCTTCCTTGTTGCTAATGCTTCCTTACTATCCATAAGGAGTGTTTATGAAAGTGTCTTAGGATGTAGTAAGGGTAGTAGCTTAGATTGTGTGTTAGTTAGAAGTCTAAAGGTATATTTCTAGGCAGATTTGGGAAGCTTGATTATGCACATCAAAGGTTGCACTAACATAGTAGTTGTTGTGAACGTAGTTTTGATGTGGTGACTACTTTGGGTGTGTATGTATTTGTGCATCCCCTATTTAATCGAGCTTCCCCTTCTAGTTTAGTGAAAGGATGGATTGCTTTTGTTTTTTCCTTTTTATGGGTTTAACTTTGACCCTTTATATGGGTATATTTTCTATCAACAAATCAACTTTCATTCTCATTTGGAGAATTTATTTTGTAAAAAGGATATTTCAACCCTTATTAGTACAAGAGATGTCTCCATTGTGGATTAGGTTTTTTATCCCATCTCTAGATCTATTTGTTATTTACCAATTGTACGATTCTTTTTTGATGTAAATGAAGTTCTTTCTCCTTGTGAAAAAAAAAGATAATAATAAATTTAACATTATAGGTTTAGGATTCAATGATGGAAGTAAGGAATTAGAGAGAGAAGTATTTCTATTTTATTTTAATTTGGAAAATTGTAGAAAATGAGAGGGAGTAAGTTTAAAAGAGAAAATTTCAGCTCATATCTTATTTCCCTCATAGGTAGAGAGAATAAAATGAAAATTCAAATAAAATGACTTAAATAACCCATTAATGAAAAGACATTCTAAAAATTTAAGGAAATTTTGATAGTTAATAAGCTTAAAAAATATTTGGTTAACTTTCCCTCTAAAATTATTCCTTTTCATTCCCTTAAGATCCAAATAAAGTATTTTCTTCACTTTCTCCCTCCTTATTCTTTCTTCTCATTTTTATTTTTATCATTATCCCAAAAATAGTGTAAGAGAAAAATAACTTGACATTTTTATTGAAAGAATATCATTATAATTTTGGAAAAAAAAAGTAAACCAAAACATATGAATTAGGTTTATCCTTATCCTAAAAATTGTAGAAAATGGCAAGGGTTTTGTTATTGTTATCTCTACATAAAAAACTAGATCAAATAGAATCAAAATTTAAAAATAAAAAAAAAGTAGAAAAAGATTACTCACAAGAATTGGAAAATAAATAGGACAACTTCAAGGACTAAAAATCTTGAAAAACCAGTAGAAAAGGTAAAGAAACCTAGCAACATTTTTAAAATTTATAAACCATTAGAAAATTAAAGAAAAAACATGGTTACAAGGACAAAAACCATTCCATTTATAAGAAATAGTAGAACACTTATAGACAACTTAACTAAAGAAGAGACTTCCGTAGAAGGAGGAATCCTGAGTAGATTAACAAGTAGACGTATATAGGGAGATTATGTTGAACAACTAGGAGAAAAAGTTGACATAGAAAGAAACATAGAAATTTATAATAATGAAAACATTGATTTATTAAATCATAGAATATTATATATAGTAGAACGATTAAACTTAGGAAGGATCTGATTGATAAGAATAAATCAAGAAGAAACCATCTCAGTAACCACTGAACCAGTTAATATAAAGTTATTAAGAGATACGACTATCAGAAAATTAAAACAAGAAGGAGGGAGATTAGTACATTTAGGAATGATAGTAGTAGGAATAAAAAGATTAGTAAGAAAATAAATTAAAGCAAAATTGTTATTAGTGATAATAGATAAATCTCAACAAAATGACATTAGAAAAGCAATAGTAGGTACAATGGAAATAGACATGAATAATAATAAAGACATATAATACTGTATACAAAAAATTTATTTTTAGTGTAAATAATATAAAAAATTTAGAAATCGGATTACAAGGAAAAAGATACTAAATATACTAATAAATATTGGATTTGTAAGAAAAGTAGTAGATGAAAATAATACACATTATAAGCTAAATATAGACGATATAATTAGAAGAAAGAGTAGATAAAGTAAAAGAAGTATTAGACTTAGTAGAAAATAAAGAATTGAAACACAGGCAAAGAATAAGAAAATGAATGGTAATAGAAGAAAAACTAGAAAGTAAATTAGAAAATAACCATATAAATACAACTAAAACATATTTTAAAAAATAAATAAACAGTAACTTAGGATCATTAATAACAAATGTAAGAATGAATATAAGATTTATTATAGGAGATTTTATATTATAAACACAACTTTAGTAGATATTGGAGCATCAAATAATTACATAGATAGTAAACAAATCACAAAACATTTAATTAAAAAAAGTTACCAACAAGTGAATGTGTATATGCAGAACAAATGGATGATAGATTACATCAATACTGTAATATATTAGCAAAACATAAAATAGTTTTAGAAACAGATAAAGGATGGACAAATGATTTATACAACTCTGAAACATATGTAAAAGATATGAAACTCCGTAGATACATATGTATAATAGAATTATAGTTTTTGTTAAATGACAATTATGTGATATACAAGGAAAATATAAGATAAAAATAGTTGATAAAAAAGTGGAAGAAGAAAAAGAAGAAAACGTAGAAGTAGAACAAGAACTATATGAACAAATAATAGAAAAATATGAGGATTTAGAATTGATAAATAGTTGTTTAAATTATAGGAAAATTTATAATTTCCTAAAAACAGGAATAACATAAATAGATAATATAATTATTAAATCAAAAAAGAAGAAGTTATGGGTGAAAATCCCATAAAACCATGAGATAGAGATAAAATATATTATAAATTAGATATACTTAATCTAGATTTAGAAATAAGATATAAGAAAATAGAATGTGATAATTTAGATAGAAAAGAATTTAAAATACATATGAAGGAATTATTAAAATTAGGAGTTATTAAAAGGCTAAATAGTCCCCATAAAAGCCCAACATTTATTATCAAAAAGCATAGTGAAATAGTTGAAGGTAAAGTTAGAATGATTGTAAGTTATAGATGACTAAATGATAATACAAGGATAGATATGTATGATAATCCTGATAAAACAGATTTAACAAAAAGAATACAAGGTAGTAACATTTTTAATAAATTTGACTATAAATTGGGATTCTAGCAAAATAGAATGCATAAATAATCAATTCCTTTGACTATTTTACATGTCTATTAGGACATTTTGAGTGTTAATCGTATCATTTGGATTAAAAAATACTCCTTCGGTTTTTCAAAGGACAATGGATGAGATTTTTTTCAAAATATCCATATGTTTATGTATATATAAATGATATTTTAGTATATTTAAAAATTGAAAAGGAATATACATCCCATTTAAAAATAATTTCATCTGAATTTCTTAAAAATGGAATAGTTATAAGTAGTAAAAAGGCCTAATTTTATAGAAAAAATATAGAATTTATAAGAGTAGAAATAAGGAATGGGAAAATTAAACTACAAACTCATATTTCTAAAAAAGTTTTAGAATTTAGTCAAGAATTTGACAAAAAAACTTTACAAGAATTTTTAGGATTAGTTAATTATGATAAACCATTTATAAAAAATTTAGGAAAACATACTGAACAATTACATAAAAAAACTAGTAATTTTAAACTTTTAAACATAGAAGAGTTAAAACAAGTAAAATAATTGGCAAGAAAATTGCCAAATTTAATATTACCATTAGACATTAACTATTTAATTGTAGAAACAGATGTGAAAATGGAAGGGGCGCAATTTTATACGTCCTAAAAAGTGAAGAGGAAGTTTATAGATATAAGAGTAGAACATATAGGGGAAAAAGATTAACCAGTAGCATAAATATGAAAAATTTTGAATTTTTATATGGATTAAATAGTTTTAAATTATTTTTAATTAATGAAGCTGAAATCTTAGTAAGGAATGACTGTGAGGCTATTGTTAAGTTTTATAAAAACAAAAATAATAAAAGCATATCATAAAGAAGATAGATCAAGTTGATAGATATTTTAATTAGTAGCAGTTATAAAGTAGAAATAGAAAAAATAAAAGGAAAAGATAATAATTTAACTTATGTTTTAAGCAAGTGCATTTTTAATAGAGAACTACAACAACGGGCTACTTCAACAAAGTCCAATGGCCTAAAGCCTAATGAGAATTTCATTCAACAGTAGACAAATAGATAAGAATCGATAACTTTTAAGGCAATTCTAAGGCCTACCAATTACGGTAGTAGTAACATATTTCCTATGATGAATTTTAATGAAATAGAACTTCTCATTTATACAAAAGGCTCATCTTTAGAATTTAAACAATCGACCAACGTAAAAATAACGAAGCCTTAAAAGTGCCTATTGATGTACTATGGAGATTTCAAAGCACAAATAAAATTAAATTAAAGGTTTATGTAGCTTATCTAATTACTTCATAAACATAAACAATAAGCTTACCTCTAAATAAGGAAGTATATAGGGGTCATTCATGATATCAGTTTTATCCTCTAACATAGCTTTTGAGTTTCTCCAATTTAGGGCCTTTACTAAATTATCCTTTGAGCTACCTTATGACTCTGTTATTCCTAGAGTTTTTAAGAAAAACAACATTTGACTAAGCTTTTGAATCTCTTGTTTTTTACATTCAACTCATAAATTGTCTCTAACTTATTCTTGGAGTATTAGTATGGTGTGAAATTCATTCACAAAACCTCTAAGTTATCTTTTACCACTCTAAACAACCTTCCTCAACTTCATAACTTCTCAAACCCTTATACATTACATTGTCAATTTACCAATTTTACCCTAATCAATATATGGAGCAAAATATGTATAAATAATCAAAATATATATATTTCTTAGTATTTGTAGTTCACAAAATCAATAAAATACACATTATATTCAGAAAATTATGGTGGTCATATTCTGGTCTAGAAAAATACTAAAATTACATCTTATATTATATACTCTATAATACGTATTTAAGCTCTATTTCTTCAATAAATGACTAAAAATAGGGAAATAATTATACTTAACCTTAAATTCAAAATATTATACATATCTTAATATTTTTAATTACCAAAAATTGGACTAATTTGATTTTGCATATAGAATACCTTAAAATACCCTTATTTCCTATAATTAGTAAAATTCCTGACAAGTACCAAATAAATTACCATAATTAGTAGATATAATATTTTTAAAAAAGTCTTGCTGCCAAAATTTACCATATATTATAGGATGTTACATAAAAATTTTCAACTCAAAATAACATTATTTAATATTTTATAAAAATTAATCAAAATTCGAAATAATAGGGCATGCTCTTAAAGAAGTAATTTAAATCTATATAATTTCAAGTAAATAAAATTACCAAATGAAATTACATGTAAAATAACTTAGGGAAACCAAATTGCATAATTTTTCAAGGTGATTTGATATTTTTAAAAAATAAATTAAAACCCGGTGCAAATTTTAGCCTTACTGGTGCATAGCCATCTGACCACCTAAGTGTGTCAGCCCAACACCTCTTTCACCACTTGTTTAAGTCCAAAACCCTATGTAGCTAGGTTAAGTTTATTTACATGAACCCTTAATGCCTCATTTTTACTCCAAATTTTCCAAAATTTTTCTAAACTTATATAGTAATTTTCTAGAGAGGATTTTTCTATGTTGATTCTACTTAAATGTTGCTAAATGAATCCTCTTTCTCTCTTCTTAGATCTTAGGTCGATTGGAGTTAGATTTATGAAATCTAAGGGTCACTTAGTTAATTATTTTAATATTTCATTTGCAATTAGCCTTTATTTGCTCTTATTAGCACATTAGTGGATGTACTAACTTCATTTAAGAGATTCCACACCCTTTCCCATGAATTTTAGGCATGATTGACATTTTTTTATAATTTTTTCTTAATTAATTATGATTTTTAGTAATTATTTGGTATATTTAATAATATATTTACCTATTGGATATATAATGTATATACTATATAACTATATATTCACATTATATGTCATTTGATCCTTAAATATTATTTTTACAATTTAAGTAATTTATCTCTAATAGCTCATTATGTTTCAGGACTTGAATGTCGAGCTCTTAGTAATTAACTAACATACTTGGTAAAAATACGCTTTTATTGAAATTAAATATTATATACATATATATATATTATTTTGAGAAATTGATCCTACTAATACTCTTTAACTAACTTTTATGACTTGATATTAAAATATGACTCAATTTGAACAAAATTATCTGAAGGCACTAAATTGTTTTAAATGCTCCAAACATTATAACTTGGATCAATTAATTTAGCAACTAGGGTACTTAATTGATTAAGGTACTTACTTGAAGTCTCACAATTCCACTAAAGTCCTCCATTCCTTAGTTCTTCTATTACCTCATTAATCTCTTCCTAATTTTTAATTAAAAATCTCTAATTAATTGAACTTTCAATTATACCTTAATACTTAGGTCTACTTCCACTAGCATCTAACATAATTTCTATTCTACCTTCTAAGTTTTCGTTTATTGATTTTTCTTCATTTGATATTGTATTTTCGTTATAGTCTAAAAATCTTAATCCATATGGTTCATCGGGATTTCTATACATTATATTGCCTTCAGCAACTTTACTTGTATTTGGACTTTCTAAGTGTTTGGATGTATTCCATTCAGAAACTTCTAGTTCTCTACCCTCTATTTCCAAAGGTTAGATAAACTTAATCCCTACGCTGGCTATTTCTGGTATTATGCCGTCTATGTTTAGTTTGTATTGTGTATTATTATCATCTATTACTCTTGCTATAAATCCAATGTTTATTAATATATCTTCTCCTATATGGTCTTTGTATCCTTATAATCTAATATCTAAATTTTTTATATTATTTAAATAATCATAAATTTTGGTGTATGGTACAATATGCCTTTATTATTATTCATGTCTATTTCCATTGCACTTACTATTACTTTTCTAGTGTCATTTTGCTAATATTTGGCTATTATTACTAATAACAATTTTGCTCTAGTTTGTTTTCTTACAAATCATTTTATTCTTACTATTATCATTCCTAGATGTACTAGTCTCCTTTCTTCTTATTTTAATTTTCTAATAGCTATATCACTTAGTAACTTTATATTAATTGGTTTAGTGGTTACCGAGATAGTTTCTTCCCAATTTATCCTTATCAATCTTATTCTTCTTAAATTTAATCGTCTTACTCTATCATATTCTAAGATTCAACAAGTCAAAGTTTCTATTATTATAAATTTGTATCTCTCTATCTATGTCAACTATTTCTTCTCGTTATTCGATGTGATCTCCCTATCTATGTCTACTTATTAATCCACTCAGAATTCCTCCCCTTATGAAAGTCTCCTCTCTAGGTAGGTTATTTCAAAGTTTCTATTATTTCTTGTGAATGGAATTATTCTTGTCCTTGAAGTCATGATCTTTCTTTAATTTTCTAATGGTTTATAAATAAAAAAAAAAGTTGCTAAGTTTCTTTACCTTTTCTATTGGTTTTTTTGAGATTTTTATTTCTTAAAGTTGTCGTATTATATTTTATAATTCTTGTGAGTAGACTTTTCTCCTTTTTCTACTTTGCTTTTATTTTTAAATTCTGATTCTATTTGATTTAATTTTTTATGTAAAGATAATAATAACAAAATTATAGTATTATTTTGTCTAATAATTATTTTATCTTGTTTAGCAGGAGCATTATAATTCGTTGACCTTAGGATTTGACAAGTATTTTCTACTTAAATCTAATGCTTTCTTATAATTAATATCATATTCTACTTCTATTATGAAATTTCTACTAATTAACCTTGCACAAAATGTTTTATTTCTTATGCCAAGTTTAATATCTTTGTATGATTTTGTTGTATTTTTTGGAGCTTTTGGTTTATTCCTATACGTCCCTTGTGTGCTTTTATGTTCTATTTATCTTTCTCTAGTTGACTTAGTTTTCTAATAATAGTGCTATTTTGTTCTGTAATATATTTTTTATTTTATTTTATCTCTTCTAATATATTGTTTTTATCTGCTAAAGAGCTTTGTATACTCTTCCAATGATTAAAATTTTTCAATCCTTGTTGAGCTAAAGATTCTGCTAAAGTTATGTATAGGTCTATGATGCTATTTAATTGTTTATTACTATCATGCAACTAGTGTTCAACTTGTTGAAAATAACAAGTACGCTTATATCGTCTTGTTTTTTGTATCTTTTTATTTGGATTATAAATTTCTAATCCCAGCCACTCTTACTTTTTTGCATTCTCAATTTTTGCGACTAA
The DNA here is from genome assembly GCA_024138005.1 of Lumnitzera racemosa. Taxonomy (NCBI): domain Eukaryota; kingdom Viridiplantae; phylum Streptophyta; class Magnoliopsida; order Myrtales; family Combretaceae; genus Lumnitzera; species Lumnitzera racemosa. Next base: position 60,414,434 of record JAMXBC010000007.1, read on the forward strand.
AGCACATACATTTAGTTAATCTTTTTAAAAATAAGTATCATATAAGTAAAAAATTTCTCCTAATTTATAATATGCCTAAACGATTTATTCTAAAACTTAATAGCATTTTGTAAATAGCACATAAATTCTATGAGATCATTTCCATAATTATCTTTTGTTCATTGAGACATGAACATTTACAAATTGACCTAAATAGTCTGAGTTTAACTAGTAGTTTTCAAATTCAGCAGGAAGTTTTTCATCAAATGAAGAATATTCTTCTATATATAAATGTTCTAAATATTTAATGAACAAAACTGTGTAAATGATTAAGAATACTTCAATAATTTTAACCATGTTCTAACCTTCCAAGATAACTTCCTAATGAGACAGCCGATTACTTTCTAGGTTCCTGAGATGTTGCTAAAAGCAACTAACAATAAGCGGTAAAACTTATCTCTTGCTATGAAGCCAGGAATATATATTGCTTCTTTACTTACTTTTATTACTAATCTATGAAGGGAATCTAAGTTTAACTCTATTTCTTCTCTTATCCTATGAATACAATTATTAACAACTTCAATTCTATTTAATTGTATGTCTTCAATAGAGTCAACAAGATTGTCTAGATTTTTCATTATTATTTTTTAAAAGAATCATGCTTATAAACAAACCCTTGTTATATTGTTACGAAAATATCCAATATGTTTCTGAGTTGATTCTAATTCTATCCTTCGTCTATTTAAAAGTAAATATGCTTCGGTAATTAATTTTTTTCTTTTACAATGTATAAGACTTCTAATAATATTTTCTAAACGATCAATTCAAGTTTTTATAATATGTTCTCTTTCCTTAAATTTGCATATTATTTGTTTTTGTATTTTAATGTACCATGTAATACTACTCATAACCTCAATACTTGATCTAAAAACTTTAATAAACTTTTAATGCTACTTGATACTCTAAGCATTTATCTTATTGTACTTATGTATTTCCTTTTCATTTTCAATTTAATAAGCTTTTAATGATTTCAAAACTATGTTAATTTTTTTTTTCTAAACTAAGACTTCTACTCCTTAGTCAAACCATTGATCCCAAGCCAATAAAGTACCTTACGAAAGCTAATCTTATGCCATAAAATGGGCAAACAAGGCTACATTTTGTAGGTTTAATCAAAAGATTATGAAAAACTTAAACCATAGCTCTGATACAAAAGTAAGAAGGATCATAAATAGAGAAATGAAAGGAAAGGAAAATCATAAGATAACAAGAGAACAACCAAGGTCCCTTTCACTAAGATTAGAGAGTGTTTACAACAAAGTGAGAAGGATCATAAACAGAGAACTTACAAATTAGAGAAATATATTATATTAATACTTTGAAATATGTTTACACGATGGAAGTAGGAGTGTTTACAACAAAGTGTTTGAAGATTTTTTCCAGAGAGAATTTTAGAGAGTATCTAGGACTTAAGTTTTTACTATCATGATTTTTCTATGTCCTCCTTAAGTATATATATCTAAGGTTTATATAAAATACCAATGGAGCGAGCATACTCCTGCATTGGATTCTTTTTAGAGAGTGAAAATGTAAAGGTTTCTATTTACATTAAATAGTACAATAATTTTTTTTAGAAGAATCTACTTTTTGACATAGTGAATAGTATAATAATTTTACTAAAGTTGAACGAGTCTACTTTTTATATGGTGAATAGTCTACTTTAGTGCTTGAACTATTTCTCTTGGCAAACTTATCTTCAATAATTTTGGCCTTTTAGCAAGGAATCTTCATCATTCAATCTTGAATGGTGGCAAAGTTGGAGGCATACATTCTAGACTTCATAATTCATCATTCATCTTTTATAAATAGTATAAATAATTCATCCTAGCTTCTTTTGTCCTTGTCTACAATAATTATGTCTTCTAGTTTCTCTTGTTCTTTTCTCTTTTTTCTTTAAGCTTCTATTGCAAAGCTTGAACTTTTTTTTAGTGAAATAATTTTCATATTTTTCTATGGTATTCATGGCTTTAGTTTCTATGGGTTCTTATGGAGCTTAATGGTATTGGGAAAATATATTGTAAACCTTATTTTGGAAAATTAAGAAATAATTCTGAAGCTAATTTAGAATTTGAGCTAATTGATAACTTGTCCAATTTCTAATTTGTTCAACTAAAGCTTTTCTATAAGAATATTCATTGTCTACTTGATTTTTATTTTTACGAAAATTTAGTCCATATTTAATGTCCATATAAATAGTATGATATGTTAGTCTTATATCATGTCTAAACCATTTTAGAGGAACATAATGAAAAATTATTTTTATATAAAGTAACTTTCCTCTATCTGAATGATCATAGCTGGATGCCATTTTTTTTTTTTACTACTTCTTTTATAACGGAACCAAATTCTGAATTTTAAAATTATTCTGGTGTTCCTCTAACTGTGTTTATCAAGCTATAGTCTAACAATGTTTGTTCTATTTCATTATTTTCATTTCTAAATATATAAGGAGAAATATTCCTATAAGAGATTTTTGATATATTAAATTATAAGACATGAAATGGTTCCCAAAAATTCTTTTCTACTAGTTTACAAATATATTACCTACATCTTGATGGTAACTTATCAATATAAGGATGCCTTTTAAAGAAAATATATGCAATGTCGAGTTTCTTCAATTGTGGTTCATTGAACAAAGGAGCTTAGCAGGTGAAAGCAAGGACAAGTTGTAGAAGAAATGAACGTATTTGATTAACTTTCCTCTACTATGTGAAACAAGTATTTATATCAGTGTGCTACCCAATGGAACTAACTCACTAACTATAACTAGCTGGATCAAAACTGATTAACTATCATGACAAAAATGGCTAACTAATTCAATAATAGTAACTATCATAACAGCAACTATCTTTGTTAATAAATAAAGAATTTGATGACATTTATCATATCCGCCTCAAGTTAGATCTGGTAAAAGTAAGAACTTGGAGTGAAAAACTTGCAATTAAGAATCACCAAGGGGTTTTGTTAATACATTTACAAGTTGCTGTTGAGAAGACATATGACTAACATGTCATACCCCGAACAGGAGGAGTCATAACAGTCTTATTATGTAAACTAACCTAAGATAGAAGCGGACCCCACAGCTGTTATCATAGATATAGTCCACACAAGGCGTACACGACTCAACCAACTTGAAACATCTATTCTGATACTTGTAAGTAATCAAACTTGTGGTATATCTTTACAAAATACCTGTTCTATATAACCTATTGTCTCATAACACAACAGTACTGACATAAATATCTTACATCGAAGTTATAATTTACAATAAGAGTTTATTAAAAAGCTACAAGTTTACAGACTATTCACAAAAGTTAGGAAACTATTGGGAGTCCTAGGGAATTCCAGTTAGTTTCCTCAAAAAGTCAAAAAGTCAAAAACTTAAGTTCAGTTGATTCCTCGTTCTTCGCTTTCTCCAAACAGTAGCATACTAACTTGGGAACAATGGTATCGAAATATCTTGACCTCACTCAACACCTATAAAAAAGTCCATGGGGATATGAGCACAACTAGCTCAGCAAGTTAGATGGAGTCAGAAGAGTAATATACAATCACAAGCAAGGTTATTAATTATGATGAAATGCAATGCAATGTAATCAATAAACACATCGCATAATGTTATTCGGTCCATTATAAGGTTAGAGAAATTACATTCGCTCTAACCCAGATTGAGAAGTTTCATTACGACTCAAGTCAAACCAAACCCGGGCTTATGAAACAAAGAATACCCTCCTCCCATGACTGCCTTCGAACTACAGCTCCCACTCTTGCCGCAACCTCTTCGCTAGCCATTCAATTTAACTAAAGATGGGGAAAAGACCATTTCAGCTATCCTCATCGAAAGAAGTCAGTATTTGGTCTAATATTCTTAATCGTTTCCCCTAATGGGTCTTGTGCATGTCCAATTTCATTTTAGTCAAGTAGATATTAGTTTTAGTCAAAGGTGGCCAAACAAGTTCATACAGTACAGAAACAATGCATAACAGCACATCAAGGAGTTTAACTTCTGTCACAACTGAGTATCATACACACATACGGCATGTACACAACCAACTAACTACAATCACAGCTAGAAGTACTCTTAAGTCTCTAGATATATTAAAATAGTATCCAAACAAGCAATGAAGCCATAATCCCAACATACTTGTTTAGATGCTCACTACTGCTGACTCGAGTCATCAACCGTCTTTGTATTGGAAGATCCTATATACACAAAAGACCCAAATTTAGTTTTCGTAGTAGTTACAAAAACATTAGGGTTTAATCTAAAATGGTTATTTATTATTATTATTATTATTATTATTATTATTATTATTATTATTTATTATTATTATTTCCATTATATATAGTTGTATTATCACTACATATCGAATTAAGTTATTAATTGTTGATACTGTATGTTATCTATACTATTACGTATTATATATCATTTCGATCGCATTGAAACATACTTTTAATTTATTAATTTACATTTTAATTCCGGTAAGGTTATTGAAATATGTACATTTTAGAATATGATAAAGTTATAGGTTATATTACTTAAGGTTGTCTAATTTTAACAAAATTAGTATCGTTGGGTTTATATAAACTTAAGATAGGTTTTATGAGTCCTAATCTTATAAACGACTTTTAACAAGTAGTTTGAGTTTTTAATATAGTTATATTTAACTATATAAATATTATTGTATTATACGTAATTTATGTTATTAAATTGTATTTTAACTAATTTGTCTATATAACGTTACAATATGAGTATTATTTAACCCTAATATACTGAAAGTATATCTCGATCAAAAAATATCAGTATAAATAATAAAAATACTCATTTAATCCAATCTGATTAGCAATCATGTATATAGTTTTTATTTAACTATTTCATTCATTTTAGCTTATTAATATTAAAAATACACCCCAACTTCTAATTTAAGCCATATTACTAGGTAAATTCGTAATAAATGGTCTGAGTTACCAAATAATTCCCCCCAAATTTCTATAGACTCCTAAATTTATAGGGAATTTAATTATTATTTGGTTTCAAGTTCCCGACCTATTGCCTATATATTCGTATTTACGATTTTATCCCTAAATTATCTTAAGTTACTCAATTATGATTCTTTTTATACTAAATAAATTTCATTTAGATCCCACATTTTTATTATTCACTAGAGATCAGTACATGTCCATTTCATCAATTAATTTCATAATTTCCTATTTAATTCATAATTTCAATCTATTCTCGAGCTATTTTTAGGCCAAAAAATGCAATAAATATTAAAAATATTCAAATAAAAATTCAGGTTACATAGAAATTATCTATATATCATACACATCCTACACAAAAATTTTCAACTAAAAACAATATCGTTTATTACATTTATTTTATAATTATAAATTCGGATGAATAGTAGATTTTTTAATAAAGTATATTAAATATTACGAATTTTTCAAAAATAAAAATATCAAATAAAAGCATATTGAAAATAACCTAAATACAATTTTTTTTTTCATAATTCTTTAGGTAGATTAGGTATTTTTTAAAAATTATTGAAAAATAGAATAAAATTTTGACTTGACTGTTCTTGGATGCTATGGTGGTCAGCAGCGATTGGGGCTGTATTGGATGGCCTAGATGCAATGTGGACTGGTGGTGGCTGATTGGGTTCGTCGTTAGGTGGTCATCTAAATCAGGTATAGGTAAGGCATAATGGCTGCTCTGTTTTGTATATATATATATATATATATATATATATTATTTTCCTAATTCCCTAGAGCTTTCTCTCACTCCCTAATTTTCCAAATTGTAAAATGCTTCACGTCTGGAGTTTTTTCCCTTTTATATAACTCTAAAGTCGGTTTAAGGAATTTATTTTCTTTTTCTTTATTTTTCTATTTCTTCTTGATTGAATAAGCATGAGGTGCCTTGTTTTTACAAATTGAGTTGTTAAATCAGCATTCTAACCTATTTTGCATGCTACATAACTTTTCCAGCAAATGAGAAATGGTTTTAGATAACTTTTGATAGGAAATTAACTTAAATATTGATATTATATATATTATAATAGTATTTAGTTATTTTACTAATATCAAGCATATATCAAATGTATATATCACGTGTAGTATATAACTTTACTCATATAATTAAGTTTCTAATATATCTTTTATTTTTAAGATATTGTCACGGTCCGAGGCTTTCTTTAGCACATAGATAGACCTTGCAATGCTTAATATCCTACCTCTACAGTAGTAAGCAAGCCTAATTCGCACGCAACGCTAGCCAACCAGGCCTAAACCTGTAAGCAATACAACCAAGGAAGAAAGCCAATAGATTATAAGGGACACAAGCTCGAATGAAAAAAGGAGTAGCACACTTTTATTAATTCTGACAGTAATACAAGGGTACAATATGTGTGCACGGGGGTACAGTGTATGTAACAGGTGCCGCCGGTCATAATCAACCAACGTGATGAGTAAGAGCTTCAATCTAAAAGACTACTCTCTCTTAATAAATTTTATAATTTCAACGCAATATATATATAATTACGAAATTTATGGATAATTTACGGGTATAATTATTATTTATATCGAGAATACTTATAAAAATACGTATATATTTATATAGTAAATTGTACTATATTATCTCATTTTATAACTTAATTAACATATCTCTAAGTTCTCGTTACAATCTGAGCTCGATTTTAAGGGTTTTGAGTATTTTAGTACTATATTAAATAATCTTACTTCTAAGGGTAAAATTGGGATTTTGGATCATTATTTCCAAAATCTAACTTCACTATGTCACTTCATCTAACTTTTCTATCTTAGTCGTAAAGTTTGGGCTCAATCGGATAATTTTTCTTAAAGACCCTAAATCTAGGCTTGATTGTCCTAAACACAATTATAGCGGCTTACATAACACGCAAAACTCCAGAAGAAATATGATCGCGAACAAAGTGAACATCCACATCAATGTGCTTTGTTCAGGCATGTAAGCAGCGATTAGAAGCCACCAACAATGCAAACTTGTTATCATAGAAGAGAGAAAAAGGAAGCTAAAGCTCAACATGTAAGTCACAATGAATATATGCAGTCCACAAAACTTCTTTGGCAACAACCCCTAAAGCCCTGTATTTAGCTTCGCTAGAAGAGGTAGATATTGTAAGTTTTTTTGTCTTCCAAGAAACTAGTGCAGACCCAAGTTTAAGACAATAGCTGGTGATATAACGACGATCCAATAAGTTAGCAGCCTAATCAGAATAAAAAATGCAGATAAGTCTAAAGTGTTTGATGTTAAGTAAAACAAACCTAAACTAATTGTTCCTTTTAAGTACTTAAGAACATGAAACAAAGCATCCAAATGAGTTGTGTGTGGCTTTGACATAAACTGACTAAGAGAGTGTATAACATAACTAATATTAGGGTGAGTTAAGTTGATCTAAGAGAGACAACTTACCAACCGTCGAAAATTATTTGGATTAGGTAGTAACTCCCCTGAACTATTGTCTAGCTTAAGCCCACTTAGAAAAAGAACCCTTGTTAGTTTCGTTTTAGTAAGACCAGTATCAACTAGAACATCCGTGATAAACTTTTGTTGACTAAGTAAACAACCATCAGAAGTATGACATAATTCCAACTTGAGAAAGTATTATTGACATTGATTTGATGAATAAGCCAAGAATAGAAACAACAACAGCAAGTAATATTCTCACCATATTCAATTTAGCAACTAGTGAAAAAGTATCATTATAATCTTTACCCTCAACTTGAGTATAACTCTTGGCTACTAATCTTGCTTTATGGTGCATTACACTTCCATCTGGTCTGTATTTGATTTTATAGACCCATCAACAACCAACTACCTTCTTACCAATAGGTAAAGAAGTAAGCTCCCAAGTGTCATTACTTTCTAAAGCACTTAATTCTTTATCCATAGCTTCCAACCACTCAAGATGTTTAACAGCTTGTGAATAACTACAGGGCTCATGAACTATCAACACTTGTGCAAGAGACATAACATAATCTAAAGTGTTTGTATATAGCTGGATCAAACAAAGGGTGTTTAATTGTATGAGTAGAGGAAGAAACAACATCAGATCCAATAAATACTGTACTAACGAAATCATTAAGCCAAGCTAGAGGCTTTCCAACTCGATTAGATTTTCAAACTGGAGCAGTTGTGTTTTTAGGTAAAAGTGTAGCAAGGGACAGTATATCAGGTTGAATTTAAATAGAAGAAAGAAAATCAAAAGAAACTGAAGGAAGCAAAGTAGAAGAGGGAATACTTGAATGCCCTAAATCAAGCAAGGATGTATTTCGAAATGGAAATATATTTTCAAAGAATTTAACATCTCTACTATACAACAATTGCTTTAAGTCTAAATCATAAACTTTATAACCCTTGCAATCACTCACATATCCAAGAAATACACATCTGACTCTCCTAGCATCAAGCTTATCTTTATGAGGTCTAAGTTTTGCAACATAACACAAACACCCAATAGTTCTAAGCTAATTGTAATCAAGAGTTTTATGAAACAACATCTCAAAGGGACATTGCCAAGAAAGAGCAGCAACGGGCATAAGATTTATAAGATGTGTTGCAGCAAGTACACACTCTCCCCAAAATTGTTTTGGCAAACTAGCATGAATCCTAATTGCTTTGAAGTATCTAAAAGATGACAATGTCTTAACCAAACCCCTTTGTAATTCTCAGTTGCAAGTTTTTCGCTCCAAGTTCTCACTTTTACCAGCTCTAACTTGAGGGGAGCATGATAAATATCATCGGATTCTTTTATTTATTAACAAAGATAGTTGATGTTAGTTGTTGTTATGATAGTTATTATTGTTGAGTTAGTCAGCTGTTTTTGTTATGATAGTTAATCAGTTTGATCTAACTGGTTATAGTTAGTGAGTTAGTTCCATTAAGTAGCACATTGATATAAATACTTGCATCAAATAATAAAGGAAAGTTAATCAAATGCGTTCATTTCTTCTACAACTTGTCCTTGCTTTCACCACTTGTTGAACTAAGTAATATACTCTATTAATAAAAGGTAATGGTTCAATCGAGAGCTTACATACTGATTCATAAGCCTCTGATAAACCTATCAAAAAATGTATCAACTTCATATGCGAATCATATTCAACAATCCTCTCCTTATACGCACACGTGTAATAATCCATTCGACCATATTCACAACGAAGAAAACTATACAATTCATGAAGCTCATCCTAGCATTTTCGCAACTTATTATAATAGATAGTAACCGTCTGATTTCCTTATCTAACATTACTAACTTTATGTTGGAGTTGGAAAACTAATGGTCTACTAGCCACACTGTATTGTTCTTTAACTTCTTTCCACAATTGACAGGTAGATTGAGTGTACAAAAAATTTTGTGCGAATTCACTAAGCATGGAATTCAATTACCGACACCTGACCGTATAATCAACTTAATCCACTTACTAGGATCATCCGAATCATTGGCAGGTCTTTCTATAGAGCCATCTATGAAACAGGTGTAAGCCCCACAACCAATTACTCAAGATTTCGATCGGCTGAAAAATCTGATTGAGCCTAAATTATAAGTAAAGCTAAAAATATTAGTAAAATGATCCCGTAAGTTTCAATTTAAGAAAATAAGTAATAAAATAAAAGAATATAAAGATTCCAAATTTTAAGTATATAACTCGTTATTTATCGAAAATATATAAAATGCATTCTAATAATTAACAAATCGCTAGAGATAAATTATATGTATACTAAAAATCATAAAATAACCTAAATAATATTTAGAAATATTTATTTGTACTATATATGAATTTATATATATGTAGAAAATTACTTAAAATACGCGAAATGTGCTAAAATAATAATAAATAATTAAATAAAATTCATAATTAATTAAGAAAAAATCAAGAAAAATATAAAAAAAGGAAAAGTTTAGAAGTGGGGCGTGGCAATCTAATATTGAAGAAAAAAAATCAACCAATTAAAATGCAACAAATAGAAAGTGGAAAAAAGAAGAGATAAGGCAATTGTCTCATCTCATTAATGCATAATAATTTCCTTAAAGCTCTATAAATACTCCAAATTTTTCATAACCTTATTTGGTTAGTTTGGAGAGTGAGAAAAATGGAGAGAGGCGAAATTGAGAGAAAAATTAAGGTTAGAAAAAAAAATAAGAAAACTGTACAGTTGGGGCTTGTAAGAAAAACATAGACCCGACTAGTAGCTAGGAGTGGACGGCTACCACCACTACATGGTGGTGGCAGTGCCCAGGTGGACCGACACACCCATGGCCACCCATGGTGGTTAGAGCCACCAAAATCGGTGAGTTCGATTTTGAGCCTGATTTTGTGTAATTTTGTAAAAATAGTAAATATTTTTAAAAAATTATGAATTTTGTTCTTCTCCAATATTTTTCTATGTAGTTTTTAGGAAAAATATTATTTTTATAAACATATATCCCGTGATATATGGTTTTTAAGAAATCATATAAAACCTAGCATGTTTCGGTTTAGAAATAAATGACCTTAGGAGTGTAGTTTTGAGTTTAAAATTTTTGTATAGATTACTTAGATGATATAGAACAGTGCTATAAAGCCCATTTTCAAAAATTAATTTTCTAAATTTTTGTAAAAATTTTAGGCCCTAAAATGAGGTATAAAATGGGTAATTTAGGGTTAATTAAGTAATTAAATGGTTAATTATTGATTTAGTGAATAATTATATGTTTTAGGATGTTGAAATCTGATGAAGTATGATACTTATAGCATTTGAGGTGTTAGATATAATTATTAGGTTAATTATATAATAAATACGTAATAGGGAAAAATAGTAAATTTTAAGTTAATTTTGTAAATTAAGGTTATTAGGTATAAAATCTGATTTAGGATGAATTTAGACATTTTTAAATAATAATTGATGTTAGGAGATGGTAATTAGAGTGATAAAAATATTAGATATATATTATATATATAATAGGTAATAATACATAATATGTAATTATTAGAAATATAATAAAAGAAAATATTAGGATAAAAATTGATATTATATAAATAATAGGGATATATAATAAATATGATAGAAAACTTAAATTTATGTAATTATATGAAAAATATAAAAATTTCTTACATCAGGAGTAAATTCGGTACACTAATACGAATTTAAGTGTACCGGGTGGAATAAAATTCTGACTAGGGGTAATAGTATTATTTAGGATATCTGAAAGTAATGTGATTAATTTCAGATTATGAGTTGAAATGAATTTCTAAGGTTCGGGTATAAAACAATACTTAGAAATCGAATTAAAATCTAATTTAGAAATCGATGCGGAAACTAAACTCGAACCTAACCCTAAACCTAGAATAATTGTAAAGATTTGAGAACCTAGATACTGGATAAATTAAACCCTAAACAAAACATAACAATAAGCGTTATAGGATAAAACCAACTTATAATAGTTATATGAAAAACTAAAACCACATTTGTATTATAGAGATGATCAGCGATAGCCTGAGTGAATTGGACCTCGAGTGAGCAAGCGAGAAGTCTAGGTAAGTTGGGATTAATACGTTGCTGTATTTTGGAGGCTGATTGTGTTTGTTAGATAGTTGGTTGTGTACATGTACTTAATTATGAGTGATGCTATAATTCTGTTCGTTGTTATGGCTTATATTGTATGATTTGTATGAAATGATTGATCATCCTAAACTGTACCTAATCAAATATACGACTTATAATCATAATCGAACTTGTATGGCAACCCATTAGGGGAAACCTATGATTCTTTAGCCAAATACCAACCCTTTCGAAAGGGATAGTACAGGATTGCATAATGGTCCCTTCTTCATCCTTAGTCAAACTAAGTAACAGGAGAGAAAGTCGCAGCGAGGGTAAAGTCAATGGTTTGAAGGTAGTCGCGAGAGGAGCAGTGTCTCTATTGCACAAGCTTGGGTTTGGCCATGAGCTGTTGCATTAACGACAACTCCTTAACTCGGATTAGAGTGGGCACAATTTCTCTAATCTCACGACGGACCGAACAACATCTTGTAATGACATTTGCTTAAACATGCACTGCATCTAATAAGTTAGTTAATAACCTTATTGTGTTTATGGTATAGTTTTAAGTCCTCCATCCTAACTTACCGAGCTGTGATTGCTCACATCTGTATAAACGTTGTGCATATACTGGCTAAGAAGCGGCATACAACTGCTTTAAAGCTAACAACTGCTGGATCCTGGGGAGTGAGAAAAAACATTTGGAGAATAAGCATATATTTTTAAGGTCTAAGCTTTTATTTTAGAATTTTTCATTTCTGAATAATGTAATAACTAGGAAATATATTATAGTGAAATATTGTAAACGTTAATTATAATAATTGAATTTCAGTGTATATATATATTTTCTCACTTTCTTAGGTAAATGATTTATTTAAATTACAAATCGTTTACTTCAAAGCAGGTTAATTGTGGATACCTTGTGTAGATCAAGTTTAGGATAGCAGTTGTAAGGCTAACTTCTATCTTAGAATGGTTTACACGGTGAGGTTGTTACGACTCTGACGCTTCGAGGCTTGATAACCAGTCTTCAACTTAGCTCCTAAACCTAGTTTCATAGATCTACTCTATGAAAGATAGTTATTTCTATTAAAACAATGTTTCCTATCATCATTCCAGGATTATCCAAACCAGACAAATAATATAGATCATTGTTTGCTGGTTTAAGATTATTCATTTTGATCAAACAAAGAGATACTCTGATCAAGTATGAATTTAGGAATATTAGAAATTGAATGAAAACTCAATTACTAGAAATTTTGCCAAATCCTTGCTACCCTTGCTCTGATACCATGTCGAGTGTCTTCAGTTGTGGTCCATCAAACAGAGGACCTTAACAAGTGAAAGCAAGGACAAGTTGTAGAAGAAATGAATTAATTTTCCTCTGTTTTTTAATACAAGTATTTATAACAGTGTGCGACCTAATGGAACTAACTGACTAACTATAACCAGCTGGATTAAAACTGATTAACTATCATAACAAAAATTGCTAACTAACTCAACTATAATAACTATCATAATAGCAACTAACAGCTATTATCTTTGTTAATTAATAAAGGAATCTAATGATATTTATCGTGCATATGTTTATTCGTACAAAATATTTTTATCTTCTTCATTTCTAATGTATTGTCTAGGAACTACTCGCTTAAAAGGTTTCCATTTGTTTGAAGTTTCTTTCATTTCTAATAGAGGTATTTTTTCTACTTGATGTCTATATTCACTAATTAACTGTAGGTCTATCAAAAAGTCTTCATTCCCCAAAAATTCAATTAGTTTTATCTAGCTTTGATAATAGAATTACAACCACTCCAAATTGGATTGTGATAATCCCGAATCTAAGGAACTACTTTATACCATTCTTTATATATATATATATCTAGATTAAATCTATTAATTACTATATAACAAAGAAACTTTCTATTTTGTGAAAAATGTGTATTTCCTTATCTAAAGGCAAGCTCATTGTTTATGTTTGTAAAGTAATTAGATAAGGCAAAATAAACTTTTAATTTATTTTTTTTTTGGGCCTTGAAGTGTCTATATTGCATCAATAAGTACTTTTTAGCTTTCATCTATTTCTACTTTGGTTTATTGTTTAAATTCTAATATGAGCCTTTTGGATAAATAGGAAGTTCTATTTCATTAAAATTCATCATGGAAAATGTGTTATTACTACTGCTACTAGTAGGCCTTAGAGTTACCTTAAAAGTTGTCAGCCCTTGTCTATCTATAGTATCTATTTGTTTACTGTTGAATGAGAATCTCATTAGTCTTTAAGCCATTGGACTTTGTTAAAGTAGCCTGTTGTCGTAGTTCTCTATTGAAAATATACACGCTCAAAACATCAACTAAATTATTATCTTTTCGTCTTATGTATTCTATTTCTACTTTATAACTGCTATTGATTAAAATATCTATGAACTTGATCTACCTTTTCTATAACATGCTTTTATCATTCTTGTTTTTATAGAACTTAACAATAGCCTTACAGTTAGTCCTTACCAAGATTTTGGCTTTATTAATTAAAAATAGTCTAAAGCTATTTAATAGATAAATAACTGTAATAATCTTCATATCTATGCCATTAGTTAATCCTTTTTCCCTAAATGTTCCACTATTATATCTACAAACTTCCTCTTCACTTTTTGGGGCATATTTATAAGGTTTTATTTTTAAAACTACTTCTCATTTGTTTTCACATCCATCTTTTTCTACAATTAAATAGTCACTATCTAATGATAATCTTAAATTTGGTAATTTTTTTTACTAATTCTTTTATTTGTTTTACTTGTTTTAACTCTTTTATGTTTAAAGGTTTAAAATTACTGGTTTTTTAATATAATTGTTTTGTATATTTTCCTAAATTCATTATAAATGGGCTAACATAATTAACTAATCATAAAAGTTGTCGTAAAGTCTTTTTTTTTTTTTCAAATTCTTCACTAAATTTTAAAACCTTTTTAGAAATATGAGGTTATAGTTTAATTTTCACATTTCCCATTTCTAGTCCTAGAAATTCTATATTTTTTCTATAAATTTAGGCCTTTTTACTACTTATAAGTATTTCATTTTAAAAAAATTCAGGTAAAATTATTTTTAAATGAGATGTATGTTCCATTTCAGTTTTTAAATGTACTAAAATATCATCCATATATATACGAACAAAGGAATATTTTGAAAAAATCTCATTCATCTTCCTTTAAAAGACTAAAGGACCATTTCTTAATCCAAATAGCATGACTGACTACTCAAAGTGTCCTAATGGACATGTAAAAACAATCCAAGGAATTGATTCTTTATGCATTCTAATTTGCCAAAATCCCAATTTATAGTCAAATTTACTAAAAATGGTACTATCTTATATTCAATTTATTAAACCTATTTTGTCAGGAATATTATACACATCTGTCCTTGTATTACCATTTAATCGTCTATAATCTATGACCATCTATTATTACCTCTAACTATTTTACTATGCTTTCTAACAATAAATGTTAGGCTTCTATGAGGACTATTTGATCTTTTGATAACTCCTAATTTTAATAATTCTTCAATATGGATTTCAAATTCTTTTCTATCTAAATTATCACATTCTATTTTCTTAAATCTTATTTCTAAATCTAGATTAAGGAAATCTAATTTACAATATATTTTATTTCTTTCCCATAGTTTTATGGGATTTTCACTTATAACTTCTTCTTTTTTTTTAATTTACTAATTATATTATCTATTTATGTTATTTCTTTTTCTATAAAATTTTCAATAATTTAAACAATTATTTATCAATTCTAAATCCTCATATTTTTCTATTACCTATTAAAGAACATTAAGTTAAACTCAAGAAGGAAGGGTGAATTGAGTTTTAAGGATAAATTATAATTCTTTTTTTATCTAAACAACTAAATGTAATAATAAGAGTAATTAAAGTAATAATAAAATAATAATAAGTGCAAAAATTAAAATAGATAGAGATAAAGAAGATCAAGTCTATAGCATAGAGTTTGAACTGCCCCTAGTCTCTACGGGCACATAATGCGTCCAACCGAAAACTTTATACCACTTTATTGATTTCTCAATCTAAGCTCCAAGAATTACACAAACACAAACTTGATTGCACAAGTTTTACATTCATAACTCTCAATACAAATAACAATCTTAACTCACAACACAAATCACGTGTAGTGCTTTTAACTCTCAATACTTTACAACTAATAGCTCACAAGCACTACACTTCAAATCTCTCTAAATATTGGCAAATTAAGGTATAAGAGACAATGAGAATAATAGACAGTAAGAACACAAAAGAATGTTGGAATATTACAGAAAAGATTAGTTTTATCTTGTCCTTAGTCGGATTGTTGAGTATTTATATCATCTCATTCAATTCTTCCCATTACAGTATATTAAATGATCTAACGGCTAGTTAAATTACCTTACCTTATTGGCAAGCCATTAACAAATTACATTACTGGCATGAACTCTAACAAGTGAATCAATAAGCCAATTCCTTGATTAGAAGTACTTTCATCTCCTTATCTTAGCTACTTTACCGTCAAGCTGGTAGTACTCTAGAACTGTCAACTTGGTAGGCCAAATATCTCCTAAAAATACTTTTAACCACCAACAAACAAATACACTTTCCAATCTAACTTCATGATCATTTGATCACCACTTAAAAGATTAAATTTCTTGCAAAAATAATTGATATATTTAATCATCAAGCAAATTAATTGATCTTATTTAATTACCTCAACATAATCAAATAATACTTAGTTTAATCATCCATTTGTTTTGTTCTCTTAAAAAACATGTTTAGATATATGCTTTTTGTTTTATTCTTATCAAAATCAACATGTTTAATTAGACATTTTTTGTTTTGTTCTTATCAAAATCAACATGTTTAATGATACACTTTTTGTTTTGTTCTCATCAAAATCAAATAATGAACTTTAGGTTCAACACCTGTTCATACAGTTATTGTTCTACTTCTATGTTTTCTTCCTTTTCTTCTTCCACTTTTTTATCAACTATTTTCATCTTACATTTACCTTACATATCGTATTCACATTTTTCTTTCAAAAGCGGTACTATAAAAGAAGTTAAAAGTATTAATCCTTGTATGCCTAAACTAAATCTATAAATATCATTTAACAAAAACTATAATCCTACTATACATGTGTACCTACGGAGTTTCATCTATTACATATGTTCTAGAGATATGTAAATCATTTGTCCATCTTTTATCTATTTCTAAAGCTATTTTATGTTTTGCTAATATATCATAGTATTGATGTAATCCACTATCCATTTGTTCTGTATATACATATTCACTTATTGATAACTTTTTAATCAAATGAATTGGGATTTGTTTACTGTCTATGTAATTATTTAATACTTTAGTATCTATTAAAGCTTATGTTTTTAAGATAAAATATCCTCTACTAAATCTTACATTTATTTTTACATTTGTTATTAATAATCCTAAGTTACTATCTATTTCTTTTCTAAAATATGTTTTCGCTATATTTATATAGTTATCTTCTAATTTACTTTCTAATCTTTCTTTTTTTACTAGTCCTTTTCCTATTCTTTGCTTGCGTTTCTATTATTTGCTTGCGTTTCAATTCTTTATTTTCCCAAGTCTAATATTTCTTCTATTTTATCTACTCTTTTTTTCTAATTTTAGCATCATTCTTTCAATTAGATCATTACTATCTTCTTTTCTATTTTTTTTTTAAATTCCACTATTTCTCCTTAATTGTCTAAAAAAATTTTACAAGCTTTAATTAAAGAATTGTTATATTGGTTTCTATGCTTTAATTGAAGATATCTATTATAGAATTTACAAGGATGACCATCTAATCTTAATCTTTGATTCCAATTATGATTGCAACCTATTTTATCATCAATAAACTCTTGAATACTTATATTTTCTAGCATTTCTTCTACCTCATATATTCCTTGTAATGTTTCTATTCCTCTTTCTACTCTTAAGATTTCTTGAATAAAATAATCGTTACCTTCATCACTATCAATTTCTTCTCTATTTTCTATACTAATTATGTTGTATATGGTTTCAATATCATCCATTTCTAAAATATCTTTTTCTACACAATTAGTTAATGTGGCACATTTATCATGGATATTATATCTTCTATTACAATTTTTAGCTTAATGTCCTTCCTTTTTACAAGCAAAGCATATTAATATGTTTTTGTAATTTCTATCTTTATTATATTTTCTCATATTTCTATCTTTATTTAAGTAAAGTTTTCTTACTCTACTCTTAACATAATATCTTTTTACAGGTTTCTTTTATCTAGAACTACATTGTCTCCTTTCAAGTTTATTATTCTCTTTGTCTCCATATCTTTGAGGTATATAAATATTTCTATGGATACTATATTATCCTTTTAATTGTTTTATTATTTGTATACTTGTAAATTTTTTTACCAATTTTTCTATCACAAATTATACTTTTGTACCTAAATTATTTAATTCTATAGGTAAGCTAGGTTCTTTTTATTCTTTAAGCTATTTATAAATTTGTTATCTTAATGGTCCTAATAATTTTAAAAACAATTTGTTTATTATATTCGTTTCATAATAACATCTTACCATATTACAATAATATAAAAAAAATCATTTAAGATTTTTTGACATATCTCCAATCCTTTAAGTATAATTTTTCTAAAGCTCTTATCGCATTCATTTGTACTTGTAAATCATTACCTATGTTAGGATGTATACTCATTACTAACATAATAATTTTATTCATAAAATTATAAGGGTTAGTTCTTAATTGTAAATTTATATGAAAATGTTTTGAAATTTTCTTTTATAACTTTTCCATAGTGCTCTAATACTGTCTCCTAAAAATTTTTCTAAAAAGTTATACATTGCTGTAACATTATCCCTTACATTAAAATTTTCCCATTTTCTAGTTACTAATTGAGTTCATGTACGTAATATTTATGGCCAGAGTTAGGGATCATGAGCTACTAAATTAAGTTTCCTTTCATTATCTACTAAATTTATTTTATCAAATGCTTTTAAGGGCATCCATTTTCCTAAACTTTTATAATCTCTCTCAGGTTCTCTATAGTATATATATTGGTTGTCCTATAAAATAATTATTAGAAAAAATAATATTGTAATTTTGTTTATGAGACTCTTAAAAACTAGTAATTAATTCAAAGACAATTCGTAAAATTTAAGGGGATCGCATAAATAATCTGATTGAGCTTAATTTTTACAATAAAGTTAAAAATAATAGTAGAATTGACTCCATAAGTTTAGAATTAGGAAAATAAAAAAATAAAATAATTAAATATTAAATTATTAAGTTATATGTATATTATTTGTTATTTATCAGAAACGTATAAAACGAGTTTCGATAATTAATGAATTACTAGAGATAGATTATATGTAAATACATAAATTAATAAGAAAAAAAATGAAAAGTTTAGTTCTCGAGACACTTTAGAACTTATGAATTATATCAACGTTCTTAGAATTTAATTGATCTTCATAACAAAGGTAATAAAAAAATTAAAATTATTTAAAAAATAATTGTATAACTTTAATATTTCAAATTAAACCTATGTATATACAATTTTGTTTAAATTATTAAGTTTATTAGGTCTAATAGTTATATCGTAAAATTTTGTAATTTTAGATATAATTTATGATAAATTTTTTAAAATTAATTACGTGGTCTTAATAATTAATATTAGTGAGTAAATACTATATAAGATGTATATAAATAAGTCCTAAATAATTATATATTATATGTTACTAATATTTTTACTAATAATTATGTTAAAACTTACTCAAAATAACAATATATAAAAGAAGACAATTGTGATTATAAATTATTCTTTACTAATAATATTGGCAGTGAAAAGGAAGAATATTTTTTTAATGTTCTAAAAATTTAAAATAGGTATTGAATAAAATATAATAAATTTACTAAAATATCTCAAAAAAAAAAAACATATATATAATACTTCAACTGCCAAAGTCAAGCAATAAAGTTTTTGGATATAAATGGTTTTAAGCCATTACTGCATATGAGAAAGAGATTGAGGCGAGGGAGAGAAAAAGGCAAAGAGAGGGAGAGAGGAGAGAAAGAAACAGAGAGAGATAGAGGAAGAGAGTTTGAGAGAAGAAGAAGAAAAGATTAGAGGATTCAAATTTTTTCGGTGTTCGATATTTCCAAATAACTTCATTTTCATAATTATAAGTTTTATTTTTAATTGATATTTAATAATCGTAGAAAAGATATATCCGTAATCTCGTTATTTTCCTAAATTAAGTATTTTATCTATGTAATTACATAAATTTTTTCTTATTCAAATTTTAAACTTAAAATATTGTTAGTTATATTTTTATCATTTCCATTTAATGACTCGTAAAGAAACTAGTTTAATATATATATTTGTATGAATCATTTTTTCTGTATATATATAAATAAGATAAGTATTTAAGATGGTGTCTAATAAATCTCACCATCGGTACGTGTAACTTAATATGATAATTTCACGTATAAGATAAATTACATATTATACAATATTTTAAACGTAATTAGTACTATTTGAAAAATATATACACACGCAATAGACTTACATTATTTATTGAATGATACTTTCATCAATAGCATTATGTTATAATTATATATATATATATATATAACAAAGGTTATACGATAAGTAATATAAAACCTGAACAATCGAGTAAAATTATAAGTTTAAATTAAAAATAATGATTTGAAGCTTATATGTAATAAGGGTATAAATACTAAAATAATATTTATATTATAGGAGCAATAGGTACCAATACGACTCGTCAAACTTAAGTGAGCAAATAAAAGATTTCAGGTAAGTTAAGATCTATGCTTTATGGCATATTAGAGTATTATGTTCTAGAACTCAGAGACTTAGGAGTGCTTTTGATTTTGTTTGTCATTTAGTTAAATGTGCGCATGCTTCATGTGTGATTGTTACTTGAATTGTAGACTTGAAGTATTACTTTGTATGTTCATATTTGATTTGCTTTGCTTTGCTTTGTGAAATGGTTGATCACCACCTAACTGGATGTAACTAAAGACTAATCTTTTACTAACTGGACATGCATAGCAACCATTAAGGGGAAATGACTAAGATTCTCGAGCCAAATACGGATCTTTTTCGATGAGAATAGTTGAAATGATCTTTTCCCTATTTTTACTCAAACTAAATAAATGGCAAGGAGGTCGTAGTAAGGTTAAGGGCCTTGATTCAAAGGTAGTCACAAGCGGTGGGTGTACTCCATTGCACAAGCCCCGATTTGGTTTCGATTCACAAGTGCGCGGTGTCAAACTCCTCAACTTGGATTAGAGTAAGCGTAATTTCTCTAATCTCACGACGGATTGGATAATTTTGTGTGATGTCATTTGTTTGTTTGCATTGCAATTCATTAAAATAAGTTAATTGAAAATCATGTTTGTGCCTAATGTGCTCTTTTGCTTTTATCTCGCTTACTAAGCTAATTATACTCATATCCCCATAAACCATACTACAAGTTCACTAATGATTGAGGAAGCTATGCCATAACTATCTTAAGATAGTATACTTCGATTTAAGAGTAAGGATAATTGAAAACTTGCAAGAACTAGACTTTTGTTTAGCCATCTTTTACCTTTTACAGAAACAAAGTAGTATATGGTACTCTAGAGATACCACTGGTTTCCAATATGTTGTATGTAAATGCCAAAACCTATGGTTTTTGTAAATATTTCAAGAATGCTAGAAACCTTAGATGAATGGAAATATAACAAGTTTACTAATTTGTCAACTATTATTGTTCTTGAGTAGATATTCTAAAAAGCTTTAACACAGGTTTCACTAATAACAAATATACGATTAGATGATTCAAAGTGATTGAGTCGAGTGCACCTAGTATGAACTAAGTCTACAGTAATAGTTATAAGGCCAGCTTTTATCCTATGATAGTTTACACAATAAGGCTACAATGATTCCATTTTTTTGGGACGTAACATTGTTATTGTTATCTTTACATAAAAAAAAAAAAAAATTAGATAAGATAAAATCATAATTTAAAAGTAAAAGCAAAGTAGAAAAAGATTACTTACAAGAATTGGAAAATATAATAAGATAACTTTAAGGAATAAAAATCTTGGAAAAACCAACAAAGGAGGAGGAATCATGAGTAAATTAACAAATAGACGTAGACAGGGAGATTATGATATTAATAATAGAAACATTGATTTATTAAATCCTAGGATATTATATAAAGTAGGATGATTAAACTTAGGGAGCATAGGATTGATAAGAACTTCTTAATTCTTCTATTGTCTCATTAATCTTTTTCCAATTTTTATTAAAAATCTCCATGACTTGAACTGTTTTATTATACCCCAATTCCTATGTCTACTTCAATTAGCATTTAACATTATTTTTGTTCTGCTTTCTAATTTTTTATTTATTGATTATTCTTCATTTAATATTTTTTTTTATACAGTCTAAAAATCTTAATCCATATGATATATTAAAATTTATATATATTATACTATCTTCAAGAACTCTACCTGTATATAGGTCAGTCTTAGTGAGATTGTTGGTCATTACTTAAGGATTGATAATCACGTGTCCGAATAGTTTCCAACACGAGGGATTAAACATTCATCGCGGTTACATAAGCACATAATTAGAAGTTGTTCGGAAAATATTGTTGATCACAGAGGTAAAATGAGATGGACGGAAAGAAAAATATGGCAAGTAAAAATAATAAAATACAGCGAGATGTCACCAACAATGAAAGTAATGATGTCTCAATGGCCGATGAAAGTGAGAGGTAGCTTGAATAAATGCTTAAATTCCCAAGCAAGATAATGTGGAATAATCTAAGGAAAACTATGGTGAATGGTTGCTAGTAACTAAACCAGCAAAAGGAAAGAAAAAGAAACAAACCAAGAGCATTTTAGGAAATGTTAACAAATTTAAGGAAAACTTTGAAAAATCAAGTATGTCTAATCAGGATAAATAGAAAATTCAAAATGAACAAGTTAAAGATAAAGCAGTTCAATATTGAATTAACTCAATTAATAATGCAAATAGTAATAATGAAAGCTCTGTTAATGCTGTTGTCACATCACAAGGAGCTACTATCTTCTAGGTAAATGAAAATGACCATAACTTGGTAGAAGTGAAACCATCAAATCTTACCTTGGAATTGGAAATAAGCTTTCGTAGAATTAAGAGAATACAGAGGATATATATATATATGTATATTTTTTTTTTGGGACCGGTCCCATGATTAGCTTGCCGGCAGTTGCCGGTGATAACATATCCATAACAGCATATACTGTTATTGTCAAATGGATTTCCGCCGTTAAACTTTATTTTGTTTTTGTTTTTGTTTTTTTTCCTCCCAGCAACCTATGAAACTTAACTATGCAGTACATGAAATTGGGCAACTTGAAAATCACGTCGTGAAATGGAGAAAACTAATATATATATATATATATATACACATACATAGATATATAAATATGTGCATACAATATAATATAATAATATTTATTACTTTATATTTAGTATCAATTAATTGACATATCTTATTAAAGTGTACAATTTTCATCAAAATGTCTAAATGTGAGTAATACATTTTAGAGTTTATTAAATCAAATGTCCACTTACGTCCATGATTCATTTTGTTTGCTTTCCTTTTTTTTTTTTTTCCCTTCATGTTTTACAAATTATGATTGAAATTTATATTTTTGTAAATTACTCTTTTTATCTTATACTGAAATTGATACAAAGTTATGAATTATAGTTTTATTATATATAGCATATATTTAGATCAATATATAATTATTTTGATATAAACAATATAATTTAGTAACCATAATGCAATTACTAAAATTCTAAATAAAAAACAATTTTCCCTTTTTCTTTTATACTAGTAGATATTGCACAAAAAAAAGACAATAAAGACATTAAAATGTGGCTCCCCATTTTAATATTTTAGATATAATAGATATAGTTATTAATTTAATATTATGGAATTGATTTAATATTCTTTTTTGGTAAATGAAAATACCTAATATATCATTAGATGTAATGTACATAGTTATGGTTAATACTTAATAGTAAAAGCTCTCCTATAGTGAAAATACAATTAGCATGATGGTACTAAATAGGTTTGTTACTATAGTGAAAACCATTATTAGTATGTTGAAATAAGTTTTGCATTAACAAAATGAGTAATGTAATAGTGAAATAATTAAAATTGTCCTTATCATAAAGAAAAGGTGTTTTTTGGTGAAATGAACCTTACATTAAGGACTTAAGCCTTCACGTGGTGAAACAGTAGAATTCTTTCCTATTGTGAAAATGATGATAGTACAGTGAAATAAGCACTACTTCTTGGAAATAAGCTTCGATATTGTGAAAATAATGATAGTATGGTAAAATGAGCCATATTTTGTGGAAACAAGCCATAAAATAGTGAAAACGTGTTATTATGGAGAAATAAGCCTTTTTTTTTTAAAGGAATGAGCATTAAAATAATGAAAATGATATTGGTATAGTTAAATAAACCTTAACTGAAGGAAATGTGCCATAAAATGGTACAATGATAAAAGTCTTATCCTTGGTGAAAAAGGCAGTAAGAATGGTAAGATAAGCCTTATATAAAGGAGATGAGTCATCAAATAGTGAAATCAATTGTTAATAAGGTGAAACAAGTCTTACATCGAGGAAATAATTCTTAAAATGATAAAACTAGTGATGATATGGTGAAATAAACCTTGTTTCAAGGAAATGAGCTATAAAATGGTGAAAGTGATGTTGATATGTGAAAAAAATATATTTCTATAGTGAAATAAGCTTTACTTCAAGAAGATGAGCATATAAATGAAGATAATAGTAATAATATGGTAAAATGAGCTTTACTTTGAGGAACTAAGCCTTTATATGGTAAAATATTAAAATCTCTTCCTATAATAAAGAAGGTAACAGTATAGTGACTTTAGCTTTCTTTTGGGAAAATAAGCCTTCAAATGGTGAAAACAGCATTAATATGGTGAAACGAGCTAAGCTTTGAATGGTAAAAACAAGTTTGTTTAGTGAAATGATCTTAGATTTAAGGAAATAAGTTTTGTAATGATCCTTAAAACTTATCTCATTTCACCATATTAGATACATTTTAACCATTTAGAGGCTGGTTATTACTATTTAAGGGGTCATTTCCCCAATAGATGGCTCATTTCACTACAAAAACATTGATTTTACCATTTCAATGCTCTTTATTTCAAAAGAAAGCTCGTCTCACCATAGTAGTTGTTTTTTTGACCATTTAAAGGTTTATTTCTTTAAAATAAGCCTTATTTCACAAAAATAATATAGTTTTCACCATTAAAAAGTTCATTTCACCACACAAAAGTCAATTTCCTAATTTTAACATACTAATTGAATTTTCATCATCCAAAGGTGAGTAAACCTTATTTCACCAAATTAATACGATTTCATTAATTGAAGGCTCATTTTCCCCATAGAAAGCTCATTTTACCAAACTACCGATTTCACCATGTTAATGGTAATTTCCTCAAATTAAGCCTCATTTCACTATTATAGGTATATTTTCACCAATCAAAAGTTTATTTTCTTAAAGTAAACCTTATTACCATACCATTACAATTTCACCATTTCAAGTTTATTGTCCCAATCGATGGCTCATTTCACTATAGTAACGTTAGTTTGACTATTTCAATGCTCGTTTCCTCAAAATATAGTTCATTTAACCATATTAGATGCATTCACCATTTAGAGGTTTATTTAATCATGATAACGGGATTCTCACCATTTTAAGGGTCTTTACCATTTCACCACAATAACCTTAACTTCACCATTTCAATTCTCATTTCCTTGAAACATGGTTTATTTAACCATATTGGATGTATTTTCACCATTCCAAGGTTATTTCACCATAGTAATAGGTTTTCATCATTTTAAGGGTTATTTCTTTAATAAAAGGCTCATTTCACCATAGAACATCGATTCAACCATGTTAATACTTGTTTCCTCAAAATATGATCGGTTTCATCATATTAGACACATTTTCATCATTTAGAGGCTTCTTTTACTATAGAGCCACGATTTTCACCATTTTAAGGGTATTTTTCCTAATGAATAGCTCATTTCACCATAGTAACGTCAATTTCACTATTTCAATGCTAGTTCCTCAAAACATGGTTTGTTTAACCATACTAAAAGTATTTTTACTATTTAGAGGCTTATTTCACCACGCTAATATGATTTTCACCATTTTAAGGGTAATTTCTACAATGGATGGCTTGCTTATATATAGAAACATTTATTTTACCATGTCTGTGCTTATTTCATCAAAACATGATTCATTTCACCATACTAAACACATGTTTACCATTCATAGGCTTATTTCACCATAGTAGTACGATTTTCACTATTTTAAGAGTCTTCTTCCTACCATAGTAATGTAACTTTCACCATTTCGATGTTCATATAAATGGTTAGTTTAATCATATTAGATATATTTTCACCATTTAGAAACTTATTTCACCATAGTAATATGGTTTCACTATTTTAGGGATCATTTCCCCAATAAATGGCTTATTTCATCATGTTAATGCTTGTTTCTTCTATGGTGAAATGAGCCTTACTTTTAGGAATTGAGCCTTTATATAGTAAAACAATAAAATTAGTCCCTAAAGTGATACTTTTTAAAAATAAACCTTCAAATTATGAATGAGACATTAGTATGGTGAATGAGCTTTTTAGAGCATAAATCCTCGATATAAAGATCATTTTGCCATACTAACACCATTTTTATAAAAAATATATTAAACATTACCTAATGTATATGCACAAGTGCTATGATGTGAGGCAAGCGCACCTATCAGTTTTAATATAGCGGATGTGAGTCCGAGTCGATCCCTTAGAGATTTTGAGTACTAATATTAACTCTAGCTTTATTATCTAACCGGAAAATTATGAAAGTTTGAATTAATTAAAAATACTAAAATTAACAAACTATTTTAATTAAAAGACTTAATTAAGCAATTGAAAAAGCGATAAAATCAAGAACGACTTCAAGAAAGTAATAATGTATTTAGGAATTATTTCCCCTAGTGTTTAACATGTAACCTTTTTAAAATATATCCAATTCAATTTCTATTATTCTTGACCGGAGGGATTCACAATTAAAGCTAATATCTTTCTCAAGCATATTAACCCAATCCTAAATTATTTACCGGAATCTCTTCACTTAGTAATATAATTTAGAATTGCATTAGCGTGTAATGAATTCCCATGCAAACAATCAACTTTCCGGAAGAAACATGTATCTTATCTCTAAGTATACATGTAATTCTCTTCAATTATGCCTAGATCTAATTACATATGCAATTTCTCAATTAACATGCATAATATCATATATTGACACTCTAGAATTATCAATCCATAATTAACGACATCATTGAATCAAGTAAAGATAGAAACTTTATTGAAATTATAATTCAATCCAAGGGTTACATGAAACCCTAGGTTCCCTAATCCTAAATACTCGAATTCTAAGCTATCATAACGAATCTAAAAACGAGTTTCATCAAAAACATAAAATAAAGCATAAAAACCCCTTTTGATTTGATGAACAATCTCTCTATTCTTGAAATCGATGTCATTCTTGCTTTTTGATTAATGTTCTTCTCCAATCTCCTCTCTTCTCTTGTATCTCTTGTTTCTGTAATATCTCTCCTCTTTTTTTGAAACCCTAATATGTCTTTTTATAGTGTATCAAAAAGATTTTGTTTTCGTCACCTGACATGGCCTGGGACATGACCGTGTCCCCAGGTCGTGTAACTTTCTGCACTTAGGCAAATTTTCTACACAACTTCAAAAATTCATAACTTCTTCGTTTGAACTCGAAATTGAGTGAAACTTGATTCCTTTTCTTCGTTTTCGAGCCTAGAACGCGTTTAAACCCTGAAATCAACATTTTACTCAATTAAGTATCAATTTCTTTAAAGAAAACCAAAAATGTGCGGAAAATACTATAAAATCACCCTATGAAATATGTTTAAAATTAGAGTTATCAAATTTCCCCACACTTGAGCATTTGCTTGTCCTCAAGCAAATAAATCAAAACAAAACTTTCGGGACAAGAAACGCTAAACAAAATTTATCACTATTTAGGAAACCTGTGAACGAATACACTTGACCCGAAGAAAGGTAAGAAAATCATTCTCAACTAACTTGCAATAATAAAGTCAACCAATTTCATCTGATCATATTCAAATGCTCCAACAATACTTAATACTAGAGTCAACTAGTTAATTTGTGAAAATCAAAGTTTACCCAAGACATTTAACTAAGGATTCTTAAACTAAAAATTAGATTTAACATCTTGCCAACCGAGAAAGAGTCATAAAAATTTTGTCCATTTGACTAAAGTGTATACAATTCTCTCTTCCATCTCACCAAGCACCATAATCTAAAACAAACACATTTTACATCCACTCTTCCTCTGATCATCCCCCTAGTTCATGCTTTTGTTGAGAGGTCTTTTTAAATTTACCTTATTTAAGCACAATTGTGTTGGTAGCGGGAAAGAATCTTGCTCTTCTGACGGACCAAGACCGATCCATACCAACTTATTCCTTATATTGATAGCGGGAAAAAACCTTGCTCTTCTGACGGACCAAGGCCGATCCATATCAATTTTTTTCATTTTTTTTTTTATTATTAGAATTGGCATTGGGGCTCAATCTCGCTCTTCTGACGGATCAAGACGAATCCTTACCAATTTTTCTATTCATACACTTGTTATTACTTTTGACCTCCAATCATTATGATATTTCAGGGGTTTCTCAAAAGAAGAATTTCATTTGTTTGTTTGCTAAAAATTATAGGACTCTTAAAAATTTCTAAGAGAAAAGTATACACACAAGTAAATTTAAAAATAACCATGACTAACTCTCAACTAGTGATGTTGCTCCAATCACAAGTCTTAAAATCCTAAGCTAAATAACTCGTAACTTTGCCTTCCAAAAATTTGACTAATCAATTCTAGTAAAGTATCATAAGATTAATAATAATCAAGATGAAAAAGTTAATTTGGCTTAATACCCCTATTGCAAGTTAACTTAAAAATTAATTGGGTCAAATGTGAATAATTGGTCTCCTAAACAGTAATAAATTCATATATATCCCTTCCCCACACTTAATAATATACATTGTCCTCAATGTACGACTAAAAATCAGAACAGTACGAAAAAAGCAGCATAAGGAAAAAGAAACATATGTATTGAAAAGAAAACTAATACTTCCCTGCTGTCGAACAGAATCGCAAAATGAAGAAGCATCATCATTATATTGCAGAGTTCACAAGCCTTGAACAACAAAAGTCAACACAAAAAATGAAGAACTAAGAAGAGGGATCGGAATCTGTCTCTTCATGTGCCTCATCAGACGATGCCTTAGCCATCGTAGCATCATCATCGTCATCACTGGCCTCGACATCCTCATCACATTCGCCAGCCTAATCATGAGGAACAGAAAGCAAAATTAATTAAAAAACTTACTTGGATCAAAATGCGGAATGCAAGAATTGTGGAGAGAAGAGGGAGAATGAGATAGAGTGTAAGAGAGAAATGTGTGATTGTGAGAGTGTAAGAGGGTGTGTGATTAATTTAAATAAAATCGGTCGTGTGCAAAAATCGTGTGAGTTTGGGTCGACACGGGCTGGGACACGACTGTGTCCCTTGCCCGTATAAAATTCTGTGTATGTCGTGTGGAGTCTGGATGGACACGGGCTAGGGACACGACCGTGTCCCACGCCCGTGTAACTCTCTGTGCCCGTGCGTGAAAACTGGATGGACACGGGCTGGGATACGACCGTGTCCCATGCCCATGTAACTCTCTGTATGCGGTGGGATTTCTGGGCGCACATGGGCTGGGGACACGACTGTGTCCCTTGCCCGTGTAACTTTCTGTGGGTGGGCAGTTTTAAAGGTCTGGATGGACACGGGCTGGGACACGACCGTGTCCCTTGCCCGTGTAAACCTTTTTTTTTTGAATTAAATTTAAAGATAAATGAAACTTAGAAATAATAAAACTAAAGGGAAAAAACAAAAATAAAGCTAAAAGAGGAAAGAACTATGATGAAAAATTGAAAGAAAATCTACGAACCAAAGCAAAGTTAGATAAAACAGAAAATAAAATGAAATAAACTTAAAGAACTAAAGTATAAGAAAAGTTAGACATGGGTTGCCTCCCAAGAAGCGCTGTAGTTAACGTCGACAGCTCGACGGGATACGTCTTATAATTTATGATTCTTCATCCAGGTGGAAATAGAACTCCTCCTGTATCTCGCTTTCGAACTCTCCATACGAGTGTAGATTTACCCTTCAGCCATCGACCTTGCCAATTCCATTTCATTGGTGCATAACTTCCATAGTTTCTCTTCTTATCATGCCACTCATCAAATTCATGTAGCTTAAACTTCTTCATTTTGTCCGCTTTTAGCTTAGATCTGGTTGTCATTGGAAGTTTTGAACTTTTCACCGCAAAAACATGTTCCAAATGATTTCCTGACAGTTTTGGTTCCAAAATTGGTGGCTTCTCATTGAAAGATTTTAACCTAAGATCCTTTGGCTTGTGGAGTGGATCAATCCCCTTCTTGTCCACAATAGATTCATGAACTTCTATTTGAGCTGCCACTTCTGCACAATTGGGTTTAATCACCAAATTTTCATCTCCCTTTTGTAAGCAATAGCTTGAGGAATCTTTGGCAAGAGTTTCCTGCATACATGTAAATGTAATGACATTAGTGGCATTAACATTGTGACTTATGTCATCTGAGTCAAGAAATTTGTTCGTTGCCTCTGGAGTTTTAAAAACTATTTCATTATCCCCAACCCGTAATATCAACTTATGCTCACTAACATCAAAAACAGCCTTAGCAGTGGCTAGGAAAGGTCGACCTAAAATGATTGGCACCTCAGTATCTTCATCTATATCAAGTATAACAAAATCCACGGGAAAGATGAATTTGTCTACTTGCACTAAAACATCCTCTATGATGCCTTTAGGGTATGTGATAGACCTATCGGCTAATTGAAGACTCATGCACGTTAATTTAGGTTCTCCTAACCCTAGCTTTTTGAACAATTTATACGGCATCAAATTTATACTAGCTCCTAAGTCTGCCAAAGCATTATCTACTAACAAATTTCCAAGCATACAAGGAATAGTAAAACTCCCTAGATCATTTAATTTTTGTGGCAGCTTTTTCTGAAGAAGCGCCGAGCATTCCTCGTTCAATGTGACGGTTGTAAGCTCCTCCAACTTCCTCTTGTTTAATAGAAGATCATTTAAAAATTTCGCATACTTTGGCATCTACAAGATGACATCAACAAGAGGTAAGTTAATGTGTAATTGTTTGAAAACATCAAGCAATTTACCGAATTCCTTATTCTGATCAGTGTAACTTTGCTTAAGGCGCTGTGGGTAAGGGATGGGAGGCTTGTACTCCTTCACTTTTGGTGATTCCATATTTTCTTTTGATTTTAGTGGGTTTGCATCTTCCTTACGGCTGACTTTCACTTCTTTCTCAACTACTTCCCCACCATCCTTCTTCTCCACTTGCAATTTTCTATCACTTCTCAAGGTCATAGCATTAACATGTTCTCTGGGATTAACCTCGGTATTCCCTGGGAGTGTTCCCTGAGGTCTTTCAGAGATTAGCTTCGCAAGTTGACCAATTTGGTTCTCAAGGTTGTGATTTGAAGCCTCTTGATTCCTCAACGAGGATTCAATGTTGGATAAACGAGCCTCATTGCCTTGAATATATTTTGTGAGAAGTTCTTCCACACTAGACTTCTTTTCTTGAGGGAGATGAGGTGGGAATGGTCTTTGAAATCCAGGTAGGCCAAAGTTGGTCTTCTGCTGGCCTTGGTTTTGATTTCCCTGTGAGAAATTGGGGTGATTCCTCCATCCTGGATTATAAGTGTTGCTGTAGGGGTTATTTTGTTGCTTAGGTAGATTTCCTAGATAATCTACCTGTTCCAGTTGTTCTTGTGCTCCATACCCCTGCATACGAAAATCACTTACATTCGATTGCACTTGTTGAGGGCCAACTGAGAGTGCATCAATCTTTTTACTCAATAAGTCCACCTTAGCTGCCAAAGCAGTAGTCAAGTCCACATCATAAATTACCATGGCCTTTTGTTTGGCTCTAGTGCTTTCCCACTGATAATTGTTCATCGCAATTCCTTCAATAAGGTTTTGGGCTTGCTCAGGTGTCTTTGTGTTCAAAGTACCTCATGCGGATGCATCAATCATCTGTCTAGTAGATAAATTGAGACCATTGTAGAAGGTTTGAATCCGCATCCATAATGGAAGGCCATGATGTGGGCACCTCCTGAGCAAGTCCTTGAATCGCTCCCAAGTGTCATATAGTGTCTCCGCTTCCAATTGAGCAAAACACGAAATATCATTTCGAAGTTTAGCGGTCTTTGCAGGTGGGAAATATTTCTCCAAAAATTTCTCTACCAATTCATTCCAAGTTGTGATTGAATTTCGTGGTAGAGAGTTCAACCACTGTTTTGCTCTACCCCTCAAGGAGAAAGGGAATAGCCGCAATCGGATGGCATCATCCGTGGCTCCATTGATTTTAAAAGTATCACAAATCTCTAGAAAGCTAGAGATGTGGGCATTGGGATCTTCATCTTGGAGACCGTCAAACTGAACATATTGTTGCACCATTTGTATGATGTTAGGTGCGATCTGGAAGTTGTTAGCTGCGGCGGTTGGCCTTGCGATGCTAGAGTCAGCTCCAATAAGTGTAGGCCTCGAATAATCGGACATGGTCCGATTTGCTTCATTCCCGTTGTTTACCATGTGTGGTGGATCTTCCTGTTCGATGAATTGAGTGTTAGTCTCTTCACCTTCTTCCTTGATTTCAACAATTGACTTGTCGTCAATGGTAGCCACACTTTGTCTAGGTCGTGATTTCAAATTTTGAAGAGCAGTTCTCTCAATTTCAGGATCAAGTTCTACCAAATCTTTCGGGTTACTTCGAGTCATGCACTGCAAGGGTAAGAAATGTAGAATCAATTGCAGCTCTAGCTAATGAAAATAAATAATGAAAACAAAAGAAAAAAATGGTTAAAGTAATAAAGCAATTAGTGTTCTTAATATCGAAAATCCCCGGCAACGGCGCCAATAACTTGATATGAGGCAAGCGCACCTATCAGTTTTAATATAGCGGATGTGAGTCCGAGTCGATCCCTCAGAGATTTTGAGTACTAATATTAACTTTAACTTTATTATCTAGCTGGAAAATTATGAAAGTTTGAATTAATTAAAAATACTAAAATTAACAAACTACTTTAATTAAAAGACTTAATTAAGCAATTGAAAAAGCGATAAAATCAAGAACGACTTCAAGAAAGTAATAATGTATTTAGGAATTATTTCCCCTAGTGTTTAACATGTAACCTTTTTAAAATATATCCAATTCAATTTCTATTATTCTTGACCGGAGGGATTCACAATTAAAGCTAATATCTTTCTCAAGCATATTAACCCTAATCCTAAATTATTTACCGGAATCTCTTCACTTAGTAATATAATTTAGAATTGCATTAGCGTGTAATGAATTCCCATGCAAACAATCAACTTTCCGGAAGAAACATGTATCTTATCTCTAAGTATACATGTAATTCTCTTCAATTATGCCTAGATCTAATTACACATGCAATTTCTCAATTAACATGTATAATATCATATATTGATACTCTAGAATTATCAATCCATAATTAACGACATCATTGAATCAAGTAAAGATAGAAACTTTATTGAAATTATAATTCAATCCAAGGGTTACATGAAACCCTAGGTTCCCTAATCCTAAATACTCGAATTCTAAGCTATCATAACGAATCTAAAAACGAGTTTCATCAAAAACATAAAATAAAGCATAAAAACCCCTTTTGATTTGATGAACAATCTCTCTATTCTTGAAATCGATGTCGTTCTTGCTTTTTTATTAATGTTCTTCTCCAATCTCCTCTCTTCTCTTGTATCTCTTGTTTCTGTAATGTCTCTCCTCTTTTGTTGAAACCCTAATATGTCTTTTTATAGTATATTAAAAAGATTTTGTTTTCGTCACCTGACATGGCCTGGGACATGACCGTGTCCCCAGGTCGTGTAACTTTCTACACTTAGGCAAATTTTCTACACAACTTCAAAAATTCATAACTTCTTCGTTTGAACTCGGAATTGAGTGAAACTTGATTCCTTTTCTTCGTTTTCAAGCCTAGAACGCGTTTAAACCCTGAAATCAACATTTTACTCAATTAAGTATCAATTTATTTAAAGAAAACAAAAAAATGTGCGGAAAATACTATAAAATCACCCTATGAAATATGTTTAAAATTAGAGTTATCATGCTACATATTATGATACTATATTTATATAGGTATGTATATAATCATACAAATAGACATACAAAATTATAAATACTAGTTACAACATAATATATATATATATAAGGTTTTGAAATTTCAACAATAAAATATTAAAAGCGAAATCATTTCTTAGTTTACATGTATTAATAAGGATTAACAACATAGGGAAAAAAAAGATAAAGTTATATGTAAAATTTATTTAAAATTCTAAAAGTATGGAATCATACAAAATAATGATAGATTTATACTAACCTTGTTATTTTTATAGTACAAATACAATAATGCTATTAAGACCATATTACTGAATTAAAGTTGCTCACACAAACAAGCATTACATTAAATGTTTCGCAATGTATGTACACTAGTACTATATCATAATATTAATATATATATATATATGTAGATAAAAATATATACATATAGATATATACTGTATAAGGTTACAAAATAATATACATATATGTATGTGGTACGTTATATGTATAATATACCATGGCACATGTTATGCCAAAGCATATACTAGACACTTAAATATACTATATAAAGTTACAATTTACAACATCATATGTGTGTATGTATTATAAAATAATAATATATCAATATGTGTATGTATAGTATATTATTTTTATAACATATTGTACATGTGTAATATGTTAAATCACACTATGATGCCTATAGTAAAATTATATTAATTATTACATACTGCATGTACATATATATTATAATAACATATAAGATATATGCATATATAACATATAAATATAGACATATATACTATATAAAGTTACAACATAATATATGTTATTATATATTATATATATAGTAATATACCATAGTGCAATATGGAAAACTTTGTATAATACATGGTATATTATATATATTATTATATACATATATAATATGTTAAACTACATACTACAATGCTTATATACTATATATAAATTTGGAACATAATATATGTGTGTGTGTGTTTTTAAGATACTATGCTACGTAATATATATATATATATTATAAAATAAAAATTTGTAAGATAACAATCTATACACACATATATATTTATGTAAGTATATCATATATACAATACATTGTATATATTAATAGGTTAAATCATATGCTAAGATGCTCATATGCACTATATAAAGTTACAACATAATATATAAATGTGTGTGTATGTTTTAGATATTATGCTACGCGTGTGTATATATGTATGTATTATATTGTAACTTTATATATATGTGTATCTACGTATATGTATTATAAAATGGCCATATGTGTACATATGTAGTATATTACATGTCTAATATATGGTGTACTTATGCAATATGTTAAATTGTAAACTACATATTGAACATACATTATATAAATTTGCAACATCATATATATATATATGTTTGTATGTGTTTTAGATATTATACTATGTGTATATATATACATATATATAATAAAAATATATATTTATACATATAGTATATTGCATATAAGTAATATGTAAATTACATACTATATATTGACTACGAAATGGTATTCACGTTGTAATTGAAATATATGTTGGAACATATGTTGAAATGATTAAGTCATTTTGTTTATAATTGGATACCCTTTATGATCGGACCATCAATACAGGTATAAAAGTTCACGATAATGATGTCGTTTTACTTGGCATGAAGATTTTTATATTTAAGATTTTATTATTTTCGTTATTAGCATAAGATATATTTTTATATCTTTTAACAAATATATATATTTTAGATTTGATAAGATCGGATCTTTTAATATATTTTATTTTAAGAGATTTATCTTTTAGCTATTCGATATATAAATAATATTCTTTTTAGGTTTTTAACAATTGAATGATTACTTATTAAATTGAATAATTTTTTTTAGATTAAAGTGATTTCTTTTTTCATAGATAGTATGAGACTATCAAAATTTCATAGGTGATGTGAGGCCATCCAAACAAATTATTTTAATTTATTTATGTCCTATTATACAGATCGTAACATGCCCATAAGTTTCCAAGTTTCCCATCCGACGGTTAGCGTTCAAAGTTATCCACGTGATCACAATTTTTTTTTTTTTTTTTGAGTCTTCAAGTTTGATTGTAACTACTGACGATTAATTCATACCGTAAAGCCACGAATCCAACTAAAGCATACCAACATCAATTCTTGAGGTCTGTAGAAGCAATCAATACAGTATCTAGAAGGGATTTAGTTTCCTTTTATTCATTGTCCAATAAGTTTGTTAATGATTAAAGACCTGCAACTACAATTGGCAAGGACTTTGACGAGGTAAATTAAAGAGTTATCATATTCAAATTATCTATATTCAGGTTTTTGTTTTTCTATTTTCTTTGGAATATTTAGTATTCTTTATTATAATTTGTGTTTAATTTAATTTTCTAATGTAGTTTCCATATCCATATGTTATTTCTTTCTTTAAAAATTAAATCATTTTCACCAAAACCTAGATTAGCCTACATTCTTAAAAAAAATAATAATAATAATAAAAAATAAAAAATAAAAAATAAAAAATTCTTTGCATACCCTTACCGAAAAAAAAAGTCCAATTATAGAAAAACCCATAATAGTACAACTTTTAGGAATGACTTGCCTACAGAAAATAATTCTATAAAAAAACTAAGTCAAATACCGTCTAGGATAAATGAGCTTACAACTATGTGTAGTATAATGAGTCACCAATTAGAGACCCTTATAAATCGCGTGAAGTCCTAGAAGCTACTAGGTTAGCCAATGATCAAGGTAAAAATGAAGAAGCTGTAAAATGAGTCCTAGATAGGAATCTTAATTTAAAAGATGATCCTTCCCTTAGACTATATCCACCTAAGATCCTTAGAGCTTAGAATGTCCGCAGGGTCGAGCCAACGCATCATAGGGTATTACATAGAAATTTTCAAGAAGATGACTTTGTAGAGCCTAGCTATGAAAACCTACATCGTGACTATTGTGTTGACGACACTACTAGGCATATTAAGAGTGACCCACCTACGTTTAATGGGAGTCTTGACCCTGCAATCCTAATAGATTAGATCACTACTTTAGAACAATGCTTTGATTTCTATAAGATGCCTAAGGACCGTAGAGTACACTTTGCCAAGATGTTATCGATAGGTCAAGCCAAATTATTTAGACTAATGTAGAATAATAGCTTTTGCGATTAGGGCAACCGCTTATAGAGTATTAAGTAGAGATAAAAATCAAACTTAAGGAAAAATACATTCCTTTATCTTATTTGGATAAGCTCTACAAAGGATATATAAACCTTAAGCAAGGGAACATGACAGTTGAGGAATATATTGCTAGGTTTGATGAACTTTTGATTAGGTGTGATGAGCCAGAGTCACTTGGGATGACACTTTGTAGGTTTAGGAATGGCTTGTGACTTGAGATTAAGAGAGAGCTTCATCCTCATTATGATGAGACCTTACAACAAACCTTTCAAGAAGCTTTACAGATTGAAAGTTGGTTAAAATCACCTAAGAGGTTTAGTTCATAAGACAGGGAGCGAGTATTTAAGAGTAATAATCTAATTGAGAGATCTAATAACTCCACTGGGAATACCTTTATACACCTAAGGTTAGTAATCCTAATATGACTTGAGATAAGAACACCAAAGGTAAGAATACTACTGTTGAGAGTTCTAGGCTAGTTCTAGTCAGAGGTGTTATAAGTGTCATAGTCTTAGTTATCTTGCTTACTAATGCCCAAATAGGAACCTTTATGTAGGAGAGGGAGAACCACTAAAGAATGAAGACTATAAGGAGTTAGATCATATCCCAGAAAAGGGTGCTAGTTATAGACACCTCATTTTTGCCAATTTTTTATTAATTGAGCCAGTTTAATAAATAAACAAAAAAGTAGAAATATAAATAAATAAAAAAAGAATTATATCAAGTCGTGTCGTATCAAGTTAAGTCAAATTATATCGAGTCGAGTCGTAGCAAGTTGAGTTATAAGTCGAGTTATGTTGTGTTGAATTGAATTAAGTTGGATTGTCGAATTAAGTGATGATATAGGTTTAATTAATTTTAGGCTAGACCAATATAAAATAAGATTCATCTAATTTAAGGACTTAAATTAGATTAGGGAATTATTAGGCTAATTGTAGCAGAGCAGATCGAGCCTTAGAAGAAATAGAAGGCTTAAAATAACTAGGGTTTCTAGAAGTTAGGGTAAATTTTGGAAGAATTGTGACCAAATCTTTTGTATTTTTAATACGAAAGATTCAATTTTGAACTTATAAATTGCACATCAATCAAGGTTTCAAGGACAATTTCTTTTTTAATCACACTCCTACTCAAAACAACACACAAATACTACTATGCCACCATACAACCACTACGCAACACCACACAATACCACCCTAGCACCACTGTACAACCACCATAGTCATCGCCTGTGCTCTTGCCTAGTTTGTCGCTTAGCATTGCCTAACCTGTTGCCCAACAGCACCCAGCCTGTCGCTTAGTCTCTTGCCTAACTTGTCACTCAGCAGTGCCCAACCTGTCATCCAGCAGCACTCAACCGATCGCCTAATCTTTCGTCCAGCCTGTCACCCAACATCACCTAGTCTCTCACCTAACCTATCGCCTAACAGCACCCAGTCCACCGTCCAGCGTTGCCTATTCTCGCTTAGTGTTGCTTAGTCCGCTACCCAGCATCACCCAATAGTGCCTAGTCCACTACCCCACACCAACACGATCCGACGCTAGGTAAATTTTCATTAATTTTTTTTATTTATTTCATTAATTTTTATTAATTTAATTTATTAGTTATGTTTTTTTTTATTACCTATTTTTTTTGTTTAAGTGTAAGTTTTTTATTCTTATTGCAAATTTTTTATTTTCCAATAAAATTTAGTTGAATTAAATTTTTTCTGAAAAAATCATGTTTTCCTTAATAAAAAATATATATTTTGACATATAGTGGTTTTGAAAAATAAAAAATCTTAAATTGAGTTTTTTTAAAATGATTCGGTTAGTTAGAGTTTTTTATTTAATTTAGAAAAATTAGATTTTATTTATTTTTGTTTTCTTAAAATAATAAATTGATAAAATACATAAACTTGGCTTAATTTTCAACATAAAAATGACCCACTCACTAAAAATTTTATAAAAAAAGAAAAGAAAACTGCGGCTAGTTTGATCCTAAATAACAGGTACGTAAACACCTTTGAAGTAACCATATAAAAAATAAAAAACAAAACTTTTTCCCTTGTCTTGAAAATTCGTAATAATATAAAATAATAAAAATCACTTTAGTTATGTTTTGCATATTTAGGTATAATTTTAGTATTTTTGGAAAATTATAAAAATAAAAACCCATTAATTTTTTTAATTTTTACATGGTAACTTAGTCTTAATAGGTTAACCCCCGAACTCGATTTTTTTGTTCAATTTTCTAAAAATTAATTTGTTTTAAAATATTCACAAACTAATGGTTAAATTTGGATTTTCCCATCTGAAAACCCTAATTTATTTATTTTCTTTACCAGTTGAACTAATTAGCGACTCCATTTTTTTATTAAAAATATTTTTTTCATTAATTTAGTGTCAAATAATTTATATTAAGCAAACTAGGCTTAATATAAGTTAAATTAAAGAAATCAAAATAGGGCTCGATAGAATTGGCGACTTCACTAGGGACACCTGGTGGGCTAGCCATGTGAAAATTAAAAAATTATTGATGGGATTTTATGTTATTTTTTCTTATTTGTATTATAGTTATACTAAATGTTTTTTTTTTTGTGATGCAAGCCTTAAGAAAAAAAAAACGATCCCAATGGGCCTTCTTATGGAATTAGGGAAGGTTTGATTTTCTGTAATCATTTGTGTGTTTAGACGTGGTCAGACTTAGGCCACCTTAAGAATTTATGATAGACCACCATTGTCTTGCCCTTAGGTCGATGGGGTCTTTATCCCTGCCTAGCAATGATAGGTGAGCCTAATCAGGCTTCAATGTAGCCCACTAAGCTTCTCTCTGGAAAGTTTTGGAGTTATAGAGCTTGAGAACCATAAACCTCACCCTATTGCATTATTCTTTTTGAAAAAGGGGTAGTTATTTTTAAAATTATAAAAAAAAAATTCTGATTTAATTTGCGGTTAGGTTATCAGTCATTTTCAATTAAAAAAATTAGTAACCCTTATATATAAATATATATGAGCTTTATTTTTATTAAATCTTATTTTGAATATACTTATATATCAGGGTACTCTTTGACCTTGAATTTATCATAATTCTTATAGTTTATTAATGACCAAGCACATTACATTGCATGCATGTGTAACATATTGCATCACATTTATTTTGCATAGTTATTTGTATATGCTATCTTTTGTAATATATGTAGGTATTGTAGATTTTGTGTTATTTTATTAATAATAGGTCATGTAACATAACGTTTAACATAAAATGCTCAAAATCATTAGTATTCCCCTCATACCATGATGTACTAGTGTTAAAAAAAGTAAGAAAAAATTTTATATCAACTTGTAAATTTTTTTTTCATGTAATTATAGAAATTAGCTATGGTGAAGATTATTGTGGAACTGTCATTTTTTCAATGCTTTCAAATTTTTTGTTTATTTAAAAAGAAAAGAGAAATTTCGAAACGATATTTTATTATCAAAAACCAATTTCATAATAATTATTTACTCGGTTGATTTCTATTGTAATGCTCCACATGTACCATATTAGGAACTAAAAAAAAAAGAGATTTAATCATTAGATTTCCATTGTGAATTATTTTCTATCGTGAATTATTTTCCATCTTAAGGTTATTAATCTTGTAAATGCCTAAGTTCTCATTCTTCATGTTTAACCCTTAGGTTGTCACAGTCCTAATAAAGTTTTCTCCGTGAGTCATCACTCTTGTGTCATTTATTCAATAAGCTTTTCATTGTAAAATAATTTCCGCTTTTCCATATAATCCTCGTAATATTATCATCATCCTATATCCTCAGTGGTCAGTCCCAATATTTTCTTTGTTTAGATTCATCGATGTCAATACTAAGCTTCTATGACATAAAATAAGCATTGATTTTCTAATAAAAGTTTCCAAAAAAAAAAAGGGAATGGTTTTCAAAACTAAAAACTCGATGCAATGTTACTAACAAGAAGAGATTCTTATAGGATTTGAAAGATTGCTTTCAAAGTGATCTAGCCCAACCTAAAGCCTGTAATCACTCATTTTCAAAAATAAGATGTTTGAAGCTCTTAAATATAGAATAACTATAGCCGAAGGGGTTTTGCGAAAGCATATGAAGCAAGTTGAGACAATGGTCCATACCTAAGCCTAGGGGCTTATTGACATACCATCTAAGACAGACAAGTCTAAAGAGTTGACAATTCATGAGCTCAACAATAGTAATAAAGGCTTGGGGAAGGAATCGGTACAAAAATTGATGAAGATGGAAGAAGAAATCTTTCAGAAAATTGAAGAGAAAATATGAGTTCTCAAGGATCATGATGTGCAGAATGATCTAGGCTTAAGCAGTGTTTACGCTTTTAAAGACCATAGGTTACCTAAGAAGTTTAAGGTACCAAATTTTGAAAAGTATGATGGAACAGGTTGTCCTAAACTTCACCTTAAGTTTTATGTTCGCAAGATGGCCTAATTCTCTAAACATGAGCAGTAGATGATTCAAATGTTCCAAAATAGCCTAACTAGACCAGTGTTGATTTGGTATGCCCGACAAGACTTAGTTACGCTTGATACTTAGGATAAGCTAGCTTGAGCCTTTTATCAACAGTACAAGTTCAATGAAGAAGTAGCTCCATCCCTAATGGATTTGAATAACATGAAAATGAAGCCAATCGAGTCCTTTAAGGAGTATGCCTAGAGATGAAGATCTATAGCCGCTTAAGCTATAGTACAATTACTAGAAAATGAATTGATTAACATATTCATTCACACATTAGGTGAACCTTATTATAATTACCTCTTAGGCCATACT
This sequence comes from Lumnitzera racemosa, assembly GCA_024138005.1. Lineage (NCBI taxonomy): Eukaryota > Viridiplantae > Streptophyta > Magnoliopsida > Myrtales > Combretaceae > Lumnitzera > Lumnitzera racemosa. The sequence goes on from JAMXBC010000007.1 coordinate 60,456,521, forward strand.
GCTTCTATGTTTATAGATGTAGTTACAGTTGGTAGTTACATTGAAGATGCTATTAAAACGGGGAGATTGATAGGGAAGGGATCAACCTCGTTGGATTTAGAGGCCACTTTGAATACTACAATGTCCTATCTAATGATACACAAGCTTAGTGGCCTATGCTTTAGTCTAGAGCTCAAGGAAAATAAGCTAAGCTAGAAATTACCTAAAAGGAGGTTCACTCATATCCCGATTCCTTTGTCTCGGGTCTATCACCACCTAAAAGAAAAGGGTTTATTACATCATAAGACTCCAACACCAAGGTATAAACCTCAAAAATATGATCCCAATGCGCAATACAAGTACCACATGGGTCAGTAGAGGCATGCTACTGACCATTGCTAAGAGTTGAAGAATAAAATCTAAGATTTGACTGATGAAAAATTAGTCTAGTTAGACTTCGTTGGGGATCCAAGGCTCAATTTCTATACAGAGCCCACTATTAACATGATACAAGAATTGGAAAAGTTGCCAAAAATAGATTTAAATGGTCAAGTCCAGGGGGCATGTTATTGCCAGGGTCTAGAACAAAGGGTTGCTACCTTTGAAAAAAAGTTGGTGATATTAAAAGAAAGGCTCACTAACATGGAAATGGTGATGGATTATGTGCTGAAGCAGTTAGAAAACCTACATCTTAATACGAATAGAAAGTTACAACCCAAGCATGAAGATAATTCAGTGAAAGAGAAATCAGGATTGAATGTGTCAATGGGGAAAGCCCATAATCAAGATAAGCCCATCTACAACAAGAAGGGGCGATTTATGCAGTTTAAGGTTCCAATGGCCTAAGTGTTCAAACAATTGAGAAATGTAAGACTACTAACATGCGAAAACCCAATAAGGAAATGCAAGCCAAGGGATTGTGACCGCAATAAATGATATGACTATCATATAGGGCAAGTGAGGCATACCATTGAAGATTGTTGGAGATTTAAGCACAAGGTACAAGATTTGATTGATGCCAAGATTATTTAACCAAGTTTTCTAGAGATTGATGGGTCAATTAGCAGTAGTATTCTTTCCCCAAGTTCTGAAGAAGCATCAAACAGACAACTTCTTGTATTAGGCATTGAAGATCTACTACTATCATCTTACAAGGTGGCTTACTATTTGACAAAGTTAAGGATATCTCCAAGAGATCAATTTAGTTAAAATGAGTTAAGTTCGAAGAAGTGACAAAAATAAAGGTAAGAAATAGGAAAAAAACTTAGTTCTTGCATTTTTTAGAATAAGCTTTCATTTTGGAGCTTATAATAGATATAAGTTATTAAATAAAGTAATTTTCATGTGTATTCTTATCTTTGTATGCTATGAAGCTAGCTTAATTCAAATAGGGGCATTTCGAATGAGTGAAAATGGATAAAGAAAATGTGAACTCGAAACTTAAAACTTTCCACCTAAGGGAATGATAACACATTATTTGAAAAGTTTAAGATGAAAAGAGGTAATCCATGTCCCAAACACTAACCCTAAATACATATGAGAGAAGAGTACCATCAAGGTGAATAATTAGACTCATTCCTTAAAGGAGGTCTGTCTTGAACTTGATATACATGTCAAAATAATATTAGGCATTCATTTCGTTATCCTTAAACATAGTTATCCTTTGCAAATCCTCTTGAACATTTAGGGAATTTTTCTTAAAATTATCCCTATCAAGAACTACCTCAAACTGGGGCAATTAGGGGGTTAAGGTTATCAATCTAGAGAAGAAGGAGTAGACTAATATGTGCTTGCCTTAGTTATGCCAATTCACAAGAAAATATTGTCAAAGATAATTCAATTTCCTTAGAATGAAGAAGAGCTTCAAACCATATACACGTCACTTAGGCCCGTACGCTTATTCAAACACATAAAGTCTATAGATTTTTTCCCAAGCACTACATGCCATATACACTTCTCTAAAGCTTATACTATTTGAACCCATAGTTTTAGGGCTTTTAATCACAACAAAAAAGCTACAAAAAAAAAATAATAAGAAACAAACTAAAGAGAAAAAGAAAAAGAAAAAAGGTGAAAAAAAAGATTAAAAATATTAGCAAGGTGATCACCTTTAAAGAATAGCCAAATTACCAAAATAGCCTGAAGTCCGAATTAATGATGGTATCCAAAATCTAAACACTTTCAATTCCTAAGCTTGAAAGTAAGGCCTTCACTATATGATCCAACCCACTATATCACCCTTAATAAAACTCTTTTGACTAAAGAAATGGACCTATCTTCAATGAAATTTTCTCATGAAACTGGGGCTAACCCGTGTTTAGTTTCTCCTAGGTTCTTGGCTTGTAAACCTAGGACTAATTGCGCATGATTTCTTCAAAATTGGCTAAGTACATTGATATCCATTTTCTTAACCCATTGACTAAAAGCCTTATATTGCAAACCCAGAAAAGACCTATTAATTGACCAAAATGTACTACTTACAAGATAGGTTACAATTTTTAGAATTGATGTTGAGAGTAAAAATAGAATTATGAGAGTACAAAGAAGTCCAGTTTAACTAAACACTTCAAGTAATGATATCTATCCCCTTAGTGAAAAATTGAAAAGTTGAGTACTTTGTTAGAAACGTGAATGGTCACTAGTGATTCTAAAAAGTTTAGAGATCATGAATTATGTTCCAGAAAACAAGATTGAGAGAATGAGTGATCAACGAGCAAGGGGTCAGCCAACCCCTTATTTGTGATCTTTAGAGTTTTCAAGATTTTCTTACTTGTTAGCAACATAATTTTCTATCAAAGAGTGTTTTTGAATTTCTTAACAAAAAAAAAAAGAAGATAAAGAAAAACCTTTTAAAAAAAACGAAACCTTTTTTAAAAAAAAAAAACTTTTCGAAGAACAATATTTTCAAAGAATCATCAAAATCTTTCAAACTTAAGTCTCAAATCGTTTTGTCAAAACTCATCAAAATCCGTTTTAGGATCGCCTGCTCAAAGGAACGCTATCCTATCTTTAGTTGGGTCGCTTGCTTCATGGAGTGTCATCTAATCCTTTTTAGGATTACTTACTTATGGGAGCACTGTCTTATCTAATCCTTAACTAGATCGCCTACTCATAGGAGCGCCATCCAATCTTTTCTAGGATCACCTACTTAAAGGAGCGCTGTCCTATCCTTAGTTAGGTCACTTGCTCAATGGAGCACCATCCAATCCCTTTTAAGATTGCTTGCTTATGGGAGCGTTGTCCTAACTAGTCCTTAGTTGGGTCGTTTGCTTAGTAGAGAGTCATTCAATTTTTTTTAGGATCGCTTGCTCATAGGAGCGTTGTCCTATCTAATCCTTAGTTAGGTCGTTTGCTTAGTAGAAAGCCACTTCGTCTTTTTAAGGATTGCTTATCCATAGAAGTGTTGTCTTATCTAGTCCTTAGCTGGATTGCCTGCTCATAAGAGTGCCACCCAATCTTTTTTTTGGATCACCTGCTCATAAGAGCATCATCCAATCTTATCTACGATCGCTTACTTAAAAAAACGCTATCCTATCTTTTGTTGGATTGCTTGCTTATAGGAGTGCTGTCCTATCTATTCCTTTCTAGGAACGCTATCCCATCAATCCTTTCTTAGATCTCTTACTCAAAGGAATGCCATCCAATCATTTAAAAGATTGCCTACTCATGAGAGCGTTATCTCATCTTGTCTTTAAAAGATCTATCCTTTCAAGCAACTTATCCTAAAAGAGATCTATCATCCTCAAATTATCCACCAAAATGAGTTTTTAATCTTATAGAAATTTATTCTCTTCAGATTATTCAAGTCAAGTCTGGCAAAAATGGGTATCTCTTTTGTCTTTGTAGTAAAGTTTTAATAGAACTTCGCTACAAAGAGGAGCAGCTATAAACACATCATTTTTGCCAATTTTTTATTAATTGAGCCAGGTTAATAAATAAACAAAAAAGTAGAAAAATAAATAAAAAATAAAAATAATAATAACAATAAAAAATAAAAAAAAAAATCATATCAAGTTGTGTCGTATCGAGTTAAGTCGAATTAATCTAGTCAAGTCGTAGCAAGTTGAGTCATAAGTCAAGTTGTGTTGTGTTGAATTGAATTGAGTTGGATTGTCGGATTAAGTGACAATATGGGTTTAATTAATTTTAGGTCAAACCAATATAGAATAAAATTCATCTAATTTAAGGACTTAAATCAAATTAGGGAATTATTGGGCTAAATTCTAGCAAAGCAGATCGAGCCTTAGAAGAAATAGAAGGCCTAAAATAACTAGGGTTTCTAGAAGTTAAGATAAATCTTAGAAGAATCGCATTCGAATCTTTCGTATCAAAGATACGAAAGATTCGATTTTGAGCTTATAAATAGCACATTAACCGGAGTTTTAGAAACGGTTTTCTTTTTTTAATCATACTCTTACCCAAAACACTACACAAACACCAACTGTGCCACAACACAACTACCATGCAACACCACACAGTACTACCCTAGCACCACCACAATCACCGCCCATGCTCTCATCCAGCGTCGCCTAGCCTGTCGCCCAGCAACACCTAGTATCGCCTAACCTGTTGCCTAATAGCACCCAGCTAGTTACCTCATCTCTCGCCCAGCATGTCGCTCAGCAATGGCCAGCCTGTTGCCTAGCCAGTCGCTTAGTCTCTTGCCCAACTTGTTGCCCAGCATCGCTTAGCCTTTCGCTCAGCTTATCGCCCAATAGTACTCAGCGTTGCCCACTCTCGCGCAGCGTCGCCTAATTCGCCTCCTAACGTCACCCAATAATGCCCAGTCCATCACCTAACACCAATATGATCCGATGTAAGGTAAATTTTCATTAATTTTTTTATTTATTTATTTCATTAATTTTTATTAATTTACTTTATTAATTGTTTTTTTATTAACTATTTTTATGTTCAAGTGTAGATTTTTTATTCTTTTTTGCAAATTTTTTATTTTCCAATAAAATTTACTTGAATTAAGTTTTTTATTTTAAATCGTGTTTTTCTTAATAAAAATATATATATATTGACATATAGTGGTTTTGAAAAATAAAAAATCTTAAATTGAGTTTTTTAAAAAAGATTCAGTTAGTTATGGTTTTTTATTTAATTCGAAAAAATTAGATTTTTTTAGGTTTTTTTTCTTAAAATAATAAATTGATAAAATACATAAACCTAACTCAATTTTCAATATAAAAATGACCCACTCCCTAAAATTTTATAAAAAAACAAGAACCATAGTCGGTTTGATCCCAAATAGCGCATACGGAGATACCTTTGAGGCAACCATATAAAAAAAATTTCCCTTGTCTTGAAAATTCGTAATAATAAAATAATAATAAAATTCACTTTAATTATGTTTTGTACATTTAGGTATAATTTTAGTATCTTTGGAAAATTGTAAAAATAAAAACCCATCAATTTTTTTAATTTTTACATGATAACTTAGTCTTAATAGGTTAGCTCCCGAACTCGGTTTTCTGGTTCAATTTTCTAAAAATTAATTTTTTTTAGAATATTCACAAACTAATGGTTAAATTAGGGTTTTCCCATCCGAAAACCTTAATTTTTGTTTTTCTAGTTGAATTAATTGGTGACTCCCATTTTTTATTAATTTTTTTTAATTTAATGTTGAGTAATTTATATTAAGCGGGCTGAGCTTAATATAAGTTAAATTAAGAGAATCAAAATAGAGCTCGACACTAATGATGAGCATGACATGGGCTTGAATTGCGAGGAAGGTAACTTAAACGTTGTTTGGTGTCTTATTACCCAACTTAGGAAGGGGGATGATTGGTGATGAACTAGAATGTTCCATATCTATACAAAATGTAATGGTCACAATTGTAAGGTGATCATTGATGGGGGTAGCAACATGAATGTAATTTTACAAGCTGCTGTGTCTAGGTTAGTTCTTAAGCTTGAACCACATCCCAACCCCTATAAGGTAACTTGGGTAGATAAAACCACCTTACCTGTCACTCAAAGATGTCTAATCCCTTTGTAGTTTGCTACATACATAGACAAAATGTGATGCAATGTAGTGCCTATAGAGATCATTCGTGTTCTTTTAAGGAGGTTTTAGTTATATGACTTAGATGTAGTTCATTATTGTAGGGCTAATACTTATTTCTTCAAGCATGATGGTAAGATAATTAAACTTAGTCCTGTACTCCCAAAAGAGCTTAAGGTTAGTACCAACAAAGGATCAGTCGGTAATTCAAATTCCAAGAAGCCCCTCCATGTTTTGAGTGCAAAAGAATTTTAGCTTGAGTCTAAAGAGAGTACTTTATACGCATTAGTGGTTAAGGAGGTAGATGAGTGTAATCCGGAGTTAGATTTAGACTTACCTGTAAAAGTGAGACCTTTACTTAAGGAATTTAAGGATCTTATCCTAAAGGAACTTCCAAATGGATTATCACCCATGTGTAACATACAACATGTTATAGACTTAGTTCCAAGAGTAACCTTACCCAATTTACCACATTATAGGATAAACCCTAGTGAGTACGCAGAATTAAAGAGGTAGGTAGAAGGATTATTGCAAAAGGGTTTTATTAGGGAGAGTCTTAGTCCATGTGTTATACCTGCACTCCTTACTCTTAAGAAAGATGGAAGTTGGAGGATGTGTGTAGATTCACTAGCCATCAACAAAATAACCCTCAAATATAGGTTCCCAATTCCTTGATTAGATGACATGTTAGATTTGCTTTCAAGGTCTAAGTGGTTTTCTAAAATTGACCTTATAAGTGGCTACCAACAAATTAGGATTAGACCGAGGGATGAGTGGAAAACAACCTTTAAAATAAAAGAGGGTCTGTATGAGCAGTTAGTTATGTCCTTTGGGTTGACTAATGCCCCATCTACTTTCATGAGAATGATGACACAAGTGCTGAGACTATTTATAGGAAAGTTTCTTATAGTATACTTTGATGATATTTTAGTTTATAATAACACCCAAGAAGAGCATCTATCACACTTCTGGAAATTATTTGAGACACTTAGGCATGAAGAGCTTTATGTGAATTTGAAAAAGTGTGCATTTTTAACAACTCAAGTAATTTTCTTATGGTTTGGTGTGTCTGTAGAAGGGTTAAGAGCAGATCTTAAAGAAATTAAGGCAATTGCTAAGTAGCCTGGACCTAAAAGTATTCATGATAGTAGGAGTTTTCATGGACTTACCACCCTTTATAGGAGATTCATTAAAGACTTTAGCACCATTATGGCCCCAATCACGGATTACATTAAAGGGGAATTTAGATGGACTAAGAGTGCATCTAGAGCATTCTTAGAAATTAAGAAGAGGTAGTAAGAAATTAAATGAGGCTAAACAATGGTCTTAACTTATGATAAAGAATATTATGCTTTAGTGCAAGCTTTGAGACATTGGAGACATTATTTGCTACTTAATGAATTTGTATTGTATAGTGATCACCAAGCTCTTAAGTACCTTAATTCACAAATGAAACTTGGATGTAGACTTGCAAAATAGGTTCAATTTTCGTAAGAGTACACATTTGTTTTGAAACATAAGGTTAGAGCTAAGAATAAACCTATTGATGCCTTAAGTCATGTGCACTTACTAGTAAATACCTTGACTGTATTTGAAAATTTAAGAGAGCAATATGAGACTTATCTTGACTTTAGAGAAATTTATGCTTCATTGCTTCATTGTCTGAAGGTCAATTAGGTCTTTATGTTGATTATGTCCTTAGGGATGGTTACTTATTTAGAGGTGATAGGTTATGTGTTCCAAAGACTTCCTTAAGAGACTTCTTAATTTGGGAATTACATGTAAATGGTGCAGCTAGTCATTTTAGGAGAGATAAGACCATAGTTATAGTTTAGGATAGATTTTATTAGCCTAGCATTAAGAGAGATGTAGCTAGAATTGTGAGGCAGTGTTATACTTGTCAATTTTCCAAACATAGGAAACAGAACACCGGTCTTTGTACATCTTTACCTATTCTACATTCACCTTGGCAAGACATTAGTATGGACTTTGTGTTAGGTTTACCTATGACACCTAAGAAACATGACTTAGTCTTTGTGATATTTGATTGTTTTTCTAAGATGGCAAATTTCGTATCCTATAGTAAGATTGCAAATGCCCCTCATATAACTAAATTGTTCTTTAATGAGATTGTTAGATTACATGAATTACCTAAAACCAAGTGTCAGATAGAGATGTTAAGTTTATTAGTTACTTTTGGAAGACATTATAGAGAATGCTAGGAACTAAATTACAATTTTTTCTGCATTTCACCCTCAGAATGATGGTCAGACCAAAGCGGTCAAAAAGAGTTTGGGTGATTTGTTGAGATGTCTAGTTGGTGACCATGTGTCTAGATGGGATTGTATCTTTCCAATGGCAGAATTTGTTTCCAGTAGTTCAATAAAAAGATCCACTGGATTAAGTCCTTTTGAAGTTGTACTAAGTTATCAAGCCAGACGTCCCATTGATCTTATACGACTTTCACTTTCATCTAAACCTTTAGAGGTTGCTGAATCCTTTGCCACCCATATCCATGACTTACATGCAGAAATTAGAAAGAAAATTAACTTAAGTAATAAATTATATAAGTCTACTGCAAATATTCATCATAGGTATCAAGAGTTTAAGGAGGCAGATTTGGTGATTACTCAAATTAGACCAAAATGATTTCCATAAGGTTCTTCAAAGAAATTACATGCTAGAGGCATAGGGAAAGTGTTGAAAAAAATTAATGCAAATGCTTATATATTGGAGTTGCCACCAGATACCGGTATTAGTAACATCTTCAATGTTAAGGATCTCTTGCTTTACCATAAGATGCTCAAGATGCTGATTCCTCATGTGAGCCAAAGTCTCGATTTCCCACTCTTCCAATCCCATATGTTCCACCATTAAAAGGAAAGAAAGAAGAGATAGAAGATATTATTAATGATTAGGTCATGAAGGATGGTAGATACTTTCTTGTTAAATGGGTAGATCGTCCACTTTCAAATAATACACAGATAATTAAGTCAGAGTTTCAAAGAATTAATTTAGATCTTTAAGAACAGTATATCAGTTTTAATTCACTAGAGGTGAATCTTTCCAAGCCGAGGAAAAATGATGGGGACCACCAATACAGGCATAAAAGTTCGCGACAACAATATCGTCCGGCGTGAAGATTTTTATATTTAAAATTTTATTATTTTCGTTGTTAGGATAAAATATATTTTTATATCCTTTAAAAGTAGATATATTTTAGATTTAAAAAGATAACATCTTTTAGTATTTTTTATTTTAGGAGGTTTAGTTTTGAGCTATTAAATATATAAATAGTATTCTTTTTAGAGTTTTGAACTTGAATAATTGCTTATTAAATTGAATAATTTTTTTAAAGTGGAGTGATTTTTTCTTTTTTCGATAGTATAAGACTATTAAAATTTTATCAAAGGTGTGAGGCCATCTAAACACGTTATTTCAATTTGTTTGTATCCTATTATACACGTCATAACAATTGCAATTACATGCTCATAAGTTTCCAAGTTTCGTATTCAACGGTTAGCGTCCAGAGTCATCCACGGATCACAAAATTTTTCTCTGAGTCTTTGAGTTTGATTGCAACTATTGGCGATTAGTTTGTACCGTGAAGCCACGAGTCCATCTGAAGCATACCAACATCAATTCTTGAGGTCTATACACGCAATCAATACAGTATCTGGAAGGGATTTAGTTTCCTTTTATTCATTGGCCAATAAGTATGTTAATGGTTAAAGACCCGCAACTACAATTGGCAAGAACATTGACGAGGATAAATTAAAGAGTTATCGAATTTAAATTATCTATATTTAGGTTTCATTATATATATTTTTTAAATATTAGATATTCTTTATTATAATTCATGTTTAATTTAAGTTTTTAATTTAGTTTCTACATCGATACGTTATTTCTTTCTTTAAAAATTAAATCGTTTCTATTATCTTACATAATGAAATTTGTTTTGATTAGGATTAACGTGTGGTGTTCAAGCTATTTGTTGATTGAAAAAGACATAAGTGGAAGGGAGAGAACAAAAGAAAGTGAAAGACCAAATGTAATTAGAAGGGAAAAAAAAGAAATAATAAAACCCCCTACAACCGGTTAGGAGTAAAAATGGATAAAAGCTGTGGAAGGCTGAGATACATTTGAAGTAAATCAATAGTTAAAAAAATGACAGGATCGGTCCCGTAATTTTTTAGATGAGACTATAGAAAGCGTCAAGAGAATAATAAAAACTCCACATGTTATTAAAAAAAAAAAAAAAAGAAGAAGTAACTGATATCAAGAAGCAAGGTAAAGACTAGAGGAAAAATAAAGCAATGAGCAATAGGGACATTCTTTGCCCTCATTCGGACTGACCTTGGATAGAAGACGGGCATCGCCTTCGTTACATCGAGCACGAGAACAAGGTAGAGAGGATAATAGTGGAAATGGAGGACACAAGGAGTTTGCCAGACTCCACAATGATGCCCTACAATGTCCCAAGGGAAAAGGTTCAGTTAACGGCACTGGAAGATGCCGCCACATTCACGTGAATTGGGGTAACGATTGAAGTTGTAATGGAGTACATCGTTCTGATTACTGCTCCAATGCCAAGGAGCGGATCTCGTCCAATTCGCCTAATGGGGATATCGGCAAGGATATTCCAGATTGCTATGGAACAAATTCTCAGAATGCCCGAATAGAGAGTTCTAACCATGATGCTACCAACAGCATACATTTTGAAAATGAATATTCGCAAGCCCCTTATGTTCCAAAAGAGGGAAGACTGGATGGCCATATTGGATATGGAAGATAGTACGAGCAAGTTCTCCTTAGAGGTTAAAGGCACGAGTCATGTGGATGATGAAATCATTTGGTATCACATGACAGTGATGAGGATGGAAGAGGACGGACTGCCTTCTTCAATAAGAAGGATGCGGTTTTCAGTATGGAATGTAAGGAGAATGAATTCAATAAGAAATCAAGATGACTTAATGAAGGTAAGAGATGAGCATATGCCACACTTAATTGTCCTTATGGAAACAAAGCCAGAGCCCTTGATGGCTTATAACTTCTACCAATCACTCACAACTGGATGGATTCGTGGTTGAAGATGCAGAAGGGCTTGGTGGTGGCATACTGATCATATGGAATACTGATGTGGCAAATAAGGCAAGACTTCCCCCTCATTTGCAACGTTAGACACTTCCCCTAACTTAAGTATGAGGCCTCTGCTTTGGGATAATCTTATATCAATGGCTTCTGTTGTAAATAATAAGCCCTAGTGTTTAATGGGGGATTTTCATGATATCTTATACTTACAAGAACAATGGGGTGGAAGGCGTTTCCAGAGAAATAGGGCTTATAATTATCCTAATTGTATGAATGATTGGGGATTGTTCAAAATGGGGTTTGTAGGGCCCAAATTTACATCTTTAAACAAACAAAATCTAACTAGTCTTATTTAAGAAAAAAAAAAAAAGGCTTGGAAGAGATGGTGTAATAATCTTAGAGAGCACTCTATCATGAAGCAAAAGTTTTCCACTTAGTAAAATGGCCTTTAGATCATTGTGCTTTGCTACTGAAAACACATCCTTATGACCCATTTCTGTCTAAAAGTAAAATATTTAGATTCTAACCGATGTAGTTTTTCCACTAAGATTGTATTCCATTTATTCAAAGTATCTAGAATGGAAATGACTTTGATTGCTTAAGAGCCTTACAAGCTATGCCAAATCAAATAGGAGCGGGAAATGTAGAAGTCGTTGACATAATACATAAGTATAAGCAGGAAATCCTAAAAAACTTGAGGAATGTGGCACTTCAACCGGCATTAGCATCATCCTCTTCTCTAATCTCCCTTGAAAATAATCTTAGAGAGTAATTACATCAAATTTTGGATAGAGAAGTCTTTGTAGAGAGTGAAATCCAAAGTCAAGAAAATTCTAGAAAAGAGAAAGGATTACTAAATTCTATCATGCGACTATACTTACAAGAAGATCAAAAAATAGGATTTCACAAGATCAAAAAGTAGGATTTAAAGACTTACTAATGAAGTGGGCAATTGGACTTGTGATATAGAAGAGTTCATCCTTTAATCAACAATTTCTTCCAAAACCTCTTTTCTTCAACAAAGTCTTAGGTCTCCATTGTAAATCATATTTTTGATGAGTCCAGGTCCAGGTATGGATTATTCCACTAAGACAAGCATGCCCTAAGTTGTCCCCTTTAGTAGAATGAGAACTTGAAAGGCTAATGAGCACTGGTTCTTGAAAAGCTTCAAGGAAAGATATGTTGCACGCATATTTATTTAAGAGATGTTGGAGCTTCTTACATAGGTTAGTTGCAGAGCCAATACAAAAAAATTTTGAAATGTAGCAAGTCCCTTGGCAACTTAGCCAAACTCAAATATGTTTGATTCCAAAGAATGACAATACAAATCACATTAAAAATTTCAAACCTATTAGTTTATATACCACCCTTTATAAATTGGCTAAAAAGATCCTAGTAAGAAGGTTGAGACCCTTGTTAGAAACAATCATCCATCCATCCTAGGCAAGCTTCATACTATAGAGGAAGGTAGTGAATAATGTCTTGTTAATGAATGAAATTTTACACTTATGTTAAAAAGGAAAGGAAAAAAAAAAAAGGAAAGAAGCCTGTATGTTGATGAATCTTGACTTAGAGAAGACTTTTGACATTCTAGAGTAGGATTTTATACATTGGGCGTTAAAAAGGAACCGTAGATGCATTTAATCATGAACTATATTATAACAGCATCTACTGAAGTTACCATAAATGGAAATGCCCTAACCCTTTTTAATCTAAGGTGAGGAGATATGCTATCTCTTTATCTTTTTATCTTTTGCATTGAGTTCTTTAGTAGACTCATTGAAAACATTGTTGAAAGGAAGTTATGGGAGCCTTCTAAACTAAGAGGAACTGAGATAAGAACATGCCATGTAGCAGTAGCTGTTGATAATTTAATTTTTATTGTGTTAAGGTGTAAGCCTTAAAAGCTAAGCCAAGTAACCGTAGGCTTGAACTTAGAACCCAAGGTTTAAGGCGATCGGTTAATGGATCCGATCAAACCCAAATTATAAACTAATGAGAGAAATATTAGTAAAACTGACCCTGTAAACTTGAATTTAAGAAAATAAGTAATAAAATGGGAAATTATAAAATTTTCAAATTTTAAGCATAATAAGTACTAATTACCGAAAATGCAAAAAGTGTAATCAAATAACTAATAAATTACTAAAGATAGATTATATGTATATTAACAATTTTAGAATAACCAAAATAATAATTAGGAATGTTCACATGTACCCCACATGTATTTACGTGTATATAAAAATACACGAAATTACCCAAATTGACCAAAAACTAAGTAAATAATTAAGGAAAATTATAAATTAATTATAAAAAAATCAGAAAAAAATCAAAAGAGCCTAGAATAATCCAAATCAGGTCATGGAAAGTCAAAATCTGTAAAAGAAAAATCAACCAATAAAAATTAGACAACATAAAAGCCAAAAATCAAGGAAATTGGGCAAAGTCTTGGCTAATTAATGCATAATAATTACAAAAATCGTTTATAAATAGGGGAAAAATTTTCAGAAGTCATTTGGATAGTTGAGCATTTAAGAAAAATAGGAAAACTGAAAAAATCGAGAGAAAATCTAGAAAAAAGAAAAAGAAAAGGAAACTGTGCAAATTCGTGTAGGGAGAGAAACCCATACCTCATCACCACTTGGGACCGAGCCGCCACCACCACCACACCACTCTAGCCCCACCGTTTAAGCCAGTCGATAGCCTTGGACCAGGTTTAGACGGCCAGAAAGCTTCGAACCGGTTAGTCTCTTAAATTTCCCTATTTTGAATAATTTTATAAAATTAGTTATTTTGCCCAGAAAATTATGAAACTTGTTATTATGAGGTTTTATTGTATGTAGATTTAGTTTAATTACGTCTGCAATTATAGGGTTTTTAACAAATTGCTCAAACCGAGCATGATTAGAACGGAAAATAAATAGGCTTAGGAGTGTAGTTTGGAGCTCAATTTTTTTCTATAGGATGCTCATATGATATAGAATAGTGCTATGAAGCCATTTTTTTAAAATTAATTTTCGAAAATTTTAAGTTAATTTTTAGCCTTAAAATGATAGAAAAATTGACTGATTTAGGGTTAATTAATTGTCACGCCCCGAAGTGGCAAAATCGTAACAGCCCCACCATGTAAACTATCCTAAGATAGAAGTTGGCCTTACAACCACTATCTTAGACCTGATCTACACAAGGCGTCCACGACTAACCCGCTTTGAAGTATACGGTTTGTAATTTAAATAGATCATTTACCTAAGAAAGTGAGAAAATTTATATATATATACACTTTAATTAGTTATTACAATATTAAAAAAATATAAAAAAATAATTCTAAAATAAAAACTTAGACCTTAAAATATGTGTATTTATTCTTTAATGTTTTTCCTCACTCCTCAAGATCCAGCAGTTGCTAACTTCAGGGTAGTTGTTTGTCGCTTCTTAACCAGCACCTGTACGACATCTATAGGGATGTAAGCAACCACAGCTCAGTAAGTTAGGATGGAGGACTTAAAACTATACCATACACACAACAAGATTTTCAATCACTTATTAGGTACAATGCATGTACAAGCAAATGCCATCGCACGACGTTGTCCGGCCCGTCGTGAGATTAGAGAAATTGTGCCCGCTCTAATCCGGTTTGAGGAGTTGCCGTTAATGCAACAGCTCACGACCAAACCCAAGCTTGTGTAATGGAGACCTTACTCCTCCTGCGACTACCTTTGAACTACTGTCTTCACCCTTGCCGCGACCTCCTCTCCTGTCACTTAGTTCAACTGAGGATAAAAAATGGACCATTTTGCAATCCTGCGCTATCCCTTTTGAAAGGGTCGGCATTTGGCCGGAGAGTCCTAAGTTCCCCTAACGGGTTGCCATGCATGTCCGATTATGATTAGTGGTCATATATTTGATTAAGTTCAGTTTAGGATAATCAATCATTTCATGCAAATCATACAATACATGCTAGAGCAACAAACAAAATCATAGCATCACCCATAATCAAGTACATGCACACATCTAACTATCTAACAAGCACAACCAAGCATAATCTCAAGCCTCCCAAAATACAGCATTGTATTAATCCCAACTTACCTCGACTCCTCGTTCACTCACTCGAGGTCCGACTTGCTCAGGCCATCGCCGATTATCCCTATAACACAAACGTGGTTTCGGTTTTCATATAACGATTATAGGTTCATTTTCTCCTATAACGCTTATTGTTATGTTTTATTTAGGGTTTAATATACGTAATTATTTAGATCTTAAGTCTTTTATAATTATTCTAGGTTTGGGGTTAAGTTCGGGTTCGGTTTTCGTATCAATTTCTAAATTAGGTTTTAGTTCGATTTCTAAGTCTTAAACATGCTCGAATCCTAATGTGAAATTAATCACATTAAGCTCGAGTATTCAAATATCCTATTGGGTCTTAATTTAGCATTCTAAGCTATTTGGTACACACTAGTCCTAATTAGGGTATCGGATTTATTCCCGATGTGAGAAAATCTTACTTTTTTATATATAATTACCTAAAATTCAATATTAATTCAACTGTAATATTATTCTAATTTTTACTCTAATATTATTTAAATAACCCTAATTTTTTAGATTTATTAATTTACAATTTCACATATTACTAATTTCTTATATTAATTACCTAATTTCCTAAATTAACCATACTTAATACTCCAAAGGTTAGGATTAGGGTTCCACATCATAAATTAACATCCCTAAACATCTAATTACTATCTAAATCAGTAATTAATATCTTAATCACCTAATTAACCCCAAATTATCCAATTTTTCCATCATTTTAGGGCTAAAAATTAACTTAAAAATTTTGAAAATTAATTTTAAAAAAATGGCTTCATAGCACTATTCTATATCACATGAGCATCCTACAGAAAAAAATTGAGCTCCAAACTACACTCCTAAGCCTATTTATTTTCCATTCTAATCATGCTCGGTTTTACATGATTTCTTAAGGACCCTATATTTTCAAACGTGATTAAACTAAATCACTATTTTTTTTCTAAATCTATATACAATAAAACCTCATAATAACAAATTTCATAATTTTCTAAAACTATTTACTATTTTTACAAAATTACACAAGAATCGGGCTGGAAATCGGACTTACCAATTTGGGTGGCTTCGGCCACCGTCGGCCGCAGTGGCCTTGTCGGTCGGCCTGGGTGCTGCCATCACCGTGTGGTGGTGGTGGCCATCTACTCCCAGCTGCCCGTCAGGTCTGGGTTCTCCTTTGTGGCCCTAACTGCACAATTTTCCTTTTCTTTTTTTTTTTCTTTGGTCTTTCTCTCAATTTTTGCCTCTCCATAATTTTCTATGATTTCTAACTGTCCAAATGAGCTTCTGAATTTTTATTTCTATTTATAGAGATTTAGTGTAATTATTGTGTATTAATTAAACATGACTTTTCCCAATTTCCTTGATTTTTGGCTTTTGTGTTATCTAATTTTAATTGGTTAATTTTTATTTTGTGGATTCTAACCTGTCACGACCTGATTTGGATCGTTATTGATTTTTCTTGATTTTTTCTTAATTAATTATGAATTTTCTTTAATTATTTAGTATAATTTTAGCACATTTCGTGTATTTTAAGTAATTACGCGTATTTATACCTACATGTAAATTCATATATAGTACACATAAATATTCCTAAATATTATTTAAGTCATTTTATAATTTTTAGTATACATATAATTTATCTCTAGCGATTCATTAAGTACCAGAATGCATTTTACGTTTTTTCGATAAATAACGAGTTATATACTTAAAATTTGAAAATTTTGTAGTCTCCTATTTTATTACTTATTTTCTTAAATTCAAACTTACGGGATCGGTTTACTAATATTTCTAGTTTTACTTTATAATTTAGGCTCGATCGGATTTTTCAACCGATCAAAACCTCGGATTGCTTAGTTGTAGGGCTTACATTAATTAAGATGTTAATTACTGATTTAAATATTAATTAGATATTTAGGGATGTTAATCTCTGATGTGGATCCCTAATCCTAGCCTTTGGAGTATTAAGTATGGTTAATTTAGGAAATTAGGTAATTAATATAAGAATTTAGTAATATGTGAAATTGTAAATTAATAAATCTAAAAAAATAAGGTTATTTAGATAATATTATAATAGAAATCAGAAAAATAATAAATCTGAAAATAACATTTAATTTTAAGTAAATGTCTCAAAATGTAAGATTTTCATACATCGGGAATAAATCCGATACCGCAATTAAGGTTAGCATGTACCGAATAGTTTAGAATACCAAATTACGATCCAATAGGATTATTTAGATACTCGAGCATATTTAAGGCTTAGGAATTAAAATTTAAAATCTAATTTAAGATTCGAATACCAAAATAGAGTACAACGAATCATTAGGACATAATGGGTATACACGGAAAAAAAAAAGTTAAAATATAACTTAGAATATGAAACCATAAATTATAAGTACTAAAAAGACCTATTTGTGTTATAGGACACCCAAAGACAAATCAGCTTGCGATTAAGGGATCGAGGGATTGAGCGATCGAGCAATTCCAAATAAGTTGGGTTATTGCTTATTGTAATAGAGTACTAGTTTTGTAGTACTCAAAGACTTAGGCTTGTATATGATTGTGATTGTAAGTAGTTTATGCATGTGTTTGATGTATCTGAATTCGTGCTGAATTTGTATTGTGAGTGATTTTGTGACTGATTGAATTGGTATGAAATTGTTTAAACACCCTAAACGGAATTTAATCTTAGTCGACCCTAATAACCAAAAATGTCATGCATTGCAACCCGTTAGGGAATTATAGGATTCTCCAACCAAATACTGACCCCTTCGAAAGGGATAGCGCAGAATTGCAAAATGGTCCCTTCTTCATCCTTGGTCGAACTAAGTGACAGGAGAAGAGATCGCAGCAAGGGTGAAGTCAATGGTTCGAAGGTAGTCGCAGGAGGAGCGAGGTCTCCATTGCACAAGCCTAAGTTTGGTTGTAAGCTGCTGCATAACATGGAAACTCTTCAACCCGGATTGGAGCGAGTGAAATTTCTCTGATTTCACAACGGACCGTACTACGTTGTGCAATGACACTTGATTGTTGCATTGCATGAAAATAATTGTTTGATAACCCTATTTGTACTTGTATGCATTCATGAGTCTCCAATTCGACTTACTGAGTTGTAATTGCTCATACCTTTATAGATTCTTTTACAGGTTCTGATTTCTGAACACTTCAAGTATTATGTCGCCCTACAATTACCCAGAGGTTAGTCTGTTTGAAACCAGGAGTGTGAGGATCAAGTTACTTAGTATAATGTGTAACTAGAGTGACCATGTAATTAGGGATGAAAGAATGATAGTTATTATGTAATCTAGTAAACTGTTATGTTTATGTAAAACTTCCTAGGAAGCTCTATGAACTTATATATATAATATTATACATGTTATTAGAAATTTGCACTATTTATCATCATTGTAGTTTAATTGTTAATCGAACTGTTTACTTCAAAGCAAGGAGTCGTCGACGCCTTATGTAAGTCATGTCTATGGTAGATACTGTGGGGCTAGTTACTATCAGAGAATGGTTTACACGGAGGGACTGTTGCGACTCTGCAACTTCGGGGCGTAACATAAGGCAAATAGGAAAAATGATGAGGCCATAGTTAAAATAATCAAATTTTCTCAAGCTAGTTTGGTCTCAAAGTGAGTAAACAAAAATTAGGCGTTTTCTTTTCAAGGAATACCATAAGGAATTTGAAAGAAAATTTAGAAACCACATGACAAATGAAAGCAATACACTCTTTGGAAAGTACCTTAGCTTACCGTGAGACCTTACCAAATTAGCAATTAAGATTTAACATCTAAATTAAGTGTGGTCATGAGAGTTATCCATTTAAGAAAAAACATAAGATGCAAAATTGGCAACTATGGTTTTAACACCTAAATTTGGGGCGTTCACAAAACTCGTTCATTTTAGCTTAGAATTTGCAATGAGTCGAGAAAAAAAAAATTAATTAGATGATGTGAACTTGCAAGTTTATATTTTAGCAATAAAATAATAGTAATATAGCCAAAAAGCTAAATACAATTATATTATTCTTTATTTATCGAGAGTGCAAAATGGGGGTTTCAATAATTAATAAGTCATTAGAGATAAATTATTTAGACAAGAAAGTTTGTAAATGTCATTAAATAGTGCAAGACCCTGGTATGTAAGCAAATAGTCAACATCTTCTCCTAGACATAGAATGTAAAGGGTCATAGCTAGAAATAAAAAGACTAACCCATTATTAGTAACTCGAATAGCAAGTTCAATATATAATACGATTTTAAGGGGTAATTCTTTAAGTAATAGAGTTAATAAATGGCATGTAGTAATATTAAAAAATAAGGTATACCCATTAAATATACTTAATGTAAAGTATATATATGTAATTAAATTAACATAAACTCAAAATATAAATCAATATGACATATTATGTCTAACTAAATAAAATATATTACAAAACGAGTAAGTTTTTGGTGCAACATCATTATAAATGTAATAGTTAGTATTATTGATTTAGATAGTGTCATGTCAATATATACATTATGGGGAATAAAATACTACATATAGATAAAATATACCATGAATACTACAAGTGCTAATTTAACAAAAAATTAAAATTAATGAATATTTGCTACTCTAATATGGTCAATTTAGCACTTTTATTTTCATCTCCTACTTATGAATATTGTAAGGGCCTGAACATGGTTTTATGGGCTTTAAGCCTAATAATAGATTGGGTTGGTTTTTTGGGCTAAATGACAGTACCTAGAGTGTCAAATCCATAAAATGGGATAACTTAGGAAGATATGGCATAATAAGTTTGGAGTAGAGATAAACCTTTCTTAAAGAGGCTCATGCACATAAAGAGACTTGTCATAGGCTTGGACCCAATATAAGCCTATGGAACCTATTAACATGAGGACTCATCTCAATCGTTAATTATCAAAGTAATCTAACGAATATCCTTAATGGTCGGACTCTATAAATATCTAAGAGCTCCTCCTCATTTAGACACTTTTTCAAATATCAAAGAAACATCGTTGTACTATTACATTGTCGCACATGCATTCAAGCTCCCTGAGATTGCTTACTGCTCCTTCATGCCTCTTTCTCTCTAAGTCTCCCCTTATGTGTCATTACTAAGTCAATCCTCTAAGGTTACGTGTAGTGCAAGACTCACTTAGCATACACATGAACATTGCAATTGAATCACCTCCTTTACAAATATTTTCCACTCTAGTATGGAATAGGAAAATTATGAGAGTAAATGGTTGATCATCCCAAAATATGAATTAAGTCAAGCTCCACTTCTGACTTAATTTGACATATATTGTAGCCCATTAAGAGAAACACCTAGGATTATTAGGCTAAATAAGGACCCCTTCCATGGAGATAATCTCTCGTCAATAGAAATAGTGAATGGTCTCTCTTTACCCTTAATCAAACTAAGTGACAAGGAGAGAAAGTTGCGGCAAGATTGAGGATAGTGGTTTAAAGGTAGTTACGGGTTAAGGGTGTTCTCTATTGCATATGCCCTAATTTGGCCTTAATTAATGGCATTATGCTAAAAGTATATAAACTCTTCAACCTAGATTAGATTAGGCATAGTTTATTTAATCTCACGACGGACTAGACAATATCGTGCGATAGCACTTGTTCATATATTACATCTAACTTAGTTGACAACCTTTTTTTCCTTATAGTGAACACATGCTTCTATCTCCATCTTATTTACTAAGCTATGATTTCCTTGCATCCCCTTAGATTCTTGTGTAAGGATAGAGTTGTATGAAGCTTTCACTCATTCTTTGAGAAACAACTAACAAGGCAAGGGAGTGAGGATAAAGAAGACATAAAAGGACTTCCATTTCTTTTAGAGTCTTTTGTCTTTGAGGGAAACTAATTGATTTACCCTGTGTGACTCAATAGTTTCCAAATGCTAGTGAAATGCAACTATTAAGACTTATGGTTGTCTAAACTTTTCTTATAAATGCAATCTTATTTGTATGTACTTATGTCAATATGATGGGTTTTATATTAAATAAGGATTCTTTAAAGCGATTAAGTCGAGTACGTCTTATGTAAATTATATTTACAATAAAATCTATAAGGCCAGCTTCTATCTTACATAGTTTACATGTTGGACTGTTACAACTTCACCTATTCAAGGTATAATAGTTACCCTTTAGATAAAGGCCTAAAGCCTAATGTAAACCAATTAAATATTATTATTAAGCTCAAAAAATAAATAAATAAAAGGTTGAGTAACTAGAAGGTAAGGCAACTAAGTATGACAGGAAGAGTTATCTTAGCACAGATAATTCTAAAAGCTCTTCCTACATACTATATGCAAATATGCAAATTACCAATGAAAATTATTTCAAAGTTAACATAAACCTTCAACAACTGCCTTCGAAATGATACCCCTAAGCGAAAAAAAGACTCTTTGCATTAGTTAAGAAAAGTTAGCTTAACCAAAAGAGAGTAAAGGCTTGGTTAATCAACTTACATATTAGAACAAAGCCTCTTCAATCAAAAGACATTAGGAATTTAAGAGAAGAAAAGTCTATTAGGTGAAGCTAATTAAGGCTAAATATATGAAACAATTCAAAAGAAAGGAAAACGAAAATTAGCAAACTCTCTCCTTATTTGGTAGAGAGCTTTAAGAAAATAGCAAATTGATTATTAGCTCAAACATTACTATTTTAGGAAATGGAAAGAAAACTAGTTTTTTTGTTTGATTCATAGGACCGTAGAGAGAGTTAGGCATCTCATAAAAGATCCCTTTGGGAAGATTGTAGAAAATCTTGTTGCGTTTGATACATAGTAAGCAAAATATGTATGGAAGAGGGGATGAAATTGGTTTCTATACATCCAATCTCATCAAAGATATCATGGGGCTAGTAGCATTATGTGAAAGAGTCTCATATCAGAGAATTCTAAGCAATGATGCTAGATTTAATCCTACTTTGAAAGACATTCATGAAGCTTTACTTCCTTTGTCAGTAGCTTGATGATAGACATTCGTTAAGCTATTCTTATGGCAAATACAATATAATAGTTTACCTATAATTTGCAACTTGAAAACAAATGCATCTTCCTCATGGTGTTTACATAAGATGTAGACCAAAATATGAAGATATTCAACATGTGTTTAGGTCCTAGTAAGAGATTGAACATATTATTAATCACTATTAAACTTGGAAACAAAGCACATGTTTTGTGAGGATCATTTCTTCTTGTAGATCAAAATGAATTGTCTTATAAAGAAATAAACTCTCAAAATGTTGATCCACCAAAACAATTCATGCTTGGTTTTTCAACATAGAAAATATAGTCCACTAGAAATGAAAAGATTTTTAGAACAAATAACCAAAGTAGGAATATTGTGCAAGATATTAGAAGATTTGCCCATGAATATTGGGTATATCATAAAAGGAACTATAATGGCCCAAAACCAAAGACGTCACAGATCGAGACATGTCTCTAGTGTTTAATGACATATTAGGCGTAACATCCGACTAAAAACTCTAAATAATACTATAAAATTTTTCAAATAATCTTATATAATTTAATCTTCAAATAATACTAAAATAACTTCTAGATAAGAAATATTGATGCCCAATCAATTATCATTATTACATAAGACTAAATAACCTATCGATTAGTTTCTTAAGATACTCTTTAACACCAAACGTAGTCTTCACTCTTCTCATTTTTAAGGCGATAACAATTAGCTCTATAAGTTATTGAAGTCAAGCAATATAACAATGAGTCTTGCAACTGAAAATATAATAAAGTAAGTCGAAGTCCAGTACGCAACACATAACCACATGCGCGTGATCAAATAATACATAATCATATGTGTAGAAATGTAAAACAAGTAATCCACACAATTCATTTATTTATCTTTGCTTTTAAGTTAGTCACACAAACACAAAGCAATGATCCTCACAACTTGATCACATCATAATTCATATCACAACGTAACATTTAGGCATGTCTCTTTGAGCCCCTCTATAACCTGACGTTGGGCGTGCTTTTTAGGCCCTTTTACAACAACCTATATCTACTCTAGATTATTTTTAAGCGAGACTCCACTAAAGATAACGTGTTGCAAGAATCATTGGGATTACTTGTTAGAGATCTACCACTCCGAGCCCCTAAGACAAGCCAAACACAAGCAACAAAAGACACATAAGTTGAATATATATGTAAATCATTTTAATTTTTGCTATCTTAACACTCACATATAACAAGCAATTGCTACGTACCTTAATATTTGAAATTCGTTAATGGCAAACCATGCCTAACTTTAGATCCTAGAAATAATAGATACTTATTCAATTTTCTTAAATATATTGAATAAACGATTTCTCATAGTTAAAACTCACTTTTAGACTATTTAAATCTTATTAAATACACTTAATAATACATTAAAAAGGTTTATTTTAGAAGTAATAAAGGAATAAAATGCAAAGAAGGGGAAAAACTTAACTTGAAGGAGTAAAGTTTTTAATACGGTCAAGGATACGATCGTATCTTTTTGGCCGTATAACTTACCGAGTTACACTTCGCAACTACAAGAGACATGACTAAGAACATGGTTACATCTTTCAATCATGTAACTTTCTAGTCTACCAAGCCACATTACTTATTGTAAAAGATATGACTAGGGATATAGTTTTCTTTTTTTTGTCATATAACCTACTGTTTGAACTTTTTTTTTTTCTCCTTCACCTAAAACATTTTTAAACCCATTTTACCCTCCAACACCTCAACACATGGATCAAAACACTCTTAAATTATTAAAAACAACCCGACTCCTTAATAAAAACCTCATTAGCAATGCATCCAAAATTCCATATCTCTAAACCCTTAAGTCAAATTCAATATTTACTCCATAATATCAAAACCCCCATTACTTTCATCACTTTAACTACCAAATCATCACCATAAGCTTTTTAAATAGAAATATTATAAGAAAAATTTACAATGTAAAAGATATTTTACTTTGATTTTGATGATTCTTTCAAGTTCTTTGTTTTCCCACAACTAATCAATGTATAACCCTAAAATATGAATACGTATTACTTAAATTTAATCAAAACCTAAATTTTGTAATTGACTATACACTTACCATTGAAAGTCTCCAAAAATTGTGTAATTCTCCAAAGATTGCGTAAGTCTTATGATTCCTTTTTTCAGACAAGTTATACTACCAAGAGGGATTTAAATCAATCAAACTTTTACCTCTAAAAAAAAAATCGATAAGATTTAGTATTCTTGACATACTTTGAGTATTTCTTGAGTTTGTAGTGGAAAAATCCTATTCGATAATGTCAAGAAGTTTGAATGAGTTTCTAAGAAATAAGTAATATATATTATGCATTCACTAAATCGGAATATTTTTATACTTCCAATATTATTCTTTATTAAACCATTGCTTAAGACCTTATTAACCCTTACTTATAACTTAGCCATCCTTTATTTATTTTTATAACTTTATTCTTTTATATCTTTTTTTTTTTTCCTCTAGGATATTACAGTAACGGAATCATTTATAAGATAGAGCTACTTCATCTATCTTGGGTCCGTACTCTTAAGGTTGGGACAAGCTTAATACTAATGGCTTTGTTATGTCATCAACGAGCCAGCAACAATTGGAGGTATAGTTAAAGATAGTAACGATAGACGGTTGCTTGGTTTCACCAGGAAAGTAGCAAAATATATCTTAGCCACCGAACTATGGGCAATTTAAAGGGAAATTACCTTTTTGTGCCAAGAAAAAAAATAATAAATAAAATTTCTTGAATGTTGAAATTAACATTGATTTGCATGAAGCCGCTTTACTTTTGACTAACAACATTAATCACAAGCTTTCATTTCGCAATGTTGTAATGGCGTGTATGGTAAACAGTAGAGGATTGAAGCAATGCCAAAGAGAGGTGAACACAATAGTTGATGCGATTGTGGGATTTATGCAGCAGCAAGAAGAACAAATGTTTTATTTTGACTATCCTCCAATATTTTGTCTATCTTTGCTGAAAAAAGATACGTGTTGCTATGAACTCTTGAGAGAGATCAAATCTCCCCATAGTGCTGCTGGTGCTCTAAGCTCCATCTTTAATCATCACAGTGGTTAATCTCCTGTTTTATTTGGTGGTAAATATAACGAAGTATGCTTGCTTACTGCAAAAACCATTCAGAGGTACTGAACCACCCCAATATAAATGCACGAGAACCTCATTTAGTTCCTTTTAGTAAACCCATACGCATTTCTCATATGTAGCTCTTAGAAAGTCTTGACATTTGATAGCAGAGTTACAAGGCAAGATGAGACGTATAAGCAAATGCTTATTTTTCATGTTCCGTTAAAAAGGGAAAAGACCAACCTAACTATTCAGAAGTTTTAGAGTTAAAAATGATAAAAGAAATTAGAAATATTAAGTTGAGGCTTAAAACAAGGATAAATTATACTGATGAATGCTTCGGGTCATTCTATAAGAATTGTACAAGACAAAATTTACTTGATTTTTACAACACTAGCAATGATCGTATGAAAGTGAATATTTTAAAACATTTTAATAAAACAAGTACAGGATTGTCTCCTTAGCATACTGACATTATCGATTAGACTTGTTCACCTATAGTCCAAAAGATAATGTTGGAGTTAATTGAATTCATGTACTTAAATCTAATACCTTAGAAATACTTTGAACTCGTTTGCACCGCTTTCTTCCTACAAACCAATTTAATTCAGAATCTTAAAAACCGCAATATGAACATTGAAGCTATTAGTTCGCGATACAAATTTCGAGATGAAGACTTTGAACATGCTTTGAGATCTTTTCTTCAAATCCAAAATCTTTGGCAAATAATTTAGCCAATAAACGGAAACCCTTCTTGTTCAAATAAAAGTTTAATTGCCTAGATCAAATCAATCAGTAGGACAACAAAGAGGAAATTAAATTAATCAAGCCTTATTGGTATGAACTTCAGCTTTGCTTTATGGTACGTTTGGAATAAAAATGGTATTCAATTCTAATGGTGGCTACCTCCAACTTCATCGATTCATTGGTTTGAGAACAAATGATTATCGAATTTGATTGAACAGAGGAAAGTATATTTTGAGAAAATTAACAAAATAATCATATGGTCTCCTTCTAAAAAAGCTTGAGGGAAACTAAATACAGTTTCTTCTGTAATGCAAATATATAAGGGTTTAAAATTCTTATTATCTAGATGGTATATCTACCATCCATTTATAAATAGCCTCTATTACCAAAAGAAGGGGAAAAAAAAGTACCAATCAATTCAATACATGTTTAGATTATTGAGCTAAATTAAAAAAAAAAAAAAAAGAAAAAGAAAAAAAAAAGAAAAGAAAAGAAAGTAGTCGTGTGAAAAAGAAAATGAAGGAGTAAATTATCTTGGCATCTTCTATTGGCTTCTCAACTTTTAAGATAATTTTCTACATTTGAACTCTCGGTCGGGTCCACTTCATCTATTGACTATTTCCATCCCTACAATCACACAAAATTCGTAATCATATGATGTTAAGATTTTGAAATCAGCAAGACTGTATAGGACAGGTAAATTCTAAGATATTAGCGTGAGGATCATCATCGGCATTACACGTGGAAAATATACTAATATAAAGGGGGTCCAAAATAATCTACTTTTAATATCTGCCGAGTCCCGACCATCGTAATAACTGATACCCTCACTTCATACCAGTCGACCATCATGTAGTTGAAAAAATTGACTGCAAAGGAAACGACCGTCCTCTACGAAACATAGCAATTTTATATAGAATAAACTCCATTTCCTCCCAAGTGAACATTTAGACTTGAGAAGGTGGAGAAAGAATGAAATTACAGGAAAGAAAGCTGTGCTTTATTGTTAGCTATGCATAAAGATTCCAATTTCTTTACTTTCTCAAAACCATTACAAAAAATAGTAAAAATCTAGACTACAAACTCATAACCGAAAGTATACTGAACATCAACCTAGGTTGTACAAAAATCGATACTTGAACAAAAATAAAAACAATATGTTGAGAATGATCATTGCTTAAATCCTTCACCGAGGCCGGGCGGCATTCCCAAGCTCTGCGCAAGATCACTCATTCTTTCCTTCATGGCCTGAAATGATTTCTATGTTCAGCAGATGATCAATCTTCAACATCTTAACAATTTTTAAAGATCATACTGACCTGAACACTCTTCTGATGTGCATCTTTGTATGCCTCGGTAACTAGCTCGGACACTTTCTGCATACAAAATGTCGCACCAGTAAACAAAGTTATATGCATTGCACGGGTAAAACAAGGACCAGAAAAGTTTGCTTAGCATTAGTTTCATACGCAAAACCTGCTGTATCAACATTATTAAGCAATCGGAAAGGACAAACACAGGAAATGAAAACGAGAAAAACTGGATTACAGACCACCCAAGATTTAGGTACACGAAAGTGCTTTCACAACACTGTTGGCAATTACTGAGATAAGATTATTGTAAGGTTCCAAATGGACAAAGAAGCATTTCGACTTTTATTAAAAATATTGGGCTTGAAAGTGTCCAGTATGCATCATCCCTCCTCACATTAGAAGGTTCCATCAGAGTTCCATTTGTTGTTTTGGTAAAGATGCATACAAGATGCAAAAAAACAGGTTGCCCCATATATGAAAGAAGGAACAATGAAATTTAAAAAATTTGGGCCGTTCCACTCATAAATCCCCAGGCTCAAAAACAAAGCCCCATATCTGTCTCCCCAAAGAACAGATTGATACATAACAAACCACCTGGCTATCACAATTCACAACCATGCCACTCTGCCCAACTATACTACCATCATATGAAAGAAACTGCACAAGTAATTGCTGCAAAAGAGAACTATGTATAAAGTCAAAGATAACAAACCAACCAAGCAATGGAATTAATAGGTGGGGAGAAGTCAATAAGCTCCAGAACATATTCCCAAAATGCAATGATACTACTCAAAAGATCTTTAAAAAAAGGAACATAAGCATGCAGCTTCCCAGATATTTCAAAAAAATACTAGTTGTGGCCTGTGGAGCATGTACAACGCATGTATGAAAGACACATGCATATCTACACATTATAGTCAACACAAATTGAGTGAAATATAAACATAGAAGTTGGAAACCATAACAATAGCTCACAAAGGTAGTCTAGTGTAAGCCTAAAGTGAAAAAATGGCCCTTAATTATCCAAAGCAATAATAGTAGTAAAATAGATTTTGGCAACAATCTCCAAGCAAGATGCAAACTATAATAGAAGAAATCAATACAAAAGTTGCATTAGAACAAACAAAGAGGGATATCGCTACTCACTTCTGCTCCCAACTCCATTGCAGCCTCCGTAATCTCAATCCGTATAGGCTGCTGGTTTCCAGATAAGGTTGCCTGAAAAATGGAAGAGCATTGTATGATCTTCTGCTCATGCCCTAAAAGTATCAGGGCAGTTTCTAAAGCTTGGTAGCATCTTATGGTGGTAAAGGTACACTGGGAGAAGGAGAACTATGTAAAATGAAATGAGACAAGATAGAAGCCAAATTCACCTGAATGCACTGCAAGCATGTGCACACCAATGTAAGAATCAGAGCCAGGACAGGGCATCGAACTTCTTAACACATTTATGATTCATGTTGAGACTCAACTTTCTCCCAAGATACAAATAAAACAGATAAAAAGCATAGATTTGTTCTTATAAGACAATCCTAGACTACAAAGTCACTATTCCAGTGATCTAATTCAACCTTATGACATATTTGAAACTTTTTTTTTTTTTTCCAGTTGGCTAGTTCAAGTCCCAAGCAAGGACCTTTTAACTTAAAATCACTATTCCAAGCAAGGACCACACAGATCTTTAGAATCTCAGTCTAGCAAACAGCAAAAATTAAAATGTTATGCCATAGTTTAATATTTAACCAACTCCAGTAGTCATCCTCTTTGCCTTGTCATTTTTTGCTTCTCTGCCCCCCTTTCCTGGCTAAGAATCATTAATCCTGGTTCACCAGGTCCTCTCCTTGCTTTTTTGCTTTCTTCCTCCTCTCAAATCTGACTTGGGGCATCACTAAGAAAGACTCAAGATTTGGATACTTACCGGAAAATATATGCCATATTTCAGTCACCTTGTTAAAATAATTTAAAGGACTACCATCAACCACCATGAGTCACCAAATAAGGTAGAAACACAATATTAATACACAAACAGAAACATTTTGCATTTCTACCCACTGCTGACAACAACAGCCCCCCTGACCCACCTAAGAACACCATACCTAAGTATCTACTGCCATCTGTAGTGCATTTATATTTATTAGAAACTCATAGAAAGTTGAGGAGGAGGAGAGGGGGGTGGGGGTTGTGTGGGGGGTGGTGGGAAGGTGGTGAACCTCTTCAAGCACGAGCCAAGCAAAAAGTTAAGGTAATAAAATTCCAAAAGCTTTTAAAGTTGCAGCCAAAGTAAATAATGCTTATACACATTTATTCATTTCCTATAATTCTGAGTTTTTTCTATGCTTTAAGCCTTTAACACTAAAGAGTTAAGTCCTCTTAGTCCCACTTACAATTTTCTCTTGCCTCTATCCATTATGGGGAATTTCAATCCTTCTTGTCTGTGTTTCTCATTTATCATGCGCTCCATATCAGAATACATACGAAGCAGTAAGCACAAAACGATGAACAAGAACTAACAAAGCCATCTCCCCTGTTTACAGTTACACATACTATAATAAAATAAAATAAAATAAAAAACCCCACAGGAAACCAAGAACCCTAGGATCTTTCAAGTCTGCTGCACTAAAAAGTACATATCACAACTAACTAGTAATTTTGGAAAGACCACCCCATTTAAATATGAAAAGAAATGGAAAAGAAAAGAAAAAAGATGCATAGAATAGGAAGCAATGGAGGACATGGTACCTTTATCAATTCACCTTCACAATAGCCATCAATTTCGGTTCTGCATATGTACATTAAGGAACCAGGCTGAGAAACCAAAACTTAACGGCAAACAAATAGGAAATGGAAGAACTCCTAGATACTCTTAAAATGCTTTAATAATAATAAATAATAAAAAAAACTTACGCAGCAAGTTCTTTCTGCACCCTTACAGCCTCGACTTGGACCACCATTTGAGCTTTCTTCACTGTCTCATATAAGTTCTGCATATTCCCAAGTATTCCTGCCTAAAATTAGCAACAGGGAAGTCAATGTTAGTCTAACAAGACCCAGACACTATCGGATTGACTGGGGAATGCAAGTAATTGTAGTGACTTCTTTGAAACCACAAAATCTTCATAGGGGTTCAAGGACATTCATGTTCAAACTATTGTGATCCTCCCATGCGTATAAGAATAAAAGTTTAAGTGCAATCAAGTCAAAAAACCAAACAGATTTCAGAATAATGAGAACATCATCATATAATTAAACTAAAGCATTAGATCCCTTCAATGTATACCAAAACCATGAGAAAAATGAAATTAGTTTCTAAATTGATAAGATGGAAAAAGTAATCAAGAATGTGAAGAAAATATGATCATATGAAAATAAGATAGTTTCTCCTTGAATAAGAGGGGGGAAGGGGGGAAAGTAATCAAAGACACAATTAAAATATGATGAGATTGACCTTTGAAGGAGCACCATCACCCTTCTCACTGTTATCGTCCTTCTTTCCTCCAAAGAGTCCATTTACACACAGAGTCCTGTAACTTCTTGATTTTCTCTGACAGGGCAACAAAATAATCTGCCTGCCACATCTACCAATATTCTCTCTAGAACCAAGGATACCTGCATTATGCCATCAGTCTTATATCCACAGCTTACTCTTCACATGAACTAAAGACCAATAGTAAAACGCAGCACAAACTGAAAGAGCAAATACAATTAATCTTTACAGTCAGCCCTCTACAGAATATAAATAAAATAGAGGAATGTAAAGAGTAAAGCCTTTTTCCTTTTTTTTTTTTTTGGGTTGTGGGTGGATTTGTTGGGGGTTGGGGTTGGGGTTGGGGTTGGGGTTGGGGTTGGGGTTGGGGTTGGGGTTGGGGTTGGGGCGGGTTGGGGTGGGGTGGGGTGTCAGGCAGGGGTAGGAAGTGAGGGAAGAAGAATTCGTAGAGCATAATTTTGAAAGTTCAGAACTAATTGAAAAGAACATGAAAGTCTGGACACTCGTAGTCACATAGTAATTATCTCACCCATTTCAGCCAACACACACACACACATTGGAATTTTACTAAAAAGAGGGTATCTTTTGCCACATAAACTTGTACTTCACACTTAAAGTAACAATCTTCTGCTTTCGTTCCAATTCTAATGTTTTTTTTTTTTTTATCAGCAATCCAATTCTAAGTTTTCCCAAGTTCGAACTGTGAACCATCAGACGCCAACAAAGTGATTGCATAGTAAGGCCATTTTCAACATATTTAGGTCAAGCAAAACATTAAATTGATGGGAACTTGATAATCTTTCTTTATATATATAATTTTGGAAGCTTTTAGTCGAGAGATACATCTTGTTATGCAAATGATTACATCTTTGAAATAGTTGCAACCTTTGCATTATTTAATGACAAATAATGTAACTCTTTGAATCCCTGATGTTTTACTCCTATACTTCGAAAAGAAATAACTCCTAAACGGCACACAATTTCATGAAAAACGATAAAACCAAATTATACTATATACTTCTCAAAAATATATATATATATTATATATTTATAATTATTTCTAAATATATATCTAATATGTTAATTGTGATAATCTTTTAAGTAAATTTATTATTGTTACTATTAAGTATACTCTAAAGCCTAAACCAAATACCCACATATGGTGGAGGGTCTTTACCGACATCTATAATAACTACAAAGGAACAACCATCTAGATATCAGCTCCTACTGCGTCCAAAGCACTTAAAGCCGTCTAGTATCATTCTACAATCAATCCACTGTTTAGCGAAACCCCTCAGACAATTTTTGTTGTATTCATAAAAGTGAGTAAACGAAACCCTCGTCACATGTAGCAATTGTCCACATCCAGGATGTCAAAACCCATCGTCCAGATATCATAATCTCGTCAAAAAAAAAAAAAAAAAAAAAAAAAGGAGCGTACTGACGGGGCAAAACAATCATTTCAGAATCGCCATTAACAACATTCATGGTATTATGGCATTGCCTCTGAAACAATCATGGGTTCTGGGCAAAGGATACTTTACGGGACATGACTACAACCTGGTCGGCAATACTGGCCTAAAACCTTGTATACTAAAAAGAATAAAACACAGGTAAAACGCAAATCATGCAACAAAAACAACTAAACCTGAACTATTTGCGACAATAAGGCACGAATACATCATAAGACTTGCTTCTTTCTATTACATTTACTTTTCTGGTAACAAATCAATAATTAAAATCAACATATTCACCAGTAAAACTTAACTCCAAAATTAAATTACCCATATTGTGTTAAATTTGAACTGATATTGAAAAGGGATTCCATCACAAAATTGAAAAAGCGAAAGAGAGAGAGAGAGAGAGAGAGAGAGAACGACTCTTCTTTTCCAAGCAAAAAGCAAGTTCAAGCAAAGCACAGAGAGAGCGAGAGAGAGAGAGAGAGAGAGAGTTACGGCGAGAGAAGGATGGAGATATTCGATCGTTCCATGGGTAAAGTTTGGACACTTGATTTGCCAGAGAAATGGGAGACGCCATGTAATTGGAATCAACACCACTTGCAAAACACCGACTTTCAGAGAGGGGGTAGGAGAGACGGAGGAAGACGTTGCGAAGATAAAGTGGGGTTTTTACTTTTCAAGGGTTTATTTATTTGTATCTTTCCATCTCGTTTTCTTTTTCTCCCTTTCATCCGGTCCGGTTACCATTTGATATTTATTTTTGGGATAAATTAAATGGAAATATCTCATTTGCAGTCTTGTTCAGAGTTCAAGCAAATGCAAGAACAAAGATTATTATAAGTTATGGTAACACAGTTTTAGTATGCCCTATGTCTTATTTATCAAAGGTGGGCAAGTCACTTATCATATACTATTGTCCCATTTACTTTGACAGAATTGAAATTCAATTCCTCACTTATTTTTTATTATAGCATTTAATTTATTTTATCTCATTAAATCATAATTACGTAACAATCCTTATTACTTAAAATTAAGTAATTGAGATTCCTTACTTCAACAACAGAATCACAATTACTTACAAAATTTTATATTTTTCTTCAAAATAACCTTATCTTAATATAACTATTACCAACACCGCCAATATTACCACCAATCGCCATCATTATCACCAACGTCGTTGTCACCATTGACCACCACCGCCAATGCTACCATCATTATTACCGTTCCTACTGACTACCGCCACTAACTACCGTTCCCATCAACTATCACCACCACTATCACCACTACTACTATTGTTGCCACCACCATTGATCTAAAGTTGTCACCATCGACCATCATTGTTGATATTATCGTCTTAAGTTTGGTTGAGAAAGAAAATGAATCAAAGGTAATTTAGTCATTAATATTTTATTATGATATATTTTTAAGTTACTTATAGATCTAACTAAATAAAGTAATAGATATTACACATTTATTACATTCCTTAAAAATTCCTATTACATTCATCCTTCATTCCATTCAGTGAAGTAAACGGGTCATAAGTGTTGGGCATTAGTTTTTTGAAAGGTATAATGAGCTATTTTGTATCTAAATTTTATTAAATTGTTCAATTTACTGCCTCAACTTAAGATGTTCAATTTACTACTTAGATACACTTTTGTGGTTATTTATACTATCAAATATAACCCCATTAGTTTCCATTTGCTGACGTAAATATAATAGATACATAGCACTACTAGGAATTTATACATGGCATCTACTGATGTGGCATGAAATGCCATGTGACACTATTATAAATTAACACATGTTTTTAAATAATACATTTGTTGACGTGATAAGAATGGACATACGATAGCAACTCCAATCACCATATGTCATCATGTAGCGCCACATGTCAACTAATGTCACGTGGTATGATTTTTTTTTTAAGTAAAAAAAAAAGGCTCTTCAACTATAAAACCTGCTTGCACTTTAGCATAGATTTAAATCATGTTTTAAAAGATTTTTTGTGGAAATTTTTGTATAATTTTAAAAGACTCATGGAGTAGGTGTTACGTATTGACTCATGTTTTAAAAGATCTTATTGACATTTAGTAAATGCTACATGTAAATGTGTTACGTATCAATTCCTAATGTTGCCATGTGTTTCTTCCATCTATGTCAACAAATGAAGACTAACGAAGTTGTATCAAGTAGTATAAATAACTACTGTAAGTGTAACTAGGTAGTAAATTAAATATTTCAAAGTTGAGATAATAAATTAAACAATTTGGTAAAGTTCAGGTATCAAATACAATATTAACCCTTTTTGAAACATGCTCTTAACACCATGATACATATAATCTCTCCATAATTTATACAAGCTTTGTGATATCTTGTATACATCATGCAATATTTATTAAATGATATGAGACATATTAATAAGTTAAAAATAACTTCATATTCTCTTTTAGTTATATGCTTTATATAGAGATCATTTATTATAAGTTGTAGCTAATCAATACAAAAATGCTCAAAGTGGTATTATAATTATCGACAAATTAGTCTCTAAAATTTATATGTGATACTTTAATTTTTGTAAATACTAATGCTATTTCAATTTACTATAGGATCCACAAGTTTTGTTTAATATCACATAAACTTGAAATAACAAAGAAAGAAACAATTACTTTTTTAATATCATAAGTTTTGCTACAAGTTCTATAAGTTTTGCAATAAGTTCTATAAGTTTTGCTTATGTACACACTTATGATATTACATATAGAATTTCTTTTTCTAATATCTTACAAATTTAAAATCTTTAGTAAGATAGGAAAAATTTATAGATTCTATAAGATACGTTATTAGTTTTGCATGACATGGATTCTAACATGGATTCTAACGTGGTTTCAAGGTGCTAACATAGCTTCTAATTCCAAAATTTAGAAATCGACACTCTATATAGTAAAATACGGGTGAATCCTTAAATTTTACTACCTTTACCACTCACCTCTATCATTTACATGATTAAAAATATAAATACTCTCTTTGCATTTAAGAGTAAACTTATCTTTTTATTGTAATTATCCCAAACTTAGGGAATGAGAGATTTAAACCGAGTATATCCTGTTAGGAAACTATTATTCATGCCATTAAGTTACAACAATCTTGACAACATCTTAGACTTTAAAGATGCAACATCACCAACTTTTATGAACATGCATTAATCTCTTAATTTGGTTAAACACACACACATACATACACAATCATTTATGGATCATTAGAAAGCTATAGTAAATAGCATAATGGACGAAGAGATAAATGCATGTTTTTAGCTCATCACCAATAAGTACTATATCCATCTTCCTCTTTTCCCTTTCCAACCTTTATCTTTTGTTAACTTAGAAAGGTAAATATTTAGCAATAAAACTAACAATAAACAAAACATTTTCTTAAAAAATTCTTCAATTTATTAAGAATAAAATAAAATTATACTAAACAGTTGGTGAAATATCCTAAACCAATGGTTAATTAATTAAGAAAGTCAAAAGTAAAAGAGGAAATAAGAAAATAATTCAAAATGATTATTCTTCATATTTTATAAATCAAGTCATTTAAGTGGCAAAGAAGTTAGCTTTTGAATTTACTAACTTACCTAAGCCTATACCTTAATAGTAAGGGTAATTTAGTAAAGTAGCCACTTAAGGGTAGATGGAGATCTAATCTCAACTCCTTTTCATCAATTATAATTAAAATAAAAGTATAGATTTGGATTTTAACACAAATGAGTCAATCAATTCAATAAGTTCTAAACATTAGATAGTTCAACTAAGTTTGAATCAAAAGTTCAATGATTAATTGGTAGATCCTAGGAAGTTAGAAGGAATCAATTAGTGATCTAGCTTTAAAGGGTGGTTTACGTGAGCCTAACTAAATTTTGGTATGTAATTTTGATTTTGTCTTCTTAGATTCTTTAATTTGGATAGTGCTTTAACTAAATCTAACCAGTTTATGCATATTAGCTACTTAAACTTCTTTTGTAATTTAGAGTATTCAATAATTTTGTGGTTTCTTTTCATTTAAATTAACTAGGTATTCCACAAGCTAAATGAATATATAGAAATTTAGGTGCAAGACCTTACATATAAACGGTCATAGGTTTTATTTAATTGTTATAAGTATATGATTTGATAAGAAAAAGAAGATGGATAACATTAGATCATAGGTTCAAAAGTAAATAATGAAGATGACATTAACAAAGGAATGACATATATAGTGATCTTGAATAATAAAATTACTATGTCAATGTTCATTGTCTTAAATTTACAGAAAATGAACTTATTTTTTTGTTTTGGTGAACCATTTTCACATTAATTTATATATTTATGTGTTTACATTATGATTTTAAATATTAGTTAGGCACCTTAATAAATAGTTGCAGTTATTAAAATTAGTTAATTAGGCAAGATAATAAATAGTTATAATTGGTAAAGTTTGTTAAGAAATTAGTTATTATAGGAAATATTATGAATAGCACTTATAAAAACCAAAAGAAGAGTAATTTCATTTATAACCAAATTCAAAAACTATTGTTCTTAAGTTTTCTCTCTCTTTTTCTCAATTTTCTAAGACTTTGTCTTTAACTTGAACTAAAGACAATTACAATTTTGTGATAATTTAAGTAAGTTACGTGAGATACTAACAATGGTGCTTTTCTTGTTAAGAGAATGAGCAAAAATGGAAAAATTGCTCATGCAAATGTTAGAATATATGGAAAAAATGTAAGAAGAAATTAAGAAATTACATAAAGATATGAAGAAAACATAAGAAAATCCAAATTTGTTGAAAAAAAGTTTTAAGTGTTTACAAGAAGTAACAATAGAATATACAGAAGAAGAGCAGATAATGAACCAAAAAGTATGAATGAAGAGAATTTTCATGAAATAGATCAACTTGTCACAAAAAAAGATACCAAAGAGATGAAGGATTTAGTGTAAGAAATTAATGTGGAGAATAATTGGGAAAATAGCAATATGGACACTTCTATTGCAATATATAAGAGGAAGGACATTTTTCCATAATTGGCTTTGTAAGTGCAACAATCTCGAAGGTAGATGTTTTTATAAAAATTTTAATCGGAGAACAAAAATCCATGTTGCTCAACAACACCAACTATAAACATAAAATCTAAGGATAAAGAAATTTTATAAATCAAGTTTTAGAGTTTACGACCTTTGAAAATCTTAAACTAGAAGAATAAGAAAACACTCTAGTGATACATTACCAGAATGTCTAAGGCAACATTATCTTCATTGTATTGAAGAATGAAGTATATATTGAAGATATTATTAATAATTTTTAATATTAATAAATCATATTAATTAGTAATTCTTTTATTGAATTATTTTTCTTAGAAACTTGGGGATAATGTTTTTTTGTAAGAGCATAATTAATAGTTGAACTTAATTAATAGTTGCAATTATTATAATTAGTTAGTTAAGTAAGACAGTAAATACTTGTAATTGGTAAAGTTTATTAGGAAATTCATTACTATAGATAGTAAATAATTGTAATGGGTAAAGTTTATTAGGAAATTAGTTATTGTAGAAAATATTATAAACAACACTTGTAGAAACCAAAAGAAGATCAATTTCAAACCAAAAGAGGATCAATTTCATTTATAACCAAATTCAAAAACTATTATTCTCAAGTTCTCTTTCCTTTACTCTCAATTGTTTAGGAGTTTATTTTTTACTCGAATTAAAGATGATTACAGTTTTATGTTCATTTGAGTGGGCTATGTGAGATACTAATAGTCTATTGTCATGATATGAAATAACCCTAATAACAACTTTAAACCCAATGGTAAAATAAAGAATTGCCTTAGGTTTCACTTTCATAAGCATACAACCAATCCTCATCTCCTTTCTACAAAAACATAAAAGAGAAACATTAGAGACTCTCTACTTCATCCCTTTTAAAGTTGGTGCCACCTTTCCTTTACCCTTATGTGCCTCTCCCTTACAAAGGACGAATCATATGTAAGTCTTAAAAGTAAATTCTAGTCATTCCTTGTAATTTAAACTCCTTTTCACTCATTGATATGCATAATAGATGAGACCAGTACTAAACTGTTTCGCTTATTGCAAGGATAAAGTATTTTAATATAACTTGGGAAATAAGGTAATTAATAGCCTCAATGGGTAAGATTTTAGTGTACATTTGCAATCTTAATAATTAATGAATAGATCTCAAACGGGATGCAAAAAAATTTGAAGGATATATCAATAAAAGTAATTATAATCAAAACTTTGTAATAAGTATAGATAGTTGATTCCTAGTCTTACTATATGTGCCTTCACCAATCTTTCTACTGATCGAATCTTAGGACATGACTTAGTTGCTATCCTTTAATCCACAGGCCAAATAGGAAGAATCCATAAGAAAGTAATATGCTAATAGGACAATTGATGATATAGGATGTGCTAGAAGTAAGGTTTAACATATTCAATAGGAAAGATTATTGAAGAACACACACACACACAAAAAAGAGCAATATCAATATAAGATGATTCTTAAAAGAATATATAACGTAAAATTACAAAACTTAGAAAATTTTTGTAAAAGAACAATTTTAAGAGGTAACTTAGTTAATCCTAGAATCAATTAGGTTATTCGAGCCATGTAGGGTTAAACATGACTTGGTTGATTGACAATTCCACTACCTTTCCCCGATCAATCGGCTTAAACCTTAGGTTGACAAAAAAAATGAAACAAAAAAAAAGGACTTACTGAACATACGGTTAGGCAATGACTAAATAACAGTAAGCTAGCAAAGAGACTAAGTTAATGGAAAATAGGATAACTTAATAACTCGAATAGAGAAATGATAAGAAGAATTAGAGACTTCAATTTTGTTCTTATGCATGGGATTAATTAGCTTATATAATGTGTTATAGACATAAATCAAATCCAACATCACTTTTAGGGTTTTAAGTAGGAAATGAGTACTTAAATTGATAACATTGCATACAATACAATTTTTAGATATGGAGACCATTTATTTGCCATTTAACTGAGTTGGTTGCTAATGTAGATATTCCATTTTTGCCCCCCTTTTCCCTTTTAAGGAAATACCAAAAAACAGGAAAAATAAGAAAATGCAAAAATTAAAATGTTATAAAAAATTTAGAAAAAAATTGGAAGATAAAAAAAATGTAAAAATAAGTGGAAAATTGATAAAAACTAGAAAAAAAAAAAGAAAGTCAAAATTTTATGAAAAATAAGAAAAATAATAAAATTGGGTTTCTTAGGGTAAGAAAC
This sequence comes from Lumnitzera racemosa, assembly GCA_024138005.1. Lineage (NCBI taxonomy): Eukaryota > Viridiplantae > Streptophyta > Magnoliopsida > Myrtales > Combretaceae > Lumnitzera > Lumnitzera racemosa. The sequence continues at coordinate 60,496,117 of JAMXBC010000007.1, forward strand.
ACTTTTATGAGCCCTACCGCATAATCTAATGAATTTAAAGTCCTTTAAATAAATTTTTAGTTATTTAACTTGGCTCAAATATATCTTATTCACTCAAATAAGCTGTAAATAATTTTGCTTAGGCCAATTTAAGTTCACAATAATTAACTCTTTTTTTTTAGCCTAAATATAGCAATTCATTTGTTATACATCAATGTTTTGCTCTCTTTTTTTTTAATAAAATGAAAATTCCAATTAAGTGTTACAAGGGGTACAAAATTTGTCAAAGTATGTGTATAAACATGTAGTTTTGCCCAAACATGGCCCATATGATTTTAATAGTCCATTGGGACCACTTATGGACTAATCCTTTATTTTGTGTACAACGTTCAATTTTTTGAATTTAGGAATAAAGGCTTTGTAATGTGTCAAGCTCTAAATTTCAGGAGTCACAAAAGTCTTATTGTATAAAATAATCAAAAATAGAAGCTAACCCCTAAGTCACTATTGTAGATACAGCTTATATAAGACATACTTGACTTAATTAGCTTTGAATTAGTTAAGTAAGCACCTATAACATATAGAAGTTATAGAATAGCATTGAAAAACACTTATATCAAAGTAACAATAGTTCATTACATTCAAAATACATACATATTTACATCAAAAGATTTAATCTTTCAAAAAAAAAAAAAAAAACTTTACAACTCCATAAGTTAGACAAAGTTAATATTTACGTAAAGCATCAACTAGCAGTTCATAAACACTAAGGCCACTTAAGGAGACCCATTACTTTCTTAAAAAAAGAAAATAAAATAGCAAAAGAAAGAGTAGATGATCTATCTATCTTGTAGGTCTTAGTTAAGTAATCGAAGGTAGGTAAACCAGTTACTTTTAAAAATTTAAGATAAATGCGATTTCTAAACGAAAACTTATCCCTTCGATTACTTAATTAATAGACTAAAAGATAAATGGATAAATAATGTATACAAAGTGCACGAATATAAAGAGATGAGGGGTAGAAAATCAAGCAAATGAATTATAGTACTTCAATCTTGTGCCTATTGTACTCTTCCGGCTTTACAGCCAAGGACTCAGTTCCCTTTCCTAGAGTCATTCCGCTATTTGCTTGTTTCTCAATGAATACAACTTGAGAGATTACAAACAAGATATCCTTTGCTCTAAGTCACTTAGCCTTACACCTAGGCTAACACTCAAAACTATAGAGATTCTAAAATCTCTCTCAAACAAGACCTATACAGAGGGAAATATGATAGAAATGAGGAAAATGATACAATAGATCCTTGTTAAATAAGAACAAAAACTAAGATATGTAAAGAGCTTCCAGTCGATCTTCTATTCTCAGTAATAATAATATTATAGCACTCCGAATGACAATTATAGCTTTCTTGTTCTTATTCTTTGTATTTTGATCATGGAATTTAGCTTCTTTAAATAAAGTAGCTTGTAACGGCTAGAAGCTTGGTATAAGGCAAGTTAATCAAGATTTACTTTGTCCTTTATGTTGTAGAATAGATGTGCATTATGTCTACCTTAGCTTACTATATTGAGAGATCCTTTCTCAAAATATGTGCTGCAAAAGGAGTTAATGTATCTTTTTCTTTATTCTAAGATTTTGACCATTTTAAGTTCAAACAAAAAATCCATTACTTATCTTCTTTTATCTATAAAAGAATTTGAATCTAGTTATGACTTAGAATCAATTGAAGTTCTTCCCTATTTTTTTATAATGTAACTTTCCAAAATTAATATCTTGAATAAAATGAATTTATCCCCATAGATTTAAATCCTTCTTAGTAGAATGTATGGAATATATTTTTGAAATATATTCGATACATGAAGCTAGGTTTTCTTATATCTTGAAAGTTTATGTTTGATCTATTAGACACTTGCTAAAAGGTATTTCTTGTTTCCAATTTCTATACCTCTTGAATCATCCTCTTATGCATCTTTTGATTGATGTCATAAAACTAGATTAAATACCTGTAAACCGAAAGATAGAGACATGCATATTTAAACAAATAATCATGCATATAATCCCATTAGCTATTGTTCCTTTTTGTAATCATCAAGACATATGAAGAGACTCATATTTCCCCCCTTTTTGATGATAAGAAAACCATGAGGTCTTATAAAAATTCAATCAATATTTGTGGGGAGCCTAAATGAGCCTACTTATCTCTTTCATACCTTCTCCCCCTTTTTGTTTTCAGCAAAGGAAGAGGCATCTTAAGTTGCTCCCCTCGAATCCATAATTCAACCCAAAAACATAATGAAATTGAAATACTAAGATTCATGCAAATCAAAATAACAAGAGTTCAACAACTATAGCAAGGAGAACATAGTCTAGACAAACGTAAAAACAACAAACATAGCAAAAGTCCAAAAGAATAGTAGAAGATCTAAGGCTTCTTCTTTAGACATGACTTCTTAATCTTTTCAAAAGGTAATGGTTGATCAGAGTTCTAAGGTAACCATAGAACCTGTTCAATAGGGGTCTGAAGTGGAGAGAAAACTTCTTCAAAAGATGGATTGGTAGTAGGAATAAAAGGAATAAGGGCTTGTTCAAGAGATGGATTGGACACTTGTACAAAGGGTAGAGTAGTAGGTTGAGGTGGAGGTTGTTGAGTTTTAGGGTTAGGATCAAGAATGTGTTTAGGAGTTTTGGTAGCATGAACAATGTTGGGTGGTGATGATGGTCACAGGGTTAGTTAAACAGGTTGTTATTCTTCTTGAGGTGGATCAAGTTGTTGTAGCAAAGAGGGTGATGAATGTTAAATTGAAGGATCTTTTGTAGTTGGGGGTTTTGATAGCTTATCAAATTGTGTTTTCATTAGATTCATGAAATTTGTAGATTTCTTATCCATCAAATCCTCAACCTCTTTCTTAGAAATTCTACTTCCAAAGCCAACCTCAAAATTCTTCCCATTATTCAGCAAGTTGTTAGAACTTTTGGATTCATCTTTTGAACCAAATATTCTCTTCCTTTTCTTTCCTTCATTAATTGAGATTTCCACTTTATCTAGAAATCAAATACTTTACCTTTCTTTTCCTTGGGCTTGACTGCTTTCTTACCCTTAACTTTCCTTAGAGTATCCTTATTACTCTCAGACTCTTCCTCTTCAACATCCTCTAATTCTTCATCCAAATCCTCATCCTCAAACAAAGACTTAGGCAACTTGTTTTTCTTGTACTTCTCATGAACATAAAAGGCATAATCATTTGTATACCATATTCTATGCCTAACATTAATCCCCATGTGATTAATGTTGTATTCTCCAATAACCTTAATGGGCAATTACCTCATAACAACAATAGGGATTTTAAACTTCTTAAGCTTGAACAACTTCATCAGAAGATTTCCATAGGGTTTCTTTATTCTAGTTAAAAATGCATGCTTTATGATCAGATTTGCAAGATCAATTTTCCTACCCTTTAGCATTGCAATGATAATTAGAGCATCTTTCCTAGAAATCTAATTTGTCCTCTCTTTCTTAGGCAATATATAGCTTATGACCAATTTATGTAATATCCTTATCAGTAACCTACAGTAAAAAAGAAATACTTCTTTGGCTTTTCTCTTCCATTTACCATCGGCGATAATGTTAAAAATTTGACTTTTTCCCATAGCCATGAGTTATTCATCATTATTTACATCAGGTACATTAAAATATTTAACAATATTACTCTTGGTAATCACGATTTCTCTTCCTAATATCATAGAACTAAGCTTATCTCTTCTACTTAAATCTAAGCTTTCATAGAATTCAAAGACCAATTCTCCATAGATTACAGTATCTGCTTTGCACAAATCTTTGCACCAATAACACATAGAAATTCATCCTAATAAAATCTACTTACAGTGAAATATTTGAAGTAAAAAACACATGGTTCAATATAATCTAACTTTCTTTGCAAGGAAATAGATTTTGAAATTAGCATTTTCTTTAAGCCTTTGAACTCTGAACAAACAACTCCGATGTCTTATTCTTCCATCTTATCTTCTGACACATCATCTAAGTCATCCTTTGTCTTCCTTTTCTTATTGTTAGTTTTTTCTCCTTATCTTTGCTTTTCCCTTTTCCAACATCTACTAACCTAGTCAATTCATCAAATGATTCTAACACTCTAGCCACTAGTTTTTTTACCTTAGCTTTGGTAAATTTCCTTTTGGGTTTCTTAGATTCCTTTCCCTTCTTAGCTGGTTCTTTTGCTCCTTTGGTTTTGGTTTTGGTTTTGAATGTAGTGTCAAGATATTTTGTTTTCTTTTAATTAGAAGATTCATCAACTAGTTGATAAAGGTTTGCCATGGTGTCGAGAGACTTTTTGTTAATCGTAAAGAGATTAAGGTTTTTAAGAGAAGATGGTGATGAAAACTTAAATGGAGAGTGATTAAACGAGGAATGAGAACCTCTGTAACTATCCGACATGGGATAGAAAAAGGAGGATGGAAATAAATATGGAATGATGAGATAATTTTGATGCTCAAGAGGGATTGGTTAGGAGAGTAGCAGATTATTAAAGTAGGCAACTACTACTTAGTCCCTTTTTTTTTTAAATGCGAGGGAAATAAAAATGAAAGCACACATGTAGATAAAGAAGGAAGAAAATGGTTTAATATTTAGACATAAACATTTACTTAGGATTGCATACTTTAATTTCATTCCTAATAAACTTAAATTTTATTTTAACAAGGGATTTCATAAATATATTAGCCAATTGATTATCTATAGAAACATACTCAATATTTATATCCCCATTATTGACATGATCTTTGATAAAATAATGTTTGACTTCAATATGTTTAGAATGAGAATGATGCACAAGATTTTTTGTTAAATTAATTGTACTAGTATTGTCACATTTGATAAGAACATTATTTATTTTTATTCCATAGTCTGATAACTGTTGTCTAATCTATAATATTTGAGCACAACAATTTTCAATTAATACATATTCAACTTCTGCTGTTAAAAGGACTACTAAATTTTGTTTCTTAGATGACCAAGAAACTAGCTTTTCCTCTAGAAGTTGGCATGTTCCAAATGTACTCTTCCTATCAATTTTACATCTTGCATAGTCTGCATTAGAATATCCTATTAATTCAAAATTATTTTTTTTAGGATACTGAATTCCAAGTTTATTCATACAAGATATGTATTTAAATATATGCTTTACTACAGTTAAGTGCAACTTAGTAGGTTTAGCTTGAAATCTAGTACATAAACAAACACTGAAAATAATGTCATCAAGAAGCTGTTAAATATAATAAGGACCCAATTAAGCTTCTGTAAAGCTTCTCACTTACCTTCCTACCTGATTTATCTGATTCAAACCTTGTTGAAGCTGACATGGGAGTTTCAGCTCCCTTTGCATTTTCACAACCAAACTTTTTGAGAATTTGTTTGGTATACTTTTCTTGATGGATAAAAATCCCATTCTTGGTTTGTTTTATTTGAGGCTTGAGAAAGAAGTTTAATTCTCCCATTAAGTACATTTCAAACTTAGCTTGCATCATCTTAGAGAAATCTTTGTAATATTGTTAGTTAGTAGCACAAAAGAAAATATTATTTACATATATTTAGATTACGAGCAAATCATCATTATAGTATTTGATGAATAGAGTTGTGTCAACTTGTCCTCTTTTGAATCCATTCTTAATGAGAAATTCACTAAGCCTTTCATACCATGCATAGTGAGCTTGTTTTAGTTTGTATAATACCTTTTTCAATTTATATATGTAGTCTTCCTTAAAAGGATATTCAAACCCTGGAGGTTATTCTACAAAGATGTCTTCTTTTGTATATCAATTCAAGAAGGCACTTTTAGCGCCCATTCGGAATAACTTAAAACCTTTGTAACATGTAAATGCTAAAAGCAATCTTATAGCTTCTAAACATGAAAATGGTGCATATGTCTCATTAAAGTCTATTCTCTCTTCTTGTGAATATCCTTTTGTGATTAATCTAGCTTTATTTTTACTTATTCTCCTATGTTTATCCAATTTGTTTTTAAATACCCTTTTTGTGCCTATAATTATTTTGTTATGAAGTCTAGGAAAAAAAGTACATACATGATTTCTCTGAAAATTGTATGAGCTCTTCTTGTAAAACATTTATCCAATTTACATCAAATAAAGCCTCATCTACTATGCTTGGCTCAACTTCAGATACTAATGCAAAATGGTTTTCAAAATTTTGAAATCTTGCTTTGGTTTTAACTCCATAATGTGTGGCTCCAATAACTTGTTCGGGTAGAAGATAGGATTTATATTGCCAAGTCTATTGAGGTTCAATACTTACCTAGGTAGCTTTTGATGCATTCTCTGATGTACCTTCTAATTTAGCTTCTAATAGATTCTCGAATGGAGCCTCCTCAATAGCTCTTGTTTTCTTAGTTTCATTCTTCTCAGTTTTATTCTTATGAGAAAAGGAATTCTTACCTGAGTTGTCTGGTTCATCATCCTCTAATTCTTCGATCTTTGCTTCATCATTGAATTTTACATTGATCGATTCTTCAATTGTTCAAGTGGCTTTGTTATAAATACAAAATGTTTTAATCTATGAGGAATATCCTACGAAGATTCTTTCATTTGCTCATTCTTCAAACTTGCCAAGGTTTTGTCTTAGTTTCTTAATATAACATTTACATCCAAAGATATGAAACTGTAGATTTTCTTCCTTTGTACATCTCATATGAGGTTTTCTTACTTAAAGGTCTTAAATATACTCTATTAATTATACAACATAATGTTGACACTACTTTAGCCTAAAAATATTGTGCTATTCGACTTTTATTTAGAAGAGTTCTTGTCATTTCTTGTATAGGTCTATTTTTACGTTCCACAAACCCATTCTATTGCGGTGTGTATGGAACTGAGAAATTGTAAGTGATCCCTTAGTCTTTGCAATATCTTATGAAATCTTCATTCTCAAACTCTTTACCACAATATGCTCTAAGACTGATGATGGTATATCCTTTCTCATTTTGAACATATCTAGCAAACTTCTCAAAAGTATTAACAGCATAATTTTTGTTTCGTAAGAAATATCCCAACAATATTGAGAATAGTCATCAACAATTACCATACCATACTATACCTGTTTCCTCCTAAACTTAAAGTATGAGTGGGTCTTAATAGATCCATATGAAGCAGTTTCAAAGGTCTTTTGGTTATGATTACTCTTTTTGACTTATGAGTTGCTAAAGTTAACTTATTCTTTAGACAACTCATGCAACGCACATCTTCTTTTATGCCTATTTTATGTAGCCTATGAACTAAATTATTTTTGAATAGATTATCCAATTGATTGACATGTACATAACCTAACTTCTTATGCCATTGAAATGTATTATTTGAAATACTAAGGAAACATTTTTCTATTTTTACCTTGCCAGGTTCTATCGAATATATGTTCTTTTTCCTAAATCCTTCAAATAGTTTTATTCCATTTTTATCGAATACTTCTGCTTTATCTTGATCAAATGTCAATTTACAATCTTTGTCTCATAATTGACTTATGATTAGAAGATTATGTTTAAGTCCTTTAACTAAAGAGACTTTTTCAATGGTGTATGGAGGAGTTTCGATATTATAAATACCAAAAATCTGTCTTTTATCATTATCTCCAAATTTGATAAGCCTTCCTTCCTTCCATCTAAGGTTCATGAAGAGTGAGACGTCTCCTATCATGTGATGAGAACATCCACTATCTAAATATCATATTCCTTTAAGTTTAACTTCGTGATCCTATTATCACATAGAAATTGATTAATTCTTCTTAGGAACCCAGACAAGCTATAGTCTACCAAAATTCAAGCTCATTGTTTTTAATACTTTTGCTTGATAGTTACTAAGCATGTGATTTTGAATTAACAATATTTTTCAATATGTTATAATCTATTACAAAAGAAACATCTATATAACTTGTTATACCTATTTATTAAATGTGCCTTTTGGTTTGAATATCTCCTATCATATCTTCTAAAGGAACCTTTGATAAGTCTTCTAATTGATCTGTTTTGGGTCATATGACTTTGCTGTATTCTTTTAGATTTGGATTTATTTATTGAATTATTTAATGCTTCCTTTCCCTTAAAAAATAATGTTATTTTGTTTGACTTTAAAGTTTCTCTATACTAAAATTCTAATCATATCTTACTTCTATCCATCTGTTGTGAGGTAATAAGCATTTCTAACTTTTTATCACTTTTACAGAATTTATTAAATGTTGAGTCAATTAAATTAGACGGATCATCAATCCTTGATCTCAAGTTGATCATCTCTTCTTTTAATTCACCATTCTCTTTTTCTAAATTCTCATTTCTAGTGTGAAGACTCTCATTATCAACTTCTAGCACTTCTTTGTTAGTTTTTAGCACATCTATTTCTTCTTTTAAGTAGTCATTTTCTTGAATTAGTTGATTCCTTTCTTGTTTTAGATTTTCTATCTCTTTATTGGTTTTAATTATTTTTAGATCAGCCTTTTCTAAAGCTTTTTGTAGCCTTTTTATTTGTTTGCATACACTTTTTGAAATATCATCTTTGAAATCAAAACTTACCTCGGATAGTACCATCAGACATAAGTTAGCTTCTTCTTCATCATCTGATTTTCTATAGATTTGTCTCTCGATTCATTATCCGATTCATCGAGGTCACTCTAGGTGGCTAATAGTGATTTCTACTTTTTCTTATATTTCTCCAACTTCTTTATTAAAGCTGGGCATTCATATTTGATATGCCCAGACTTTTTGCACTCGTAACATACTACATCTTTCTTATCCTTCTTTAAGTCTTTTTCTTAGTAGCTATTACTTGCATCTTTTTTGTTAGGGAACAAATGTTTAGAAAATCTTTTCTTACCTTATCTTTTGATCATTTTGTTCAATTTCCTTGCAATGAGTGTAACATCATCCTCATCATTACTTTCACTTTCTATTTCTGAATCAAAATCAATCGTCTGAGCTTTGAATGCTATCCCTTTTTTCTTTGTATCTTCTAATACAACATCTTATTTAAGAAAACCTACTTCCTATGCTACAAGCTAGCTAAGTGTCAATTTTTTCATATCACATGCTTCATCGATAGCAATTTTCTTTGAATTCCATGCCTTAGGAAGTACTCTTAACATTTTCCATACTAGATCTGAATCATTAATTTTCTTTTCGAGGGATGAAAGTATATTTGTGATAGTAGTAAACCTGCTAAATGATTCTTTTATCTCCTTTTAGGTAAAATGTGAAATGTTTCGTATTACCACATTAGAGAGTTGATCTTTGTTTCTTTGATAATGTTTATGCCTTCATATATATGTGCTCATTTGTCCTATATTTCCTCAGTTGATCTGTAAGATGAAATCAAATAAAATTTAGATCAAGTAATTGTGGATAAAAGAAGATTTTTAGTTATGGATTCAACTTTGCTTCTGTGATGTCACTTTTAGTGGTAATGCTTTCAGAGAGTATTGCATCTCTATTTTTAATAATTCACCTAGCTTGATAATCGAATGCTTTAAAATATGACTCCATCCTGAATTTCCAATAAGAGAAATTAGTGCCATAAAAAAAATGGAACTTTTCCAAGTTATATGGATCCATTGCTTCCACTACCTTCAGCAATGACCTTTAAACTCTAATGTACTAGAGCTAAGCTCTAATATTGAATGTAAGTCATAGTTAATTAATCGGGGACGTATTAATTGGTTACTTTTAAAAATTTAAGATAAATGCGATTTCTAAATGAAAACTTATCCCTTTGATTACTTAATTAATAGGCTAGACGATAAATTGATAAATAATGTATATAAAGTGCACAAAAATAAAGAGAAGAGGGGTAGAAAATCAAGCAAATGAATTATAGTGCTTAGACCTTGTACTTACTGCACTCTTCTAGCTTTACCGCTAAGGACTCAATTCACTTTATTGGAGTCGTTCTACTACCGACCTGTTTCTCAATGAACATAAATTAAGAGATTATAAACAAGATATCCTCTATTCTAACTCACTTAGCCTTACACCTAAGATAGAGATTCTAAAGTCTCTCTCTAACAAAGCTTATATACAAGGAAATGCAACAGAAATGAGGAAAATGATATAATAGATCCTCGTTAAAAAAGAACAAAAACTAAAATATGTAAAGAGCTTCTAATTGATCTTCTATTCCTTGTAATAATAATATTGTGGCAAGAATGACAACTATAGCTTTCTTGCTCTTGTTCTTCGTATTTTGATTTGTAGAATTTTGCTTCTTTAAATAAAGTAGCTTGTAATGGCTCGAAGCTTAGTATAAGCTAGGTTAATTAAGATTTATTCTACCCTTTATCTTGTAGAATAGATGTACATTATGTCTACCTTAGTTTACTATATTGAGAGATCCTTTCCTAAAATATGTGCTACAAAATTAGTCAACATATCTTTTTCTCTATTATGAGACTTTTTCCGTTTTAAGTTCAAACAAAAAATATTTTACTTGTTGTCTCCTATCTATAAAATAATCTTAATTTAGTTGTGATTTAGAATTGATTGAAGTTCTTCCCTGTTTTTTGACAATGTAACTTTCCGAAATTAGTATCTTAAATGAAATGAATTTATCCTTGTAAATTTAAATCCTCTTTAATGGAACAAATTGAATATATTTCTCAAATATATTCAATAGATGAAGCTAGGTCTTCTTTAGCTTAAAAATCTATGTTTGATCCATGAGACATCTGCTAAAAGGTATTTCCTGTATCTAATTTCTGTACCTCCTGAATCATCCTCTTATGGATCTTTTGATAGATCTCATTAAACTAAATTAGATACCTATAAATTGAAAGATAGAATCATGCATATCTAAACAAATAATCATGCATACAACCCTATTAGATATTGTTCCTGTTTGTTATTATTAAAACATAAGAAGAGATTAACATGTCTTTAAGTCCTTACTCTACGACCTATTGAATACTAACCTATAGATTATTATAGTGTGGTATCTTCAAGCACTCGTTGGCACCTACAAAACATTCTATAGGGATGTGAGCACAACTTGCTAAGTAAGAAGGGATAGAATCATAAGAGTACAACAATTAGATAAGGTTATCAAACATTAATGAAATGTAATGCAACAAGTCAATGAAGCTCATTAGATAATGTTTAATCGATCCATTGTGAAGTTAGAGAAATTATGTTTACTCTAACCTGGATTAAGGAATGTCAACGGGATATTATCGAACCAAACTCAAACTTATGCAATAGAGAATACCTTCCTCCATATATATACTTGAAACCATAGTTCTTAACCTTACTGCGATCTCTTTTCCTATCACTTAGTTTGACTGAGGGTAGGAAAAAAACTACTTCAGCTATCATCATTGAAGTGCTAGTATTTAGTTTGACATTGTGATTGTTATCCCTAATAAGTTATTATGCATGTCAAGTTAGAGATCAAATTGAGTTTGGATCAATCCTAATTATAAGTGAAGAGCCGAGTTCAAACCGATCCAATCATAGTATATCGACTAAATAGACACCACATGGGGGAAATCTCCTAGTCACAAAGCAGTATCTCAATCATATCAACACATGCATTAATAATCTAACTACAACCATAAACAAGTACTCTTACTCCTCTAAGTATGTTGAATGATATTCCAGCATGCCATGAAGCATCAATCCTTATTTACTTGACATTGATACGCGTTAGCCTCACGTCTTGTGCTTGTTTTTTTCACAAATTCCTGAACATCTAACACAATTATTTTAGTTTTTACTAAACATAAAGTATGATTTCGTTTTACTAATTTAAGTATGGTTGTAATTTTGTTCAAGCAAGTTTATTAAGCTTTTTATTAAGTATCAACTTAGTGGTGAAGTCTCTAAACAAGGTTCAGAAAACAAATTTGATAAAAAGTTTTGTCTAAGAACCCTTTGACAAAGTATCTAACATAGGTTTTCTTAAACTAGTAACTCTTTGACCAAGTCTTTGATGTTATATTAACTAGGTTGGTTTCACTAGCTATCCCTTTATATATGCCTCTAACTCTAAGGTTAAGTCTTGTTTTTTAGGTATACCCCCTAACGAACTCTCTAACAATGTATACACTTATATATTTACACTAAGGCATTTATTTATTTATTTTAACTCCAATTCAAAACTCAACAAAGTGCTTCAATTAAGCCTTCCATCAATATTATTATTACCACAACATGTTAGCATTCATATTCCTTGCACTTCATTCAAAGTACTAATTTAAAGCTATTAATTACACATATCCATCACTTCTTCAAGTCCTCCTATTCCATGTCACTAAATTCAATAAGATGCATTATAATTAATCTTAGAATAGGTGCACTTCTATTTTATTAAAAATAATTATATAAAAATCTTGAAAAATATCACTTTTTCCTTGATCAAATAGCTCAAAATTTCATAAAATTTATAGAAATTCTTTATGGATAAAATCTCTTCTTAACATTCTATCTATATTTTAGTAACAAACTAGAAAAAAATTTTGAGCTTAATACTGCATTATTAAGAGTATTTAGAAAAATTTTGAAATCGGTACGAGTTTTAGCGGTTTCTTAAGGATAATATATATCACCTTAAAGTTTTGGCAAACCCATATTTTTCCCAAATTATACTCATAAAAATATTACAAATTAAGTTTTCTCATAATTTTTAGACTTGATTTAATATTTTTAGAAAATTAAAAAAAATTGGGTAATTTTTTTAACTCATTGGAAACTGGCCATTTGGCCATCATCAGCCATTAGCCTTGTATCAACCCCCTAAATCATTACCCCCACTATTGCACTACAAAAGTGGTTTGCACCTAGGTTTCTTGAAAGCCTACGCTTTGCAATCTCACTCAATTTGCATTATTTTCTTTTTATTTTCCTAAGATTTTTCTTTCCAACTTCTCCAAACTTTTCCTAACATGTTAAGGCCCTAAATAATTTGCAAAGAGTATCTAGTGATTTTCCTAAGATATATCATCCTAAACTTTCTTAACAAAGTGTCCTTACATAATAGTTTCTCCCTAATAGCTACCCAAAACTTGTACATGCCATTTGCTACTAATTCCTTTACCTTTAGTAATTTTACATAAATTTTTACTATTTCTCTTAATAATTTTTAGCTTTTTGCATTTTTTGGGTATTTTAGATAATTACAGCTATGTATTTATACATAATAAGTACACTCAAAAGTACTTATATTACTTTTACATGTTATTTTATCTTATTCTATAATTTTATAATCCATATAATTTATCTCTAATATTTAGTTAATTTTTGAACCTTACTTTATACGATTCTGATACGTATTATGAGTAAAATTGGCTATTTTACCTATAATATTATTTTATTATATTTTCATATTCTCGGCCCATAGGATGTCCTTGTTTAATTTAATTTTTGGGACCAACTCATGAACTATCAACTTAATTGGACCACTTCCACAGGTATGTTAATTTGATTACTCAAAACTGAATTAGTGAAGTTATGGGGCTCAAATTTCCACTCCCTTTCAAAAAAATTTTGTCCTCAAAACTTCGATTAGCAACCTCATTTCATATAGTACTTATCATATTCCAACACTATCAATAATTAGAACTTAAAGTACGTGTATTAACTAACCTGGTATTTAAAATAGTCAAGGGTACTGTTTTTACATCGCTACCTTTGGTTCCTAAGTCAACTCTGCTTAAGGGGCACTTCCCTATTACACTTTCACATACTTCACATACCAATTTCTTATTTTCTAAATCCACTTATCTAGAATCTAAATAGGTTGTTCCTCTATCATATAGGCCCATTGCAGGTCCATTGGTTTTAATTCTATGACTACATTCGAATTTTTCATAAACTTTTATAGTATTGATATGTGAAACGCATCAAGGTATCCCGATAGACTCGAGGGTAAGGTAAGTCAATACGCTATGTTTTCAACTCCTTATAATAACTTGAAGGATCCAACATATCATGGATTTAATTTTGCAGTTGAGTGTTAAATCACTTGAATCCCTTAAGCAAACTTATCTTAATGTACATGTTGTCTCATACTTAGAATTTCATCGATTTCTAGTTTAATGCTCAACTATTATAACAATCTTGAGTTGCCTTCATTCACTATCGAATGATTTTCATTTTATCATTCATTTGTTAATTCAGATAAGGTCCTATCATCGCATGCTCTTCACTCTGCTAGTATAGTTGTGATAGGCACTTCCTTTCATGCAAAGCTTCAAATGGTGCCATTTTTGTAGTTGCTCAATAATTGTTGTTATAAACAAATTCCATTAACGGCAGATATCCATTCCAATCTCCTCTAAAGGCCAATATATAGCCTTTGAGCATATCTTCTAATATTTGAATTGTTCTTTTTAACTAACCATGTATCTGTGGGTGATAAGCAATGCTAAATCTTAGTTTTATTCCTCAAGACCAGTGTACACTTTTCCAAAATTTTGATACAAACTGAATGTCCTTATATGAGACAATACACTCCAATAGACAATGCAATTGGACAATTTCACATACATACAACTTAGCTAGGTTTTCCATGGATTCACTAGTTTAAGAAGCTAAGAAGCACGTGCTCTTCATTAATCTATGAAAAATTACCTAAATAAAATCATGTTTAGCCCTGGTACTTGGAAGTCATACCACAAAATCTATTATGATATCATCCCATTTCCATTAAGGTACTTCCCATGGCTGCAACATATGATTAAGCCTTTGGTGTTTAGCTTTTACCTTTTGCTATGTAGTATAACTTACTACATATTGGGCTACATCCCCTCTCGTTCCTTTCCACCAAAACATGGTTTTCAAATCTTTGTACATCTTATTCCCTCTAACATGTAAAGTGTATCTAGTAATACGCATTTCACCCATAATTTCTTGCATCAAATTTGTGTTATTAGGTATGCAAACTTTATTTTTGAATCTCAATAATCCTTCCTCATCAATGCGAAAATTAGATACTTTCTCTACAAATAACTTTTCTTTCACTTCCTTCAAATCGAGGTCTTCTTTTTGCTGCAACTTGATTCTCTCTAGCAAAGTTGGTTAAACAACCAAATTCATTAATGGCATATCGGTATCATGCCATTTGAACTCAATCTCCAATTTCTCAAATTATCAAATTAATTCCCCTTAAGTAGTAGTAGTAAGCAAAGAGGTTACCTACTCATTATTTCTACAACTTAACGCATTTACTACAACATTAGCCTTGTCAGGATGGTAATTGGTAATTAATAGTCCTATCATAGTCCTTAATTAGCTCTAACCATCACTTCTATCTCAAGTTTAACTCCTTCTGTGTAAAGAAATACTCTAGATGTTTTGTGATTCATATAAATCTCATAATGTTAGCTGTATGAGTAGTGTCTCCATACTTTTAAAGCAAATACTACAACTTCAAGTTCTAGATCATGTGTCGGGTAATTCCTTCCATGGGTTCGTAATTTTTTAAATGTATATGCAATCACCTTACCTTCTTGCATCAAAATACATCTAAATCCATTTCGAAACACATCATTATACATACAATAAGCCTTATTTGGATCTAGTAGGGTAAGCATTGGAGCTGAGATTATGCATTCCTTTGACTTTTGAAAACTTTGTTCACATTCCTTATTTCCCTCAAACTTGACATCCTTTTGAGTCAATCAAGTTAAAAGTTGAGTTGTCTTAGAAAAGTCCTTTTATAAATCATCTATAATATCCTTTAATCTTTAAGAAACTTCTCACTTTTGTGATTGTAGTAGGTTGTTTCCTTTAGTTATAGCCTTGACTTTCTCAAGATCTACAGAAATTCCTTCACTCGATATAATCTGACCTAAGAACAATCTTGGCTAACCAAAAATCACACTTACTCAACTTTAGCACATAATTTATTGTCTCCCAACTTTTGTAATGGCAACTGTAAATGATATTTGCATGTTCCTCTTTGTCTTTAAATAAATCAAGATATTATTAATAAACACCACCACAAACTTATCTAGGTAAGGTTAATAGATTCGATTAATCAAATCCATGAATATTGTCGGTGAATTCATTAAAACAAATGGTGTCACCACAAACTTGTAATGTCCATAACACATTTGAAAAGAAGTCTTACGTATATCTTCTGACTTAATTCGTAGTTGGTGAAATCTTGATCTCAAAGCAATCCTTGAAAATATCATTTGTGCCATATAGTTGATCAAATAAATTATCAATTCTTGGCAATGGATACTTATTCTTAACTGTTACTTTATTGAGCTCCCGATAATTAATATACAATCTCATCGTCCCATCTGTCTTTTTCACAAATAACACAAGAGCCCCGCATGAGGATAGGCTTAGTCGAATAAATACTTTATCTAAAAGCTCTTGTAGCTATTTCTTCAGTTCTTGAAACTCTATTAGTAACATCTTGTAAGGAGATTTAAATATCGATTCTGCTCCAATAATTAACTTAATAGTAAAATCCATCTCTCTATGTAGTGCCAACTTAAGCAAATCATTTGGAGACACATCAAGGAATTTGCATACTACAAGTACTTTTGACATATTCAATGGCTACTTCTTTCATTCTATGGCAAATACCAAACAATACTATCGCTCTTCATTGGTTAAATTCATTTCTTCACTTAGTTCTACAACGACCAACTCTACATCGCTTCTTTCAGTCTTAACAAAGAATATAATATTTCCATCATCCAATATCATAACTTTATTTCACCAATTTACTTTTACTTTATACCTAGATAACCAAGCAACCCCCATGTTAACATTGTAACCACTTAATGGTAAAACTATAGTTTAATTGGGAATTATCTTCCTTTAAGCGCTACTTTGTTTGTTATTCACTACTTTACAAGTTAACAAATCCTCTCCCGTAGGAATTTTATTCTATATGTGGCTTTTGCCCTAACTACTTCAATTCTACTATTCAACACAAACTCCTGATTTATGAATGAGTAAGAAGCTCTAGTATTCAATAATGCAAGTGCAACTTGTCTACTTACTTCTACATGTCAGCTACTAGAAGTACCTGAATTTTCATTTTTTTTTTCGTTTTAATACTTGAATTTTAATGTTGTTCATTTTAATACTCCAACTTTTTAAATGAAATATATTAGTAAGGTTCTCATAACAGCCATTATAAAAAATACTTGTTTCATTTTAAAAAGGTTAAAGTACCAAAATAAAATAAAATATAAATTTTGAGTATTAAATGGAAATAAAATGAAAGTTGATGTACTTATATTATTATTTTATAATAACAGTTATTATAATAGAAATAAGAATTTATTTTATTTAAAAAGTTAGGGGTACTAAAATAAATAAATTTAAAGTTTAAGTATTAAAATAAAAAAAATGAAAATTCAAGTACTTGTGATGACTTTATAGCTCATATGACTGGCTAAAATATCATCACTTGCAGTATCTTGTAATAATTATAGTTTATTTTACTATTCTTAATTCTTACTATAACTTTTAATATATAGTATTTGTATACGTACCTCCCTCTAATCTTGGTTCACTACCATCTGCTCCATCTTGATCATCCTCTTTCAAACCATCTTAGAAACATTATTCCATCCATTTGTTAAATTCCTCAATATTCTCATATATGCTCTTTAATGCAAACGCATGTATAGGTAACATCATTGCATTCGTACTTATAGTATCTTTAGCCCCTTGTCTAAAATGTAAGCAATATCTTAAAAAATGTCTCAGTCAATCATAATGTAACATTTCAAGATCTTCATCCTTAGACACTCCTTAGATGTATGGTTTTGATTTCCATACAATAATACTTACCCTTCAATGGTACACACTGGTGAGGAAAGTACTAGGATCTATACTTCCAATACTAAAACTTTCCATCTTTATCATAAAAACTAAATACTTTGTTAGATTATGCTAGACCAGTAGTCATTATAGCCAACCTCTTTCCCTTTTTAACTTGAACTACTACTTCCTACACTAGAGGATTATCTCTTGAAAGTAAGTCTAAATCAGTTTAGCTTCCTTAATTTCTTGCTCCACTCAAACTGTATGGCTAATTGATTGTGTTTTAGTTGATGCACCTTATCAACTACCTCATTGTAAGTAGTAAACCTATAATCCATAAGTTTGCACCTCATCGTTGGTTCGAACCCTTAGTGAAAGAGGTCCTTTTTAAGCTCTGGGTTATCCCAATACGATTGTAGTCCATATTGAATCAATCGATTGAATTCAATCTCATATTGCATCATGTTCATTATTCTTTTCCTCAAGTGCATTAATTGTTTTGTCGTTTGATTTTGTACACTTATAGGAAAGTATTCCTTCCTAAACTCTTTTCTAAATGTTTGTTAAGTGATTGGTCCTTTCAAATTTCTTGCCTTTGATTACCACCATACTCGAGCTCCTAAATTCAATAAGAAAGTTTCTTATGAAAGTTTTTGTGCTTTTATTATCTGAAAGGCCTCAAAATTACACTCAATCTGACCTAACCAATCATCAACCAAACAACCGTAATTGGTTTCCCTATTTCTCCTTCAAAGTACCAATTAGCCCTCTTAAGGTCGGTGTTCTCTTGGCTTTACTTCTAGTTACTTCTGACTTGCAGCATTTCCGTTGGTTATAAGATGTTTAAAGCTTTTTGCTATTGGATCATAGTATGCATACTTGCCATCATTTGTCCAAACTAAGCATGATCCAACATATTTGAAAGAGGTGGGGATGGTGATAAATCATTCTTTAGTGGATCTTAAGGTACAGGTAGACCTAGAGATGGTTCTTCACTTCTCGGATGTCCTTAACATTTCTATTTCCATTATTAGCCATGTTCTTAAATAATACTAAGATTCACTTAAACCTGCACTTGAAGCGATTTATAATTTATAGGTCGTCATGGAAGTTTAAGTTTCTGAACTACTCTCCAAATGATTGGATTCTTGTTGATCTAATATCACATAATTCCAATAATAAATCTTCTAAGGACTTTTCAAAATCTACAAATCATTCATATCAAATACATCTTGTATATACATAACAATAGAGAAGCATTTCTTGTGATATCCAAGTCCTTGCTCATAAAAATGATAGGAAATCAACGCTCGTGAATGTTATATCACCTATATCCAGTCCTATAATATAATATTATCTTTAATCCCATGGTATCATAATATCTCTTAAATGAAACATTGTAATAAAAATTAACTTGTTATACATCATGTCTAAGTACTTTGTTCCTATAATTGTCGTGCTTAAACTATTCTCCATGTATAGTCAAACTCAAAGTACATTTGATATCATATAAGATCATACACTTACTACATCTATAACTTTCCAAATTCAGCTTTATAATCTAAGCTTTACATTAGAAAATTTTTGCATTAGAGCCTAGTCTTACATTAAAGGAAATCATCGAAACTACACTTTTCTTTACATAACAAATTACATTTACACAAAACTATACATACAAAAAGTCACATCATAATTTCCTAATACATTAGTCTAATTACATCATCCTTCCCTTATGTACCAAAGCATATTTCCAATACTAAAAATCTAATTACAACAAAAAGAGGCTAAGATACATCCATATAGAAAAATGCAAACATAAGTCACACTATCCAAAAATGCCGAGAGTAGTCAAAATTCTACTCACATAAGTCATCCAAAGGAGCTAACCTACTACAAAGTCATTCTAGTTCCTAACTATAGACTTTCCTGGTCGTCTGATTCATTTGATGCTACAGTACCTTTCAAAGGAAACAAATTCTCATAGGCATTTAAGTCTATAATTTCATTTCCTATCTCTAAATCAGAACTCACCACTACGTATTCAAGTGTTTCAGGAATAGTAATCACGATCTGCACGTCATCTTCATTATCCATGTTTACTAACTCCAATTCCCCTACTTAGTTTACTTCCAGCTCCACATTAGCTTCTATTGGGATCCCATCGTAACTTTTAGTATTAGCCACCACC
Organism: Lumnitzera racemosa; assembly: GCA_024138005.1. NCBI lineage: Eukaryota > Viridiplantae > Streptophyta > Magnoliopsida > Myrtales > Combretaceae > Lumnitzera > Lumnitzera racemosa. The sequence continues at coordinate 60,516,074 of JAMXBC010000007.1, forward strand.
TCGATTTCAACCTCTTCCTCAATCTCATTTTCCTCTACTTGTACATTCATATTCCCATTTTCCACCTCGACTTAAGCTATCACTATTTCTAAGTTATATTGTAGGTCTTGCTTAGGGTCTTCTTTAGGATCTTTTTCCTCTACATTCTCACTTATATTCTCTTATAGGACTACAGGTGGGCTTTCCTAAGGCTTTAAGTGGTTTAGGCTAATGAGATTGTAAAAGCATTTTAATACCTACATTCTTTATCGATAGAAATCTTGGAAACCAATCTACAATTCTTGTAGGATAGTCTCTAAGCATATGTAGGGCTCCTACAATTATTTGGTTAATACTAAGTGGGTAATTCTTACTTGGTTCTATTACAATAGAAAAGTATAGCTTTGAAATCATCATAGACACAATTCCTTTGTCATGCATATACTTCTTTTCAAAGGTTACGATGGTAGTATACTCATTATACAAGGGACCTAGTTCATCACTCATAATCCTCCAATCATCCTTCACACTCCAAGATAATCCTCCCTTTTAAGTAGTTATGATCTCATTTATGGTATGAAACAACATCTAATCCACCATTTCCACTAACAAATTCTACAGTAGTACTCAATAATCAATAGATGTCTCATCTCCATCCCAACCAAAACATAACCAAGCATAAACAAGCCTATGTTTCTGAATATGAAAGTAAGTAAAGTATAAGTTAGATTAGCATTATCTAATACTTATTATCACTTTATCCTCTATTTGATCTTATACACATGTAACTTACATATATGCCTACAAGTCTAAATCTTTTACGTTCTACTTATTTTCCCCACTCTCAGTGCTCTTATTTTCTATGTTATTTTAAGTAGACACTCCAAAGCTTGGTTCCTAAGAACTATGCTATGATATCAATGCAGAACTGTTACACTTTAAACACAAGGAGTTACAATAGTCTCATTATATAAACTGACCTAAGATAGAAGTTAGCCCCTAAGGTGCTATGGTAAAATAGCTTACACAAGGAGTATTCAACTCAACCTACTTTAAAGTAGTCAGGTGGGCACTTATAACATATAGAACCTATGGAATAGCTTTCTAAAACACTTATATTGCAGTACTAATAGTTCATTACTTTCAAAACACATACGTATTTATATAAAAATATTCAATCTTTCCAAAGAAACATTACAACATCAAAAGTTGGGCACATTTATATTTACATAAAACATAAGCTAATATAAGGCCACCCAAGGAGACCTAGATAGATTTCTCAAAAAAAAAAAAAAGAAAAAAAAATAACAGAAGAAAAGAGTGAATAATCCATTTATCTTCAAGTCTTCACTCCTTGACAACCTACTATTAAATTGTAGATGATTACAATACGGCATCTTCAGGAACTAGTTAGCACTTGTAATACATTCAATAGGGATGCGAGCACAACGTGCTCAGTGAGAAGGGATAGAATCATAAGAGTACAGCAATCAAACAAGGTTATCAAACATTAATGAAATGCAATGCAGTATGCAAATGAAATTCATTACATGATGTTTAATCAGTCTATTATGAAGTTAGAGAAATTACATCTGCTTTAACTTAGATTAAGGAGTTTTAATGCAATACTATCAAACTAAGCCTAAGCTTATGCAATGGAAAACACTTTCCTCCTTAGTCATAGTTTGAACCATGGTTTCCAACCTTGTCGCAATCTCTTCTCCTATCACTTAGTTTGATTAAGAGTAAGAAAAGAATCATTTCAGTTATTCTTATTAAAGTGTCAGTATTTCGTTTGATATACTAATCGTTACCTATAATAGCTTGTTATGCATGTTGGGTTAAAGTTGAAGTCAGGTTTTTATTAGTCCTAATTATAGGTGATTAACTAGGTTCAAACCAATCCAATTAGGTATATCGACTAAAAAACACCACATGGAGGTCATCTCCCAATCACAACGTAGTATCTCAATCATACACATAGCACTTGCACAAACAATCTAATTACAATCACAAACAAGTACTCTTACTCCTCCAAGTATGTTGAATAATACCCTAACATGCCATAAAGCATCGATCCCAACTTACTTGACATTGACGCACGTTAACCTTGTGTCCCATGCTTATTTTCTTCACAAATTCCTTAATAATCAACATAATTATTTTAGTTTTTACTAAACTTAAAGAATATGAATTCATTTTAATAATTTAAGCATGGTTGTGATTTAGTTTAAGCAAGTTTATTGAGCTTCTTATTAAGTATCAACTTAGTGGTAAAGTCTCTAAACAAAGCTCTAGAAATAGGTTTGATAAAAAAGTTTTGTTCAAGTACCCTCGAATAAAGTATTTGATATAGGTTTTCTTAAACTGGTAACTCTCTAATCAAGTCTCTAATGTTATATTAGCTAAGTTGCTTTCACTAGCCAACACTCTAGACAAATGTTTAACTCTAAGGTTGATTCTTGTTTTTCAAGTGTACCTTCTAACAAATTCTTTGACAAGGTCTATACTTACATATTTATACTAACACATTCATTTATTCATTTCAACTCTAGTTCAAAACTCAACATAGTACTTGAATTTATCACTCCATCAATCTTATTATTATCACAACATCTTAGCCTTCATACTACCTACACTTCATTCTAAGTACTTCTAATGCAAAGCTACTAATTACACATATCCATCACTTCTATTCAAGTCCTCCTATTCCATGTTACTAAACTTAGTAAGATGCATTATAATTAATCCCAAAATAGGTGCAATTCCATTTTATGAGGAATAATTATATAAAAATTTTGAAAAATATCATTTTTTCTTGATTAAACAACTCAAAAGTTCATAAAATTCATAGAAATTCTTTTTGGATGAAATATCCTCATATTATTCGTTCTTATATTATAGTGATAGCCTAAAAAAAAATTAATCTTAAAACTACATCATTAAGTGTATTTAGAATAACTTTGAAATTGACGTAGGTTTTAGCGGTTTCTTAAAGAAAGTATATATTGTCTTAAATTTTTAGCAAACCAACCCCCAAATATACTCATAAAAGTATTTCAGATTAAATTTTCTCATAATTTTTTGACATAATTTAATATTTTTGGAAAATAAAAAAATCGAGTAATTTTTTAAACCCACTAGAAACTGGCTATTTAGCTACCATCAACTACCACCCTTATGCCAACCCTCCAAATCACTACCTCCACTGTTGCACTATAGTAGTGGTTTGCACCCAGGTTGCTTAAAAGACCTTGTTATGTGATCTCGCTCGATTTGTACTATTTTTTTATTTTTTTATAAGATTTTTCCTTTTAGCTTCTTCAATTTCTTCAAACTTTTCCTAATGTGTTAAGACCCTAAATAATCTGCAGAGAGCATATGATGATTTTTTCTAGGCTTGCATGGGTGAAATTGTGAGTTTTTCTCTCTCTCCTAAGGCTTATATACCATCTTAAACTTGCTTAACAAAGTGACCTTACACTATGGTTTCTCCATAATAGCTATCCAAAACTCATGTACACCCCTCGCTATTAATTCCTCTATCCTTAGTATTTTTTTTTATAATTTTTTACTACTTCTCTTAATAATTTTTAGCTTTTTGTATATTTTCAAGTATTTTAGGTAATTATGGGTGCATATTTATGCATAATAATTATATTCGAAGTAGTTAGATTATTTTTACATATTATTTTGTGTTATTCTAAAATTTTATAATTCACATAATTTATCTTTAAGGTTTAGTTGTTTTTTGGTACCTACTTCATGCAATTTCGATATGTATTATATAAAATAATAAAATTGACTACTTTAGCTATAATATTATTATTTTATTATATTTTCCTATTCCAAACCCATGATTTGTCCTTATCTAATTTAGAAGATCTACTTGTAAACAATTAAGCTAATTGGACTACTTCCATAGGTGCTCTAATTTGATTGCTCAAAACCGAATCAATGAAGTGACGGTTTACATAATGTTGAAGTTTTTTTTTTTTTTTTACAAACATTCATATATGAAGAAATATATTAGCTTAGTAGAAAAAACACATGTCATGAATCAAATGAGACTTAAGTTCAATCCTCTTTTTTTCTCCTTTTCCTACTCATGGCGCATGTATTGCACATTTCAAGTAAGAGAAGGGGGTCTAGGGCCAGATGCGTGCCTATTATCCTTCCCTACATAAAAGATGCCCTTGATGAAGCTTGAATGAATATTTCTCCACTCTTTCAATGCATTTAAGCCATTGAAACAATAAGAATCTGATTCTAGATGCAATTCACTTCTAGAATTAAGTCAAACAAAGACAATTTATACACCTAAAATGGAAAGGCATAATTGATTTTAAGATTTTTAAGCTATTGGTTTTATGAGTTCCTTCATATTCAATCTCAAAATTTTGATTTCCATTAATAATTTGACGTTAGTTACACAAAATCAAACTTAAATTTACTCTCTATCTCTCCCTCTCCCTAAAGCATCACCTAATACCTACTTTCTCTTTTTTTTCTTTGACTTTGATCATAAACACAAAAAAATAAAACATCCAACCACTCTCAAAGGGCTCTCCACCATTTAAGCTACTCCAAACCTTCACCTATGTATCTTGAAGCATCACTGTAAGCCATAACCAAGAAACCTTAAAATTAGTATTAATGACTTGCTTGAAACCCCTAACCTTCTGGTAACCTACTGTGTAACTATGACTCATTACCATTAATTACACCAGACATCCCCTTATGATTAACATCTACACCATCGCAATGAGGACACTTTGCCAATGAACTACATAATTTTGACTTGATTCGACTTATGATACAACTTAATATAGCCATTTGATTTCAACTCTCCCTTTTTTTTCGACCTGGGTTAGTGATGACTTTAAAACAAAATTTCCAATAACTTTCAGAGAAAAAAAAATATTATTTTCCTTTAATTTTGATCAAGCAATTTATATTAGATGTGCTAGGCTTAGTATAAACTTAAATCAAAGGAGAAAAGGAAAATTTTCTAAGTCTACAGCTAAAGCTTTGATGTTTCATATGAATGATATGAGCTACATGTGGTGTAGCATTTGTGTGAGTTTGTATACAAGAACCTGTATTAAGTATTGCCACTTATCCTTTGAGAATACTATTATAAGTGTTGAAACCATTGAGGATTGTTACCACTGTAGCTACTTAAGTTATGACCTTTTTAAAGTAGCAAGAGCAGTAATAGTATTTTTTTTTTCCTGCCAAAAGGAGCAATAATAGTTAGCTCAACCTTTTTGAAAATCAACAAGAGAACATAGTTTGAGATAGATTCATATGATCATAAATTAATTTGTTCGCATGAAGACTTCGTTTGGTATGATTTTTATCATTTTTCTATGAATAGACTTGTGAACTCTATATTCTAAGAATATGATTGAGTAGTCAATATATATTCTAAGATAAGTATCAATAGTTCTAAGTTTACAAACCTTTACAATGTGTAAGAATGTGAATTAAAGAGGTTGCACCCCATATTTTGAGGCTTGATGAGATATCTAGACTTTGCTTCATTCATAGCCATTAGATAAAGGAGGACATGCCTAACAATATAAGAATAGTCAAAGTTGAGTCTACCAATTGAAAATGATATAATTTGTTTTATTTCTTAATATATTATACTACAAAACTTGACCATAAAAAAAGGAAAATTGAATTTTTTTTTCTTACCATTTAAGGAAGCATAATGAGTGAGTTGTTTATAGATTTTTCAAGACAATTAAAATGATGTTTTTCAATTTAAACATAATGCTTTCTTTTTCTAAATGAATATCTAAATGAGATCAAAATAATATATGGTTTATTTAAGGAAAATGGAGAAAGAATTTTGTTGGTGTTTGTTTCTTTAAGTTAAGCGACAATTTAAAAGTGAAATAACAATGTTTAGTATCACCTTAGTGCTTTATGCTTTGGCTTAATATATGTTTTTTGTTGGTCTTATAATGTATAATAGAATCATGGAAATTAGCAAGTTTAGTAGAGAATTTTAGGGTTTTGTTCAAGCATGGTGTCAATTTGGTTCTAAATTAGGTTTTAGAATTTGATTAAGATTTTAAGTAACGAAATTTGCAATTTTTTTTTTTTTTTTTGGCTATGATGTGATTTGGCTTTTTAGTGGAAATTGCTTTTACCATGTACTTTTAGTTGTGTGGTGCAAAAATCTTGGGAGCATTATGTTTTTTGTTATTAAGTCATAAATTAGTATAAGCAATACCTTAAATATGTATTTGCATATAATATTGTTGAAATGTATATTATTTGTTTCCTTGTTAAATAATATTTTTTATTAACTAACAATACCTTACGAAGTTTTTCTTTTTCCTGTGCTAGTTTATTGAGATGTGGCATAACCTTATGATCATTTCAACGTTGAGATTAACTGAAAAACATGCCAATAATGTTTTTTTTTTCTCTCTCCTTTACTTCTTCATGAGGTTTATGACTTAAAGTTCCAACTAGTATTTAAGGATTTTGTTGTTAGTTTACATATTCATATTTATTTTTTCAGTTAAAGCTTTGTTTATTGTTTGGCTATTAGATGTGAAATTATGTTAAACTTTGTATCTATTCTATATATATTAACTAACATGCGTCTGCAATGTGCATTCGAAAAGTAAATAAAGCGGTTTAATCAAGTTTATAACATATTTTAGGTGGGTTGCTGCTAGTGATAAAAAACTTGCTATACGCATGATAGTTGATCTTGGAGATCCTTTGATCTAATGACATGTGTATGGATGTAATAGAGAGATCCATCAGAAGAGAAACGGGCAAACTTGATCATTCATACAAGTATGATAGAAGATGAAACCTTATGTTGTTCTAAATGTTCTTGCTTCGTTCTGCATTGAGTAACTTGTTTGATCTTTTATAGAGTAACTTCAGCAAAGCTTCCACATTTCTCTTAAGCTAGCCAATGCTCAAAATGATCCAAATGAGAGGAGGGGCCTCTTATTTATAGATTTTAGGAGCAAGCTTCAGTTATTGGAATACTTTGAAATGGATGGCTGAGTTTAGCGTAAAATAATATGTAGAAATGATGTATATTTACTAAATATATTTTATGTGTTAATAATATATCTACAAATTAATAAAACCTCAAAATATGTACATGATATACCTACAATAATTAGATGATTAATAAAGCAATTCTTAAATGATGTCCAAGTGCAATTCATTTAAGGAACTAATCATGACAACATTATGAACAAAAAGGCCAAGTAAACTTATATATTTTAACTAATGATACATAATCCTCATTATAAGATGGTGTGATTTCATTTTAAGGACGCTTAGCATTGTACTCAAATTCTTATCAACACCAACTTTTATAAATTGCTTCTTCTATTACGTCTTGAAAACCTTAGTTAGAATAAAGTATTGGAGACATGAGAAAGAATAATTAGAGATTTAGGAAGGATTAAGGGAAAAATGAGAGAATGTAGGTCTAGGAGCTGGTCAGGTGTAGAACTTTGATCAATCGCACATCACATCACATCGTTACCACCATTCGATAGAGCAACCCATGTCAAAGCCAATCAATGTATCTACTTTGGTCAAAGTTGGCTAAAGTTTTGGCGATAATGCAAATTTTCACTTGAAATTTGTTTATTTCATTAAAAATATCAAACGATCAAATTTAATTATGGAAAAATACGTTCTATGATTATTTTGTATGCAGATTAATTTTGTATTCTTGTTTTAATGAAATTATGAGTGGGTATATATAATTCTTAAGAAATCAATTTAATACAATGAATTTTGTATTAATTTTTAAATACAACAAACGATGCCATTTTGAGCTGATTTTTTTATCAAGAGATTCCTCTTATGTTATGTTCAATTTACATGATAAGACTTTTGATAAACCAAATATTTAATATTTATTATATCTCTTTTTCAATAATCTACCTCATTTTTAGTTTAAGAAAATAAATGAATTTCTTTATGAACTCAAGTTATTTTAATTTTGGGGAGTTACTTGTATTGTAAGAAGTATTATATTTTGATTCATGGTTTAACTTGATTATTTGTACAACTTACGACCATTTTTAGTGAATTTGAGGCTAAGATGGTAATTTTAAGAAGCAATAGGAATAAGTAAGATTGATATTTCTACTGGTTAGATTTAAGAGGTTGGATTAGAATGAGTTTTCAAAAGAAGCAGATCTTAAGTGGTCAAAGTAGCAATATTATGTGGAAACTTTGAAAGTTATGATGTGTTTTAACTAAATTAGAGGATAATTTAAAGGCTTTGTTAGGTAAGTTTTATATGAGGATTTACTTAGAGATTGAATCAGAGGCTATTAGATAAGACTTTTAACAAGTATAGACTCAAAAAGTACATTAGAGGATACTTTGTTAAGAACCCTAATGTTAACCTAACTAGAAAGGTAATTCATAATGTATGTTAGAGGATAAGTTAGAGAACATCCAATATAAGTATCTCCTTAAAGAAAGACCTCAATTCTTAAACCCTAGGTATAAATTAACAATAACAAACTTAAGGGATAATAATTAAACTAGTTTATTACTAAAACTTAAAGATGTTGCATTGGTAGGTTATGTGAAAATTAGCTATTTGTATACAACATATATTGTATATTGTATTCAAAAGAAAGAACTAATATTGATGCTTTAGGAATGAACAAGCGATTATAGATGTAGCAAATGATAGATTGAGCATGGTAAGTATCCTTACTTGATTGTTCTATGTTTATATGGTAAACAAAAATGTAAATTACTCATCTACTAGTTATTTATAGTTTTAAAATTCCCTTAAGCAAATATCATGGCTTTGAGTTATTATTATTATTATGATAGACTAATGCTTTGCATAATAAGTTGTTATTTGAATTATTAGTATTTGTAATCTGTGATTCCTATGAGAAGTTATTGCTTGAGATATTGAGGAATGTATGTTGTATTCTTATTGATGGATTAACATGTGCTTAGGATGTATCTTGGTTCAACTTGTTGTGGATTTATGTTCAATTGTGGAGAACATTTCCCATACCTGATATGAGATGGCTCTTCTTATTTTGTTAGGGGAATTGATTATTCTTGGAAAATGTATTAGTCTTTAAACATATTGATGATCTATTCAATAAACAATGAGTTGGCTAAGCTTTGTATTAAATTGTGACGTTTGATTCTTACCATGCCTATTATTATGTTACTCGATTCCTAAGCTGAAAACTAAGCTAAGTAACCTTGTAAATGGAATTTAACTTAGAATTCATACTTGGATTGGCTACATATGTTATTTATTGCATACATGGCATGACATGAAAAGGACCTATGGATTAGAATTTTTAAATTGAGATTTTCCTAAATTGGGTTTTTGAGTGTATAGTATTACACTGCTTAACAATTCTGATCACTGAAGTAGTTAGCTAAGTTAGATGCTTAGATTATGTCAACTAACCAGATGAAGAGCTAGGTTGGGTTAAGATACTAAGACTGGTACATGGCATACGCATCAGCATAGCATCGGTGTGATGCATAATTGGTTGCATGTGTGTTTACTATTGACTTATATATGATTAAGCATGTTAGGTGACAGTTGTTGTTTGGTGTATCCAAGGTTATTATTATCTAGTATCATTTGTTATTGAGTATATTTAGTTATAGTGTATAGTTGCCGTAGTTTTGTGCTCACTTGGCCTAAAACCTAAGCTAAGGGGTTAGCTTATCTAACCTTAGGTGCTAAAGATGAAGCAAGCTTGGAGCTTTAAGTTAGGGTAGGTAATAAATAGTGCAAGCTATGAGATTCTAAATCAAGTTCATGGAAGCTAATGGCTATGCGAGAAGAACATTGTGTTATTATAATAACCCGAGGGGTAGCCAAGTTATGGTAGTACTGCCATGCACTATGGGAAGATTCCAGATCAATTACCTGCATTGATCAGGAATCTTCAATGTACTACACAAAGCATCTATACCACCTTGACTTTTGTTAGGAGACTCGCATCAAGTATATCGAAGTAGATAAATATAAACTAAACATTAAATTATGTTTAACGTAATTTAATGGTGATATGCGTTCCTTGAATGACTTCTACAAACCATACCAAAAAATATTAGTAGTCCATACTACTTTGAATCCTAGTAGATGAAATAAATACTAGAGAGTCTAAATAGAATATAAAAGTTTGCTTGTGTTCTCATTTTCCCTCTAACATTCCCAAAGTCGGTAGAATTGACCTCGAGCATCCTGCGGCCTAACTTTAACCATAAGTCATGCTACATCAACAAACTATAAGGAGGTAAGCTACAACTAGTTAGTAAGTAACCTTCTTATCTCATTAATAAGCAAATTCAAGCAAGTTAATTAAACATACATATGAAATGCAACAAGCATATGCAATACACACATCATATATAGCTCGTTGGCTACTGTATAAAGCATGGTCTTACACTCACCATTGCTTAGGTTGGGAAGTATTTAGGAACATTAGAACTCGGGTCTCTGCATATAATTCCAATATCATTTTCTCTTACTAAACCCAAAGCAATAGACATGGCTTAACCTTAAGCAAAAGGCGACAGTCCTTAGTGCTACTTAGTTTCCAAAGGTCGAGGCAAAAACATGTTGCACGAATACGTCGTGCAATAAACAATAACACAATATATAATATCAATATAGATCTAAACAAGCATGATCTCCCTTTTTACTACGTAGTGATGATGCCCTATATCTCAATGCAAAAGGATGCAATACATATTCGATTGATTAAAAGTCACATAATTATTAGTTAAGTTTATAGGTGAAGAACCAATATATGAATAGACGATCATGGTGCTGATGCCTTCTATATTAATGCAAAAGGATGCAATACATGTTTGGTTGATTAAAAGTCACATAATTATTAGTTAAGTTTATAGGTCAAGAACCAATATATTAATAGACAATCCAAATCCTTAGCAACTATTGCACCCATAAATATTGGTTTCAATATATTACCGTGTTTTAATACACAGGGGCATTCAAATCTAAGCACATGCAAGATTCTTAAAATCCCCAAGTGCAACAATTTCAATATATATACTTTAATGGTTCTCCACGCGATAAGCAAATATAAGATAGAGTCAGAGTTAATGTACTCACTCAATCATGGTATTTAGCAATCCCAATAATCCACAGTTGAGTCAATCTTTGGTCTACATCACCTAAAGAATATAATTAAAGCAAATAAGTCTCTTATTCTATACTATCTATTTGCTTTTCTCGTTCTAACTTCCTCCTTTTTCCCGCTTTCGTGTTTTGGCCATAATTTTCTCATTTTAAGTTTGATTTTAACATTCTTATAGTTGTTCTTCATTTTTTTGAGTGTTATATTACGTAGTGGGTTCCATTCGATTAGATTAGACTTGCAACTTCTTAGATGGGCCAATTTATTATGTTGGTCAAAGGCTGGTATATAGTTCTTAAGGTTTTTAGGCCTTATCTTGCACCAAAGGTCAAGATATGGGTGTTGAGTCTTCTTTTTGGTTTCTTGGGTCTTTATTTATGGGTTTTAAGTAAACTTTTTAGATTTACTTCTTAAGGTTTCCTATTTAGCCTCAAGTCACTTTTATTGGTCAAAATTGACCTTTTTGACTTTGTCCTTATGGTTACTTTAAGTTGGGCCTATAAAGGCCTTTCCAAATGTCTTATTGGGTTTATTAAGCCTTTAGTTTACATCTTTTGGATCTCATTAAGTTGTTGGTTAGTTGGGCTTTAGGTGCTTATAAACCCTATTTTGGGTCCTTTAGATGGCTTTTGGGCCTAGCTTTCATTTTAGGGCCCTAAGCTCAACTCTAAGTGTTCTTTTGGGCCTTGGTCCATTAGAAGCCAATCCAATGGTTCATTTTTAGTAAATGTTTAGATCTAGTCATTATTCTTTATTGGGTTTTCAATTAAGCTTTCAAGGTTTAAATTACATTTTAGGTTCATTCAAGCTTCTAACCAAATTTTAGCTTATTAAACTTTGTTAATTGAGTCTTTAATTTATCATTAATTAATGATGTCATTAAGTTAATAAATAAGAAGTTGCAACTTGTTCCTACTTCTAAAGGTACATCCAAGATGGTCCTTGTAATGTTTCCATCTACTTCTCTTATAACTTTAATTTTAGTGATTTTTAGCTATTCTTGACTAGGCTTTCACTAAGACAAATTAGTTTATATCATTAAAAAAAAAGTATTAATCATCATGTAAACACCCCCTACTGGAGGCAGTAAGCAAGGGACTCCCAAGTTTCTTGAGGTTTTCTTACTTGTTCTTTGTTAACATCTACTTATCTCTATATCTTTATACATATTAGTATCTACGTTTTAACTAGAAAGCCATGTACCATGATTATCTTTAGTCATCTACTCTATTCTACACTACACTATACTCTTATAACATACTTACTTGTAAGAGTTTTAATACTTAGAATTTAGGATTAAACTACAAATCTTACAGGTTTATTAGAGTAGTTTACCCATTTGGAGTTTGAGAAAGTGGCCTCCATTTTTCCTTCTGATGTCGTAAGCTAGGGAGTGGGCTAAGGTATAGGGATATGTGGAAAATGTAAGGGAGTAAGTGAGGGTAGTATGGTGATTAATGGCTAGTGGTTGAGTAGAGTGGTCGAGAGAGAGTATGTATGTGAGAGAGTGCTTGAGAGCTTGTCTGTAGTGACTATTTGAGAGTGTTTAAGATAGTGAAATGAACGAAACTAAGGGAAGGGAAAGAGAAAGAGATGTACTAGTTCATGGAGTGAGAGAGTGAGGAGGACCACATGATATTTCAAGTTGTTTTGGTATACTCCTTTAAGGGGCAAAGTGTACCTTTGTAAGGTCTACTCTAAATGGCAATGTTTTGTCCCCTTAAAGAATAATTGCCAACTAATTCCCTTACTAATCCATTTGTTAATCAAGATGCAATGTAAGTTGGTTGTAGGATTAAGGGGTAATTACGTTAATTAATCAAGGTACAATTAAGTGTAATTAAGGTTGGTTTAGGGTTTTGTCATATCTTTTTACTTCAATTTGGTTGGTTGACTTATATTGTTCAATTTCTCAGGGTTTCCTATTATATAAGTCCATTTATAATTTTTAGATCGTATACATAATCGAAACTTAGGTTTTTTAAGTGACTAGCAAAATTAATTATATCTACCGAATGGTTTTGCTATGTAATTAGGGTTTCTTTGTTACACTAAGGTTTTTGGTTGTTCAATTAGGGTTTTAATATATTCACTAGTGTTTATAGCCATTTTAGAGTTTTCCCCTTATTAGGGTTTTATGCATATACTTAAGGTTTTAAGGTTATGCCTTTTTTTCTTTTCTTTTTTTTTCTATTTACAAACCCCGTATACCCCTCCCCACAGCCCTAACCACCCTTGACCTCTCAATTACAATACCTATATCCTGTAAGAAAAATTAAATAAGGGAATACTACTCCCCTTACACAAAAAAAAAACCATAAAAGAAAGGAGAAAACTCTTAGTACATTAACCAATCTATCCAAGATAGAAAATAAAACACCAAATGAAACAAAATCTAACAAGATACAAGCCTTAGGGAAGCTATCTCTCAAGGGTCCTGTAATAATATTCTTTTAAACTCAAGAGCTTACAAGGAACAATCCATAGTAAGGAAATTTGTCTCTATATCATTAATGTCTTTAGCCTACCAATTATCTACAAAATTTCTTTCTCTCAAGACATAGCTAACCTAGCCCTTTACTTTAACAAGAAGATTCTTTGCTTATGAAATATTATTCAAAACTTCCCATCTTGTGATTTCCATCACTAGCTACCTTGACACCACAAGGGAATCTATTTCTATAACAACCCCAACGTTATCAAACTGTCTACATAATTCCAAACCTTTGACAGGAGCTTTTAGTTCAATATATTCAATGGTCTTATTATTTTCCTTGAATCTAAAACTCTAAATGAATTTTCCATTAAAATCCTTTAGAATCCCACCACCACAACCTTTACCTTGACACAGGTTATCATCAACATTTAACTTGATAGCACCTTCTTTAGGACTAATCCAAGAAAGATGACGAACTTGCTTCTTTTTAGGGGGTTTGGTAATATTACTAAAAATATCCTCGTCATCTTTGATTTGATGTAAATTAAGGGGATTAGCCTTCCTTATATTTGAAAGATCTTCAATAATGCGATTGATAAGAATATAGGGAGCCTTGATCACATTTCCATTCTTCCAGTTATTTGTTTCACCCCAATGATGCATAAAGTAACAAAAGGTACATAAGTCCTAATATAATTAATAATGTTATCGGCTTTCCTTTTTCAATATTTCAACATGACATTAATGAAAGAGATGTTAGGAATAGGAACAATACCAAAATATAAAGCAATACAATTCCAAACATCCCTAGTATAACTACAACAAAGAACATAAATAATTGATTCACCATCATGGTAACAACAAATACATTAGGAGGCTTTGGACCTCCTTCAAGAGCACTATTTATCTTAAGATGAAATGAATAAACAAATGCTTCTTTAAATGAAGAAAGAGATGATGAGGGTATTATGTCTCGAAGTGGTGAAGTCGTAACAATTCCGCTATGTGAACTACCCTAAGATAAAAACTAGCCTCACAATTGCTATCATAGATCTAGTCCACATCAGGCGTGTTCGACTCAACTGCTTTGAAGCGTCCAATTCGTTGCATATTAACCATAAACCTATAGCATAATCTTTTGAAATAATGGTTAAAATAAACTTGTGGTTTGACTTTTTTGAAGAGCAGTTGAAAAATACATGGGTACATGTTAAACTAGTGTATAGACTAGAAGATTAAAAACTAGTGGGTCACCTGAGGAGACCCGTGTAGTTTTCTTAAAAGTTATTAGAGACAAAAGTAAGAATAAGAATCTAGCCATTTCTTCTTGAATCTTACTACCCGACCCTATTTGCTAATACTATTTTCTTTTTCATGTGGTTGTTGTAAATCCATTCTGAACCTGCAAAATAAACTATGAGGGAATGAGTGTCAACTAGCTTGATAAGTGGGATAGAAATAAAAGTATATATTTAACACATAGAAGCCAGGGTCTTCAAGTAGTTTTAGTTAGATTTTAATGCATGTTTAAGCAAATGGCATTGCATGAATGTTGTCTGATCTATCATAAGATTATAGAAATTATGTCCTCTCTCATTCGGGTTAAGGAGTTTGACATTTCATACACAAATTGGAACTAAATCGGTGCTTATGTAATAGAGAACACGCTTCACTAAATACTACCTTTGAACCATAGCCCCAAACCTTCTTGTAACCTCCTCTCCTATTATTTAGTTTGATTATAGGTAGAAAAAAGACCATTTCAGCTATGTTCATTGAAGGGGTCTGTGTTTGGTTTGAGAATCTTAATTGTTCCTCTAGTGGGTTATGATGCATGTTAGGTTACACGTTAGGTCAATTTCAAGTTAATTTTGTTTTTATGGTGATCAACCAAGCTCAAATAATTCAAGCAAAAGCATACTCATAAAGCAAACATAACATGGAGCTCAACTCCTACTACAGCAAATCAAATCTTGAACACATGCGTAGCACATATACAAACAACTAATTACAATCACAAGCAAATATATACCAAGGTTTCTAACTATTCAGAAATAATACTTTAAAGTGCAGTGAAGCACTAATTCCACTTACTTGAAACTTAGTCACTCGCTTACTAGACTTGTTGACTTATCCTTGTAGGTGATCCATCGATATTCAACTTGATTTAGTCTTTTAATCTACTTGTAGATTATAAAATATTGCTAATTTATTCATTTATACAAGAATTAAGTTGGGAAGTCATTAGTTTATTATTACACGCTTTAAGTATTGTAAGTTTAGAATAATGATATAAGTATATTTTACCTTTGTTACCTTTTCAGTTACATCTTGAGTCAATGCACCCTTAAAACTAGAGAAGCTTCTGAGCTACCCTTTGAACCATATGGGTGTTAAAGTTTACAGTAGGTTCAGCCTCTAAGTTAACCTCTGAGTTCTGTAAATGTCCAAGATTTCAAGGAATACCCTTTGATACAGCTTCTGAGTATTCGCATATCTATAGTTACTTTAAATACTCTCTTTGAGTTACCTTTTGAATGAGTTATTGAGTCAACTAGAATCTAAGTTGCTGAACAGAAGACCCTTTGAGTTATCTTTTAAGTTTAGTCAGTTTCATAATTTCAAGGAATTTACTAAGACCAACAACTTCAAAATTTTTAAGAATATACTCTTTGATTTAATCTCTAAGATTCCCCTGTTTCGCCATTCACTCATAATTTTGCTTATGGCCCAATTTCTAAGCATATTCCTCAATATAATACTTACCCAAAAATCCTATGAGTTATCATCTACTTTATACCAACTTCTTACAATTAATTGATTTAAGTTTCAATTTGAGAAACCAATTCAACTCCTCATTTAACACTTCACAACGATATTATTCCTCAAATACCTCATTCAACGTATCATCCTTTATTAGTTCTCAACTTCACATATTACCAACATACTCATAGAAGTTGCAATACCATGATACATGTAGTTACTACTAGTAAAATTTAATCCAACATCATTAGTAGATGACAATTTACTCCAATAATCAACTTATTACATATTTCAAGTGCGGTCCATAGGAAGAATATATTAATTTTTACTAAAATTACCCTTTTATTCACGATTTAGGGCTTAAAAGTTAATTAAAAATACAAAAAATAGTTTTATTAAAAAAAATTCATAGCTTTCTAATATAAGTAGAGAAAAGTTGATAGAAAAATTTTGGACTCGAAACTACATTAATAGGGTTATTTAATTCAATATAAAAAATTGCTCAATTTTGCCGATTTTTGAAGGATGTATTATATACTCACTAAATTTATATAAAAGAATATTTTTCTTGAATTCTAAACATAAAAATAATTACGAATAAATTTTTCTAAAAATTTTTATGCATATTTTGTACTTTTAATAATATAAGGAAATTCGACTTGAAATTAGATCCTCATTGAAAATGGAAGCTCTGGTCACCACTTGCGCCTCTGCAATTGTCAGCCAGCCCTGCCGCTAGTTATTGCTTTTATTGGTGGCGGTGGTTGGTGCCTAGTAGCAGCTTAAGCCTACATATCTCCTACAAGCTAGAATTATACCAATTTCCTATATATTTTTCTGGATTTTTCTCTTTAGTGTTCTCAACTTCCACTTATTTTTCCCAAATTCTCAACCACATATAGGAGCTCTTGAAGAGATTTAATGAATTTTACAAAGCATTTTATTGGTGAAGAATGATTTTCTCACTCCAAGTTGACTTTTCCCCCTTTTTAATTTGCTTAAAAGTAAGGTGTCCTCTCCTTGATCAACTTTGCAACAACTGTCCAAACCTTTGCCATGCCAAAACCATGTTAACTCCAGTTACTCTTTATTTTTTTTCATTTTTAATTATTTTTCCTTATTTATTTTAGCTTATTCCTCATATTTTTAGGTATTTCAATCAATTACCGGTATTTATTCATACATAAAAATTATACCTAATGTGTATACATGTTTTCTATATATTATTTTATGTCATTTAGTATATTTATTATTTATATAATTTATCTCTAAAAATTTATTAACTACCAAAACATATTTGTGCGATTACGATAATATAATATATTGTAATATAGTAAAATTGACTGTTTTATTTATAATAATATTATTTTATTATATTTATATATTCCGAACCCATGGGTTGTCATCGACTAACTCCTAAAACTTACCTGTGAAGTATCGTTGAGATGGGGTTACGTTTACGTACGTCCTAAATTACCCGCTTGGAATTGAACCATGAAAATATGAGTTTCATAGAGGGGAAGAAATTTATGCCATATGAGCTAATGTGAGATACCTTGATTATCTTTAGATCTCACAAGACTCTAAGAACTTGAGATTGAAAAACATCCATCGGTTGAAACCATCAAAATGGAAGAGTCATTTGCTTATTGAGATTAAGGGATAAAATTTATTTAATGAAATCTGTAGGATGCACATGAAAAAGATAATCAATGTCCCATCTGTTACTAACCCATAGATCCTTCATCTTCAAACAAGGGGAAACCATATGAAACTGAGAGAAAAGAAGCCTCGGGGATGCAATTAATCAAACCAAAAACTAATATCACCCCTTCCAAGACCATAAAATATATGTTTTTTTTGCAATATCCTTAAATTTAACAAGATTTTTCCATACAGATGAGGAATTACAGGAAGTCATACATTCGGATGTTTTCCCTTAAGGTATTTAGACTTCATGAAGTCTAAGAAGATGGATCTTTTAGTTTTAAATTTCCACCAAATTTTGGCTTCAAAAGCCTTAGAGACATCCTTGAGAGATCTAAAACCTAACCCACTCACCTTCACTAGGAGGCAAAGTTTATCCCCAAAAGCCTAATGAGTAGCTCTAGAGTCTGATGAATCTCCCTCAATGAAGCTAGCAAACATACTTTCTAGCTTTTTCATGACCCATTTAGATGATTGGATCGCTTTGAAAAGATAAAGTAGAAGAGATGATAAGACGCTTTTTATAAGAGTAATCTTACCCCTTCCCAACAACCATACCTTAATCCAATTGTTGATTCTTTGATATACCTTTTCAAATGTATCTCTAAAAAATTGTTGATCTCTCCTCCCTATGGTGAGAATACAACCTAGGTAGGTCAAAGGAAGAGATTGGATATTCATATCAGTTAAGTATTAGACGGTCCTCTTCCTTATTGATTTGGTCTTTTTTGATAGAATGAGAAAGCTTTTGTGGTTATTAATCTTTTTCCTAAAGACCCTTTCATATTAGTACAAGAATTACAACACCTTAGAAATTGTTAAAGTAGATCCATTAAGAAAAAGAATACAATCATTAGTGAGACACAAATGAGATATCTAACTAGGAGAGAAAGTCCTATACCTAAGAGATGAAAACCTTTGAAAAAGGTTGTTTAGACCTTATGAAAGATATTCAAATGCTAGAATAAGAAAGGTTGGTGAAAGAAGATCTCTTTGGTGAAAGCCTCTAGAGGAAGTGAAGAAGCTAGAATCCTTTCCATTCACAAGGACAATAAACTAGCTATTGCACATAATCCTTTAAATCATGTATGTAAATTTCTAGTGAAAACTTAAATTGTCAAGCATAGAAAAAAGAAAAACCTAATCTAGTCTATCATAAGCTTTTTCCATGTCAAGCTTCATGATAATATTACCTCTTCTCACTTTACAATCAAGATCATACAATAATTCTTGAGTAAGAAGGACGTTGTTAATAATGTTCCTACCTTTAACAAAGCTTATTTGATTTTAGGCTATAATTTAAGGAAGGACCCTACTAAGCCTGTTAGAGAGAATTTTGGAAAAGATTTTTGAAGTTATATTACACAAACTAATAGGCTTGAAGTTCTTCTAAGATTGGGGGCTAATTGTAGTTCAAAATATGCAATTTTTCTCAAATTTAAAAATTGTGTTTTTGCATAAATTTAGCAAAAATTTGTTAATTATATATAAAAATAGAGTTTATACACAAAATGGACCAACTTAATTAAAAGTGCTAAGAATGCATGAAAAATGATTGATTTTAAATGAATTATATTAACCTACAAATCAGAGTATAGGGGCTATCATGCTCTTAATAGCCTCTACCATTTGATCAAAGAGGCTAGAATTAATGAAGGTAGGAATTTCAACCTACCAATTGATTGGTAACCTTACTATCAATTAATCGGTATGCCCTGAAGCATTAGGATTACATCAACTCCTTAGGTAATCGATCGGAGGAGAAGATGGTGTAGTAAATAGAAAGCATTGTGGTAGAATCACTCATTCCAATTGATTGATACCATCTACAACAATTAATCGATAGGAGGAATTAAGGTTAACGTTTTCTAACATAAAACCCTAATCTACTAAATGTTGCATTTCATAAAACACGAAGATGACCTAAGGTTGATACGTGTCTACCGATCGATCGATTGATAGCCTAAATTTATAAATACTTACATTTCTAGCAAAAATGACTAGTCATATTTAGGATTTTCCTAGGTTCTAGTGTAGAATTGCAAACTCATTGCTTGTTTTATTGTTTCTTGAACCTATTTATGATATTTAGCACTTGTTTTTTATGATTTCGATGCACATTTAAGTTGGATTTAAGAGCATTATCATCTTGTCTTCATTTAATCACTTGTTCTTGAGTTATTATCTTGTTACTTTATTCTTCAATAGAATTTTTTGCATATTTATGTGTATTCTTGTTGTCATTATTAGTATCATGAGTGGTTAAATTTGTTTTAGTGGGTTTGTGGTAATGTGGATGTTGCAATTGGTGAATCTTTGTATTTTTTATATGAATTTAAGTATTTAAGTGGGATTTTGTTGTTTGATTCTCCATTTGAACTCTGACATGCTTTTTAATGGAATTTTCAATGGGTTTTCCTTATAATTATGAGATCGAGAAGAGATTAGTTCTAAGAGGCTCCTTAAGAGTTAATAGGTTTGCATAAGTATGAGATTGAGAGGAGATTAATTGTGTAAATTCCTAATTGACTCATAAAGTATCAATAAACGGGGTTTTACAATTATAAGATCGAGAGGAGATTAGGTATATCTCATTGAATTGACATTATCTTATGCGATTTTAGCGAATTAGGATAGGTTATAAGACAGAAAGGATATTAACCCTAATTTTTAGAACTAGAGCACTTAATTCATGACAAAAATTAAGTATTTAACTAATTGTATAGGAAATGAAAACTAGGGGAGATTTTTCGCTACATAATTGAGTAAGATACTTACTTGAGATTTGGCTCAAGTGAATTCTACCAAAACCTAATTAAAAGCCATCCTTGATATCTTAATGGGATACCCTCATTGTTACTTTAGAAGCATGTCACAAGCCCACATCTTTATTCTTTGTGATAGTAGTTACTTTTTGTTGTTAGTCTTTAATTTCATTCACAATTCCTAATTCTCTATTTGACTTGCCTAGATTAGATTAGTAGGTTAAAATATGGTACTTAGATGAATCCCTTCTCCTTGAGGAAATGACTTGGTGAATATTTACCAGTATTATTACTGTAAGATACACTGATCGATTAAGATAGTATTGTTTTAAAAATTTCAATTTATAAAATTTTGTGTTTATGTATTACATCCGATCATTTTTGGCACTTTTTCTAGGAACTAACTTGTATATCAAATCTATAATTTTTATTAGTGCACCGTGTTGTTAATCAGGGTTAGGAATTCTTAGGGATTAAAACTATAGTGTTAGTTGTGTAAAATCTAAGAAGAAGGTAACCTTAAAAAAATCCAACATAGTATAATAGAAATCTTTCCCAATGATCTTCCAACAATGTTTAAAAAATAAACCTCCAAAGCCATCTAATCCGAGTTTAAAATTAGAATCAAGGTTAGAGATCACCTAAGAAACATCCTTAAAAGATGGTATTGCAATCAGCTTATTATTGTCTTCTTCCTTAATAACTTTGGACAACTAAAGAAGGTAGTGAAATTACTCAATGTATGGTCTTCAAATAAGAGGGCCTGAAGAAAATCATAAGTAGAGGGGCCAAGTGCATTGCCCTCAATCCAAACACCATTTTAATCTTTAATTTTAGTTATAGCATTCCTTTGTCTTCTTTCCTTGACAATTGCATAAAAGTATTTAGTATTCATATCCTTATCTTCTAGCCATTTCAATTTAGACCTTTGTTTTCAAAACATCTCTTCTAGGTCAATTAAGTTTAAGAGGTCTTTTTTAACATTTTGTAGCTGTATGTAATTCTCCTCCCAGCCATCTATCATGTGAATGTTTTCTAAATCATTAACTTTCCATTCAACTTCTTTAACCTTTTTATAAATGTTTCTAAAGACCCTCTTGTTCCAACCTTTAAGGACATCCTTTAGTCTTTGTAATTTTAATTGAAATTTAATAAAACCTTAAGCATTACAATCTTCTTTCCAAGATGATTCAACCATATCCATCAAAGAATGGTTTCTAGTCTACATGTTTTGAAAATGGAATTTGGAACAATGACCACCATTCTTTCCAATAATCTCTACTAATAAAAAACAATAATCTAAACAGGTTTTATTTGAATGAGAGATTGAGGTTAAATCATTAGAGCCCAATCGAGTATGACATGAGTTTTGTTCCTTGATTATGTGAAAGGATTTCTTGAAAAAACCCGCATTAGATAATTGACAAGAAGATATCATGTCTTAGAAATCTTGTATAGAACTAGTGTAGTGTTTCTTTCCACCTTTCCTTTCATGAGGACAAAGGACTGTATTAAAGTCACCAATAACCATCCAAGGGTCATTTGCAACTTTATATATATTTGCTAAATCCTCCCAAAGAAATTTACTTAAAGCTGTTAAGTATTTAGCGTATACCATAATGATATAAAAGGATAAGGGGAAAGAAGCAATTGTACATTTCATGTGAATTAATTGATCCATTTCCCTTTCAATATTGCACTTAACATGTTCATGCCATAGAATCCAAATCTTTAAATTATTGGTGGAGAAGAAGTGTTTAAGCCTTAAAGATTTTCTAATTTATCAGTTGATGTCATAGGTTCATCAATCATAACAAGGTTCAACCTATTAAGAATAGCAAGCTTGTTTAATCTTTTAATTGATATTTCATTTGCTAAACCCTTAATATTCCAAAATAACGATCTCATGGTGATTGGTCTTAGTAGGCAAAAATTTTTTCACTTGCCCTTATGCGCTTCGGAGATGCAAGGATAGATGACATACCTCTTTTCTTAGCTAAGGGAGTTAGAACATCATTAATTTTCAAAGTCATCCTCTTGATAAGCATATAGAGGGTCATAATTGGAATCTTCTTCCTCTTCCTTTGCTTTGCTATCTCCCCCCATTATAAAATTTGTTCCTAATAGATCATCTAAGGCTTCTTCTTTGTCTTTGATCGATGCATTACTTGGATCGATGCATTACTTAGAATGTCATATGAAATTGTGTTAGTTTGACAAATAATCTCATTAATTACAAGATCTTTACCTTGATGAGCATGGTTTACATTTCCTTGAATAGCATCCTCCATGTTGGAGGTAGAACCTTCTTCACCGTTATCTCCTTTCTCTATAGAAGGATCCAAAGGGATCATTGGCTTAGAATTTTGCACGTCATTCTCCTTAGCCTTGTTTGGGTAAGGATCATTAGCACCATCTTTTGTTGTACAGTTTGGATTTTTTTTTTTTTTATGAATACCCATAAGCTCATCTAAACTCTCTTTCTCATTAATAGCATCGTTATTAGAACATTGTCCTATATCAACAGTAGTTTTACCTTTCTCTTTTGTTGTTACAACTTTCTTTAGGACATAAACTTGCTTGACTTTTTTGTCTTTTCAACTTTAAAAGATAGGTTTGTATTATTAACATTGGAAGCTTGTTTTGATTTTTCCTTTTCTGACTCTTTTGAGATAAGAAACTTTGCAAAACATTTTTCAATGGATTATAACATCTTAAAACAACCAAAACAATAAGCTAGTATATTTTCAAAGAAAACATATTGATAGTACCCTTCTTTTGTAGTATTGATCCAATAACCATCCTTATGCTTTTTAAAGACATCAACTTCTACTAGTACCCTTTTCTATAGAAGGATGAGAAAGATTAGCAATGGGTTCATCAACTTTTAAAGGGGTAAAAAAAGCGAAAGCTAACGTAAAAAGTAGGGAATTTCAAAAAAATGAACAAAGAGATTAGGAAAAGCAATCTATATTGATGTGATAAGACTCTTATTGTTAAAATGGGCGCTAGAAGACTACTTAACAACTTGCATCAAGGATGATTCGATCATCCAAGATTTTCTTTCCTAGATTCTCATATAGTCTTCTTGTATGGCAGGTCGGATCAAAATTCGTTTTTGGTTAAGAACACTAAACTTTACATTACCTTTAAGTCCCCTCGCAACAAAGAATTCTTTAATCTCTTGCATGGATGGTCTAGGATATCAAAAGGAGCCAACAAAAGTAAATTTTAAAAGAGAGCACAATTTTTTAATTTCATCTTCTTTCAAAAGAAGAACTTGCTCTTCTTTAAAATTTATAGCTTTTTTCATCCTTAGAACAACACTTGAATAAGAGCCGTGAGATCTAACCACATGAGCAAGAGATTTCGTGAAGCTTCTTGCAGATGCAATCTTAAGATCCTAATTCTCTTGTGCTGTGTTCACTGGCTTACGCTAGTAAAGTCCAACAGCCATTTATAATTGAAAAGAATCAATAAGGAAGGATATAAAAGATATAGTAACGTTAGCACTAAAGCAAGGCCAAAGGAAGGCTAAAAACTTACAAACTACAACACTAAATTTTGAGCCCCATAAACTTATGTATCATATTTTGATGGCTTATAGTCTTACGTGTTGGATTCCAAGCAAATAATTTAGGGCATATGTGGAAGTCAATTGATTATGATAATACTTCTTAAATAATTTTAAAAGATGCAAGGATAAAATTAACTATATATTAAACAATATCAAGGGTATAAATATCAAAATGTAATAATGAGTTCAGTATTTATGTATACTAAATAAGAGACATTACAAAAGTTTGTATCTAGTATTGTATAAATCAAACATAGCACCACAGAGTTGTATTGTCTTGTATTCCTTGTACTTATATTATCTAGTTTTGTTTATTCAGTTTAGTTCTTAGAACGAAATGTTATTAAAATCTTACCAAATTACAATAATAGTTGACTACTCGATTCGTTTAATTGATGTTTAAATGGATTGAAGGTGAAATAGAGGGAGGAACACCATATAAATTCTTAAAAACAACTACCACTATTATTTTAAGCAAAGTTGCAACAAGATGAATCTATTTCCATTGTAGCATTAGAGTCCTTTCTATATTAATATACTCGATCAAATGTAGTTTTTGAAAAGAGTTGGCCGTTTTTCAAAAAAAGATGAGAATTTTGCTTTTAATGGAAAAATGCTTTCTCTTATAAGGAAAAATGTTTTTTACTTAAACACTTTGTCTAATAAAGAGGGAAAATGGGAGAAATGTTTCTTGAAAATATTTTTCTTGAAACAAACGAAGCCTTCAATACATTTTTTGTAGCCTTTTTGAGCATTAAGTTTTTGGTCTATGACATATAGATGCCATTGGTTTCCTCCCACCACTTTCATACTTTTTGGGTAGAAAAGAAGCTAAAAATAAGAAAAATTGGTTAAAGAGATAGGAATGGCATATATTTGTCAAATTGGTGAGCTGAGGCTCCACATAAAGCTTATGTATTCCAACTATACACCGTTTTTGTAATGCTAAAATTGTTAAAATATACTCGATCAAACTTAGACTTGCTATTAAGTAAAAAAAAAAAAGGAAAAAAAAAACTTCTACTTGTTATCTTTTTTTGCCAATCACTTGTTAGTTTTATTGTTTGTTTTCTAATTTTTTTTTATTAATCACTTCTAATTATTAACTCTTATATTTCAACCAATAAATATTTATTACGTTATCATTTTAAAGATGATATTAAAATATGATAAATTTAGTAAGTAAAGATTTAATTGAGAACGATATTAATAATTTTGAAATAAAGGAGTTTACAAATAATAGCAGTTGGTTAAATTGGAAACACCGAGAGGTTGTTTTGGACCAGCACTACTGAGAGGTTCATGTAATGCTTTTTATATAACCCTAATTTTATAAAAATGAGAATTATAACGAAAGGGATTTTATGAGTAAGTTTAAAGAAGGAATTAACGTTTCAAAAAGTTAAATAAAGTATCAACATTTTACAAAATGGTTCAAATAATGAATTCATAATAGCTAATTAATCAAATTATTTAAACTACTTTATTAAAAATTGATCCTCCATTTAAACTTTTTGAAAAGTTAATCCTTTATTGAATTTTTCGAAGCATTGATATCTTATTTGAACTTACTTCCAAATGTTAATTTCTACCTTTGTAATTGCCAACAAATAAAGGTAATTGTTAGGATAGAGGAAAAGGAAAACAAAGTTTACAAACTTTTGTTTAATTCATAAATAGATTTTTGAGTTATAAGTTAAGATTATTGTAAGCTTATAGCGTAATATTAGGCTTAATATCCTTTTTTCGTAAAACTATAATATGATTTAAGATTTTTTTTTCCTAACTACCATATATTATAAGGTGTGTAAATGGTTTTAACTTATAAGCCGACCTATTTAAATTACTTTTTAAATAGGTTTGAATTAAAGGTTTTTGGATAGCTAAATGGGTATAACTCATTTAACTCGTAGGTTAAAGTACGTCAAAATGAGTTAACCCATTTAATATTTTTAGCCTTTTGGTTTAACCTATTTTTTAATATGTTAGGATTGAGGAGAGTTTTGATTCAGGTTAACCCATTTAATATATTTAACCTTTTGGTTTAACCTATTTTTTAATAGGTTAAGATTGAGGAGAGTTTTGATTTATTTAAAAAACATGTTAAATGAGATTGTTTTGTCTAATTCTTAAACTAGAGTGAATTGATTTGTTTAACTTACTTATATATTTTTAATTATAAGTAAACTAATATTTATGCCATTTACTTATAAGGTCTTAACATAATATCAACTAAGTGAAGGAAAAAAAAAAAAAAAGACACTCTCAAAATAAGAACAAATAAGCGACAGTTATGTCCCAGTCCCAGTCCCAGTCCTACTTTCACACTTCATATGATAATGGTGGCATACATGAGTCATTATTAATTTCATGAAAATTGGGAATGTGGTAGGACCTTGTAAATTTCCGACCTTCAAAGCAAAAGTCGAAAATCTGCAAAGGGCCGGGTGGGCGCATGAAATGGGTGCTTCTCTTTTTGGGTTCTCACACTTGACATCAGTTTCCCAAGACAGGTAGGTTTGGTGGCTTTGAATTTGCTTTGGTTTGGTGTCAATGTCGTGTAAGTTTCCAGAAAGTAGGTTTTGGTGGAATCTTTTCTACGCTTGGGGAGGAGGAGCCCTCTTCATTTATTATTATTTTTTTTTTCAGACGTCAAAATTACTGCAATCGCCCTCCACACGCATCATCATTAATCTTCCCGAAAAGTGCTCTACAAGTTACCCTTTTAAGCTTTTAGCTAATTATATCATCATTATTATAATAAGTTGGGTAGGTAATTAATCCATATCTATATCTATAGATTAAATCATAACTGTTTATCAACCCAACATATATATTATATTGTTTTAAAAAATCACCATTTAGAAATATATGGATGAGCTATAGAAATAATGGGTCTATATGTAATTTTCAAGCTTTTATCATGTTTTGGATGTGTATTTCATCCAGCTAATTTATAATATATTGATTCATATATAAGATTTATTAAATTAAACTCTAATCAAATACAATTCAAATCTTTCAATTAGTTACCGTGGTTTCGTTTCAATTTTCAGAGATAAAGCCAAATCTGATTTTGATGCGTTTGTTTGAATTTTCTTTGGTAAAGACAAACCATAAAAAATTGAGAAATGGGGGAAAAAAGAAACAAAAAACCAGACCTTAGACCAAGGACAAGGAGCAAACTTATGAGGACACAGAGGACAGATAAACATGGAGGGGCATATATGTAAATTCAGAGAAATTGACAAGCTGCAGGATGATAATAATGCCCAGTGGAATGAAAAGGGAAAGGGAAAGGCAAAGAGAAAGACGAGGAAATGAGATTAAAAAAAAATACATATATATATATATATTTAAAATAAGAATAATAAAAGCACTATAGACATAGGTTTCATACATTCACACCGTTCCATAGCCTAAAATAAGGTACACACACAGCCAACACATCTGCAATCCGTCGTCGGAAAAACAGCAGTATCCCCTAAAAATCTCAAATCTTTCTATCTCTAGCAGCGAAAAGAGGGCAAAAAAAAAAAAAAAAAAAGAAAAAGAAAAAGAAAAGAAGAACCTTCTCTCTCCTCAGTACAGAGAAACAAAATACCTTTAACCTACCTGACTCTGACCATGTCATAACCATTACAACATTATACCCCATACGTACACAAGTGGAGGTGGAATTTTTGTTAGTATTATTACATAAGGCAAGTGGAAAGGATAAAAAGAGCCGAAGAAAGAAAGGAAGAAGAAACTCCAAAACGCACAAACAAAGAGACCCAAATCTCTCTCTCTGTGTAATGGCCCAGCTGGACCAAAATTTATGTATGGAGAGTAAAAACTAAAAACAAAGCAAGGGGGGAAGAAAAGAGAGAAGATAGAGTTTGAAAGGAAATGTGATGATATGTATCAATTCAATTACCACGTATTGTATGTCTATGTCCTCCTCTCCCTCTCCAACCCCAACCCACCCACCTTCTAGTACTAGGGAGAAAAAATTAAAAGCAGTTGCCACAAATACCCTTCTGCAACCCCCCAAAAAATCAATCCCCATCTTCATCTCTCTCTATCTCTCTATCTCTCTATCGCTCTCTCTCTCTCCCCAATGAAAATAAGTATTTACCCCGCCAACCCCAAAGTCTTCCTTTTTGCTTCTTTTTTATTTTTCCACGAACAAACTACTATGTGGGCTTTTTGGGTGTTTTCTCTTTCTTTCTTGTTTATGTCTATCATCATATGTGTGTTTTTGGGTCAGATTTCCACAAGAAACAGGAAAGCCAGAACCTTCCCTTCTCTTTCTTCGCTCTCTATCTCTCTCTCTCTCTCTCTCTTTCTTATTTCTCTCCCTCTTCGTTTCCTCTCATCATATTTTCTCTCCCTCCTCTCCCTTTCTTATTTCTCACGCACACCCTCATCTCTTTTTCCTCCCAAGATCCAATTTTTATCATCGACCGTGGACGAGATCCGACTTTTGTTACATACACTTTTGGCTTGCAAACCTAGGGTTTGTGTCGAAAATCAGTTTTTAACATGAAGAGGATGAAGGGTGTTGCTGCTATGGAGTCATCACCGTACTTGGTATCTGAAGATCCTAGAACAAGGTTTAAGTTTCAGAGTCTGTGGCAAGACTATCAAGATCTTCAGAAGGTAGGTTCTGGTGTTACCTTGGTTTCCTTAGATCTGCGGTTTAGGCTTTCCTTTTTCTGTGAATTTTGATGGTCTTTTCTTCTCTTTCACTAATCATAGTTTAGTTATTTCTATGTGTCGGTTTGATTTGTGGGCGTTATCTTGATATACGGTACTGGGTTTTTAGGTCTTTGAGTTTTAGGAGTGAGGTTTGTTTGCTTGGTGATTATGTCTTGATTTGAAGTGATTATGGTTTGTGTGTGAGTTTAAACAAATTGTCATGTTTCTGTATGATGAGAGTTGCTAATATGATGTGTTTGTTTTGTGAATATTTTTGTTTGAAGTAATTATGTTTTGCTTTGTTGTTTGAAGAAATTGCTTGTCTGGTATGTGGCTATGAACAACGACTTGCTGATACGGCAGAAAGATTTAAAGTGTTAGCTGTTTGGTTGCTGAGAAAACTAAATTTCCTCGCTTGAGGTTCTTGTTTATTTAAACTTGATTCAGAGTAAATATGTTACAGAAGCAAAGGATCAGACGTTATAATTTCTAATTTGGACTTGCTGTTTTGTTATTATAGATATCTTGTAGAGCTTTTCTTCTTCTGGATTCCTTATTTTGACGTATGTCCTGGTATATTGGAATGAGGTTTATGCTGGTGTCTTTTCAGTATAGTGTTCATCAAAACCTGCTTGTTTGGTCTATCTATGTTTAAATATCTTCTGATGCAATTTGTTCGGTCAATTTGTGTTGTTCTTTTGCTTCAAAGGTTATGGACTCGGTTCTTTGTCTTTAGCATCTTTTATGATTTGAGATGTTCAGTCCCAGTGCTCTTATGTGTACTCTTTCATACTTGCATTGAACTGGTGAAGTGCAATGGTTCCTTTAGTCATCTCGTAACTTAGGGAGTCCTTAATAATTGTTTAGAGTCTGTATGCTTTGCATTTTGGCTTTAGACTGAAATTAGATTTGGTCTGCCGAATTGTTCTGTAATTTTTCCTTAGGAAACGGATCTTGTGAGAAAGAGGATGCAGTTAATGAAGCAGAAAAAGATGACCTTGATGGCTGAAGTAAGGTATAGACATTTAGTGTTTTGCATTTGAGATTTATGCACAAGCATAAATGATGATTGTTTTTATGTACTGATTGCTTAATTGTTTCTTAAATTGCAGATTCTTAAGACGGAGATATAATTACTTGATGAAGAACCAATCGTCAAACCCACAGAAGTCTCAGAATCCCATGCCATCTCAGAGTGCAGTGCCGCCAAATGTAGTAGGATTTCATAGTAAAAAGGGCGTGCCATCAAGGACTAATAATGCAAAAGTAACAAACCGGAAACATTCGGGTCCAAGCTTTGATATAAACAAAAAGCAGAGAATCTCCAATAGGAAACAAGTGACGTTTATAGATCCTGTCCATATTTTCAATTCAAACCAGGAGAGGACCATTGCTGCAAAGGAAGCTGCACCTCGGAGATCAACTCCTATCATGCTTGATTTGAACCAAGGGGATCTGTTTTCCGCTCGAAATGAAGCCACTAAGCAGAGTCCTGTACTGGCTTTCGACTTGAACCACATGGAAAGGCTTCAGAGTGGAAAGGAGGCATCCACCCGAAAGCCTGCTCCAATTTTCGACTTGAACCAGATTTCGGTAACAATCACTGACCCTCTGTGAGAAATGTTTTGTCCTTTTCAATAATAGGCTAGCCTCTCATCTTGTTTTGTTTCAGAGAGATGAAGAAGAGCTGCAAATGGATGGTGATCAGATGGCCTATGAAGACCCAAAGGATAGTCTGGTTATTGGCAGAGGTGAGGAGATGCATAGTGATGTCAAGTTACCTGGGTGTAGGAATACCGGGAACGGTATTAATAGGGCTGGGAAGAGGAAGATCAGTTGGCAAGATCAGGTGGCATTGAGAGTATGAGGATATAAGTTCATTCCATTGAAATATCTTCAACTTGTCTAGTTGGTATTAACATATTCTCTTTTTCCTCTAGGGAAGAGATTATTACAATGGACAGAAAACTGATATGGTTGAAAACATGAAATTGAATGATGGGAATTTTCTGAAAGCTTATCTTTTCCTTTTTCAGCTGTTCATAGCAAAACCGATGGATGGATAGCCCATTGTTGTAATCGATTAGTGAAGCTTCATATTGTTTTTTTTTTTTTTTTTTTTTGCCAAGCTGGTACTAGTTTCTGATCATAGGGCAGTGGTGTTGGTCTTATTGAAGAAGAGGGTCATGTGGCCTATGTTGCTGTTCTCGTTTCCTTAGGAGCTGCAAATGCGATGGTATATGCAGTCGTGCTTTGATGGTGCTGTACTTCGCGAAAGGCCATGACCGTGAAAATGCTTACAGTTTTAACATGGAAGTTTAGATTCGAAGTGGGGGGTGGCAACCACAGCACAAGCAGTCTATCGGGATTTATGGAGGGAAAGGCTTCTTTATCCTGCATTTGTGTATATTGAACTTGGGCTGCTTAAGCAAGGTAGGGCAATACCGTGGAGTTCATTTTGCAATCAAGGTTTTTTTTTTTTGATAAAATATTCTATAACTCAGCTCCTCATCGTAATTTGACGCAGCAAATTTTTGCAAATGAAGCAAATGCCTATGTTTCTTTTCTCATGCCATGGACTCCTGATGCCACTTTAATGAAATGCTAACACACTGGACTTAATCGAATGCTAACGATAAATGTAATGAGGTCAGATCTTTTCTTGGATGAATACAAATTTTTGGGGTGAATGGAATAGCCAACTATTCTTTATACATACATACATATTATATATATATATAATTTTTCTTTTTAGATTTGATTGGGATATATGAAAATATATTAGAAAAGATTAAAAGTCGCAAACTCTTTTGGTTATGTAACGAGATTGCAATCCTACCTTTCATAGTAACAGCGATTCTGTAGAGCAGTTAATTTCACGACCGAGAAATAGTTATTATATTTTACGTTACAAGATCAAACGGTAACACTACCGGTCTATCTGGACTAGAAGCCTGGGAAATCGCAATCAGTAGATAGTAGGTGGTAGCTTGTGGTGGGTTGTTTATTGTAGTTCACCAGCAATAGCGTGTTTGTGTGGATCGGTATATCGACGTCTGTTTGCGGAAAACGACTCGTAGCGATGGAAAGCAAAATTCCATTTTGCAGTCCAGTGTGCGACAGTTTTATGAAAACCGGTTCCTTTTAAATTCACTCTATCTCTGTTTAGCCCAAGAATAACACTGAAAAGTGTGTTGAAGTTTAACCATCGTCATGTTAATTACAAATATATATAACTAAAGAAGACCGAGACTTTAGTCCATTAAATTTCTTAGAATGCTATAATCATCTATGTAATTAATAAAAGAAAATGATGTAAAATTACAATTTGGTTAGTATAATGGAAATCGCTATAAATGGGATATACGGAAGCTGTATAGGATAATTCTGTAAAGATATATGTCCAGTATTATCGAATAAATGATGTATATTGTATTAAAAAGCTGCATTTTTCAGATGATCTCATAAGTCTTATTGACTATTTTGTAACCACCTGTAATATAGTTACTTTCACCATTATCATGTATAATAATATCAGCTTTAACTCTTACTTCTAGTCGTATAATATTGTCCAATTTTATGGGGCAAAGGTTAAGATGTGGAAATTTCAATTTGAAAATCGAAAACCTATATCAAATCAAAGCAAAATTTTAACTTCTTTATTCCTCCTCCTCCTCCTCCTCCTCCTCCTCCTCCTCCTCCTCCTTCTTCTCCTTCTTCTTCTTCTTCTTCTTTTTTGTTGTTCTTTTTCCCGGTTAGTTTGATTTAGTTTGTACTGGGAATCTCTGCACCGAATTGACAAAATGAAAGACACATAGCGTAAGGCAATAGGAACACATTCGCATATATACTTTAATGAAATGCCTAATGATAATATAATTACTAATTACACAAGTTATTTGTAATTAAGTTGTGGTTCAAACCATTTCATCATAATTAATTGGTATGACAACCAAAGTTATATATCAATATTATTAAAGGGATGGAAGAGTTTTAGTTTATTAGATATTAAAAAATATTTTGTCATCTTTGGTATATGGAAATTGTTTGAAATGAAATCGATTAGAATAAAACAAAATGAAATGAAATCGGGGAATTAACGGGAAAACCCGTTGTTATATTTGGAAACTTTCACAAAATCATTTATTCTACTCCTAAGGCAATAACTAATGACTACACAAAAACTAAAAGATAAAGTTAACCCCGAAGACAAGGTTAACTCCATGGGCTAAGATTGGAATATTGCTTTCATTTGTTCCAATTTTGATGATTGTTGGTTTGTTTGTGGTGGTAGCGGTGGTGTTGATGATTGCTTGCCACCACTTGGTAGTGATGGATGAGGATTCGTGTTTCTGCTCTTTACCATGATGCTGTGTTTGCATAAATAGTGGGTGCCAAATGATGATAGTGATTATCATGAGTATAATCCTTAGTTAAACTCTTGGTGGTCTAACGATTGTTGACGGCGATAGACCTACAAAAGTGCCATTTCTCATGGCCAATGAGGGCCCTCTGACTCTTAAGTTAACAAGAATAGTGGTTGGGAGTTAATTCAAGAGAATATAATTGAGGATAAATTAGTGAGAGTTCAAAAGGATATCCTTACCTAGAGTCTTACCTCTTATTTATAGGTAAGAGAGTTGACTTGCTTGATATGTGGAGATTGGCCTAAATACAATCCAAAATGGAGACGTTGTTAGTAAAGGGAAGGACACACACTTTTCTATTGGTTAGTAAGCTTAAGGAAGGAAGCTTGTATGTCAGGGTGTTATATAGCATTTAATGAGAGAGAGAGAGAGGAAGGGAAGCTCAAGTTTGCTAAGTGCACGCATGGGCTAGGGGGAGGGGTGGGCGTATGCCTCCTCCTGATGGTTGGACGGTATAATATCGAATTTGTGTTGGACTTCTTGAGTGGTTGAAGCTCGAGCTAGGAGAGTTTGGGGGCTTTAGGTTTTCCTGAAGGACCTATTAGCCTTTTAGCCATCCAACTAGAGAAGGGCTTGGGAGATGGTTGAAAAGCTTTAAATTGCATATATTTTATTTAGTGACTTTTCGTGATTTTTCCTTAAAATTTAATTTAATTTTTAGATAATAATACTTAATTGATTAAAATTTTGTTTTCTAAGTTTTGAAACGATCTATGCGAGAAAATAAAAAGATAGAAACAAATTTTGCTCAATTCGAGGTTAAAATGAGTAAGTTATGAATGTTTAAAGATCAACATAATCGAATAACCTAATCATGTCATTTCTAGGTGAATTTGGTGCTTTTTTTTCAATTGTTATAGCCTAAGATATGACCAAAAGACATGACCATATCCTTAGTAGCGTCATTTC
Organism: Lumnitzera racemosa; assembly: GCA_024138005.1. Lineage (NCBI taxonomy): Eukaryota > Viridiplantae > Streptophyta > Magnoliopsida > Myrtales > Combretaceae > Lumnitzera > Lumnitzera racemosa. The sequence continues at coordinate 60,550,489 of JAMXBC010000007.1, forward strand.
CAGTTAAAAATAAAATAAGAAATATACAATCATGAATTACAACTAAGGACATGACCAAAATATACGATCATGTCTCTGGTTATGTCTTTTCTAGTGGACCTATTTTTTCTTTTTCTCTCTTCATATATAAGGCTTTGTTAGGGTTTTTTGTAGAAGACTTTTAGACACGAATTTTTTGGAGAGTTTTTCAAGGCAAGAAAATTCAAGTAAGCAAGACAAAGAGAAAACTTAAGCTTAAACCTTTATGGATTTTCATGATTCTTTCTTTAGTTTGCTAGTTTGTGATGAGTAGAGAGTAGGTTTATGGTGAACTTAGATTTTGCGAATGATGATTGATTTTATTTAGATCTAATAAAGATCTTTATTTTCTTTTGAATCAATAATGTGTTCTTACATGTTTAGGTTAATAATTCTATAGGTTATTAATTTAAAATTGATATTATACAAGAAGATCGAGAGATTTGTTGTATAATTAGGTTTAGCATAATTGATGAAAGATTAAGTAATGTTAGAGATAATTTGCAAGACTTTTCTGGAAGTATAATATTATCTTTAATGTTATATTTTTAAGATAATTTGTTGCACAGTTAATGTGATCTTGGATTATGCTATGAGGAAGAGAGATAATTTAGAGATTAAGGTTAATAAGCTTGAAAAAATTACTAATTTTAGAAGAGAGTTCTCTCGATCAAGAAGAAATCAAGGATTTAATTAGATTATTTTTAAAAAAGTTGCCTGTATAGATCTAGGGAATCAAGATCTAAGTACGACATTAAGTCTTGAAGTTAAATTTTAATAGTTTGCTTTCTTGTTTAATTCTTGATATTAAATTAATTAGCTGCTGTAAATTTTAGTTTAAAGAATTGAATTTGTTCAGTTAAATAGTAGAATTTAAGCTAGTACTAGTATTTGGGATCTCTAAGGGATTGACATTTAGACTCATAATCTGCTTTATTATAATTTGATAAGTATGCTTACCTTGTATCAATGGCGAGCACTCGAGAGGATTGTTGGGCACTAGCCCATACCTTAGGCATAGTGGGCGATATTGGTGCTCTTCTCTGAGTTGGGCGTATATGCTTAGTGGGAAAATCATTTAGTAGGGATAAGAGGGGCATCTAGAGATGTTGATTGGGCTCGGTGATGGGCTTAGTCCTCTAAAGCCCCAAGCTGAAAGGTGACCATCAACATTTTCCCCTTACTCTCTTTGTTAGCATAACAACAAGGAAAGTATTGTACGTTTGGGCTATGGATGTCAAAGCTCATTTTGGATGCACTATGGGGGAGGAGGTGATCGACTTTGATAGTTGGGGCAAAGGGAGCCATAAGGAGTTCATACGATATGATTGCTGATGGGACTACGATGGTTGGTTTTTTTTCTAAGGTAGTCCTTTCCTAAGCACAATAATGATGCATGGGGCAGTGTACAGCATGGACAACCGTTAATACATCTTGGGAAGGGCATAATCACAGAAAAATCACTGTATTAATGGTGATCTTTATTGTTGTGTTATCATTACCATTAGATGGGTTTGTGCAGACACATGAATGGCCTAGACTTTCCTTATGTTGCCTATATTAGGATCTAGCGAGGCCCTTCCTTCTTCATTTTCGCTTTAACATTCTATTTAATCATTTCTGAATCTCTTTAAAAGTTTAGGAGGACTTTTTTCTAGCATTGAGGGTTGTGAAGGATGTTTGAATAAAAAAAAAGATCAGGTCCATGGGAGAGTGTACAAACTTAGCCCATGTTCCTACTATAGTAGGTAGAGTTCTTGAGTACTAATCGGGGAGTATAAAGGACTGTCCTATGGTTGGGGTAGACTTCAAGTACTAATCGAGGTGTATACATGGACCCCTTAATCGAATCCTTTGCTAGGCCTTAGAAATTCGTATGGTAGGGCATACTTGGAGGTACTTCTTCTAGTCATGGTAGCACCAGTACTACAGATGCACTTACATACACGAGGTAACTTCAGTAGACGCATGTATGTTACCATTGAAGTAGTGCATGCTCATCATCTATGATTTTTCTAATGTTGAAAGCAGATTCCCTTACAATTTGGAGGTATCTTACTAGGAATGGTTTGAGAACTCATCGAGGTTTTGAGGCATGGGAACGTAGTAGTTGTTAGGGGGACAAGTGGACTTGGGTTCCCCTTTGTACAAGTTTGCATGCTCCTATGGTGTTGGTTTAATGGTAGTCGCTATTTGTACTCTTGGGTGCTTAGGGGACTTCAATTGAATAAAAATCTTCCTTAAAGTAGGTTAAGTATTCCAAATAGGTCAATTGTTTATTGATTGTTTTGATAGGTGAGGAATTCAGTTCGAAGCTATCAATATCGACGTGGTTTTCTTGGGTACGATGAAGGAAGAGCCTACTACTATGTATTGCTGAGTGAGATTGGATCTTTGCTTAGTGAACTCGATGGGCATAGCCACAAGAGTCGAGTGAGGGGACGAAGAAACTTCTGAATCATGGTGCCCAAGCATGGATTGGACGGAGGTATAACAAACACTTTGTTTCTTTTGGTTATATGTTTGCTTTCATTTGTATCAAGGCTAGCATGTGGACTCTTAAAGCCATGTAAAAACTTTGATTTGAATGAATGGAATTAAGTTTCTAAATGTTTTCAGTCGTTCCAGTTTCCTTCTATTTCATTATTGTTTATTACTTAGTTTGCTGTTTAGATTGTTTCTTTTATTGTCGTGCATTTGGTCTTCCGGGATCGCAATTGAGCACTTAAACCTTTTCCTAACAATACAGGACGATCCTCTAAGCTCAGGCGTTCTCGAGAAGTGGAGCGAACCGTGACCAAGAATAGACAAGGCTAGTCGCTAGATGGGTCCAAGTTTGTAGAAAGTTCGAAAAAGGACTAATGGGAAAAGGTACGAAAAGAGTGACAAAGATAAATGGAGTAGTAAGCAAAAACCCATGAATAGTTTCAGAAGATATGACACGCCAAGGGAACTTCCGAAGACTCACAGCACAATTTAATATGACGTACGAATTGGTTTAGTGAGGTTACTCACCATCTAACCTTACTTAAGGGAAAGGATAAGAGCTATGATGAGAGTAAACAAGCAGTGTTTACGTAAGAAAGAAAGTACTCTAGTGTATTAAAAGCAATCTAATGATGTTGTAACTATAAGTACATGGGTATTTATACCCACAAACTAAGGCAATTTCCTAAAAGGGAAAAGACAAAAAGGGTATTTTCTAAAGGGGCAATGTACATGTTACAAAGGGCAAAAATGAATATATAAGGAAAATAATCATTAGTGCTATAGATTTTATACATGATATTGTACACATGATAATGCGGCATTGGTGGGGTTACTAGGAGATGTGGACAAAAAGTATGGACAGATGGTCTTGTCTGAGCAGGGATGGCTTAATCAGTTCAAATTCTCTCTCTTGGTTTCTCGGTAAGGATGATGCTAAGTGATTGGGTGGCTCGGTAATAGAGAGTAATTGTCAACTCGGTATGCCACAAAATGAAGGGCAATCATATGGCATGACATTAGAGGTGACTCGGTAAGTAAGTACTTGACCTAGGCAGGGGTTAGTTAGAACATGAGGATTCGTCATGTTAGCCCGTTTAATCCTCAAGCTCGGCTGTAGGTCAGGGGTCCTGTAGCTTGATTCCCATAATTTCCTTTAGGTTGTTTTGAATTTGGGATCAAATTCGAATGGTGTTCGCTCAATCCGTCGTCAGGGTAATATGGACTGAGGTTAGCAATGTTGAAGGCATCGGAAACCCCATAGTCCTTAGGTAGCTCTAACTTGTAGGCGTTGTCATTGATTTTCTAGAGGATTCTAAACGGTTCTTCAGCTCTTGCAGATAACTTATTCTTCCTTTTGTTTGGAAACTGCTCCTCACTAACGTGTAGCCATACTAAGTCTTCCAGCTGAAATTGTTTGGCTGGCCGATCCTTGGCCTTTTTACGCATTCTTTTGGCAGCCTAGTTGATGTATCGAGTGACCTTGTCATAGATGTACTGAAGGGATTGTGCTCTGGCCGAAGCATCGAGGTCCTCTTAAGCGAGTGCATGTATAGGGGCGTAGTCGAGGGGTAACTCGGGATTAAATCTATAGACCACTTCTAAGGGGGTCTACTTTGCGGTGTCATATATGGTTCGGTTATAAGTAAACTCGACCATTTGTAGGCAGATGTCCCAATCAGCCAAGTTCTTTCTTACTACAGCTTGGAGCAGTGAACCTAAAGTACGATTAACCACCTCTGTTTGGCCATCGGTTTAGGGGTGATATGAGTTGCTGAAGAGTAGTTTGGTTCCCTACTGATGCTATAGGGTTCTCTAGAAATGGCTCAAGAACTTTAGGTCTTTGTCAAAAACCACATTTTTTAACACACTGTGTATCTGCATAACCTCCTATAAGAAAAGAGAAGCAATAGCTGAAGCGTTGTTAGTTTTGGTGCAGGGCATGAAGTGTGCCATTGTACTGAACTGATCCATGACGACCATTACAGAATCTTTTCCTTAGGTAGTTTTCAGTAGTCTGAGAATAAAGTCTATGCTTAGTTTAGTCCACGACCTCGTCAGGACAGGTAAGGGCATTGCTTTCCCTTATTTGGTTCGGTACTTGACCTTTTTGCACATAGTACAGCTTTCGACCACTTTGTGAACATCTCTTTGCATTCTTGGCCAAAAGAATTGGCCATTCAATAGTTCATAGGTCTTCTTTTCTCCAAAGTGTCCGGAGAGTCCGCCGATGTAAGCTTATTCGATTAGTAATTCCCATAAGGAACTAGTTGGCATGCACAGTTTTCCCCCTTAGAACAGATAGCCATCCTCTACATAATACTCGTCTACTATCCTCCCATCCATGCATCACAAAATTATTGGCCCAAAGTGTGGATCCTCGAAGTACTATTCTTTGATACTTGTAAAACCAAATAGTCTGGTATACAGTTTTGACAAGAGTGTATACCTTCTCGAAAGAGCATTTGCAACTACGTTGTTCACTCTTTCCTCACTTGTATTTGATCACAAAATTGAATCCTTCAAGGAATTCAACCCATCTTGCCTGCCGCTTGAATAGTTTGGTTTAACTTCGGAAGTGCTGCAGTGACTCGTAGTCAATATAGTGCTGCTACACTTGCAGTGCTCAGATTAGTGCTAAGAGCTCTTTGTCATATACGGAGTAATTTAACTGGGGTCCTCGGAGCTTTTCACTGTGGAAGGCAATTGGTTGGCCTTCTTACATCAAGACAGCGCCGATTCTAATGCTTGATGTGTCACACTCTAGCTAAAATTTTTTGTCAAAGTCAGGGAGCACTAGCACCATGGCGGAGGTCAATTTCTTCTTTATTTCGGCGAAACTCCTCTTTTCCTTCTCTCCTCATTGGAAATTAGTGTCTTTTCTTCATTAATTTAGTAAAGGGTGTAGCGACAATACTAAAGTTCTTGATGAACCTTTGGTAAAACGAAGCCAGTCTATGGAAACTTCTCCTGTCGGTACAAGTAGTAGGGGTTAGCCATTCAAAAATTGCTCGAATCTTCTCATCATCGACTCGTAAGCCTCCTCCATTGACTACATAGCCCAAGAATATCACTTCCTTCTAGCACAAGCAACATTTCTTTAGGTTGCTGAATAATCTCTTGGCATGGAGAATATCTAAGACTGATCTTATGTGTTCATAGTGACTCAGTATGTTAGCACTGTAGATCAGGATGTCGTCGAAGTACATTACAACACACTTCTCGATGAGATGTCTCAGCACATGGTTCATAAGCCTCATGAAGGTGCACGGGGCATTCAATAAGTCGAAGGGCATGACCATCTACTCGTAAAGTCTATATCAAGTCTTGAATGTAGTCTTCCACTCATCTTCTAGCTTTATGTGGATTTGATGGTAGCCAGACTTGAGATCAATCTTGCTAAAAATTTTGGCTCTACTTAGTTTATCCAACATATCTTCTAGCTTCAAGATCAGATACTTGTATTCGATCGTAATTTTGCTTACGACTTGGCTATTAACATACATCTGCTAGGTTCCATTCTTCTTTGGCACTAAAAGTGCAGGCACAGCCTAAGGGTTGGGACTCTTTCCTACGTATCCTCTTTCTAATAACTCATTGACTTGACGTTGAAGCTTAGAAGCTTGCTCGGGATTCATGAAATAAGCTATCTTGTTCGGTAGTGCAGTGCCAGGTGTAAAGTCAATATAGTACTCTATGCCTTGGGTCAGGGGTAACCCTTTAAGTAACTGTTCTAAGAACAGGTTGGCATATTCATCCAATAGTTCCCTCACCTCTTGGGGTAAATCGTCTCACTCCTTCATTTCTAGTAGTCGCCTGACCAACAAGAGGGTTGACTCATTGGCATTAATGGCCTCTTGGAGCTCGGCTCTACTTATCACCAGAGCTTTCTTTGATCCGCGAGCAAGTTTCGTCTATAACTTATGAACTTCTCTCGGCGGCATCAAATTTAGCATGATCTTCCGATCATCTTTCTTGAGCATGTAGGTAATCCTGTAACCATCGTGGATGACTCTCTTATCAAACAGCTACAGTCTTCCTAATAACACGTGGGAAGTGCACATGGGCAATATGTCACAGAGAATCTAGTCGGAGTAATTACCAATAATGATTGGCAGTAGTGTTTGCCAAATGACGTGTAATGCTCCCTTCTCACCCAACTAATAGAACTTATACGGCTTCGAATGTGTAACAGTTGGCAACCTTAGTTTAGAGACTAGGGCGGCTGATGCCACATTGGTGTAGCTTCTACTGTCTACAATGAAGGCGCATGTCTATTCATTTACCTTGCAAGTGATATGAAATAAGCTCTCTCTCTACTCCTCCTCTCATGAGGGTTCCACGCTTATAGTACGCCGAGTAACCATAAGTAGCTGGTCTAAGTCCTTGACATACACGTCTTCTTCAATCAACTCTTTCGTGGCATTCTCCTTCTTAGTAGGAACCTCCTCTTCCTTAGGTTTCTCATTCGTACTCTCTACGTCTAACTTTGAGATGTCTCCCTTAATGACCATCGTCCTTCGGTTTGGGCATTGAGCATCCATATGTCCAAACCCCTAGCACTTGAAGCATTTGATTTGGTTGGTCCTTCTGCCAGACCCTTGCCCTTTCTCATACGTTTGAGTTGGCACTACATCTTCAAGTCGGCTTTTCTACTTAGCTTTGACATCAACTCTTTTACTCGGTTCGGTACTCGGTAGAGTTCGGTTACTTGCCTATCCTGGTCGGCTAGTTAGCATTGAGTTGTTGCTCGACTCCCTCTTTGCCTCTCTACATGCTGGGCAATCCTAACAGCTTCATCCATTATATCAAATCGTTGGAGTTCCACAATGTCTTGGATGTCTCCTCTTAATCCACTAACAAATCTTAAGACTGTTCGGGTTGATGGTTCCTGTACTTTACATCGCATCATAAGTATTTGGAATTCTTGAACATGCTTATCAATAGTTTGGTGTACTTGTCTTAGCTCGTAAAGCCGAGTGAAAGTATCTTGGAGATATGTTTCCTGTACGAATCTGTTTCTGAGCACTCTCTTCATCTTAGGCCAAGTATTAATCTTTTGATACCATTTTCTCCTTCTCATGGCCTGAAAGTTCTTCTACTACATGGTGGCATATTTGGAGAATTCAACAGTAGCAGTCCTCACTTTCTTATAATCCTATACTGGTAATAATCAAATATACACTCCATTTTCTCTTCCTAATCTAGATACTCATCAGTATTTCTAGATCCATTAAAACTCAGAATCCAAAGCTTTACATGGTTGGATGCTTTAGGGACTCGTACACACTTCTCTTCAAAATACTCTTCTTCCTCCTCATTAAGCTCTCTCATGTCTATCTTTCAACTTACTCATCCGCTAACTCCTTCACCTCGAAATGGTCAAGCTGGGTCTTGACCTTTAACAGGTCGAGCAGCTTATGGAGTGTTTTGTGTGGCCTTAGTAGGTCGGTAAGACAATGCATGAATAGTTTGGGTTAGATCTACTAAGAAGTTAGTTACTTCATCAAGCCTCTCGTCCTTGCTTTTAGGAGTTCCTTGAGACTGACACCCATGGTAGACAACTTCATTATCATCACCAATACCAACAATCATATTTCGATCTGTCATTTTTCCTCACAAATTTAAAATTTAAACAAACACTTTAGAAAGTGAATAGTTAATAACACAACAGACAAATGAACTCAATGATTGACTCTATTTCATACAGGCAAAACAGAGCACAATAAAAATTTAAGAAGAGCTAATTTTAATTCACACAAAACCTCTGCTCTAATACTAAGATGGTGCAAACCATGATCAAGAATAGATAAAGCCAGTCGCTGGATGGGTCCAAGCTTGCAGAAAGCTCAAAATAGGGCTAATGGGGAAAGGTACGAAAAGAGTAATAAAGACGAATGAAGCAGTAAGCAAAAACCTACGAACAGTTCAAAGAATATGACGCACCAAGGGAACTTCTGAAGACTCATGGTATAATTCAATATAACGTACAAATTGGTTCGGTGAGGTTACTCGCTACCTAACCTTGCTTAAGGGAAAGGATAAGAGCAATGCCGAGAGTAAATAAGTAGTGTTTACGCAAGAAAGAAATTACTCAAGTGTATTGAAGGTAATCTAATGATGTTGCAACTGCAAGTATATAGGTATCTATACCCACAAACTAGGGAAATTGCCCCAAAGGGAAAAGACAAAAAGGGTATTTCCTAAAGGGGCAAAAATGAATATATAAGGAAAATAATCATTGGTGTTACAGATTCTATATGTGATACTCTACACATGGTGATGCGGCATTGGTGGGGTCTTTAGGAGATATAAATAAAAAGTACGAACAAATGGGCTTGTTTGAGCAGGGATGACTTAATCAGTCTAGATTCTCTCTTTTGGCTTCTTGGCAAAGATGATGCCAAGTGATTGTGTAGCTCAGCAATAGAGAGTAATCGTCAACTCGGTATGCCATAGAATGAAGGGTGATCATATAGCATAACATTAGAGGTGACTCGGTAAGTAAGTACTTAACTTAGGCAGGTGTTGGTTGGAAAATGGGGATTCTTGTGCTAGCCCTCTAGTCCTCGAGCTCAATTGTGGGTTAGGAGTCCCGTAGCTTGATTCCCGTTAGAAACCAACTAGGGGAGCCATTGACTAAGCACTAAAGGATGAGGTTGAGAATGTTATTGTTTACCTATTAAAGGGATTTGAGAGTTGGTGTGATTGACATAATAGTTGGGATGCTTTAAGCCCTCAAGGGGTGTGAGCTACTCATAGGTGTGGTAGATGCTGAGTTGGTAATCTACTCATCAAATGGATCTAGACTGTTGTTTCTTTTATTGCGACACATGGTGCCTATGATGAGCATTTGTGAGGTGACTATTCGCTTGGACATCTATGCTTATATAAAGGCCTTCAAGGTTAGTTTACTCCTTATTTTCACTTTTGCTTTGTCAAAGCTCTTTCAAATTCTCTTTAGACTACTTTCCTTTGTTTTCTTGCATTTCCTTCACTTTCTCAAAGTTTGCCTAAAGATGGTTGAACAAGGATCATAGAGATTCAAAGGTGAGGCAACTAATGCTAAGGAGAGTGGAGGGGAGGCCGCATTTAACCCTACTTCCTTGCATCCTCCACCATCCCTTCTCTTCTAAAACTTTGATGATGGTAGCGATTGGCAGCGGTGAGGGTCGGTAGTTTCAGGCAACAAGGAGGGTAGTTGTAGGGGACATGCCTCAAGGAGAGTATGAGCTCGATGGTAAGGATAGGGCTAATAAAGTGAAGTTGGATCTTTCTATAGAGAAGGGGTTGTGCGTGGCTGAAGTAGCATATAAACATAATAAGAAATAATGACGTTGAGTCTTTCAGGAGGTGTGCGTTAAAACAGATTATTAGGAGGTTCAGATGTTAGAGCTTAATGACTGGATGTGTGACCTTGAGAGTAAGAATACTTTCTACTTGTACTAGAAAGCACTAGATGTGAGGCTTTGGTTACCTTTTTCTACTTTCTAGGTAGAAGTGTTCAATTACTTTTGAGTGATGCCGAGCTCCCTCCATTCGAACCCGTGGTTAGTGTTCATTTTCCATATGAGGAGGCTTAAAGCTCGGCTTTTTCATCACTTCTTTCAACTGAAAGGGAACAATGAAGTTTGGATGTATGTTTCTACCTAAGGTAAGCATTTGAATATCTTCTATGGGAAAAAGTCAAAGGTGAATGACCAGAAGGATCAATTCTATCGTGTGAAGTTGCTACATGAGCTTGATTTTCCAATTAAGTGGAATAAGCCAATTTGGTCAATCAGCATGAATTACTTTGTTCCCAAGGACAATGAGGTAAAGGACTAGGTGCTTAATGTGGTATACTGGCTAGGCTAGGGTTTCCATGTAGAGTATACTGTAGGTTATTATCTATAGAAGGAGATGCTTTGTAGGTAGGGGATAAGTATAGGCACGTATACGCGTAGCCAAGGGGATGTGGCCAAGAGTTCACTCCTATAGGTTGCTTGTAGGGGAGAGCTCAAGCCTATTTGTCCTCGACAGGTACTTTGTTTTGTTATTTTTATTTTATCTATGCTAACTGATGTTTTATACTTGTAGCTTATGACCTTTGTGATGGCTTGTTTAAGGCTAGAATAATGTGCTATAGGGAACTAAGACTCCAAAGGAAGGGGAAGAGGCTTATTGGAGGGTAGGAGACAGGTTGCTGGACTAAGAGGAGCAAGCATAAAGGTGAAGGAATGTCTACAGGGAATAGGCTTGTTATGGTGGAGCAGCTGTAAGATGTCCTGATTGGGGTACTATTGGTAGTTGTTGCTAAGTAATAAGTGCCTATAGGTAGAAGCTTTGTTGAGTCGGTGCTTGAGAAGAGACACCTGTGGAGAGGGAGTTGGAGAGACTTGTATCTAACCAATGAGTTCAAGATAAGGCCTTAGAGGGGAGGGTTGCTAGGTGCTTAAGAACTAGGAAGTCGAAGATGCTATTGGGATGGATGGGTTGTTGGGAGGTTACATTATGTGCATAATTGATTTGGAGGATGATGTAGGTGGTGATGCCAAAACATTAATTTGTTGGAAACCGGGCTTCATCACTCTTTAGTCGCCTTTGAGGAGGGATCATACCACATGCTTTTAGGGGGAAGGACTATTATGAGAACGTATTGATCACTTTAGAAGGGTTAGGGGATGCCATGAGTATGTACAGACATGCTTTTTCTCGTAAATGTACTCTACTTGAGCAGATATTGAGTTGATCCTTTCTTTTTATCAAGTGATTATGGGTGCCTATTTGCACTATTTTTGCTTATTGAAGTCATCTCATTAGCACTATTAAGAGTTAGAGAGAGATTATAATGAGCTAATAAGGAAGTGGACGGGTTAAGGGTGTAGACCCATAATGTGCAAGAGGACTATGAGTTGCTTCAGGTAGAGAAGGAGAAGTTCAAGCAGGAGGCAGCTAGGGTGAAAGATGAGGTCAATGATGTGAGGAAGCACGTTGAGGACCTAGAGATAGCGTTAAACACTTGTGCTTAGGAGTTAGAGGCTGCTAGGAGAGAAGCCAAGGTCACTAGTAAAGAGGTAGAGGCGACTAAAAGGGAGGCTAAGGTTGCTAAGAAGGACCTTGAGGAGGATTGAGTCCAATTCAAAGAAAGGGAGGCTAAGCTCAATGATGGCTATGATCTAATTGATGTGGTTTTGGAAAAATTGTTCATTGAGTATAAGAAGGGCGATAACTTTAAGGCTTCAACTGACAAGGTTAGATTGGATGGGGCAAACTAGTTAAGGAGGAGGTCTTATGAGAAATTTCCCCATCTTGACCTTGGCTTTTTGTCTTAGTTGGACTAGAGGCCCTCAGTTGAAGGTGAAGGGACCAATGTAGAGGTTGACCCTACTGACGATGTGTTTAGGGGCTCAGTAATCACTAGGGCTTACTGTAGGGAATAGTAATTGAATGGGTCTTCATAATAATGAAGAAAGTTAGGTGAAGGAATTGGTAAACACAATAGCTTCCATAAGTTGCTCTAAAGATATTATATACCAATGAATACAACATGATTTAATACTTCGCTTGATATGACTCATAAGCTAATGTTAAGGTCTACTTGCTACTAATCTTGAGTTACTTAGCAAGATTAGATAAGATTGTAAAGGAAATGTACTCAGAGAAGGGTATCGCATAAGAACAAGTATATGCAATATTAGAAGGGTGTAAGATGCCTTACAGCTATAGTAAAAGGACTATTTATAATAAGTCTTTTAGGGTAAAAACACAAATAGGGAAAATTACATAAAAGACAATGAAGAAAAGAGATTTCTAAGTTGTATACAAAATGGTAAATAAGACAAATGATAAAAAGGGAATATAGTACAAATGTAAAAAAGGTAAGGATAGATGGCAGCTTGTCAATTGGTTCATATTGTTGACTCTTGGGACGTAGTTGTTGAGTTATGATGTTGCTGTTGTTATAGATGGATTGTATTTGGAATTGCTAAACCGAATGATGGATTTGACTAATCATGGGCCCGAAAGAGGAGGGTTCGGCTTGTAGAGGCCTCGACCTTGGCACTCAATAGGTTAGCCTTAGCACTTACCATGTCTATGGATTGGAACAGTTGAGTTATTGCATAGTGACCTTGGCCTCAACATTTGGAAACTTGGCACTTGGACAAAGATCTAAGTAGAATAGAATGTTTCTAAGTTAGGGTCTTAGGGCTTTGCCCATAATTCTTCTACATACAAGTATTTGTCTTTGCTAGGTTGACGTGAGAGTATCCTCTTTATGAGAGACTGTATGCCTTAGAGGTATGCATGAGTGAAGGGGCTAGAGGTCAACCATCCATCAGTTCCCTAAGGATGTTGATTATTTGTTCTGAAATCTTAGTCTCCTTCTTCTTTAGGCACATATGGTGTTAGGTTGGAAACGTTGAAAGTATGAGATACCCCATATCCTTCGGGTAGCTTAAGTTCATTGGTGTTGTCATTGACATGCTGAAGGATCTTACAAGGTCCATTCGACTTGGGAGATAACTTGTTCGTCCTCTTCTGTAAAAAATACTCCTTGCTGAGATGGACCTAGATAAGGTCTCATAGGTTATAAATGACTTGCCTCCTTTCTTAGCTTTTTTGTTCCTTTTGTCAAGCCATAGTTTTGGCTAGTTACTCGGCAACCTTCTAATGCAACTTTTGGAACTACTCAGCATGTTATAGACTTGATTGACTTTCTCCTTAGGTGGTAGGGCTAATTACCATGTCTAAGGGTAAGATTGGGTTAAGTCCGTAGACGACCTCAAAAGGTGACCTTCCCATTAAGTTATGAGTGAAGTGGTTGTAAGCAAATTCAACGGTGGGCAAGTATAGATCCCAATCATGTAGATTCTTCCCAACAGTAGCTTAGAGGAGGTTTCCTATTGTTTTATTCACTTCTATCTGGCCGTCTATTTGTAGGTGGTAAGAAGTATTGAATACGAGCTTAGTGCTGAGCTTCCATAAGGTTCTCTAGAAGAAGCTCATGAACTTTAAACCATGGTTAGACACATTACTTCTTGGTATTCCATGTAGTCATACGATTTTCTACAAGAAGAGGTTAGCAACAAATAAAGTGTCATTGGTTTTGTGGCAAGAGATGAAGGGGCATATCTTGCTGAACCCATCGATCATCACCATAATAGAATCATGTTTTCTTGGTGTTCGGGATAAGTCGAACGTGAAATCTATGCTTAGATCGATCTATGGCCATTCAGGTATGGGTAGAGGTGTGTGCTCTTCATATGGCTCCTTTCTTCCCTTAGCATGTTTACACGCCTTGCATCACTCAAGAACTCGGTGCAGATCCTTGATCATCCCAGGCTAATAGAAATGTTCTTTTAGCAACTAGGTCGTACTCTTCTCACCAAAGTAGCTGGCTAAGCCCCTAGCATGGGCTTCTTAGATAAGTAATTTCTTAGTAGATCCACTCAATACACAAACTTGCTTACCATTCATCAGAAACCCTTAGCTCAAATAGAACTCATCCATTACTCCTTCTATGTGGCATTTGACCACTTAGGGCCTAAAATACAGATCATGCTCATATTGATCGAGCAGGGTACCAAACTTAAGTATCCTAGCCTATTAAGTGGTAATGAGAACATGTCAACGAGAGAGTACATTAGCCACTGTATTGGTACTTCACTTCTTATATCAGATGACATAGCAAAAAGTTTTTAGGAACTTAACCCACTTAACATAACATTGAGAAAGTTTTTGCCACCTTCGAAGATGCTTAAGGGATTCATGGTTTGTGTAGATGATGAACTCTCTCAGCAATAAGTAGTGTTGCTAGTTCTGAGTGCTTAAACAAGGGTGTAAAAATCCTTATCATATGCTAAGTAATTCAGTGTGGCTACTTTGAGCTTTTTGCTAAAATAGGTAACTAGTCAATGCTCTTGCATAAGAACAGCTCCAATGTTAACTCCAAATGTATCACAATCTAGCTTAAAAACTTTCTCAAAGTCAGGCAGGACAAGTATTAGAGTGGAAGTCAACCTGGCCTTAATCTCATGAAAATTCCTTTGAGCCTTCTCAAACCAATTGAATTTAGAGTTCTTCCTGGTCAGCTTGATCAGTGGGGTAGCTATGGAGCTAAAGTTTCAAATGAATCTTTGATAAAATGAGGCTAGACCACAGAAACTCCTTACTTTGGCAACATTAGTTGGCATTAGCCATTCAAGAATAACTCGGACCTTCTCATCATCAACTCTAAAGCCTCCTTTAGAAACAACATAGTTGAGGAATACTACCTCGCTTTGATAGAATATACATTTCTTAAAGTTGTTGAATAAATGCTCGGCATGGAGGATATCAAACATAAACCTTAGGTGCACGACATGAGAGATAAGGTTAGCATTATATTCCAAAATATCTGTTACGGCTCGAAGTCACAGAGTTGCAATAGTCCCGCTGTGTAAACTATTCTATGATAGTAACTGGCCTCATAGTACCTACCATAGACATAATCTACACAAGGTGTCGACGACTCCTCGTTTTGAAATAAACAGTCCCATTTAAGTGTTTAACTACAAACATAGTAATTATCACAAATTTTTAATAAACATACATAATTATATATAAAGTCTACAGAACTTCCCAGGAAGATCTACTTAAACATAAAGGTTTACTAAGTTTACATAAAAACTAGTAGTCTTTCAGTTTTAAACCACAAAGGACACACTAACTACATATCCACTGTTAAGCCAGTTGATCCTCACACCCTTGGCTTTAGAAGAACTAACCTCTGGATAATTGTATGGCGGCATAATACTTGTAGTAATCAGAAATCAGGACCTGCAAAAGGATCTATAAGGGTATGAGTAAGTACAGCTTAGTAAGTTGAATTGGAGACTCATGAGAGTATATAAACACAAACAGGATTATCAAGCAATTATTTTTTATGTAATGCAACAATTCAAGTATCATCACACAACGTAGTCCTGTCTGTTGCGAAATCAGAGAAATTTCACCCGCTCTAATCCGGGTTGAGGAGTTTCTATGTTATGCAGCAGCTCACAACCAAACCCATGCTTGTGCAATGGAGACACCGCTCCTCCTGCGACTACTTTCGAACCATTGACTTCACCCTCATCACGACCTCTTCTCCTATCACTTAGTTCGACTAAGGAAGAAGAAGGGACCATTATGTAATCTTGCATTATCCCTTTCGAAAGGGTCGGTATTTGGTTGAAGAATCCTATGATCCCTTAACGTGTTGCAATGCATGACATTTTTGGTTATTAGAGTCGAATAAGATTAAATTTCATTTAGGGTGCTCAAATAATTTTACACCAACTCAATCAATCGCAAAATCAATCACATTACAAATTTTAATATGCATTCAGATACATCAAACACATGCGTAAACTACTTACAATCATAACCATATACAATCCTAAGTCTCCGAGTACCATAAAATAGCACTCTAATACAGTAAGTAATAACCCAATTTACTTGGAATTTCTTAGTCGCTTGATCACTCAGTTGCAAGCCGATTTGTCTTTGGGTATCCTATAATGCAAATAGGTCTTTTTAGTTCTTATACTTTAATGATTCACATTCTAAGTTATAATTTAGCTTTTTTTTTTCCTATATATACCTATTATTTACTAATGATTCATTCTATCCCATTTCGGGGTTCGGTCCTTAAATTAGATTCTAATTTTTATTTTATAATCTTAAATATGCTCGACTCCTAATGTGAAATTAATCACATTAAATTCGAGTATTCTAATATCCTATTGGGTCTTAATTTAGTATTTTAAACTATTTGGTACATGCTATCCTAATTGAGGTACCGAATTTATTTCCGATATGAGAAAATTTTACATTTTTTTATACAATTACCTAAAATTAAATTTTGTTTTAGATTTATTATATTCTGATTTTTATTATTATATTATCTAATTAAACCTAATTTTTTATAATATTCCTAATTTTCTACAATTAGCACATAATTCCTTCATTAATTACACTTAACACTCCAAATGCTAGAATTAGGTTTCCACATCAGAGATTAACATCCTTAACCCTCTAATTACTATCTAGATCAGTAATTAATGTTTTAATTACTTAATTAACACATAATTACCCAATTTTTCTATCATTTTAGGGCTAAAAATTTCGAAAATTAAATTTAAAAAAATGGCTTCATAGCACTGTTTTATATCACTTAAGCATTCTATAGAAAAAATTTGAGCTCTAAACTATAGTCCTAAGCCTATGTATTTCTAATCCTAATCATGCTCGATTTTGCTTAATTTCTTAAGAACCCTATATTTTCAGACATGATTATACTTAATCACTATTTTTCCCTAAATCTACATATAAGAAAACCTCAGAATAATAAATTTCATAATTTTCTGGGCAAAATAAATAATTTTACAAAATTATACAAAATCGGAGTAGATGAGAGACTCACCCGGTTTGATGGCTTTTGGCCTGCCAACACCGGTCCAGGCGGTAGGTCTGGAGTGGGGTGGTGGTGGCTCGTGAGTTTGACTCACTAGCCCTAACTACACAGGTTTTCTTTCTTTTTTTTTTTTACTCTATTTTTTCTCTTGAATTTCGATGCTCTCTATTTTTCTCTGATTTCTAACTATCTAAAGGAGATCTGTGAGTTTTTTCCCTATTTATAGAACTTTTTAGTAATTAATATGCATTAAATTAGACAAGATATTGCCCAATTCTCTTGATTTTTGGCTTTTGTGTTGCTTGATTTTAATTAACTAATTTTTCTTCTTCAAGTCTTGACTTGCCACGACCAAATTTACATCATTCTAGATTTCTTTGATTTTTTTTTCTAATTTTTCCTTAATTAATTCATAATTTTCTTTAATTATTTAATAAGTTTTTAGCCATTTTGAGGAATTTCGCGTATTTTTATCTACACATAAATACATGTGGGGTATATGTGAACATTCCTAATTATTATTTGGGTCGTTCTATGATTTTTAGTATACATATAATTTATTTATAGTAATTTATTAGTTATTATGTTATACTTTTCGCCTTTTCGATAATTAATAATTATTATACTTAAAATTTGAAAATTTTATAGTCTCTTATTTTATTACTTATTTTCTTAAATTCAAGTTTACAGGGTCATTTTTACTAATTTTTCTATCCATAATTTATAATTTGGGTTTGATCGAATCCTTTAACCGATTACCCTAAACTTTTTGTTATAAGTTCAATCTTACGACCACTTGGCTTAACTTTAGAGCTTACAATATCATCGAAGTACACTGCAATGCATTTGCCAATTAATGGTCGTAGGACATGATTCATGAGTGACATAAAAGTGCTTGGTGCATTTGTTAGACTAAATAGCATCACCATCTATTCAAACAGACCATCTTTTGTTTTGAAAGTAGTTTTCCATTCATCTCCAAGTCTCATTTATATTTGATGATAGCCACTCTTAAGATTAATCTTTAAAAAGACTTGAGCACCATACAACTCATCGAACATATTATTTAACCGTAGGATCAGATATTAGTATTTAACAATGATTTTGTTGATGGCTCGGCTATCAATGTACATTGTCCATGAGCCATCCTTCTTTGGTATCAGGACAGTTGGCATAATACAGGGGCTTATACTCTTTCGGACTTATCTAAGGCCAATCAACTCATCAACTTGTTTCTTTATCTTGGTAGCTTACTCGGGGTTAAGCCTATAGGTAGGTTAGTTAGGTAGTATAGCTCTGGGCTAAAGGTTAATACAATGCTTTATTCCTCTTACAAGAGGTAAGCCTCTCAACAAGTCAGCAGGAAATAGGTCAACTTACTCTTAGAGTAATAGTTGCACCTTAGTAGGTAAGCTTTCGGCTTCTCTTAATTTTAGAATTTTCCTGATCAGTAAGAGTACACACTCTTCTGTCTTGACGTCTTTGGAAAATTATGCTCAGGAAATCACCAAGGATTTCTACTATAGTGATAGAGTACTCTTCTCTTACAACTCTAGCACCTCCTTAGGGGTCATTGGGGTCGGAATAACCTTCTTCCCATCCTTTTGGAACATAGAGGTATTCTTATATCCATCATGCAACACTCTCAAATTGATTAGCCAGGGTTAGCTAAGTAAGATGTGTGAAGCACACATGGATAGGATGTTGCATAGCACCTCATCCTTGTATCTATTACCAACAGTAATTGGTACCTTAACTTGCTCAACAATAAGTAGACCTCCCTTCTTATTTAGCCAATGAATCTTATACGGCTTAGGGTGTGGATATGTCAGCAATTTTAGGGCCTTGACTACTCCTTGTGCTAGCATACAGCTTGCCATTCACTCGATAGTTTGTATGGAAGAGGTTCTCCGTCTGCTCATTCTCATCAGATATAAAGGTACTAGGATATCTGCGTATGACCAAACAATACTTAGTTCTTATTTCAAGTGGGGTCATGGCATCGGAATCTTCTTGAAATTCTTCTAGTAGCTGATTAACTCCTACTTTATCTTCTCCTTCACTAGTACTTTATTACTTCAAATTGGGGCTTGTCTCCCTTGATGGTCATCACACATCTGTTTAGGGACTGACTAGACACATGTCCAAAACCAAGACACTTGAAGCACTTAATCTCTTGAGTCTTCCTCCTTGAGGTCTAACCTTGGTCCTTCCTAACCACTGGCTCCTTGGCCTTGCTCTTACCTTAGCTATCATTAGATCGGCTTGGCATCTGACCTTAGCGGTCCACCTTAGAATTGAATTAAGTTTAGTCATATCTTGGTCGGCTTGGAATACCATTTCTACTTGGCAAGCTAAGCCAGTTGCTTGACATTCAGTTAATCCGATTTCACCTCCACCTTTTGACCCTTTGTGCTACTTAGATGGTTTCATTTAGAGTACTAAGCCTTTGTATCTCCACTTTGTTACTAATTTCAGTACTTAGCCCATAAATGAATCGTGCTATAGTCTGTGTCTCGAGCTCATTAACATCACATCTGACCATAAGCAACTAGAATTCTCAAACATACTCGTCTACTGATCTATTACCTTATCTCAAGTCTTAAAGATGTCAGGAAGTGTCTTGTTCATAGTGTTCTAAAACGAACCTACTTTTGAGGACTCCTTTCATTTCGATCCATGTTCAAACTTTACATGGGTTCTTTAGCATATATTTTGCAACTTCTTCCACTACATTGCTACATACCTAAAAAATTCTACTGCAGCCACTCCAATTCAAACAGTGTCTTTGTAATCATAAAAGTCAAATATCTTTCTAATCTTCTCCTCCTAATCCAAGTAATCATCAACACTACTTGACCCATTAAAACTTATGATCTGCACTTTGAGATGCTTAGCTCTTCTAGGAGCTCTAAGCTCATGCTTCTCAACTCCGTCATATTGCTCCTCTTTCTCCTCATATTCCTTAACTTCATCCAACTTGAGTCTCCTTCTCACAACTTTGTCATCATGTTAGGGTGGAGCTAAGTTTCTATTGAAAGCTTTAGGTGCTTGATTCTTATCCATCTGTCTTTTGGGCTTATCTCTTACTTCTTGGTCTTGCTCAACAACAACTCTCTCTTGTAGCTTAGTTTCTATGGCCCTTTGTATAGTAATAGCCAAATTAGCCATAATAGCAGCAAAGTCTTGTATCTGTTCGTTAGTAGTTCATAGGGTCTATTGAGTGATATGGCCATGACCATGAGCATCATTCTCGGCATCATTAATCTCTCCTTGAACATTAGGATTCAACATTCTCAATACAAAACCTTAGGACATCCCCTACTATACAGGAAATTCTCACGACCCTCATAAACACAAAATCACATAGTGACTTTAGGGTTTGCTCTATTTTTCTACATGAAAATAGAGCACAACAGAACACTCATACGCTAGAACAAGAATGACTACATCAACACTAAGCTTTCAATCCAACTTTGAGTTCTGATACTGGGATTATATGATGTGCATAGGAGCTCAATAATCATTCAAGCTTACCATAGGGAATAGTAACTGAATGGGTCCTTTGTAATAAAGAAGAAAATGAGGTGAAGGAGTTGGCAAAAATAGTAGCTTCTGTAAGCTGCTTAAAGGATATTACACACAAATGAATACAATACGACTTAACACTTTGCTTAATATAACTCATAAGCTAATGTTAAAGTCTACTCGCCACTAACCTCGAGTTACTTGGCAATATTAGATAAGATTGTAAAGGAAATGTATTTAGAGAAGGGTATCTCATAAGAATAAGCATATGCAATATCAGAAAGGGTGTAATATGCCTTACGACTTCAATAAAAAGACTATTTATAGTAAGTCCTTCAGAGCAACAGCACAAATGGAAAAAATTAGATAAAAGACAATTAATAAAAGAGATTCCTAATATGTATAAAAAATGGTAAATAAGAAACATGACAAAAAGGGAATATAGTACAAATATAAAAAAAGTAAGGATAGGTGGCGACTTGTTAATAGGTTCATATTGGTGACTCTTGGGCGTAGTGGCTGAGTTGTGATGTTGTGGCTACTGCAGATGGATAACATTTGGAATTGTTGAGCCAAATGATGGATGCAGCTGATCATAGGGCTGAAAGAGGAGGGCTCAACTTGTAGAAGTCTCGGCCTTAGCACTCAACAATTCGGCCTCTATACTTGCCATGTCTGTAGATTGGAATAGTAGAGTTCTTCACACAGTAACCTCAACCTTGACATTCCACAGCTCGACACTTAAAGGGTTAATGACTAGATAAAGATCAAAGTAATGCAGAATGCGTCCGGGTTGGGGTCTTAAGGAGTTCATCCATAACTGACATGAGAGTATCCTCCTTGTGAGAGATTGTAGGCCTTGGTGGTGTGTACGAGTGAGGAGGCCAGAGGTTGGCAATCCATTAAGGAGGAAAGCATAGATGATGATTAAGTTAGAGAGGCGTAGGATAGTGATGGTGGTGTAGATGGCTTTTGTTTGTTGTTGTTTTTTTTTTTTTTGAACTTTGACTTTTGTTTTGTATATGCAGGCTAGGATGCCATTTCTATTGTTTTGTACTTATGGTTAATTTTTGTAATGGAAATTTTGATAGTTCGGATTGCCTCTTCATGTGCACCTTTATTTTGTTTTGTTGAACTGCGCTCTTAAATGTTGATGCCTACTTGTATAGTTGGATGGTGTTATTCCATTTAAGTATTTAGATGTTCTCAAATGGGCTTCTTGCCTAGGTGTGCCATTGACAGGCTTGGTATACCTAGACTCAGTTTTGTTCAGTTAAGGGTATCGAACATGTTGAACTTATTTGTTATTTGAGGATTGAGTGTATCGACTAAGTTGATGTACGTAGTCTAATGTGACCCTTTGGGTGTGAAAGCCCAATGGGTGTTTGAGGTAAGGATTAAGGCTTCAGGTTTCTTGGGAGTTAGAGCCAGTGACAGTATCTAGATATGGAGGATGAGGATTAACTCAATTTAGTCTAGTGTTTTTTGCTCTCATGTGTATTTGATGGTGATCAAGCCATGTTAGAGTGAAATAGCTTATAAAGATGGGATAGGTAAATGCAAAGCTCATGTTTTTGTTACACTTTCACAATATTTACAAAGTATATTTGGCTCTTTGTACATTTTATAAGAAATAAGGTCTAAGGTTATCGATGTTCTAAGTCCTTACAATGGGTTATCCATCTATGGTTTCTAATCTACAAGCCCCATTGTTTGCGTCTTCTTTGATCTAAACAAGGTCCTCTTAGCTCGATGATAGCTTGCCCTACTATTATCCCAATTTGATGGGCTCGAGCTTTTAGCAAACCAAGTCATTAGGCTGGAGGACTTTGTGCTTAACCTTTTTAATATAATACCTGGCTATTACTTGGGCTTAAGTGGTTCCCCTTACTTTATTAATAGGGTTGAAGCTAGCTTGAAGGGCTACTTGGTTAGTGTTAACATAGAAGTTTTAGACCTTACTTGTTGAGACGTTTAGCTTAATGGTCAGTATATCCTCTAAACCGAATGCTAGGGGGAAAAGGGGTTTCTCTAATAGATCTCCTATGCATAGTTTAGTATCCCCAAAAGATTATGGAGAGCTCATCTGCTTATTGACTACCTACACTCTACCATCTTTTTTAAGCTGTTGAGAATTGTCTTGTTAATAGCCTCAACTTGGTGGTTGGTTTGCAGGTGGGCAACCGAGGTATAGTAGAGCTTGACGTGGTGTTTATCATAGAACTCCTTAAACTGGGGCTGTTAAACTACTTTCCATCGTCTGTAATTAGGGCATAGGCCACTCCGAACCTGGTGAGGACATTGGTCAAAATAAATCCTTCTGCTTCTTTTGCAATTATGCTTGTAACTACTTGAGCTTCTACCCATTTTGTAAAGTAATCAAAGGCTACCACGATAAACTAGCGCCCTCCAAATGCTTTGGGAAACAGTTTGAGGACATTGAGTCCCCATTGAGCAAAAGGCCATAGACTCATTATGGGTTGGAGTTTGATGCTTGGGGCATAGCTGATGGGCATGTGCTTTTGGTAGCTATGGCATTGTTGCACCAAGGATTTTGCATCCTCCTTCATTGTCGACTAGTAATACTCTAAACGAAGGGCTTAAACATATAAGGCTTAAGCTAATATGTGATTATTGCAAATCCCCACGTACAATTCTTTAAGGGTGCAAAGGATCTCTTCGGTCTTTAAGCAACAAAGAAGGGGCATACTGTGGCCACGTCGATCAAGAACGTCGTTAATGACTGTATAGTTGGATGTACTGTAGGTGAGCTTCTTGGCTTCCACTCTATCATTGGGTAGGGCATTGATCTTAAGGTAATCCAAGATTGGGTCCATCTAAGAGGGCTTATGGATGTGGGGTGGATCTCATTGACTTCTTATTGTTGTTCATTGATGGTTTGGTATGGCACATATTAGAGGAGGATTTGCTTATCACTCATGTAAGGTAGAGGCAAAATTGTGGAGATGAGCTTGGATAACCTGTTTGTCTCCGAATTTTTTGCTCGGGGGATCTTGACGATGTTCTAAGAGGTAAGGTCTTGCATTGCCAAGAGGTATTTCACCTTAATCACCCATTTTGTCTCACATTCCTCCTTAACTTGCTGCACAACTAGTATGGAATCTGAGTAGATGTTGAGCTTCTTGGCCTCAACATCCCTTGTAATCTTAAGGCCCACAATAAGGGTTTCATATTCGAGCTCATTGTTGCTAGTGGGGAATCCAAACTTAAGTACGTACAGAATTTTGGTGCTATAGGGTCCTTGCAAGACAATTTGTCCCCTTCCCCCGGCATCACTCCCTTATGTTAGTGAATAGAGGATCGATCGACATGGAGAGTCTACACCAAATTGTCAATATGAGTAGATGCTTCCTCCTCTTTAGTGTACTCAATAAGGAAGTCTATAAGGACTTGTGCTTTGATGGCTTGTCTAGGGTAGAATTGGATACCATGAGTGCATAGCTCCAAGGAGTACTTGACCATATATCCTGATGCATCTACCTTTTGCAAAATTCTTTACATTGGCTGATTAATGAGGACAATGATGGGGTATGCTTAGAAGTATGGTTTCAATCCAAGTAGTGATCACTACAACTAAGTGATATGTTAAGCAAGTGTACCCTATCAATTTGTAATAGTGGATGAAGTCCAAGTGTTGATCCCTTAGGGACTTTGACTGCTAGTAGTAACTAGGTCTCTATTATCTAACCGACAAATTAAATTTTAAGAAACTTAAAGAAGTAAATCTGAATTATTGCTAAAACTAATTTAAAAATTAACTTAAGATACAATTCAAGAATTAACAAGAAAGCAAATTAATTTGAAATTAATTCAAGATTCAATGTTGTACCTAGATCTTGCTTCTTTTAGATCTAACATGTGATTTTCCTAAAGATAATCTAATTCATTCTTTAATCTTTTTTAGCCAGGAGAATTCTTTACTAAAGTTAATCGCTTTCTCAAGCCAATTAACCTTAACCTTGGAATCACTTATTGGAATCTCTTCTCAATAGCATGACCTAAGATTATGTTATTGAACAATGAATTCTCTATGCTTTAATTTGAAATTTCAAGAAAATCTTGCAATAATCTCCATCAATTATATCTAGATCTAATCTTATAAGAAACCTCTTGATTCTCTTATAAGATATCGAACTCTCAATTATTACTCGCAGAAATAATAACCTAAATCATAAAGTAAACATAGTTGAACTAAGGAATGACTAAGGAATTAAATAAATCAAATACTAATCATATGACATGAATAAATCTAGGTTCAAAAGACCTAGATATAAAAAATCTACTCACTATATATCACGAAATAATAATCTAAAAACAAAGAGTAAAAAATAGTAAGAAAGAGAATCATTAAGTCTAACGAAAAAAAATTGAATCTTGCATTCTTAATTATCCTCTCGCTCCTTGAGCTTTCTTTTCTTGAAAAGATTTCTCCAAGTTGTATCTAACAAGTTCTCCCTCTTAAATAAACCTTAAAAAAGGCTTTATATATTAAGAGATAAAAAAAAAAGAAGTCTGGCTAGAAAAGACACCATCGAAGACATAACCGTGTCTTTTCTTTTAGTTTATTTCAGCATTAGTAGTGGAATTCAGCCTTACTCTTCTAAGGAATCAAGGTGAATTCTTACCACTTTTTCCTTTTTTTACTGATTATTTATTCATTTATATCACTTTCTACCTCTAACTATTTCAAGTTTTCTAGGGTTTCTTAAAAGAAAAATTTCATTTATTTGTTTACTCAGAATTATAAGGCTCTAAAGTCATTTAAGAGGAAAGTATATATCAAAGTAAGCTTAAAAAATAATCATGACTAACTCCTAACCAGTGATGTTGCTCTAATCCTAAGTCCTTAAAATCTGAAGCTAAATAACCTGTAGCTTTTACTATAAAGATTTTACATCTCAACTCTAGCATCATGTAATTTAATCATTAAAATCAAGTATTCAAATTACATTCAACTCATTGGAAGTTAATAATTTTTGAATAATTGTAAGTCAATAAAACAATAAAATTGAGTTAAATGCGAAAAAAATTGATCTCTTAAGTGGCAAAAGTTTCTATATCTCCTTCCCTACATTTAAAATCATGCATTATCCCTAATGTACGAATTAAGTCACATAATGAAAAATATATTAATTAAAACAATCATGGGTAAGATGATATAAAAATGGGAAAGAAAAACTGATACTTCCCTAAAAATTTGAGTAACATGATTCATCAATGCAAGAAGTCTGAAGTTTGAAGTATTCAGAATCAAACGCAATCACCAACATGAGCTTCAAAATTCTAAGGCCTTGACCTCATAATCCTTCTAACTGGAGGCATCATCTATTAAATCATCGGCATCCTCTTCTTCATCCTCTACCTCATCATCGACATCTTCAATGGAACTTTTCTCTTGAGCTCCTTCCTCTTAACAAGTCAAATTTCAATTACACCAAAGCTTCCCTACACTTAAAATAAAGAAATGCACAAAAAATCATGATTAAGTGTGGAAAATAAACACTATAACTCATTGAGGAATTTTGTCAAACACTTGGTATTTATGCAAAATGTAGTTGTGTTCATGAGAAATCCTTCATGTAATCCTAAAAACTATTGTTACAAAAGAGATTTTAAGCATACTTAAACTCCTAATTTCTCAATGACATGAATCAATAGCACTTGTATGTTGATTAAACACTAAAGCCCTAAGAATTAAAATAAAGAACAAGGCAAATAAAGCAACAAAATTCAGCACTTCAACTTAAATGTGCAAGAATCTCTTGCCTATAAGAATGTATTGTAAGTGATATGATTGTGTCATACCTCATGTCTTTCAAACCCAAAGAGTAGTGCTAATTCAAGAACACAATCGTGTTCATCATGAACACTACTCATCTTCTCAAAACAAAAGTCATGAACGCACTCTAAAAATTACCAACATGTAAAAGCTTCAAACTATAACTACTCTATCATGCATAAGAGTCTAATCCAAGTAAATTTTGCAGAAAATTAAAGAAAAAGAGAAATCAAGATCTTATCGGGATTCTTGAAATAGTGTGAGTAATAGAGACCTTTGAATTTGTGTGAGTTTATGTGCTTGTGTGTGAGAGAAAGTGTACAAAAGGAGGAAGTCACGTGCAAGTTTGTGTGTTCAACAGTGTATGAGGGTAAAAGAGCAAATGAGAAGTGTAAGGAAGGGGTTGTAGGTTGAGTGCTTTTATACTAGATGCGATACAACCCATGACACAACTGTATCTCTCTGTCGTGTAACCCTTTTGTGGTGCAGCCATGAAATGCACTTGGTATTGACATGGTCCAAGACATGACCGTATCTCACGATTGTGTACTCTTTTGTGCTGTGGTCATATGCATCACCTAGAATTGACACAGTTTAAGATACGATCATGTCTTTGGACCATGTAGTACACTATTTTAAGTTTTTTTTTTTCTTTTTTTTTCTTTTGAATTTAATTATTTTAATTTTAATTTATGCATGCT
This sequence comes from Lumnitzera racemosa, assembly GCA_024138005.1. NCBI lineage: Eukaryota > Viridiplantae > Streptophyta > Magnoliopsida > Myrtales > Combretaceae > Lumnitzera > Lumnitzera racemosa. The sequence goes on from JAMXBC010000007.1 coordinate 60,577,442, forward strand.
TAGCCTAAATGCATGAATTTAAAAATAAAGAGTCTTAAAGAAATAAAAGTAGTAAACTAAAAAAAATGAATCATATAAATCTAATGCAAAAATTAAACTAAAAGGAAAACTATTATGTTTCACTTATCAATTTTGAAATTTCATTTAGCTTATGGGGCATTGCCCCGAAAACCCCGTAAGGGACGCTATCCCCTTGACCTCTACTCGTTAATCGGTTAGTGGGACAACCATATGTGTAGCATAACATAAAAGTGAATTTACCCCTAAATGAAAATAAATGTGTTAAGGTGCTAAAATAAATAATGAAAATTGCTAACATAACCTACTGGCTTGGGTTGCCTCTCAAGAGCACTATGTTTAATGTCGATAGCTTGATGGAATGCATGGTTTACTTACCTTCATCCAAGTAGACATAGGTCTCCATCCTTGCCTCACTGTCGAACTCTCCAAACAAGGCTAGACTTACCCTTTTTCCATTGGTATAGCAAATTTTCTTATCTAGTTGCATAACTTTTACTACGCTACCCATCAAACTCATGTTGCTTGAGTTTCTTCTTTTTATTCACTTTTCGCTTAGATGGAGTGATTGTTGATAGTTTTGAGCTTCTCACTACAAAGGCATGCTTTAAATAATCTTTTAAGTGTTTCTGCTCTAATATTGGTGGTTTTATTTTGGGAGAGGTTCTAACTTTCCTTTGTTTAATCTACAACATGGTTCAATCCTTGTCTTTATCACATTAGGTTTATTAGCTCCCAACTAAGCTACAACTTCTGATCGATTAAGGGTTTTCACCATTTCTTCATCTCCCGTTTCTAAGCAATTGTTCATAAGTTCTTTGATAAGTGTTTCCTGTACACATTTAGTAAAAATAGCATTAGAAGTATCACCATCATAGCTTGTACCCTTTGAGTTAAGGGACTTGTGCATTGAATTTGGATTTTGGAAAACGATTTCCTTATCTCTGACCCTTAAGATGAGCTTATGCTCACTAACATCAAACACATCCCTAACAGTAGGTAAGAAGGGTTTGCTTAGAATGGGTACCTTGACATCCTCATCCATATCGAGGATAACAAAATCGATAGGGAAAATGAATTTATCAACTTGCACTAGAACATCCTCTATGATGCCTGTAGGGTATGTGGTGGACCTATAAACTAATTAAATGCATATGCGTGTTGATTTAGGCTCTCCTAACTCTAGCTTTTTAAACAACTTAAATGGCATCAAGTTAATACTAGCTCGTAAATCTGTCAAAGTGTTCTTTATTGACAACTTTCTAAGTACACGAAGAAGAGTAAAACTCCCTGGATCTTGTAATTTCTTTAGCAACTTCTTATGGAGCAGTGCTAAGCATTCCTCATTCAATGTGATAGTTGAAAGATCCTCCAACTACTTCTTGTTTGACAAAAGATCCTTGAGGAACTTTGCTTACTTCGGCGTTTATAATAAAACATCAAGAAGAGGTAAGTTCACTAGTAGTTGTTTTGGTTGGATCAAGGTAGTCTTGCTTAAGGCGTTGTGGATACGAGACAGGCTTCTTATACTCCTTTACTCTTAGTGGTTTTACACTCTCTTTTGATCTCAGTGGTTCTAAACTCTCCTTACCCTTGATCTCCACTTCTTTCTCAATTGCTTCCTTATCATCCTTCTTCTTAACTTACAGCTTTCTACCACTTCTTAGGGTTACTGTATTAACATGTTCCCTGGGGTTTGTTTCAGTGTTTCTAAGCAAGGACCCTTATGGTTGTTCATTTAGTATCCTTACAAGTTATCCGATTTGATTTTCTAAGTTATGCATGGAAGCCTCTTGGTTCCTTAAAGAGGCATCTGTTTGTTGTATTCGAGCTTCGTTAGTTTGAATATATTTTTCCAAGAGGCTTTCCAACTTCCTCTTTAGAGTAGGTGGGGGTGTTGCTGGTTGTTGAAACCTTAGTAGAGGCAAATTTGGTCTTTGGTAAGGCTGATTCCTTATCTACCATTGTTAGCCATGACCCTAATTTTGACCTCCCTATGACAAGTTAGGGTGGTCTCTTTACCTTAGGTGTAGGTGTTTTTGTAAGGATTGTACTAGGGTCTTTTAGGATTCCTTAGAAAATCAACATGTTCTATCTTCTCGCAACCTACAATCCTCTCTTGGTTGAAGTTGTTGGAGTTACACTATGGTTGTTGTGAACCAACTGAAAGTGATTCTATCTTCTTGCTCAACATCTCCACTTAAGTGGCTAGGAATTGTATAGTGTTTAGCTCAAATACGCCTACGACTTTTTGCTTCCCCCTTGGATTTTCCCACTAGTAATTATTCATAGCCATACCTTCTCTCAAAGCTTGGACTTCTTCAGTTGTCTTGGTATTAAGTGTACATTTGGCTGTTGCATCTATCATTTGCCTTATAAAAGGGTTGAGACCATTATAGAATGTTTGCATTTCTATCCAAAGAGGGAGGTCATGATGTGGACACCGCCTTAACAAGTCCTTAAAGCGCTTCTGTGTGCTGTATAAGGTCTCACCCTCTATTTGGGCAAAAGATGAGATGTCGGCTTTGAGTTTTACAATTTTTGTAGGTGGAAAATATTTCTCCAAGAATTTTTCGACCAATTCATTCTAAGTTGCGATTGAATTCCTTGCTGGAAAAGATATGATTGATTTGGTTGTGTCTTTTGCTATGATTCGCATTTCTTTTTTTTTTTTTAAACTGGAAACAACATGATCGAGGACATAGTCATGTCATTTGATCGTGTTTTAAGCTATAACAGTTGAAAATCAGCTCCAATTTTGTGTAGAAATGACATAGTTATGTTATTCAGCTGTATCAATCTTCAAACCTTTATAACTTACTCATTTTAATTCTGATTTGAGTGAAATTTATTTATATCTTCTCATTTTTTCATGTAGATTGTTTCAAAATCTAGAAAATAAAATATTCAATTAAGTATCATTATCTAAAAATAAATTCAAATATCTAGAAAAATCGTTAAAAATTACCATGTAAAATATGTGCACTTAGGAACTCATCATTAAGACAAAATTCTCAATCTGTGTGTATCTGAACTCTAACCCTTAGAAGATGTGGCTAACGTAGTAAACTGGCCTATGCTCGTGTCCCTCTACTCGGATAAGCACTGAGGACAAAGCCTAACTACTTACGACTAGAGATAAATAAAGTTCTTCACCAATTATTGGTTTAGAGAGCATGGGTGGGCTTTCGAGAAATTGTTTGAGTCTGTCAAAGGTAGTGTCACATCCTTTCGTCTAGTTGAATTCTGATGGGTTCTTCAACGATTTAAAGAACTTGAAACACTTGTTGGCACTTCTTGAAACAAAATGATTGAGCATGGTTATCTTGTCAATAAGTCATTAGACATCCTTGATTTTCTAAAGGGCCTTCATATCTTGGGTGGCTTTTATATTCTCCTTAGTAAAAAATTGGACAATTAATAAGTCTAATCTAACCTCTTTTCCATTGTAAGGGTTGGAACTTGGAATCATTGCAAGATTAAGAAAAAAAAAAAAGAATAAAGATGTAAGATTAATTTCCTTAATTTCCCTTAATCGAAATAATGGATTTCTAGCCACCTTATTTTGAATCAAGATAAGCAATGGATTTGTTGAGGTTCACTAAATCAGTCAAATGTATCCTTTTAAAACCATTGTTCATTTTAAGGTCTAAAAAGCTCAACTTAAATAAGATTTAAATCAAATTGTGAAATAAAATCCCCTAGAAAATTGATCTTAATAGTAAATTAGGAAATCAATAATGTTTTGGTCGCTAAATAGTCAAATCTATGATCTAACAAGGGATTTTAAGTATGGAACTTTGTCGTTCAATTTAAGATCGATTCTATGCGAAAAGATTGGATTTTGACACAGCAAAAGGGTATAATTTTGATAGTCAACCTGTGCTCAAATTGGAGGACTAATGGAGACTAGCAGCTAGGCCAGTCAACCCCATTTCTCCAGTAAACCTCTAGGTCCGGCAGGTCACCAAGTATAGTACAACATTATACCAATGAGATGATAATTAATCATAAAATATAGTCCTTTGAAAATGGAGACAAGTGTTAAGAAAGAAAGAGCTAGTTGAATTGCTAACCAAAAAAAAAAAAAAAGATGGTTCGTTGTGACTTACCATAAGATAAAATTACTCTTTGTCCTCTGTTTGCGTTCAATTTGACGCCAAATTAGTAATTAGGACTTAACGGAAAGTAAAAATATTGTCCCACCAGTAGTGTAGGCAATTTTTAGTATCGTATCCTGTCTAAATGAGTATGTATCCGAAAATCTTAAACTCGTTATACGACTTATTTGCTAATCATATATGAAAACTTAATTTCATGATTTAGCATACCTTATGTGTGGATTAAATTTATTTATATTAGGATTGATAATTTATATTATCATATCGTATTTTATTTATCTTAATTTTGATATCGGTATTGATTAAAATGTTATAATTAAAATTATAAAATACATATAGATACAAAGGGAAAAGAATGATAATAATATTTAAATCTATAAAGACAAATGATAAAGTATCTTCATAGTTAATAAAAAATTACAACCCAAAAAAAAATTTTTAGTAAAGTAAAATCTCATTAAATATACAAAATCTGAAAATTTAAGTTCTATGACATCACTAAATTAAGTGGAACCTTGGATTAATTAACATTACTGCTAACATTAATTTCCAAATTTATTATCTTGTTTCCTAGATTTTCAAGGGAAATAATAAAAAAAACCTATACAAGAGTTCATAATATTTTACCCATTTAAATTATGATGCGTTAACAAAATATATAACTATAAATTTCTTATACTTTTAATTGAGATTTTTAAATTAGAAAGAAATAATTCACATAACAAAATATAAATATGAAAGAATATATAGCATGTCCCGTGCCTTATGCCTTGCATCCAGGTTTGGAAGCTTGACCCTAACTCGACATGAATTTAACTATATTTACATGGGTTTGATCCATTTGTATTTCGTATCAAATTTTTTCATATAATAATCCGTTTAAATTGTATCTTATCGTGTTTAGATCCATTGTGTTCGAGTTTCAAATTTTCAGCCCTACCCATCAGTTATATTTTTTTAAAGTTTTATAAGGTTATTTTCGTATTTCTTTGCTTGTATATCTCAAAAGCAATTTTTTAATCATCATCATCATGCATTCATGTCATAGATGTTGTACGAGATATATATTTCCAATTGTCGAAAAATATATAAAAAAATGTATATCTTATCATTTCAAAAATATCACTAATGATTTACCCAAAAAAAAAAATCACTAATGGTTTCATTAAAATATATAGAGTTTTCCTGACTCAATGACTATATATCTTGCTTGAGTAATTACTTCTAAGCCTTAAATGCTCATGCCTTGGTAGTGAATGCAATGGAGTTGTTGCATTCTTTGTTTAGGGACGTGACACTTTCTCTTTAATGAAATACTGCATCTACCACCTATAGATCGTCAGTTATTTATAGTTAGCTATATACACAATAGCATTAGTAGTTTACATAAAAAAAATAAGCTTTGATATGATGTTAAAAATCGAAATCAAATATAAAAGTTATCTTATAAAATAGACGATTCAAATAAAACATGTATACGATACAAAATTCTTAAGGAGATAGCACATATGTCTTTATTGTAATTCAATGATTTATATACTTTTAGAATTCTATTCGATGGAGGAATGCATTGAAAAAAAATGAAAATAAAAAAAGGTGTTGTGAAGAAAAATATTACGTTTGAGGGTTATGAAGAAGCCTTTCGGAAAGGTTTTTTTAGTTTATGTGAATTTAGCAATAAAAGTGCTTTCTTTATATTTTTTTTTAAGAAGAAGGTGCCTTCAGTTTTAATATTATTATAATTGAAGGCACGTTTTCAAAAGATGTTTTCAGTTATATTAAAATAATTATTGAAAAGACAACTTCTAGGAAAGCACCTTCCCTGTATATAAAAACAAATTTAGCACTAGTAGAACACCATGTCCTCAATTTCAAACACACCCATTCTCTCTCAATCAAACACACCCATCTCAAATAATTTCTTTCAACGGTTTCTTTCTTTCTTTTTTCTTTTTTCTTTTTTTTTTTTTTGTTGTGAAATCTCTTCCAATAATCAAAAGTAAGCATCTCATACACTAAGTCTACTGCATTTTCATGAATTTCATGAATCAGCTTTGGTTGTTTTGCTATTTCACCAATTTGGAACCCTAAGATTAGATTTAGGTATATTTGATTGATTTAGGTTGTTTAAATGTTGTATTTGTATGTTAATTTGTGTTATATATTGTATAGTTACACTATATATGAACGATTTGTATATTGGCATATAGACTTGTCACAGTGAAATTGGAATTTTAGTGTGTGTACTCTAACTGTTAAGGAGATGCCCAATGTATGTCTTATTGTACATGATGTGCCTATCACCTTCACCTTCTATATAAAGATGCTTAGTATGCACCTGTATGCTTCAAGTTCGAGTTTAAGTTTAATGGTTCCAGCATTAGCTTTGATGTAGACTTTAGAGATCAATGCGCTAAAAGCAAAGGTAAGGGATGAAATTCCTTTTTTCAATAGGGGTCGAAAGGATGGTTATTGAAACTTTGAGAGAGATGTGAATGAATAGTTTAGTAACTTGTAAGTTGGTAAAAATCTTTATGTAGGTATGAGATTCAACACAAAGGAGGAATTTGCAAGAGCTATTAAGCACTACCACATCAAACATTACACTGACTTCATGTCCTTTGAATTGAAGATAAGTAAGTATGCCATCCTTTATACTAAGTATGATATTAAGTATGATGATGGCTTCTAGTGGAGACTATGAGCATGTAAGAAGAAACTGGAGAATGTGTTTGTAATAACTAGATTGGTGGAGCCCCACACATATGTCAATCCCATAATAAATTTAGATCACTTGTAGTTAGACAGCAATAGAAGGGTATGGGTCGACAAGATGAAAGTAATTGAAGTTGTATACGGTAATCAAGAGAGGTCTCATGATGATTTGCCTTGAGTGCTCAATGCAATCTAAATGACTAACTTCTGTACAAAGTTGGTGTAGATGTAGAACCCATCGAGACAACTAGGTGTGACAAAGCTGAAGTGAGAATGGTGGTCTTTCGGCTCATGCATAGAGGCACGAAAGTTCTATAAGCCTGTGGTTAGCATTGACATCATGTTCTTATATGGAATGTAATACCACAAGTTATTGGTTGCCATTAATAAGGATGGCACAAACCATATAGTCTCGCTTGCGTTTGCATCAGTTGATGATGAGATGATTGATGCATGGGGCTGGTTTCATAGGATCTGAGGTAGCATCTAAGTCGTGATAGGGTAAGTCGGGAAATCATCTACTCGATATCTAATAGAGGGAAAGGGATTCAGTATGCATTAGATAAAAATGAGAATGGGTGGAAACCTCCTTTTTGTGGTGTAGTAGTGATGCATATGACATATTGCAAGTAATTTTAACAAGGTCCATAAGATCCAGCTATGCAATAAGTGGGTGACATTCTCAACTATGCAAGTTTAGCCCCAAAAGTTTAAGAAATGCTTAGAGAAGGTTATGAGTATTAAGCCTAACGCATTGGATTAGTTTCATCCTTTATTGATGCAGTAATGGACACTTGTACATGACGAGGGTTATTGGTTTGAGTATATGATATTTTACCTTGTGGAAGCATGTAATTCGGTATTGAAGTACATCCGTAGTCTACCAATTACATCACTTGTGAGGAAGATCTTCTACAATTGCATATTCCATTACAATAAGAGACATGAGGAGGCGCTTAAGTAGGTAGATGCAAACCGACCATACACTAAATGTGCAGTGAATATGTTAGAGGAGTGGGTTAAGTAGGTTAGTTCTCATTAAGTGGTTTGTTTTAGCCGGTATAACAAACTATACGAGGTTAAGACTAGAAACAAGCATGTAAGGAGCAGAATGAAGGGAGGTAGGCATGTACGAATGGTATACTTTAGCTGGCGCATGTGCACATGCAACAAGTGGTAGATATATAGGATTCCCTGCTCACATGCTATTGCTGTTGTCGATTTTGAGTGTTTTGACATGATGTTTAATATTAGGGATTGGTATAAGTCTGCAAATCATGTATAGATGTATAGATTTCCTAATCATGGATGAGTTAAGTTGGCTAGTGATTCCATACCTCCAAAAAGTATGACCTAACCTAAGGTTGGAACAAAAGAACGGTAAGCCTAAGATGAAGCATTTCCATATAGAGATGGATGTTAAAGACAATCTAGATAGAATGACTTGCACTTTGTGTAGGAGCATAGGGCACAATAGAAGAATGTATCCACAAAGGAATCAACAAGGTAATTAAAATCGGGGAGTACTAACTTATGCATGATTTGTTTGTTTATTTACTGACTATTAACCATGTAATGCATAGTTATTATGCAATTTCTCTATTTGACCATATTGTTTTGTGCTTTCGTAGGCTAGATGGATCTCGAACCTATAGATGGATCTACTCTTACTAGATAGGGCTGGCATAGGTTCAAACATGTCTAGGTAGGACATATAAGAGCACTAACTTGTCTTTTCAACATAAATTACTCTGCTTAACTAGATACTACTGACTTATATCTTTGGTAGGGCATGGAGGCTTTACATGTACGGCGATGTGAGCAAACATTTAAGCAAAACCAACAGGTTCAGAAAATACCAATAGATGACTATATGTTGCCTTACCTTGATTAGGCCGGCTTCATAAGTCTAAGCCATCTTCCTTACATTCAATTGGATCACCACTTAATCATTATACTGATGGAGAGGTAGAGGAGGGAGACTCATACATTCCACATGGCCCATAGAGAGCTGACAATAATACTCTAGGATGTGGAGGTTCTGTTTGGGCTCCGAGTGGATGAACTTAAAGCTTCAAAACCAAGTTAGTCGCATCAAGGATCTTCATATATACGTGAGCTTGAGGTTAGTGAAACACTAAACCCTTAGCACTTTATAAAGCAAATTGAGTATAAAAATTAGCAAAAATATTAAAAAGGAAAGACAAACAACTTTACATAATTATATCACTCAAATTCCAAAATCATGCAATGCTATGCAAATGATATGCAAATGTTACTTTTGCTTCAATAATTCTTACTAGATACCTCAGATTCTCAAGCTTAGATCTGTACTTTGTCATTTTAGGTATGGTAACACCACAAAACAATTTATTAGCTTACACTTGGCAAATCATGTCCCTTTAAATCTCAAAATTTCTAAGTAATGTATACTTAGCAATTCTTGCTCTTAAACCTCAAAACTACTCATTAGTATATATTTAGCAAATCTTATACTTTCACATACCTTTCATTATTGTTTTATGGTACTTAAATACATTTTACACCATCATAAATGAATTTCTAGGATTGATTCCAAAAGGTCATTCATTATTGAGCTTGTCATCAACCGTGTCACAAAATAACAGGGTTGACTTAAAGATCATATCAAAGACTTACGTGGTGGTGATCGAGACTTGATTTATTTAGGCAGCTTGGGTTAAACTCAAGATTTGTTGCTAGTATTGTAATGCCTCGGAACTCGAGAAGTTATACTCCTGCCTAGTGGCAGATACGCTAAGGCATATGGAATTCTGTAATCTATCTAAATTCCACAATTCATTATGATATCTACCAACTCAAATAAAAATTTCCCCATAACATAAACAAGAAAGTGGACTATTACTCACTCTAGATCCAATACATAACATCATCAATCAATTTGTCATAACAAATTTATAGAGCTAACTACTCAACATCATCTCAGGAAATAACTTAATAATAATAAAGAGTAGCACAACTCCAATAAGTAACAAGAATAAATAACATAGTTGACATGTCCAAAAGCCAGCAATAAAGTCTCAGCTCCCTAATCCATCACTAATAGCTACTCTAAGAATATCTTACCCAATCGTCAAAGTAATAATAATCACCATCCTCATCATAATGGTCAAAATCATAATCGGAATCATCCACATAGTAGTAAACCATGTCCTCAGACCTTGAGCCAGCAGCTAAAAAACATGAATCCTAAAAGGGTGAGCCAATACCTAGTATAGGATGCCAACCACTTTGCACATGATTAATCAATCACAATCTCATACATGCATACATTAGTATTTACATTAACATGCAACAAACATTGGGTATTATCTTATTTAACAAGTTCAATAGGTATCATAGTCTCAACATTCCAAGACTTAGGGTAACTCATAACTCCTAAACAAACAAACATAAGATACTACATACTTTATTAGTGTTGGATCCTCTCCATCACCTGAGCAACTCTCCTAAAATTAGCTGGTTCATATCAGTGCAAGACTCTACTGGGAATAGCATCGTACAAAGATCACTAGGTGCCTTGCTAAACTACTGGACCTTACCAATAGGAGGCCAAAGCCAAGCACAGTGGCACACTCATTTAAAGTCAAAGTAAATTTTAAGTCCGTTTATATTAACCACCCTAGTACGCACCACCAAGTAAACGCATATCCTATATCGAGATCACAAGTCTCGCTAGTAACTAAATCAATTGTGCTCCTAGATGCTGTTCACATAAAGAAACCTATAATCAAAACCTTGTTCAAAAGTTACTTTAGTTAATAAAGCTCTTAGAGATATAAATTTATATATGTACAATATATATACATATATATATAAGGTACCTAGTTAAATAATCCTTTAAAATGTATATATATGTATATATATATTTACATATATAAATTATAGTTTAGGCTTTAAATATATGCATATATCTATTTAAAATATATTTTAGAAAACACTATGCTTACTCCCTAAACGTGTAGGTCAGTTTTGAAAATTGGCCATTGATAAAACCTAAATCCGCAGGCCAGTTAGGTTACAAGCTGGCGACCTTCCTTCTCTAAACTAGCTCCAAGAACCATCAAGCCAACTCTCTAGCATGATTTTTGCCTTAATTGAATTGGTAGGTCGATTCCCCTTCTCCCTTGCATAAAAATTCTACAATCTGCAAAATTCAACACAACAATAAACCTTTTTGCTTTTCCAACATCTAACCATCAAAGTCTAGCTCTAACTCATAAAAGTAACCACGACTTTATCGGAAATCCTCCACTACCATAGCTAATACGTTCTCTTCCATTAACATCTTAAAACTCCTCAAAAAATTAAGATTTATTGCCTAAATACAACAACATCAAATTTAAAGAAAACTTAATAATTGCAATGTTATGGGTAACTTACTTGAAATCTAATAAAAACTAGTCCCTCCAAACATGAATCCAACCTTTCTAACATTGCAATCATGGGATTCTTGACTTTTTACAAACTAACCATCCTAGAAAATGAGAATCTAACAAGAGTATGTAAAGAAGTTACCAAAACTTCGTAAGATCCTTTCATAAACGAATACTCTAACTCAACAAAATAGCAAATCCAATGTTGCAAAAACGAATTTCTCTTTCATTTTTCATGTAAATCTTTGAAGAAAAACGAATTCCATGAATTATAAGTGAAAAAATTCCCCTCAAATGTTGTTTCCTTGCAAAATCTTACATTCACTTCACTTTTGATGGACAAAATTCTCCAAATCCGAACCTTAGGCTACTCTTAAGAAGTTTCTTGTGATTTTTGTACTTAGCAAGAGAGGAAACATAAAGGAAAGGGGTGATAGAAAGTGGCATCTAATATGAAAAACATATAAGAGAAGAATGGGATAGTGGGGTTCAAATTTTTCCTATTGACTATTGTGCCCTACTATCCCAAGTTAATTACATGCCATACCAAACCCCCTTAACCTTATTTTATATTTTCCTTTATTATTTATGAGTTTGGTTTTTATAGGTTCTTTCTTGAATGTCTTTGCAAATGAGAGTTATGCATACGATGGCATGATGTTGATCATGTTAATGAGGTGCATGTTATAAGAATATGTAAGGTAAAGTAATAATGGTTTCAATTCAACCATTAGCTATCAAGATTATTACTTTTTATACCAATCTCACTTACTCCAACCGTTAAGACTTGCTTTTCATATTCATCTTACATGCTAGTACTACTATCACTAGTATCCTTCTTCACTTGTACATAAGACCTAGTCAACATCAATGCATCACAATTAAACCATAGCTACACATTTTAGTAAAGTTTCAATCATAATTTATCACCGATCTCATCTATAAGGATTAAGATAAGTGATTATACAAAATATTAGCGATCAATAACTGTATGTTCTACATTATCAGTCATAATGCACAATAAACAATTCAACACAAGAAAGTACTTACATTGATATGCAAGATCTTACCACCAAACCTATAAATAATTTCAACTTTTGATCCACTTGCACAAAGTTATCTAACCCCCCTTCAATAAATTGGTATAGATATAGTACACATAATAAAGTTCTCAAAATTTACCTTCTATCTTCACTCTATGAGCTTCTATATACCTATAATTTACTTATTTCTTATCCAATTTTAGTGTTTCATATATCATTAGGATTGTTACTAAACATGCTATTTAGATATATCAAAGTCCTAAACATATCTAATATGGCAAAATGACCAAAATGTCCCTTTTACATCATTGATTCACCTTTAAGTTGTACTATTCACATAATTAGCTTGATATAAGTTTATATTTTGCACAAAATTGATCAAATATCAACATTTTCTTCCTCTTTCAAAAATGACTAGCAAGCCTATACCATGTAAGCATCAATTTAAAGTTGTGTAATCACCCAAATCATTTCAAAATCCTTGGGAATTCACCAACTTTATCAATATGTAACAAGATGTTTATTAAATTATATAATAAATAGTATATGGGTTGAATTAATTTTAGAAAAAAATGCTATAAACTCATAAAATAAATACTTTTAGTGCTACTTGTTAAGAATAACAAACTAGCTTATCTCTATGTATCTACTAAACTTTCTAATTTAAACCCTATTTCTATACTCAAAATTCACCTTAACTTGGATAATTTTTCAAACTTCCATATCAAATCAAGCTAGATAATTTCAATATCATTATTGTGACCCCATAAACCATTAGCAAAATATTTTATCAACAATTTCATAAACCCCCCAACCGTTACTCATTCTAAAATAAGGTACCATTGATAAAATAATTTTAAAAATTATTAAACAGAACATTAACTAAAATTTGTCAGTATGTAAATTCAATATTATCATTAAGGAATTTATATACCAAAAATCAAATTGAAACTACATCAATAAAAGTTTGGAAAACTTCATCAAATTCAGTTCCAAACAAGGCCATTTATTAAGGAGCTACCACAACCACCTCAAGATTGAAGCATGCAAGATTTTTTGATGAAAGTACATCTTGATCAAAATACAATTTTTTGTTTTGCAATTTTTGAAATAGGTTTAATATTTCTAGAGAATTAATCAAATTCAAACAAGATTTAGGGCTTCGTTAGCGATTGACTCTCTAGCCACCATAGGTTGGTCACTATTCTCTATTGATTAGCCTCCTAAACCTCCACTCCTTGAGCCACACAAAAGTAGGTCTTCATTTTCCCCTTGAATTACCTTTGACTCACCCTTCTCTAAATTTCTCTATTTTTCCTTTCTTTCCTTTAGTATTTCTTTTATTTTCTTCTAATTTTTTTGGTTTTTCTTGTTGGAGACTCTTTCCTCTCATGGCTTGATGTCTTTCAATAGAAGTATGTTGGATTGGTCCTATTTTCCCTACTTGATACTTCCAATGTTACTAAGAGAATGAATATCTTATCTTTCATGTCCTTCGTCCTCTATAATGGCTACTCTTAGTGGCAAACCTATTATGATGCCATTAGAAAAATCATATTTCCATTTGTAATTATTGATCTTATAAATTAATTGAGCCGTTTCTCAAATCTTATTATATTTTGGAACTTACTGTTTTAGATTCCGTCAAACTGTGACCAAATCCGTTATCCCATAATGAGAATAAAATTAATTTGTTTATATTCCATGAAATAAAATCTATAAGATCACAGGGTCTAACTTTAATGACCATCTCCTAAAGTTTGAAATTATTTGAGCAACATTCTTTTGATTTCTAACTTAATGCTTTGGAACTTAGAGCTATTACATTTAAAAAAAAGAAAAAGAAAAAAACAAAAAAAAAGGGCTTAGCCGTGTGGTCTACAATAAATTTATACTCTTTAATCATATGTTAGGGTTTAAATCAAAACCTTATTCGAACTTGATTGAAAAAAAAAATGTAAGATAAAAGCATTGCCACATCACTTACATTTTCAGAAGTTTTATATGGTAATTTATGTATCTCTACTTGTATAATAATAATTTTTTTATAATTTTTTTCATCATCATGATCCACTCATATCATAGAAATTGTATGAGATATATTTTCCTAACTGCCGAAAAGTATATGATATCATTTCAAAAACGCCGCAGATGGTTTGTGGTATTGGGACCAAAGAAAGAATCACATGGGCGGTTAGAGATCCAAGTAGTCAAGTCTTATGGTTATGGCCAACATGGGATATTACGTAATAGGGACGAGATAAAATTAACATCCTAGACGCATCCACGTTGTCAATTCGTGATGACGCACTCAATTTATGATATCCGGACATTAATGTGGGAAACAAGCAACCAGCCATTTTGAAGTGTGGCCAACAAATGTGGCGAATGGCACTACTCAATCCATGATGTGAAAAGCTGCAAGTGGCAATTCAAGATAGTGAACCTGAACCTAAGGCTTCAATCTACATGTGAGGGTAATTAATTCGAGCATGTAATAATCAATGTTGGTGAAACTAGATTAATTTTTATAATTTAATTTGATCTACTCATAAAATCGATTTGGTCTAAGTTAATTTCAATATAATTCTAATTGGATCTGATTTCATTCCTTTTAACACTTTTATGTGTATAAGTCAACAACTCAGATTAAGTCAAATAATATTAGTAATAACGATATATAATCATTATAACTTAATAGCATGATAATAATCTCCTAATAAGATGAATTATGTTTGACTCCCCTCCCTCAAAATTATAATATTATAGTTCCCTTGGGAGGGTTGTGAAAACCAGTAATAACAACATATTTGTGTTGCTTCACCCAATAGCATCACTTTTAACTTGTAGAAAGCATTTGAAAACAAAATTCATTACTTATGAGGCTTTGAACTGAACTAGTAATATCAATTAGTGCGAGAAAATAGAGTATCGGTTGTAAATTCTCTCCGTTTTGATGATAATTGCTGCAATTATTGATTTACATTATAGCAATAGCCATTCGATTTTCAGTAAACACTTACTGCAGCAATTTTTTTCCTTATTTAGTCATAAATTGTGCCCCAAAAACATTCTTTAGAATATACCTATATAAAACTGTCATTAACTGCACTCGTTAGTGTACTACTAAAAGTGCCGTACACATTAATGTAGGGAGGTGTCTTTTGTGGTGTTTTTTTCATGTGCCAAAGTTTATAAAGTATCTCTAATATACAAGTGTTGTTGTCCAATTTAATAAAAAAAAATTTGCTACCATAGATATTATTGATGGTAGAAACACTAATATAAATTATCAACTGGGCCAATAATTGATGAACTACAACAAATTTTACCATCCGAATTTTTATATTTTCTTATATCCTTAATTTTAAAAATAGCAGTCTTGGGTGGTTGATCTAACACCTAATAGGTAATATATAGTTTATTTAGGATAATAGTTTACTTACACAAAGGTGTACGATTCTCACCAGAACGATATATTATACAGTTAAGTGCAATTTTGTTATATGTGTGAACAAATCCCACATAATTAAAAAAATCCTAATATTATGGGGCGGGTAAATGGAAACACTAGCTCACCAAAATTTATCTGTCTTGTTGGATTTTTCCATTAAAACTTTGATTGCACGGGGTTTGCATTACTCCATTCCACCCTACGTGTATGAACTAGTGATGGATGCAAACCCGCAAAATAAAAGGTTGGAAGGAGTCAGGATTTTGCAATTTAGGCAAATGATGGTAGATCTGGATTCTCTTTATTTGGAATACCTTCATTTTCTTCAATTTAGGTTTTTAAGATATTGTCATGTGAATTATTGAAAATTGATGACTAAGATTACTGAGAGCATAGGAAGTGACGAGATCATGAAGCATTTATTTCACATATCCAGGTCATAACAAAATTTAAAATATAATTGTTACATAAAATGCCTTATATATATATATATAGGCTTAATAGACAACATCGTATATATTACTATTATTTTACGTGTAAACTACATTTTGATTTTGTATAATATCCAATGTTATGACCTATAATTTCATTCAATGATATTACTATTTTCCGAATGCTTTGGTAACTTTATTACTTACTAAACATTTGCATATAATTAGTGTTTTCCAGTTTGAACTATAGATTGACAACTTTTTGAAAGCTTTCGTGAATGTATATGATATATCGCTTATTGTATTTATGCAAAATTATTCATACAAGCTAACCTATATATTTGGGAGTTACCTTATATTCGTGAATTGATATGTATCATTATAATATTATACAATTACGTGGTATATAAAATATATAATCATATTGTATTCACCATCTTAACTATTTTTAATAACCTCCATAGTGATATATGTGATGTTTTCTTTTGATCATGGGTAGACCATCTAAGGTATACGAACTTGGGGAGAATCCAACTTGAATGGGCTTAGGCTTAAACTTGGGTTCAAGATTTGCCTTTTGCTCTTCAATACCTATAAAAAAGCCTTATGTAAGCGAGGTCACGTGGTTCTCTGACACTCAAGTTGGCAAGTAAGACTAAGGAAAAAAGAGATGAGTACTAAAGACCTAGTAGACCGTGTTCGCTTAGTGTGTGGTTATCGTGTGTTGAGCTTCTAACCTTGAGGGGAAGGGAGGAGAAAGAATCTTAGAGAGTGAATGAGGTTTGTCTTACTTACTAGTACTTGTCACTTCTTATATAGATTACTTAGAGACGTAGCGATAAGAGATTTGCTGATGCTAGCTACCGACAGACAATGTGCTCCGCAGTAGAGACTAAGCTTCACTATAAGGGATATGCTATAGCTGACCAAACCACTAAATCTGCAATTCAATGATTTGGCAAGATTAGGGGTACTAGGTATACTGGTCGTACTATGGATGTTAGACGCTCGTTAATAAACTGCAGCGGAGTATAAGAACTAAAGACAAAAGCTAAGTTAAGATGCTAAGGAATAGGTTAGCTAATGTTTGATGGAGGCAAGTTAAGCCCCAAACTTACACCAAACAATTGATAGACACTAACTCAATGGTCGGTAGTTGACTTGCTTAGATAGTTGTTATTTGACTCATCAGGTAGGTCACGATGCGAGAGATAAGCTTACCATTGATTTGCATCTTCATTTGCGTGAGCTTATGGCCTCATGAGAATGTCACGTCACAACATGTAAGCTTACAACATGCGAGCTTACCATTAGATGTCTCATTTGATGAACTTTAGTTGTTAAGCCTTGGTTCGGGTAAGAATCGGATATCAACATAGTCTATTAAACACACACTCTCACACACACACACACATATATATATATATATATATATATATATATAAAAGGCATTCTATGTATGAATTATATTTTAAATTCTTTTGCGATCCAAATATGCGAAATAAATACTTGATAATCTTGTTATTTCTTAAGCTTTCCTTAATTCCGCTATTTATTTATCCTTAATTCCGTTATTGAATTAACAAATTATAATTTAAATCATTAGGGAAATAAAATATAAATTTACCTTACAAATGATAGCGTCCAAAAATGATAGCTACGGTTGTCTATATATTGCATCATCGCCATTGTTTTTCAATAAATCTCAATATCTAAGATTGTTACTTAAAAAAAAAAGTAAAAGAAAAAATTGACTTGTATTGTGGAATAACGAAATTATCTAAAATTAGAGGTTTTTCTTTCTCCAAATGGATGGAAAAGAGATGATATAACATTAATTTTTATTTTTCTTCATCTGAAATGAGGAGAATTAATCTTACCTATTGATTTTCAATAATTCCCACATGCCGGTACGAGAAAAATGAGGAGAGAATCCAAATCCAACGATGTTCAATTAACTAGTTGCTTGACCATCAACAATAATAAAGTATATATACAATTCCATTTTTAGAACTACCACATAAGAACCCAAAATTTTAATTGTCCGATAACTTAAAAGGACGAAAAGCACTAAGAAAGTGCAATAGCAACTACCTTATATTACAATTTTAATAATACTAATTGATATGATCAATTTATTCATAGATGATACAAGTTGTTCTTGCTCTCATCCCATAGCCTCACAACGCTGCCGTTTAACGCACCCAAGTCTTGACAGCTATACCACCCACTTTCACCACTCCTCACCCGCATCATTTTCTCCCAACTAAGCCACCAATCTCCACCACTACTTAACCACCACTCCTCCTCCGCCGCCGCCGTCTCTTCCGCCGCTGCCGCAATCACCCTACCACACTCCACACCCTCCTCCTCCTCCACTAACCCCTCCTCATAGTAAACCATAAACTTCCCTTTTGTCACTCCATCACACTGCCAAAAAGAGAGCGACGCCGTCGTCCTCGTCGTCGGTGTCGACACTAATGACGATGACGTAATTGGACGATCCGGTTCTTCAACTACCGTATCCGACCCACTTGAGCTGACCTCATTGCAAGTGGATGCTAATGTAACATCAGGCTCCTGGCAGTACTTGATGGCGGTGATTCTCCAAAAACTAACGGCAGCAGCCACCAGAGCAAGCCACGTCCACAAGTTCGACGCCACCGTGAACAAACCGAACCGGACGTAATGAAGCGCGAGTGCTTCAAGCGAAGAAGTCGATTCCATTACATTCATTTTGTCGAAACCCCACAATTTTACTAAGATATATGTACTGTATGTATCAGTATCAGCAGTTTGTTATTGGGAAATGAAGTGGAAGGAGGACAGTGAACGTGTATATAAACGAAGTGTTAGGCCTTTTAATAAATGTGTTGGGTCGATATGAACGAGGTTTGGCGGGTGGGGGGAATAAATATATATAGTGGGAAGAGAGAGAGTGTGAGTGAATGTAAGCCGTGGGATCAAATAACTGGGAGAAGGATCCAGGGGGAGATGCTTTGGTATCGAGTGCAAAGATGCTAATTCGTAAGGGTAGATCCGGTGATTTATACCCGAATGGGCAAATTGCATTATTAGATTTTTGTTACACGTGGAATCTTGAGAGTGGCTGTAGGTGTCACTGCCTATTCTTACTCTGCATCACTCGTCGTCCTTATTTAGCATATTGCGTGGATTAATGAATCACGTGTAAATTTTAAATATAATTTTAATTTTAAAAAAATTATTATTTATATTTTTTTATATCGAAATTTTATTAAAACTCTTATATTATTAATTAATTCAAGTAATATATTAATAAGATTGGTTTCAATAATATTAATATATCATATTTATTGACAAGTGATATGTAAATATTAATAAAAATTATAATACGTGAGAATATTGTCAAACTTGAATTAAGTGATCAACCCAATGTATGAAAGAATAAAAAATTAAGAAAAAAATAAGTTCGATAGGAAATTATACTAAAGTTAGAATTGAGATTGAATCATGTTAAATTATATGAATCATTTCAAATTTGATAATACTATGAATATAATGAATAATTTTTAAAAATATATATTTTTTATTATTATATATTAAATTTTTATTAATATTTAAATGTTATTTATTAATTTACTTATGACATTAATCCTGTTATTATTATTATTATTATTTTGTACTATCGAACTTTTCTGACTGCTATGGGCCTGTCTTTCTCTGTCATTTATACGCCGGCCACTGGGACTAAGTCCGCTGGCTATGTGATGGAGCAAAATAAAATTAAAAAAGACAAGAAAACTGGCAAACTTAAAATACATTTCTTAAGAGATTTTCTTCTGCTTCTTATATTGTAATGGATGACAAACTGTTCAAGTTTATAGATCGTTAAGACTTGGTTGCTTGAGGAGATTTGGGTTACTGAAAGGGGAGAGCAGTGAAGAAGAAGAAGATGAATTGACGATAGCCATGGAAGACTATTGACATGGAGAGCGTAGAGAAAGTAAGAGATTCTGGATATTTTGGAAGGAAACATTTGTGTGGTTATGGATAGAGGGGAAAGCCATGAAAATGTCGTTGGCTGTGATGTACCGTAGGGTCATCGGATATGGCAAAAGCTGATGATCAGAGGGAAAGCAACATATGCCTTTGTATCAAGTTGTATTCGTTTACCGTATAATTAAATTCTCCAACTTTATTTCCTCCAATTATATTCTTTTTCTATTGTTTGGATAAAACCGTGAACTTTTTTATTATCATAAAAATAAATAAGTTTGCTAATAATATTACAAAATATATTATGACTGACCTTTAATTTCTTGTAGGGGAAAAAGATTTTAGTTGAATAAATATTTCTCGATTTATATACATATAATTCTTTCCTTTTTTTTTTTTTAACTTTTGTTAAGTATATATATGGTAGGTTAAAAAGCATATTATAATACCAAAACTTAAATTATCGATTTCAAGAGACAACAGTTCTAATTTTTAAAAACCCTTTTAAAAGAGAATAAAATTTAAAGTTATAATTTTATTTCGGCTCTATTCTCATTTACTATCATTATAGTAATATATATATATATATATATATCTATAATTAAGATGTGGAAGTTACAATTAGAACTATGAAATGAAAATTATAGCAAATATTAGACACAAGAAAGTTATTTGAGACAGTCCCCTTTTTTCGGTGAAGTGTAGTGCATTAACGATGTCAAACCATATATACAATGGCTTCATCTCTACAAAATATTTGTCCAGCAGAGGAAGCATTCAAAACAACAATTTTACCAGCCACATTCTTTATGGGCTTCATAACCCATAACCTAATACATCATCATTCAAAAAAGTACAAATATTAGCAGTTCGATTATCAAAAAACAAACAGTTGTTTGAAACAAAAATGCATAAATCCACCAAGAGCATCAGCAATTCTATTGCATTCCCTTGGTGCCGCTTCAGTCCACCGGTTCTGTAGTCTGGTGAGGACACCCCTACAAGCCATAATCAAATTATAATTCGCCAATTGATATTTGTATCATGTACAAGCAAAAAGACCAAAAAAAAAAAAAAAAAAACACGACCGCTACAGAGTCTGAACATATTTCAACATTAAGATAATTTCGTTGTAAACATCATAAGATTCCAAAATACATTGCTGAAAGTTCAATTGCTACTGTATCTAAGTGGCCAATTTTTTTACCAAAATCTATTGTCCATCTTGCTTCACTCTCTCTCGTTACTCCCGCAGTCGCCGCTTTATTGCTATTCATAAGTGGTGATCTACCCGTATTAAGTTTAATCTACCCTCTGTGTGGAGGTTGCCATTTCAAGTTAATATACTTCACCCCCATTATTTGTTTCTGTTTTCATGCGCTAATCTTATCATGATTTGTCCCTTATTCTCTTCCCTCTGTTGTGGATTAAACACTTGGATTTGCAAGCCCCATAAACGCCATAATGTCACTCCAAAAATAAAGGCATGCGACGATACAATATATGTGTAAAATTTCTTTTTGATTAGGAAATTTAGCTTAATCCATTTGAAAAAGTTTCCCTATATTAGCGAATAATCCCATGAGTAAGATTCCCAATTTTTGAAGACACCATCAACGCCGGGGCAATCGTGATCATCACCTCAGGGTATATGCCGGTAAAGATTAAGCTTTACGCGTTGGGTAAGTGTGCAAAACAAAATATTATAAGGAGATGCCAAACTATTGTACGGTGTAATCACTCCGATACTTAAATTAGCAAAGTGTTTAGAAGAGAAGGGAATGCTTGAGAGCAATAAATAAACTTAAGTACGTAAAGTGTTAATTAATTTACTGTTAGGTAATTGTCTGATATTTATAGTGGAATGATACTGGCAGTTAGAGGGCAGAATCCTCTCTCGCAAGTATGGAAGAGTGGGCTCATAGTGTCCAACGTATCCCACATATGCTGAAGGTAATTGTTGACTTAGTCCTTATCCTTATCCAATGTCTTTTAGTCATTAAAGAGCCTTTTGGGCTCATTCAAGCCGAGCCTAGGGCTTGAGCCCAAAGTTGCAGGCCTTAAATGGTAAGGTATGTCAAATTTGGACAGGCCTGAGGAATTCATATTTAAAGAGTTCCATCAACACCTTCATCCCTCCCCAGTTTCATTGTTGAAGTGAAGATAAGGAGAAGGAATATATGGATCGTTCAGGCATGCGATCGATCTGATTCGAAGGACCTTGAGTTGGTGCTACCATCCAAACATGGCGAAGGTGTAGGTTTGGGTAGGGGGAATGTTAAGGTGACGATGCTCGAGGTGGTGAATAGTCGGATCAAAGGTATCCATGGTAGTGAATAGCGAGTCGAAGGTGCTCGAAGTAAGAAAGGTTGGAGTGTTAGCAACTATCTCGAAGCAAAGTACTAATGACCCGAGTAGGATGGAGCTTTGGTTGGAGTGTTAAAGTGGGATACCTTTGCATCCAGCTAGGTAGTTGATCCTAAGGCGAGCAAAATGAAACCTTAAATGGGTAATCTAAGGTACCAAGCAGACTTAGCCAAATTGCACTTGTCATGGACAAAGTAAGCATGATTACTCGATTCAGGACATTTTGCTTCTAGGATGTTGAATAAGTGGGAGCTAGAAGGCCCCTAGGGAAACTTTTCGTAGAAGAAACTTTTCAAGATTTGATCCTTTTATGCTTGTTTTTAGTGCATTTAATGTGATGTGACAGGTGTCCTGTTATAACAGTTCAGTGTATAGTTGTATACGCTTTACCTTTTAAAAGTGACTGTCCAATCAAACCTAACTCTATGTGGCTATTTTGCAACATTCTAAGAGATTTCTACTTATGCAAATCTTTATAACCACCTGTTGAGCCTGATCTTTCAGTTTCTTTTATTTAAAATTAATTTCTCATTTCCTGATTAATACTAAACCCTAACCTATTTAATATTAATCTTCAACTAAAGAAATTGAGAAATTCCAATTTTTTATTGAAAATAATTTTTTCTTTTGGAGTCGCTATAAGTTTATAAACAAACTTAGGGATGAGTTTTTTTTATGTTCTTAAAAAGTTTAGATTCCTAGTGATTGAGCCAAATTTGTTTAAGGAGGTGTCTTAAGTCTTTCGGAATAAAGAGCTCCTAAGCCAAGCTCCTAAAGCCGAGATCAAGACGGTCAGGGGAAAGCTCTAATGGCCAAAGTGGGAGGTCCGAGCTAATGACCTTACATTGGGCAACCAGACTCTCAGCTACCAAGCCTCATTGGGTTCTTATACCCCTAGTGACTAGGTCATCTTCAAGGAGTTGTCTAGGGTAGGTAGGGGTAACCTATGGAGATGGTGAGCCATTTGAGCATACTTATGCGGTAGGTAAGCCTTCGCTTCTTTACTTTGATGTGCTTCACCCTTGTCATCAAATTAACCTTGACTCGTGCCTCTTTGAAGTATCATGGCCAAGTGTTGCTTCAACTAAGTAAGTACGATGCTACTTAGAAAGAGGTAAAGGGCTTTCAGGAGGCATTGTGCAGGGTTGAGAAGGACTTCTAAGAGGCAGCATCCTTTACTAATAAATATTTGGATAAATTCGCCAAAGCTAATAGGTGTCTACATTGCTCTTATATGCAAGTGGCTGGACTTCAAGGGCAATTGAAGGATGTAGAACAGGAAAAAGAAGTTGTCGAAAAAGGCTGTTAAGGAGGCCGATGACTTGAAGGCTTAGCTTGAGAATGAATAGAAGACTAAGGCTCATCTTTCTCAACGATTGGATAAGGAGAAGGAGGTTAAGGCTAACTTGAGAGGGAAAACATCGAGCTGAAGCGGTTGGTTGTTAAGTTACAAATTGAGCTAATGATGAAGGCCTTCAAGTGCAATAGTGTCAAACCCACTTCATTAGAGCTAGCCAATCTAAAGATAGGGTTAAAGCAGCAAGTCCAAGAGCTATAGGGGAGATTTTTGAAGATAGAAGAGATCATCTCCAAAATGGAGAGTAAGGAGGTCCTTAATGATGCCACCATAAAGAAGGTCATTGCCAATTATTAGAAGATGGACTAATGGGTGGATAAGCTAGAAGACCTGTCCACTAAATCTACCTACTTCATGAGGAGAGAGGTGCTCTCCCATTATTCGGATGTTAACTTGAGTTTCTTGAGTTTTTTGGATTCTTCCACCTTTAGGGAGAAGAGGGAGGCCCAAGCGCAGGAGAGGGAGGTTGCTCAAGCGATTGTCAAAGTCCAAGGCACCCTTTCTGCTATTAGAGCTAGGCAAGATGCTTTTATATCCACTTCTGCCCCAACAGCTTATAGGAGATCACCCCTGAGGATGCTTCTCAGAGTGATCATGATTAGGGTGACCCTCTTACTGATCCTCATTAGCGACCTTTAGCCTCTACTCCAGCCCAAAGCTAGCCTCCCTAAGGGTTAGCAACGGATCAACGCTTCGAGAAGATTAAAGCTTAAGACTTTTTAGAGTTACTAGAGTTTACTGATCTTAGGCAATAGTTTTGTTTTCCTTCTTATATCCTAGGTCAAAATGTTGTCCTTAATTTTGTAATTTGCAAGTGATGAATGAAATTTCAACTTACTCAAGTCTTGTGTTGTATATTTTAGCTTTTTCTCTTCATTTTTTTTTCTATCTTATTTGAACATTTGTGTATGGGAGTTCTTCTATGCAAGGGGTGTTTCTCCTTATTAAGGTTACCCAAGGAGGTCAGGTTGATGGCGTTCCAACCTACCCAGTAAGTAGGGGTCCTTCTATGTAAGGGGTGTTTCCTCTTGTTAAGGTTACCCTAGGGGGTCAGGTTAGTGGTGTTCTAACATGCCAATAAGTGGGTATTTTTTTTGTACAAGGGGTATTTCCCCTTTTTGAGGTTACTAGAGGAGGTCAAGTCGGTAGCGTTTCGATCTGCCTAGGAAGTGGGAGTTCCTCTATGTAGGGGGTGTTTCTCCTTACTAAGGTTACTCAAGGGGGTCAGGTCGGTAGTGTTCCGACCTGCCTAGTAAATGGGAGTTTCTTTGCGCAAAGGGTATTTCCCCTTGCAGAAGTTGTTCGAAAGGGTTAAGTCAGTGGCATTCCGACTTGCCCAATAAGTGGGTTCGTTTACCCTTTGGGTTGGGATGGTGAGAGAGAGAGGGAACGTAGACAACAATTATAAAATGAAATTTTCATTCATTATTCTGAAATGATTTACACAGTTATATGCTAATCGAAGTAAAGCAGAAGATTATCGGCGTTCCATGTGCATGGGATGAGATCGTTGTCTAGTCTTTCTAGTCTATATGTTCCATTGCCCAAGTTTTCTCTAACTCTGACCAAGTATTTCTAATTAGGGACCAACTTACCTAATCCTTCTCGTGAATTAGTAGCCTCTAACTTTTGGCAAACTAGGTCACTGACCTTAAACTCCTTATGTATGACCTTCTGATCATTGTATCGAGTCGCTTGGTGCTAATATGCAATTAGCCAAGCTGTAACGAGGTCTTGGATCTCTTCAATAGTATTAATGCCAGCTTGCAGTAAGGACTCATTAAGTGTAGCATCAAAGCTTCGAAGTCGGATGTTCGGGATTTTAAGTTCAATGAAGAGGACTACCTCAGACTCAAATGCCAAGAGAAATAGCGTTTTGCTTGTGGAAGTTCGATGGGTGGTCCTATATCCCAACAAAATGTTAGGCAGTTTGTCTACCTAAATGCCATGGGATCAATCCATTCATTGCTTCAATCTATTTCGGATGATCTAGTTAGCTACCTCTACTTGTCCGTTCGATTGGAGGTGGGTAATTGATGTGAAGTATAGTATGATGTGGTGCTTAGTGAAGGATTCCTTGAATTTGGGGTTGTCAAATTATCACCCCGTTGTCTATGATGAGAGCGTAAGGAAACTAAAACTAAGAAAGGATGTTGCTTGTAATGAAAGACTCAACACTTCTCTCTATGATTTTTACCATCACTTCGGCTTTAACCCACTTAGTGAAGTAGTCTATGGCAACTATTATGAACTATCATCCTCTTGAAGCCTTCAAGAAAGCCCCAAGGATGTCAATATCCCATTGTGAGAACAACCACGGGCTAGTCAAAGGCTAGAGACTAATGCTGGTGCATAAGTGATAAGGGCATGCTTTTGGCACTGTAGGCACTTCCGGCACTACAAGCCTCATAGTGGCCTAATAATACCCTAGTTGTAGTACCTAAAGGTAGAGGGCTTGGGATTGAATGTGGTTGCTATACACATGGGTGTACGGTTCTTCTATGATGCATAGGCCCTTGCCTTCTCGCAAGCATCTAAGAAAAGGGAGGCTGATGCCCTTACAGTATAGGATGCCATCAATTAACGTATAATTAGTGGCATGATATTTGAGCTTCTTCACCTCCCTCTTGTCTTCTAGAAGCGTGCCTTACTCCAAATAACTCCAAATAGGGTGCATCTAACTCTGCTCTAAAGCTGCTATTGTTAGTTCCAAGACTTCGATTGAGACCGGAGTTATGCTCTTCTCCAGCAAGTACTCTATGAAGATCTTCCTATCCCTCACCTTTGGTTTCTATATCCTAGAGAAGACAAGTTTGGATAGCCAATATGTTGCTGAATTCTCGAGTCGGGGGATCTTCATGATGCTCTAAGAAGGGAATTCAACTAGAAGACTCTTTACCTTTTCTAGGTACCTTACCATCATATTGTCCTTAGTCTCATATTCACTTCGGACTTGTTAGACAAGTAGCATAGAATCCGTAAAGACTTGTAAGTGTTCGGTGCCGTTCTCTTTGGCCAACTTAAGATAGACGATAAGGGCCTCATATTCAGATTCATTGTTGTTGGCATTAAACCGAAATTTGAGGGCGTAACAAACTGCGACCTTGTGCATGCCTATCAAAATGAAACCCATACCTCTACCCCCTTGAGGTAGATGATCCATCAGTATGGAGGGTCTATACTAATTTGTCGTTGCCCAGGGGTACTTCTTCCTCTCCCATGTACTTTATCATGAAATTGGCCAGCACCTACACCTTGTAGGCCGTTCGTGGCTAGTATTAAATTCCATATGCACTTAACTCCATTGAGTATTTTATCATTTGTCCAGATGCATTAAGCTTCTACAGCATAGTGCACAACGGTTAATCTATGAGTACGATAATTTAGTGTGCTTGGAAGTAGCGCCTTAGCCGATATGTTGAGATGATGACTGTTAGGGCGAATTTTTCTGCCCGAATGTACCTGATCTCAGGTCTGTAGAGTATATGGGTAACATAATATACCGGTCTATGTTCTCTTCCATTTGCTCTGACCAACATAGAAGAGAGCGCTTAGTTGCTTATGGCCAGGTATAAGAATAGGTCCTCCCTATAGATAGGCTTAGAGAGGATTAAAGGGTATGTGAGGAAATCTTGGAGCTATTAAAAGGTGGTAGCATACTATAAGGTCTATTTAAAACCCTTTAGATTTTTCAGGATTTTGAAGAACTCGATGCATCTATTGGTGCCTTTCGAGATGAACCTACTCAACGCGACTATCATGCTAGTGAGCTTCTATACCTCTAGGATTGAGGTAGGGGGCTTCATCCCCTTGATGGCACTTATCTTCTTAAATTAGCCTCGATACCTCTTTAGGTGACCAAGAAACCTAAGAATTTACTAGTGCTAACCCCAAAGATGTATTTTTAAGGGTTCAGCTTCATGTCATGTGTCCATATCTAGTTAAAGGCATCCTAGAGGTCCTTGATATGATTGCTTGGCTTTGTACTCTTGACGATCATGTTGTCAATGTATACCTCCATATTGCGCCTGATCTAGGGCTTAAATAATTTCATCAATTTTTTAGACCGAATGGCATCACTGTATAATAGTATATACTGTAGTTGATGATGAAGGAGGTATGGACTTTGTCCTTCGGGTCCATTTGAATCTGGTTGTACCCTAAGAAGGCATCTATGAAGCTTAATGGGGCATGTCCCAAATCGAAGTCAACAAGATAATTGACTCTTGAGAGAGGGAAGTAGTCTTTTAGGCAAGCTTTGTTGAGGTCGGTATAATTGACATACATACACCACTTCTCGGTCTTCTTCTTAACTAGCACCATGTTTGCTAGCCAAGTTAGGTACTTCTCTTCCCTTATGAAGCTAGCCTTGAGCAGCTTTTACACCTCTTCCTCAATCGCGACTTATTTCTCCGAAGTGAAGTGCCTCTTCGTTTGCTTGACAGGTCATGCGATGGGGTTAATGTTAAGGCTATGGACTACCAGGTTATGTGAGATCCTGGGTATATCTAATGCTAACCAAGCGAACCTATTTGAGTTAGCTCGCAAGAGAGCAATAATTTCATCTTTTAGCTTAGTAAGAGTCTTGATCTTGACCTTCATGATTTGGTTGAGAGAGGGACTGATTTGGATGTCTCCTATTTTTTCATCCAGTTCACCCCTTTCTGCCAGCTTCTCTTGCGAGCAAGTTTTTAGAGCGAAAACTTCGTTATCTCTGGCAGCCCTAACATATAACTCTCATGGGAGATTTTGATTACACCTACATATTCCCACCCTGGTTGGAGTAAGGAATTTTTCCTTCAAGTGAAGGGAGGATGTGATGAACTCTAATGCATTTAAACTTAGTCTTCCCATGAGAGCGTTGTAGGCGAAGGGCCAATCGATCATAATGAACTCCACTGATCGTCATGATATGTGGTCATTATTGCCAGGCTTTATGTCTAAAACGATGATCCCCTTGGTTTAAATAGTACTTCTACTGAAGCTAATTAAGTTGTGATGATACGGCTTCATCTTAACTCATAGCTTTTTCTTCATCCTCTCATATGTATGGAGGAAGAAGATATTAGTAGAGCTGCCTATGTCCACCATTATTTTCAGGACCTTAAAATTCATGATCTTTTCCCCTATGACTAGGGTGTCCTAATGGAGGGTATCTACCCCCTCCATATTTTTGTCGGAGAAGGAGATAGAAGTATTTAGCTTTTGCCTCTTCTCCCTTATTGTTACCACCTTGGGTGGGGCATTAATTGAGGTATTGGTGCTCGGTCAACTCTTAGGGTATAGCCCCTTAACTATTATATTGATGACGCCGTTAGTGACACAATTGTTGCAACGATCAGTGTTTTGCTCTTCTCTGGCACCTTCGATCCACTGCTTCCAGCATGCTTGTTCCTTACCGTCATCGAAACGGTCATCATTCCTCGGTTAGGCTACTAACTCATTAAAGAAGCCCCACCAAATGGCATATTCGATTGCGTTCTTCAGTCGAAAGCATTTGTCATTGGTATTGCTATGGTCACCATAGAATTAGCAATACGTATTTGAGTTTTGATAACTAGGGTTCCCCTTTATTTTTTAGGGTCTTTATAGTAGGTTTTTGTGCTTTACCTCTAAATAGACTTGGGTTATGAGTCTATTTAAGGGGTATATTGTATGTAAATAGGAGGAGGGAGTGGGTCTCGCTCAACAAAGCACTTCTTATTTCTTGAGCCCTCCTCCTCTAATTTGTCCAGTATTCTTCTGCCAAAGCGATCCTTCACAGAAAATCTTTCCTTGTCCTATTTTCCACCCAACCCCTTTTGGTCAACATTGCACCAAAAGTGAATGTTGTCCTCCTAGTTGATGTACTTATGGGCCTTTTTCTAGAAGTTAACCAAGATCTTCGGCTTGTTTTTTGCAAGCAATTAGAAGAAGTCTCCTGAAGGTCGAATGCTGAGCTGAGCAGTATGGATAGCAACTCTCTCGTCTAGTTGAGGGATCTCAACCACAACATTGTTGAACCGAGTCATGTAGTCGCATAGAGATTCACCTTTGCTTTGTCTTATTAGGTACAAGGATGATGTGTCTTTAGACGAAGGCTTGATAGCCTTGAAGTAAAGGCTGAACTTCCACGCCAGCTCATCAAAAGAGCCGATAGAATTGTCGGGAAGGTGGTTGAACCACGTTCGAGCTACTTTCCTTAGAGTACTTGAGAAAGCTTTGCACATTATTGCATCCCCATGACCATGGAGGTTCACGAGGGCACGGAAGTGGAGGATGTGATCATCAGGGTCACTTGTGCCTTCACATTGGTCCAAGGATAAAAGTTTACTGTTAGGGGGCAACACTTCATCTTAGACGCTCTTGGTAAAGGGGGTCTTATTAATGGCAACCAGCTTAACGTCACTAGTTACCTTGCTCCCCTGTTGTTCAGAGAGCCTCCTGGCAATTGTACGGAGCTCACTAGGGTTAGCATCATCTGCTAGATGAGCTTGGAGTGTTGCTGAGTGAGTCGGTACTCCTTGTGAGTCAGCCACTGGTTCATTGCTAACTAAAGTGTGATTGCTAGTAGCTGTAAACCTGGATGGCTATTGTTACGCCCCGAAGTCGCAGATTCGCAACAGTCCTGCTGTGTAAACCATTCTATGATAGTAACTGGCCTCACAGTGCCTACCATAAACATGATCTACACAAGGCATCGATGACTCCTCGTTTTGAAGTAAACAGTCCAAGTAAAAGTTTAACTACAATGATGATAAATATTACAAATTTCTAATAAACATGTATAATTATATGTAAGTCCACAGAACTTCCCAGGAAATTCTACATATTCACAACTGTTCACTAATTTACATAAGAACTATTAGTCTTTCATCCTTAACTATAAAGAACACTCTAGCTACACATCATTACAAAGTAAATTGATCTTCACACCCCTGACTTTAAAAAGACTAACCTCTGGGTAATTGTAGGGTGGCATAATACTTGAAGTGCTTAGAAATCAGGACCTACAAAAGGATTTATAAGGGTATGAGCAACTACAGCTCAGTAAGTTGAATTGGAGACTCATGAATGCATACAAGCACAAACAAGATTATCAAGCAATTATTTTCATGCAATGCAACAATCAAGTGTCATCACACAATGTAGTCCGGTCCGTTATGAAATTAGAGAAATTTCACCTGCTTTAATCTGGGTTGAAGAGTTTCCATGTTATGCAGCAGCTCACAACCAAACCCAGACTTGTGCAATGGAGACCTCGCTCTTCCCATGACTACCTTCGAACCATTGACTTCACCCTCGCCACGACCTCCTCTCCTATCACTTAATTCGACTAAGGATGAAGAAGGGACCATTTTGCAATCCTACACTATCCCTTTCGAAGGGGTCGGTATTTGGTTGGAGAATCCTATGATCCCTTAACAAGTTACAATGCATGACATTTTTCGTTATTAGAGTCAAATAAGATTAAATTTCATTTAGGGTATTCAAACAATTTCATACCAATTCAATCAATCACAAAATCACTCACATTACAAATTCAGCAGGCATTCAGATTCATCAAACACATGCGTAAACTACTTACAATCATAACCATATACAAGCCTAAGTCTTCGAGTACCATAAAACTAGTACTCTATTACAATAAGTAATAACCCAACTTACTTGGAATTTCTCAATTGCCCGATCACTTAGTTGCAAGCCGATTCATATATAGGTGTCCTATAATACAAATAGGTCTTTTTAGTACTTACACTTTAAAGATTCATATTCTAAGTTATAATTTAAATCTTTTTTTTTCTATGTATACCTATTATATACTAATAATTATTTCTACTCTATTTCGAGGTTCAAACCCTAAATTAGATCCTAGTTTTGATTCCTAAGTCCTCAATATGCTCGAATCCTAATGTAAAATTAATCACATTAAGCTCAAGTACTCAGATATCCTGTTGGGTCTTAATTTAGTATTCTAAACTATTCGGTACAAGCTATTCCTAATTGGGGTATCAGATTTATCCTTGATGTGAGAAAATCTTATATTTTTATACAATTACCTAAAATTAAATCTTATTTCAGATTTAATATTGTTCTAATTTTTATTCTAATATTATCTAAATAACCCTAATTTTTTAGATTTATTAATTTTCAATTCCACATATTACTAATTTCTTATAATAACTACCTAATTTCCTAAATTAACTATACTTAATACTTCAAAGGCTAGGATTAGGTTTCCACATCAGAGATTAACATCCCTAAACATCTAATTACTATCTAAATTAGTAATTAGTATCTTAACAACCTAATTAACCCAAAATTACTCAATTTTTCCATCATTTTAGGGCTAAAAATTAACTTAAAAATTTCAAAAATTAATTTTAGAAAAATGGCTTTATAGCACTGTTCTATATCACATAAGCATTCTACAGAAAAAAAATTGAGCTCCAAACTACACTCTTAAACCTATTTATTTCTCGTTCTAATCATGCTCGGTTTTGCTCAATTCGTAAGAACCTTATATTTTCAGACGTGATTAAACTAAATCACTAATTTTCCCTAAATCTGCATACAATAAAACCTCAGAATAACAAGTTTCATAATTTTCTGGGTAAAATAACTAATTTTACGAAATTATTCAAAATTTGGGCAAATAAGGGACTCACCGGTTCGATGTTTTTTAGCCATCCAACTCTAGTCCAAGTGTATCGGCCGGCCTAGATGGTGGGGTTGGAGTGGGGTGGTGGTGGTGGCTCGGTCCCAGGTGGTGGTGAGGTATAGGTTTGGCTCACTAGCCCTATTTGCACAGTTTCCTTTTCTTTTTTTTTTTGGATTTTCTCTCGAATTTTTTAAATTCCTTATTTTTATCTGATTCTAAACTATCCAAAGGAGTTCTTTGAAATTTTTCCCTATTTATAGACGTTTTGGGTAATTAATATGCATTAATTAATTAGACATGACATTGTCCCATTTCCTTGATTTTTGGCTTTTATGTTGCTTAATTCTAATTGGATAATTTTTCTTTTTCAGATCTTGACCTGCCACGACTAGATTTGTATTATTCCACACCTTTCTGATTTTTCTTAATTAATTCAATAATTTTCTTTAATTATTTACTAAGTTTTTTGCCAATTTAAGTAATTTTGTGTATTTTTATCTACACGTAAATACATGTGGGGTACATGTAAACATTCCTAATTATTATTTAGGTCATTCTATGATTTTAGTATACATATAATCTATCTCTAGTAATTTATTAGGTATTAAATTTTATAGGCTCCTATTTTATTACTTATTTTCTTAAATTCAAGTTTACAAAATCATTTTTACTAATATTTCTCTCCATAGTTTATAATTTGGGTTTGATCGGATCTTTTAACTGATCATCCTAAACCTTGTATTTTAAGTTCAATCCTATTGTCTTTTAGCTTAACTTTAACGCTTACAGCCATTGCCGCATTGGGGGATTAGGTTGTTGATCTTTGCTATTACATGGTTGCTGTAGGTGGTTTTACCTAATGCGGGTATCGGAAGCTTCAAAGGGGTGAGTTTGTACACTTTACCTCTTGACTTCTTTAAAGTGAGCGCGAAGTAGCCTATTTTAAGTAGCTAATTCCTCAGTTAGGCATTCCAAGCGTTCAGGCGCTCCTCCAGTGTTCTCCTTAGGAGGGGCTGATTCTCCACGGGTTGGTTATTTACCAATTGGTAGTTTTCTTCTTCATTGTAATGAGACATGATGTCGGAGAATTGCATTTAGGGAATATGTTTCGTGTGTTTGGGGTTTTTCATATAGGAATTCAGTTTCTTCCTATAGACCACTCCAAATGTTGTCTTAAGGTATCTATTAGTAGAGATTATGCTTTGTGCATTAGGTAAGCCTACAAAATAAAACACTATGAGGGGACATCAAGGTGTTGTTTGGCATAGCCACTCTGATGCTTAAGTCGGTAAGGTGTTTTAGAGAGTAGAGAATGCTTGAGAGCAATAGATAGACTTAAATACATAAAGTGTTAAGTAGTTTACAATTAGGTGGTGGTTTGGTATTTATAATGGAATAGTATCGGCAGTTGGATGGTAGTTAGTGAGCAAAATCTTCTCCTATAAGTATGGGAAAGTGGGCTTGTGGTGTCCCACGTATCTTACATGTGTGGGAGGTAGTTGTTGACTTGGCCTCTTATCCTTATTCAATGTCCTTTAGTCGTTAAAGAGCCTTTGGGCTCTTTTAAGCTGGGCTTAAGGCTTGAGCCTAAGTTTCGAGGCAATAGGCCCTAAATGGTAAGGCGTGTCAGATCTAGATGAACTTAAGGGGTCCTTGCTTAAAGAGTCCAGTCAACAATGATGTTCTAGATTTTCTTTTGTGTCATCACAATTTAGAGAAGCACTATCAAATCTTATCTGTCTTTTGTGCAAATTAACAGATGTAGTAAGCCCATCTTACATAATCTACCATAATAATAACTTGATTTTTGGTGGAAAATACGATTTCCATATCCATCCCCACTCATTACCACAGTAAACATCTAAAGGATTTAGGTATTCTTAGATTTCCTTAAGTGATGGAATTAGACAATTCTTTTTAACTAAGCCAATTGTGTCATGATCCTCATCACTTAAATGTATTGGACCATAGTTGTAAAGCAACAGTTTTGATATTTGAAATCCAATTTTTTCTTCATTCCACTCAACATCATTCAACCAGCAATCTAACTATCAAAACCCTAAGAATCTTGTGTTATCTAACCCTCTATAAGGCTCCTCACCAAAACCATTTCTTCCCAATGATCCAATCAAAAGCTTGTAGTTCTCTTATATTAAATGATTTTAAAGTTTTTCTCTTTACTAATTTAAGCATTTTTTAATAATTCTTTAACCTAACAAGATCCTGGTAAGCAACCTTCTTATTTAGTTCTCCTAAGTTTTCTATGTTTTGCTTTCATTGACTGTATCCAAAGCACATTCCCAGTACCAAAATCTTCTCAACGTCTAAGCTTTGTTCTTTACTACTAAGTCATCAAGTCTAAGCCCTCCTTTAGCTTGGGACCTTGTCAGAGTATGCTAGCTTACCCAATGAGTGGGAGATTGCTTGTTAACACCATTTCAAACAAAATTTTGAATAATTTGATATATTATTGCTAGTATCTTATTTGGAAGTTAAGCAACTTGCATATAGTAATTGGAAATGGCTTCTAATACTGACTTTGCCAAGATTATTTTCCCTACTATTGATAAATGACGTACTTTCCACCCATCTAGTCTCTAGCGAATGTTATTTATTATAAACTGCATATTTTATGCTGATGGTTTAGTTCCATCTCTTACAAGGTAACCCAGATACTTATCGAAAGCCACACTCCTTTAACTCTTAAGATTTGTACAATTTCCTCCTTCACTTAGCTTAAAGTGCTATATGAAAACAGCACCATAGATTTCTCTTCATTTATCTTAAGTCTAAATAATGTAGAGAACTTATTTAAGGTTTGCTTAACCACTTGAGTACATTGCTCTTAGCTTTACGTATTAACGTTATGTCATATGCAAATAATACATGAGATAAATTTAAAGAAGAGTCTTGATGATAGGAATCAAGGGTTGATTATGAGGTCTTGAGCCTAAGGACTTGCCTCTTTAGTCTACCGAGTTACCCAAATGGACTTAACCCTAGAAGAAGAGAAGTTCCTCTAAGCCAACCTAGTTTATTTTTCAAGCTCTCCTAATCCAATCACTATTTTACACGTAGATGAAGAAGATCCCACTAACGCTGTCGACCCTCATTAGAGCTGAATATTGAACCCGCTTACTCCTTAGTTGATAAGTATCCGTACTTAATCTAACCAATTACCTAGCTAACCTACCGAGGTACTGACCTAAGGTCAAGTTGGTTAGCTCTGTTTGGCACTCATTAACTGTTTGGACCACAAAATTGAGGGGCTGACACATATCTCCTCTCTAACATCCTTATTATCCTTTATAAAGGATATTCCTTTTGTTTTGATTACTGAATTGCCCTTGTATAATATGTACCTTTCCCTTTCTAGTAGGAATCTTTTTAGTAATTTGTAGTAACCTAGGATTTGCCCTAATTAAGTCATATAAATACTTGTATTTTGTATCAATTGCATCATAAAAAAGAATATTTAATACAAAACTTTTTCATTTTTCAAGCTAAGTGTTGCTCTCCTTGCTCATAACTAGGCCATTTGAGCGTGAACTAGTGCCAACTGACCTCTGTTTACACTTGCATGTTATATCAAATGTAGCTTGAGCTCATATGAGGAGTTGATATGTCATATTTGTCATTGATGCATGGAGACCTATACTCAACCTTCAACCTTCCATTTGTTCTTTCAGACCATTTTATGGTTCAAACCCATTTTGGTTCACAGAATACATCGCTTGTGTGTTCATCCACGACTAGTGACCTATAGCACTCTAATCCTAAAAGCTTCCAATTACCTTCATTTATTTCTTCCTCAATCATTCCATTAAGAAATTCCACCACCATGATAAATAGATAAGGAGGCAATGAATCTCCTTGTGTTATACCCTTACTTGCAGAAAAAGTAGAAGTAGGAACCCCATTAACCAATATCTCCATTAAAGTTGTAGATAGACATTCTAAAATTAGTGTTATCCATCTTCAAAGGAATTTTAAACCAACTAATACCAAATTGATAAAGCTCCATTCAATCATGTCACGAGCCCTCTTCAAATCAATTTTTATCATCATCCAATTCCGACATGCATTCTTTTTTCAAAAAGTATATATTTCATTAAGTAAGATAATTTGATCACTTACCTTTCTTCTTGGTATAAAACCAACATGAGTAGGATGAATTGATTTATCTAAAAAAGGCCAAAGGCTCAATACTGAAATCTTGGATATTAATTTGTATAGAGTAGTATATAACCTAATGGGTCTATAAATTCTTATGGTGTTTGCACCAAATTGTTTTGGAATAAGAAAAAGTTGAATGTGATTTAGTTGTTCAAGAAGATTTGAAAGGTCAAAAACTTGAAGCAGCCGTATTCTAAGTATTGCCTAAGGACATACCAACAATTCTCGAAGAAATGCGCATGAAATTCATCCTTGATATGAGCTTTCCATGATCCGATTGAACATAAAGCTTGATGGATCTCCTTTAATGATAAGGGTTTATATAAACATAATTGTACTTCCTCATCCAATCCATAACCAAAGTTGTATGGAATTAGGTTCTTGATACTACAAGCCACTTCTGCAGTAGTAAAAAAATTTAGCAAAATAAGTCATTATGCATTGTCTTAAAGCTTATTCTTCATATATCCAAGTACCCACTTGGGTTCGTAAATCTAGAATGCGATTTTTAGCTCTTATTGCTTAAACCTTAGCATGATAGTATGTTGCGTTCCTATTGGTCCTGGCTTTCATCTTCCATAGCCATTCTTCACAATCCAAAACCATATTAAGCTCTAACTTTAACTTCTTTTTCAATTCAACGAGCTCATCCGAAGGATGATTTGTTAACGCTCTATCAATACTATTAGTTCTCCTAATCAATACATTTTTCTGTTTTCTAATTATGCCAAATACTTCTCGTTTCCGATGTTTTAGATGATTTGGCGTGACACCTAAAGTGATTAAAATATCTCCATGACTACTTTGCCAAACAGATTTAACTAAAGACATACATGATGTATCTAAAACTCACATAGATTGAAATCTAAATGGCCTTTGTCCATTATTATTCATTAAATATACATATGTTTTTATTGATAACGGACAATGGTTAGAAGGTCATTTAGAAAGATGGTAAACTTATGCTTCAGGGCATTGATTATGCCAACTAGAATTACACCAAGCCCTATCCAATCTACTCTATGTCAAAGAGTGAATTTTCTGTTCATTAGACCATGTGATGATAGGGCCTCTGAATCTCATATCCTTAAAATCACAATGCACTCATACAACTAGCATATAAAAAAGCCCTTCGAGAAGGAAAATTCTTACCACCCTAGCATTCATGTTTAAATATAACATCGTTAAATTCTCCCAACACCCACTAAGGTAATAATATGGGATGAAAATTTAAATCCAAAAAAGCATATATAATAGGTAAAAACCATGAGAAATCTAAATTGCCAACCTTGACTGAGGCATGTAGCCCTTGGTTTGTCTGTTTGATAACATCCACCCCTAAAATTCAAGGATGCCATAGAAGCAACATTCCTCTGCTTGCACCCTGTGCTGCAACACATGCTTGTCCATCATATGGAGAAACAGAGTAGAAGTTATAAGATGAATCGCTATCAATTTTCGCCTCCAAAAAGGCAACTACATCCGGTGTATAGTAATCCATTGCTTAGAGAACTACTTCTTGCCTCCTATCTACATTTAGCCCTCTTACGTTGCACACCATAATCTTTGCAGGTCGATCGATGGTTGGATGATAGCTATTTCGCTATTGTGTTCCCATCGCCTTATAAGAAATGACTTCATGATTTGGCATCATGGTAGTTTGAATCACCAGTTATGAGTTTTCTTTATTTCCACCATAGATACCATCTCCTCTCTATTTTGTAATAGGAGGGATTTTGTTGCAATTTTTTTAAATGGGAAAAGTTGCTAGGACTACCATTTGTGGGAGCAATAGATGAATCGTGGTATGGATTTGATTCACAACCAATTCTAGAGTTCGCACTAATTTTTTCATCTATTTGCAAGGCTTTTATTCCTCCATGGCCACTGCTACTGGAATAAACCACAGGAATTCCTTGCGTGTCCTTATCATCTGCCCTAGTGACCAGTATAGTTCAAATCAAGAGGAGTTGGAGCTTTGGTTGAAATTCCCCCATTAACTATCTCGTTTCTTTTAAGTGAACTTACCTGTTCAATCCTCCCTCTCGTTGAGGAGAGATAACCTTTTTCCATCCAAAGTATTAACAGTTTTTAAATATTTATTTACTATTTCTTAACATGTGATAACTATTAAATTAAAAAAAAAAAGGAAAAAGCTAAACCGAAATTCTAAAGCATCGCACTAGCATGATGAGTTTATTAATGTACTAGTAGACGATACACCCGTGTTATAGGTGTATAAATAGTTATATTTAAAATTGTCAATAAAGATGATAAGAATATATAATACATGTAAAAAAAATGTAAAATAATTATAAAATTAGAAGTTTCGTATCTGTTACCATTGTTTATAAATTTAAGTTACTCATCCTCTATCAATTTGAGGATATTACAAAAGAAGAGGGGGGGGAGGCGGGTTTACACTAATAGTTTTTCTTTTTTAAATGACTTTAATAAAGAAACCGTTATCTTGGAAGTTTGAACATGGGCAATAACTTTGCATCATGAGATAACTAAAGAAAGGGGAGGGTTTTTATGGAATATGAAAAGAAAAGTATATAATACAAGGCAATTGACAAATATATCATTATTAAATTAACAAGTAATTGATATAAGAGTATAGATAATAATATGGGAGATATGATGTAGGATAATAACAGTATAGATAAAATAATAATAATAATAATAATAATAATAATAATAATAATAATAATAATAATAATAATAATAATAATAATAATAATGTTACACGTCATAAATATGCTAGGAAATGCCAAACTTCATCGAGTTATTTAAGGTGTCCATTACTCAAAATATAATATCATAACTATAATATGGGGTTATAAACCTTATTGACTCTATCTTTGATTATAATGGACCGTCCATGACATAGCAAGTTTTAAAGGAGTTAAATAAAAAAAAAAACTTTTTTTACACAAAAAAAAGAAAGAAAAAAAATATACTTTTTTTAATATTAATATTCCTCAAAAAAAAAAAAAAGAGAGCGAGAGAATGTACAACAAATTTATAAACAACAAAGAGCCAAGAATAGAAGAATAAGTTTCATAAATTTATAGCCCAAAATTTCGTCTATTATTTTGGTAGTTCAACCATAGTACTCATAAGTCCACCTAAAAGAAAAAAAGAAAAAGCCACAAAACATACATCATTAGAAAGAGACACAATGTGTAAGAAGATAAATGGTTTCATATTTCACTGATCTTAATTACATGACATGAAAATTCATATAGTTTCTCTCCCTTACAAATGCAAGAATAGAGTATTGCAACATGAGACAGATAACTAACCAAGAAAGTCGCTGGAGTAAAGTTAACAATGAATAAGTGTAAATAAAATATTAATTTATAACTGTCTTCCTATTCCTACTTTCTTCAAGTTTCATCAATTTTGCTAACTCCAATGTTCATCTCAGCTTGAGTCACTACATATCTACTTTCCCTCGTAATCTTTACGCTTATCTTAATAAAACTGTAAATGAAAAATGAAAGTAAGGACTTTGACAAAATAAGATTAATGCAATGAAATTGCATTCATAGTTAGATGAACCTAAGAAGGCTAGCATGTTGAGTTAATAATATTTAAAAGCAAATTCCCATCCAAAACATCCATGAAAGAATATGTTAATATAAGAAAGTAGACTTTAAGAGGAACTGAAACAGCATTTTAATTATATCTTTAAAATTATGATTTCTTATCGCATTCAATATTCAAAGAAGTTAGTATTTTTATATGTTTTTTTTTTCTATAGAGATATTATACTTGAAAGGCTAATAATTTCTAAGTAAATGGATAGAGATTTCAAAATCAACACCACAATTATCATTGTAATCTTAACAAAGGCAACACGAAAAAAACAACGACATTGATGTAGCAAACAAAAGCATTTCACTGCTATATTAGTCGTAAACCAAGGGTGTTTCTATGGTAACGCTACAAAAACGCAGTACCGTAACATTGCCTAATATAAATCATTAATTCAATAAAACTTAATTTGTACCATCTATTATCGAGTGATTTTAGGGTAAGGCTTCGATATTATAAAAGCATAAGCAAAAGTTAAGTGGTACCAGGGCTAGTTTAGTATAGTCAGATGCCTAAGTTAGTGGTTGTTTTAGGAAAGAGTAAGCAAATGAGTTGTAAAGTTAAAGGGCATAAGAGAGTTCTTATAGTGTTTTCTTTCCTTTATTTATAAGCAAATGTCAGGTTTTTGTAATAGCAGTTAATCATTTGTCATGGACCATATGGCGATCCTGTAATTAAACACATGTTTAGAATATAGGAGTAATGAGCAGTTATATAATGAGATTGTACTAGATTATAAATACTATGGGAATAAATAAAATTTAATACTCAATCTAAGTAGTCAAATAGTTAAGACCAAAATTAATTTTCCAAACGCTAATTGATATGCCAAAGTTTGAGTCTTAATTTTTGAAATGCATCATATTAGATCCAAAGTGAAAGGTTGTAACCTTTTAACTTTCCCACCCATTCAATTTTCTACAATAGCACACGTGATAGTTGTCATACTAACCATCATTACATTGCAGGGGTTATTAACTATTAGTGATACGATATACCTTAGATTTTTTACTTTTGATACGTGTTGTCCATCTACACCTGACCGTCTAATTAGAGCCTGCATCCCTATCAAAAGCATGTTAGGATTACAAAGGGGAACCGTCTATATATAAAGGACTTTTCTAGACTAATTAAGATTTTTTGCTCTTTTCTCATTCATATCAACTTTCAAAATTTTCTACATTCGACATTTCTTCCTACAAGTTCTAGTTTGGTTCATGACTGTTTCGCACTACCAAGTAATCTTTGATAACATAAACTTCAATCAGGTATGGTTCGAAGGGTCATCAGTCAACTTATATTTTCAAATTCTAAAGCAATTATGTTCGATGCTACTTTCCCCCCCCGCAAGAGAAAGGAACAATCCGGCAACTTCTTTTAGTTGTTCGATAGACAACACAGTGGAGTGATAGGAAAAACTCATTCATATCAATGCTCTCTCTGTAAATAATTACCCAGATGATAAGGAAGGAAGGTTTGTTGCTAGGTATTTGTACAATAACATAGTTTATAACATTGATTCCCCAGATGGAGTGGTGAGCGGTACCATTAGGATACTCATCTTAAAGTATAATAAGTAATAATACGATCTCCCAAATTCATGGCATATGCACTAGCCAAGGGAGGATGAGAGAGTGTACTTTCCAATGAATCGTAAATTCCATATATTTCTAAAATATCTGGATATATATGTTTCCCATTCTTTACCTTTCTTAAACAACTCTTTAACCATATTCGGGTTGTGCTAAGTCTGTCCTCCTTAAACACTTATAGGCTTATCATTGCATTTGAGATAATATGTGAAAAGATTAAGGTTAGGGCTGTGCCCCAATTATTTAGATACTTTTTCTTAATAAGGAGATAGCTTAATGGTTAGCACTTTGCAGCGGGTTAGCATGAGTGAAAATTTATAGATGGGTTAGAGTCCAAAATCTACATATGGCACGAAAAATTTGTCTCTATTGGATCAGACAAGGACTTGGATTTTTAGACTCAATGGCTAAAGCCCATTCATACCAAAGAAATTGAGTTAATGTTGAATGATGCTATTGCAACTAAGAAAATTCAAGAAAGGAGAGGGAATAAGACGTTTTTCTAGGATGTTGAGAGAATTATAAAACATTACAAAAAGGGGGAGCCAATCTTTTCTAACAATGAAGGTAAGTGTTAGTTTACTTGCTGTTTCGAGTAGAGCTATAGAAGGAAAGCCATTCTCGTGAGTTGGGGGAAGAATAGTTGCATTTGAGCTTCTTTCGATACAAACTTTGTAAGTTTTTTTATTTTTCCCTTTTCCTACTTATAACACTCTTATTCTTTCATGTAAGCTTAATGCAAGGGATGTGGATCTTGTGAAATTGTTAGCCCAAGCAAAGGCCAAAAAGCAAAAGCTTAACAAGCATGCGGCCACTAAAGTTCTTGTTAGTTGACCACCCACACCAAAAAAGACCTCCTAATTGAAAGTTGTGATGGAGGCTACCATTCAAAAGAAGAAGGAAACCCCTTCCAATAGTAACGAGCAAGGTACTGAACAGATGGAAATTATTGGTACTATACAATTTAAGATAGTTCCTTCTATAGTAAACACTCCTCCGGAAGAAGTGTTGGAGAAGCTAATTGAGATATTGCTGGTGTCAGCAACACCAAGGTTACTCCTTAAGAAATAGTGGACAACTAGCCAGATCAAATCAATATTAAGCCAAGTTCTAAGAAGAGAAATGGGAAAGAGCTTGCTAATCAAACCCCATCTAAGAAATTTAAGGGTATGGACAATAAGACAAAGGCAGCTTAGAGAAATAAAGCTCTTGACATCAGTTATGTCGAGTTCGTCCTTAACAATGAAGTGATCGAATACTTTATGCCATGTTTGAGCCATAATATCCTACACATGAAATTTGCTTTGGGTGATCCTTAGCCCTGATGGAGGGAGTCATTCTCCCTAGTGAAGAAGGATGTATATAGAGTAGACAATTACAATAAAGGTCATATTGTCACTGATAACTTTGATTTTAAATACATTTCACATGGTGATTTTATAGTATTTCCCTTACATCTTTGGTTTTCTTTAAAGAAATTGATACTTAATTGAGTAAAATTTTGATTTTAAGGTTTGAACGCGCTCTTGGATCGAAAACAAAGAAAAAGAATCAAGTTTTACTTAATTCAAAGTTCAAATGAAGGAGTTATGAAGTTTTGAAGTT
Source organism: Lumnitzera racemosa (assembly GCA_024138005.1). Lineage (NCBI taxonomy): Eukaryota > Viridiplantae > Streptophyta > Magnoliopsida > Myrtales > Combretaceae > Lumnitzera > Lumnitzera racemosa. The sequence goes on from JAMXBC010000007.1 coordinate 60,620,958, forward strand.
ACACAGTCTAGGACACAGCTGTGTTCCCAGGTTGTGTCTATCTAGGAAAATATGCTGTGGTCAAAAAGTTACACGACCTGGGGATACGACTGTGTCCCAGGCCGTGTTCGGTGATGAAAACGGAAACTTTTTAATGCATTATAAAAGGACATACTGGGGTTTCGCATACAACATTAGACATTCAAAAGAGAAGAGGCTTAAGGAGAAAGAGAAAAAAAAAGGTGAAAACAACATTCAACTTCAAGATTGAAGAGATTTATCATAAAAAAAAAGGGATTTCTCATGTTTTATTTATTGATTTTGTTGCAATTCGTTTTTAATTTCATTATGATAGCTTAAGATTCGTGTATTTAGGACTATGAAACCTATGATTTCATGTGATTATTAGATTGATTGATAATTTCCAATAAAGTTTCTATCTTTTCTTGATTCAATTATGTTATTTAATTATTAATTGATATTTCTAGAGTATCAATATATGATATTATGCATAATGATTGAGAAATCACGTGTATAATGAGATCTTAACATAATTGGAGAAAATTACATATATGCTTAGAGATAAGATATATTTTTCTTCCGGAAAGTTGTTCTTTGTGTGGGAATTCATTATACATTAATCCGATTCTAAGTTATTTTACTAAGTTAAGAGATTCCGGTAAATAATTTAGGATTAGGGTTAATAGGCTTGAGAAAGGTATTAACTTTAATTATGAATCCCTCCAGTTAAAAATAATAGAAATTGAATTGGATATATTTTAAACGGTCACATGTTAAACACTAGGGGAAATAATTCCTAAATACGTTATTTGCATTCTTGAAGTCGTTCTTAGTTTTATCACTTTCTAAATTGCTTAATCAAGTCTCATAATTAAGTTAGTTTGTCAATTTTAGTATTTTTAATTCACTTAACCCATCACAATTTTCCAGTTAGATAATAAAGCTAAGGTTAATATTAGTACTCGAAGTCTCTCAGGGATCGACTCAGACTTACATCCGCTATATTAAAATTGACAAGTGCATTTTCCTGATATCAAGTTTTTAGCGCCACTGCCGAAGATTTTCGATATTAAGAACACTAGTTACTTTATTACTTTGACCATTTTTTTTCTTTTGTTTTCATTATTTATTTTTATTAGCTAAAGCTGCAATTGATTCTATATTTCTTGCCCTTGTAGTGCATGACCCGAAGCAACCTGGAAGATTTGGTAGAACTTGATCCTGAAATTGAGAGAACTGTCCTTTAAAATCTGAGATCACGACCTAAACAAATTATGGCTACCATAAAAGAAGAGTCAATTGTTGAGATCAAGGAAGATGGTGAAGAGGCTAACATCCAATTCATTAATCAAGAAGGTCCACCTCACATGGCTAAAAACAGTAATGAAGCAAATCGGACTATGTTCGACTATTCAAGGCCTATACTTATTGGAGCTGACTCCAATATCACAAGGCCAACCATCATGGCTAATAACTTCCAAATTTCACCTAACATCATACAAATGGTGCAACAATATGTTCAGTTCGACGATCTCTAAGGTGAAGATCCTAATGCTCACATCTTTAGCTTTCCAAAGATTTGTGATACATTTAAAATCAATGGAGCCACGGATGATGCCATCCGACTGCGGCTATTTCCTTTCTCCTTGAGGGGTAGAGCAAAGCAGTGGTTGAACTCCCTACCATGAAATTCAATCACAACTTGGAATGAATTGGTAGAGAAATTTTTAGAGAAGTATTTACCACCTGCGGAGACCGTAAACTTTGCAACGACATTTCTTGTTTTGCCCAATTGAAAGCAGAGATTCTATATGATACTTGGGAGCAGTTCAAGGACTTGCTCAGGAAGTGCCCACAACATGGCCTCCCACTATAGATGCAGATTCAGACCTTCTATAATGGTTTCAATTTATCTACTAGACAGATGATTGATGCATCCGTAGGAGGTACTTTGAACACAAATACACCCGAGCAAGCACAAACTTAATTGAAGGAATAACGATGAACAATTATCAGTGGGAAAGCACTAGAGTCAAGCAAAAGGTTATGGGAATTTATGATGTGGACTTGACCACTGCTCTGGCCACCAAGGTGGATCTACTGAGTAAAAAGATTGACGCACTCTCTACTGGCCCTCAACAAGTACAATCGGATGTAAGTGACTTTAGTATGTAGGGTTATGGAGCACAAGAACAACTGGAACAGGTAAATTATCTAGGAAATCTACCCATGCAACAAAATAACCCCTACAGCAACACTTATAATCCCGAATGGAGGAATCACTCCAATTTCTTATGGGGAAATCAAAATTAAGGCTAGCAGAAGACCAACTTTGGCCCACTTGGATTTCAAAGACCATTCCCACCTCCTCTTTCTCAAGAAAAGAAGTCTAGTATGGAAGAACTTCTCACAAAATATATTCAAGGCAATGAGGCTAGCTTATCTAACATTGAATCATCGTTGAGGAATCAAGAGGCTTCCAATCACAACCTTGAGAACCAAATTGGTCAACTTGCGAAGCTAATCTCTGAAAGACTATAAGGAATACTCCTAGGGAATACCCCTAGGGAATACCGAGGTCAATCCCAGGGAACATGTTAATGCTATGACCTTGAGAAGTGGTAGAAAACTGCAGGTGGAGAAAAAGGATGGTGGGGAATTAGTTGAGAAAGAAGTGGAAGTCAACCGTAAGGAAGATGCAAAGCCACTAAAATCAAAAGAAAGTATGGAATCACCGAAAGTGAAGGAGTACAAGCTTCCTATCCCTTACCCGCAGCGCCTTAAGCAAAGTTACACTGATTAGAATAAGGAATTCGATAAATTACTTGATGCTTTCAAACAATTACACATTAACTTACCTTTTGTTGATGTTATCTTACAGATGCCAAAGTATGCAAAATTTCTTAAAAATCTTCTATTAAACAAGAGGAAGTTGGAGGAGCTTACAACCGTCACATTGAATGAGGAATGCTCGGTACTTCTCCAGAAAAAGCTGCCACAAAAATTAAACGATCTAGGGAGTTTCACTATTCCTTGTATGCTTGGCAATTTGTTAGTAGATAATGCTTTAGCAGACTTAGGAGCTAGTATAAATTTGATGCTGTATAAATTATTCAAAAAGCTAGGGTTAGGAGAACCTAAATTAATGCGCATGAGTCTTCAATTAGCTGATAGGTCTATCACATACCCTAAAGGCATCATAGAGGATGTTTTAGTGTAAGTAGACTAATTCATCTTTCCTGTGGATTTTGTTATACTTGATATAGATGAAGATATTGAGGTACCAATCATTTTAGGTCAACCCTTCCTAGCCACTACTAAGGCTGTTTTTTATGCTAGTAAGCATAAGTTGATATTACGGGTCGGGGATGATGAAATAGTTTTTAAAACTCTAGAGGCAACGAACAAATTTCTTGACTTAGAGGACATAAGTCACAATGTTAATGCTACTAATGTCGTTATATCTACATGTGTATAGGCAACGCTTGCCAAGGATTCCTCAAGCTATTGCTTGCAAAAAGGAGATGAAAATTTGGTGACCAACCCCAATCGTGTAGAAGTGGCAGCTCAAATAGAAGTTCATGAATCCATTGGGGACAAGAAGGGGATTAATCTACTCTACAAGCTAAAGGATCTTAGGTTAAAATCTTTCAAAGAGAAACCACCAAATTTGGAACCAAAACTGTCAAGAAATCATTTGGAACATGTCTTTGCGGTGAAAAGTTCCAAACTCCCAATAACAACCGAATCTAAGCTAAAAGCAGACAAAATGAAGAAGTTTAGGCTACATGAATTTGATAAGTGGCATGATAAGGAGAGAAACTATAGAAGTTATGCACTAATGAAATGGAATTGGCAAGGTTGATGGCCGAAGGGTAAATCTACACTCGTATGGAGAGTTCGAAAGTGAGATACAGGAGGAGTCCTATCTCCACCTAGATGAAGAATCATGAATGACAAGACATATCCCGTCGAGCTATTGATGTTAACTATAGCGCTTCTTGGGAGGCAACCTATGTTTAACTTTGCTCACACTTTAGTTCTTTAAGTTTATTCCATTTTATTTTTCTTTAATCTACCTTTGCTTTGCTTCTTTTGTTTGTTCCAATTTTAGTCATAGGCTTTTCCCTTTTAGTTTCATTTTTTTTTTCTCTTTAGTTTTCTTTGTCTTATTTTTCTAGTTTAAGTACTTTTATTTTTTTATTTTTAATTTTATTTTTTTTAAGTTTCTTGTATTTTTAAATTCATGAATTCAAGTAAAAAAAAATGAACAGAAAGTTACACGGGCATGGGATACGGTCGTGTCCTAGCTCGTGTCCATCCAGGCCCCTTCAATGAACTAACACCCACATAAAGTTACACGGGCATGGGACATGGTCGTGTCCCAGCCCATGTGTAATCAATATTCATAACCGAACACAGAAAGTTACACGGATGTGGGACATAGTCGTATCCCAGCCTTTGTTCACCTAGAACAATCACTCCGAAACAGAAAGTTATACGGGCGTAGGTTACGGTCGTATCCCAGCCCGTGTCTGCCCAGCACCCACACAATTCAGCACACACCCTATTTATTTAAACACACATTCTCTCTCTCAAACACTTTCAAATATCAACACATATTCCTTTTGTCATGAACTGAGGACGGCTTAGTCGTGGCAGACGCTATATACTGTATAAAGAACCCCTGATTGGTTACCCTTCCAATCAAGAACTCTTCACACAATATACAAGGCTCTACAACCACTAGTCTCCCAAGAACACACAGATTCACATGATACCATTACATCAATATATTTATATGAAATTTAAACTACCAAGCTTACATTATACAGTAAGTGAGTACATCTAAATCTACAATACTAGTAAAACAAAAGTACATGAGTAAAGATTTACATCAACTGTTCTCTCAATACATAGGATAGCTCACTTCTGTCTAAGTCTCTAAGCTAACCTGTAGCATCCCTCGGCTAGCCTCTACAAACAGGTTATCCTGCAGCAAAAGTCTAAAGGGGTGTAAATTTAAGCTTAGTGAGTAAAACTCTCAGCCACACCACAAGCAAGTTATAAGTACATTATATTTACGCATATGAATGAATGATCAAACAGAATGCCAAACAATACGTATACTTAATTAGTTCATATACGTAACTCAGATTTAACGCCCTCCGAAGTCAGGGTTGGAGTATACATGGCACCAATCAGATCCGAGTATTATACTAGAACTTTACTTACTACGGAACCCTACGCTCTGTACTTAAACCAAATAATTATTTTATTTTCATAAAAACCAAGTTCTAGTATGATCATGAGTGGGCCCCCGCAGTCCACACTCATCCCTAAACAGAAGCCTCTGGACTCGACCTTTAGCCAAGCGGTTGGTGCCTCCAATGCCTAGTATTCCCGCGGGCCAGGGTAAGGTCATTTTGTACGAGTACACCGTATAAAACCAATAAGTGAATATTAACAACCCCCGAATGGCCTCTCTTTACCTCCGTGTGATATGACGATCAAAATTATATTTATGCGATGGATGTTAATGCATGTTTCAATTTCTTTTTATAAGCCGAGTATACTTAAGTTCAAATTATGCTGTGACCACCCAATAGTACACACAATCATTTTCTATACTATCATGCAACAAGCAAAGCATTTTCTTTACTTAAGATAATTTCACATGTCAACATACAATATCATACACAAGCGTTTCCCAAACCCCATACAATAGTCAATTAACCATAATATTTAAATCCACTAGCTACAATCACAAACAAGCATAGAATCATAGGGTAAATACTCACTCGGCCATTGCAATTCACCCTAATCTTAGTAATCAAGGTCACCTAATCATTATGTTATAATAACGCTAGTAAGTAACTGAATTAATTAATGATTCTAGTTCCCTACTTCTACTTAAATTATCTTAATTTTTTATCCGGTTAGACGTTATTCTTAAACATTTGTATCTTTTTCCTGATATTTATGAATTTATAATCGTTTTTCATCATTTTCAGACGTACGTTTACACGGTAATGTCCGTTTTGGACGTTATGATCCGTGTTTTATGATATGAACTAAATTTAGAGAAATTTTAACTATGAAAACTTAATTGCTCTTATTACTTATATTTATATCTTTTATTTATACTTAATGAGTTAGTTAATCCTTAACTTCTTATACTTATAGGCTTTTACTTTGCTATTATTAATTCATGTACTTAATTAAGTATATCCAAGTTAGAAAGTGTATTAAGGTTTACTAATTTAGGTTCCTAATTATGATACACTTTTCTTCTTTTCTTCGTTTATAATCTATGCTTATGTCATTGCTTACATCATCATTTGCTTAGGTCATTTCTTATTTTATCACTTGCTTATGTCATAGCTTATGTCATCATGTGCTTACCTCATCACTTACTTCATTATGTGATTACATAAGCCTCTCCTCATGCTTATGCCATATGTACATATCTTATGTACATTTTATTTTTTCCTTATACTTATGTACATATACCTTATACATATATATACTTATATATCTACTTAGACTTATACCGTATTTATACGTGTATAAAGACTCATATACCTATACGGTTAGATACGTATTTTTATATAAAAATTCGTATGCCTAATCTTTTCCTTAAGAAAAGCTTCCTAATTTCATTCTTTTGTGTTGTTAAGTGTGTAATTAGTGTAGTATAAGTATGTATGGTTAGGTTTTGTTTTAATTTAGGTTATGTACATGGTAACTATCCATGTACCAAGCTTCTCATGCTTCCCTTCTTTTCGGTTTACCTCATGTACACCTTCTTATGAGCACATGTTCATGTTTTCCTTTCCTTTTCTTCATGATTCCTAGATTTCTACACTTAAAGATGGGAACTTTGTGCCCTCTTCTTCAAGGTCATACTTTTCACATACCTAATTATCTAATCTACCTAATTAACTAACTAATGAATAATATAAAGCAACACAAAGTAACTTAAGTACATACCTTTAGTTGTGTTGGAATTATGCAGACAAAAAGAAAAGTTGTGAAAGTGAAAGAGGAAGAAGATGCTCACAGCAATGAAAGGGAAATTTTGGTTTGTTTCTTTTGTTTTGTTTTCATAATGAAAGGAGGCAAATGTTGGGCTCTAGAAGAAGAAGATGTGGATGGCAACAATTAAGGAGAAAGAGAAGAAGAGAAAAATCAAAAGAAAAGATAAGAAAAGCCATCATGAAGGAGTAGATATTTTCTTTATCTTTTAGTGTCTTTTGTTGACTTTAGTCAATATGTATTGACTTGGTCAACCCTTTGACCTTGGTCAATATGTGTTGACTTGGTCAACTTTCCTTAAGTATATGTAAATTTGTGCACATAATGTAGTAATTAAGAGAAGTTAAGGGAGAAATTAAGGAAATGGGAGGAAATAAGGTATTTGGTGAATTGATTTGTAAACATAGTTGATGAGGTCTTACTTTAGGTCTTTATAGCCTATATATCTCATTTGATAAACTACTTTGGATAACAAGTGCAAAAAGTACTAATTCGAGTATTAAAGTTCACTACATATAACCTAATTTTCAACTATACCCCTAACACTAAGTAAGACTATCTTAATCATATACTGAAAAAATAAATGTAAGCTATGGTTCATTATTTTAGTTTCTAAAGGACTACTTGAGGATTCAATACGTATATGCATGATTGAAAGTCATCTTTAACCTTATACTAATAATTTGGCAAAATATAAGGGTTGTATTATCAATTAGGGTTTTAGGATATATTATGATGAATTAGTTCACAGATACCTTTAAAGTGACCATTTTAGGGTTTCTATCACTTTTGAATGGAATCTTTAGCATTTAGATGCATTTAGGGTAGTAAAGTTTCTTACGCGATAGATTTATTCTTTTAGGGTTTTCTCTTTCATTAATCCTATCGACTCCTAAATTGTATAATATAATCGAGTCTATTTAAAAAACAAGATCGAAAATTTTAGGGGTTTACACCTTTTCTCTTCTCTTCATCTTCTCCTCACATTCCTGATCTAAGTAATCAATGGAAACTCGTGAAAAGTAGATTGTTCAAAGGAGGTCCAAATCTATTACATCATCTTCCACTCATGAGGGCACTATTGTCGAGCTACTAGCCACTCTTTCTCCACTAGAGTATCTTATGCTTTAAGGCAGGGAAGTATTAGTTTCTTTTTCAATATGTATATTTCCTTTTTCCCTATAATAGTTTTTATTGTTTCATATCTTGCTATTATGCTTTCTTAGTCATACATTGAGAACAATGTACGTTATTAAGTGTGGGGAAAGGATATATATGAATTTTTTACTGTTTGGGAGACCAATTATTCACATTTGACCCAATTAATTTTTAAGTTAACTTGTAATAGGTGATTAACAAGTGTTGGGCCAAATCAACTGTATCATCTTGATTATTATTGATCTTATTATACTTTACTAAAATTGATTAGTCAAATCTGTAGAGGGAAAAGTTACGAGTTATTTAGCTTAAGACTCTAAGACTTGAGATTGGAGCAACATCACTAGTTGAGAGTTAGTCATGGTTATTTTTAAATTTACTTTTATGTATACCTTTCTCTTAGAATTTTTTAGAGCCCTATAATTTTTAGCAAACAAATAAATGAAATTCTTTTTTTGAGAAACCCCTGAAAAATCACAATGATTGGAGGTCAAAAGTAATAACAAGTGTATGAATAGAAAAAAATGGTAAGGATTCGTCTTGGTCCATCAGAAGAGCAAGATTGAGTCCTAATGCCAATGCTAATGAAAAAAAAAATTGGTATGAATAAGCCTTGGTCTGTCAGAAAAGCAAGGTTCTTTCTCGTTATCAATATAAGGAATAAGTTGGTATGGATCGGTCTTAGTCTGTCAGAAGAGCGAGATTCTTTCCCTCTACCAACACAATTATGCTTAAATAAAGTAAATTTAAAAGACCTCCCAACAAAAGCATGAACTAGGGGGATAATCAGAGGATGAGTGGATGTAAAATGTGTTTGTTTTAGATTATGGTGCTTAGTGAGATTGAAGAGAGAATTGTATACACTTTAGTCAAATGGACAAAATTTTTATGACTCTTTTTAAGTTGGCGAAATGTTAAATCTAATTTGTAGTTTAGGAATCCTTAATTAAATGACTTGTGTAAACTTTGATTTCCATAAATTAACTAGTAAACTCTAGTATTAAGTATTGTTGGAGTATTTGAATATGGTCAAGTGAAATTATGACATTGTTATGGTTGAAATTGATTAACTTTATTATTGCAAGTTAATGGAAAATGATTTTCTCACCTTTCTTAGGGACAAGTGTATTTGTTTACCGGTTTCCTAAATAGTGATAAATTTTTTTTAGCGTTTCTTGTCCCAAAATTTTTGTTTTGATTTATTTGCTTGAGGACAAGCAAATGCTTAGGTGTGGGGAAGTTTGATAACTCTGATTTTAAATACATTTCATATGGTGATTTTATAGTATTTCCCTTACATCTTTGGTTTTCTTTAAAGAAATTAATACTTAATTGAGTAAAATTTTGATTTCAAGGTTTGAACGCGTTCTTGGATCGAAAATGAAGAAAAGAAATCAAGTTTCACTTAATTCAGAGTTCAAATGGAGTTATGAAGTTTTGAAGTTACATAGCCTATGACACAACTGTGTCCATCCATGAAAATAAGTTGAGGTCAGAAAGTTACACGACTTGGGGATACGACTGTGTCCTAGCTGTGTCTGGTGACGAAAACGGAAACCTTTTAATACATTATAAAAGAACATACTAGGGTTTCGCATACAATATTGGACATTCAAAAGAGAAGAGGCTTGAGGAGAAAGAGAAAAAAAAAGGCGAAAGTGAAAAAGAAAAGGCGAAAGTAACATTCAACTTCAAGATTGAAGAGATTTATCATAAAAAAAAAAGGATTTCTCATATTTTATTTATTGATTTTGTTGCAATTCGTTTTTAGTTTCATTATGATAGCTTAAAATTCTTGTATATAAGATTATGAAACCTAAGGTTTCATGTGACTATTAGATTGATTGATAATTTTCAATAAAGTTTCTATCTTTTCTTGATTCAATTATGTTATTTAATTGTTAATTGATATTTCTAGAGTATCAATATATGATGTTATGCATGATGATTGAGAAATCACATGTATAATGAGATCTTGACATAATTGGAGAAAATTACATATATGCTTAGAGATAAGATATATTTTTCTTCCGGAAAATTGTTCTTTGTATGGGAATTCATTATATATTAATCCGATTCTAAGTTATATTATTAAGTGGAGAGATTCCAGTAAATAATTTAGAATTAGGATTAATAGGCTTGAGAAAGGTATTAACTTTAATTGTGAATCCCTCCGGTAAAAAATAATAGAAATTGAATTGGATATATTTTAAACGGTCACATGTTAAACACTAGGGAAAATAATTTCTAAATACGTTATTTGCATTCTTGAAGTTGTTCTTAGTTTTATCGCTTTCTAAATTGCTTAATCAAGTCTCATAATTAGGTTAGTTTGTCAATTTTAGTATTTTTAATTCACTTAACCTATCACAATTTTCCGGTTAGATAATAATGCTAAGGTTAATATTAGTACTCGAAGTTTCTGAGAGATCGACTCGAACTCACTTCCGCTATATTAAAACTGATAGGTACACTTGCTTGGTATCAATCGCCAAGTTGTATGATGTAAGTAATAATCATGACCTTTTCATTTACGGCTCATTTTCTTTTGTTGACATAATTTTGTTTACTTGCAAATTAGCAATCATGTTGTGATAGCCTTAGATGAATCCGAGGAGGAAATGAAGAAGGTATTATTCAAATTTCGCTGCTTTACGGGGAAGCAAATAATTTATTTAGCTTTGTTAATTTATTACAGAAAGTTAAGGAGGCTTATAACTCCTCAAAAGCTTAAACTATCATGGTAGAGAATGCGAGGATTAAGGCCGAGATGGAGGCTAAGAAATTGCAAGAAGAGCTTCTTACCAAGAATCTAGCACATTCTTTGGTGGCTGATGAAGCCTCGGGCCTTAAGAGTAAGAATCAAGAGCCTTAAAAAGAGGTCGAGGACCTACAAGAGGAGCTCCACAAAAAATGAGAAGAGTGCTTGGGGTTAGGAAAAACAATAACCCTGATGAGTAATGAGGATGACAAACTAAGGATCTAAATAAAGAACTTGAAGATAAATGGCTCCATACTCAAAGTTCATGCTGCTAAATTAGAGAAGGTAGTGAAAAAGAAGCCCTCCATAGAGGAAGTACTAGAAATTGTAAATCCTAGTCGGCAATATGAAAAATTACTCTGAAGAAAGTTCTTGTAAGGGATCCAACTAGTGAGAAAAGAGATTTTAAAGGTTTACCTTAACAACAAACTATCATGCCTAAACTTTGCCGACATTGATGATGATAATGCCAGTAGTGGCAATGAAGAAGTTAATGAAGAAACAGAGGTAGAGGTTTAAGGGTAGCATGACAATGTGAAAGTGAACAATGAAGCTCCTACTAATGACAAGGAACAATCATTGAAGGAGTCCCCTTATGTTAGCAAAGAGACATCCACATGCTCCAAGACCCCTAGTGCCAATAAAGAAGTAAGCTCTAAGAAGGCCTCGAGCTATAGTAACCAAGACAACACTTTTGGCCAATCTAAGAGCAAAAACACTTTGGATTCTTAAGTGATCAGCTGATTTGTACTTTATTTTCATAATCATTGTATGACTTAATATGGTTGGGATGCCGACCTTCCATTGTAATAGAGTGTTTAGCGTTTTATGCCTTTTATTTTCAATACGTTTTATTTTACGCGCATGTCCTTTTTCTTGACACATTTTATTTCAAACACTTCTTAAATGTCCTTCCGTAGACATAGTGTTCGTTAGCTACATGGGACATGAACTTTTGTTTTTTGTTTATTTTTTAGCCATAAGATTGCTTGCTGAAGGCAGAATAGAGTTCATTATCTCTAATTGCTCGGCATATTTTTTTTTAAAGAAGATTTGACGTCATTTGTCAATATATATTAAGCTCGTTAACCTTCATAGGTCTAAAATTATTAGGTATTAGTTCGTTCGTTATATAGCTATAACTTTATTAATCCATTAATCATGCGTTGATTAGGAATAAAAACTATGGAAAGTTGAGATACTTATAAACCTAAAATGAACATTTCACACTTAGAACAAGATGTAGGCAATTGCCTTACAATGTTTAGAATGGGAAAATAAGAACAAGTCATAACTGAAACGAAACTATGTAAAGTAAAGCTTCAGATTCTCGGCATTCCATGCCTAAGGTACGATTGTTTCATCCAACCTTCTAATCTATAGGCCTCATCGCCTAAGAATTCCCAAATTCTAATAAGATCCTCAATTACTCGGATTTTAAACATATTTTATATGATGATTTTATAGTATTTTCCTTACATTTTTTGTTTTCTTTAAAGAAATTGATACTTAATTGAGTAAAATTTTGATTTTTAGGTTTGAACACATTCTAGGATCAAAAACGAAGAAAAGGAATCAAATTTCACTCAATTCGGAGTTCAAATGAAGAAGTTATGAAGATTTAAAGTTACACAGTCCATGTAGAAAAATTTGCCAGGTGCAGAAAGTTACATGGGCAAGGGACACGGCCATGTCCTAGGCCGTGTCTGGTGACGAAAATAGAATCTTTATAATACATATATAAAAGGATATCTGAGAGTTTAGAAAAAACGAACAAGAAAGAAGAGACATTAGAGAAGACAAGAGACTTGAGGAGAAGGAGAAGGAGAAAGCGAGAACAACACCGACTTCAAGATTAAAGAGATTGTTCATCAATTAAAGGGGTTTTCCATGTTTTATTTTACGTTTTTTATAAAACTTGTTTTTAGATTCAGTATGATAGCTTAGAATTCGTGTATTTAAGATTATGGAACCTAGGGTTTCATGTGATTCTTGGATTGGTTTAGAAATTTCAATAAAGTTTCTATCTTTACTTCATTCAATTATGTCGTTTAATTATTGATTGATATTTCTAGAATATCAATATATGATATTATGCATGTTGATTGAGAAATTGCATGTGTAATTAGATCTTTACATAATTGGAGAGAATTACATGTATACTTAGAGAAAAGATACATGCTTCTTCCGGAATGTTAATTATTTGTGTGGGAATTCATTATACATTAATCCAATTCTAAGTTATATTACTAAGTGAAGAGATTCCAGCAAATAATTTAGGATTAGGGTTAATATGCTTGAGAAAGGTATTAACTTTAATTGTGAATCCCTCCAATCAAGAATAATAGAAACCGAATTGAATATATTTTAAGCGATCACATGTTAAACTCTAGGAGAAATAATTCCTAAATACGTTATTATTTTCTTGAAGTCGTTCTTAGTTTTATTGCTTTTTCAATTGCTTAATTAAGTCTCATAATTAAGTTAGTTTGTTAATTTTAGTATTTTTAATTAATTCAAACTTTCATAATTTTCGGGTTAGATAATAAAGCTACGGTTAATATTAGTACTCGAAGTCTCTGAGGGATTGACTCGGACTCACATCTGCTATATTAAAACTGATAGGTGCACTTGCCTGATATTAATCCTCCTAATTCGCATCAAACTTCTCTTGATTCTTTCGTGCACAAGTTGCTTCTCATTTTCTGCAAACCAAATCTCTAGGTTGAAATACCTTATGTTTTACCTTCTTATTATAGTACTTAGCCGTCTTATGCTAATATGTAGCAACTCTGTCCTTGCAATATCTCTTATCTCCTCAATTGTATCCAAATTAGTTGCAAGGTTGATTTAATTAGCCATAATATCAAAGTTCTATGTAGGAAGATTAGGTAGATCTAACTCGATTGGCAGGATTACTTCCAATCCATATGCAAGTCTAAAGGATGTTTCATCAGTTGATGTCTTATAGGTAGTCTTATACCCCTATAAAATATTTGACAATTCATTTACGCTTAACTTGAACAACTTTCCTCTTCAAACTGCACAAGATGGTCTTATTAACATATTCCACTTACCCATTGGTTTGAGAATAAGCCACTAAAGTGTAATTTAGACGAATTCCAGGTTTCTCACAAAAGCTCGGAACTTATTATTATCGAACTATGGTCTATTATCAGTGAGTATCATAAATGGAACCCCAAACCTCAATATGATAAAGTTGAAAATGAAAGTTTTGACCTTCTGTTTGGTGATTTTAACTACTACTTCTACCTTCACCTACTTGGTAAAATAATCCCCGACCATTATGATGAATTGTCGTTGGGTTGTAGACTTCAAAAATGGTTTGAGTATCTCTAATCCCTATTAAGTGAAGTGTTAAGGGCTAGTAAGGCTATACAGTTTGATAGAAGGCGCATAACTCAACGACTCATGTTTCTAGCATTGTGGACATTGCCGAATAGTAAATTTTGCATCTTCTTTCATTGTTGACCAATAATAGCCGAGTCTTAACATGTGGACATATAGGGTTTAACCCTTCACACGGTTTCTATAAATTCCACCGTACAATTTAGACAATATTTGTTGAGCATCCTTCTATAGAAGGCATCAAAGATAAGGTTGGGAACAGCTACGCTTGTAGAATTGGTCGTCAATCAATGTATAGTTTATAGCCCGATATATCAACCTACGAGCTTCTCTCTTGTCATAAAAAACACAACCATTCTTCAAATAGTCAATAATTGGATCCATCTAAGAATTCTCCTTTGGGTAGGGAGCCAACCTATAGCTCTACTCAACAGTTTATAGGCTCTTATTAGGGAGATACTCAATGAAAAGCTTGTCATTTAAATCAGGAAACGTCATACTGGTTAACTTTGACAATTTGTTAACAACAATGTTTCTGCTCCTTGGTATTTTCTCAATTGAAAAAGATTGAAACTCTTCCTTGAGCGTTTGTACTGTCTACAAATATTTTCTCAACACTTCTTCTTTTACTACATAGCTTCCTTTGACTTGATTCACAACCACTTATGGATCAGAAAAAACTTTGACTTTCTCGGCACCAACTTCCTTATCTAATTTAAGTCTAGCAATTAAGGCTTCATACTCAGCCTCATTATTACTAGTTAAAAACCTAAATTTCAACATGTAGCTAACTTTCACATTGTAGGGCCCTTGTAAAATGAGTCTCGCACCATATCCTTCTTTAGTGGAGGAGCCATCAACATATTAGTTTCATATCAACTTCTTTATCATATTAATGCTGTCTTCTTCTCTGGTGATACAATCTGCTAATTAGTGCCATTCTTGATTTGTACTGTATGCCATAGGCACTTACCTTTAAAGCATACTTCATCATCCTCCTAGAGGAGTTTAGTCGCTATAAAGCTTTTGTAAAGGCTTAATAATAAGGACGATAATTTGATGTGCCTTCAAATATGGCTTTAACTTCCTGATCGAGAAGACCCTTGTTAATACAAACTTTTCAATCTTTGTATATCAATAGTTTGGACCTTATAAGATGTAGCTTACATAATAAATCGGCTAATGCTATTTGCCTTCTATCCAGACTAAGATAGATGAAAAAGCTCGGGTGCTGATTGATAAACACAAATACAAATTTTCTATAGGAATAGGTATTGAGAGTATTGGTGGTAATGTGAGAAACTCCTTTAGCTCATCAAATGCTTTATTACACTTGTCAGTCCACTGGAATTCCTTCGGCCTCTTTAATACTTTGAAAAACTCTACGCATTTATCTGTGCTCCCCAACACAAATCTATTTAGAGTAACTATCTGCTTAGTTAGCTCTTGAACTTCCTTAACTATGCAAGGGGAATTCATATTTCAAATACCATCGATCTTCCTTGGGTTTGTTTCAATGCCACACCAAGTGACCATATATCTTAAAAATTTTCATGAGGTAGCACTAAAAATACACTTTTGTGGGTTCAATTTCATATCGTATCTCCTCAATGTGTTGAATATCTCCTTAAGATCAACAAGATGTTCACTTTCTATCGTACTCTTCACAATCATATAATCGACATAAACTTTGACGTTATGATCGATTTGAGGCTTGAACATATTATCATTGTATAGCAATACATCCCAAAGTTAGTGATAAAGTGATGTGCTTAGGTGCTTAGTAATCATTAGGGCTTACCATAAGGAAGGGTAACCAGGTGGGTCTTTCATAATAACGAAGAAAAAAATGAAATGACTAAGTTGTAAAATACAGTAGCTTATGTAAAGCTGCTTAGAGGATGTAACTCACCAATAAACACAACACAACTCGACACTTCTCTTTATATGACATACAAGCTAATGTCGAGGTTTACTTACCACCAATCTCGAGTTACTCGACAAGATTATATAAGAGTGTAAAGAGATTATATTTGGAGAGGAATATCTCACAAGAACAAGTGTATTTAATATTTGAAAGTAATGTAAGATATTTCGGCTACAAAGGAAAATGAACTATTTATAGTAAGTCCTTAGGGCAACAAGGAAACCTAAGTAATTATAATAAAGGGCAATACAAAAATACTATCATAATTCATTTTCAAAAGGGTAAAAAGGGATAAATAGAATAAAGGAATATAGTATAATGTCAAAAAAAGGAATGACAGGTGGCAAGTTACAATTAGGTATATGTTCTGGAGTCTAGAGACATTAAAGTTAAGTTATATGGACATTGAGGTGGCTGCTCATAAAGGGTACTCAGAGTTGTCGAGACAAATAAGGGATGTTGTTATTTAGCAGGTCGAAAGAGAAGAACTCAGCATACAAGGGTCTTATCCTCAGCACTCAGTCAGTCGACCTTAATACATGAAATTCCTATGGGTTGGAGCAGGGCTTGGTATGTATTGACCTTGGCTTTGTCACTCGTTGATTGGCCTCGGCATATGAGTAGTCGACGATGGCATAAGGATTAGAATAGAGCAAGGTATGCTCGAGTTGGGTTCTCAAGGAGCTCACCTACTATTCTTCTATATGCTATCTTTTGTCTTTAGTAGGTTGATAAGAGAGAATTCTTTTGGTAAGATACTAAAAGCCTCAGAAGCGTGCGCAAGTAAGAGGACCAAAGGTCGGCAATCCATCAGTTCCCTGGAGTTGTTGAAGATTTTCCCTCAAATCTTGACCTTCTTCTTTGTCTAGTACATAGAGTGTCAAGTAGGCGACATTAGAAGTAGGAGACATACATACCTAAGGATCCTAAAAAGTCCATCTATCCTGGGGGATAGCTTGTTTATCCTTTTTCTAAGGAAATGTCCCTTACTGAAGTGGATCCAGATAAGGTCTCGAGGATTGTAAACGATTCACCTCCCTACTTAGCTTCCTTGTTCTATTTGTCGGGCTACAGTCTTGGCCAATTGTTTGGTAATCTTCTAATGCAATTTCTAGAACTCTTAGGTGCATTGTAGGGCAAACTGACTTTCTCCTTGGTGGGTTGGGCTGATAACCATATCCAATGATAAGTTCGAGTTAAGTCCATATACGACCTCAAATGGTGACCTTTTTGTTGAGCTATGAGCTGAATGGTTATAAGCGAACTGAATGACAAGTAGGCATAAACCCCAATCATGTAGATTCTTCCTAACAGTAACTTATAGGAGGTTACTGATTGTCTTCTTCACAACTTCAGTTTGGCCGTCTGTTTGTGGGTGACAAGAAGTATTGAATATGACCTTTGTACTGAGCTTTTTCCATATGGTTCTTCGGAAGAAGCTCATGAACTTCAAGTTACAATCAAACATAATACTTCTTAGTACTCCATGCAACTGCACGATCTCTTGTAAAAAGAGGTTAGTAACAAATAAAGTGTCATTGGTTTTATGATAGGGGATGAAGTAGCTCATCTTATTGAACTAATCGACCACTACCATAATAGAGTTATGCCTTCTCGAAGTTTGGGGTAAGTTGACATGAAATCCATGCTTCAATCAGTCTATAGCCTTTAGGTATAGGCAGAAGTGTGTACTGATAACTATTATTTTAAATACATTTCACATGGTGATTTTGTAGTATTTCCCTTACATCTTTGGTTTTCTTTAAAGAAATTGATACTTAATTGATTAAATTTTTTATTTCAAGGTTTGAATGCGTTCTTGGATTAAAAACGAAGGAAAGGAATCAAGTTTCACTCAATTTGAAGTTCAAATGAATGAGTTATGAAGTTTTGAAGTTACATAAACAATAGGAATTTTAGTCAAAAAGTTACACAGTCCGGGATACAACTATGTCCCCAGGCTGTGTCCATCCAGGAAAATATGCTGAGGTCAGAAAGTTACGCGACCTGGGGACATGACTATGTCCCAGGCCGTGTCTGGTGATGAAAACGGAAACCTTTTAATACATTATAAAAGGACATACTAGGGTTTCGCATACAACATTGGACATTCAAAAAAGAAGAGGCTTGAGGAGAAAGAGAAAAAAAAAAGGCGAAAGTGAAAAAAAAAAGGCGAAAGTAACATTTAACTTCAAGATTGAAGAGATTTATCATAAAAAAAAAGGATTTCTCATATTTTATTTATTGATTTTGTTGCAATTCGTTTTTAGTTTCAATCTATGATATTATGCATGATGATTGAGAAATCACATGTGTAATGAGATCTTAACATAATTGGAGAGAATTACATGTATACTTAGAGATAAGATACATGTTTCTTTCGAAAAGTTGTTCTTTTGTGTGGGAATTCATTATATATTAATGCAATTCTAAATTATATTACTAAGTGAAGAGATTCCGGTAAATAATTTATGATTAGGGTTAATATGCTTGAGAAAGGTGTTAACTTTAATTGTGAATATCTCCGGTCAAGAATAATAGAGATTGAATTGGATATATTTTAAGTGGTCACAAGTTAAACACTAGGGGAAATAATTCCTTAATGCGTTATTTTCCTTCTTAAAATCATTCTTAGTTTTATCGCTTTCTAAATTGATTAATCAAGTCTCATAATTAGGTTAGTTTGTTAATTTTAGTATTTTTAATTCATTCAACTCATCATAAGTTTTTGGTTAGATAATAGAGCTAAGGTTAATATTAGTATTCAAAATCTCTGAAGGATCGACTTGGACTTACATCCGCTATATTAAAACTGATAAGTGCACTTGCCAGATATCATGTACTCTCCATATGGCTCCTTTCTCCCCTTTACATGTTTACATACCTTACGCCTCTCAAGAATTTGGTGCACATCCTTCATTATCCTAAGCTAATAGAAACGTTCTCTCAACATCTCAATCGTTCTCTTCTCTTTGAAGTGGCCGGCTAAATCTCTAGCATGAGCTTCTCAGATCAGTAACTGTTTAGCCGAACCACTCGACACATAAACTTGTTTGCCTCTCATCAAGAACCCTTGGCCTAAATGGAACCCATCTACAACTCCTCTAACGTTACACTTAGCCACTAAGAGCCCAAAGTACATATCATGCTCATATTGATCAGGTAAGGTGCCAAATCCAAGTATCTTAGCTTACAATGCTATAATGAGGACATGTAGATGAGAGAGTGCATTGGTCATAGTATTGGTACTTCCCTTCTTATATCGAATGACGTAGTAAAAAGCTTATAAGAATTCAACCCATTTGGCATGATGTGGAGGAAGTTTTTGTTGACTTTAAAGATGTGAGAGATTCATGATTGGTGTAAACGATGAATTCTCTTGGTAACAAGTAATGTTGCCAGTTTTGCAATGTTTGGCCAAGGGCATAGAACTCCTTGTCATATGTCGAGTAATTTAATGCTATTCCTTTGAGTTTCTCATTGAAATAGGTGATTAGTCAGTGCTCTTCCATAAGAATAGCACCAATGTCGACTCTAGATGCATCACATTCTACTTCAAAAACCTTCATGAAATCTAGTAGGGTAAGTACTAGTGTTGAGGTCAACCTGGACTTAATCTCATCAAAGCTTTTATGGGCTTTCTTGGACCACTTGAACTCAAATTTTTTCTTGGTCAACTCGGTTAGTAGAGTAGTTATGAAACTGAAGTTCCAAATGAATCTTTGATAGAACAAAGCTAAGCCATGAAAACTCCTCATTTCGGTAGAACTAGTCAATGTTGGCTACTTAAGAATAACGTAGACTTTCTTGTCATCGACTCAGACTCCTCCTTCCCAAACAATATATCCAAGGAATACAACTTCACTTTCATAGAGCATACATTTCTTTAAATTACTAAATAACTTCTTGACATAAAGGATATTAAACACAAATCTTAAGTGCTTAACATGAAAATTAAGGTTTGTACTATAGACTAAAATATCATCAAAGTAAACTACTACACATGTGCTAATTAAAGTTCTAAAAACATGGTTCATGAGTCATATGAAGGAGCTCGGTGCATTTGTCAGACCAAACAGCATCACTAGTCACTCGAACAGACTATCCCTTGTTTTGAAGGCCGTCTTCTATTCATCTCTAAGTCTTATCCGAATTTGATGATAGCTACTCGTCAGATCAATCTTCGAAAATGTAGGTATAATGTAACTTGTAAAGAATATCATCCAATCAATAGATCAAATATTGGTATTTAATAGCAATTTTGTTGATGGCTTAACTATCAATGCACATTCTCCATGAGCTATCTTTTTTCGGCACTAGGATAGCTGGCTTGACACAAGGGCTCATGCTTTCTTGAACATATCCATGACCCATCAACTTGTCTACTTGTTTCTTCAACTCAGTTGTCTACTGGGTTTAAGCCTATAGGCAAGTCGATTTGAAAGAACAACTCTTGGATGAAGATCAATGCAATACTCAATGCCTCTTAAAGGTAATAAATCTCTCAGCACCTCGGCAAAAAAGAGGTCAGCATACTCTTATAATAGTATTTGCACCTCGGTAGGTAAGCTTCTAACTTCTCTTAACTCTAGGAGTTTCCTCACTAACAGGAGTATACACTCTTCCGCCTTGGCTTCTTGGGAAAATTGGGCATGGGAAATCACCAAAGATTTCTACAATAAAGATTAGGTAATTTTCTCTTATGACTCTTATACTTCCTTAAGGCTCATCGAGGTTAGTATAATCTTCTTTTTGTCATTCTAGAACATATATGTGTTCCTATATCCATCATGTAATACCCTCAAATCGAATAGCTAAGGTTGGCCAAGTAAGATGTGTGAAGCGCACATAAGAAGGACGATGTATAGCACCTCATCCTTGTACCTATCACTTACTGTAATGGGCACTCTAACTTGCTTGGTAATGGGTATACCTCCCTTCTCATTCAACCAATGAATCTTATATGGCTTAGGGTCTATGCAGGTCGATAACTTTAAGGTCGTTACTACTCCTTGCACTATGACATTGGTGTAGCTTCCCCTATCAATGATTAATGCACATAGTTTACCATTCACTTAGCAATTCATATGGAAAAGGTTCTCCCTTTGCTCATTTTTATCAGCCACAAAGGTACTAAGAGATCTTCAAACAATGAAACAATACGCAGCTCCCACTTCAGGTGGTGTCATGGCATCGGGCTCTTCCTAAAATTCTTCGAGCATTTGATTGACTCCCCTTTCTTCCTCTCCTTCACTTGCACTCTCCACTTCAAACTGGGGCTTGTCTCCCTTGATGGTCATGATACGTTAGTTCGGACATTGACTAGCTATGTGTCCATAGCTTAGACATTTGAAACATTTGATTTCTTGAGTCTTTCTCCTTAAGCTTTGAACTTGGTCTTTTCGAACCTCAGGCTCTTCTACCTTACACTTACCTTGGCTATCTTCTAGTCAACTTGGCACCTATCCTCAATAGTCCACCTCCAAACCATTTTGTGCTCAATCATTTCCAGGTCGGCTCAGCAATCCGCTTTGGGTCAGCAATCTCGGTTGGTTACTCAGCATTCGGATAAATTGGCTCTGCCTCTATCTTTCAACCCTCTATGCCACTTGGATGGCCTCATCTAAAGTACTAACCTCTATAACTTCATTACATAGCCAGTTTCAGTTCTAAGCTTAGAGATGTATTGTACTATAGTTTGAGTCTCGAGTTCGCTGACATCACATTGGATCATTAGCAATTAGAATTCTCAAACATATTTGTCCACTAATCTACTACCTTGCCTTAAGTCTTAGAGTTATCGGAATGTGTCTTATTCATAGTATTCTGGAACAAACCTACTCCCCAAAACTCTCTTCATTTCATTTCATGTCCAGATCTTACGTCGAGCTCTCTAGCATGAGTTTTACAATTTTTTCCACCACATTGCTGTGTATCTAGAAAACTCTAGCACAACTACCTTGATACGAATAACATTTTCATAGTCATAAATGTCAAATATCTTTTCAATCTTCTTCTCCTAATCTAAGTAGGCATCAGTACTATCAAAACCATCAAAGCTTGAAATCTGTACTTTGAGATGTTTAACTCCTCTAAGAGCTCTCAACTCATGCTCCTTAATCCCATCATATTACTCCTCGACATCATACTCCTCAACTTCATCCAACTTTAGTCTCCTTCTAATGACTCTATCACCTCGTCAGGATGGAGCTTAGTTCATAATGATTAGTTTAGGTGCTCATTGCTCATCCATGTGCCTTCTCGGCATTTCTCTTACCCTTCGTCCTTATTCAACAATAATTCTTTTCTAAGGTTTAGTCTCTAAGACCCTTTGCACAAAGACAGCCAAATTGGCCACAATGGTAGTAAGGTCTTATATCTACTCATCAATAGTTTGTAGGGTTTGTAGGTTAACACAACCACAACCATGAGCATCACTATTGGTATCGTTAATCTCTCCTTGAATACTATGATTCAATATTCTCAATATAAAGCTTCAAAAATTTCCCTACATACTCAAAAAATACGAATCTAATAATAAACTGTGAACTTACTCTGTTCTTCCAAAGGAAAACTGAGTATAACATAACAACACATTAGCAGGAACTACTTCGATACAGCTTTCAGTCGTAACCTCAAGCTTTGACACCAGGATTATATGCTATGACTAGGAGCTTAGTAATCATTAGGGCTTATTGAGGGGAAAGGTAACTAGATAGGTCCTTCATAATAACAAAGAAAAAAATAAAATGAATAAGCTTTAAAACACTATATCTTACGTAAAGTTGCTTGGAGGATGTGACTTGTCAACAAACACGATACAGCTCAACACTTCGCTTGATATGAGGCACAAGCTAATGTCAAAGTTTACCCATCACTAATCTCAAGCTACTCAATAAAATTAGATAAGAGTGTAAAGAGATTGTACTTAGAAAGGAATGTCTCACAAGAACAAATGTATTCAATATCTGAAAGTCATGTAAGATATTTCGGCTACAAAGGAAAATGAACTATTTATAGTAAGTTTGTAGGGCAACAAGGAAACCTAAGTAATCATAATAAAGGGCAATACAAAAAAACTATCATAGTACATTTTCAAAAGGGTAAAAAGGGGAAAATAGAATAAATGAATATAGTACAATGTCAAAAAAAGGAATGATAGGTGGCTGTTGATGAAGGGTACTTGGAGTTGCCAAGACAAATAAGGGATGCAGCTATTTAGTAGGCCAAAAGAGAAGGACTTGGCGTATAGGAGTCTCATCCTTGACACTCAGTCTGTCATCTTCGGCACATGAAATTATTGTGGGTTGGAGCAGGGCTTTTTGTATATTGACCTTGTCCTTAGCACTCGGCTGATTGACCTTAGCAAATGAGTGGTTGGCAATGACATAAGAATTAGAACAAAGCAGGGTATATCTAAGCTGGGTTCTTAAGGAGCTCACCGACTGTTCTTCTATATATTGTATTTCATACTGGCAGATTGACGAGAAAGAATTCTTATGACAAGAGACTAAAAGCCTCGGAGGCATGCGTAAGTAAGAGGGCTAAAGGTTAGCAATCCATCATAAAGGATGTGTGGACCTCATCTTCCTTATCCATTTTGATTTTATTATAGCTAAAAAATGCATCCATGAAAAATAATAAGGCATGTCCGGTAGTTGAGTTAATCATCTAGTCTATTCTTGACAATGGGAAATAATCTTTGGGACAGGCCTTGATCAAATCTATAAAGTTTATACACATGCACCATTTGCCGTTAAACTTCTCGACCAACATACAATTGGCTAACTAAGTTGGATAAGGGTCTTCCATTGTGAACTGTGCCTTTAATAACCTTTGGACTTTTTCTTCAATGGTTGCCCGTTGTTTAGGAGAGAAATGTCTTTTCTTTTGCTAAATTATCTTTTCATTGGGATCAATTTGAAGCTTGTACATTATTACCTCTTAGGGATGCCCCGCATATCCAAGGGAGACCAAACAAACACATCAGCATTATCCTATAAAAAGTTGATTAAACTTTGATAAATATTTGCTGATAAAGGTTTCCTTATCTTTGTTATCTTCCCAGAATCATTTCCTAATAAGACTTCCTCTATCTCTTCCTCGACATTTTCTACGCTGACTGGCTAGCTATTAGTCCCCTTTATATACTCCAACTCTAGTGGGAGTAGGAGTGGGAAAGGGAAATTTCGCCTTAAGATGTGTAGTTGAAGAGACTATGTTGAACAAATGCTGATATGGTCAACTCATGATCATATTATATGGGGACCAACATTTAACAAGAAGGAAATCTACCTTATCTTCTGCAATGTGCTCATCATCTTCAATCTAAATTAGGAGAGAAATAACTTCGGTAACCTGAATGGGTTGATTATTGAAAGCATATAAATCATAACTGTAAGATCTCAACTGCACTTTGATATTTGGCTTCATTTGATAGAAAGCGCATTGAAAAATAATATCTACCGAACTCTTAGTGTCAACTAAAATCTTTCTGACCTTAAAGTTGACAATCCTCACACTAATCACAAGTGCATTATCATGGGCCTTTTAAATACCTTCGAAATCCCCTTTTGTAAAAGAAATTGAATTGTCGACTTTGACCTTCTTGCTTTCACATTACAAACATAATGTATGGCATTATTTGAGTTCAAAAAGCTTAACCAGCATAAGGCAGAAGGTCCCCCGCCAATAGTATTTACAATACCATTCGGTGCTCTATTGTTGGTTCCATCTCTCGCATCTCTTCTAGCCTACGAAGGCCACATAACATTTTCTTGCTCGTTACATCTTCTTTGAGTTGGCTGCTCAATATTCTTAGCATTATAGGCGAGACACTTACTTAGATACCCCCGTTAGATTGCATCCTCAATTGAATTTTTGAGTTGAATACATTCATCAATATTGTGGCCTCTGTCGTGATGAAAATTGCAATATTTATTAGAGTTTGTGACCGATTTCCTCTCGTTCTTTCTAGCCATTGCAATACCCCCCCTTTGATTGCACACTTCCATCAAAATGTTTGCAAATAGACAGTTGATTGGTGTGTAAACAGAATAAGTTAGGATATATGACCTCTTTCTCTGGTCGTTATTGTTCTTGAAACACTAATCATCATGTGTTCCAAGTCAACCTTTTACGTTCTTCTTCTTGTCGCTTTTTAGGTCTCCTCTACTCTGGTCAACCTCATGTCGAACTTTTATGTTGTCTTCTTGGTGAATATAAGATGTGGCCTTAGCTTTAAACTCAGAAAAAGTTTTTGTTATTTTTTTTCAAACTTGAAAAAGTCTCCATGAAGTTTGATTCGGTCAATCACTGCGTTAAGAGCAACGCTCATGTCTAATTCTAGAATTTGGACCATCTCAGCTATGAAACAGGCCAAATAGTCCCCAATAGATTCATTTGATCTTTGTTTTATGGTGTTAAGGATAGAAGAATCCTTAACTAAAACCTTAGTTAGAAGGAAGTACTGTAAAAACACCTCTACTAAATTCATAAAGGATGAGATTGTTTTTAGCTTCAAATGTTTAAACCATGTACTTACTGCGTTCCTCGAGTTTGAGGCAAAAGTTGAACAAGCTACGACATCACTCAAGCCGTAAAGCTTAGATAAGGTGCGGTTCTACTCAAGATGATCTTTAAGATCCTTCATTCCATCGTATCAAACTATGGCAACTTAATGTGCTATAGTATTACTTCTTCCAAAATTTCAAAGACAAAAGGACTCTTTTTTATTTAGAATTGTTTACTCATCAAAGCAAGGATGCTAACATGAGATGGTCCCACATGGTGCACTTGCTATAATTGTTTACTTTTGTTACCTATCTTAAGAGTAAGGGCCGAAGGTCTAAGTTTAACTTCGACCTGCTTCTTGGGCAATTCAAGGAAATAAACTGAATCATCAATATTCTCAACACTGTTGTTGCCATGACCTTTGTTTTTATTTGGCTAAACAATTTTACAGAGAAGACTAAGGATCTTGTCTTGTTTCTTAATGAGTTCTTGATTTTCTTTAGCTAAATTGACATAAAGTTACTCCAATTTAGCTAAACGCTATTCATCAGTATGTCTACTTCCCCCTACATGGTATTGGGGTAAAGAACTAACACCTATACTTTTTCTCATCCTTGTTTTTTCCATGTGGTTAAGTTACGAAAAAAACAGAAGGCACCAAATGTTGTGGAGTGATTTTGGGGTAAGGCTTTTATCCTGCAAAAGAACATGTAAAGCCTAAGTGGTACCGGGGTTAATTTAGTGAAGTCACTTTAATGCCTAAGTCAGTGATTGTTGTATGAAGAAATAAGCAAATAAGTTATAGAGTTAAAGTGCATAAAAGATTTCTTATAGTGTTTTCCTTTCCTTATTTATAGGAAAATGTCGGGTATTTGTAATAGCAGTTAATCAGTGGTCGTAAGCCCCTTGGTGATCTTATAATTAAGTACATGCCTAGAATATAAGAGTAATGGGCGGTTATGTAATGAAATCGTACTAAATCATGATTGTTTGTGTCACTTTCGCATGTTTAAATCGAATATATGACAAGCCAGGCTTCAAGGCTCATCAAATGGATTGAGCCCTTACTAGCCTTAGCTGAAGGTAACATCAATCATCTTCTTGGGAGCCAAATAGCCGAGTGACATATTAAGGTGAAAGCCAACTAAACACTATCCATCCTATTAAAATGGGTTAACCTGCTATCCAAACAATAGGTTAATAGTTTTTATGAAAAATTAATTAAATAGAAACAAAAGAGAAGGTAATTTTCCAATCTTCTATAGTAGGTTACCTTAACTAACGTTACGGTAACCCTATATGATTAACATTACCATAGAAAAATCCATAAACTAAATATCAGAATGAATATCTAATGGCCATAAAACTAATTATTGGAATGAATATCTAACGAACGAATGAAATTATAGTTAACATTCAAATATTATGGCAAATAAAACATATGCAGCTTTAAACTTTAGTATTTGCATTGACAAAAATTACGAATATTTGAACTACATACCAATAGACTGTTAAACATGCCATAGTGCCAATACAAATTAATCAAATAAGAAGTTTTTGCAAAAGCATAATTATTATGCCAGAATGATCATTTTGTATAGAACTAACTTATACTTTATTAGAAAAAAAATTATAAATAACATAGTGGGCTGCAAATATATATTAGACATTGAATAGAAAGGCAATTTTCAGAAATCACATATAGATTATTGGAAAAAAAATGATTAAATAAATAACACAATGAGTTGCAAACAAAATTTAGGTATGAAATGGAGAAGTAATTCTCAAAGTAGATGAAGAAAGCCTATATAGGAAATGCCATTTAGGAAAAATACCAAGAAAAAATTGATGCATTGATTATGGTTGAAATCTTCTATTACAAAGACGCATGATCTTGTCATCTTCGAGGATTTCACTTGCAAGCATGAAAATTGCTGTTCCAATCCACATTATGTTGATGGAAATTGAAGAAAAAAGGGAACTTTGAACTTCGAGAGAAAATAAGGAAACTGGAAAAGAAAAACCAATCGATGTATTTTGATTGTGCAGGAATTCATTATCATTTGAAGCAATAAACCCTTCATAGATTTCCCTTGTAAGGATCAAAAGGGTTGTTCTAATTGACATTTGGTTGGCGAAAATTGAGAAAAAAATGAGAACTTAAAACTCGTTCTAAACTTAAAGAGAATATGAGAAAATTGAAAAAAGAAAAACCAACCTTATGGTATTTTGATTTCATGGGGTTTCATCATCATTTGAAGTAACAAAGCCCAAAAGAATGATAATAGATTCTATTTTTCCTATTAGAGAAGAAAACCTAGCACTATAAAGTGGAAAGCCATAGATTAATTAAGAGCTTGCGAATTGAGTTTTATAAATGGATTTGAAAGCTTTTGAAGGATTTGTGGTTTTTAGGAGATTGAGATCGAAAAGACCGAAAAAATGCAATGAGGACGGAGAAATTGGAAAGCGGAAAACTAACTCTATATTATTTCGGGGATGTGAAAAGGTTAGTGCAATGGAAGGTGAGAGAGAAGGGAGAGAAAAAACCAAACATGAGAAGGAGTAGTGAGTATTGATATAATTGCTAACCTTCTGAATAAAGTATTACAAAAATTCTAATATATAATTGATATTGATAAATATACTTTTATTAAATCATAAGAGTTAGAAAAACTTGAAAAAATCACTTGCTTCAAAGGATTTAATTGTAATCATAATATGAGTGATTACTTGAAACTCAATCCGTTTAATAATATAAATATAAATAATATATAGAAAGTATAGTGAAATTTTCTAATTTGGTTTGGATAGATATAGTTTAAAAATTCGTTTTAATCCTCAATCAGCAGCCCAGCCTTTGGCCATTGACGATATCTCTTCTGTATTCCTAACTGTTCAAGAGAGGCAAGGGAGGACATCCTTCAATCTGACCAATCTTTTTTGTGTGAATGAAATATGCTCACAGAGAAGCTAAAATATTCCTATTTGAGACGATCTCGAATTAAATTAGACCTACTTTATCTGCTGATTTCGCTTAAAAATAAACTTTTCAAATTGTAGCGAAACATGTACGGGGACTGTTACCACAGAAGGGAAACAAAAGGAAAATCATTGATGGTGTCCATACGCAGTTTCTTGCTAGATAACCAATCTTGAAGCATAGAATTTCTGACTAAAACCAAGTAACCACTGTGCATCCTCTGTGCAATAAATACAAACCGAATCATTTCCTGCTTATATAGACCAGGTTGAACTTGACCCATCTGCATCAGCTGCATCATTTTCCGCATTATTCTCATTCACTGGAGTCAGCAGTTTCAAACCATCATTATTCTCTACCTTCTCAGCAGTCTCCTCCACAGAAGCAGCAGTAGTCTCTGCAAGAGCAGTTGAGGGAGCAGCATCACCAGCTTCACTAGATAGCTTAATATCCTTAAGACGGTCCCTATGCTTCTTCCCAGATTTATGATTCTCAAACACTGTTGCAGAGTGCGCACCAATTTGGCAAATTTCGCACCAAAACTTAAACTTTGTACGATCTTTTGATTTTTGTGTTTTTGTTGCTTTTCTTAATCTCTTCCTTTTTGCTTGTTGGTCTTTCTGAATTGCCAGGTTGCCACTTTTATTCTTCAGATCCTCAAAGGACACTTTCTTCTCTGAAGGCACCTCAAATTCATTGAGGGATAATTCTTTCTGAGGTTCGCTATTAGAACTCTCACAAGTCTTATCAGGTTTATCTATTTTCTTACAACAATTCTTGTCTAGTTTTTCTGCTCTGAGCCGGGCTTCTTTCGCCTTGTGTTTCTTCCCTTGTAAATGTTCTTGCAAACCTTTTTCACTTGTCATACTAACACGACAGAGTGCACAACTCCAATCCTCTTTTGGAGTCTTTTGGCAACTAACTCCAGAAGATTTACTAGCACCACATGCCAGAGGCTCCACGGCTTTTCTCTTTGATCCAGATATATTTGGCTTGGGCTTTTCCTGCTAAAAAAAAAAGAAAAAGAAAATCAATAAATATACTGCGCAAGAAAGCAACAATTATAAACCAAAATCGTCCAACACAACAAAGTTAAGGCTTCTAAAAGAGCACGTGCAACTCTAATAAAATTCTTGTAAGGCAACAATGCAGAAGAAATCAAGTTCATGTCAATGTATCATCATTTGACTAATTTAATTAGAGATTCACACAATGGGCTGCAGTTGGTGTTTCAGCCAAAATAAAGGAACTACTACAACATAAAATGAAAATGCACATCGATATCTTCAGGTTCCAGGTGAATAAGTTATGGTTGAGGATGCCATTGCCATCAAACTTAACAATGGATAGTTATCAAAAGAAAAGACAAATTAACAACAGCAGAACCTATATTTAAATCCTTGGTGGCAAGATGTCTCTTAACAAAAGAGTTCTATATGATGAAACATGGTAGATTTCTTAATCTAATGAATGGAAGTGTTGATATATTACACAAAAAGGGTAAATACAAGGTTTCATGCCTCAATCGTACCAATTTACACATTTACCACCTAAATTTCTTTTTAAAGGGCCATCTTAAGTAAATAAAATTTCTGAAACATGTAATTACTAATGACATGCAACATGCTGTGAGCTTTAAACAAATACACATCCTTACACCATAATATGCATCCTATCCCAATTGCTATCATTGGTGTGTCCCTCTAGCAACTAGCAACGACTTCATTCAATAATAACATCTTCTAGCTACAACCCAACTACCTTTAGTTTATGAGCTATTGACCTTTAAAATTGCAATAATAAACAACAATAAGCCATTTTTAGTTGATACAGAACATATATTCCATCGTAATATATACATCTTACTGGCGTTATTGCTGCAAACATGCATGTAATCATCCCTCAAATGTATATAACACCCTTCTTAGCATAATTGTACCTAGATCTCAAGCGCATTCCATTATATAGCAAGAACAACAAGACATTATATGTCAATTTAAACACAAATACAAACAAATTGATGCAGACATGTATCACACAAAAACTAAGCTGAGATTTCCATTCCCCAAAGATAAAATGTAGAACTGCTGCTATGTGTGTTGTCAAAAAGAAAAGGTGCACTTCAAGTTTGAGAAGTATGACACACATACTAAGCCGGTTATTCTATAAAGGAAAAGGAAAAAACGACCGTATGACTGTACTGTTCAATATAGTCAGAGGCAAAAGCACACTTGCATCACCCAACCATAAAATCAAGAAGCATTATAAGTTCATGACTGACACTTATCACAGTACATATAGTGTTCTTGCAACATTATAACCATGAGGAGGGAAAAACTATATCCAAACCCTATCAAATCATTTAAACAAAATAGAGGAAAAAGAAACAACCAAATATCTTGCTAAAAGACCAAAGCACTGGGGGATCAGTAAAACATGTACAGCAGATCCTATATCCAACAAGATCATTGAACCATGAGTCTGTATTTCCTTTACTGGTAATATTGGTTCAGTAATGGATCAAGTAGTCCCCCAAAAATCTATTCCAACACATCCTCTACACATGTTTGCACTTTATACTGGCTTCAGGGAAGAACAGAATAAAGTGAGGTTTCAGGCTCAGATCAGCAAACAAATACCTTCACAAGAGTGCCTATTGCTCTGACTTTTTCCTGATATTTTTGGGTGATGGAAGATCATTTTCATAATTAGACAAGCTACCCCAGAACATGAACGAACTTTCCAAGATTATTAAGTTTATATATCTAATAAGATCATTCTTTATAGCATTTGAGAACAAAAATAACAATCCTTGATGTAAGCAAGAAAATAACTGTTTTCACTTTTGTTTGCCACTCAACGACTATCAACTAGAGAACCAACAAAAGTGAAAAACTCATTGCATAGGATCATAATAACAAACAACACAAAGCTGCAAGATGGCCTACTGATACTTAATGATGAATTCTGTCAAAAGAACCTGGAAACAGGAAATGCACGACAATGAAGGCATGAGCACACCAAATCCTACCTAAGACCTCAGTTCATTATAATATTAACAATCTCATTTAATCATAACATTACTGATTTCTAGTCAATCATTTCAAGATATAAGGTAAAGGAATCAGACATGCATTTATGTGACACATATGTAGCTAGGAAATGGCACTTACCAGTATAATCAATTTATCCCTGTTAATACCAGTCCTTGCTACATCTTCATGTAACTGAAATGATCTATGGAGTGAAGCATCAAAAGAATATTGACCCAAAGACGCACTGTGTTCATACAACAGGTGATCAACATGGTCTACATATGACAACCTTGAGCCATACCTCATCCCAAATCTATCTTCAGCAGAAAACTCATCATCAGCATGCCTCAGTGCCATTTCTCTCTCCATCATCAACTCTCTCCTTACTTGTGCTTCTAGTATCCTCCGCCTAACAATCTCAGAAGTGATTATTTCCTCCCTGATCCTCTCTTTCTCCAATAGAAGCATTTCACGAACATTCATTGAATTACCCATCACTAGATGCTCCATCCTAGGATTTGGACTAGAACTAGCCATCATTCTTTGATCAAAAACAGTTGGAATGCCAGCTGAAAATTTGGAATCATCCCAAAATAAGCAGTGTCCAAGAAAGAAAGAACAACACTTAGTACAACATAGTTCATAAGAAAACAATAACATATTTGCCATCACACATAAAGTCTTGTGTAAAGTTCTTAACAAACGTTAAGGGGTATGGTGATCACCCATCTATACACGGTCCTACTGATTTTTCAATGTACAGAATAATGTAACTCACATACGTGTCCCATTATCAAATGTGTTGAGAAATTACTGTCCCTCCTGGACAGGCCATATATAAGTAGGTGATCCACAACCACTCAACTTTTGCTTGGGACAGACCAGCGAAATTCCATGCACTTGGTCTAAGGTGTCCTTGAATTCTAATTACAGCTTACTTAGACGAAAAGAAATTAGTTCCGTTTTGTTGTTTCTACAAAAAGAAACACTTTAACACAAAAGTGAAATGAAGAAACTTAAAAAGGTTTTGAAAAAAAAAAAAATTATTTACTCAGATGTCAATGATCACTTAGAACAACATCATAATAGACATCACATTGTCAAATACCAACCAATGCATTACAAAGAAAGAAAATTGTTAAAGAAAAAGCAAAAACATCACAAACAATCCTACATTGTCTAGACAAGCCATTGATCCTTTTCTATTTCTAAACGATCAAGCCAATCACACTTATCAATCAAACTTACTAGACAATAACTCATGCCATTACACAATAATAACCATAAGAATAAAACAGAATACCCAAGCAGATGAGACGTAAAGAGTGAAAATTGTTAGGGTTTTGGTTTCGATTCTTTTCTCAGGAAACAAAAGGAAATAATAAATATTTAACAAGGGTTAAGGGTGAGAGCTGTGACCTTCGGATCGCGATGCTTGTAGGGGGAAGTAAGAGAGAACGCTAGGGCTAGAGCTACGGTTTGAGTTTGTTGGAGGAAGATGAGGATCGCCTGAGAGAGGAAGGGAAGGACGATTGAATTCCATAGTTGGCTGTATTCGTTCCAGTGCACAAGAGAGCAGCAAAAACGTACGAGGGTAAAGAGCTTGTGGGTGTGGGCGTGTGCTTTTCAAAAAAAGGCAGGTGAATTAAAGAGGGAAAAACAGGTACTTAAGGGGAAGGTCACCGTATTTGCAGCGAAATTCAATTGCATTTATTTATATTTCATACTCTTTGTTTTACCGAAATTTAATTAGATATTTGATAATTTGAGTGAATAGCTGCAGATATCTATCTTTAATATTTATATTATCATACCACCTATGTCTTTTACATGTCGTAGAAAATACTAAAAAAGGGTTTTGGGAATGCTACAACATAAACATAAAGCACTCAAATGATTTATTTAAAATTACCGGAATATGGGTTCATAAAAAAATAAACATAATAATTATATTTCTTTCATT
This sequence comes from Lumnitzera racemosa, assembly GCA_024138005.1. Taxonomy (NCBI): domain Eukaryota; kingdom Viridiplantae; phylum Streptophyta; class Magnoliopsida; order Myrtales; family Combretaceae; genus Lumnitzera; species Lumnitzera racemosa. The sequence continues at coordinate 60,654,705 of JAMXBC010000007.1, forward strand.
TTTTTTAATGAGCATGCAAGTTTTTTCTCATTTCTCTATAATTATCCCATCTGTTCTAATAATGACAACTTCATACTTATATTATCCTATTATAATATTTCATTCATTATTGAAGGAGAAAAAAGTGGGAGTAGAGTTATTTTACTAAAAGGATGGAGGAGTAGGAGGAGATATAGATTGGATGATGGTTTCTGGAGTTAAAAGAAAGGTTATTTAAAATTTTATCTCTTACAATTACTTTTATACCATTGGATAGCATAGATTTGTTTAATGGAATTTTATAAAAAAAAAAAAAATAAGACGGTTACATAAAACACTTGTGCTTAAGTAATATAGAAGATATAAAGACCTTGACGAGTTTTGAAATAAATTTAGATAATTTTTTTTCCATTGTCGAGCTTAATTTTTCTTTTCGTTTTTTATAAATAAGTTTTTTTTAAACCGGTCAACATTAAACACTATCCATTAATATTGACCCTTTAAAGTTTAAAGAAAATCGGTTCTTTTATATTTTAAAAATATTTTAGAGTTGTTACTCAACTGGAGTTAAAGAAAAGAAGATAGATTAAAATCAATTGATTGGGTGGATTGGTTATAATTTAACATCTAGTCTTTTCAGTAAAACCAATTTTATAAACTGTTTTAAAAATCAAAAAGTGAGTCCGAGGGTTAAACTTTAAATTTTTATGGGCACTATCAATTTTACAAATTTAGACTTAGTCTCCTAAAATCATTTTTCAAAACTATCATATAAAATGAACTTTAATCATTAATTAACGAATTAAACTAATTTGAATAATTCAAATTAAAAGGGAAAAATAAGGTCTTTTTCCTTTTTTTTACGTTGCCCCTAAATTTTTTACGTACTCGTTATTCGTTCGGGATTTAAGACAAGAAGTACATAATTCTTTTTGAAAATATTAGCAGGTTGATTTATTTTAATTTTTTGAAAATGTTCGGCTTTAAATTCTTTAACCATCTAATTTTATATAAGAGAAAAACATCTAAAAGGAAAGTGTCATAATTTTAGCTTGTTTTATTTTTTTGAAAAATTCTAAAAGCTCTAATTTGGAAAAGAGGGTTGATTTCTCTTTTAATTTGAAAAGTAGATTTTTTAAGTTATAAAACGATTTTTTTTATTATTATTTTATTTTAACTATTTTATTCATGCATTAATAAAATAAAACTAAGCTAACTCCTTTTTTTTTCTTCTTCTTTCTTTTTGTTTTTTCTTTTTTTTTTTCTATTTACATTTATGTTTACGTTTACAATAAATAGATAAATAAAATAAAATAAAAAGAAAAAAATACAAGTTGGAGGAAAATAAGGGTTAGACCAAACTGGAAGTGATTTGATTTGAGTTGATTGAATTCGGATTGGGCCCTAAGTCTTCTCTAACGGTGGCGACGACAAGATGTGCTTCTAGACGTTCTAAACACCAAAATGAGTAGGAAAAAAGGGGTTTTGTGACTATCTTATTAGGCTTGGCATGGGGGGAGGTAAGGTTAGACGCCTTGGCGATTGGAGTCTATTTGGATGGTGATTGGATTAAGTAGTGATGGTAGCTATCACATGGAGGTAATCACTGGAGATGAGTTAATGGTTTGGTTTAGGGTTCTTAACTACTATGAGCTCAATCGTAGTGATGGTTTTCCTCAAAAACGACTATGAATGTCGGATTCTTAGAGAGAGAAAAGGGGTAGGCTAAAGAGAGAGAGAGAGAGAGCTTCAATTTTAGCTTATCTCAAGTGTTTCAAAGCTTTGTTATGTTTGAAATAGCTTCAGAATCCCTCTTTTATACTGTTCTAATCAAGGATTAAGCTTCGAAAGTGTGAAAACTGAATTAATTGAAAGATTTGAATTAATGCATTTTGACTTACGAGATGAGCTTTCTTTTTTTCATTTTGTAATTTAATTTTCTCTATGTAATCCTCTGAATTTGGACATGTTTAAGGGTGGATTCAAAACTAGGCCAAGCCTAATACATGATTTTAGAAAGAAAACGTACGTAATCATGCAAAATTTGCATGAAAATTGCTTATAAATTAAAGACACCACATTGATGAAGAGAAGGAAAAAAAAAACTGGAAATCTAGAGAAAACAAATGGGGAAGGAGGAGCAGCTGTCCATATGTATGGCACATGTAGGATGTACGTGTATGCTCGCTATTTAAAAAAAAAAAATTGCAAGCGCCTCTCGCACTTGTATGCTTATTCTTGATTAAGGCCTTTAGCCCTTATTCCAATTCATGTGAACCAGTTTAAACCTGGCTCAATCCAATTAGCTATATACATATATATATATATATATATATATATTCTTCTTCTTCTTCTTATTATTATTATAAATATATATATGCATTTTATTATTTTCTATAAACTAAAAAACCAAACACTAATACTAAGTTGTGTATATACAAATAATCTATTGTTCTTAAAAAAAAGTTTTTTATTATTATTATTATTTATTAAAAAAAAAAGAGTAAAAGGTACTTTTGTGCTTGTTATAAGATTTAAGCCCTAAACCTTCAGTTCCAATGCCAAGTTTAGTTAAAGTGTATTACCGTTAAGTCATTGGTCTATACCTTATGTATATTTATAATCAAATTATACATATGGATATATATGAACAAGGTCAACCTAAGTTAGATTTGAATTTAAGTTTAGGTCAAATAACCTCTCTATATTAAGGCCCTAAAAATACTTAAACTATCTAAAATATTATTTTCTAAATTTCCCTAAATCCTCTACTTTTATAATTTTTCCACTTTTTGTGATTTTTCCAAACTTTTCTAATTTTTTTGTAGTTTTTCCCTAAATTAGGACTCTTTACATTATTCTAAGAAATTTCTAAAAAACAGGGGGTAAAAATGGGATATCTATATTTGCCTTTCTTTGTGGTGAAGTTGAGTAGAATTTTACCATAAAGATAAAAAAGACACTATCTTTGCCCTATGGATGACTTTGAGCTAGGAAGCGCAGCAATTAGCTAGCACTAGTTGTCCTAGGCTTGATCCATTGGGGATTTGGTGAAAGGTGAAAAGTGAGAGGTAAGAGGGGGAGAAGGTGCTCTAAGAGCTAGCTAAGTGAGTTTAGAAAGGTTTAGCACCTTAGGAGCTTGTTAGAAAGATCAGTTTGGAACTCGATCATGTTCTTTTAAGCTAATTAACTTAGGTAGAAGCATCTCTAAGGGACTAGCAACTTTAGATGAGAATCGATTTGGAAAAACCTAGTTGTGCTTTTTTGAGCTCATTAACCTAAGTGAGAGTGTCTCTAGGGGACTAACAACCCTAAATTATTGGAATCACTTTGGAAAAAACCTGGCCATACTCTTTTAAGCTCATTAACCTAAGTGGTAGCGTCTCTACGAGATTAGCAACCTTAAATGAGAATCGATTTGAGAAAATCTAGTCATGCTATTATAAGCTAACTAACTTAGGCAAGAGTGTCTCTAGGAGACTAACAACCCTAAATTGTCTTTGAAGAAGCACCCTACGGGTTTGCTAAAAGGAATCGATGATGTAAGGAAGCGCCCTATATGCTTTCTTGAGAGAAATTAGTAAAGGAAAGTGCTCTATGGGCTCACTAAAAGAAATTGATGAATAGAAAAACCTTTTAGGCTTGTTAAATGGGATTGGTGTAGAAAAATGCCCCATGAGCTCACTACAACAAATTGGTAAAAAGGAGCACCCTATGGGCTCACTAAAGGAAATTACTGAAGAAAAGCACCCTATAGGCTTGCTATAACAAATTGGTGAAAAGAAACAAGATAACACTCTAAGAGCACGTGATCTAAAGGCTTCAAGTTGGGATGGTACTAAAAAAGTATATGATTTAAGGGCTTCAAATTGAGCCAAGATAGCACTTTAAGAGCATGCAATTCGAGAGTTTTAGGATAACACTCCAAGAGGATGCGATCTGAGGGTTTCAGGTCAAGATAGTGCTCCGAGAGCATGCAATTTGGGGGTTTTAAGTTAAGATAGTGCTTCGAGAGCATGCAATCTAAAAGTCAGGATATCATTTCAAGAGTATGTGATTTGAAAGTTTCATCTTAGGTCAGGATAGTGCTTCGAGAGCTTATGATCTAAGGGTTAAGATGACACTTTAAGAGCATGTGATTTAAAGGTTTCAAGCAAATAAGCCATAGGGACCAAAGGAAAAAAGGGCTTATGTAAACATTCTTAGGAGACTTAAAAAAAAGGCAGATCTGTTGATCGATAATCATGTAAGACGGGGTAGACACTAGGGATAAAGCCCTTTAATAGAAAGAGAAGTGAATAACATTAGTTGCAAGGGCGATCATGTTAAAAAGGATGATTTGGGAGTAATTTTTACATGAGAGCATATCTTTTTTAGACAAAAGGAAGTGAACTCCTTTAAAAACAATAGTTGGGGTAATTACATTTGAATAACAGAAGCTTACCACTAAGGTTGACTCTGGAGAAGAAGATTACTTTTAAAAAACCTGGACCACTAGGGTGACACGACAAAGACTGAAATGAGAGAGATTGGAATTTATTTCAATTTTTTTCAACTTGCTAATGGGTTTGGATTCTCCTAGTAGTGTGTAGGCTTCTCAGCGACATAATATCTTGATCTTCTAGGCCTTCTTTATCTAAGAGAATCTATTCTTTCTTGAGGGTCAAATAACTTTCCCTAACTTCTTTAAATTTCTTCTTAATCGAAAGATATCTCATTAAAGATAGATTTGGTCTAAAAGAACTTCCTCATACTTTCGGCTTAAATTTCTCTCTCGACTTCAATTCCAAAAATTATGGTCAATCTTGTAGGCAACACACTTTTAATCAATCCATTAGGCCTTTTTTGAACTATAATGTACTAAAGGCTTTTGGTCCTTAGTTTCAAATGGATATTACTGAAATGGCTTTTTATGAAAGAATCACTCCTCTACCCTGGTTTATAAGTCAAGAATCTCATAGGTAAAACTAAAATTGTACTTACCCCAGTTTTAAATGTAACTTTTATCAGTAATAAGTTATCTCCTTCAATCAAAAGGGCCTTTAAGGAAAGGTAGACTTGTTTGGGGGTGGGGGGGAGGGGGAGGGGGACAGCATAAGCCATGTGTTAGCTCTAATTTCTTTAGGGATCATAAATTTTAGGGGGAAACTTTGGTATTTTCCCCAACTTCTTTCAAGCTTAATTACTTTGACTATGTTTTTTGGGGTGTTTATTTGAAATGCGGGTCGTAATTCAAGAATGGATTTCTATGTCCCATATCCTTTTAGACTTTCAAGCTCTAGACTTGATCACCTTGTTTGTGCAAATCTATCTCTTGAGCAAACTTTTCATTTTTCATTTCAAATTTCCTCTTTTTTTCCTTTTTCTCTTTTCTTTTTTTTTTTCTTCTTTTTTCATTTAAGACAAAGGTGATAATTTCTTCTCTTAGCTTGCAACTCAAAGCATATATGGTTTGTGTTTAGTGTTTAGAATGGATGCCTTTCTTAGAGGAAATTAATTATCAGTGGTAACAACTACTCTTGAATTAATGCAACTAAGGCAAGCACAAATTAGTTTTAACCTTTTCCTTTCATAGATGCTCTTAACCTCTTATTTGCCCCATTTTAGGGTGGTTTTCGACAGGGTTTAAATTTTGAAATACTCCATTAAAAGGCTTAACGAGGTTAGCGAGAGATTTTGTGTTTAGGATATTGAAAAGATTACCTAACTTCATGTTGATTTGTGTATTAAATGCAAGATAGACTTCCTTTAAGGAATGAGTCCAATAGTCTTACAATGACATAACTCGACTTTTAAAGTGTCTCAAGGTTTGTGTTTGGAATTCGTCTTGCCTTTCTTTATTCTAAGCCTTTTAATTAATGAGATATCTTAAAATAGGAGAAATGCACATAAAGTACTTTATTTGAATGACTTGTCTTTTACAAATATTACGAAATCTGACCTTATCATTGAATTGAGTCCAATTAGAATGCCCCTACATCTATTAGGCCTTGAACTTTATTTTTCAATTTCTAGTAGTTGTCAGTAGAATGCCCCTGTTGACCCATATGATATTTACATTGTGCATTTGGGTCATATTTCCTCAACCTGTATCCTAGCATTGGGCCTTTCTATTGCAATAAGCCTTCATTTCTTAGTTGGTCAAAGGCTCGAGCTAACGAGCTAAGGATCTAAGTGAACTTTCTTCTAGGTATTTTTGGGCCTTTTATGCTTGGTACAGGTCTTGACGTTATAGTATTCATATATACCCATAAACTTGGTAAGGCTGGTCTTTTTCTAGTCAGCTTCCCTATTCTTATGGCTTCTTTAATTTAGTACCCAACAAGTACAATGTCTACAAAACTGGACACCGTATTACTTAACAAGAGCCATAATATGATTCCTCTAATGAGTTAATAAAGATAGATATTAATTATTTCTTAGAGAGAGGAGGAATGATTCTAGTTGTTACGCCTCTCTATCTTTAGGTTTATTTCTTAAATGACTCATTTTTCTTCCTTCTCATTGTGCACAAGTCCTAAATCAAAGAAGTTGTCTCATTGTTATATTTATACTATTCATAGAATGCCCAAGCCAATTTCTCTTAGGTATTGATTTAGCTAAGAATGAGCTAAGCGTATCGAGTTAATGTAGGCCCTATCAGACTATCTTCAAAAGTTTGTACTATGAGTTGATTATTTTGAATATATCTACCTATCTTTTGGACATATAATTTGGTATGCAACTTTAGGCATCCAGTCCCATTGTACTCCTTAAACCCTGGCATTTTGAATTTTTCTAGGTAAACCCTTACATCGTATGCAAAAAAGTCAATGATCCCAACCTGCCTGAATCCATCATTATTCCTAAGTGATCTCATCTTTTTAGTTATCAGTTGAGTTAGCTTCATTTCCAACTCCTTGATACTTTCTTGACTTGACTCTAAATCAACTATGAAAGAATAAGTCTTAGGTTGGAAAGTAAGATTGATCTTCTCTTCAAGAAGAGGTGCTTCAACAGAATTCCTCTATTGAGCTTCTAAGTGCTCTTCATGTAATGACATTATGGCTCTAAATAGGACGATGTTGTTGTTAAGCTTGGTTTTTTTCTTTTTCGGTTTTTATAATTAGTCTTTTTTAAACTAGTCAATATTAAAATCAACCCGTTTAATATTAACCCTCAACTAGGGTTTAAAGAAAACCGGTTCTTTTAACTTTGAAAGTATTTTGGAGTCGTCACTTGATTATAATAAGGAAAAAGAGTTAAGTTATAATCAATTGGGTGGATTGGTTATAACTTAGCTATCGGTTTATCAAAAAAAGATAAGGTTTTTGTTTTTATTCAGTTCAATTTATTTAAAGAAATTTTTCGAAGGGTGATAAACTAGATTTTATTTATGGAAAATCTTAAGAAAAGATTCTTAATTTGGAAAAAAGATCGATTACTTTTATTTATTTTTTTTTGGAAAATTCATTTTCTAAGTAGTAACAAGGTTTTATTTTATTTTTTATTTCTATTTATTTTATTCATAAATAAATAAGACTAAACTAAACTCTCTTTTTTTTTGTCTCTTTTTTTTTCTTTTATATATATACAATTATGATTACATGAAACAAATAAGTAAATGAACATAAAATAAACAAATAAAAGAATTAACAAAAAAGAAAAAATTAAAATAAAACCAAAGCTAGACTAGAGGATGGGTTAGATGTACTGGTTAAGGTACGAGTCGAAGCTTTGTGCAAATTTGGATCGAGTCGTATCGAGTTAGGCGCTTAAATCAGATTACGGATGGAAGAAAGACAGCAGTACATGGTGAAGAAGCTCTAGGAATTTTCGATCACCAAAACAATGGGGAAAAGGTGTTTTGGTGAATATTTTATTGAGCTTGTAGGGAGTAGGGAGAGTGCCATGGGGTTTGGGTGGTGTTTGAGCGGTGATCAAAGATGGTTGGTGGTGGCAATTGTTAGATAATGGGCTCGGTGGTGGCTAGCATCTAAAGGGGGTTATGGATGAGGGTTTTGAACCACCACGAGCTCAGCTATGGTAGTAGTTTAGGGTGAAAACTACCGTAACGTGGTGGTTCATGAATTAGGTAGTGGTACACGTTTGTGTATGCGAGCCATCAATCGAGAGAGAGGGATGGTGTGGTGGGTATGTATGTAATTGGTAGCTAATCGAAGGTGTGGTTGTACATGTATCTGTATTTAGGGTCAGCTGTGTAGTCATTGGTTGGATTGTAATTGATCGAGGAGTGAGGGTGGATCGTAGATGTTCTGGCGAGAGAGAGAGGTTGGGTCGTATGTGTGTTGCCAATGTACTCAAAAAGTGATCCGTAGATGAAGGTCTTAGTCGGTTAGAGAGAAGATCGATGGTAGGTTCGAAAGTAGATGAGAGAGAGATTCAGGTTGCTGTTGAGAGAGATCCTAGAGAGAAAGAGAGGTTATCTTGAATTTTTTTGTAATTTTTTTATTGCCTTCCTCTACTGTGTTTGAAGGTGATGATAGAGAGAGAATCTCGAGTCCAATTTTAGTAATTAAGTTAAAATGCATTGATGGACTTTGACTCGTAATTAATTTTTTTCAAGTTTCTAAACCCAATTCACATGTATACAATCATGAATGTGGATAAGATTTTGGGTGAACCAGAACTAGGCTATGCCTAGTTTGTAATTTTTCCATCAATTTGGTGAAATTGTGTCATAAAAAGGCTTGTAATTGATTTTGAAGTTGGCTAACCAAAAGGGAAAGTGTGGAAATTCTAGGGAAAAAGAAGGAAGATGGAAGAAAGTAGAAGAAAGAGGTGCTGACATGGAGCTAACATAACACCATGTTAGCCATGTCAACTAACGAGAAGTTGCCACGTGTCCTAAAAGACATGTAGCCAATGATACGGCTAACAAGTATTGATATGTATCATGTCACGTCACATGGTGATACATGTGCAATATGTATCATGCCACTTAGCGATACATGTCATGCTACGTAATGATATGTATAGTGTGGTGTTCATACGTGTGGCAGTGTATCTTTTGAAAAAAGAAAAACAAAAGGCAACTCTTGCCTTTGGTGAGATTCCAACCCCAAACCTCTAAGCTAACCTAATACCAATATCTAAGTGCTTATCTATTAGGCTGTTAGCTTGTGCCAAATTGCACATATGAATAAGGTTAGCTTAGGCTAGATTTGAACCTAAACCCAAGCTTAATGCCCTCTCTTTATTTTTACTTCAATTAAAAATTCTATTTTATTAAATTATCTAAAAAAATTTCTTATTTTCTAAATTTTCTAAATCCTCTATTTTGTTATTTTTTATGACTTTTCAATTTTTTTTTGTATTTCTCTAAATTTCTTATTTTTTGGTTTTTTGTTAAATTTTCTATTTTTTTATTTTTCTAAATTTCTTATTTTTTGGCTTCTCTTAAATTAGGACCTTTTACCTTATCTTAAAAATTTTGAACAAGAAAAAAACATAAAGGGAAAAAAATGAGGTGTTTACAATTATCAATTAGAAAATTCTTTTGTTTAATTATTTTCCTCATCGTTTGCTCAAATGATAGAAATCTTACTTTTGCAAGGTTGGTGCCATAAAGTTTGCCATTATTCCCATTGTTGACCATTTCTCCTTATAAGAATCCTCACCTGTTAGTAACTTCTTCATTTTATTTTTCTGAAAGAATGCTCTTCTTTTTTAAGAGAAAGAGAGAGAAAAAAAGCAGAATATAAGGATAAGACTTATTTACAAGTTTTGAAAAAGGAGTAAAAAAACATTTCTAAGGGATCAAGAGCTTAAATATTTACAATTAATCATTAATAACCTCTAGGTAAAAAGGTAACCTATAAGAAATATAATCCTAAGGATATATAAGAGAAAAGATTGAAAAGAGTTAGAGTAGGAGGCATAGAGAAAAGAAACCAAATATTTAGAAGTTTAAGGACATGACTTTAGAAAAAAAGCCTTTCCTTTTTACTTTTTCTCTCAAAAAGTTATTCAAACAGAAAGTAATGAATATTTACATGTAAAGAAAAACAAAAATGCAATATGAGGCCATACGGATGCAAAGAAGGGAGTTAGCAAACTGACTATGATATGGCAAGAAAAGATTTTTATTGCATTTTTTAAGTTTCCATTACATTATTAAAAAATTATTATAAATAATCCCTAAAATCTAGATCTTGTTTTTCTTATGGTGTCTTGGCTCCTCTTCAATATTCTTCATTTTCTTTAGCTTAGCTACCTTAATGCATCTAGCAACCTAGGAGATATCTTCAGCATGGAATTTCTAGAAAGCTTTGACTTAGTAATAGGTAGCAATATCTTTAAGGAGTTCAATGATAGCAGCAAATGCATCAATAGGATTCATCTTCTGAGTTTCTTTCCTAGGAAGGAAGTCAAGTTTATGGCTTTGAGTATAGCTAATAAACCAAACCACGAGTAAGGCCATATTGGTCTTTAATTCTCCATTCTTCTCTTCTTAGAGACAATTGAGTGATTTGGCTTATGCTACTAGCAGTGTTGAGATATAAGATTTCCCTTTTAAAAATTAGGTCACTAGCCTTGCAATCCTATGATGTATGTGAAATATCCAATTAAGAAATAAGACAATCTTAAATGCTGCCAAGATATAGGCATTGATTCTATGTTGCTACCAATTTTCAAATCTACCACAAAAGAGTTTCTGGTTGTAGCTAGATAGGGTCATGAACTAAGTAAAAAGATCATTTACCCTAATGATTCTCCTGTGGGCATCTACCCATATTTTGCATATTTCAGATTAATGGAGGCTTAAGAGCTTTCTGAAAATCTTTGCAGGGCTAGCTATGATATTTGGGACATAACTATTATTTTCGATAAAGGGCATGCTCTTAGATGTTCTAGACACCGAAATGAGTAGGGAAAAGGGTTTTTGTGACTATCTTATTAGGCTTGAGGGGGGTAAGCTTGACGCCTTATCAATTGGAGTCCGTTTGGATGGTAGTTAGATTCAACCTCCAATAGTGGTAGTAACTAATGCATAGAGGTAATTGTTGGAGACAAGTTGATGGTTTGGCTTGGGATTCTTGACTACTATGACCTCAATTGTAGTGGTGGTTTTCCTTAAAAACAACTGTAAATGTAAGATTTTTAGAGAGAAAGGGGGTAAGCTAGAGAGAGAGAGCTCTAATTTTAGCTTATCCCAAGTGTTTCAAAGCCATAATCTCTCTCTTATACTATTCTGATTAAGGATTAAACTTGGAAAGTTTGAAAATCGAATTAATTCAAAGATTTGAACTAATGTGTTTTAACCCGCGAGATGAGTTTTCTTCATTTTTTAATTGGATTTTCTCTATGTAATCCTCTAAATTTGGACATGTTTAAGGGTAGATTCGAAACTAAGCCAAGCCTAGTACATGATTTTAGTAAGAAAACTTGCATAATCATGTGAAAATTGCCCACGAATTGAAGATACTGCATTGATGAAGAGAAGGAAAAAGAACTGCAAATCTAAAGAAAACAAATCGGGAAGGAGGAGCAACTATCTACACGTATGGGATGTACATACACTGTTTAAAACAAAATTACAAACGCCTCTTATGCCTGCATGCTTGCTCTTGATCAAGGCCTTCGACTTTAAATCCAATTCATATGAATTAGGTTTAAAACCTGGTCTAATCCAATTAAATATATATATATATATTTTCTTATTATATATATTTTAAATATATATGTACACATTTTATTATTTTCTATAAATTGAAAAACTAAACACTGATACTAAGTGACGTATCCACATAAATAATTTATTGTTCTTGAATTTTTTTTTGTTTTTTTAAAAAAAGAGTAAAAGGCACTTTTGTACTTATTGCAAGATTCGAACCCCAAACCTTTAGTTCTAATGCCAAGTTAAGTTAATATACAATCAAATTACACATATAGATAAGGTCAGTCTAGGTTAGATTTGAATTTAAGCCTAAGCTCAATGACCTTCTTTGTATTAAGGCCCTAAAAACACTTAAACTATCTAAAATATTATTTTCTAGATTTCCCCAAATCCTCTACTTTTATAATTTTTCCAATTTTTCTACTTTTTGTGATTTTTCTAAAATTTTCTTATTTTTTTGTACTTTTGCCTAAATTAGGACCCTTTACATTATTCTAAGGCATTTCTAGGGGGTAAGGGTAGGGGGTTGGAGGCATTTATAATATTATAACTTCAAAGAAGGATAATCAAATTTGGTATGTTCAATTAGGAGATTAGTATTGATGCTGTTACCTTATAATGGACTTAGTATAAGTTTAGACAATTTAAATTATTTAATTAAAATAAGGAGTGTTGATAGGACATTTTGGATATGGGTCTCTTCAGCCTATACCAACCTATTTGGACTCTAAGCCAACTTGACTGGACCTATGGCCTAGCCTGATTTGCTAACATTCAACCTTGTCATTTCCATGACTAACCTCGGCCTGAGTTACCCTATTGGCTTGCCAAGTCACAAAGCCTCATAACGGCTATTATATAGAAGGATAAGATTTAAAGATTTAGTCAACTACCATAACCCTATAAATCTGAAGCGCGTCGAACTCCATACTCCCTTTTCCTAGGTTGTGCGAATGTGCTAAGATGTTATTTGTGCTCCCTTAATTCTCGATGGCCCTCCCTTGTAAATACCAACGAGCATCCAAACAATAAACTGCTTACACTTTCTATGTACATATACTATACTTAAGCCTTCTTGCAGTCTTTATAAAAACTTTTATTGACTTAAGTATCAAAGTGGCCATGTTAAATAACACCCCAACATCCTCTACATTTCCTTGTCTTACATGCTTACTTCCTTAACACAAAGCCCAGATTTTATTCACTTTACCAATTGAATCTTACTAACAACATTTGGATCTTCCAAGAAGGATCTTATATGATTCCTATAAGAAATCAAAGCTATAGGGGTATAAGCTAAAACTAGCTTAGTTTATCCACTTATGTTATTTCTTGTTATTTTATTCTTTCATTAAGTGATAGAATCTTAAATCATATTTTTGACATCATTTCTTGTAAAGACTCATAGGAAGAAGGTTATTCATAAAAGATTCCTTTATCTAGTAAAGGTTTATGATTTGAATTAAAACAAATGGAAAGTTTGAACATGATTTTGATAAAGAATCTTTTCTTTTAGAAAGACATGTGAGTCTTTGATTCAAACTCAAGGACCTTTGTTTTTGAAGTTGAAGAACTTACCTTGGTTCCTTTCAAATAGCTTCCTAGATTTGAAGAAAAGAGTAAGGAAAGGTCTTTTTCCTTATAGAATATAAATAAAGATGTTGATTCTTGAAATTGTTAAAGAATTGATAGTGGACTTCTTATTGATGGTATGAGAATGGTTGGTGGATGAGTAGAAGTTGTAGTGAAAATGAAACACAAGTGCATTGTAGTGTTGGATGGAAACATAGGCAGTCCAAAATGTCAAATGGTGGGGTTATTTATAGTAAATGTGATAATTGGCTTACTAAATAAGCTTTTGTTGGTTGTTTCTAAATAAATGGTCTTGATTACATCATGCTGTCCTAAGTTTTATGTAAGATTCTAAGTATTTGCAAGACAAGACAATTGTGGATTTCTTCAATATAAGTGGTGCTACAAGTGGAATCTAATTGCAATTCATCAATTGTTTGTCCCCTTCTTGAAAAATTACATCACTACGTACCTCATTCCTCACTTAATCAATTGCTTTATCCATATTACTTCTTTTTCTTCTAGATGCTTTTAATGACCAAGTCTTCCTTTGGTCGTTTTCTCATGTGAAAAATTGTTTTGATGTACATGGATGTTGGCGCTACATGTAGAATGTACTAAGACTTGTTCCTTTTTCTTCCTAACATCTTGATAAGATTACATATAACTTTAGTTCCTAACTATTTAGTTAAGGTTTTAATTGATTCCTATCTTATTTTGATGATGTAATTTGCTCATGTCAAGTCTCTTAAGTAAGCAAAGCTTCTTTCATAATTGTTTGTTATATGAATTGATTTACTTGTCTTGTTAGTTTAGGTAAGTCTTTTAATCAATTATTAACTTTAAGGTGGCTTAGGTTGACCATAGCATTTTTTATCCTAACTTGTCAATTCTAGAGGTATTTATAAGGAATGGAAGAGGGTTTGGTTACTATTTATAGGTGTACTAACTAATTTTGATCATATCTCTCAAATCTCTCTTAACAATTTTAGTGTATCTTGATTATATCTCTTTATCTTTCTAAGCAATTAGCCTGGCTCATACTAAAATTTTTAATGATTTACAAGGATGCCCTTGTGATTAAGGTAAGGATCTCAGATTTAAAGGTCCTAAAAATTATGGTAAACATTACAAGCTCTATTGACATCTTGTTCGATCATACTTGTGACAAGATAGGAAAGAAACTACCATTATAGATGAAACCGTACTACTTTGACCTGATTGAATTCAATGGGGGAACCGTTCAAGAAAAAAGCATAATCACCTTAGACATGGAGCTAGGTGATGATGAAAATGTTGCTAGATAATTGTTGGAGTTTTTGGTGGTGGATTGCCTATCCCCCTATAATGCCATTTTAGGACAATGGAGCCTCACCATCTTTAAAATCATTACGCCGTCTCTCTACTTGAAGGCCAAATTACGTACTCTGACCAAGGTAGGAATTTGCAAATGTGACCAAAAGCTCTTAAGGGAGCCTTATGTGAAGGCGTCCTAAGGTGATGGCATTTTCGCTCTTGAGACTGGGCTACGAGAGAAGTCAACTAAGAGAGGTGACCTAGGTGAAAAGACAGGATAGGTAAAAAATCATCATTAACCTCGACCAGACTACCAAAGTCGATGTGGAGACACTTCCTGAGCTAAAGGAGGCCATTGTCCAACTCATATGGGCCAATTCAGATTTGTTTGCCTAGTTACTATTGTAGACTCTGCAAATTTAACTTTCTAGACATGGTGTCAAACTCGAGTATCGTAGATATTTTCCTAAGTCGACAAAACCACAAAATGAAAATTGATTGAAATTGTAAACTCGAAACTTAAAATGAACATGAAAGATCCTATTACACGATTTGAATATGCTAATCATGAACGAAAACCCTAATACCTACATACATATACTTTTAAAAATGTAAACTTAAACTTAATAGAAACCATAATTATCAAATCATGAAAATTGGTCAAACTTTATAAATTTATCCTAAGAAAAGTCATAAATAAAAAAAAATTGTCATTTATTTTGTGAAATCATATAAAATTGATAACGAATGAATTAAGGGTGATTTCAAGTAATAATAAACAACAAAACTAAATATAGTTAAAAGAATAAATTAATAAATTTGCAAAATTAATTTTGCTTATATACATAAGTAGCCCCACAATATGTATATATATAAATATATTACTAAGCAATTTCCCTCTCTTTTCTTAATCTATCGAATTATATATATATATATATATATATATATTGCATAATAAAGAAATGATCCTAAATAATTAACCCAATTGAATCTTAAGCTCCTAAGTGTAAATCAATTACTCCCGAATTGGTGAAAAACCCTAAAACGTACTCAAACTCACTTGAACCCTAAAACCTGGGATAGTCAAGGACTTATGACCTTAAATAAATAATTAAAAATACAATTTGAATAAATTTTATTCAACTTTAGAAAATTCTAAAATTTCTTAAAAATCAAATCATAACCTACAAATTAATTTGAGAACCAAACCCTAAAAGAATTACATACAAGACAATTCTCTTATCTTCACTTATAAGTCATGTTTGTAGACTCTACCTTTTAATGGGCTTGCGAATCAACCAAGAGTACTTTCCAAACATTTTCAAGGATCATATAAACTAATAATTTAGGTTTACATTTAAAAACGAATTTAATTTTCCAATTCGAAAGCCTATTAACGATAAAACTCGAATACGAGAATCATGAACTCTAAGTCACTCAAAACCTTAAACCCTAAAACAATTAAGGACTTATAATCCTAAGCGACTAATTGATAATTTAATTTGAATAATTTTATTTAACTTTAGAAATTTTCATAATTTAATAAGAATTAAATCATAACTTACAAATCAATTTATGAAACTAACTCTAAAAAAATTTCATATAAGACAATCTCCTTATCTTCATACATAAGACTGGTGCACATGAATAAATAAACCAACCAATTACCCTAAATAACTTATCAATTGAGAGTTAGAATCATTTATCAATTGATAACTTATTAAAAACTAATGATAAGACACTTCCCTTATCACATTATTACTTATACTACATATGAACAAGTTATCACATTATTTTATGTATCCAACTTTTAATTAAGTGACAAGACAACACCATGCCCTATTTGATCTCTACTTGGCCAGTTGGAAAAGAAGGAAAAAAAAAGGCCATACTTTGTCATTTGTCCATCATTCAATTGTATTACACATCTATTATTCACCCATTAATGCTTATATCATCTAATCTTGTCAAAAAGTTGGCATTTGTGCATACTAAAAAAAACCAATTAAAACTTCTCAAACATACTTCTCCTCCCATTCAAAAATCTGCTACTCTCTCTCTCTTTCACTCTCATTTTCACTTCTTTTTCTCTTGCTTTAAACACAAATAAAAAAAAGAAACCTAACCCTACAAAATCCCATAATGCCGCCACGTTTTTGCTTCATAACTCATGGTACAAAAGCTTGATTTTGTTACCTTCTTTTTGTCAACTTCAAAAGCCACTTTTATTAACTTAAAAATATCTCCGAAGACCCACTTCAAAGATCAAGACCCTAGCTTCCAAAAGAATTTACAAGAAGAGGAAGGAAGACAATGAGCTAAGAGGATACTTAATTGTACCACCACCTTGTTTTCGCTTCAAGGATGAGTAAGTTGTTTCTTTGTGTTAGTAACCTAGTATTCCATGTTAAGAGACCATGTTTTCTTTAGGATATTATTATGATCATAAGTTAATGAAATAGCTAAGACCACCCTAAAAAGCAAACTCATGAAACCCTTACTTGAAAGTTGAAATATGAACATGTAAAGTTGGTGTTATGTAGGGATATTTGTTTAACACTTAGAATTGAAGATTTTAAGTTAAGAAAATCATGAAATAAGCACTTGAAAGTAGAGATATCATGCAGCACGTGAAGTGTTTGTAGGTCCTTTGGATGTCATTTTTACTTCTATTAAGTTAAACATGCTTAAATCTAGACTTAGGTAAAGAAAAATCCATTACATGAATCTTTTACGAGGAAACTAACTTTGTAAGATATGAACAATGATATGGAAGTTATGATAAGTATGAGATATACTATTTTCATGTAAAGTATGAGCAAAGTAATCATCTCATGGAAGAGAAGTTAAGTCAAAATTTGAATATAAGTAGCCTATATTTATGATCTAATACCTAAACTTAAGGAAATGATGAAACAAGTTGAAAAACCAAGTTCGAAGCCTTCACACTCAAACTGACCAGATCTGGAACTTTGCTAAAAGACACTTAAGAATATGATAAAACCAAGTGAACAAAGCAAAAAGATCAACTAAAGCAAGTATACAATGTCTAAAACTCAAAACCGACCCTAAAACTCTTAACACGAGCCTAAAACTCTAAGTTGGGCCTTTGTTAAAATTCTAACTAGCACTTTAAAATATTAAGAAAGGTTGTTTTGAAGCCCACAAGAGGTCCACCTAAGACTCTATAAGCCCAACAAAGTCACTAACTTTGGTTTGAACAAAAAACAAGCTCATTTGACAACTTAAGTCCACATAAAAGCCCAAAGAGTTATTATTCACTTGATTTTGCTTATAGAATAAATGCACCTAAACTTATATATACATAAAATTAGATGATTTGTAGGATATGGGAAGTACATGTGTATGAATTTGTGCTTGTATGGCTTGTTAATCATATGACAATGGAAATTGTTTGTGATAATTCATACGTACGATTGTATGGAATGAAATTGTATGATCACCATGAAAAACTAGATTAATCATTTATATGATTAAGAAATTTAATGAATCATGAATTCCCCATAATTGCATTTGGATAACACTGACTATCACTTCATGCAGAAGATGGGAAGGGGCTCACAAAGGAGGGTCTCCTGTAGGATTGGGCACTAGCTATTTTATCATTTTATTGAGTCTCTATCCTAAGCTAATAGGCTTACCAGGTATCGAGAGACACCAACCGTTAGCAAGGGGCCGTGTCTTATAGCTTCTGCTTAAAGCATGTGTTTGTAGATTGCGGAGGCCACCATACAGCTAGACTTGGGATTTTGAAAATATGATTTGTTATTCAGTAAAGAAAATATATAATTTTGTTTTGCCTTAAGCACAATAATACAAATGAAATAAAACCCAAGGGTTAGAACCCAGATCTTGGTTTGGGTCGGTTAATTATCTTCAAACCTCGACTATAGGGGGCATAATTCTGAGTTGCATGTAGTTCCTAGGCCACTACATGTATTGTTTGGCATACCAATCGATTATGCATTCATATGTTTATATGTTAATAAACTTTTGTAATGCAACATTGACGAGGGGATTTATCTCACTAAGCATAAGCTTATACCCCAACAGTTCTTTTCCTTGCAGGTTGATCGATAGTTGGGATAGGGATATGAACCAAGTGCGGAGTGCTACCATTGAATAAGTATGATGAAAAGCTTGTGTAGTTAATTTGAAATACTCTAGAAAACAACTAATATCTCAATTACATCTACCATCTTTAGTAAGTTTAGAATTTTTTGGAATTTTCTATCTTATTTCACTATTTTGGTAGGAAATATTGATTTTCTATGGTTCTGAGGAACTATGGAATAATGGATATCCATAGTTACTTACATTATACAATGAGTCAATAAACAAAAATTGAAGACCCTAGCAATTAACTATTTAAGGTCTTACGATTTCTGACTTGCAAGGTGATTTTTTTTTATCATAGGTGCATACATAATATGGAAATTCTAAGCAATACTACTAGGCGCCCCTTAAGGTCTTTACAACCATCGAGCATGCTTGGTATCTTAATCGACCTAGCAACCCATAGCTTCAAAATAGATGCAGACATCCAACCTGTCAAGCAAAAAAGGAGGTACTTCACTCTAGAATGGCAGGTAATAGAAGAAGAAGTGCAAAAGTTGCGTAAGGTAAGCTTCATCAAGAAAGAGAAGTATTCAACTTAATTAACTAACGCTGTATTAGTCAAAGAGAAAAATTAGGAAGTGATGTATGTGTGCCGACTATACTAACCTTAATAAAACCTGCCCAAAGGATTACTTTCCCCTCTCGATGATAGATTAACTGGTCGAGTCCACATTGAGACATGCTTTGTTGAGTTTCATGGATGCTATTTTGATTACCACTAAATCAAGATGGACCCAAAACATGAAGTCTACACATCCTTCATCATAGACATTAACGCCTATTACTAAACTGTCATGCCTTTTGACCTCAAGAATGTCGAAGCAACTTAACAGTGAATGGTTAACACACTGTTTAAGCCCTAGCTCGGGCGTAACACGTTGGTGTATGTGGACGATATGATCATTAAGAGCAAGCTGCGAGATGACCACATTAAGGATCTATAAGAGGCTTTTGATAGGATGAGAAAGTATGATATGAAGCTAAACCCCTAGAAGTGCGTATTTAGGGTCACTTGCAGCAAGTTCTTAGGATTCATGGTCACTTATGGGATCAAGACCAATGCTAAAAAGATCATTGTCATTAGAGACATGAAGGCCCCTACTACGATTAAGGAAGTCTAGAGGCCTATCGGCATGGTAGCCTTACTAAGCAGATTTGTTTATAAAAGTGTAGACCGAAACACAAAGTTCTTTGAAATCCTTAAAAATCCTAAGGGTTTGGAGTAGACTTTCTAATGCTAAGTAGCTTTTAAGGAGTTGCAAGACTTCTTAAAGCACTTACCTATCCTATCGAAGCCTATGCCAAGAGAGGATCTCTACTTGTATCTAACAGTCAGCAACAAAGCACTTTCGTCTATGCTAGTTAGGGCAGAAGGAATAGAACACAGGCTCATGTACTATGTCAGTTACATGCTCCTAGGGCTTGAGGTCAAGTATTCTACAGTAGGGAAACTTACCTTAGCAATGGTGATTTCTATATGTTAGTTTCAACCTTATTTCCAAGCATACCAAATCATTGTACTAACAAACTAGGTGCTTTATACACTTTTACAAAAGCTTGATGTATTTAGTTGGATGGTCAAGTATACACTAGAGTTGAGCGCATATAAAGTTCAATATCAACTATGAACGGCCTACAAAGCACGGGTGTTGGCTGACTTCATCATAGAGTACACTGTAGAGGAGGAAGCACCACTTGGATATGATAAACTAGTGTAGACTCTCTACGTCTATAGTTCGTCCACCTTTAGAGAAGGAGGTTCAAGTTTAGTTCTCATTGAATTGCATAAGACTATGGTCTGCCATGCCCTAAGGTTCGGATTCAACATAAGTCATAATGAATACGAATATGAGGCATTAATCATCGATCTCAGGTTAACTAAGGAGATCAACGTTGAGCACCTAAAAATATTCTTATACTCCATGCTTGTTATCCAATAAGTTTAAGGTAAACATAAGTCTAAGGATGGTACTATAGTAAGGTATCTCAGTTCCCTTCATGGAATATCACAAATATTCCCTAAGCTAAGAACTTAGAGACTGATTGGCTATCTAAACTTGCCTCGATAGGGATATAGAGACCCGAGGTGAAAGAAAGAAAAATATATATAGAGTACCTACCAAAGAAAAGCATTAGCTTGGGTAGAGCTAAAGTCCTTGAGTTCAACATAGTACCAGCAAAACCTAGTTGGATGGACCTTATTAAAACTTACTTGGAGAAGGACACATTACCAACTAAATGAAAGGAGGCCAAGAACTTAAGACACTATGTTGCCAATTATACCCTGATTGATAGTGTCCTATATTGAAGAGGGGTAAGCTTCCTTTCACTGAGATATCTCTAACATGAAGAAGGGCTACATATCATGGAAGAGTTGTACGTTATAGTGTGTAGCAACCATATTGAATTACAAGTCTTCTATATTCGAGCTCCTTGACTCGAATACTACTGGTTGAACTTGAGGTAAGACATAGAGGCAATCACCCAAAGGTTTCCATAATGCCAAAAGCCCAATTACCTATGCCCTTAGCTCCAACCTCTAACTTTTGATCAGCCCATCGCCCTTTGCCTAATGGGGCATTAATATCTTTAGCGCTTTCCCTATGGCATCTAAAGAGCTATAATTTATCATAATGGCTATTGATAACTTCATTAAGTAGGTTAGGTCGAGGCCGAGGCCATTGCTAAGATCATCAAGAAGAGCATAGAGTCTTTCATTCGAAACAACATCCTCTCTAGATTTAAGGTTCTACGTACCTCCACAATAGACAATGGCAGTAGTTTAACAACCTTAAGTTCAGGGAATTTTGCATCAAACATCATATTACACCCTACTTCACCTCGGTCATGAACCCCCAATCCAATGGTTATGTTAAGGCAACCAACAAATCACCTTTGATAGCATAAGGAAGAGGGTCGATCGGGCTTAAGGTAGATGGGTAGACCAGCTGCCCAACATCTTAGGGTAATACTAGACTAGTCACCATACATCTATAGGTGAAACTTCATTTTACTTAGCCTTTGGCACAAAAATAGTCCTCCCTATAGAGTTGGCACTTCCCAATATCAGGATGCAGTTGTTCAACGCTCTTGTAAAAGAATATCTCTTGCAAGCCAGCATAGAAACGATAGAAGAGATTCAGGACCTTGCTATAACTTAGGTGGTTGCCTATTAGCATAAGGCAACTAGATATTATGACAGGAAGGTTCGGTATAAAGAGTTCAAGGTAAAAGACCTTGTTAGCTGAAGAATTCAAGCGACTAGCTCGTGAGAAGGGCAGGGGAAGTTAGTCCCTACTTGATAAGCCCAATTAGAGTTAAAAAGAATTTGGGGAATGATGCATACAAGTTGGAAAGATTGGGTGGAGACCTCATCCCACGTACATGAAATGCTGATAATCTACACTTGTACTTTGACTAGAACATTGTAAATACGATTATAGTCTCTTCGAATTATTAATGAAATTTCATTCTCCTAAATTATTATCTATCTCTTTCCATTTTTTTTTCTTAACTTATCCTAGTCCATATTGGGTGAATGGACTTATGAACTACTAAGGTCCTTAAAAGGACCCCCAATTTATATGCTTCTTTAATCTTTAAGCATGGGCAGGTTGGAACACCACCAACCTAACCCCCTGTTAGGTAACCTCAATAGTAGGGAGTAACCCCCACATGATCGAGGAACTTTCATAATGATAGGAATCAACTCCTTAAACCTATCATATGAAGCCAAGTTAGAGGATTGCAAGGACTAACATGACAAATACTAGCTTAAGAACCCTTATAAGACAAGGATCCTTCATTGATCTTAAACTGCTACACTTTTACAAACTTAGGTGCCAAACTATAGTTGAGATTAGTACGACTTGTAAGCCATCGAGCACTAAGCATCTATTTGAGCAGAACTATTAAGCTACTCGACCTCAAGAGGATCTAAATGTCCAAGCTCTAACTCAACTTAGATCAAGTTGACCTAATTTCCAAAATCTCTCTTAACTTCATCCGAGCTGAATTTTTCAAGTGTTGAACTGTCCAAGAACTCACATTAGCAGGACTAACCTTAGTACAAATCACCAGTAACCACTCGACACATGTCTTCTAACATAGCTTCCCAAAAGGATTCCTCCTTTTTCCTTATATTGTATCATTTGTCCTTTTTACCCTTTTAAGAATGTTTTAGGAAATTTTTGTGCATTATCTATTTTATCTTTTCCTCATTTCATTGTAACCCTAATTGAGGTCATATAAATACCTTACTTCTTTGTACGAAAACATCATGCTTTTCCATTATTGAATTACAAATTTTTCTCTTCAAGAGAAACTTATGTGTTCTCTATTATCCTTAACTCTTATCTAACTTCTTTAGCAAGAGTTTGTAGAGAGAGAACCTAATTCAACATTAGTCTGTCATATCAAGTGTTTGGATTAGGTCGCGTAAGATTAGTTGGTGTATCACTTTTAGCTGATAACTATTTGGATTTTTGCTAAGCCCCTTTTTATTTTCTTTTCATTCTCGTTTGTTGTCATGCTTCTTCTTGTGTAAGACCTCGGAGATGCATAAGCTTCTCTACTATTAAAGCATAATTTTGAAAGGGAATGTGTGAAGTACAATGGAGATTTGTTCATGTTTGCTATTAATGGTTGTTGTGTTTTTCTGTAGCTACTGCAGTGTGTTCATGTTGAGTGTGCTGGAGTTATATTTGAGTATGTTTGAAGTGGGTTTCAAGGTAATAAGCTAAGAAGTAGTAGTTATACAAGGTAAGTGCAGTAGTACTTGTCATTCTGTTATACTTTATTTCTTTACTACGAAAACAGAATAAAGTCCATTTCAGTATTATGTTATGTTACGTTGGGAGTTGAAGTAGTCTAAAAGTAGCAGAAAGATTCTAAGTAACAAGTAGAAAGTGGTGTTGAGTATTGCACAGTCCAAATTGTTAAGAAGTATTGTACTATTTCAAATTTTAGTGTTCACAAAGTTATCAATGACCAAGATAGTGGCACTTGTGTTGGCTACAGGGTAAAAGGATGAAGGTAACAAGCCACTTGAGGACTTGACCATCTCAAAGTCTAGATTCTGACCTTTATTAGCAGTGACAATGTAGATGAATACCTTGAGTAGGAAGAGAAGGTGTTTGACTGTTATAGGTATACTGAAGTAGTGAAAGTCCAACTTGCTGTATTTAAATTTTCTAGATACATCACCATATAGTGGAAGAATCTAAATGTAGCTAGTGTGAGAGATGGAAAACGAGGTGTACGAACTTGGGAAGAGATAAAGAGGTTGTTGAGAGGAAGATTCGTACCCGAAACATATTTGTAAGATACATTGACTAAGTTGCAAGAGCTTTGATAAGGGAGCTAATCTATTGATGAATATGTCAGAGAGTTCAAAATATTAATGATCTGACCAGATGTGGACTAGCCTAAAGCTTATATAGTGACCAAATTCATTTTTGGACTTAAATATGAGATCTTTAATATTATGGAAGTACAAAGATTCTTTACCCTTGAGGAGGGCATTAAGATAGTATAGAGAGTAAAAAAGCAGAGGAGAAATAACCTCAATTAAACATGGTCTAAGCTCTTTGCGGATGCTTGCTCCACAGACCAACCCATGTTGAACAAAGAAGACCCTTTTGAGCAAAAGAGAAATGTGACTAGCTTAATTATAGCCGAGCTAGCCTGAAGAGCCGCACTGATGATAGGCCAATCCTAAGGACATATAGAAAGGTGGAGACCTTAGGATTGAAGATAAGTGAGGTGAAGTACTTTTAAATGATTAGGTTATGGATACATGGCTATCAAGTATCTTGATCAATGTGTTATGGCGCTTAAAGGCAATTTAGTAGATAGCATTAATGAGAGTAAGCCTGAAGGAGGTGGAGATGTAGGGAAGGTTGAAGCTTAGGAGGAATAGGAGACCCATGTCATTGCCAACCAAGGAGAAGTGCTAACTTTAGTGCTGAGGTGAGTGCTGAGCTCCTTGTCGAGTAGTGTGGAAGACTATACAGAATTTTTTTTTACATCAAGTATATCATAAAGGTTCGATTATGCACAATTATAGTAGATGGAGGGAGTTATACCAATGTTGTTGCTCAAATCTTTATGTAAAGGTTAGGATTGCCGACCTCTAAGCACCCCCGACCTTAAAAGCTATACTGGCCAAATGATAAGGGTGCTCGGTATATTGTAGAGCAAGTGGTTATACCGTTTTATGTTAAGAACATATGTGTGATGAAGTATATATGATGTCGTCCCCATGAGGGATTCACACTTGTTGTTAGGGAGACCTTAGTTATTCGATTGACGTATTATTTACAATAGACACAAGAATACTTATGCCTTCATGAAGTATGGAAAGAAGATTGTGTTACAACTTATGACATTAAGCCAGGTGAACAAGATGCATAATCAGCTTACCCAAGTTTACAAGAAGAAGGCATTGGTAATGAACCGAAGAAAGCTCTGAGCTCCTAAGAAGACTAATGAGCCCATGTTCTTATTAGTGAGGAAATTATTGGAATTGAGGAATTTGGAAGATATACCTGAAGAAGTTTAGAAGTTGATAGAAAGGTTTTTCCAACCTATTTCTAGAAGAGTTGCATAAAGGACTACCCTTAGTCCAAGGTATTGAACACTATATTAACTTATACCCAAACACGGCCCTGTTGAACAATCTCACTTAAAGAATGAATCTTGAGTAGTTTGCCAAGCTAAACATACTCACTTAGAGTATAGATATGTAAGAGAGAGCATAATCCTTTATATTGTACCAACTCTATTCATCCCAAGAAAGGATGGTTCATAGAACATATACATCGATAGCAGAGTGATCAACAATATTATTGTTAAGTATAGATATCCTATATTGAGGCTCGATAAAATGTTAGATGAGCTATATGGTGCTTGGATATTTTCAAAGATTGATTTGTGAAGTGGTTACCATAAGATTCGCATGAGACCTAGTGATGAGTGGAAAACCGCTTTTAAGATAAGATTTGGTCTCCACAAATGGTTCGCATAGCACATTATGAGACTTACGAACCATGTGATCTACCCTTTGATTAGATGATATGTGGTTAAGTACTTTGATGACATATTGGTGTATAGTACCGACCTGGTTGATCATTAACAACATCTTCAAGCTGTTTTTTATATTCTACAGGTTAAGAAACTATATGGGAACTTTAAGAACTACACATTTTGCTAAGGTGAAGTTTTCTCCCTTAGTTATGAAGTGTCGGGAGAAGGAATTTGAGCTTATGAGAATAAAATTTTAGCTGTTTTGAAGTGGTTGACACCGAAAAGCATCACCTAAAATATGAAGCTTTCATAGCCTCCCTTCTTTCTACAATAAGAACTTCAATACCATTACTGCCCCACTAATTAAGCTCACTCTGAAGAGTGAGGGATTCCATCAAAATTACCTGATAGGAATTAATTCCTCGAACTAGTTACATACAGTCGAGCTAGAGGACTATCAAGACTCACTTAGCACATCTTAGCTTAAGAATTACTAAGAGGAGAGGATTCCATCATTGAGTCAATCAAGCTACTAAGTTGTCATGCCGACCTATTGAGCAACCATAACCATAACTCTTGTGAGCTCTTACCATAATCTAGGCAATGTCAAAGTTAGCCTACTTCAGGCATCTAATTGAGTCGAGTTGCCTTGACATCTAGCTTAGAGAGTAGCCTTAGACTCAAAATATCTCTCAGTGTCCAAGCCTTGACTTAAATAGGACTAGATCTGTCTAATTCTTAGGTCCTCTCCCGATGTCCCTTAAGTTTACTTCTATAACTGCTAGACTGCCCTAAAATCTACATCAACAAGACTAACTTTGTACATAATGCCAGTCATCTACTGACAAGTGTCTTCTAGCACTTTGTTCTAAAATGATTCTTTAATTTTTAGTATAGTGTGTTATTTACCATTTTTACCCTTTTAAGAATGCTTTAGGAATCTTTTGTACATTATTACTTTTTTTGTCTTTTCTTCAATTAGTGTAACCTTAGTTGAGGTCATATAAATACCTCACTTCCTTATACAAAAATGTCATACCTCTTTATTGAATATTGATATTCCCTTTTTGAGAGCATTTAGCCATGTTTTCTCTCTTATCATTTAGCTCTTATCTAGCTCCTTTAGCAAGAGTTGGTGGTAAGTGGCCTTAATACTACATTTGTATATCATATCGAGTGTTAAGATTAAGCCAAGTAGGATATGCTAAAATATCATATCCAGTTGATATCCAATCAAATTTGTCAAACCCCTTTTATTTTCTTGTTTTTGTTCGTTGTAGTATGGCTTTTGTATATACGATCCTAGAGATACATCAATTTCACTAGTATCGGAGCATGGTTTTAAGAGGGAGTGTGTAAAGGTACAGTAATGTTTTGTTCATGTTTGTTATTAGTAGCCATTGTGTTCCTTCCACAACTATTGTAGTGTGTTCGAGTGAAGTAAGTTTTGAAGTTGTGAGCTGTGTAGTGGAGGTTCATGGATTAGTAAGTATCATTCCTGTTGTTACTCTACTGTACTTTACTTTTCATTGCAAAAACAAAGCAAGTTCATTTTTATGCTATTTGAGTGTATATTGGGTATTAAAGTTGTCTAAGTGTGTTAGTAAGATTCTGGGTAGTGAGAAGAAGTGCTTGTTGGGTATTATATTGGCAACTTATTAGAGAAGTATTACACTATGTTGGATTTAAGTGTTTAAGGTATTATTGGTGACTTAAGTAGTGGTACTCAAGTTGACTAAGGCTAAAATGATAGTAATACTCTTAGGTCAGTTGATGACAAGCTTGACAAATTCACCAATCTTGTTAAGACTCTGGTTACTATGATGTAAGCCAACAAACAACAACCACAGGGTATGTGATGGGAATCAAGCTATTGGACCACTGACCTGCAGTCGAGCTTGAAGACTAAAGGGACTGGCAAGATGAATCCTCCTGTTCCAGCTGACCCCTACCAAGGCCAAGTACTTCCTTGCTGAGTCACCCTTCATGCAGAGCCAAATGACTATCCATCTCTTTGTAGTGCATTAAATTGAAGATTACTTACTCGTACCTAAGCCATCCAATGACTTGACATCTTCCTTGCCAAGAAGCCAAGATAGAGAGACTTCGAGCTGGCTAAGTTACCCCTACTTAGACAAGCAAGCTATCCATACTTTTTGTCCACATCTTCTAATAACCTCGTTGTAGCACTATTACGTATACAATATCATGTGTAGAATTCGTTGCATTGATGATTGTTTTCTTTCTATATTCATTTTTACCCTTTTATATCTTGTACACTATTTCCTTAGGAAATGTCCTCTTTGTCTTTTTCCTTTTAAGCAAGTTACCCTAACTTATAGGTATAAATACCCTTGTAGTTGTAGTTGTAGCTGTAGTTGTAGCTGTAAAGAACCAGAACTCAGATTACCATTAATACACTTATGTGTTTTCCTCCTTATGTAAACACATTGTTTACTCTCGGCATCACTCTTATCTTAATCTTTGAGCAAGGCTAAGTGGTAAGTGACCTCATTGGTCTAATTTATGTATCATATCGAATTATGCCATGAGCTCTTAGAAGTTTCATTGGTGCGTTATATCCTCTAAAGCTATTTGTATGTTTTTCTTACTATTTTTTTATTCGCATTTGTATTTTCACACATACCCCATCACTTCCTTTCGAGCTTTCTGCAAGCTTGGATCCATTTAACGACTGGCCTTGTTTGTTCTTAGTCACGGTTCATGTTAGTATACCTCATCATAACCTACCTAAGCATGTTCTTAAGAGACGATATGGCCCAGGTAGTTGAGCTAACTACCCAATTCAACCCCATTGAGCTAAAGGAGTGGCAAATTGAGTTGCTGGACGAAGGTTAGAGTTAGAAGAGTTTGAGGAAGATGTTAGGGAGGTAGATGTGGAGGAGAACAGAGAGGAAGAAGCAGAGGTGCAATATTATAAAGCACTAGAGTGAGAATGCCGAGCTTCTTAAGGACTTGATAATGTTAAGGTCTACATCTTACCCTTTAGTAGAAGTAGAGATGTAGATGAGTACTTAGAATGGGAAGAGAAAGTAGAGAAAGTGTTTAACTATTGTGGGGATATTGATGCAATTAAGGTTCGACTTGCCGCACTAAATTTTCTAGATATGCCACCATTTGGTGGAAAAGATTTGTACCAAAGACCTACGTACAGGATATGTTTGTAAAGTTATAAGAAGTTCACCAAAGAAGCCGATCTGTTAATTACTATGTGAGAGACTTTTAGATATTAATGATCTACGCAGATGCAGATGAGCTCGAGGCTGGTATAGTATTGAGGTTCATTTTCAAACTTAAATATGAGATTCACAACATTATGGAAGTACAGAGGTTTTATACACTGGAAGAGGCCATTAAGGTAGCATAGAGCATAAAAAAATAGAGAAGGAATGCCCTGAGTCGAGGAGACCCCCTTGAATTGAGGAGAAGCATGACCAATTTAATGATAGCCAAGTAGGCTAAAAGAGCTAAACTGAAGATAGGCCAACCCTGAGGCATATGAGAAAGGATAAACCTCTAGATGAAAGACAAGAGAGGTAAAATGTTTCAAATGCTTAGGTTTTGGAAACATGGCTACTGAGTATTTGAACCAACATGCCATGGTACCCTAAGGAGATGTAAAGGATAGCACTGATAAGAGCGAGCCAGAGGAAGAGAAGAATACTAGGAAAGCTAAAGTCATGAAGGAAGAGGAGACCTATGACTATGCTGATCAGGGAGAAGTAATGATACTAGTATTAGGGTGAATGTTAAGTTCATTATCGAGCTCTAAAGAAGACTAAAGAGAAAATTTGTTCCACACTAAGTATACTAATAAGGGATAGTTATGCACCATCATTATGGATGGAGGGAGCTATACCAATGTCGGTGTACAATCCTTCATATAGAGGTTAGGCTACTGATCTCTAAGTACCTCCGACCTTACAAGTTACACTAGCTTCATGATAAGGGTACTTTAGATGTCACCGAACAAGTATTTGTACCTTATAGTGTTAGGAACATATATAAGGACGGAGTAGTATGTGATGTCATCCCCATAGGAGCATTACATGTGTTACTTAGAAGACCTTGGTTGTTTAACCAATGTGTTTCTCATGACCGATACAAGAACACCTATGCGTTTGTTAAGGATAGAAGGAAGATCGTGCTATAAGCCATGACACCAACCTAAATGAATGAGACCCGTAACTAACTTACTTGAGCTAGTAAGAAGAAAGCCTTATTGATGAGCTAAAGAGAGCTTTAAGCTATTGAAAAGGCTTGTGAGCTTATGTTCTTATTAATTAAAAGATTGCTAGAGATGAGAAATCTAGGAGAATTGCCTAATGAAATCTGAAGGTTGATTAATGAATTTTCCGACTTATTCCTTAAAGAGTTATCTAAGGGATTACCTCCAATCCGAGACATAGAATACTGTATTAATCTATAGCCAAGCATATCCTTGTTAAACCAACTTGCCTACAAAATGAATCATAAGTAGGCTACTGAGCTAAAAAGGTAAGTAGAAGAGCTCATAGAGTGAGGTTATGTGAGAGAGAGAATAAGCCTTTGTGTTATACTGGCTTTGCTAGTCCTAAAGAAGGATGGTTTGTGGCACATTTGCATTGACAACCATATTGTCAACCTTATTACTATCAAATACAAATACCTAATACCGAGGCTCAATGACATGTTGGACAAGCTTCATGGTGCTAAGGTATTCTCGAAGATTAACTTACGAAGTAGTTACCACCAAATTCGCATGAGGCCTGGTGATGAATGGAAGACTAGTTTCAAGACTAGTCTTAAGACTAGGTATGGTCTCTGCAAGTGGATGGTTATGCTATTTGGGCCTACAAATGTGCCTAGCACATTTATGCCGCTTATGAACGATGTGATGCATCTAATGATTGAAAGATGTGTGGTTATGTACTTTGACGACATATTAGTGTATGGTGCCGACCTAACCTACTATGTTCAACATTTATGAGCTATTTTTGACATTCTATGTGTTGAGAAGTTGTATGGGAACCTAAAGAAGTGTATGTTTTGTTAAGGAGAAGTTATCTTTCTTGGGTACGTAGTATCTAGAGATGGAATCTGAGTAGATGAGGAAAAGGTTCGAGTTGTCTTGGAATGGTTGAGGTTGAAGGTTATCACTTAAGTATGAAGTTTTCATGGCCTTGCTTCTTTCTATAAGTGATTCATTAAAAAATTCAATACAACTATACCCCCCTTGACCAATTTGACGAAGAAGAGTAATGGATTCTAATGGAATAACCGAGTTGAGCAGAGCTTCAAGGAAATCAAGGAGAAGCTCACTACTGCCTTTGTCTAAGATTTATTAGATTTTGATAAGCTGTTTCAATTGGAATGAGATGCATTAAGCATGTACATTGGTACGATCTTGATGCAAGAATGTCAACCTGTTACTTACCATGGTAAAAAGCTTAGTGGTGCCACATTGAACTACTTTATATAGGAGAAGGAGTTGTACTCTCTTTTCCGAGCTCGTATTATTTAGTAACACTATTTGTTACCATGAGAGTTTGTAATTTATATGGACCATGAGTCCTTGAAACATCTCAATAGTCAAAATAAGCTTTTGAAAATTTAAGCAAAGTGGTTAGAATATATGGAAGGTTTTTCTCATGTGATCTAACATGAGAAGGGTAGTCCTAATGTGGTTGCAGATGCCCTGTCTTGTCGACAAACCTTACTAATTACCCTACAAATGAAATTATTAGGATTTTCCCTTATCATCGAGTTATATGCTCGTGACCTACATTTCAGTCCTATTTCTTGAGCAATGTAAGGAAGGAGTTATTGTTGGAGGATATTACCTCAAGGACGACTATCTATTCAAGGAAAGAAGGTTATGCATATTAGCTTGTTCTACACGTGAGCCATTAATCAAGGAAACTCATAGTATAGGATTATTTGGTTAGTTTGGAGAGACCAAAATAGCTGACCTGTTGAAAGAGACTTTTACTAGCCTGGTTTGTCCATAAGGTAATCGGCAGTTGTAAAGAGTGTAAGAGGGCCAAGGGGAAGAGAGAACTGCATAAAGAGTATGTACCCTTACCTTAGGCCTACCTCAGCATGAACTTTATCCTAGGGTTGCCCTAAACATCTAGAGGAGAAGAGTTAATCTTTGTTATAGTGGACTACTTCAGTAAAACAATACACTTCATCCCGTACCATCAATCGAATGAATGATGCTTTATACATTTCTGATTTGTTTTTGCATAAAGTTGTTTGACTATATGGAGTATTGAAGACCATTCTCTCAAATCGGGTTGCGAAATTGTTGAGCTATTTTTGGAAGACACTTTAGAAAAGACTTGGAACTAAAATCGTGTTATGCTTTAGTAGCTACCCTCAAATTGATGGCTAGACTAAAGTGGTGAATAGGATGCTAGGTAACTTAGTATGGATTACCTAAAGAGATTTCTGCAGCTAAGATAAAGAAAACTATCCCTAGGAGATGATGGTCCATTCAAAGTCTTAAAGAAGATCAACCACAATGCTTACCAGATTGAGTTGCTCGAGAACTATATTGTTTCCTCCACCTTCAATGTGTCCAACCTGATTCCCCATTGACTAAAAGAAGAGCCAATAGATCCTAAAACACAACAAATGTAAGAAACCCCTTCGAATTTGAGGATAAATATTTTTTACCCTTAGGCCGATGATAGGAGTTAACTCCTTAAACCAATCTCATGCAGCTGAGCTAGAGGACTATTAAGACTCACATGATGCATCTTAGCTCAAGAATTACTAAGCAAAGAGGATTCCATCATCGAGTTAGCCGAGCTATCATGCCGACTTGCTGAACTGCTATGTTAATCTATTGAGCAACCATAACTATTCTAAGCTCTTACCATGATCTAAGTAACATTTGAGCTAGGCTACTTCAAATAGTTGATCGCGCTGCGTTGCCAAGACATCTAGCCTGGAGAGCTACCTTAGACTCAGAATATCTCTCAATGTTTGAGCCTTAACTTAAATGGGACTAGATGTACCTAGTTATTAAGTCCTCTATCAATGTCCCTTACGTTTACTTCTATAGCTACAAGACTGCTCTAGACTATGCGTCAACAAGACTAACTTTTGTACATAACACTAATCACCTACTGACAGGTGTCTTCTAGCACGCTGTTCTAAAATGATTCTTTACTTTTCTATATAGTGTATTATTTTCCATTTTTACCCTTTTAAGAATGTTTTAGGAATCTTTTATATATTATTCCTTTTTTTTTATCTTTTCCTCAATTAGTGTAACCCTAATTGAGGTCATATAAATACCTCACTTCCTTATAAGCAAACATCATACCTCATTATTGAATATCGATATTCCCCTTTTGAGAGCACTTAGCCATGTTTTCTCTCTTATCATTTAGCTATTATCTAGCTCCTTTAGTAAGAGTTAGTAATGAATGGCCCTAATACTGCATTCGCGTATCATATTGAATGTTAGGATTAAGCCAAGTGGGATTTTCTCGCGTGTCATATCCAACTGATAGCCATTCAAATTTGCTAAATCCCCTTTATTAATTTGTTTTTTTTTTTCATTATGGTGCGGTCTCCATATGTATGACCTTAGAGATGCATCATGATTAAGCTGAGCTAAGCTTCAAGGAGATTAAGGAGAAGCTTACTACTACTCCTGTCTTAGCTTTACCAGACTTTGACAAGCTGTTCAAGTTAGAATATGATGTGTTAGGTATTGGCATTGGCACTGTACTAATGCAAGAGCACTAACCTATTGCTTATGATAGTGAGAAGGTCAGTGGTGTCATGCTAAATTATTCTATGTACGAGAATTTGTGATTTATATGGACTATGAGCTCTTGAAGCATCTTGAGAGTTAGAACAAATTTTCAAGCATAAGAAAGGTAGTACTAATGTGGTTGTTGACACTCTATCACTTTAGCATATCTTACTAACCACCTTACAAACCAAGTTGTTAGGATTTTCCTTTATCACTAAGCAATATGCTCAAGACCCATACTTTAGTCCTTTTCTTGAGAAGTATTAAGAAGGAGTTGCTGTTAGAGATTACTATCTGAATAACGAGCATTTGTTCAAAGAGAAGAAGCTGTGCATACCGAATTGTTCCGTACGTGAGCTATTGGTTAAGAAAGATTATAGCAGTGGATTATCTAGCCATTTTAGAGAGACCAAAACAGTCGTTCTATTGAGAGAGAACTTCTACAGGCCTAGTTTGGCCAATGATGTCTATAAGGTCGTTAGTAGTCATGAAGTCTATAAAAGAACAAAAGGAAGGTAATAGCTGCATAGAGAATATATGCCCTTACCAAAAGCGACCTCACCTTGGGCCAACCTCAACATGGATTTTGTCCTAAGGTTGTCTCAAACATTTAGAAGGAGGGATTTGATCCTTGTAATAGTGGATCGCTTCAATAAAATGGCACACTTCATTCTATGCCATCAATTTGACAATTCTTTATACATTACTGATTTGTTTTTATAGGAAGTTTTCTAACTAGATGAAGTTCCAAAAGCTATCGTATCAGATCAGGATATAGAATTTTTGAGTTACTTCTAGAAGACACTTTAGAGGGGACTTAGGACCAAACTTATGTTTAGCTCGAGTAGCCACACCTAGACCGATGGCCATACTGAAGTAGGGAATGGGACGTTAGGTACCTTATTTCAAGCTATTGTGGGGAAGAATTTAAGAGATTAGGACTTGTGCTTACCCGTTGTGGAGTTCACTTATAATTGAACCGTCCATAGCACCATTGCAAAGATCGCTTTTGAGGTCATCTATCTTAACCCCACTATTCCTTTAGATATGATTGGCATGCATCCAATTGTAGAAAAAAGTCAGTTAAGAGTTAAGCAAGCCCAAGGATTACAAGAGTTATACCAATCTATGGCAAGGAAGATTGTAAAGTTTAATGAAACATAGTAAGAGATAGGTATCCATAGTTACCAAGCTATTTCCTTCAATCTAGGTGACTTGGTATAAATTTACCTTAACCAAGATAGATTTCTACACCTAAGACAGAGAAGCTATCTCTACGAGTTGATGGCCCATTCAAGGTCTTAAAGAAGATCAATCACAATGCCTAATATGGATTCGTAGATGAACATACAAACCCAATACCATATATAACCAAAGGGGTAGGTCCAGACTGCGAAATGGTTTGAAAGGTAAATAGCCGTCAAAGGTTGAGCAGGGATTCCTGTGCATCGACGATACATATGACATACCAATGCCTCACATGAGCTTGGGTCACACTTGATATAATGTAGAAGTTTGGTCGAAGGTCACTTGCTACTAGTCCATGCTTAATGGACTAGATAAGAATAGCTTAAGAGCAAGTAGAAAAGGACACTTAGCTCAAGAGAGTAAGACAGTTCAATATATTCTCTGTATATCAATTGATGTAGCTATTACAATTTGCAATTATTTATAGTACCCAATTAGGGTAAGTCCTAGGTTATAGGAAATTACAAAAAAGGATTTTTACTAACAAAGGAAAAGGAGAAATAATTTATAAGGATATCAATGTAATCACACAAAAAGAATATCTACTATTAGAAAATGATAGTACAAACGTCAGAAAAAGGTATCACATGGATGGATTGCCCATTTTGTGGTCCCATGATGCTATTAGCCGAGTAAAGGTGGATCCTAATCAGGTTAGGTCAATGTTTGAAGTTCAATATCTTGGGTAGTTGGGACTGGAGTAGGGCTGATTCAAGGACAACTCATTTTCAGGTCAGCTTCAGATTATTGGCTGTTGACTATTGTCAGCTCGACCTCAACACTAGTGAGGTTAGTTGTATCTTGATTCGATACTTGGAATGGTGTATGGTAGAGGGGTAGGCTCGGCATGTCGACTGGTCACCTCGGTAGCTTCTTGGATGATGTAGAAAGCAAAGTAGCTTGATAGATCAAACTATGGTATGTATTGCTCATCGGTGCTCTCACTTTAAACAGCTTGGCAAACCATCTGAGCGAGTCCTTGGGTTTAGAAGCGCATGATTAGTCCTTGATCCCTATCATCCCCTTCAAGTTGTTTCAAATTTGGGATCAAATTTGATTCAGGTCTAAGTTGCTCATCTTTGGGAGTATAAGGTTGGAGATCAACCATGTTGAAGGAGTTCGAGACTCCATATCCTTCAAATAATTCAATCTTGTAGGCATTAAGATTGATCTTTTTAAGCACCTTGTAGGGTCTATCAACTCAGGGAGATAACTTGCTCTTCCTCAAGTTTAGGAATCGTTCTTTGCCGAAATGCATCTGGACTAGATCACCTGGTTGAAATTCTCTCTTCTTCCATCTTCAGCCTTGCTTCTCAAGTTTGGTAATTGTTCGACTTAATTGCTCTACAACCTTTTGGTGCATGGTCTTAATGGCTTTAACTCTTTTGGCAGTAAGCTGGTCATCATCAGGTCTCAGTTAGGGTGCTTAGTCCATCAGGAGCTTAGGTTAAACCTATAGGTGACCTTAAATGGAGATAAGTTTATTATGTTGTAGGTAGTCTTGTTGTAAGTGAACTCAATGATTAGTAGACACAGATCCCAATCAGCCATGTTTCATCAACAACAACTTGTAGCAAAGTTCCTGTGGTTCTATTGATGACCTTAGTTTGTCCATCAGTTTGTGGATGATAGGACATGTTGTATAATAGCTTGGTTCTCTTTCGTGTCCGCAGTGTCTTCCAAAAGTGGCTTATGAACTTTGGGTCCCGGGTTGAAACAATAGTTTTAGGTACTCTATGAAGCTTGATCACTTCCTATAAGAAAAGAAAAGAGATAACCGAAGCATTATTAGTTTTGGAACAAGGTACGAAATGTGCCATCTTGCTAAATTGATTAAAGAAAAGAAAAGAGATAACTGAAATGTCGTTAGTTTTAGAACAAGGCATGAAATGTGCCATCTTGCTAAATCGATCTACAACCACTATGATGGAGTCATTCCCTCAAGACATCCTTAGTAACCCTAACATGAAGTCCATACTTAGCTCGAACCATGGTTTGGTTGGGATGGGTAAGGGTAGATAGTGTCCTTGTTCGGCTTGACTCAGCTCTTCGCTTTTTGGCAGGTTACATACCTTTCTAATATGGATTGCACATCTCTCATTATTCTTGGCCAAAAGAATCTTGCAAATAGTACTTCATAGGTTCGACGCTAGCTACAGTGTCTTGTTAATCCTCCTCCACACGCTTCGTGCACTAACAATTCTTTCATGGAACAGGTCAGGATACATAGCCTTCGCTTCCTAAATAAGTATTTATCTTTCCTGTTATAGTCATCCATTGTCCATCCTTCCTTACACCGGGCATAAATAGGACTAAAGTATGGATCCTCAGCATATAAGTTCTTTATAGTTAAAAATCCAAGCAGTCTGGTCTATAGCTCAATTAAGAGAGAATGTCATCTCCATAGTACATTGGCCACTACATTGTTTTTTTCCATTCTTGTATTTTACAACATAAGTAAAACCCTTTATAAACTCAAACTACTTAGCTTGTCTCCAAGACAACTTGGGTTAGCTCTTCAGCTATCTTAAAGATTCACGATCGGTGTAGATCACAAATTTCTTAGGTAGCAAATAGTGTTACATACTGTTAGGGCTTAGATTAAGGAATAAAACTCCTTATCATAGACAAAATAGTTAAATATAGCTCCTCGAAGTTTCTCGCTAAAGTAAGTGATAGGTCAGCCTTCTTATATTAGTACGACACCTATGTCTAATTTGAACGCATCACACTCCACTTCAAACACTTTGTCAAAGCTCGGCAGAGCTAACATAAAGGTTGTAGTAAGCCTCTATCTTACCTTCTCAAAACTCCTCTGCTCCTCTCCATACCTGAATTCAACATTCTTCTTTGAGAGTTTGGTTGAAGTAGTCAGCAGTGGCCATTCGGTAATCACTCTAATCTTCTCTTCATCAACTTGTAAGCCACCACCACTCATAACAAATCCTAAGAATATCACTTTAGGTTGGCAAAAATCTCACTTCTTCAGATTAACATAGAGCTGTTCAGCTCAAAGTTTTGTAAAGACTCTTTGGAGATGCTGCTAGTGAGTTTCCAAGTCGAGGCTATACATCAAGATGTCATCAAAATAAATCACAACAAACTTCCTTATTAGTTCTCAATGTATATGATTCATCAGGCATATAAATGTACTCGGTGCATTAAACAATCCGAACAGCATAACTAGCCATTCATACAATCCATGGCATGTCTTGATGAGGTTTTCTACTCATTACCCTCACGCATTTAGATTTGATGGTATCTTGATTTGAGGTCAATTTTGGAGAACACTCTTGCTCTGCTCTACTCATTTAGCATGTCGTCAAGTCTTGGTATGGGATACCTGTACTTGATGGTGATTTGATTGATTGCTTGGCTATCTATACACAATCTCTAAGACCCATCTTTCTTTGGCACTAACAAGTCCAGTATGATACAAGCGCTAAGGGACTCATACACATACCCCTTCTTCATCAACTCATCTACTTGCTTTTGTAACTCGGTAGCCTGTTTAAGGTTCAGCTTATAGGCAAGCTTTTTCGATAATGTGGCTCCAAGCTACAAGTCAATTACATGTTCAACACCTCAAATGGGAGGCAGACCTTCTAGTAACTCATTTAGGAACAGGTTAGTGAACTCTTCTAGTAATGCTTTCACCTCAGCGGAATTAACTCCTTCTCCTTAGACCTCATCTCTAACATCCTTTGGACTTGCAGAAAGGTCAGTCTTTTGAGTTCCATTTCTCTTTTCAATTTGGCTCAAGTCAATACTAAAGCCTCTTTCTTTAAGGTTCAACTCAGTTGGGACTACATGACCTTTACTTTCTTGGCAATCATAGGACTCAATTTCACCCTCCTACCTTCTTACTCTAGGGAACATGTATTCCTTCCTCCATCATATATCACTACTCGATCGAACATCCACAGTTGTCCATGTTGGAGCTTAGTGCCTATGGTGTACAATATAAACCTAAAGGCCCAAGTATTGGTAGATTTTTTGGCTGAATTCATAAGGGACAAAGACTGTGTAGAGATTGCCGAGAAACCTATCTGGTTTCTTTGTGTCTATGGTTCTTTGATAAGAAAGGAGTAGTGTAGGCCTAGTTCTCTAAGGCCCCCATAATGTCAAAGTTCATTACGCTCTAAAATTTGGATTCCTAACCAGTAACAATGAAGCAGAGTACAAAGCTCTAATTGTCAAATTAAAACTGGCTAAACAAATTGGTGTCAAAAAACTTGAAGTGTTCTCTGATTCCCAACTAGTAGTAAATTAGGTCACCAAAAGTTATTCAGCAAGAGAAGAAGAGATGGGCAAGTACCTCTTGGTGGTACAAACGCTTGCAGAAGAATTCCTATCCTTCTCGATTCACAAAATTTTGAAAAGAATATTACTGCCGATAAGCTGTCAAAGTAGGCTAGTATGATATTCCCCGAGCTGAATGAGAAACTTTTCGTTGAATTTCTCCCTTAGAAAAGCATGTCTAATCTCTCGCAAAGTTATGAGTTAGCTCCTTGCCCAAAAGAAGAATCATGGATGGATCCCTTAGTGAATTATCTAAAAGAAGGTTTTGTCCCCAACAACAAAAAGGAGGTACGAAAATTGACTTACCAAACTGCAAACTACACGTTGATTGATGGTTAGCTGTACAAGCATGGCATATCTCAACTCTACCTTCGATGCCCTTCCCCCAAGGGATGCCCAAAGGGTATTATTTGAACTTTATGGTGGCATATGCAACAATTATGTGAAGGCACAAACACTGTATATTAGAGCACTACGACTCGGCTATTATTAGCTGACTATGAAAGAAGATGCGAAGAACATTATCTAGTAGTGTCCTTAATACTAGAAACACAAGTTGTCGAGTAAAGCACTTACAAGTAAATTATGTAGCCTAACCATTCCTTGGCCTTTCAAGTAGTAGGGGCTAGATATTCTCGGACCCTTTCCCAAGTCTATTGTCCAGCGACAATTTGTCGTAGTCATCATTGACTACTTTATTAAATGGGTCGAGGCCAAGGCTATGGCAAAGATCACTGAGCAGAAAGTGGAAGCTTTCGTTTTCAACTCCATCATATCTAGATTTGGAGTTCCCTACACAATAATTACAAATAATGGCTTGTAGTTTGACAACAACAAGTTCCAAACATTTTACCAAAAGCATGGCATTCGGCTGAACTATACGTCTATAGCGCACCTTCAAACAAATGGACAAGTCAAAGCCGTAGATAAGATCATTCTACACAGCCTGTACCAAAAAGTGGATCATGTCAGGGGGAAGTGGGCCGACAAACTATAGAATGTCCTATGGGGATATGGAACCACTCACAAAACCTCAACGGGAGAGACACCATTTAAGTTGGCCTACAGCTTTGAAACCGTGTTGCCTATTGACTTGAACTTGCCTAATCTTCGTACACATAATTTTGACGTTATGCTTAATTAAGTTGGATTGATAGTGAATTTGGACACTATGAGGAAATCCAAGCCAATGCAAAAGCCAGGGTAGTAGCGTACCAACATAGAGCAGCAAGATACTACAATCAAAAGTGAAGCACAAGGTTTTCCAACCTAAAGATTTGGTTTGTCGTAAGATGGAAGCACTAGGCGCATGAGTAAACCAAGGAAAGCTCAGTGCGAATTAAGAAGATCCTATTAGGATCCGGAAAGTCGTTGGTGAGGGGGCCTATCAATTAGAAAGGTTGTATGGATCCATCATCCTACGAGCTTGGAATGCCAAGAATCTAAAATTTTATTTCAATTAATGTCGGATGATATCTGTCGTCACTCATCTGGCAGTGACCAATGTGCACGTAAGATGTATTTATGGTAGTTATATATTTGATGTCTTTGTGATTTGGTTATAATTGCCAAATGAATGAGTTCTAGGTTACACAGCAAACGAACTAATCTAAGTTCTAGCCTAACGCAGTAGAAGAACTATATAAATTAACTATATGGCCAAGTAATGCAGTTAGTCCATACCTCAAATGGTTAACGAACAGTATAAAAATGGCAATGTGAAATAAAACATACTGAGTAAAAATGGGCATGTGAAATAAAACATGAGTAAAAATAGGTATGTGAAATAAAACATGTTGAGGAACAATGGGCATGTGAAATAAAACATGCCGAGTAAAAATGGGTATGTGAAATAAAACATGCTAAGGAACAATGAGCATGTGAAATAAAACATGCTGAGGAACAATGGACATGTGAAATAAAACATGCTGAGAAACAAATTGAGCATGAAATAAAGCATACCTAGAAACAATAGACTTGTGAAATGAAACAGGTCGAAGGATAGCGGGGCATGTGAATTAAAATATGCCAAGAAATAAATGAAGTGAATTAAAGCATTCCGACGATTAAGTGTGTGAAAGAACATGCATAAACCAAACAAACCGTGATAACTCAGTTATGTGAAATTCACATACACTCAGCATTGCCTTGATTATATTCCAATGATTAATTACAGGAGAATGCAAGATGCCAATACAACAAGTCCTACATCCTATTCTCAGATTCAACAGAAGCGATTCTTAAATCTTTCGCTGGGGCTTCCTCGGCAACTGGTTTCTTATAGGGGGTAACTTCTTCGGCTTGAGCTTCATTATCACTTTAATCTATACTCTCAGTACCAGTCTCGTCACTTTCGTCTTCATCGGCACTAATAACTTCGTTGTCGATGTCAATACAGTCGAGACACGAGAGATCATAATTGGAATGAAGCTTTAAGACCTCTTCCCTTGTCGCTTGAACCCCTTCCAACAACTTCTTGAGTAGAAGCCTCTCGTATTGCCGACTAGGAATGACTATATTGAGAGCCTCTTCAATTCAAGGTCCCTTCTTCATAGCCTCCTGCAATTCGGCCACACGGCTCTATAAGTTCAAGTTGTTAGTCTCTAGCTCCTTTATTTGCATCCTGAGCTTATCTTCATCATCGTTCATCATGCAAATAGTCCGGCCCAAGCCCTAGCACTT
Organism: Lumnitzera racemosa; assembly: GCA_024138005.1. Taxonomy (NCBI): domain Eukaryota; kingdom Viridiplantae; phylum Streptophyta; class Magnoliopsida; order Myrtales; family Combretaceae; genus Lumnitzera; species Lumnitzera racemosa. The sequence goes on from JAMXBC010000007.1 coordinate 60,696,344, forward strand.
TACCCTTTTCTTCTATAGTTCCTCCTTTAGGCTTTTGGACTCTTTGTACTGTTGTTCCATTTTGGCCTTCAAGCTAAAGATTCCATCAATGACAAGATCTTATGCTAATTTCTTGGCAACAAGTTCCTCCTTAAGCTCTCTAGCATCTATCTTAGCCCTAATCCTTGCATTCTCGACTGCAGTAGTTTGGACCTTTGATGCATTGTATGTATCCTCAACTTTCTATAGCAAATTTAGTTATTATAATTAAGAACGATCAGATATAACATAGATATAGCAAAGGATATTACCTTCTTTGCCTCTCTATCAGCCTCATCCAAAGTTGTAAGGGTGTGGCTACTTATCTAGAAAAAGAAAAATGTGTTAATCATACAATTTGGTGACAACATGGGCCTTATTGTAATCGTTGACCCTATCAACATCCTTCTTAGTGATATCTTTGTCTTTCAGAAGAATGACTCCTTCCATTAAAGCCAAAGATTTCATCCTATCTCCCAAAGACTAGTCAATGTCCAAAATCTGATGGCTCCAACAAGTGATGAAGTACTCGCCGACCTCTTTATTTGGCATGAATTCAGCACTATTAATGCCGAAAGCTTTAGCACGCATTACCTCCTTCGTTCGTTCATCCAAGCCCTTAGATTTCTTGATAGGCGGTTGGCTGACAAGTTCCTTCCCTAGTCTTTTTTCACCACTTAGAGCCGCTGTAATCACTTGTGATGAGCCTTCCGCAGCAATTGCATTTTCATCTTGCTTGTCAAGGTATGTCTCTCGACGCTCACTATACCTCAGCTCGACAGTAGTTTGAATAGTCATGATTGGAGGCTCCTTAAAATGGACCTCAGTCAACTGTATATTCTCATTCTCCTTTACTCTCTCAACAGGATGAGAGAGCTATACAGCTGCATGCTTTACTACAGCCTCCTTTGGTAGTGTTTTTGCGACAGCAGGCTATGTAGTAATTGCAGAGGTGGTCCCCCTCCTATCAGCCTTGGACTTCTTAGCCTTGGCTCAAACAAGTAGCTTTGTAGGATCCACCTCTCCAGCACCCATATCTACAAGATGAGTAAATCAATTAATATAAACAGGGAAAAAATATGAACTTACATTTTTCGTACTGAGTAAGGCTCAAAGGTCACTATTATCCCCCAAAGTCTTAAGAATGGCTTTCCTCGTAGCTATACTCTGCACAATGGCAACACATCAATGTACCTTCTTTTTCAAAAAATATTGGTTCGCCATTTTCATAACATTGTATAATTCTTTCGGCATCCTAGAAGAACATTTTGTTTCCCCTTTTCTGCTGAATCTTCTTTGCTGCTACTGCATCATTTGGCATTAAATCTACATCCTTTGTATGTATCGGCTCAATCCATTGAGTCTAGAAGTCCAAGTCCTTATCAGATACTATTGACACAAACTTATCCTGCCACTTGTGAATCTTAGATTCTAACCCATCCATGAACTTAAGCCCATGCCTTGCAGTAACGAAGTACCACCCGTTAGGTTGCCTACGGATAGTGAAGAAAAATCTAAACAATTGAGGCGTAGCCCTGACCTCAACCTCTTCACATACTATCTCAAAAGTCGCCAGAAGTTGATATGTGTTGGGCGAGAACATACTCGGTACAACTCTAAAGTAATTGAAGAAGCTCCGAACAAAAGTTGAGAAAGAGAAGCGCAGCTCAAAATCCAGATACTTCAGGTATATATGGAACTCGTACTCTCATGGAAAACATACTCTCTCCTCGTCTCTCGGCCTCCTCAAGTTCCATGTTCCAAGAAGATCTTGCTAGTACTGATTGTACTTTGTGACTAGAACTCTATGGATAGAATTGGCAGTTCCATCAGGAGAATCACAAAAGTAAGCTATTATGTTATACAAATACCTTACTGATGACCTCCCTTCCTTATCCTCAGGATAATTATCCATAGGAAGCTCTTTAATCTGAGCAAGCTTATCTTACCTTACCTCCATACTATCAGCCGAACCACCCGAAGAACACGCCGTCTCGCTCCCATTTTAGGGGGGAAGAGTGGCTTCAGTTTCTATTGCTTCAGAATCAGACAAAACAAGTCAACGCACAACTTTGAGAACCATACCTAGACGGTTGTATGAAATGAAATAACAGAAGTTGAAGAGTGAGATTCTAAAGATTTGAAAACGAATGAAAATTTTAGATGCAACCAAAGGAGTAAAACATGATTGTGAATAGTGCCTTATATATGGATGATCCATTCTCATAACTGCAAATCTACTTTTGAAAGTATTGATCTGCTAATATGATATTCCTATGGATTGTTGATGCATGTCACGTGATAGAAATCTAACGATTGAAAACTTTCTGACAGTTATTAAGCCTGCAACAAAATGATAACCTAAGTGACAAATGTCGTTCCTATAGCCTTTTGGTTTCCTAAATGGGTGAGAGATTTGAAATGGCGACATTTCAACTAGGATATGATCCATCCTACCTCCCATGTTGCCTAGCATAAATCCAAAGAGTCTCCCCCCCATTCGGCCTCTACCGCAATATATATATACATAACTCCCTTTGTCATCTATTCGAATACGGGAGTTTGGGGGCAAATGTTGATAGTCAGTTTTTGCTCAACTTACACTCATCCTTTCGTTGGCTGAGAAGCCAGGTAATCTAATCTCTCGACGTTCCTACTCTTTAGAAGACACTCGACAATTATGCCAAGTAAAAGAAATGCTCCTAGTTTGAATTCAAGTCTATATCACAAACAGTTATCATAAGCACGTTGCATTTTACAATCGCTTGCTATCTCTACATATTAGGGGAGATGTCAAGTCAAGAGTGATCTACATGTCTTAACAGTTACCTCGACAACTGCCTTAGACACAACAATAGTTTATAAACATCGGAAAGAAACTTAGTAATAGCTTTCGAATACTTCTCATTCTCATACTTAATATACTAAATCACCATTCTAACTTAAGCATTGGAGTGGTCGTACCAGACTGACCTCGGTACGAAGTACTTTTACTTTCTTTTGCGGGACTATTTCCTAACCCCAAATTTCACTAACAATATACGTATAACCTAAGGGGTAGGTCCGAACCGCGAGATGAATCGAAAGGTAAATGACAGTCGAAGGTCGAGCTGAGATTCTCGGATACTGACAATGGATATGACACACCAATGCCTCACACGAGCTCGAGTCACACTTAATATGAGGCACAAGTTTGGCCGGAGGTTACTTGCCACTAGTCTATGCTTAATAAACTAGATAAAAGTAAATCCAGAGCAAGTAGAAAAGGACACTTAGCTCAAGAGAGTAAGAAAGTTCAGTGTATTCCCTATATATTAATTGATGCGACTATTATAATTTGCAATTATTTATAGTACCCAATTAAGGTAAGTCTTAGGTTACAGGAAATTACAAAAAAGGATTTCTACTAGCTAAGGAAAAGTAAGAATCATTTATAGGGGTATCGATGTAATCATACAAAAAGAATATCCGTTGTCAAAAAAGGATAGTACAGATATCAGAAAAAGGTAGCTCATGCATGGATTGCTCATTCTGTGGTCTCATGATGCTATTGGCCAAACAGGGGTAGATCTTGATCAAGTCAGGTCGACATTTGAAGTTTGATAGCTAGGGTAGCTAGGATTAAAGTAAGGTTGATTTGGAGGCAACTCATTTTCAAGTTAGCTTCGGATGATCGGCTGTTGACTATTATTAGCTTAGCCTTAGCACTGGTAAGGTTGGCTACATCCTTATTCAATGCTTAGAATGGTGTATGGTAGAGGAGTAGGCTTAGTACGTTGATTGGTCACCTCGATAGCTTCTTAGATGATGTAGAAGGAAAAGTAGCTCAGTGGATTAGACTATGGTATGCACTACTCCTCAATGCTTAACTCACCTTAAATAGCTCAGCAAACCATGTAAGCAAGTCTTTGGGTTCAAAAGCGCATGATTAGACCTTGATCCTTGTCAATGCCTATTAGATCGAGCTATCTGAGAACCATGGTGTCTCCCTTACCTTTAATATATCTAATCTGATCTACTACCAACCAGCAGAAGTCACATAAAAGCAAGGAAGGAACAACCACAAGATGTTGCGGATTGTGACCAAGAATAGATAAGGCCGGTCGCTAAATAGATCCAAGCTTACTGAAAGCTCAAAAAGGAAATGATGGGGAATGTATGAAAGATCATATGCGAATGAAAAAGTAAGCAAAAACCTATGAAAATCCCAAATGGATATGATACACCCATGGAACTTTTGAGGTCTCATAACACAACTTGATATGATGCACTAGATGGTCTGGTAAGGTTACTCACCACCTAGCCTTGCTTAAGAGTTAGGATAAGAATGAGATGAGTGTAAATAGAGTAATGTTTATGAGAAACAAAAATGTCAAGTATATTAATGATAATAATAAAAAAAATTGCCTGTAACTACAAATATAAGGGTATTTATACTCATAAGTTAAGGCAACTTGCCCAAAAGGGAAAAGACAAAAAGGGCATTTTTTAAGGAAGTAATGAATAAGATACAAAAAGGTAAAAATGAATATTCAAGGAAAAAAATCATTGGTATAATGGATTCTACACATGATTTTGTACACATGACAATGTTATATTAGTGATGCCGTTGGAAGATATGGACAAAAAGTATGGTCAACTTACTTGTCCAAGTAGGGGTGGCTTAGTTAGTTCGGAGTATCTCTCTCATCATCTTAGCAAAGGTGATGCTAAGTAAGTGATTAGCAATGCATGAATGAGAATAGGGATTGGCTGTTGTCTCGGCCTTTCGATTCTCGACACACTATTTGCGAGAAATAGGCAATTATTCGGCTCGGCATACAAAATAGGTCAACAAAGAGATACTTAGCCTCGGTAGGAGTCGATTGGAGCAAGAAGACTCATCCTGCCAATCCCTTAAGTCATTGGGCTTGACTGTAGGTCAATAGCCTAGTAGCCTGATTCCTATCATTCCCTCTAGGTTGATTTGGATTTGGGATCAAATTTGAATGTCTTCGATCAGTTCTCTTTCGAGGTGATATGGATTGAGGTCGGCAATGTTGAAGGTGTTAGAAACCCCATAGTCTTTGGGCAGCTCCAATTTGCAGGCGTTATCATTAACCTTCTAAAGGATTCTAAAAGGTCCTTCAGCTCTTGTAAATAATTTGTTCCTCCTCTTACTCAGAAACCATTCCTTGTTGAGGTGTAGCCATACTAAGTCTCTTTGCTAGAATTGTTTAACTGTCCTACCCTTAGCCTTTTCTCGCATTCTTCTAATAGCTTGGTTGATGTGCTGAGTGACTTTGTCGTACATGTGTTGAAGGGATTGTAGTTTGGCTCTTACGTCTAGGTCTTCTTGCATGGATTTCAACATGGGGGTATGATTGAGGAGTAACTCAGAATTAAAACCATAGATAACTTTAAAGGGGGTCTGCTTGGTAGTGTCATGCACTATTTGGTTGCAAGTGAATTTGACCACTGGTAAACAAATGTCCCAATTGGCTAAGTTCTTACCCACTGTAGCTTAGAGCAATGATCTCAAAGTGTGATTAGCTACCTATATTTAGCTGTCAGTTTAAGGTTGACAAAAAGTACTGAATAGTAGTTTGGTCCCTATCTGATGCTATAAGGTCTTCCAAATATAGCTCAATAATTTTGGGTCTCTATCAGAAACTACACTTCTTGGCACGCTATGTAACCATACAATCTCTTGTAAGAAAAGAGAAGCAATGGTCGAAGCATTGTTAGTTTTGGCATAAGGCACAAAGTGTGCCATCTTGCTAAACGATCTACCATAACCATTATAGAATCTTTGCTTCAGGTAGTTCATAGTAATCCGAGGACAAAGTCCATACTCAACTCAGTCCACGGTTTCATTGGAATAAGCAAAGGTATTACTTTCCCTTTTTCGGCTAGGTACTTAGCCCTTTTGTATACGGCATAGCTTTCAATAATTCAATGCACATCTTACCTTATCCTAAGCCAAAAGAATCAACCACTCAGCAACTCATAAGTCCCTCTCTCCCCAAAATGTTTGGATAGTCCTCTACTATGGGCTTCCTTGATTAGTAGTTCCTATAGTGAACAAGTCATGACATATAATTTTCTACCTCAAAACAAATAGCTATCTTCTACATGATACTTATCCACTATTCTTCCATTGACACATCATGCAAATATAGGTCCAATGTATGGATCCCTAGAATACTGCTCTTTGATACATGCAAACCCAAATAATCGGGTCCACAGTTTACTAAGGAGTACATGTCTTTTCGAGAGAGCATCTACAACTACATTGTTCTTTCCTTATTTGTATTTTATTGTAAAATTGAATCCTTCAAGGAATTCAACCCTTCTTGCTTGTCACTTTGATAACTTAGTCTGACTTTAGAGGTACCTCAGTAACTCATGGTCAGTATTTATGACAAATTCTCTTGGTAGTAAATATTTTTGCCATATTTGCAGTGCTCAAATCAGCACCAAGAGTTCTTTATCATATACAGAGTAATTTAGCTAAAGTCCTCTAAGCTTCTCATTGTAGAAGAAAATTGGTCAACTTTCCTGCATTAGGACAACACTTATTCCAATGCCTGACACATTGCATTTCAACTCAAATATCTTCTCGAAGTTAGGTAGAAATAATATCGAGGCAGAGGTCAATCTCTCCTTTATCTCGACAAAGCTCCTCTCCTCCCTTGCTCCCCATCAAAAGTTGGTGTTTTTCTTCATTAGCTTAGTAAGTAGTACGGCGAGAGTGTTGAAATTCCTAATGAATCGTCTATGGACTAGTCCATAGAAACTTCTTATGTCGGCATAAGTAGTAAGAGTTGGCCATTTAACAATTTTTCAGATCTTCTTGTCATCCACTCATAAGCCTCCTCCACTTACTACATATCTCAAGAATGCTACTTCTTCCTAGCAAAAGCAACATTTCTTCAAGTTACCGAATAATGTCTCAACTTAGAGGATATCTAATATAGCTCAAAGATGTTCATAATGACTCGGCATGTCGGTACTGTAGACTAGGATGTTGTCAAAGTACACCACTATACACTTTCCTATTAGATGTCTCAGCATATAGTTCATCAGCCTCATGAAAGTGCTCGGTGCATTTGATAAGGCAAACAACATGTCCATCCACTCATAATGTCCATGTCTAGTTTTAAATGCAGTTATCCACTCATCTCTCGACCTTATGCGAATTTGATAATAACCAAATTTTAGATCAATCTTGTTGAAGATCTTGGCTCTAGTCAGTTCATCCAGCATATCCTCCAATCTAAGCTTTAGATACCTATATTTGATTGTGATCTTGTTCATAGCTTGGCTATTTACATACATCCACTAGGTTCCATCCTTTTTTGGTACTAGAAGTACTCCCACAACACAAAGGTTGAGACTTTCTTTAACATATCCCTTCTCCAATAACTCATTAACTTGACATTGAAGCTCAAAAGCCTATTCGGGACTCATTTGATAGACAGTCTTATTCGGCAATGCGGTACTGCATATTAAGTCAATGCAATGTTCTATGCCTCAAATTGGGGGTAACCCCTTAGAGAACTGTTCTAGGAACAAGTTGGCATATTCATCTACAACTCTTTATTTTCTAGGGTAGTTCACTCCGCTCCTTCATCTCCAATAGGCACTTAACCAATATGAGGGTTAGCGTATCAACCTTAAGGGTCTCTCGGAGCTCAACTCTACTCATCACTAAAGCCTTCTTCGATCCGTAAGTAAGCAAGTTTGTCTTGCAGCTTATTAACTTCACTCAATGGCATCGAGTTCAATGTGATCTTCCTGCTATCCTTCTTGAATGTATACATGTTCCAATATCCATCATGGATAACTCTCTAGTCAAACAACCATGATCTACCTAGCAACATATGGGAAGCATACATGGGTAATATATCACAGAGAATCTAATCAGAGTAATTTTCGATAGTGATCAGCAATAGTATTTGCTGAGTAACATGCAATGTTCTTTTCTCACTCAACCAATGCAACTTGTACAGCTATGGATGTGCAATAGTCGGCAACAACAATTTTGTAATGAGGTCAGCTGATGTTACATTAGTACAGCTACCACTACCACAATAAGGGCACACATTTAATCATTCACCTAAGTGATATGAAACAAATTCTCTCTTTACTACTCCTCATATGAGGGTTCTATGTTCATTATGCGTTAAACTACTATGATCAACTGGTCCAAGTCCTTAGCAAACACATCCTCTTCTATCAACTCCTCGGCATCTTCTTTCTCAATAAAGATCTCTTCCTTCTCAAGTTCCTCATCAATACTTTCTACCTCTAGCGTCATGACATCTCCCTTAATCACCATCGTTCTTCAGTTTAAGCACCAAGCGGCCATATGTCCAAACCTTTAATACTTAAAGCACTTGATTTAGCTCATTTTCCTACCAGACCCTTGCCCCTTCTCATAAGTTTGGGTCAACACGTCATTATCGGTTCGGCCTTTCTAGTCGGCTCAGACATCTACCTTTTGGGTTATCTTAGTACTTGACTAAGCTCAATGACTTCCCTGTTCGAGTTGACTAGTCAACATTCTGGCAAGTATTCAGCTTCTTCTCTACCTCTCCACTTATTGAGCTATTCAGATGGCTTCATCCATTGTGGTAAATCGTTGGAGTTCTACAACATCCCAGATATCACCTCTCAATCCATGATGAATCTAAAGATTGTTCACGCTGGGGGTTCCTCCATTTCACATCAGTTCATGAGCATTTGGAATTCCTGGACATACTTGTCAATTGCTCGACCTCCTTATCTTAGCTCCTAAAGCCTAGTAAAAGTGTCTTGCGAATAAGTTTCTAGCACGAACTTGTTTCTGAGTATTCTCTTCATCTCAAGCCAAGTATTAACGTTTCGATAGCCCTTTCACCTTCTCATAGCCTGGAAATTCTTCCACCACATGACAACATATTCGGAGAACTCAACAACAGTAATCCTTACTTTCTCGTAATCCTTGTACTAATAATATTCAAAAACATACTCCACTTTCTCTTCCCATTCCAAATATTCATCAGTATTCCTAGATCCATTGAAGCTCAAAACCCAAAACATTACATGGCCAGATGCTCTAAGGACTGTAGCTCACTCTTCTTTAAAATACTCTTCTTTGTCCTCTTCATCCAGTTCTCTCAAGTCTATCCTTCATCTTACTCATTCGCCTACTCCTCTACCTTAAATTGGCCTAGCTGGGTTCTGACTTCTAATAGGTTGAGCAGCTTATGGGGTGTTTTCTATGGCTTCTGTCGGTCAGTAAGCCAATGCGTGAATAGCTCAAGTCAGATCTACCAAGAGGTTAGCCACCTCATCTAGTTTATCGTCAATGTTCCTAGGGGTTCCTTAAAATTATCGTCCATGGTAGACAACTCCACTATTGTAATCTTCTGCACTAATGTTTATACTTAGGGTAGTCATTTTCTCTACAAATTCAAAGCTCAAACTCTTCAAATAGGTGATATAGCAAATATTCCATCAACTAGAAAAGGTAATAGCTAACAAACATAGCAATCAAATAAATACAATAACTTGCTCTGTTTCACAAATGTAGAACATAGTATAAACAGAACTTCAAACACAAACCATAACAACCTTCGCTTTAATACCAAGATGTTGCAGATAGTAACCAAGAATAGACAAGGTTGATTGCTGAAAAAATCTAAGCTTACCAAAAGCTTGAAAAAGAAATGATGGAGAATGTATGGAAGAATAGATGCCAATGAAAAAGTAAGCAAAAACCCATGAACAGCCCCAACGGATATGACATACCAATGGAACTTCTGAAGACTTACGGCATAACTCGACATGATGCACGAGATAGTCCGGTAAGGTTACTCGCCACCTAACCTTGCTTAAGGGTTAGGATAAGAGTAAAATGAGTGTAAACAGAGAAACGTTTATGTGAGAAAAAAATGTTAAGTGTATTAATGATAATAAAAAAAAATTCTGCCTATGACTACAAATACAAGGGTATTTATACCCATAAGTTAGGGCAACTTGCCCAAAAGGAAAAAGACAAAAAGGGAATTTTCTAAGGAAGTAATGTTTAAGATACAAAAGGGTAAAAATGAATATTCAAGGAAATTAATCATTGGTGTAATGGATTTTACATATGATTCTATACACATGGCGATGTTGTATTGGCAATGCCATTAGAAAATGCACACAAAAAGGTACGATCAGCTTACTTATCCGAGTAAGGGCGGCTTAGTTAGTCTAAAGTATATCTCTCGTCATCTCGGTGAAGGTGATACCGAGTAAGTGATTGGCTATGCATAAGAGAGAATGAGTATTGGCCTTTTAATTCTTGATACAGCATTTGTAGAAATAGGTAGTTATTTGACTCGGCATGTAGAATGGGTCGGTAAGGAGAGACTCGGCCTCGGTAAGAGTCAACTAAAGCAAGAAGACTCATCTTGCCAGTCCCTCTAGTCCTCGAGCTCGATTATGGGTCAATGGCCCAATTGCTTGATTCCTATCACAAGAAGCCCCTTCAAATCTGAGCACAAATCCTTTTGACCCCTAAGTAGATGATAGGAGTCAACTCTTCGAACCTACCATATAAAGCTAAGCTAAAAGATTGCAAGGATTAACTCGATGCACACTAGCCTGATAACCCTTACAAGACAAGGATTCCTTAATTAATCTTAGACTCCTACACTTCTATAGACTTAGGTGATGAATTGTAGTTGAGATTAGTATAGCTTCCAAGCTATCGAGCACTAAGCATCTATTTAATCCAAACTATTGAGCTACTTAACCTTAAGAAGCTCCAAAATGTTTAAGCTCCAACTTAACCCAGATCATGTCAACCTAGTTTCTAGAATCTCTTCTAACTTCATCTGAGCTAAATCTTGCAAGTTTCGAACTGTCCACGAACTCATATTAATAGGATTAGCTTCAATACAAACCACCAATCACCACTCAACACATATCTTTTGGCATAACTTCCCAAAAGGATTCCTCCTTTTTCTTCACATTGTAGCACTTGTTGTTTCTACCCTTTTAAGAAAGTTTTAGGAATCTTTTGTGCATTATCTATTTTTTCTTTTCCTCATTTCATGGTAACCTTAATTGAGGTCATATAAATACCTCACTTCTCTATATGCAGACATCATGCTTTTCCATTATTGAATTACAGAATTTTCCCTTTAAGAGCAACCTACATGTTCTCTATTATCCTTAGCTCTTATCTAACTTCTTTAGCAAGAGTTAGTGGTAAGAGACCCCAATTCAGCATTCATATGTCATATCAAGTGTTTGGATTAGGCAAAGTAAGATTAGTTAGTGTATCATATCTAGCTAGTAGATATTTGGATTTTTGCTAAATTTTCTTTTCATTCTTATTCAATTGACGCTTCTCCATATGTATGACCTCGGAGACACAAGATACAATGTCTATTAAAACACCACCAACTTGACACTCGAAGTTACCTAGGCTATTAACAGCTAAATGGTCCCCTTTGGAAGAGTAACCCCAACTCTTCCCCAAGTAAATTAACCTTAGCAACTAATAGCCCAATAGTCCCCCTGGAAAAGCAACTCTAGCTCTTCTTTATGTAAAACAACCTAAGCTCCTAACAACTCATGGTCTTATAAGAAAAGTAATATTAACTCTTCAATTAAGTACGTTAGAAGTCAAAAGTCATAAATAAGAAAATGAAGAAGTACGAATGGAAAACAACTACAAGACCTAATATTTCATTATAGAAACATTACATTTATAGAGATAAAGGCTAACATACCTTCTTAATATGTACAGAAACAAGTACAAAACAAAAAGAAAAGAAAATAGTGGCTTATCAACTCAGATTAGCCAACTCTAGTAATTCAAAAAAATCAAGCATATCAATCCACTTGGAAGGATGATCCATCAGAGCTAGTAGGTCATTAGTTGAGGAGGAGGAAGCAGGAGTCTCTTTGTTCTGGCTAGTAGAAGGATCACCCCGGTTTTGGACTTACCACCAAGTGTCTATGGGAGTAACCCCTTATGGAGCTATGGGGGTTAGAGAGGATGTAGGAGCATTCTAGATGGCCTTAACAATAGAAACAGTTATCCCTTTCTTTGCCTTAGCTTCCCTTCCTTCCTTGTAAGTTGGACCATTAAGGAAGTCCAAGAAGCTCAAGTCCAGGTCAAGATGCTATTAAAGTACCATCTTTTGGATCTCCTGGCCTATTTCCATGGAGATATCTTCGCACTCATCAATCTACTGTTTTCTTATTAGAAATTGGGCTTGTCCTCAGCAATAGGGTGCATGATGTCTCCTTACTCGAGTGTAGTGATTAGTTTCTTCATCTCACAAGCCTCGTTTTGAAGATCCTTGATCTTCTTCTCTAACTCTCTCTTTTAATTGCTTAGCTCTAGAGAGATTTTTTTTGTAGATGAGCACTCTTGGTCCTTTATTACCAGCTCAATCTACAGTTTGGAGACTAATGAGCTTAGGTCCTTATTCCATTGGTTAAGCTTTGCCTTGGCCTTTTGCCCATCTTCCAATTTTTTGGAGGGCTTAGCTCAAGACTTCTACTCTTCCTCTAACTGTTGCTTCAAAGTGGCAATCTCCTTGACAACCCCATTCTTAACCTCCCTATGGCCCTACCTTTCCCCCTCTAACTTAACCTTCAACTCTACTCTCTGCACATAAGCACAACAAGACGTCAATTAGCTTTACACAATTTCAAATGATAACACCTAGAATAAGACTATGCCATTCTATAATCTCAATGTATGCTAAAAACTCAATTTATAGAAGCTTTACCTCTTTCAAAACTTAATTATAATGCTACAACCAAAGCATTACTAGACCATTATACTACGCAAAGTCAAACAAGCAATGAGTGGTTAGAAAAGAGAAAACTCAAAAGCCATTGTGAAGTAAAGTAAACAAAGGGAAACGTGATTCACCTAGCGAGCCAAGGTAATGAAGTGGACCTCCATCTCAAAGGCAATTCACATTTATCCTCCATCATGACCTAATCAACCATGGTATATAATGGGAATCAAGCTACCTGACCTAACCAAGCCCGAGGATTAGAGGGACTGGTATGATGAATCCTTCTGCTCTAACCAACCCCTACTGAGGCTGAGTACTTCCTTACTAAGTCACCCTTCATGCCAAGTTGTATGACTACCCATCTTTCTATAGTACGTCGAATTGAAGATTACCTACTTGCACCCGTATCAATCGATTACTCAGCATCTTCTTTGCCAAGAAGCCAAGAAAGAGAGAGTCTAGACTAACTAAGCCATCCCTATTCGGACAAGCCAACTGTCCTTACTTTTTGTTTGCATCTTTTAACAACTTCGCTAATGTAACATCACTTCATGTACAGTATCATCTGTAGAATCCATTGCACCAATGATTGTTTTTCTTATATATCCATTTTTATCTTTTTTGTATTTTATACATTACTTCCTTAGGAAATGCCTTTTTTGTCTTTTCCTTTTTAGGCAAGTTGCCCTAACTTATGGGTATAAATACCCTTGTACTAGTAGCTATAAGGCAGATTATTCTAAATACATTTGAGTATTTTCTTCCTTGTATAAACACTCTATTTACTCTTGGCATCACTCTTATCCTAATCCTTAAGTAAGGTTAAGTGGCAAGTAACCTCACTGGACCGATTCATGTGTCATATCGAATAATGTCGTAAGTCTTCAGAAGTTCCATTAGTGCATCATATCCTCTAGAGTTATTCGTAGGTTTTGGTTACCTTTAATTCGTCATTCATTCCTTTTATACCTTCTTACATTAGTTCTTTTGAGCTTTCTGCAAGCTTGGACTCATCCAGCAACCAACCTTATCTATTCTTGGTTACGGTTCGCAACAATAGGAGTGTAATTAAGGAGCAACTCAAGATTGAAACCATAGATAACCTTAAAGGGGGTCTGCTTAGTGGTGTCATGCACTATTCGGTTGTAAGCAAATTCGACCACTGGCAAGTAAATATCCCAATCGACTAAGTTCTTGCCCACCATAGCTTAGAGCAGTAATCCTAAAGTACAATTAACCACCTCTATTTGACCGTCAATGTAAAGGTGACAAGAAGTATTGAAGAGTAGTTTAGTCCCCATCTGACACCATAATGTCCTCCAAAAATGGCTCAAGAACTTCGAGTCCCCGTCAAAGACTACACTTCTCGATACGCCATGTAACCGTATAATCTCTTACAAGAAAAGAGAAGTAATAGCTGAAGCATCATTAGTTTTGGTTCAAGGCACAAAGTGCGGCATCTTGCTAAATCGATCCACCACAACCATTACAGAATCTTTGCCTTGGGCAATTCGTAGTAATCCAATGACAAAGTCTATACTTAACTCAATCCATGGTTTCATCGGAATAGGCAAAGGCATTGTTTTCTGTTTTTTAGCTTAACACTTAGCCTTTTTGCATGCAACACAAATTTCAATAATTGGGTGCACATAATAATTGACCACTTAACAATTCATACATCCTTTTCTCCTCGAAATGTCTAGACAATCCTCTACTGTAGGCTTCATTGATCAATAGCTACCGTAGTGAACAAGTTGACACATATAATTTTTCTCCTTAAAATAAGTAGCCATCTTCTACATGATACTTATCCACTGATCTTCCATGGATGCATTGTGTAACTATGGGTCCAATGTATAGATCCTCAAAATACTACTCCTTGATATTCGCAAACCCAAACAGTCTGGTTTACAGTTCATTCACAAGTGCATGTCTCCTTAAAAGAGCATCGGTAACTACATTGCTCTTTCTTAGTTTATATTATATTACAAAAATTGAATCCCTCAAGGAATTCTACCCATCTCATTTGTCACTTAGACAACTTAGTCTAGGTTCGAAGATACCTTAGAAACTTATGGTTAGTGTAGATGACAGACTTTTTCAGTAATAGATAATGCTACTATACTTATAGTGCTTGGATCAGTACTAAGAGTTCTTAGTCATACATGAAGTAATTCAACTAAGGTCTTCTGATCTTCTTACTGTAGAAGGCAATTGGTTGGCCTTCCTATATTAAGATAGCGCCAATTCCAATCCTTGATGCATCACATTTTAGCTTAAATATTTTCTCGAAGTTAGGTAGAACTAACACTTGGGCGGAGGTCAATCTTTCTTTTATCTCGGTAAAGCTCCTCTCCTCCCTTTCTCCCCATCAGAAGTCAATGTTTTTGTTTGTTAGCTTAGTAAGTAGTGCGGCGAGGGTACTGAAATTCTTGATGAATCTTCTGTAGAATGAAGCTAGTCTAAGAAAACTTCTCATGTCAACACAGTTAGTGGGAGTCAGCTACTCGATAATAGCTCAGATCTTCTCATCATCTACTTATAAGCCTCCTCCACTGACTACATAGCCCAAGAATACTACTTACTCCTAACAAAAGCAATATTTCTTAAGATTACCAAATAGTCTCTCGTCATGGAGGACATTCAATATAGTACGAAGGAGTTCACAATGACTCAACATGTTGGCACTGTAGACTAGGATGTCATCAAAGTACACTACGATATACTTCCCAATCAAATGACTCACATATGGTTCATCAGTCTGATGAAAGTGCTTGGGGCATTCAACAAGCCAAATGACATGACCATCCATTCATATAATCTATATTGAGTCTTGAATACAGTTTTCCACTCATCGCTTGGTCTCATGTGAATTTAACAATAGTCAGACTTCAAATCAATCCTGCTCAAGACCTTCTGTCCACTTAGCTCATCCAACATGTCTTCTAACCTTGGAATATGATACCTGTACTTAATAATAATCTTATTCACAACTTGGCTATCTACACACATCTACAAGGTTCCATCTTTTTTCGGCACTAAAAGCACCGGCTCAGCATAAGGCTAAGACTTTCCTTAACATAACCTTTCTCCAATAGTTCATTGACTTTTCGTTAGAGTTTAGAAGCTTATTCAAGACTCATTCGATAGGTAGGTTTATTCAATAAGGCAATGCTAGGTATTAAGTCAATGTAGTATTCTATACCTCACAATGGGGGCAACTCTTATAGGAACAGATTGGTATATTCATCCAGTAATGCTCTTACTTCTTGGGGTAGTTCACCCCATTCCCTAATCTCCAGCAAGCGCCTAACCAACATTAGGATAGGCTCATCAACATTGATGACTTATCAAAGTTTAACTCTACTCATCACTAGAGCCTTCTTCAATCCATGAGCAAGTTTAGTCTGCAGTTTGTTAACTTCTCTTGGTAGCATCGAGTTTAGTTTAATCTTTTAGCCATCCTTCTTGAACATATATGTGTTCTTGTACCTATCATAGATAACCCTCCCATCAAACAGCTATGGTCGACCAAGCAGTACGTCATATAGTTACTCGTTGAAGTAATGACTGATGGTAACTGGCAATAGTACTTATTGAATAACATGTCGTGCTCCCTTTTCACTCAACCAATGTAGCTTGTATGGCTTCGAGTGTATAATAGTCAACAATTTCAACCTTATGACTAGCTTGATTGATGCCACATTAATATAACTTCCACAATCAACGATTAGTGCACTCACTTGATTGTTCACTCTATAGGTGGTATGAAACAAATTCTCCCTATGCTCCTCCTCTCATAACAGTTCGATGTTCATTGCGTGTTGGATAACTAAGGTTAGCTAATCTAAGTCCTCAGCAAACATATCCTCTTTAATCAATTCTTTCTCGGCATGGTTCTCCTCCTTCTCAGGTTCCTCATCAATGTTGTCTACCTTTAGCTTCAAGATGTCTCCATTAATGACCATTGTCCGTCGATTCAGGCATTAAGCAGCCATATGTCTGAACCATTTATACTTGAAGCACTTAATGTAGCTTGTCTTCCTACTAGAACCTTACCCTTTCTCATAAGTTCAGGTCGGCACATCTCCATTGGGTTAGCCTTTCTACTCAACTCAAACATCTATCTTTTGGAACTGCTCGGCACTCAATTAAGCTCGGTGGCTTCCCTACCCTAGTCGACTAGTGTAAGTCCCTAAAATTGTATTTAGGATAATCGAGCTTAGATTTAGGGCTTTTAGGGAAAGTTATCCGATTGATTCCAAAATTTATAATAAAATAAGAAAGTTAGATGAAGTAACATAGTGAAATTAGATTTTGGAAATAGTAACCTAAAATCCCAATTTTATTCTTAGAAGTAGGATAATTTAATATAGTATGATAATGTTTGAAACCCTTAAAATTGAGCTCGGATTGCAACAAAAACTTAGAGATAAGTTAATTGAGCTACAAAATAAGATAATATAGTATAATTTACTATATGAATATACACGTATTTTTATGAATATACTTGGTATAAATAATAATTATACCTATAAATTAACCCTAAATTACGTAATTATATATATATATATTGCATTGAAATCATAAAAATTAATTAAGAGAACCTATCTTAAAAATATGAGTAAAGTTATATATTACACGTGATATTTACATAAGGTATATACTTATATACTAATTAAAAAACTAATGTGAACATGACATATATATATACATATATTATTTAACTAAAATATATATCGAAGTGAACCAAATTGGCTTCAATTGCGGTTGGAAACTCTTAGAATTCACTATGGCAAGCTAGGAAACAAATCAATGCTGATTCAAAAGGGAAATTGGCACCTCCTACTTAGGGATTTAATGAGATAAGGAGAAGAAAATTTGAAAACAATTTACGAAACCTCCCAGCCAACCGAAACTAATATATATAGGACTCCTTATACCACTTTAGACTCTTTATACCACTTTAGACTCTTTAGGAACCAAATAACTCAACAACAAACTCGAAAAAAAAAATTATACAAAAATAGAAAGAAAAATAAGAAAAACAGAGGAAATCTCGTGCTAGGCTACCTTAAATCTACAGTGAAACCCAACTAACCCCACATGGTCCACCCACTGTACAAGCCAGCTAACACACCCTTACTACCCCACGGCCACCAAGAACAGCTAAGTCAAAATTCTACCTTTTTTTTTCAGAATTTAAAAAAAAATAGTAAATCCATCTAGAAAATTATGAAAAAAAATATCCATATAGAAAATTATGAAAAAAAAATTTGTACTTAGGTTATTTTGAACATGCTTTTTATGTGATATTTTCATTGTTGAAAAATTCATAATATTTAATATACTTTTTTAAGAAATCTATTGTTCATTCGAATTTAGAATTGTAAAATAACTATATTAAATGATGTTTTTCTAGTTGAAAATTTTTATGTAGGATGTGTATGATATATAGATAATTGCTATGTAGCTTAAATTTCAATTTGAATATTTTTAATATTTATTTCATTTTTTGGTCTAAAAATAGCTAAAAAATGGACTGAAATTAAGAATTAAATTGGAAATTATGAAATTAATTGATGAAATGGATATGTACTGATCTCTAGTAAATAATAACAATTTTGGGTCAAATTAAAATTAATTTGGTGTAAAAAGAATCATAATTAGTAATTTAGAATAATTTAAGGGTAAAATTATAAATACGAATATATAAGAGATAGGTCGAAAACTTGAAACCAAGTGATAACTGAATTCCTCATATTTTTAGGAGTCTATAAAATTTTTTGCGGAATTATTTGGAAACTCGAACTATTTATTACGAATTTACTTAGTAAAATAGCTTAATTTATAAGTCGGGACGTATTTTTGGTAATAATAAGTTAAAATGGATTAAATAGTTAAATAAAAACTATGTATGAGATTACTGATCAGATTGGATTAAAAGTGTATATTTAATATATTTAGTGATATTTTCTAATCGGGATACACTATAGGTATATTATTGTTAGATAATATTCATATTATAATGTTATGCAGATAAATTAGGTAAAATACAATTTAATAACATAAATTACATATAATACGATAACATTTACATAGTTACATATAACTTCATTAAAAACTCAAACTACTCATTAAAAGTTATCTCTAAGAACATGACTAGTAAAATGTGTCGTTAGGTTTATACGAACCGAACGACACTAATTTTATTAAAATCGAACAATCTTAGGCAATATAACCTATACTCTATCATATTCTAGAATGTACGTATTTCGATAACCTTACCGGAATTAAAACATGATTTAATAAATTGAAAGTATGTTTCGATGCAATCAAAGCGATATGTAATACATAATAGTATAGATGACATATAATATCAACAATTAACAACTTAACTCGCTATATAATATAATACAACTATATATTATAGAAATAATATATATATGTATATATAAAAATCATTTTAGATCAAACCTTAATGTTTCGAAATTATTATGAAGACTGAATTTGGGTCTTTTATGTAAATGGGATCTTTTAGTGAAAAGACGATTGACGACTTAAGTCAGCAATAGTAAGTGTTTAAACAAGTAAGTTGGGACTATGGCTTCATCGCTTATTAAGATACTATATTAAAGTATCCAGAGACCCAAGAGTGCTTCTAGCTGTATTTGTAGTTATTTGATTGTGCACATGCCGTGTATATGTATGATACTTAGTTGTGACAGAAGTTGAACTCCTTGGTGTGCTGTATTGCATGTTCGCATTGTTTCTGTATTGTATGAACTTGTTTGGCCACCTCTAATTAAAACTAACATCTATTCAACTAAAATGAAACTGGACATGCATAACTCCCATTAGGGGAAACGATTAAGAGTGTCAGGCTAAATACCAACTTTCTTCAATGAGGATAGCTGAAATGATCATTTCCTCATCCTTGGTCGAACTAAGTGGTAGGCAAAGAGGTTGCGGCAAGGGTAGGGGCCGTGGTTTGAAGGTGGTCATAGGAAGAGAGTGTTCTCCATTACACTAGCTTAGGTTTGGTCTGACTTGAGTCATAATGAAACTCTGTAATATAGATTAGAGCGGATGTAATTTCTTTAACCTCACAGTAGATCGGATAATATTGTATGATGTTTCATTTGATTGATTGCATTGCATTTCATCATCATTATTAACCTTGCTTGTGATTGTATGATACTCTTCTAACTCATCTCACTTATTGAGCTAATTGTGTTTACATCCCTATAGACTCTTTTGTAGGTGCTGAGTGAGGTTAAGATGTTTCGATACTACCATTCCTAGGTTAATGTGTTGTTATTTAGGAAAGTAAGGAACGAGGAAGCAACTGAACTTGGGCTTTTTTTTTTTTGAGTTTTTAATGAAACTAACTGGGAATTCCTTAGAACACCCACTAGTTTCCTAACTTATTATATATATATATAGCAAAACCTATGGTTTTTAATAAACTCTAATTATAAACTTTAACTTTGGATGCGAGATGTTTATATAAATACTATTGTGGTAAGAGACAATAGGTTGTATAAAACAGGTATTTTGTAAAGCTCTACCACATGTTTGGTTATTAACAGGTATCAAAACGGATATTTTAAGTTGATTGAGTTGTATACGCCTTGTGTGAACTATCTCTACGATAGCAGTTGTGAAGTCAGCTTCTATCTTAGGATAGTTTGCATAGTGGGACTATTATGACTCCTCCCATTCGAGGCGTAACAACTAGTCGGCAATCTGGGCAGTACTTATCTCTTTCTCTGTCTTTCTACTTATTGGGGTATTCTAATGGCTTCATCCATTGAGGTGAATCGTTGGAGCTCCATAATGTCTCAAATGTCACCATGTAACCCAATAAGGAACCTAGAGATTGTTCACGTTAGTGGTTCCTCCATTTCATATCGGATCATGAGCATCTAAAATTCTTGAACATATTCGCCAACTGTTTAGCCTCCTTGTCTCAACTCCTGAAGCCGAGTGAAAGTGTCATATAGATAGGTATCAAGCCATATATTAATCTCTCGGTAACCCTCTCGTCTCCTCATGGCCTAGAAATTTTTCCACCACGTAGCGGCATATCTAGAGTACTCAATAGCAGCTGTTCTCACTTTCTCGTAATCGTCATATTGATAATAGTAAAAAATAGGCTCCACTTTCTCTTCCCACTCTAAATATTCGTCAGCATTCCCAAATCCATTGAAGCTTGGAATCCAAAGCTTCATATGGTCCGATGCTTTGGGGACTCAGACTCACTCCTTTTCAAAATACTCTTTCTCGTCCTCTTCATCCAATTCCCTCATGTCTATCCTTTGTCTTGCTCATCCGCTTAATCCTCCACCTTGAACTTGTCGAGCTAGGTTTTGACCTTTAACAGGTTGAGCAGCTTATAGAGTATTTTGCATGGCTTTAGTGGGTCGACAAGCCAATGTGTGAATAGCTTGGGTCAAATCTACCAAGAAGTTAGCTACCTCATCAAGTCTCTCGTCAGTGCTTTTTGAAGCTCCTTAAAACTGTTGGCTATGGTGGATAACTCCACTATTGTCATCTCCAGCACCAACATTTACACTTAGATTCGTCATTTCTCCTAACCAGAAGCTAAATAGTTAACAATTACAATAGCTAAGATGAATACGATAACTTGTTGTATTTCACAAATGCAAAATAGAGTATAATAGAACTTCAAAAAGCAACTATAGCTCACACAAAACCTCTACTGTAACTCCAAGATAATGCGGATCGTATCGTAACCAAGAACAGACAAGGCTAGTCGCTGAATGGGTCTAAGCTTGCCAAAAGCTTAAGAGAGTTGATGGGGTATGGTATGAAAGAACAAATGATGAATGAAAAAGTAAGCAAAACCTACGAACAGCTCCAATGGATGTGATGCACTAATGGAACTTCCAAGGACTTACGACGTAGCTCAATATGACGCATGAGTTCATTTGATGAGGTTACTCACCACCTAACCTTACTTAAAGGATAGGATAAGAGTAAAATGAGAGTAAACTAGCACAATATTTACACAAAGGAAGAATATCCAGTATATTAAAATGGTAATCTGTCAACGCCTTACAAATACAAGGGGTATTTATACCCAATAAGTTAGGGGAACTTACCAAAAGGGAAAAGAAAAAACGGATATTTTCTAAAGAAGTAATGTATAAGGTACAAAAGGATAAAAATGAATATTTAAGGAATCAATCATTAGTGTAATAGATTCTATACATGATTCTATATATGTGACGATACTATATTAGTGATGCCATTGGAAGATGTGAACAAAAAAGTACAGTCAACTTACTTGTTTGAGCAGAGGCTACTTAGTCAATCTAGAGTATATCTCTCGTCATCTCTAAAAAGGTGATGCCAAGTAAGTGATTGGCCATGCATGGGTAAGAATGAAGATTAGTTGTTATCTCGATCTTCCAACTCTTGGCATACTATCTGCGAGAAATAGGCAATCATTTAACTCGGCATGCAGAATAGGTTGGCAAAGAGATACTTGGCCTCGATAGGAGTTGACTAGAGTAGGAGGATTCATCTTACCGGTCCCTCTAATCCTCAAGTTCAACTATGGTTCAATGGCCTAGTAGCCTAATTCCTGTCACATCTAGTCAAAAGCGCTGTAAGGGTAGTCAAAGGGGAGCTAAAGCACGTTATTTCAGTTAAGTGGCTCCTTCATGACTTTAGAAGGCTACAAAGCTTCGATAACCTCTTTCTCCTTCTTTTGCAATTACCTACTTACCTTAACCAACTTAGGGGCCTTCCTCTTCTAGCTTACCAACTCTTGATGTACGCTAGCCTCTAGCTTCTAATCTTTTCCCTTTACCTCCATAAGGAGGGGAGAGCACCACTAATTCCTGTTCATCAACTGGAGGCTCTTATTCCTACATGATAGCAAGGAGCTTGGATATGGGAATCACCATGGTCTTGGGCTTAAAGACCACTAGCTTTACTGAAGGGGTATTAAGCGAAACCCCTTAAGGTAGAGCTAGTGTCTCCTTTCGACTAGTCTCCCCTATGCCTAACTTCGACTTGGGAGGCCTTCACCTTTGGATCAATGGCTTTCTTCTTGGCTTCATCCTGGACTCTCGCCACCTTATGAGCTATGGTCCACCAGCTCAAGGTAGCTTCCTAAACCTTATAAGCTTCTTACCTACAAAAGGAAATGAACAATGTCAATAAAATATTAACAACAACAAGTACTTATAAGCTCTACCATGACTAGCATGGTGAAGGAGGACTCCGTATTCTTCGGATGATAATGAATAAAGGACAACTTCCTGTGAGCCCAAGTCAACACGATGGAGGATTCAATTCACATCGAGGTTAGATCTATACCTTCTAACCATTTCTTCAACATAAACTTATCCATGCCTGGGAAGAGCTTCGAGATTGGCCTAGAAAACTATCTTCATACAATCTCCTCAGCATAATTAATCAATTGTACCTTAGAGCCATGAAGGCATCAATCTCTTATGCGAACTTAGAGTCACTTGGGCCAAGCTTCTTTAAAGCTCCAGTTTAGACCAATTTGGTCCACCAAGTCCAAAAGTTCGCTTGCTTAGGCAACTCTACCATAAGGCACTCGTCTTATCAATTCTTTATGGATGAGTTTAAGCCCTCGAACAATCTTTTCCCTTAACGATTTTGTAAATATGACCACTTGCCCAAAGTCTTCCATAAATAAAAATAATTAAATAATTCTAGTGTGGCTTGCACTGCCAAGTACCTGTAAAAGGCTTGGAACACCTTTAATATCCTCTACCCATTAGGAAGAATTTGGACAAAGCAACACTGGTAATAATGAAAGAGCTCCCTTTCGAACTTAGTAAGAGGGAGGCACATCCCAAACTCTAGACATTTTCAAAGATAGCAAAGTTCCTCCTCAATAATAAGGGTACCCTCTCCTTCGGCCTTGGCACCTACAACGCTATGCCAGCCATGTACGCCTCATAAAATTACTTAAAACATACCTTACAGTAGACAATTTGCTCTTACTTACCTATCCACTTAGCCCCTTATTGTTCCCAAGCTTATTAAATAAATCGATGGCTTCTAGTACCCTATCATACGGGTATACATCACAAAGGATGGCCTGGATGAGCTTCACCTTATCCAACCCCTCCACTACTCTCCTTGATTCCTCATCTAGCTGTGCTAGCATAGACAAAACTTCTTCATCCTCTATCACAAGGGCAGTATCACTCCTGGTTGCTTCAAAATCCTAAGGCCTGTGTTCATGTCTTGATAAACGAGATGTGACTCATTAGATTTTGATGCCATTTGTGGTTGAAGTTGAAGAGCAAAGAAGAAAAGATGAGTATAGTGATTAAGGGAAGTTGGAAAAGAAAGAGAGTATTTGCAGTTGCAATAGGAGAGTAAAAGCTTTAACTTACAAAAAGTATTTGATCGACCAAATTTGAGGGTACTTATAGGTTTCAAGCAAAGGGGAGTACACCACCCATTATTAGGATTTGTATAGGTGTGATTATCTTAACATGTTAAGAAGTGGACATATGGAAACGATTTTAATCGAACCGTCGAGATCTACACGTACAACTCTAAAGACATGGTAGTTGTCATGTCGCATTAACCGCCCCTTGGGAATGCACTCCATGGCTAGAATTTGAAATGGGTAGCTTTCTCAAGTCTGATCGAGGCCCCCTCAACTCCTCTGCTTACTGTAGCACCTCCTTAGTACAACAACCTAAAGCCATTATGCCCAATATGGATAGGTTGACTCAATCCAACCATACCAACATAACCTTAGTCCTTACAAAAATGACTGCATGGTACCCCTTGAAGCCATCTCCTTTGCTCAACACCCCTTACCTCTTCACCTGACCTTATAAGCACACAACTTGGCCTAAGCTAAGGTCTGTTCAAATCATGCTATTGAGTATCTCTTCCATGTTAGACTCTGGCTCCACCACATCAATTTCTCCTTTGTAGATGCAAGAACATCTCCTTGATGCCTAAGATATTAAAGCTGGCATGTTAGGCACTTTAGATTCATCTTGACTATTTAGGTAAGGAACCCATCCACCTATTCTCTCTCCTCAGTAATGAGATTCCCTTGAGAGGAGATGGGGGTAAATGTTGATAAGACATTTTGGGTATAGGTCCCTCAGGCCTACACAAACCTGTTTGGACTTCGGGTTAACTTGACTGGGTCCATGGCCTGACTTGACTTACTAAGCCTTATCATTTCTATGGTTGACCTTAACCAAAGCTCTCTTGACAGCCTACCTAGTTACAAACTCTCATAATGGCTATTAGATAAGAGGATAAGGCTTGGAGACTTAGTTAACCACTATGACCCTACAAATTTAGAGCACAATAGACTCCATACTCCTACTGCTAGGTCATACAAACATATCAAGATGTTGCAGGTGCTACCCTAATTCTTTGTAGCCCTTCTCTATAAATACCAACGAACATGTAAACAATAAACCACTTACACTTTTTGCTTGCATACATTATCTTGAGCCTTCTTGCATTCTTGTACTCTTTATACAAACCCTTATTGATTTAAGTATTGGAGTGGCCATGCTAAAAAACACTCTAGCGCTCCTTATATTACTTTGTTGTATGGGCTCACTTCCTTAGCGTAAAGGCCAGACCTTATTCACTCTACCGGCCAAATCTTACTAACAACAATGAGTATTTAATTAACTTTTGATACAAATATAGAAGATATCTAGCATATCTTTTCCTTTCATTTTGAAGACATGAGCAGAAGTAAACCAAAATAAAACTAAGGTATGTAGAAATATAAAAAACAAATGTTTATCCAAAAAATATTATCCAGCTTTTGCACTTTTTCATCTTGTTGATTTATGCCTATTTTTAGTTACATAATTTGAACTTTTCAACGCATTTTCACTTTTCTAATACAAGTTATTTTTCTTTTAGTTTCATAATTTGAATATTAATGCCTTTTGACTTTGTCAATTTGTCCTTTTTTTATGCAAACCTTCACTCATATGGCCAACTAGATGGGTTCCAATCTAGAAAATTTTCATGGACTGTAAATGAGTTGAGCTAATTAAGCTCAATTAGTAGACAAACTAAGCTTGAGCTCAGGGTGAATCTCGTTTATCTAGCTAAGCTTAAGCTCCAATTCAAGCTTGTGAGTTGACTCATTTAGGCTTATGATTAAGTTTACGAACTTTATATATATATTACAAATGTTATATATTATTAAAAACGAAAAGCTAATATCTATATAATATGTATAACTATATACTATGTTATGGGATAATATATAACATATAATCTAGTTCTTATATACATAGTATATAGCTTGGTTTCTAATCTAATATGTATAAATAGTATTAGAACTTTAGGAGAGGAAGGATTCAAACTTAATTCATTCGATTTTGAGATTAGTCTTCATGTCATTAGACTGTAATAGACATAAAACAAATTTAGAAAATTTAAATTATTCAATTAAAAGAAGTAGCATTTAATAACATTTGATACAAATATCAAAATTTTCTAACATATTTTTCTCTTTCATTTTAAAGACATGAGCAGAAGTAAGCCAAAAAAACAAGCCATATGGAAAAAAAAATGAACATTTACTGGAAGAAACCATTATCAAGTTTTTACACTTTTTCATCTTATTAATTTGTGCTTCTTTTTAGTTACATGACTAGATTTTTTTGGACATATTTTCGCTGTTGTAATTCATGTTATTTTTTCTTTCAGTTTCATAATTTGCACTATGATGCCTTTTTTATTTTCCCAATCTATCCTTTTTTTAGGGTAAAATGCAAAAAAAAAAAAAAAAAACCCTCTTAAATTTTGACTTAGATGCGGATTGACCTTCTAAACTTTCAAAATGAGGTTTTTGACCCCTAAGACTTTGATAAATTAGCAAAACAACTCCCATAACCCTTAAGCATTGATTTTGGTGCATGAGCATCCCTTAAACTTTGATTTTGATGTGTAAACACCCCCCCCCCCCTAAACTATAGAGTATTTAAGAGATATTTATGTACCAAAATCAAAGTTTAGGAGGTATTTATGCATTAAAATCAAAGTTTAAGAGGTGTTTATTCACCAAAATCAAAGTTTAAAGGGTTTATAGGGGTTATTTATCAATTTATGAAAATTTAGAGGGGTCAATTCACACTTAAATCAAAGTTTAGGATAGTTTTTTGCAATTTCTCCTTTTTTTTATATGCAGACAAATCTTCTTTGATATGGTCGACTAGATGGGTTCTAATTTAAGAAATTTTATATTCATTCTAATTCCCTATTTTCAGTTTACTTTATAAGATTATTATATGAAAAAAGGCATTTATAATTTCCTTCTTTTGTTTCACTTCTTAGTTTATTAAATGCCTAAGATAATTTACAAATGGGGAGTTACTGTAACTAGTGGATCACATGCAACAATCATGTCAATTAGACTTACAAAGGTCTTGATTTGATGACACATTGAAGGATTTCATAAAGAGAGGCATGAAAGGAGGAATAAGCAAGCTTAGATTCTTCAACTAACACGTGACAACAGATTGAATATGTAATTCTTTGTTATTGACTTGTTTCTTGAAGAATTTTGATGTTTTATCTTCAAAGGAGTGATTCAACAAAGTAATGGCATTTCTACAAAGCTATCT
The DNA here is from genome assembly GCA_024138005.1 of Lumnitzera racemosa. NCBI lineage: Eukaryota > Viridiplantae > Streptophyta > Magnoliopsida > Myrtales > Combretaceae > Lumnitzera > Lumnitzera racemosa. The sequence goes on from JAMXBC010000007.1 coordinate 60,723,786, forward strand.
AATTCTTTAAATAATATAAGTGAATATAAGGAGACTCATATATAGATTTTGGTTCTTGATCTCAACTATGAGATAAATCTAAAATCAATGGATTATGTAAGCCATTGATGAGAACTGTTGGATTAAATTCTAATAACTGGCTGCAAAACACTAACCAACTCGAACTAATCCATAAATCAAATAAAAAAAAATTAGGCAATTTGATATAGAAAATTTCCAAACTGAATAAATTCAAAAAGTGATGATTGATTTGGTAAGATAAATCGAACCTATTTATAAAATTGAATCAAACAGTTTTTTAAAAACATGGTAACACTTAAAAGAATTTTTTGTTTATATTTATTGAAGGGGAAAAGTACAAAAAAGTTTATAACGTTTTCTTCTTTTTCTATTTCAATCTTTAAAGTTTTAAAAATTTCATTTCAATCCTTAACGTTTTCAATTTTTATCAAATTAGTCATTCCGTTAAACTCCGTTAGGTTCTCCTTTAGATTTGACACGTATTAGTACATCATTTGACCATGTGTATTTTTATAAATAAAATAGATTAAAAAGAATAAAAATATATATATAATCAAGAAAATAAAATAAAAATCTAAAATTAAAATAATATATAGATACTTATATATATTAATAATATTTCATTATATAAATATTTATATTATTAATATATTAATAAATTTTGCAAGAAAAAAAGGGGAAAAATCAAAAAATTGAAATCCAACTACCTATAGGCAAGGGGTATTGGTGACTACCAATGGGGGTTGTATGATCCCCTAGATGTGGTCGCCAATCACCCCTTGCCTTAGGTAGCTGGATTTCAACTACCCAAAGATTATGGGTTACGACCCTTAGGGTAGCTGTAGGTGACCGCCCAAACCAAAAAACAAAAAAAGAAAAGAAAAAAGAGAACGCAAGGCAAAAAATTATCAAGTAATAGTTTAATTGCGTAACCCAACTTCAACACGACAAATTTTCATCATTTATTTTATTATTATTATTTTTTGGTTTGGGCAACCATGGGTTACCCCGTTTGGGTGTTTAATAGCCACCTACAATCACCTTAAGGGTTGTATGACCCACTTTGATAAGTGGGTTACAACCAATAATCTTTAGGTGGTTGAAATTGAGCCACCTAAGGCAAGTGGCTAGCCAACGGCCATCTCTAGAGGGTGGTGCGACCCCACTTCCCCTTGGTAATTGCTGACTACCCCTTACCTTAAGTAGCTAGATTTCTCTTTTTTCTTTTGAATTTTTTTTTTTAATTTTTAAAATATATGTATTTATTTATATAAGTGTGTGTATATATATTATACTATTATTTTTTAGTTTTTGCAATTTTTATGTTTTTTTAATTTTTTTTATATTTTCAATATTTTAATATTATTTTTTCTATTTTTCATTATTTAATATTTTATTTATTTTGAAAATTACACGTGGACTAATACTATAATGCCACACATCCATAGTGATAGAAAACCTAATGAAATCTAGCAAAAGGACCAATTTTATAAAAATTGAAAACATTAAGGATTGAAACGAAAATTTTGAAACATTAGAACTAAAATAAAAAAAAAAAAAAGACAAACGTTAGAGATTTTTTTATCCTTTTCCTTTATTTAAATATTTTTAACTTTTACTACTATAATTTATAAGTTGCTATAGAGGTCAACTCAAAATTTATACTATATGCTAATTTTATGAATAAATTTAGTTGCTAATAGACATTTGAAATTTCTTCATTGCATGAATATTGACTTCATCAACCTCTTATATGATATCAATACTTAGTATTAATAAATGAATTAGTGCTTTTATATGAGATTTCATAATATGTAAACATACCTTCATAGATTGCAAAATATAGATCAACTTAGAAACAAAACCAAATGAAACCAAAGTTCTATGGTTTTAAAATCCAAGCCACATGGTTTAGTTCAAAGTTATAAAAAGACCGAACAACATTCTTATAATTTGGTTTGGAAGGATTATCTAACAAAATTGAACTGCACTCGCCTTTACCAAATGCATTATAAGAAATCCCATATGCTTTCAAAATAAACTTAAGGTTTTATATGAGCTCTTAAGCCTTATTTGAAGACCAATGGAGCTCAAAGGACCTCTTTTAGGCTTATTTTTCATATAGTAAGAAAACCAAGTAAGAACATGAGCACGTGTATGAATCCTACAATCCTTATTCAAAGCTTATAGTCAAATCTCTTTAAGACTTCCCTAAATTGGGCCTAGTTCCTTAGGCCTTGTTAATCCCAAGAAACCTATTCATGGCATTAGATTAGGCCAGAAGCCCAATTATTTGACATAACATTCCATATTTTTCCCTTTGACATAGCTTAAGGAGTTTTAGGGCATTTCATTGAGTCAATCCTTTAGTCACTGTAGAGTGTGAGACACTAAATCGTTACTTTCATTGTTTACTTATTTATAGAATTGTTGCTTTCTACTTCTCAATGAGTTGCAATAGAGCAAATCTAGCATTTGTGTTGCTGATGCAATATTTGCCTCTTAATGTGTAATATTTTGTTCTTATTGTCTCTTCATTGGCCTTAGTGACGGAACATTTGTAAGGTGATATTAGTAACTTAGATGTTATTAGTAACTTCTTCTTTCTTCGTAAGTCTTATAAAATTGTTTGAGCATTTATAGATATCCAAGATTTCAAGAGTAATCTCGATTAGTGTTAGATGATACATATCTTAAGTTTTCATTTTACTTGTTGAGCTTTCAATATATCCAGTTATCTTTGTAAATTATCTTAGAAATACTGGTGTTGATAATTTGAAACTTCATAACGATTATTCTTCATCTAATGACCAACTAAGCTTATATATATATATATATATATATATTATTAAAGCGTTTGGAGTGTTAAGTAACTGTCAAAACAATATCTTGATTATTTTTACTTATTTAACATTTTAAATAAAATTTTCATTATTGATAAATAATTTTCTTTAATACATTTGATTATAGATATAGGACAATTTAGAGATTTTATGTCTCCCCCTACTCCAGCATTCCTACATTCCCACTACTCCCTCTCTCCCTCTCTCTCTCTCTCTCTCTCTCCTCCAATATTCCTATTACTCCTTATTCTTCTCTCCACAACTCTCATCTCTCTCTCTTCATCATCTATTATTATCTTTTATCAATATTATAATATATTTAATTATATTGCATAATTTTATTCATCTTATACACATATAATACGGATGCATCATCCGCTAGTATATATATATTGCTTTCAACGATGATATTGTGATATCATACTATCTCAAAGTGGAGTACAACAATAGTATTTGCCCCTTTTATAAGGGATCTAAATATTATGTTACACTATACTTAGATAAGATTGAGGAATGGGGACAATGTACCCCTTGGTACAATATAAAGGTAATTTTTATAATCATGTATCCTCAATAAATTTAGACTTACTCCTATCATGATCTTGAAAATGCTCGTGAAAAGAATAAATGCCTTACCATGTCAAAGGTTGCACGTTCAATTCTTGCCTGACATATTGCACCTTCATTTCTTCTCATTCATAAATACCTTAAGGGACCCATCACAGATTAGAGAATCAAGCAATAAACTAATTGATAATGTGTAGGAGTGTATGCTCTTAGTTACAATTTAAATCTACTATAGGTACAAATGTGCCTACATTTTTCTTCTTTCTTTCTTTCTCTCTCTCTATCATTTTTTAAAATAATTTTGGAATTACGATCTAACTAGCAAATTAAGCCATCCAGATAGCTTTGCTTAAGGAAGCCATTAGACAATTCCCCTTATATTTGGTATAACACATTCTCTTCAAAGTAATCTCCTCCTTTCTTTAATTCAAGTCAAATTTACTTCAATGGACATAATCCCAACCAAATTTACATCAATGTCTCTCATTATTCTCCTTCAATGGTTGTTTAACTCTCCATTAATCCTCTTCTAAAAAGAACTTTTTGTCTCAAACACTATCAATAGAGGTCTATATTTAATTTTCAAATCACAAATTCGAGTTTTAGCACTTACTATTAAGCAAATGCAATGAGTTGAGAAAATTTTCTGATGACCAAGAAATTTTATATCTTTATTCTCTTTCCTTAAGTACTTTCTTTTTTCTTTTGAAATTTCTTTTTTTAAATAACATAACTTTTAACTATTGTTATAGGATTTTGAAAGTTGCTACAGTTGTTCTTAGATAGGTGTTTGAAGGATTGTCCACCTAGAAGTTGAAGATGATGAGTAGGGCTTATATAATAGTAGTCATTTGACTAGTTAAGCCTATCCATCCAACCTTCTAAGCAATCATGGGAGCTCCTTGAGCACTTCTATGTGCACCTTTTTGTCTGATGGTCATAAGGCACTCCAAGTACCCATTTGAGCACTTTCTAGGAACTCATTTTCAACACACAATCTTTAAGCGCTTGTTAGACGTAGATAGGTGCCCCTTTAGCACCTAGTAGATACTCCTTTTACTACTCCAATGCCTAGTGGACACTTTTTCTTGTCTAACATAAAGGCTAATTGGATGACCCTCCTATCCATCCAACCCTTCTTAGCCATCTAATTAGGAAAGGATGAACATCCTTTTTTACTAATTTTTTTTTTCTAAAGAAGGCTCCAAATATTATGTTGCTTCTAGGCTGGGTTTCAATACTTAGATAGGTTTAGAGTTGACCTTAGGCGTTAACTCGAATTCTTAATACTTAAGCATCCAAATGGGCCCAAGGTTAAATTAGAAGGTTTCCTCGAATCTCCAATATTACATGTAAGGTTCTATATCCAATCAAAGAACTTTGCTCAATCATTAAGCATACTTCATTACCAACATTTGAACAACATAACAACTTATTATAGAGGATAATCTCACAATCTAATACCATATTACCCACAAGATGCCGCTTTCAAAGGAGTATCATTCTAGGTGATCAAAATTGAAGGAAAGATAGTAACTTAACATCCCACAAGTGTAAGGTCTCCTCTCTTAACTACCAATGATAAGAAATTTAGTCAGGTAGGAGGATTTATCATGAAAGAATGTCATTTAGGTGTATTCATCAAGGAAAAATTAAGGGATAGGGGGTGACTAACCATGTAAGCATTGCCATGGAGTAATGGTCATCTAAGGGAATTAGGTATTTTGTCCAATAGAGCCAGTAAAATAAGATCATCAACATAGTGATCTAGCTCCATCTAGGGATTTTATAAAAACAAGGCTAACATTTAGGAATATTAGGTATCATTCAAATACTTTTGTCTGCCACAACTGAAGGACTTTCGCTTAAGAGAACTCAGACTTCATCTAAATATTCATACTCATGGGAAGACATAAAGCCATTACTCACCTGTTAAAAAGATTAACTTTTTACATTTGGTAATAGACTTCAAATGTATACATTTAAGAAGTAAATTATTTGATCCACTCATGTGTTAAGCTCATTCACAATTTGTTTAAAGATGTATTTAGACAATTTAGTGTAAGCCTTAAGCCCAATAGTTAAGTCCTCTCTTATCAAACTATAATTATTTAACTTTATCTCCAAACAATTTACAAAAGCCTAATAAATTGGAAATTTTTTGAACATTCTCCCATTTAGGTAATGTTAATTGCAATCACAAATAGGTTGCATAATAATCTCATATGTGGCCACAATTAACTTTAATATAGCTTTAGAATTCACCTTAAACACAATCTATTCCAACAAAAATCACAAATATTGAACCATAGCGATCACTATGCTCTGCTCTTATTGTCATATGATCTTCCATGATCATAACTATTAGGATTAATATCGATATGGATTAAGATGCTGTGGTGTAGAATAACATCATAAATGATCCATGCTCATCCTATTATTTGTCATTCCTTCACACATGATTTCTCAATAACATACATGCTTTAATAATAAGCTATAATGAGAAATCCAAAAATGCTTAAAAGCATATTTCATGTCATAAAAATAGCAATAAATCATGGAATGACAAATGCATATCTCGATCACAAATGAGATATATTACGATCACATATAGTTACCCTTGAGAAAATAAAAAATTCCCAAAGTATCAACAACATATAATTTAATAAAATTATAAGCATGCTTATGAAAAATATAAATGCAACAAATATCAAGTTACAAATAACATTAAGCTAATGTATCAAGGAACATAGTTAAATAATGCTCTCACTAACCTAGTAAATCAAACAAAATACCAATATCCTTGACATATCTTTAGAATATAGTAAGTCTAAGTCCTTGGTTAATAGATTAGCAAGCACATCCTCAATATTAATATGTTCAAAACAAGGAACAATGAATCTACCCCCATTAACCATGAAATAAACGCATTGATCAAATTTGTTCTCAAGAAAATCAGGAGGTGTAACGAACTTATGGCACTTTGTACCATATCAGAATGTTCATCACATATAATGTCAGCAACATCAAACTCCAAAAAATTAACATTTATAGGCTTAACAATTCTAATACCACATATGGCATAACAGAATCAGTGGCTTTTTCAAATAGGTCATAAATCTTTACCTTAATTGAACGACCAAACATGAAAGTGATCCAAACTAGGTTTTTTATTGGTCTTTATTCAAAAAGTCTATATTTAATAGCCTCACCCCAAAGAAAACTGGGTAAATTAGAACAACTCATCATACCTTTTATCGTATCTTTATGGTTGTAGTTACATCTCTCAGTCACACCATTTTGTTCAAGACTCTTAGGCATTATATATTGAGCATCAATTCAATATATTTGTTATTAGATAGTTCCTACAAAATTGACACCAACTTCAGTGTCATCTCCTATCCATAGTTTGATTTCATATTTACTTAGTTCCCTTTTCCTTATCAACCTCATTTTCTTGATTCTTCTTTTCTAACCAATATCTAAATTTACTAGATTTATTTCTTTTATAACCCTTTTATTGCAAAAGAAATGCTAAACATCTTTCTTAAGCAAGTTTAGGACCTCCTACATTAGTAGTCCAACCAGTATTTTTTCCTTTTAGATTCCTGAACTTTTTTATGAGTATGATGAAAATATTTCCTTAGCCACTTTATCTCTTATAGAAATTTGGTCTTGATTTGGAATCAATGAAGGCACCTTTACCCTTTTCTTTATTTTATTTTCTTTCCTCAATAACACAATTAGAAACAAGGGGACTAATGCTCCAAGTAAAATTAAGAATATTATAAGTAGTTTTGATTTAGCTATATTCAAGTGGTAAAAAAAAAAAAATTAAGGGCATGGCTGACAATTAACTTATTATGAAGAGAAATTTCAAAATTTTTTGAGTCTTCACTAAATCTAGACCATTTTGAGGATATACCCTCTAACCCTTTCCACCTTTTCATATTTCATACTTGTTAATTCACTCAATAAGCCTCCTTTTATTTAATAGAACTCTTACTAGTGGGCTTAGCAAGCTCATTTTCATGTAAAACTAAGTCAATATCTGCAAAACTAAATCAAATTTAATATTTTATTTCCACTTCTTGCAAGTAGCAGTAATCAAAATCTCAATGGTATCAATATTTATTATTCATGCCGAAATTAAATCTACATCACAATAAGAATGCATTAAGTCAATAAATTAGACCATTAATTAATTTATTAAAGTAAACCAAAAGGTCTTAATTATCTTGAGAGTCCAATGCTTCACTTATAAATCCCCATTAGGTAGGAATGCAATATGCATTAGGATTCTCTACATGGAGCAAACTAATGAGAATACAAAAACTTTTAAAAATACCTCCCTTGCAAGGTAAATTTTTTAGGCTCATGTATCTCTATACAATGCTTCACATTATTTTCAAAATTAAAATATATAAATACCCCCTGAAGGCCTGTAATTATATATAATAATTTTAAGATAAAAGTCATCATACTAATCACAAGAAAATTACATAAGTTTAAATGAATAAACTACTTTAGTGGCAACCATCTACATCACCTTATAAAATTATCTATAAAATGAATATTTCGTAAATCATCATGATACGTTTAGTCACATATATACACAAAATATAACCATATCGTGCTATATAGACATATGTGCTCTCAAATTAATTGCATTCCTAACACAATTAAAGATTTACACATAAAATACAACATTACAAAATCATAAAACAAATCAAAACAAGTAATATTATTCAATCCATATCAATACGCAAAACAATTCTATTGCTATTGATACATAGCCTTATATGCTTATAAAAGTCAAAAGGAAATAAAAAAACATATCAATAAATAGAATAATTCATTGTTATTAATATATAGAAACTAATATGGTCATAAGATCAAAAAGGAAATAAAGATCCATATTAATAAACAATAATTAATGATTATTAATATATAAACTAGTATTGTAACATTCACCAAAGGACATATTTTAGTTTTTCTATGTAAGGTATAATCAAAATACTTCAATGAGAGTTTAATGTATCAAGAAAATAATGAGACATATCCCTTTTATCATTTTTTCCCCCATAATATAAGACATATAATAAGTTGAAACTTTAAAGAACACTGAATTACACATTAAAAACTTATTTTGTGGTCAAGTTTTGCATCCATAGTTTTATGTGTACGAAACTTAAGTTTTCTCTCAAATGGAAACTCTATCCATCATAACCCAAAGATCATTTTTCATTAACTAAACGAGATTCAATCTTTTTAATTTAAATTCCAAACTTAACAATGAAAAACTTCATTTTTTATCATAAGATATACTTTATCCAATATGACAAAAAAGATTACAATCATAAATAAGACTCAACCCTTTTTGAATAAAGATACCCACATTTAAAACAAAACTTATCATAATATTATGCAAAGATACCCATTAAAAAAAAACACTACTTGAACTTCAAAATTGCTACAAATAAAAATATATATCTTTTTTGAAAATATTGCAATTATGATGGATTGATAATTCAAGGATCTCATTCACATAAAGCAACAAGATTTCTAACATACAATTTTAAACATTGATAAACCTCCTTTCAAGAATTAATTTTCAATATCCAAGCTAACAACAAAAGAAATAGAATTTCTTATCATCATATCAATGAAAGAAAATAATTACTAACTACTATGTTTATATTTTCTTAATAATTAATGTGACATTGAATAATATGGAACTAACAAAATAATAAAGTATCTACCTTTATTATGATCCACAAAAAGTAGGAGAGGAAAACTAAAGCAACGTATTAAAACAAATGCCAAACATATAAATTCCCTTTTATATAAATTCGGTGAACTATTGGAAATTAAAGATTCAATGAAGAGGGATAAATATTATTCTTTAACAAATTAAGGATTAATATTTACAATATTATGTCACGCCCTAAAGCGGCATAGTTATAATAGTTCTACCATGTAAACCATTCAAAATTGAAGTTGACCTCTCAATTGCTATCGTAGACCTAATTTACACAAGGAGTCCACAACTAATATGTTTTTAACTAAACAGTTCATATAAAAGTAATATTATTTTCTTTGCATAAGTCTTAGGACAAATATCGGAACTCAAGTAGTTAAAGTATTATTTACATGATTTAGAACTTATGTTATTTAACATTTACTCGATTTAACACTAAAAGATCAAAATTAACAATAAAAACTCCAAAAGTTTACTTATTCCTCAATTTTAAGTCCTCACTCCCTAGGATCCAATAGCATCTAACCTTAGAGTAGCTATATTACAGCAACTAGTTTGCACTTGCACAAAGATTTATAGGGATATGAGGAACCAATTACAAAATAAGCTTAGATGAAGACATAAGACTATTCATCAAGTATGAACAAGGTTATCAAAAAGTTATTTAGATGCAATGCAACAAAAAATGCCATTGTACGACGTTATCTAGTCTATCTTGAGATTAGAGAAATTTCACCTGCTCTAATTCTAGTTTAAGGAGTTTCAATGCCTATACAATAGCTTACAACCAAACCTAGGCTTATGCAATAGAGACATCCCTCCTCCTATGATTACCTACGAACCACTACCTTAATCCTTACGCAACCTCCTCTCATTTCACTTAGTTTGACTAAAAATGAAGAAGGGACCATTTTAGCTATCCTCTTCGAAGAGGTCAATATTTGGTCAAAGAATCTTAAGCGTACCTTAATGGATTGCAATGCATATCCGATTAAGGCTTCAAGTCAAATATTGTTAAGTCCCGTTTAAGGTGATCAATCAATTCCATGTTGTACAATAAATTAGAGGCATGACATCTGTCGCCTAAGTCATTATTTTATGGCAGGCTTAATAACTGTCATAGAGTTTTTAGCTGTCACATTTCTATCACGAGATACATGTCAACGATCCATAAGATTACCATATCAGTGCATCATTATTGTAGAAGCAAATTTGTAGTTACAAGGATGAATCATCCTTATATAAAGTAATATTCACAGTCAGAATTGGCTTCTCTAGTCACATCTTAAACTCTCATTCGTTTCCTTATCTTTAACTCGAATTCTTCAATTTGTGTTGTATCGTTTCACATAACCATTTAGGTATGGTTCGCAAAGTTGCTCGTCAACTTGTGCTTTCCAATTCCAAGGCAATTGAGATTGAGGCCACTTTCCCCCCCTAAATAAGCAGCGAGGCGACTTGTTCTTCGAGTAATTTGACCCACAGCATGGAGAAAAGGTAGGATAAATGTACTCAAATCAATGAGCTCTCTATAGATAATTATCCTAAGGATAAGGAAAGAAGGTCCTTAGCAAGATATATGTTCAATACGATAGCCTATTTTTGCGATTCTCTAGATGGAATCGCCAGTTCCATCGATAGGGTTCTCATCAAAAATATAATCAGTACTGATGAGATCTTCTCGGGACATGGAACTTGAGGAGGCCGAGAGATGGGGAGAGGGTATGCTTCCCCAAGGAGCGCAAGTTCCATATATACTAGAACTATTTGGATTTTAGGTTGCACTTCCCTTTTTCGGCTCTTGTCAAGGGCTTTTTCAACTATTTTAGAGTCGTGCTGAATATGTTCTTACTCAATACATATCGGCTTCTAGCAACCTATGAGATAGTCTACGAAGAAGTCGAAGTTAGGGCTACGCCTCAACTGTTTCGATATTTCTTCACTGTTCGAAGACAGCCTGACGAATGGTACTTTGCTATTGCAAGGCATAGGTTTAATTTCATGGACAGGTTAGAATCCAAGATTCACAAATGGTACGACAAGTTCGTATCAATAGTATCTAATGAGGACTTGGACTTTTGGACCCAATGGATTAAGCCAATACATACAAAAGACATAGATCCGATACCGAATGATGTAGCAACAATGAAGAAAATTCAAGAGAGAAGGAGAAATAAAATATTATTCTAGGACGCCGAGAGAATTCTACAGCGTTACAAAAATGGAGAAACAATATTTTCTAAAAAAGAAGGTACGCCAATGTGTCACTTCCGTATCGAGTATAGCCATGAGGAAAGCCGTTCTCGAGACTTGGGAGGAGAATAGTGAACTTTGAGCCTTATTCCGCACGAAAAATGTAAGTTCATATTTTTTTTCATGTTTATATTAATTGGTGTACTTGTGTTGTAAATATGGGTATTAGAGAGGTAAATCCGGTAAAACTACTAGCTCAGGCGAAGGCAAAAAATTCTAAGGCTGATAAGAGGGCAACCACCTTAGCAACTACCACTTGGCCTGCTATCGCAAAGAAACTAGCAAAAGAAGTTGATGGCTATGCAAAAGATCTCTCATCCTGCGGAGAGGCTGAAGGAGAATGAGAAAACATAGCCGACCGAGGTTACTCGTTTTGAGGAGCCTTCGTCATGATTATTCAAACTTTTGTTGAGTCGAAGGATGGCGAGCGTCAAGAGACATATCCCAGCGAGAAGGATGAAAATGCCATTACCGTAAAAGGCTCATCACTGGTGATTACGATAGATCTGAATGGTGACAAAAGACTAAAGAAGGAGCTCGTCCACCAACCACCTATCAAGAAGTCCAAGGGCTTAGACGAAAGGGCAAAGGAGGCTATGCATTCCAAATCTCTCAACATCAGAAGCACCAAATTCATCCCTAACAAAGAGGTCAGCAAGTATTTCATCCTTTGCTGGAGCCACCAAATTTTGGATACCGACTCAACCCTAGGAGACAAGATGAAATCTTTATCTTTAATGGAAGAGATCATTCTTCCAAAAGATAAAGATATTGCCAAGAATGATGTCCATAGGGTCAGTGATTGCAATAATGTCCATATCGCGGCTAAATTATATGATGTGAGTATCCATGACCATTGATTTTGATTATCGAATTTGCTTGGATAACTAACACATTTCCTTTTCTAGATGAGTAGCCACATTCTGACTGCATTGGATAAGGTTGAGAAAGAGGCAAAAAAGGTAATTTCTTCAGTTGTATGTGTAATACCTAACCACTTTTGATTGTAATAAAAGAATTTGTTGTAGAAAGTTGATGATGCGCACAATGCATCAAAGGCCCAAACTATTGCTGTCGAGAATGCAAGGATTGGGGCTAAAATGGAGGCGAGAAAGCTTAAGGAGGACTTGCTATGGAAAAATTAGCACATGACCTTGCCGTTGATGAAATCTCTAGCTTGAAGGCCAAATTAGAAGAATAGTACAAAGAGTCCAAAAGTCTGAAAGAGGAGCTGCAGAAGAAAAAGGAAGAGAGCTGGGGCTTGGGCTGAACTATTTGCACAATGAGCAATGATGAAGATAAGCTCAGGATGTAGATAAAGGAGTTAGAGACCAACAACTTAAACTTACAGAGCCGTATCACTGAGTTAGAGGAGACTGTGAGGAGGAGGCTATCTGTTGAAGAAGCTCTTGATATAATCACTCCCAGTAAGCAATACAAGAAGCTTCTATGCAAAAAGTTGTTGGAGGGAATTCAAGCGGTAAGAGAAGGGGTCTTGAAGCTTCATCGCGATTATGATCTCTCGTGTTCGACTTTGTAAACATCGATGACGAAGTTAGTAGTGCTGATGAAGATGATGGCGATGAGACAGGTATCAAGAGTATGGATCAAAGTGATAATGAATCTCATGCCGCAGAAGTTGCCAACTCCTAGAACCCAACTATCGAGGATGCCCTAACTAATGATTTAAAAATCACTTCTGTTGAGTCTAAAGATAGGCCATAGGACTTACTATATTGGCGCATTACATTCTTGTATAATTTATTAATTAGAATATAATCAAGGCAATGCTAAATTCTTGTGACATTTAATTTTACATACTGCACTTTCTCGATTTGTATGATATATGTATGTTGCTTCGTGATCTCATTTGTCAGCATATTTTATTTTTTACACTATTTGTTTCTCAGCATGTTTTATTTTACACACCCAACTATCTCTTCGCATGTTTTATTTCACATGACCAATTATCTTTTAGCATGTTTTATTTCACACACCGTTTGTTTCTTGGCATGTTTTATTTCACATGCCCATCATTTTATACGGTCCATTAACCGTTTGAGGTGTAGACTAGCCGCATTACTCGATCGTGAGGTTAATTTGTATAGGTCGTTAACCACGTTAGGCTAGAACCTCGATCAATTCATTTACCATGTAGTGTGGAGCTCGTTAGTTCGGCAATTGTAACTAAAATATGATGAGACTTCAAACATATAATTGTCATGAATAAGTACTAATCTTACAAACATGTTAGCTGCCACCAATGAGAGACGGTAGAAATCATCCCGCATTAATTGAAATAAAATTTTAGATTCTTGGTATTCCAAGCTCAAGGGATGATGGATCCATCTAACCTTTCTAATTGATAGCCCCCCTGGCCAACGACTTCCTGGATCTTAACAAGATCCTCCCAATTTGCGTTACGCTTTCCCTGATTTGCTCATACACCAGTTGCTTCCATCTGATGACAAACTAGATCGCCAAGTTAGAAAACCTTGTGCTTCACTTTCTGATTGTAGTATCTTGCTGCTCTATGCTGGTATGCCATGACCCTAGCTCTTGCAATGTCTTCAATTTCTTCAATAATATCCAAATTTGTTGTCAATCCAACTCGATTGAGCATAATATCAAAATTATGTGTCCATAGATTGGGCAAGTCTAACTCAATCGGCAACATGGCTTTAGTACCGTAGGTTAACTTAAACAGTGTCTCACTTGTTGCGGTTCTGTAAGTGGTTCTATACCCTCATAAGACGTTTGGTAGTTCATTGGCCCACTTCCCCCTGACTTGATCCACTTTTCGTTTCAGGCTGTACAGTATGATCTTCTTTGTGGCCTCGACTTGTCCATTTGTCTGAGGGTACACTATAGACGTATAGTTAAGCCAAATGTCGTGCCTCTCACAAAATGTTTGGAACTTATTGTTATCAAACCGTAGGCCGTTATCTGTAACTATTATGTAAGGAACTCCAAATCTTGATATGATGGAGTTGAAGATCAAAGCTTCCACTTTTTGTTCGATGATCTTTGCTACAACCACGGCCTCAGTCCATTTGGTAAAGTAATTAATAACGACAATGACAAATTGGCACCGGGTGATAGACTTCGAAAAGGGTCCGAGAATATGTAGCCCCCACTGGGCGAAAGGCCTAGGGTTGGCTAAGCTACATCGCTCAATTACAGGTACATTACTTAGCGACTCGTGCTTCTAGCATTAAGGACACTGTCAAACAACGTCTTTTGCATTTTCTCTCATAGTCGGCCAATAATAGCTAAGTGGTATTGCTCGAATGTAAAGTTTTTGCGACTTTACATGATTACTGCATATGCTGCCATGTAGTTCAGATAACACCCTCTAGGCATCCCTTTGAGAAAGGCATCCCTTTGAGAAAGGCATCAAAGGTAAGGTTGAGATAAGTTGCACTTATATAGCCGACTGTCAATCGGCTTATAGCTTGCAGACTGGTAAGCCAATCTTCGCACCTCCTTTTTGTTGTCAAGGACAGTACCATCTTTTAGATAATTTACTAAGGAATCCATCCATGATTCTTCTCTTAGGTAAGGAGCTAAGTAACAGCTCTACAAGAGATTGGATAAACTTTTGCGAGAGAAACTCCATGAAAAGTTTCTCGTTCAGCTCAAGGAATGCCATACTAGCCAACTTTGACAACTTGTCAACAACGATATTCTTGCTTCTGGGAATTTTGTGAATGGTAAATGATAGGAATTCTTTTACGAACGTTTATACCACCAAGAGGTACTTGATCATCCCTTCTTCTCTTACTACGTAACTTTCGGTGACTTGATTTACCACTAGCTAGGAATCAAAGAACACTTCCAGTTTCTCGACACCAATTTCCTTTGTTAGTTTCAATCTGGCGATTATAGCTTCATACTCTGCTTCATTGTTACTAGTTAGGAATCTAAATTTCAAAACATAATGGACTTTGACATTATATAGGCCTTGAAGGACTAGACCTACATCCCTTCCTTCTCATATCGAAGAATCATCGACATAAAGAAACCAGATAGGTATCTCGACAATCTCCACACAATCTTCCTCTCTCGTGAACTTAGCAATAAAATTTTCCAATACTTGGGATTTTAGTGTCATTCTAGGTTTATATTACACACCATGGGCACTGAGTTCTAAGACATATTTCATCACTCTCCCCGAGGAGTTAGGCCGTTGCAATGCTTACCGCAATGGTTGATCAGTAAGGATAATAATCTGGTAAGCTTCAAAATACGACTTCAACTTTCTTACCGAGAGAACTACTGCTAATATAAATTTTTCAATCTTTGTGTACCAAAGCTCTGGTCCCTATAGAACATGAATCATGTAATAAACAGGTCGATACTCCTTACCGTTAATTCAAACAAGTATAGAAGAAAGTGCTCGGTAGCTAACCGATAGATACAAGTATAAATTTTCCCTTAGCATAGGGGTCGAAAGTATCGGGGGTGACGCAAGAAATTCCTTAAGCTCGTTGAAAGCTCTCTCACAATCGTTGGTCTAATTAAATTCCTTTAGATTCTTCAAAATTTTAAAGAAATCTGTATACTTATCTACACTTCTTAACACAAATCTGTTAAGGGTAGCAATTCACCCAATGAGTTCCTGCACTTCATTGACCGTATGAGGTGATTTCATATTCCTTATGGCTTCAATCTTTCTTGGATTGGCCTTGATACCACGTCGTATGACCATATATCTGAGGAATTTCCCTAATGTTATGCTAAAGATGTACTTCTATAAGTTGAGTTTCATGCTATAACTCCTCAATGTGGCAAACGTTTCCTTCAGATCAGCGATATGTTAATCTTCCTTCATGCTCTTCACAATCATGCCATCCACATATACTTCAACATTCTTGTGGATCTAAGATTTGAACATCTTCGTTACTAATATTTGATATGTAACACTAGCATTCTTCAACGCAAAGGGCATCAAGTATAATAGTATGTTTCAAAATTGGTAATGAAAGATGTGTGGACTTCATTGGCCTTATCCAACTTGATTTGATTGTAACCAGAGAAAGCATCCATAAAGAAAGAAACCTATGTCCTGTAGTTGCGTCTAACATCTTATCGATTTTTAGCAGTGCAAAACAATCCTTAGACATGCCTTGTTATGATCCATTAAGTTTATGCACATTTGCCACTTGTCGTTAGACTTCTTGACTAACACACAATTTGCTAGCCAAGTCGGATAAGGCTCTTCCCGGATGAATTCTGCCCTCAATAATTTCTAGACCTCTTCTTCTATTATTGCTTGTCTCTCTAGTACAAAATGTCTATTTTTCCATTGGACCACTTTTGCATTCGAGTCAATCTAAAGCTTGTGTATCATAACATCTCTCAAAATACCAAGCATGTTCGAAGGTAACCATGCAAACAGGACAGCATTAGCTTGTAGGAAGTTAATCAAACTTTGCAAACATCTACTGACATGGGTTTTCCTATCCTTGTTGTCTTCTCGAAATCATTTCCCAAAGGAATTTCCTCTGTATCCTTCTCGGCATTCTCTATGCAACTATCTTGCCATCTAGACAAGTTTCAACTTAAAAAACTTCCTCTCATCTCAAAGCCCTTATATATAAGGATCATGCCAATTGTTGATCTCCTCTGTATACATAACCCTCATAGGAGTAGAAAACTTGGTCTTTAAATGTGATGTTGATGGGACAATGCTGGATAAATGTTGGCATGGCCATCCCATTATCATGTTGTAATGGGACCAACATTTGATGACAAGAAAATCCGCTTTGTCCTTTGCAACATGCTCCCCATCCCCTATCTATATCGGTAAAGAGATAATTCTAACTACTTGGATAGGTTGGTTATTGAAGGCATAGAGGTCACACTTATAAGACTATAGCTGCGCTTTGATCTTGGGCCTCATTTGATCGAAGGCATGTTGAAAAATGATATTAGTCGAACTTCCCGTATCAACAAGAATCTTCTTGACTTCAAAGTTGGCGACTCTTGCATTGATGACAAGTGCATCATCATGTAGCCTCTAGATACCCTCAAAATCTTCTTCTCCAAAAGATATTATATTGTCAATCCTGACCTTTTTTCTGTGAATATTGCAAATGTAATTCATGGCATTAATCGAGTTCAAATAACTCAATTGGCCTATATTAGGTACACTAACAATGGTATTAATTACTTCGTTGGGTGCTCTAATGGGATTAACATCCCTTACATCTCTCATAGCCATTGCTAGCTGAATGTCATCCTCTTGTTCTTCTCTTCTCCTCTAAGACGGTCTTTCGATTCTTTCGACATCATAACTAAAAATTTTTGCATGTGCCTGTGTTGTATTGCATCTTCAATTGCATTCTTGAGTTGAATGCACTCATCTGTATTATGACCCTGTCACTGTAGAAATCATAGTACTTGTTCGAATTTCTTCTTGAGGGATTCCCTTGCATTCTTTCCAGCCACTACAGGATACCTCTTTCCCCATGTACTTCCATCAAAATGTCCGAGATTGGACGATTGACAGGCGTATGGGGTATGAATGTCGATATCCTTGGTCTGTCTCTCTTGGCATCTAAACTGTTGTCGTTATCCATACCAAGTCTATCCTTTGCATTTTTTCATTTGTCACTCTTTCCATCTCCTCTACTCTAATTAGCCTCTCATCGTACTTTTATGTTGTCTTCCTATCGGATGTATGAGGTGCCTTTAACCTTAAACTTAGTGAAAGTTTTTAACTTGTTCTTTGAAAGAGACTTGAAAAAGTCTCTGTGAGGTTTAACTTCATCGATTATGGCATTGAGGGCCAGACTCATATTCAATTCTAGGATTTGGACCATCTCGAGTATAAATCTGGCCAAATAGTCCCTAATTGACTCATTGGACTTTTGTTTGATGGTGTTAAGGATTAAAGAGTCCTTAACAGGAAGTTTGCTAGCAAGAAAGTGTTGAAGGAACACCTCTGCTAGTTCATCGAAACATGAAATGATATTTGGTTTCAGGTGTTTGAAACATTTGCTGGCTGTATTCCTCAAGGTTGAAGGAAAGGCTTGACAGGCCACTGCGTTGCTTAAACCATGCAACTTAGCTAATGTATGGTAGTACTCCAAGTGGTCTTCAGGGTTTTTCATCCCATCATATGTTTCGAATTAAGGCAACTTAATGTGTTGAAGTATCACTTCTTCCAAAATCTTTAGGACGAAAGGAACTGTTTGGTCATTGCAATAAGGGTACTGACATGCGAGGGTCCCATATGATGCACGTGCTATGGTTGCTTACCCTTATTAATCTTCTTAAAAGCAAGAACCGAGGGTCTCACTAGGACCTCAACTTGCTCTTTTGGCAATTTAGGTGAATCAATGGAATCGTCAGCATTGTTGGCATCATAATCGCCATGCTCTTTATCGTTGTTTGGGTGAAAACTTTTATGAAGAAGGTTGAGGATTTTTTCATGTTTTTTATTTAACTCGGAATTTTCTTTGGCTAAATTGGGACAAAGTTGCTCGAGTCGAGCCAATCATTATTCATCAGCATTCCAACTCTCCCCTTTAAGGTAGTGGGAGGCAGTACCAGCACCTACACTTCTGGTCATTCTAGTTTTAAACATGTGGTCGTGTTTAGAGAAAAAACAGACAGCGCCAAATGTTATTAGCAAATTTTGGGATGAGGAAAAATCCTACAAAAGAAAGCTAAATACTTGGTACCAAGGCCAGTCTAATGCGGCCACTCTGATACTTAAGTTAGTAAGGTAACTTAATAGAGTAAGTATGTAAATAAGAAGTGTCAGGATCCCTTACAAAGTTTCTTTCTAATATTTATAGATGGTTGTAGTGTCCAAAGCAGTTGTCAGGATAACTATTAAGATATGTGCAAACTTCTGGACTTGACATCCTCCTTCATATGTAAGAGTAGTAGGTGGTTATGTAATAAAATCGTACTTATGGTAACTGTTCACACCATAGACTTCAAGTCAACCTAAGAGCGCTTCTTATACTCGACATAAATGTCATGTATCATCTATGCGATGCAAATGCCAAGAGAGTTAGTTACATACCTTCTCGATAGATGAAAGGCCAAGTGTCATATGAATGAAAACTGACTATCAACAATTATCTTTTGTTTAAAGTTTTACTATACTTAGTTATCCAAGTTTTCAGTTACTAGTTATTAGTCTCACATCCAACTAGTCTTTGATTCAGTCTCTAATTTAGCCCCTAAATACAATTTGCTCATAAGTCCTAGAAATTTCTTTTAATTCATTCTCTAAAGTTTACCTAGCTACATTTAAGGTATATAAAGTCTCTAATATAGTTTTTGGCCAACTTTCTAATTCATCATATACACCTAGTTTTTTATCTAACCTCTGAAATATTCTCTAATTAGAACGCACTCCACATTTTTAGTAACAATTCCCATAATTTTCAATCTTATCTAGAATCAAAATACACCATATAGCTTAACACCACTTCAATTTGAATCAACTACACCTTACTCCATTATTTTAACACTTTACATATTATTAATATTTCAATACCAAGTGATAGGAATTAAGCCACCAGACCCACGACCCGAACCTAAGCCTAAAGACTAGAAAGCATGACAAGGCGAGTTCTCTCTTTTAGCCCCACCTCTGAAGAATCCAAGTTGCTACAATCTACTAACCTACCGATTTGTTCGAGCTAAACTCTCTTATGCTTATTAATAGTCTCTAACTGTCAACTTGAGATACACTCGGACAACAGCTTAGCCTACCTAACCATTTACCCAACCAACCTGAATTTGACCTACTCCGATCACATTCAAGCTACTCTGATCACATCGAAGCTAAATTCACCTTGGGGGAGCCATTAGTTTAGCTCTGTAACACTAAACAATTATCTCAATTCGGTATCACTACTCAACAAAAGCCACTCTAACCATACAGATTGTCTGTTTTGCTATTAGCACGACTATTGGCTATCTGCCACATGTTCGAACACCTCATGTGATAGAATCTTTCATACAAAATGCTTGCTTTTGCTTATTTTTCCTTTATACCCTTTAAACATTCTCTGTACAATACTTATTTTAGAAATTATCCTTTTAGTCTTTTCCATTTGTAGCAGTTACACTAACTTTTCGAGTATAAATACCCTTTGTAATGTGTAGCCACAACATAACCTAATATTGAATATACTTAACTGTTCCTTTCGTAAGCTAGTGTGCTTACTCCTTTTTCTACTTTTATCATAACCTTTAAGAAATGCTAGGTGGTGAGTGATCTCACCAAGTTGCTTGTACGTCATATTGAGTTAGTTTTGTGAGTCCAAGAAGTTTCCTTAGTGCATCGTATCCTTATAACCATTCGTGGTTTGCTTATTTATCCCATTTTCGTGTTCCTGTTTTCACATTTCCTTACCTTTCACTTCAAGCTTTCTACAAGGTTAGACCCACCTCGATATGGTCGCCTTTATTTGATCTTGGCATGTCGTATCACCGAGTTTATAATATTCCATTCTAACACTTCTAACACTGGAAATTTAATACCTTAGCATCATTCAATATTACAATATACTGGAAACATACCTAAACTAGAATCTAAGTCAATACTTGAAAAACAATTAAGTATATTTTGATAAATAAGGATTTTAATATAATTATATGACTAAAAAATTACATAAAAATATGGAAAATAATTTTTGCAAAAACCTTTTCAAGGAAACTTAATACATTGTATGGGGCTTTATAGAAAAATTTTGAAGCCAAAAACAATATTGGTAAGGCTTTTGAAAATGAAAGCGAAATTGGCATAAGTTTAGTCATTTCTTAAGGGTGATATATTTTGATATTTAACTTTAACAAAACAATATTGTTCCTAGAATCTACATAAAAATTAGGCCATAATACAATTTTTTTATAATTTTTGGATTTAATTTATTATTTTTAACGAATTAATGAAAATCAAATCAAGTTTTAAGGTTCACCAAAAACCGCCATACCAACTATACCTCAGGCCAACCCAAGCTTGTCGACCATCCTAGGTAGATGGTTTTCCTTCAAACAACCAATGGCAGCGTTAAGCTTTCCTCTTCCCAACAATTAAGTCCCGATTTAGTTCTTCATTAATTGACCGCGATGCTGCCCGTAGTTTACTTCCAAGTCTTGGTTTGACACCTGCTCTCTAATTTAACTCTCGAACCTACTGTTTTTCTAAAATTTCCTTTCAACTTCCTCTAATCTCCCATTATTTTTACTAGATAATAGATTGTCTAAACTAAATTATAAGAGATAATTTTGAATTTATAGGATGGGAATTAATCAATAAAAGGAAGTCCATTGCCAAGTGTCATAGTCTTTTATTAATCTATACATAAGGTAGCTTTAACCCCCTAAAAGTGAACAAAATTTGCTTCACATATTGCCACATTCTAAATCATATTGTAACATATTTTTTATAAATTTATATTAATTTTTCTATAATTATTTTGATTTATTTTAACATAATTTAAGTATTTTAAGTAATTTCAAGTATATTTTCCTACACATAAATTCATATTTAATATAAATAAATACTCTTAAATAGTATTTATGTTATTTTGTGATTTTTAGTATGTACATAATTTATCTTTAGTGATTTCTTAATTATCAAAGCTCGTTTTACATGTTTCGCTTATTTCTAATATAATAAGTAATTTGCATATATTATACAAATATAATATTTTATTATTTTATTTTCCTAAATCTAAACTCATGAACCACTTCTACTAATAACCCTAACTTCGCTATGAAATTTGAGCTCAATCAAACTAGTTTTGTACCTTATATTTTGCATATCAATTCCATACTAATTAATCATAAGCTTACTAGCTAATTTTGCAGGGTCTCACACTTTACCTCCCTTTCAAATAATTTCATCCTTGAGACTAAACACTTATATATATTATTTATGTTATTTTATAATTTTTAGTATGCACATAATTTATTTTTAATGATTTGTTAATTATTGGAACTTATTTCTCATTTTTACAATGAATAACGAGTAATTTAAGTATATTATAAGAATATAATATTTAATTATTTTATTTTCCTAAATCCAAACTCGCTTGACCACTTCTATTAATAATCCTAAATTCATCGTAAAATTTGAGCTTAATTGAACTATTTTCATAATCTCCCTAAATTTTACATATCAATTTCGTACTGATTATTTGTAAGCTTACTAGCCAATTTTGTGGGGTCTTATACTCCAGCCCCCTTTCAAAAGTTTCATCCCCAAAACTATCATGTTATAGATCTTGTCCTAAAAACTGACTATATATATATATATATTCTTGAAGTTGAAATCTTTTAAATCATCTTCTAACTAAGCTTCTAAATTGAATCTTTATCTATCTTTCTAATTGTCTGTCCCCTTTTCTCTTGTATTCTACATTTGGTATCAATCATACCTTACATGTTTCTTATCTTAACTGCAACACCTATGTCTTCTAATCATATTGTATTATCTATCTTACTACTTAGCACCTTAGTCGTTCAAATGTTCTTATTGATCTATCCACCATCTCATCCTTGGTATTACCTACTCCTAAATTTCACTTAAGACAATCAATGATATTGATCCAACATATGTCATACATCTCCAATCATTTTTCCTTCCATCCACATTTTTCTTCTCATAATGACTATATTATTGGCATATTTGTTGATTTGTTTCTTCATACAACTCAATGCAGGGTCAAAAGAAATAAATTTGACAAATCATGACATATTTTTCATCCCAAACTCAAATGAGATAGTTAACAATTTAGATTGACTCGACTTAACAAGAACGGATGTAACTCTTGATCAATAGACTCATTAAGAGAAAAATATCGACGTGAGCTTATTACTTGATAAGACATGATATGATATGATGTACGTCAATAGTTAACAAAATAAGAGACTCGACAAATGAGAAATTTGTTCACCATAGATTTGCCATTTATCTGTTTCATTATCGTTGCCATTACTCATATGAAATGTATTGTTTCCTTACATTTCACTTATACCCCCGATTACATCATTAGATCTTCTTTCTTGGTAATGATTATCGACTATCTCCATTAGGTCACTAGTATAATATTTTCAGTATCCATAGAGATTCCTCCTCTAGATGCAATTTGTTCAAAGAAAGAAATCTTATTCAATCCAAAATGTACACTTGCTTCCTTTAACATACAACTTATCAGTACTTAACTTCTATAATGTCAACCGTAATTG
Source organism: Lumnitzera racemosa (assembly GCA_024138005.1). NCBI lineage: Eukaryota > Viridiplantae > Streptophyta > Magnoliopsida > Myrtales > Combretaceae > Lumnitzera > Lumnitzera racemosa. The sequence goes on from JAMXBC010000007.1 coordinate 60,747,456, forward strand.
CTTTGCATGTTTTTCCTTAGTTTTCAAGTAAATCAGAATGCTAACAACAAGTACCTCAACAAATTCCTCTAGATATGGTTGGTATATGATTCATCAAATTCTTAAATATAGTCGGTGGTTACTACAAAGGTATCACTAGGAATTTATGGTGTCCATATCATGTCCTGAATATAGTTATACATACTTCTTTCGACACATCCCACCATCAACAATATTTCAACCTTAAATCAATTCAAGAAACACAATCACTCATGTAACTGATCTAACCGTTTATAAATTTGAGGTAAAAGATTCTTATTCTTAATAGGTACTATATTTAATCCCCAATAATTTACATACGATCTCATAGTACCATTTTTTTCCAAATAATATAGATGCCCTTTGTGAAGAAATACCTGGATGTATAAATCCCTTATTCAATAATTCTTGAAATCACTTCTTTAGCTCTTACAGTTCTATTGGTAACACCCAATACAAGGCTTCAATTATAGGTTTTTCCCTTAGAACTAACTTAATTGCAAAGTCTAATTTTCAATCTAAAGTTACACCAGACATGTCCTCGAGAATACATTTAGATATTCACATACTTCTAATAAATGCAGTACTTTTGATACTTCCTTCGGTCTCTCACTTGCATTTATCCACAAAACTTCCAATCACCCTCTTCTATCTTTGTTTCTTTTATTTCATCACATCCCTTAATAAAAGCTAATTTCAATTCACCTTTACTATCTTTGCCCTGAATTCTACCTTAATCCTTACCACAATTTTTTAAGTTAGTACCTTCTCTCCAATGAAAGTTGCAACTTGATAAATGGAGGTAATCCCAATCACTTTAATTCCTCTTCACCCATAAATTTCTAACTTATAAAGAATGAGGACATCAATATTAATATTGTAATTTACAATTCGTTAATTTACATACATATTTTCTAAAATATCTATATACTATTCTTATAATTATTAACCAATTTTTTATTCATAGAACATAAAATCAAACTAGCTTAGTTTAACTTACACTTCAATTATTAGCAACAAAATAAGAAATCTAGATAGTTATTTGTCATAAGTCCTTCTTCAATTCTATCTTCAATGCCCAAGATCACTGCAAAGTCATTATGATATTATCTTACCATCCAGTCAACAAACTCTTCTTCATCATCCACTATGTTCCCTATAGCAAATATCTGAACAAGCATAATAATATTACTAGGTTCTTTAATATCTCCAGTTGCTTATCTAAACTATGGACAGTACCTAGAAGAACATCTACTTTTCCTATGTATGTTATTCTTAACCAGCTTCATTATTAGATCTCTATGAATTTTGTGATTCCTATTATCACATATGAAGTATCTTCCTTTAAATGGAACATAGTGTCTAGAAAACTAATTTGCTTCCTATTCCAGTACTTGATATATTCATTCTTATCATTAAACTTAATCCATGCACGAATTGAGTAGGACTATTTGCCAGTGTTACTGATTCCTTTATTTCAAACTAAAGCTATTAGCACTTAATTAAGATGTTTTTAGTATGGGATCTAGTAAAAAAATTCTACTAATCTTTTACCTCCCTTAAGCTTGTATTTTTAGATGATTAACCTTGATTAACATACCTTATCTACTATCACCTTAATAGAGCTAAAAAATAATCTTCCAACTTATTACCTACGATAAGGTTAATTTTAATAAGAAACAATTCCTTCTTTAACTTAAGATTATCTTTATATGAGACTAGGGTATATTTCATCAACCCATTCTTCAAAACTTTATATAGAGTCACATCAGTATTTTCCTTCTCTAATTTAACAGATCCTATACTGTCACTACTGAATACTTGTTAAGTAATCTTTTCTTTTAATCATCAGCTCTTAAGTTTTACTAAACTTGTATTGCTAACTTCAACATGAATGTACCATAAGCCAATCTTTAATATTTTGGAATTCTAAAGGTTAAAAAATTCTCCTTATCTAGCTAATTAGTTGTTAGTCAAAGTGGCTTATTAATCTTTCCTTAAAAATATCACATTGTTTAGTGGATTCAAATAGCTTACAAATTCGTGAAGGTTTATTTGCTCTCTATTCCACCTCTTGTGGCTTTCTATCCCCTTTATTTTCTCCCGTAATATGATGTTAGATCAATGTACTTTGCTATTGTATCATAATATGTATGCTATTAAGTAATTATCCAATAAAATTCACCTACTATAGGAATAGGGGTAGTCTAAATTGCTTCTAGGGTAGCGAAGAAACTTGTGATAAAGGGTCTTGAGTTACCATTTTCATTTCCACCATCAGTCATTACTCAACCTATTACTAGTATCTTAACGTACCTACATACATGTCCAATCATAAATTATCTGAAAATCTCATCTCATTTCCTTGATACAATTTAAGAGTCAATGATTCCCTACAACTAGATATAGACACCATATAATAATATCATTTGATTCACCACAACATAATATTACCTATCTTATACTTGCTTTCCTTCACTTACAAATGCTTATAGACTCTACAAAAAAAAGTTATAAACTTGTTACTCATTTTATTAGATACTTAAAGATTCACAACTTAATCATAGTATCATTTTACATTAAATGTTACGAACTCAGTAACTACCATTGCACATATAAAGGATTTACAAGACTAATCACCTAAAGCACATCTAATTATATTACATCTTCACTAAGCAAGTACATAAGATGTTTACAGCATTTGTACGTAACCAAAAAGCTGCATATTCATCAAGAGTTACATTAGTACACCTTAAAGGATCAGAAATATATCCACATTGGTCAACAAGTAACATAGGATTAAACTCTAATATCTCAACAATAGCTATCATGATATATTCATCACCTGACTTATCAACAGCAACCATAAATTCAAAAGAAATCTACTCTATATACCTTCCAGTTAAACTATCATCATTTCTACTTATTGATTTTGTACTTAACTATACTATCTCAGGAGTATCAGGAATAGTAATTACTTCAAAAATTTTATCTTCATCTGACTCCTTAACCTCATTATTAACTATTACCTCATGAGTTACAATCTCTTTCTATGTAGCGTCAACCTCTTAATTAGGCTTTAATTAAACCTCTGATATAGGTCCTAATTCATTCTCTAGATTAACTCCTGATTGCTTGCCTCCAACATTTTGTGCCGTTTCATTCATCTCAACAATAGCTATATCCTACTTCACTACAACAAGCATATTCTTATTAAGTTCACCCCATAATTCTACTTCTAACTCCTCCTCTTTAGGTACATCTTTTTGATGGATTTTCCTCTATGTTACTCTTTAATTCATTCTCAACTAACTCATGGTTATTTTGCACACTTGCTAAAGCATCATCTTAAGGTCTCATAGATTGTTGATCTTATTGTAGTGCTTTGGGTACTATAGATTCAAGGTGAGATTCAGTATGTTCCAAAGGTATCTCCATACTCCTCTTTAGGTACATCTTTTTTCTAGATTTTCCTCTATGTTACTTTTTAATTCATTCTCAACTAACCCATGATTATTTTGCACACTTGCTAAAGCATCATCTTAAGGTCTCATAGATTGTTGATCTTATTATGGTGCTTTGGGTACTATAGATTCAAGGTGAGATTTGTGTTCCAAAGGTACCTCCATACTTACTCTTACTAGGTTAAGGTAAAAAAAAATAACCAATAACTCCCTTCTTCTAATCTTGATGGAAAGTATCTTACTGGCATCATCAAAGCCATAATCCTTTCACTTTCCCACCATCTTTGCTCATAGGCAACTATTGTAGTATATCTATTATATTAAGAACCTAAGTTAGCTTCCATCTATGCCTATGAGTCTTGCCAATTATAGCACATCACATCAATAAACTTATTAATAATCTCATCCACAATCCTAAACATATCCTAGTTAATCATTTCTAACAATAATCTTCACATCTTAACCTTGTACTAGATATGGAATTCTTCTCTATTCCACCAAAAGCACCATCAACTACTATCAATTTTCCTCTACAACCATGTAGATGGATTTAAGATCAATTAACATTTTTTATAACTCAGTATTATAATCATTTTAATTTATAGTTCACAATAGTCTTTTATTGTCCACTTTCACTATGTTTCTATGATGTGTACTTTCTTTTAATTATGATGCTTCAAAGTGAGTTCACTTGAACCATGCTCAGCTATCAACTGAGAATTATCATACCTCGAAGCAATAGAGTCGTAACAATCCTGCTATGTAAACCATCCTAAGATAGAAGCCAACCTCGAAGATGACCTCGAAGCTACTATCGTAAACCTAATTTATACAATGTACTTACAACTAACATGTTTTGAAGTAAACAATTTACATAAAAATAATATTATTTTCACTACGAAAGTCATAGAACATATATTAGAACTTAGGTAATTGAAGTATGACTTGCATGATTTAGAACTTAGGTTATTTAACATTTACTCAATTTGACACCAAAAGATCAAAATTAATAATAGAAGCTTTAAAAGTTTAGTTGTTTCTTAGTTTCAAGTCCTTACTCCTCAGGATCTAGTAGCATCTAACCTTAGAGTAGCTATATCAAGGCAACTAGTTAGCACCTACGTAAAGGTCAATAGGGATGTGAGAAACTAACCACTTAGTAAGTTGAGACAAAGACATAAAAATATACATCAAGCATCAACAAGGTTGTCAAACAGTTATTTGGATATAATATAACAAACAAACACTATCGCACAATGTTGTTCGGTCCATCATGAGATTAGAGAGATTTCACCCAATCTAATATGTAATTAAGGAGTTTCAATACATATACAATAGCTCAAGACCAAACCTAAGCTTGTGCAATGAAGACATCCTTTCTTGCGTAACTACCTTCAAACCATTGCCTTCATCCTTACTGACATGCTATCTTGTCATTTAGTTCGACGAAGGATGAAGAAGGAACCATTTCAGCTATTCTTTTCGAAAGGGTCAGTATTTGGTTGGATAATCATAACATCCCCTATTATGTTACAATGCATATCCAATTAATGTTTCAAGTTCAATATCGTTAAGTCTCGTTTAAGATGATCAATCAATCCCACGTTACGAAGACAATTTACTCCAAAACAACAAGTTAATAGTATACAAACAAGCTTAGAGACATGCAAACATGCACATAATCAAGTAACTTACAAGTACAACCAAGTATAATCTTAATTCTCCAAATACTGTAAAATAGTACTTCGAAATACAGTTACGTATTGATCCTAAACTTCCTGCTTGCTCACTACAGTGCGACTTGTAATATGCCTTTATTGCTAGTTTGTACAATATAAATGTCATTTTTAATGTTTGTACAATTACTATATATCGGCCTTATTCTATAACTCAGTTTATTATCTTTAGTTTAAGGTTTTATTATACTTAATTACCCATGTTTTTAGGTTAATGGTTATTAATCTTGCATCCAACTAGTCTCTAATTCAATCTCTAATTTAGCCCTTAAGTACAATTTGCTCATAAGTTTTAGAAATTTGTTTCGATCCATTCTCTGAAGTTTATTAACTACGTTTAAGGTATATAAAGTCTCTGATTTAGTTTCTGACCAACTTTCTAGTTCACCACATACACCTACTCCCTAATCTAGCCTTTGAATTAGCCTTTGATCAGAAGGTACTCCACTTTTTTAATAATAATTCCTACAATTTCACTCCTATCTAGAATCAAAATATACCATATAGCCCAGTACCACTCCAGTTTGAACCAATTACACCTTACTCCATTATTCTAACACTTCACATATTATTTATATTTTAACACCTAGTCTACAATATTCCATTCTAACACGTTTAGCACTACAAATTTAATCCATCAACATTGTTTAATATTACAATATACTAGAAAATTACCTAAACCAGAATCCAAGTCAATTCCTTGAAAAAGTATTAAGTATATTTTGATAAATAATGATTTTAATAATTTAAGGCTTAAAAATTGGATCAAAGTATGGAAAATATTTTCCATAAAAAAATTTCATGGAAATTTAATACATTTTATAGGGGATTTATAGCAAAATTTTGGAAACAAAATTGGTAAGGCTTTTGAAAATAAAAGCAAAATCGGCTTGGGTTTAATCATTTCTTAAGAGTGATATATTTCAATATTTAATTTCAATAAAATAATATTTTTTCCAAAATCTACACATAAAAATAGGCTAAAATACAATTTTTTATAATTTTTGGATTTAATTTATTATTTTTAATGAATTAATGAAAGTCAAATCAAGTTTAAGGTTCACCGAAAACTGCTGTACCAACTTACTTTGGCCACCCCAAGCTTGTCGACCAGCCTAGGCGAATGGTTCTCCTTCAAATGCTACCTTAGGTTTACTCCCAGGTCTTAGTTTCACACCAACTCTTTGATTTAGGTCTCGAACTTACTATTTTTCCAAAATTTCCTTAAAATTCCTATTGACTTCCTCTAATCTCCAAGTATTTTTACTAGATAGTGGATTATCTAAACTGAATTATGAGGGATGATTTTGAATTTATAGGAAAGGAAATGATTAGTTGGTAAAAAGAAGTCCATTGCTAAGTGTGATAGTCCTCTATTAATGCATACATGAGGTGGTTTTCACCCTCTAAAAGTGAACCAAATTTGCTTAGTAGATTGCTACGCCCTAAATCATGCTGCCACATATTTTTTACAAATTTTTATTAATTTTTCTATATTTATTTTGATTTATTTTAACATAATGTACGTATTTTAGGTAATTTAGGGTATATTTTCTTACACATGAATTCATATTGTATGATTTTTAGTGTATACATAATTTATCTTTGGTGATTCACAATTTATTAGAACTCATTTTGTGTATTTTCAATAAATAACAAGTTATTTACTTATATTCTATGAATATAGTATTTAATTATTTAATTTTCCTAAATCCAAACTTGATGGGCCACTTCTATTAATAATTTTAGTTTCATCATAAAATTTGGGTTCAATTGGATTATTTTTGCAATCACCCTAAATTTTACATATTAATTGATTGTAAGCTTACTAGCTAATTTCTTGAGGTCTTACATATTAATTGAAGTGCATCACTCATAGAAGTAGCCTTCAGAATCTTGAACAAATTGGAAGAATACTCACAAAAGTAGGATTCAAAAGCATCAAGTTGATATTAAATTGTATTTGAGACTTCGACGTAAGTGCTATCCACCTTAATATTGATATTTTTCAATCAAATTATTGAAATCATCCAACATATATAAAATCATGAAATTACATCGGCTTTTATACACATAGATTGTCATAAACTACACCATGCAATACGATTAGCAAAATATATATATATATATACATATATCGTGCATAGGAAAATTAAATTGTTTTAGTGTATATTTCAAATTCCTTTATTCAAAATTACTCATTTTAATTATTTATCATATGAGAACCTTTGGATACATGATTTAGACATATACATAATTACAAGACTACAAATAAAACAAAACCATAAATAAATCCTAGAGTAGAAGCATCTTAATTAAAATAATTAGGGTTCTAAACTCATATACGTTGGTTTTGATATCATATGTAAGAACTGTTCTCTAAATTTCATATATAAATTTAGAACACCTCAATTAAATAACTATAACTTTATTATAAGTACTTGTATTGATTTACTTATGTATATGTGACTGGATCTTCCTCTCATTCTCCTTCACAGCTGATAGCTTTTAATGGGACTAACTAATTAGGGTTTTTTCTTTTCCATGTTAAAGATAAGGAGTGGAGAGGGAACCTAGCTTATTTATAATAAATCAATAGGACCTTCTCCTTACGAGCTAACTATTAGGTTCAGCACCTACACTAAGCCGTCTAATTGCATCTTTAAATAAGGTGTGAATGAACTTAATGCGTAAGTAGATCAAATAAATAAATTAACCCAATTAATATATCTCATCAAATTATAACTATTCAACCTTAACTTTAAATGATTAATGGAAGCATAATAAATTGAAAAATTTTCTAATAGGGGTAGCAACTCCTTATAGAACTACTTAGAAGGCACTTTCTCAATTCATCATGTTGTGCAAAGCCATCTTGCCATTTGTTGATTAACAAAATCATTTGCTATTGGAAGGACTTTGACATTAAAGAGACACTTCGTATTGACTTTAATTGCATATGAGTAGCAAAATTTATAGAATCCTTCATGATTGTTAAGTTCTCTAGAAAAATCTTTTGATGATAATAAATTAGTCTTTTGTTTTATTAATCAAGTTACTTAAATATGCAGAAAAACCAATTAGAAAAGACAATTCATGATATGCTTAAAAATTTTATTCAAAAGTAAGGACTTGCTCAAAACTGAAGATTGATTCAAAACTGAATAATATTATAAGTCAACAAGTATTCAGAATTGAATGCAGATACGTGAGGAAGCTATTAGAAAATAAAAAGAAAAAAAAATAGAGATGAAGGTAGGACAAAAAAAAGTGTAAATAAATAAAAAAATTTTGAAGATGGAAAGATTACGAAAGAAGACTACAAAGATCAAGAAATTTAGAGGCAAGATAAATTATAATATAATTAGAGGAGAAAAGAATGTTCAAAAGTTGATTTTATAATAGAAGCTAAGTATATGACCAAAGCTTATCTATGAAAGGAAGAAAAGAAAAATAAGAAAATTACAGGTTAAGCACTAACATTAAGGAGAAGATATATTTAGATAATATATTTGATCTCTCAAGGAGCAAAATAAAGAAAGTGAAGTCAAGATGATAATTCCATATCCATGCAATACAAATGGAGAAAGTCAATACTACATTTTTAAAAGAAAATCAAGTAAGCATGGATGATTTAAATAACCTCTTTGTATCCCATTCGTTATCATTTTTATTCCATTAATTAAATAGTATTCCAATTATAATTTCCGAATTTCTTCTAATTTATTGATTTAGATAGGAAAGACACCAAATTACTCTTGTAATTTAATATAATAGAAAATAAATGAATAAATTGACCAATTAAAATATAAGAATACAAAACAACGGGAGATTCTACAGTCCCATTCTTATTTTTTATGGGATCAATCTAGCCCTTCATCCTACCAATTATTCACACTCTTTTAAATCTAAATTATTGAATCCATAATTCATTCAATGGTTGAAATTTATATGAATACAAATCAAAAGTCAGATGGAAGGCAATTCTAATCTTGTAAAAAATAAAGACAAGACTATAAAAAAATCTTAAAACAACCTTTAGAATCAAATTAAATAACTGGTTGATATGATTAAAAGTACTAATAGATAGGAACTTAACGTTAAATCATTAAAAAGAAAGTTATAGTCAATATTTCTCATCAAGAAATGACCACTATTGGAATCATCTCTTTTTTTTTAACCAAGTGATAGTTCGAACATTTCCCAAGAGCTACATTTATTCTATAAATTGACCCATTCGTATTAATTTTTCACTTTCACTTTTAAGCATAGATCAAATGTAGTCCATCCTTAACCTTAAGTCAACTGAAAATTCTTAAAATCAAATGACAAAAAAAAAAGAAGAAAAAAAAAGTAGACAAGAGTAATGTAGTATAATGAATGATGATGGGGAAAATTAAAAAAGATAATAAATTCAATTTTCAACTTGTACTAGTAATAGAAATGATCTTACCATATCCAATAGTGATTAAACTTAATAAAAAAGTATAACACCTTACCTTCTAAGCATCCATTTGAAACTTTTTCTTGAAGATGGTACATTATACTAGCCTTAAGTTAAGGATAAGACAAAACCTTTATCCAACTTGTTACTCAATTTCACAAAACATTCAATTTTTAAATCCCTTCTTATTCAACATAATAAACAATAATGGAAATCTTTACTATAGTAGGCCAAAATAAGAGTTTCACAATTATACAATCCTATACATTACATAAATCCATCAATAAGTTTATATCACATTTACAATCTTTGTGTTAAGATCCATATGTAACATGTTGATCTCCATCAATTCCAATTATGTGTTATAGCCACTTGCTACTTATCAAGGGAAAAGTATCTCCAGCTTTAAATCCTTTTTTGGCCTTATGATGTAATGTCCTATCTAAACTTCCTTCATAACCAGAGGATAAGACAACTTATCCCCTTAGCTTATTGTAAGCCTAGTAAGAGTGCATAACGAAGTAGCAAAGATAAGCATGGTCCAGCATAATAATCATTCCTAGCAAATAATTAGTTAAATTATATTATCTTACATCCGAGCTAAGAAGTCAATGCAAATAATGTATGTCACGCTTATGTACGTGACATGCATCAACGCCAATTTTCTAACCTAGCCTAGCTCATCTAGTTAGTCAACTTCAATCTAGGCATTTAGATACAAAGTTTAAGAACTTAATTGTTCAACAAGGAGTTACCAAAACCCAGCCTAGTGATAACTACATGTTGTGGTTAGAAATCCCAACATATAGCCGGCCTAACAAATATAATGCAATTTTAATATGCTCAAAAACCCAACTTTTATAAATCAAGTTGGTTTACTTCATAAACCTACCTTTTCATATAAAACCTAGCCTAGCAAAATCTCATTTTTAGAAAACTTAACTTATAAGTCTTTTTTGTGCCATGTCATGAATGCATCAAATCACATACTAAGTAATACCCGACAAATTACTAAGCAATCCTACCTTTTACTTATTAACCCAACCTTTACCTTGTTTTATTTACACTTTTGTCTCCAAAACCCCATTATCAGGTTTAGTTAAGTGAGCACCTTAGGAGGTGGGGTTGGTTCCTAGCATTTTGTCCAAGTTATTGTAAATCCCAACAACATCACATAACCATTTAGTAACACAGTTACAGTAATCATTTTCAATATTAGCACATGTTTTAGTCAATAATAGTTATCCATCAAGAAATATTACATAACTCATTAAGCAGCACATCAAAGCTTACAACCAAGTCTAGCAACATTAGTTATAGCAAAACAACTTAGTAAACTAATGATGAGTAGATTCAAATCTACTCTAAACACACTGTAATATATTAGAAAAAATGTTTTCAAAAACAAGAGAATTTTGGGCATTTCAAAAGTTATTGAAACCTACTCAATAAAACCTGCCTCCTTTCTTACTAAACCGTAATAGCTACCAAATAAAGCATAATCTCCTCTCATTGTGCATAAAACCAAAGCTTCTCATCTAAGCCTAATCAAAATGGCAAGCAAGAGGCAATTAACGTAAGGTTTTTGGAGATTAAGCTTAGGAAATTCGTATTAAGCCTTCTAGTGTCCTAAATTTCCATTGTTCCTTATTATTTTTAGAGTTTTACTAAATATTTCAAGGGGAGATTATTGGATTCCATCAATTGGTAGCTCATTTAAGTGGATTAAATTAAAATATAAGGTAAGTGCTAGAAGGATTAAATAGTCCATAGCACTAGGTATCCGAAGAGATGACCAATGTACAAGGTGGAACCTCTATATATCATTACTTGATATTCTAAATTCTATCTTTTACTTTATTGCATTTATTTTATTTGCATGTTTATACTGCAATATTAATTGTCTTTGCATATTCATATTAATAGATTAAAAGCATGCTTGATTAACTACGAGGGCATCTTAAGTGTTTGAATTAAATAGTTAATAAGAAGACCTAAAAATTCAAAAGATTAAACCTTCGTAGCTAAGGTCGCTTTGACCCCATGATCGAATAAAATGATGTAGTTTCTAAGCTTGTTGTAGGCTTACTTGAATCTTTATGATTAAGGTTGCTTTAACTCATCATTATATGAAGTCATGGAAATGGGCATAGCGCCTACCATGTATTTATGAGCAGATACTTCTATTTAGCTACAATAGTTGCTATGAAGTGATTACTTCAATCATTTATGAATAAGGTAGCTCTAACCTCAAGTCTTCATTATGGCTTCTTGTCTTACTGTAGGCTTGCTATAATCCACCATAACTAAGATTACTGCAATCTCTTAAATGATGTCGCAGAATAAACATTCACCTTACTGCATACCTTAGAGCGAATGGTGTTACCTAGCTATGATAACTACCATGAGATGACTGTTTCAACCATTATAGGTGAGGTCACTTTGATCCCTAGCTCTACAAATAAGAGTTATAACTACTGAGCTTACTGTAAAGTTACTTGAGCTTATTATAGCCGATAAACAGCACGAGATACTTATAAAAAATAATGGATTTAAAGACATTTTATAAATAGATATTTTGAAAACCATGTTGTCTTAATCAATTAGTGTGCTAGATTGTCTATAGTAATGATACTAGTGAATATTCACCCAATTTAATTACAGAAGGAAAAGGCATTCGATTAAGTATTGAATCTTAACTTACCAATCTAAGCGAATTGAAAAGAGAGCTTGGAATTGAAATTGAAATTAAAATACGAGCAAAAAGCAACAACTAACATGAATTATAATGGGTTTGTGATATGTTTTCGAAGTAAAGGTGAAGGTATGTTGTTAAGATATCAAGCATGGTTTTAATTAGGTTTTGATAGGATTCACCTAAGCTAGATCCTAGGCAGGGCATCTTACTCAATTATGTAGTGGAAAATCTCCTTTAGATCTTATTTTCCTACATGATTAGCTAAATACTCAATTCCTATCACAAACTAAGTATTCTAGTCTCAGAGACTAAGGGGTCAATCTTCTCTCTGTCTCATAGCCTATCTTAATCTACTAAAACCACATAACATAACATGAATTCAACAAAAAACACCTAATCTCCTCTCGGTCTCATAGATGTAAGAACCAATTATTGATATTCCACCAACTCAATGACTCAATTAAGGAATTATGCAACTAATCTCTTCTTGGTTTCATAATTGTGCAAAATCCATTAACTTTCAAGGGCACTTCTAAGACTATTCACCTTTCAATCTCATAATCACAAGGAAACCCATTGAAAATTTCATCATCAAGCACCTCAAAGAGTTTAAATGAAATACCAATCATCAAAATCCCATATAAATATGCATACCCATATCATAACTACAAAGTCACACCATCTCCAAAATCCATATTATCACAAACCTACTAAAAACTACTTAGCTACTCATATTAGAAATAATGATAGCAATAAATGATGAGAATGTAGTAGCAAACTCCATTAATGAGCAAAGGAAAATGATATCTACTCAAGAACAAGAGGATAAAAGATAAACAAGATGAATAATACTCAATAACTACTTCAAATAACTAACAATATGCACTTGAATCTTGAAAATAAGCATTAAATGTTATAGAAACATCACTAGAACTGTAAATAACAGAATGAGCTGGCAAAACCACACTAATTATTAGGTAAAACCTAATTGTAGCTTACATTTCTTGCTGCAAATGTGACTATATATATTTTGGGCTACCGATCAATTGGTAGACATGTGTCAACACCAAGTCAACTCCACGTTTTATGAAATGCAACACTTAGGAAGGTTAAGGTTTTAGTCAAAAAAACATAATCCTAATTTCTTCTACTGATCAATCGACATGTGTGAATCCACCCCTACACATTTTGTTCACTCGTCGATCTCTCCTTCGATCAGTTGCCTTAAAAGCTATTGTAGGCTACCGATCGGTTGTAGTAAGGCTACCAATCGATTGGTAGGCTAAATTCACTAGTTCCCCTAAATTAAGCCTCCTTAATCAAACGGTAGGGGCCACCAAGACTACATAGCCCCAGTACAATTGCATTTACGATATAAAATTGACCAAATTCAATTAAAATTAATCTCTTTCCGTGCATTTTTAGCAATTTTACACAAGTTGGTCCATTTTGTGCTTAAACACTAATTTCGTGTAAAATTAACAAGTATTTGCTAATTTTATTCACAAATGCAAGTTTTAAAGTTAGGAAAAATTATATATTTTAAGTAGTGATCAATAGTCAAGATTGCTTCAATCCTTAATTGAAGAATACCAAACAATGATGTCCGCAATATCTGCATATTTGTAGGTCACGGTAGCAATCGGCATAACTACCTTATAAAACAATAATGTTAGCTATGCTAATTTCCTTTTAGCCATTGTCAAGCAGCAATGTTAACTATGCTGAAGTTCCTTTTAGCCATTATCAAGCGGAAATGTTAACTATGCCGAAGTTCCTTTATGAAGATAGTCTACATAGGGTGTAAGGTAACGATGTTGACCAACTTAGAGTTGTTCACTTGTGATATGCTATGATACGTATGGTAGCCAAAAGATACTCGTCACATGCAGAAAACATTAGTGATGGCTTTGAATTTAAAGGATGTTAAATTTTGCATGAAGGCATTGTTGATGGTTTTATCTTTCAAAAACATGGCATCCCATGTGGAAAATATTGGTTGCAACTTGATGATCTAAAAATGTAGCATCATGAGCAAAAGTATCACCGGTGGCTTAATATTTTAATAATATTGCATTATGTACAAGATGCATCGTTGGTGACTTTGCATTTTGAAAACTTATCACATGCTTAAGGCTTTAGTATGTTAAAGGGATCATCTTGCCATGTTGTAAAGCAGTGATGGTAGCTTTTATATGTGAAAATGTTAGATGATAAACTTTGATAAGCGGGGCTCAAGTACACTTGTAAATGAGAATGCATAAGGTGAACTTTAGCATTTACCTTGATTGCAATTAGATGTCTTTAGGAGCTTTAGTCTCATATGTTTTTCCCCCCACTTGTTAAATATCCTTAGGACATAACTTCCATACCAATCTCCATAGGTGCAACTTCAAAGTTAGAATGTGAGAAGAGGACATAATGCAGATTTACTTCTAGTACTTTTTCGAGATACTTCTTGTTATAAACATTAACTAAGTCAATGTAGAATCAACTAAAACTGAAGTATAGATGAAGTGCCACACTTGCATTTAGAAGATGAACATCTTCCATGATGAGATCGCATACGATACAAAGTTGTCGCTAGGTTATAGAGTTGATTGTAAGGGTAGTATCATGCCATCCTCTTAGTTTGCATCTTTATCCTTTGTAAGGACTTGATAAACTTGTATTCTCCAATACAACAAACAAAGCCATGTAGAATTAGCAATAATAACAGTTGTGATCTCTCCTTTCTATTGCACCTCTTCATTTTTTATAAGGATTTAGTATATTTACCCTTATTGGATACCTTCCACTACTACAACAATTGATTTGGATCTAATATCTTATAATCTTGGCCTAAGCACATCATTATTAGTTTTAATGCTAATGGTAGTAATAGTGGTAGCCTCTCTTCTGAGTAAGCACTACATGAAGGCATTGAAATGAGAACACAAATGTTCTCTTATATGGCATGCACCATAATTGAAGCATTGATAGAGGCATTATCCTATGAAGTCATAGATGCAATGTCCCTACTCCAATTGGATTTGTTAAGATTGTGTTAAGCAAATGGTTTGCACTAGAGAACTTCCCTTAAATATCACTCTATCAAGTACTTCTCAACCCCAGTAGAGTTGTCATTTAGTGTAAAGAAGGGTTTATTGTAAGAAGTGTGCCAATTGGTCTTGGAGAAGTTTTAACTTGATGACATGTCTAGGAATGTCACAGAGAGAGGTGTAAGGAGAGTAATAGTAAGTTTGCACTCTTAGAGTGCACATGTGACAACACATTGAATCTATGGAACTTAATTCTTAACTTATTAATGTACTTAAATCTTGGAAAGACTCAGACTCAATCAACGTATACAACTAACAAAATAAATTTTAATATTTTTAATGTTTTCTAGATTAAAAAGAAGTATTTTTATGAGTTTTCATATGTAAGGAATGAAAATAAAAGGATATGGATAGATTACTACTCTATCAAATAGTAAAATGAACTAGTGCTAATTAGACTATCAATTGATATAACTTACAATTTATAGGAAAATAATTCGATATGACTTACCAAATATTCACTAACAAGTTTGTTATTGCGATTTAATATGACTCACGAATCATAGAAACAAAGGCACATCACAATCCATGGAACGAATTGGTAAATATTAAGGTTTGATGCAATAACAAGGGATTGTTATGAATAGAATAATTAAGAGAAAACTCAATCAATGATATTTCAATGATATGGAATATTGCTTTATTCTCTTAAAAGATTTCCCTTGTTAATTTCCAAGAAATAGAATTTTCAAATATTTGTTTACCAAAGCAGATTTGATTCTAAAGCTTCTCTTCACTTATTGTCAAAACAAAGACTACCCTAATTTTACATACTACAATTTAGAAGCTAAGTTAAGTATGCTTTTGATGTCTTTCTACTCTATGGAAGCCTGTCTCCTTTTGACTCCATCTCTCCAAATGACTTCTGTATTTCCTTTTCTTTTATAATTTTTATTCTAAGAGGTTACTCTAACTTGCTCTTAACCTAAAGTCTTATCAAAAGTATCGCCAATCCGCTTCTACTAATGAACTTGACCTTAGTTCTTTCCGTCTAAAACTCCATTTTTTTTTTTTTTTTGCTCTTTTGATCCCTTATCCTTGGTCTTGACTATGATTTCAATTCCCATCAATTATTCATGATGAATTTGAATGTTTGATCTTTTAGGGAGCAATTACAACATAATCATGGCATTTGTGCGACACTTCAAATGATAACAATTAAGAGGAAGGGGCTCATATATATTTTTGCCCTTAAAATCTTGACCATTAGACAAATCATAGATGGATGAACCAAATGAGCCATTATTGAGAGTTATTGGATCAAATTCTAACAATCGGCGATTTAGATTAATGCTTTCATCTCTTATAGGTTCATAGGTTTTAGGCTTAGGTATAAGGACCCTATAGGAGGCTTAGTAGTATTGCCTAGAATTTCCATATCACGTATTCACCTATGATAAGAAAATTGCCTTGCAAGTCAGAGATTATAAGACTCTAAATAGTTAATCGCTAGGGTCTTCAATTTTAGTTCATTAACTCATTGTACAATATAAATAACTATGGATATCCATTATTCCACAATTCCTCAAAATTGTAGAGAATCGATATTCCCTACCAAAATAGTGAAATAATTTAGACAATTCTAAAGAATTCTAAACTTACAAAAGATACTAAACTTAATTGATATATTAGTTGTTTCTAAGAACATTCCGAATTAACTACACAAGCTTTTCGTCATATTCATTCAATGGTAGCTCTCCGCGCTCGATTCCTATCCTTGTCCCAATTATCGATCAACCTTTAAGGAAAAGAACTGTTGGGGTGCAAGCTTACGCTTAGTGAGATAAATCTCCTTATTAGTACTACATGACAAAAAATTTTTTAATGCATAAACATATGAATGCATTGTTAATCAATATGCCAACCAATACATGTAATAGCCTAGGAACTACACGCAACTCAGAATTACACCCCCTGTAGTCAGGGTTAGAGATAATTAATCGACATAAATCAAAATCTGGGTCCTAGCACTTAGGTTTTATATCGATCATTTATTGTGCTTAAGTCAAAACAAAACCATATATGTATATACAAAACATATATAATATACTTTTCATTTCGAGCAACAAATTATATTTTTAAAATCTTAAGTCTAGCAGTATGGTGGTCTTTATAATTCACAAACACACGCCTAAGCAGAAGCCATAAGACACAACCCCTCGCCAACGATTGGCGTCTCCCGATGCCTAATAAGCTCATCAACTTAGGACAGAGACTCAATAAAATAATGGCATAGCTAGTGCCCAATCCTACAGGAGGCCCTCTTCTTGTGAGTCCATTCTCATCTTCTACATAAAGTAGCAGTCAATATCGTACGATGCAATTATGAGAAATGCATAATTCATTGAATTTCTTAATTGTATAAGTGTTTAATTTAGTTTTCATAGTAATTAGACAATTTCATTCCATACAACTATACACATATGTCACCACAAACAATTCCCATTATCGTTTGATTAACAAGCCATAGTATTCAAACATAAATTCATACACATGCATTTCTCATATCCTACAAGCATCCAAATTCCATATATGAGTTTAAGTATATCTATTCCACAATCAAAATCAAATAAAGAGTCATCAAGAATTCACTAACTCAGCCATTCAGATCAATCAAAGTAATACAGGGGCAAGTCATCTCCAAAAGCTAGGTCCCTTGGACATTACAAATATAATATTATAAGGATTTGAAATAGAACTTAGAAAACTAAACTAAAACCCTTTAAGTTATATTTTTGACTAGTTTTTGTATCTTTCCCAATTTTTATTTAAAGTTCAATTGTTTATAACTTTCTCGTTTTAAATCCAATTTTGTGATCTTATAGTCAACTTTCATCGCTTTCGGGTGTACTTTAACATGGTAAGGTTAAATTTTCAAGATGAGTCATGTAAATCTGCCTGTAGGTCATAACAGTAGCGATCCTTAAGATTTGGAGCACATTTGGGCTTTGTTTGATTATTGGCCTTTTTGACATCTTGGGAAAATCTTTTGGGCTTAGGCTTAGGATCTTATTCTAAGCTTAAAATGCTCCTTAAGATCAGATCTTCAACTTTGATTTATACTCTTAAGGCTAACAATAACTTCTTAGACTTTTATATGGGCTTAAGGTATCAAATGGGCATGTTTTTTATCTAAACCAAGGATAGGCATTTTGTTAGGCTTAGGGAATATTTTGCGGGCTTCTTAAAAGTCTCAAAACAACTTTTATTGTTAGGGTAAGTTGTTGGTGAGAAAATTGATGGAGGTCCAACTTGAAGTTTGAGGCATGTTTTGGAAATTTTAAGCTTAGTTTTAAGTTTTAGGCTTTATATACTTATTGTCTTTTTACTTTGTTTACTTGCTTTTATCACATGTTTAAGTGTTTCAACATAGCTCCAAATTTGACTGTGGTGAATCCAAGGGGTTCTCAATTAGTTTTTCAACTTGTTTTATCATTTTTTTTAAGTTAGGGGTTAGATCATAAACCTATGCTACTCATATTTTGACTCCAACTTAACTTCTCTTCCATGAGACGATTAGTTAGTTTATACACTACATGAAAATAATAAATCTCATACTTATCATAACTTCTATGCCATAGTTCATATCTCACAAGGTCGGTTTCCTCATAAAAGTTTTATATAATGGATTTTCCTTTACCTAAGGATAGTTTTAACCATGTTCAACTTAATATAAGTGAAAATAACTATTGAATAGCTTTCTTATACTTCACATCCAGCATGCTTTTTCTTTGTTCATGCGCATATTTCATGATGTCATCAAGTTAATAGCTTCCATTCTAAGTGTTAAACATGTCTCCTTACATAACACTAACTTATCATGCTCATAGTCTAACTTTCTTATGAAAGATTCATAAGCTTATTTCTTAAAGTGGTAGGCTAAGTTGTCATCTTAAGTTTATGCTAACATCTTCATAAAAATATGATCTCTTAACATAGCATACTAGATCACTAAAATAAGGAAATAACTTACTTGTCCTCAAAAGCGTAAACAAGGTAGTTGTGCAACTAAGTATCCTCTTAGCTCCCTGTTTTTCTTTCTTTCTTTTGTAAGCTCCTTTTGAAACCAAATTCTTGATCTTTAAAGTGGGGTTTTGTGGATATCCTAAAGTTCCTAAAAGTGGTCTTTGAAGTTAACAAACAAAGGGTAACAAGGTGAAGATTTGAGCCGTGAGTAAGGGAGAAAAACGTAACAGCAAGGTTAATTTTGTGGGGTTAGACTTCTTCTTTTGTTTTTGTGTTTAAGTGAGAGAAAAGGAGGTGAAAATAAAAGTAAAATGAGGGAGTGAGTGGCTAGTTTTGAATGAAAGGGAAATGTGTTTAAGAAGCTTCAATTTGGTTGTCTTTTAACATGTACAAATGCCTACTTTTGATAAGATTAGATGATGTAAGCATTAAAGAGTGAATAATATATTTTTAAGACAATTGAGTGATTGAAAGTTAACAAGGCATCACCTCTCTTCCCAACTGGCCATAGGGTGTCCTTTTTGGGCATTAAGTTTTCTTGTCACTTAATTAAAAGTTGAACACATAAAATAATGTGATAACTTGTCCATATGTAATATAAGTCACGGTGACATAAGGAAAGTATCTTACTACTAGCTTTTGATAAGTTATCAATTGATAAATGATTCCAACTCTCAATTGATAAGTTATCTAAGATAATTAGTTGGTTCACTTATTCACATGTATAAAGGTTAAGCATCAAGATAAGGAAATTATCTTATAAGAAATTCATTTAGAGTTTGCTTCTTAAATTGTTTTGTAAATTATGATTTAATTCTTATAAAATTATGAAAATTTCTAGAGTTGAATAAAATTATTCAAATTAAATTATAAATTAATTGCTTAAGTTTATAAGTCCTTAATTATTTTAGAGTTTTGGGTTTTAGGTGACTTTAGAGTCCGCAGTTTTCGCATTCAAGTTTTATCTTTAATAAACTTTCTAATTGGAAAGTTAAATCTGTTTTTAAATATAAATTTGAATTCTTATTTTAGTTGATCCTTAAGAACATTCGGAAGATACTATCGGTTGATTCACAAGCCCGATAAAAAGTATGGTTTACACCAACTCTCAATTGGTAAGTTATTTAAGATAAGTAGTTGGCTCACTTATCCATATATAACATGACTTATAAGTGAAGATATGGGAATTGTTTTGTAGGTAATTCTTTTAGGATTTGGTTCCTAAATTAATTAGTAGGTTATAATTTGCTTCTTAAGAAATTTTAGGACTTTCTAAAGTTGAACAAAATTTGTTTAAATTATATCTTTAATTATTTATTTAGGGTCAGAAGTCCTTGATTATCCCACGGTTTAAGGTTCAAGCGAGATTAAGTATGTTTTAAGGTTTTTCATCAATTTAGGAGTGATTAACTTACATTGAGGAACTTAAAGTTCAATTAGCTTAATTATTTAGGACTATTACTTTATTATGCAACATATATACATATATATTCTCTTTTCTTAATCTATCATATCATATATATATACATGTATATATATATACATGTATTAATCATCATATGACACAAATTATATAAAATAAAAATTCTACAGCGTCTTCTAAATATTGATTATATTCTATTAAATCTTCTCCGTTATTGTCTTTTGTGTTTACAGACATAATATGGAGCAAAATTTGATTTTATTAATGATAAAATAATGATTACAATAGATCAATGATCTAAGATATTGATTACAGAGAAAGCAAGCCAAAGATAATTTTTATGAAAGTGCTCTAGCCAAACTATAGCACTAAACAAATATTGTAATACTTCAGCTTTTTCTTCCCAATTTTCTGGATTATATTGTTTTGACATCTACAACATAGAATAGATTATTCATCATCGGTATAATACCAATCAGTATTGACTACGACAGTATAATACCATTCAAGGAATTCTATTGCATTATCTAAGTACTGATAAAGATGATAATCATTGATTAATATAAAAAAAAAAACATAAATTTATATGTAAAATATGAATGAAACCACCACAGGCAGCAATACCATGGCTAGTGGGGCTATGATGCAGACATGAGATATGAAACCACCACAGGCGACAGTGCCAAGGCTAATGAGACTATGATGCAGATATGAGATATGAAACCTCCAAAGGCGGTAATACCAGCCGATTATGGGGTTTATGAAAAGATAAGAGAAAATTAAACAGATATAATCTCGTGGAATTACACCCAATTTAATTGGAGATTCCCCACATGAGATTGAATGTAAGAAAAGAATCAAACTGATTTTATTGATTAAAACTGATTTTTACAAATCATATAAATACAAGAGCATAAATAGATGATTAAGAGGTATGATCAAGAAAATGATCTTCCTACCTCTGATGATAAGAAGCAAACAATTATGCTTCAGAAGGTTGATCTGATTGAGAGAGAAGCAAATTTTTATGCTTCTGAAGGTGTTTGGATGATTGGTAAGTGTATATGGATGGTTGCTGATTGGTGATTAGTGATGAAAGAGGAAGAAGATGAAGAAACTGAAGGTGAAGGAGGAAAGCCGAAGAGGATTATAGAGGCTTTTGATTCTCGGATCAGAAAAGAGGAGAATTAGCCGGGGATCATCCTTCTGATGTCTGCATGAAGAGGTATATATAGTGGAAATGGGCCGACGGAGTACTGTTTGGAACAGTAGTATTGTGGCCGATAGGGTACTGTTTTGAACAGTAATTTGTGGCAGGCAAGATAGTGATGATCTTTTCTGATTGATTGATTGGGTTATACACTGTGGTACCTGTGTATTATACCATATCTCTACTTTTACAGTGCAAAATAGTAAAGAAAATTTAAATGATACAATTTTCACGGATCTCCTAAATCTATGCCATAACAGTCATCTTCATTGGTATTACCGCTGTGGTGAGATGTCGAGTCCGATCCTGAATTTGATTCTTGTGCTGATTCTGATTCTTTGATATGATCTAGTGCTCTTTCCAAAATTTGCTTCAATTGATCCGGGGAATTTGCACTTACAAGAGATGATATTAAAAATCCTCTATTGTGATATTGTTTTGTTGCTGATGGAGATGGTGGTGACTTCGCAGAATTAGTCTTGATCGAATTTAAAATTGAATTTTTTTCACATTTATTCTACATTTTGAAGCTGTCCCACCATTTGATTTTGTACATTCTGACCAAATTGATTGTGTTCAACTGTATTCAAACCACCAAGCCATGACCCATGATACTCCGAGATGTATAAAATACAGCATTTCTTTTGGAAAATTCTTTTCATGAGGTATAGGATTGTAATGACTTAGGAAAGTATCAAATCCTTCCTTAGCATTCTGATGAATGATTTATGATGTAGCACCAAATTGTTCCCACCAGTGATTGAACCAAGTAGGAAGATTGAATGTTGAGCAATTGTCAAAAAATATTAACCAAGTATATGTTCTTTTTGAATTGATCTGATCAAAACACATTCTACCAGGCTTGCTTATAATCAAAATAATTATGAGTAGCTCGATGACTTGGTTGTGCAGAAAATAGTTCTATATTGAGTTTTGTAGCAGTAATTGGATGAACTCACTATTCTTTCAAACTGATTATTTTCAGTATTCTAGTTGTAGAATAACTAATCATCCTTTCTTTTTCAAAATGTTTGAATCTGATTGATCCAGTTTCAGTCAAATTTTTTTCATAAAACTAGATTGTTTTGTATTGATCATATGGCACATAATAAAATTATTTTGTAAATATTTTATTTGCAAAATCAAAAGGGTCCTTTTCTAATAAGCTTTCTTCTATTGAGATAACATATCTAGAAATAGGCTTTATAAAAAATTTCGATCTCTGATTTAAAGGGATTGTTCCAACTGGCGTTAGTGATGATATTTCTGTGATCTGAAAATTCTGATTTCTTCTTTGGGTTTCTTTTAGCTGAGAGACAGATTGGGGAATTTCTAGTAATGCTGGAATTTTTTGTCCAGATTGTGATTGTAAGACCATTGAGATCGCATTAAGCAATCCATAAGCTGGATCCATATCAATTAATTTGGCAAGGACCTCTTGAGTTTCAGAAACTGATTGAGTGTTTGAGGATTGAGTATTTGAGGATTTTGATTTTGGTGAATTTGATGAGGATTCTTCTTTGATTGTTAATGGAGTGTTGGATGGTTTACAAACATCCAACCATGTTTTAATATTGGTTAATCATTTTCTTGATGATGAGGAAACCTTTTCCTTACCTTTATCCTTGTCTTTTTTGGGAGGCATCTCCTTGCAAGAATTTACGAGTAAGGAAATCAAGAAGGGAATTGGAAGATCCATTGATATGCTCAATTTCGAAATCAAATACAGAAAGAATAGATTGCCATCTGGCAAAAATCTGTTTTGATGCGATGTTTTGAACATCTTTTAACAAAACATTTTTGGCTGCTTTACAATCAATTCTTAAAAGAAACATTTGATTTAATAAATCTCCTTGGAATTTTGAAATTGTTAAGACAATAGCTAAGATTTCTTTTTTGATTGTTGAATAATTAGATTAACAATCATTCCAATTTTTTTATATAAACTGAACAACATATTCTTTATTATTTTGCTTTTGTTTTAGAATTCCTCCGAATCCTAAATCAGAAGCATCTGTTTCCACTATTTTTGGTAATGATGGATCCGCACTATGTAAACAAGGAATTTCCTTAATTCTTTGTTTAATTAATTTGATAATTTCAGTATGTTCATTAGACCATGGAGGTGTGTTCTTTTTTAATCTCTGATATAATGGTTTGCAAATTATGTTAAGATTTGGGAAAAATTCTGTAACATAATTTAAACTACCTAAAAGTCTTTGAAGCTGATTTTTATCCTTGATTTCATTAAGGAATTTTTCAGTAAATTCAATTGATCTTTGAATAGGTATTATGGTTCCATTATAAATATTAAATCCTAAAAATCTGATTCTGGTTTGGAAAAGACTAATTTTAGTAGGTGAAACTACTAAACCATTTCTTTTGATTATATTGATGAAAATTCTTATATGTTTAAAATGTTGATCAATATTATATGAATATATTAAAACGTCATCTATGTATATAATTATGAAACTGATATAATTATTGAAAATTTCATTCATGATTTTTTGAAATTCTGAAGGAGCATTTTTTAATCCAAATGGCATTACATTCCATTCGAATTGTCCAAAAGGAACAGTGAAGGCAGTTTTGTACCTATCACTTTCTTTAATCTGAACTTGCCAAAATCCAGATTTCATATCGAATTTTGAGAATATTCTAACTTGATTTAATCTATTAAGCAAATATTTTTTTATTGGGAATCAGATATCTTATCCATTTGAGAGCAGAATTAAGATATCTTATCCATTTGAGAGCAGAATTAAGAGATTTATAATTGATTACCAATCTTGGTACGCCTCTTTCAATTTCAGCATTCTTATTTACATAAAAAGCAAAACAACTCCAAGGTGATCTGCTTTTTCTGATTAATTTTTTATTGAGTAAATCATTTATTTCATTTTTACAATGATTAAGGACTTCTTGATTCATTTGTGAAGGTCTAGCTTTCGTTGAAATATTTTTCTCATTAAAATCATTTTCATATGGGAGATCTACAATATGTGATTTCCTCTCCCAAAATGCATTTGGGAGTGCGAAGCAAATTGAATTTTTTATTTTTGATTCTATTTGAGAAATTTTTTATTTTATACTTTGATTGTTGAGTTGATCTTCAATTCTTTTGAATTCAAGATCATTTTTTAAGTACATTAAATGACTTTCTTTATATTGTATTAAACAATTTAATTCATCATTTTTTAACTGATTTATATATTTGATTTGTGGTTTGGTTACGAATTCAAACACAATCTCTTTTTTCAGATACTGTGTTTTGATTGCATTTTTATCTACCACAAATAGTTGAATTTGATTTATAAATGGTGTTCCCAAAATGACATTTTTATTCAAATTTTTAACCAATATAAATGAGGTTTTATAAGAAGCATGTTATCAATAAACAATCAATTAAAGGGTATTACCTGGGATCGTCTTTTAGTATCAAAGCCAGGGAGTATATATAGGTGTAATAAGTATATTTGTATTTTCTTATTTGAGACAATTGTCTTTTGTGATAATCTAAAGCTTGTATTTCTAAATCACTAGAGACGAATCCTTTGTGGAAAAGTCTTAATATTGTGATAAGCCTACTGAGGCCTAGCGTAAATCCCGCTTGTTGTTTAAGGGTTGCATAAAGGTCATAAATTAGAAAGCACAATATTAAACTAAATTTAGTCTCATGATGTAGATCTATAAGATTTAGAAAAATTAGTCTCATTTGAAAATATGAATTTACTTAGAAGATCTATGTCCTCTTTTGGCCTTGCTCCCACAGAGCAATCCAAGGAATCTATGTTGAATAATCAAGATGAGATACATATAAAAGACTTTGACAAAGTAATTGATGAATGGAAAATACCAAAAACATCATATGATCAGATATATCAAATTGGTAAATGGAAAATTTTTGGAAGAAATGATTATGTGATAGCCACAGAAGAAAAGGATATTCCTGTTTCTGATGGTCTAACAACAATCAGACTTTTGAATGAAGAATCAATTAAAAGATATGCAAAAGATTGGAATTATATGCATTTAGGCTTACTTCAAGTAAGAGCAAAACCTCTTACTCAATTAGGCTTAGATACATCAATTTTCATGGTTCTCAAAGATGTTAGAGAACTAATATATGAAAGATCAATCCATGCAACTATTGAAACTAGTCTTAGTAGTGGACCAGTTCAATTTGAGTGTCATCCAAACATTACCCTTGCCCTTAGGGACAAGACAATCATGAAATCATTAATTCTTCAAATTAAAACACATAATTATAGAATGATAGAAGGATCAATACCAATGGTTGTAATATATAGAATATATTTCAAATTAATGAAAACTGCTTTTGGATCTAAGGCATATAAAATGGATAAGAGAGGTCAAACTCTACTTATTCAAACAAACTTAACAGAAGCAAATATATCAGTTCCAAAAATGATTCAATGGTCATAAGTCAATTTACCAGAACACTGGGAAGTAGAAAACCCACTTCCTAAAAAACCTATATACAATACTGAACCATCAAATGTAGTACAACATCCTGATGGTAAAGTTACCATTCAATTTAATAGGAAATCATTTGATCAGCCAAGAAGACCACTAGAAATAAGATCTATGACATCTTCTTCGAGAAGATCAATAGATCTTCCCAATCCTCCTCCTATTATTTACACTCCGTACCATAATCAAACTGATAAACCAAATATTCAAGAAAATCCGTTCCTTTCAAGAATTGTTCATGATAGGTCAGGTATAACCGAACCAGTTTATCAACCTAATGAGCCAGAACACAGAGAACCTTCATTCTCAGAATTAGGTGATCCAGAATTAAATGTCTTAGAAGAATCCTTTGTACCAAATAAAATACTTTTGAATCAAGAATTCAATTCTCGAAAGAATGAAAAAATTAGAAATTGGTACTTTGAAACATTTGGTCATATAAAAATAAAAATAAAAAATGAATACTATAATTTCATGGAAGAAATTGGTGCTCAGATATATTTCTTTGAATGGTTCGAGAATTATTATCTGAAATCTAAAGAAATCAATGTTATTAATAATTGTTTTACATGGAAATTAAGTGATGGACAAATCATAGAATCAAATCATCCACCATTAAGTAATATAAAATTGATTCATAAAAATACAGACATACTCCATTTAAAAATGCTATTGAAGAAGAAGGATCAGGAATCAAAAAAATAATAAATCAAAACAATTACAGTAATCAACATTTACATACTATAGGAGAACAGTTAAATAGAATGGAAGATACAATTAATATTGAAATTAATAAAGTAAGTGAAAAAACTTCAATCAATAAAAATACTCCTTTGTTTAAACCATTTGAAATACCTAAAAATCCTAGTCAAGAATTTTTAAAAGCATTAGAAGATAGAAAAAGAATGTTAAAAGACAAATCTATAAAAGAAGAGTCTTCGTCAACAAAATCAATAAATTTCTTAAATATGGATACTCCAACTTTATTCAGAAAAGGTATAGTAATAAAAGATACACCCTCAGAGAAAATCCATGTTCTGGAGAATGAATCAATCAATAATGGATCAATAGATGAATCAAATAAGTCAGATAATGAATCAATAAATGAATCGATGTCTAATGTTTCTTTAAATATTAATAAAAACAATGATGAAATTAATAAGATCAATTGGAAAGAACCTCAAAAATTATATTATCAGAGAGCAATACCCCCTGATATATTAATTGAAGAAAAGAATGATAATTATCAGAATAAATACTCAATAGGATTCACCTATGAATGGAATATAGATGGATACTCAGAATAAAGAATCCCCAATGTTCTTAATCAGATGATCATGGTTTCAAATACTAATAAAACTGTTCCAAATGTTACTTATTATCAAGTAGCACTCCTTTTAATTTCTAGCTTTACAGGACAATTAAAAGGTTGGTGGGATAATTATCTCACTGAAGAACAGAGAATCAACATTCTTACATCATGTAAAATAGATGAAAACAATAGAAAAATTCTAGATGAGAATAATAAACCAATTTAGGATATGGTTAACACTTTAATATTTTCAATCAGTCAACATTTCATAGGAGATCCTTCTCACATTAGGGATAAAACCCTCGATCTATTATCAAATATGAAATGTAAGTCACTTGGAGAATTCAGACAATACAAGGACATATTCTTTCAAAGGATATTTCTTAGAAATGATTGTAATCAGCTTTTTTGAAAAGAAAAATTCCTAGCTGGTTTACCAAAATTAATAGGTGACCAAGTTAGAAAATTACTTAAGGAAGAAAATAGTGGTGAAATTCCCTATGATAAATTGTCATATGGAGAATTAGCATCATATGTTAATAATATTTGAACTAATTTGTGTAATATAATTAGGTTACAAAAACAATTAAAAAATGAACAGCGACTAAAACACCAAAGTCTTGGTGATTTTTATGCTCAATATGATCCCTCTTTTGTCAGTAAGAAATCAAAAATTCATAAAAAAATCATCTCATAAAACACAAAATTGTCCAGAATGTATAAATAGAAAACCTCAAAGAAATTTTAAGGGAAAATCATTTAAAAAACTTCAAGGTAAACAAAATCAAGGAAAATCTGAAGATAAAAAATATAAAAGAAAATTATATAAACAATTAAGATGTTATAAATGTAAAAAAATTGGTCACACAGCAAATTTTTGTAGAATAAATAATAAACTTAATGAATTAAACTTAGATGAACAAACAATGGAAAAAATCTTACAAATATTTTGCGAAAATGAATCATCCTCATCAGAAAATGATAGTGATGGGATCCAAGTTAATGACATGGACTCCATTTCATTAGAACCAGAAGAAATTAATGTACTAACTAATAATGAAGAAGCAATTCTTAAAAAAATTGATCAGATGACAAATGACAATGAGAAATTTGAATATATTAATAACTTCAAAATTCACACAAACCCCACTCCAAAATTACCATATAATCTTAATGAAATTCTCGAAAGAAATAAAAAGAAAAATAAAGAAGTATTAACAATCAGCAATTTACAAAAAGAAATCAATGTTCAAAAACAAGAAATCAAAGAATTAAGATCAATGAAAATAAAATTTCAACGGGAATTAATTGAATTAAATCAAAAAATAATCCAAGAGAACGAATCAGATACTTCAAATGAAGTAAAAGAAACTTCATCAATTTTTATAATTTGATATTTATGGTTTTTATTAAGTTTAAGTTTACATTTTTAAAAGTATGCGCATGTAGGGATTGGGGTTTCGTACATAATTAGAGTTTTCAAATCATATAATAAGATATTTCATATTCATTTTAAGTTTCGAATTTAAAATTTTAATCAATTTTCATTTTATATGGTTTTATCGACTCAAAGAAATATCTAAGATACTCGAATTTGATACCATGTCTAGAAGATTAAATTTCCAAAATCTACATTAGGCATGAATTAGGCTTAGGCGCAAGTGATAAAAACTAAAATAGGAATCGAAACAAAGGATAAGGGGTCTGAAGACCAAAAATAAATGGCTTTCAAAAGGAAAGAACCAAGGTTAAGTTCATAACAAGACTTTTGAAATTAAGACTATGGGATAAAAGTAAGCTAAAGGAACCTTTTGAAATAACATTACTAAGAAGAAAAGGAAATTTTAGAAGCCCTTTGAAGAGATACAAAATTAGAATGAGGTAAGTTTCATGGAAGAGAAAAAGACATAAAAAGCAGGCTTGGCCAAGCTTCTAAATTGCAAGTGCGAAATTAGAGTTGCCACTAATTTTGTTAATAAGCAATGATGAGCTTTAAAATCAAATCTAATTTAGTAAACAAGTATTTAAAGACTCTATTTTTGAAAACTATAAGGAAACCTTTTCAAGAGAATTAAGCACTATTCGATATCTTGTACATATGGTAGGAAGGTATTCTAAAATGAGAATGTTTAGGAGATAATTTAGAATAGTTATATCTCCTTTTTCATGTGACTTTCTTTTAGACAGTTACTGTCCGTTACAACTGCTTTAATATA
Source organism: Lumnitzera racemosa (assembly GCA_024138005.1). Classification (NCBI taxonomy): domain Eukaryota; kingdom Viridiplantae; phylum Streptophyta; class Magnoliopsida; order Myrtales; family Combretaceae; genus Lumnitzera; species Lumnitzera racemosa. The sequence goes on from JAMXBC010000007.1 coordinate 60,777,541, forward strand.
AATATGTAACTCCTTGAGGGACCCGAAGGAAGAAATATTATTAGACCTCTTTGAATTGACATTATTATTAATTGAATTTTCTCTCGATTTTTTTATTCTTATTAATCCTTTATGATTATGGCAAATCCTAGTACTTATCAATTTATTCCCTACTTTGTAGTGTACCTTTATTTTCATGATTTGTGAGCCATATTGAATCCCAATAATAAACTTATTAATGAATACTTCGTAAGTCATATCAAATTATTTCCTTAACATAAAAATTACACTATCAATCATAAATCATATCAATTGTTATTCCAATCAATCATAAATAATATCAATTGCTATTCCAATCAATCTTAGCTTGTTTTATTATTCGATGGAGTAATAATCCATTCATATTCTTTTTATTTTTGTTTCTTATATACAAAAACCCATAAACATGTTTTCTCAATCCAATAAACACTAAAAGTATTCAAATTTGATTTGTTAGCTATAGGGACATCACTAAGTCTTAAGCTTATGAAAGATTTAGCCCAAATATGATATAGAAAAGCTCATATGCCTTTAAAAAAGTCTAAAATATTATAAGGGTTTTGAAGGCTTATTAGAAATCTAATGGAGTTTAAAAGGCCTCTTTCGAGCCTATTTTTCATGGATAAGAAAATTGAGTAAACTTATAAACAATAAATCATTTCAACAATTCTTTTTTTAACCTATCAAGTTAGATTTGCTTAAAATATGTTTGCTTAAGGTTGGCTCTCTAGACCTTATCATCAATCTTAAAAAATTGATTCATGAAATTAAATTTAGTAAAAAGCCTAACTATTGAAATAGCCTTCATAATTTATTTTCTTCTTTTCTAGTTTTCATAAAATTAATTTTTTAAATATTAGATTTTATTAAGCTCATGTAGCAAAAATGAAGCCTGCAAGGATCATGTCTAGACCTCGTTGTCGATTCTAGGTTGGGTGAGTACAAGTAGACGTAACTTGTACCTATATGTAAATTAAGGGTTTCAAATAAAATTTGTTCAAACATCAATACATATCATTGATAACATGAATATTTAAAACCATCCAAGCATTCATCAAATAAACAGCCACCTTTAGATCAAAAATTAAGATAATGCTTAGGCTAGAGCTCCACTCCCCAGTTAACGGATCCCAACCCCTCATCCATTAACGGGGAAATCCCTGAGGGCAACTCCTACTCCTCCGCTTACCCCATGAACATCATGGACCAAACAGCCCCAGCCAACTCGGACACCTGTCCCGACTGGGCGGAGTTAACTCACGAGTGCTTGATCAACATCCTCTCTCGACTCTCGTCCGACCACTTATGGAAAGGCCCTCTATTCGTCTGCAAGTCATGGCTACGCGCCGCCAAGGACCCCTCTTTGCACTCCACGTTTGATATAGAAACTCATTTTAACTCGGTCACAGAGTCGGCTCGCTGGTGGTCGCCCGACTTCGAGGGGAAGATCGATTCCATGATGCGATCGGCTGTGGAATGGAGCGATGGATCCATGACCGAGATCCGCACGCGTCACTGCTCCGATCGCGCTCTCAATTTCGTCGCGGATAGGTATCTGTTGAACTTAATTACGCATGTAGATATGATCAAAGTGAATGAGCGAATTGTCTTGTGATAATTTAATGCCTAATTGTGTTTTAGGGTTTTTCTTTGTTGATTTTTTTGAATGTTGTAAGGTCTATTGGTTTAGGGATTTACATGTAAATTTGGGACTAGAGGATAATTAATCGGGAGCTAAAATCAGGGATCCAGCATTTTACCATGGGAAGGTGCCAGTTTTAAATTTGAGGAAAAAATAGAGTGATGAAATTGGAAAGATGAAAATAAGAAATCTTGTTCAAGAGAATTCAAAAAATTTTGGGGGTTAATGTTTGGAAAACACAGAATTTATGGGCCTTTTTGCATTGACGAATATTGTATGTGTTCCTAAGAGGAGGAATTCATCCATTTTGGGGGGTTGTGTGCGGAAACACATGAAAGCTCTTGAATGGAAAAGAGATGTAACTAGTGTTCCTTAAGAAATGGCAAGACCTTTGGTGCAAGAAAAAATGGTTGATCAGTATCATTGTGACTTGGTTCGGATATCTTTATTTCTCTTTTTAAGAATAGCGATATGGATTTTTTTTCCTATTCAGATCAAATAGAACATGTTGAGCCAAATCTTCTTCATGTAAAAACTGCTTGATTTAGATCGGGAAAATCGTGTGGCTGCCACTACTTGCTTGCATAATATTATGCAGTAATGAAATAGGGTATAAGTGATGGCAATCATATGTATAAAAAACTAATCATATAATTCATTTGTGTTTATTAGGCCGCATAATGTTTTAGGCCCTAGTCATTGCAATGCATACTAGATGAAATGTTCTGTCAAGATTCATGCAAGATGGGTCCTACATAAAATATCTTGGTAGTTGTTTGCTTGCACGATGCACAATTTGTGCCATCTCATGAAAATGCTATTTTGTTTTTGGTTCATTTAATGTCCATGTGGATGTTGGAATGGCGTTAACTTCTTTGAGCATTTCAGAAAATTATATCATTTCAGAATCTTGCATTTTTAAGTCACATTTTTTTCTCCGTGTGTTTTCATCTTTTAAGTTTTCTTCATTTAAATTATGGCTTCAAATTTTGTCATCTTGGAATATCTACAAATTGTTCAGGACATGCTTGCCCAGTGTGATAAGTGAATGGTTTGGTGTTGAAGGGAGGAAAAAGGTTGTTTCATTCTTGTTTTTATTTTTGTCACTTTGTTCAGAATAAGAATTCCCTAGTTATTCATATTGAGTTTGGTGTGTCTGCACATTAGGATTGTGGTTGATTTTGAATTTTAATTTCAGGTGTCCAGATCTTCAGATTCTTTCAAATAAGAGCTGCCGGAATGTGACTGATCTGTCCATTTCTAGGATAGCTTTTCGGTGTGCTAATCTCCGGGAAATTGACATTAGCTACTGTTACGAGGTGTCTCATGAATCTTTAGTCCTGATAGGGAGAAATTGCCCTAATCTTAAAGTATTCAAGAGAAATTTGATGAATTGGTTAGATCCCTCTCAGCATGCTGGTATTGTCCCTAGCGAGTACCTGAATGCTTGCCCACAAGATGGGGATTCAGAAGCTGTTGCTATTGGAAGATTCATGCCTCACCTCATACACCTTGAAATTCGTTTTTCCAAGCTAACAGCTAAAGGTCTTACCTCCATGTGTGATGGATGTCTCAGCCTTGAGTATTTGGACTTGTTGGGCTGTGCCAACTTGACTAGTCGGGATATTGCAAATGCATCCTCCAGCTTGAAGAACCTCAAAGACATTAAGAAACCTAACTTTTACATCCCAAGATCTGTTTTCCACACAGAGAGATACGGCCATTGGCAGTTGTATGATGAGCGATTCCAGACAGATGTTTTTAGGATCTGATCAGGCAAATAATTGGTACGTGTAATACTGGGGGTTGAGCTTGATAATCTATTTTTCTCTCCAATATGTATAGTAACTTGTTCTATTTTCTTACTATGTTCTTACAATAATTTTGAACAATTACTGATAGTCTGCATGTAAAGTGCTGTACTTATCCCCAAACATTGAGGATATTGATGGTTCCATCATGCTTGGATATTCCAATATCATTTTGGTTACTTTGACATCTGCAATGGGCGTCTCTATTTTCACCGAATTCAGTTGCAGTCAATCTCAATATTTTAACTTTTTCCCCTCTCAATTGAGAGGCCATAGTATAGAAGAGAATACAAGCCATTGCATTGAGCTTCCTTATGTGCCCAGCTGTATCTACATGAATACTAATTAGAAGATACATTTGCTTGCCAAATTACTAGGTATGTATATTCACATTCACGATGAGAAAAAGTTATGATGTCAGTATCCGTTCTTTCTCATGTGTTGGTTTGGCTTTAAACTTTGTGGAATCTTAATGTTGATATTTATACTGTTACCTCCAAGTGCTGCAGCAGGATGATGTCCCAATTCTTCCAATTTGAGTTTTGGACAAGTCATGGCATAGCTTTAATGTTTTGATATCATTGAGTCAAAATTTGCCGTGACTAGTCCAAAACAGAATGTTCCTTTTTCTTACTAATCTCCAAAAGTCGGCCTCTTCTGTGTAGCATATTGTTTTAGTGGCTACTTAGCCTTTTTATCTCCTTTTACTTTATGTGATTCGCAAAGTATGAGGATTTTATGTTTTATGGGAATCCCTTTTTTTCTTTTTGGGTAGAAACTTTATTGAAATCTCGTGTATTTTTTGTCTAATATGGGCTTATAGTGTACAGAGGCATTGCTTTTAGTATGAGAAAACTTATGCATGATCAGAGCTGAAATATGAAACACTACATCATGTTATTGATGTGCAGCATGGATTATTCATGCACCACAGTGTGCAGGAATAATGATCTATCTATATTGGCTTCGTTTGTTGCTATTGATTGAGTTGTGATTATTACAGTCACGCGATTGTGAATGACCCTAAATAATCCAAGTATTGTTAATAATTAGGAGATAATGGCCTATATTGTGATGGACACTTCTCCGTTTCAAGCGTATACTCATTGGTCACTGCTGGTATCTCTGGTAAAAGCTACCACTAGGATGCCGTTGAAGGAGTCATTATATAAGGTATCCAACCCACCACCTAATGCCTATTGGGTTTTCAAAGGGGTTTTGTTTTAAGGCCCTATTGGATTTTGATTTGGGTTTTGGGACTTAAATAAAACTTGATGAGAAATCCAAACCTAATAAAAAATAATATATGATAAATACTTGTAGCTACTGAATGTTTATGATGAATAAAAAATAATAAGATATGAATTTTTAAACAACCTTAGTCTCTTACTAAGTTATTATTTCTGATCTCTCTTGTATCACATACTAGTTACTCACTCTTATCTTACTGTCTTTCCTAGTTCTCTCTTATCTCGTTTCAGGTGATCCTCATAGTTTCGCCATTGTCCATTGTTCATCGCTTCATTTTTCCTTTTTGGGTAGCCCAATTATGAAAAAAAAAGTAGGTATTTTTTTTTCTTTTATTGGCTCTATTTCGATAAAATTTTTATAAGTTTCATCTATTAAATTGAATCTAAGCTGTTGCAAAGCTGAAGTGTCTATTGTGAAACTGTAGGGCCATAAATTAAAACCAAAATAATAGAAAAAGAAAAAATTTATCGTATCGAGTCAAATTGGGTCGAGTCACGAGTTTAGTAGTATCCTATAAGATGGTTAAGTCTGTAAATGAGCTAAGCTAAGTTAAGTTGAGCTAAGCTATGTTTTTGAAAACTTAAGCTTGATTTATTTAAATATTATTAAGCTTGAATTTGTTAAATTTTAAAGTTTGAGTTGGAGCTTGTTTATGAGCTCGACTTATTTAGGTAAATGAGTATGATCTCTTATATCTAAACGAGCTCAAGTTCATATATCTAAATAACCCTGTAAACGAACTCAAACTCGTATGTCTAAATGAGCTTGAACTTAAGCTTATTAATATAACTAAAAATAAAAATCATTACATTAATATAATATAGACTTACAAGCCTATTTATAAGCTTGCTCCCGAGCCTCTTTGCGAGTCAGTTTGTTAACAATATAGACAAACTTGGTTACGAGTAAGTTTGTTAGTCTAAATTTAAAACTCGAGCCCAGCTTATTTAACTAAATGATCTTTATTTAATGTTTAAACTTGATTCGTTTATCAATCGAGCTTGAGTCTAATCAAATCTAAAATGAATCCAGTTCAAGTAATTCGCGAGTAGGTCGCCTCATATCCAACTCTAAAAGTGGTTTTGTTATCGGATAAAAGTCTTATGAGATTTTGGGAACCCATATGAAGTATCGAGTCGGGTTTGGATTCTACAAAATCTCTTCCGAACATATGCCCCAGTGGCATCTGAGAGCATCTGTCTATCTCAAGATGGATAATCGGAAAAGAGATGAAAATGTCAGGAAGGGCAACAAGCAGGTCCATGGAAGAAGAGGACTGCGTGTCGTCCTCAGTTGGATTGCACACCTGAACCTTTTACGGAATTTATGTGAACTCTAGGACTAAACTTTATAGAATTGACATAACATCACATTCATGTACAATCACACTCACAATTAAGCAATACTTCCTTAAGGAAGAGGCCAAGATGCTTAATTTTGGAAATGGAAACATTCAATTTTGGGTACAGAAACCACCTGATGCAATTCCTCAAAAAGAAAATCAAAAGAAGAAAAGCAGACAGAGCAATCCAACTCCAACTTGACTGATTCCTCTAATCAGTAAGGAAGGAGGCGTTAGACCACCACCATCAGAGTACTTGTGTGTACCAGTGCGCGGTTGAAGGAGATCACTTCCACCGTAGCTCCCTTTTCCGTTTTTGATATCACTTGGATGGGAAACTTGGTTCAGTTCCTGATATGTCTCATTGCATATGGAGCAAATATAAGAAGTGCTTTTGCTCCATATGCACATAGACACATATATCTAAAATTGAGCTTTTACACCTTGAATTTTTCTAAAAAGTACTCTCTTTCTCGTAAATGAACATTTTTGCTTAAAATATAACAAATAATAAAAAACTAAACAATGTTTTATCCAAAATAGGATCCAAGAATATTTTCTTTTATGATTTAAACACTCAAAACTTTTGAGTATAGGAAATTAAGTGCTCAGTCGAGAGAATATAAGGGGTGAAAGAATCCACGGAATGTACGCTTGACTTCCTAATGGTATAATCGCGCGAGTATTCTTCTTTTATGAATTTATCACTTTGTTTGGTTTGTTAAATAATTATTCTATGGAATTCCTATTACTTCTACATAAAGAATTATAATTCCTTCTATGACTATCCCTAATCTTTTCCATTATGTTTTCATATCCATCCCACCCATGAGATCCACAAGTTTAGCAATTAGAATTTTGGCACTGAAAATTTGGATATTTGTAAAATTTCTTCATTAAAGACATGAAATCACAAATGGGCTACAAAGATTAGTCAAAAGTGATTTCATGAATTTTAGTTTCGAAAACAAGTTAACAAAAATCAATATTACTAGTATCATATTAATTATACTTGTACAGTTATCATAAATACAAAATTCGAATTTCCAAATTCAAAGGAATCATACAAATCAAATAATTGATAAAAAATTAATAAAATGATAGGAGTAAGTGGATAACCTTGCTGTACAAGATATCTACTTGGATCATATTCAACTTGATAGGTTCTAAATGGATAATAAAGACTATATAGTAGGTTCCGGATAGTAACTTCCTAAAACTTATTCTCACGGGATAAAATATAAATAAAAAGTTAAGATATCCTATATCCCATAAAAAAAAAAACTTATACATCAAAGCATACAAGGAATCAATTTAAAGGTTTTCACCTGGTAATAGTAATTAAATAATATTAATAAATAAAGATACCATCTTATCAAAACAATATAAAGCTCAACATATTGGAAACCATAAACTAGACACTTATTAGTTCTTCTCTTCCATCTTTCGTTTTTAATATTTGCTCACTCTATCATTTTTTTTTTACTTCTTCCTCCTTTACTAAAACCATCATCTAGTAAAGCACGAAAAGGGAATCTAAGTTCTTAATTTTTGTTTCTAGCATCACCTACATGACACAAAGTACACCCAATACTTTTTTTTTTTATAGTGAAATAGCTTCTTTATTTTATGTTTGACAAAAGATTTGCTATTATTATTTAAAAATTTTGATTTTCTTAGAGTATAGGGAGATTATTTTATTGATGTATTTGCATTGAGGAAAAAAAATATTTTAGTTTAATTTTAATTCATTTTTTCCATGTTATGTCTTCATTTTCTCATGGTTAATTGTTTGACCATATATTATCGTTGTATTTATAATTATTAAAATATAAAATCTCATAAATATTTTATTTACAATTTAATGAACTTTATAGATCTTGTGTTAAGTATGATGTTTATTACTTTCATTTTTTTTTAAAATAGTTTGCTTATTCCCTTAAATATCTATGTAATGTAATTATTGCAAAATGAACATTTTATTTGCACAAAAAATGTTTTGTATTATACTTGTGTAAGATTTCATTCATAATAATAATAGTTAAAGAACCATTTAAGGAAAAAAATTGGTTGAAAGCAAATCTTAATGCACTTTGTTCATTGGCATCATTTGAAAGATTAACTAAATTGAACAATTCTTTTTGAGAAAAAGGGAGTCGAGTTTATTTTATGTTTTGAAAAAATAGCCATATTGAAATTTACATGGAAAATTAAAAAGAAAAAAAAAACTATAGGCTCTACAAGATATCTTATACAATCTATGGGATATTAGGCATAGAGTCATTTTAAAGTACCACAGGTAGGGTACGAATAACAAAGTTTTAAACTTGTACCTATGTATTAGGGTATAGATAAGGTTTCATACCCTACTCACTATATATTTGCCCACTCCTATAAAATGACAAGAAATTATATTTAAAATAAAGCCTATACAAGAAGTGGCTAAATCAAACTATAATTAATTAAAATAGATTGTTAATTATTGCAAACTCAAAATTCAAGTTTTGAAGTTCCATGAATACTTAGGGATGAATTAATTAAATAATAAAGTTAACAATGTGATATGAAAATAATGATATATCATGAATTTATATTTTGGAAATAAAATAATAATATAAGTTAAAAGTTAAAACTATCATATTTATATGTTACTTATTGGAACTATGAAAAAATTCGAGTTTTAAGATCTAACAAAAATTTAGAGATAAACTAAGTAAATAATAAAATTAATAAGATGATGAGAAATATGAATAAAAATAATGCATATTTAGTTACTAAATATGTTAGATATGTAGAAGTTTTAGTGAAAGATATGTAAATAAGATTAACCACTAACCTAAATGTAAATATAATATGTAATCTCTGACTAAACAAATAATACATTGATGAGTGGTTTTTCTTAACCATGGATTAAAAAACATTGGGCTTTAATGGTTTTTGCTTATAAGTTAAATTTTAAAACCCCTCACCAAGCTCTATTTAAACCCTAAACTACTTTCATTTTCTACTTTTAGACACTTCAAGAATCAAGGAAAAATTAGTGGGCATTTTAGAAGCTATAGAAAAATCAAAGTAAAAGTAGGAAAATTGGTGGAAAAATCTAGGCATGCATGTATTGAGGGCTGGATAGTAACCTTACGACAGATGGCTACTACCAACCAACGGAAGCGACAAGGACTAGGGTTGCCAACAAGCCCTCTACTACCTGTGACCACCAAATGTTATTGCATTGGTGAGTCTTGTTTTTCTTTTGATTTTCCTACCTTATTTTAAGTATATTTTCAAGTAAAAATGATATTTTAAGAAAAGCTTTTCATTTTTTATTGCTCTCAAGAAGTGTAGATATTCGAACAAATTTTTTATTTAGATTTCAAAAAACCTAAACATCATAGTTTTGGCTTCAAATTTTTTCTGTAAATACCTTATAATATATATTATTATTATGTAAAGAGTTTCTCTAAAACTTCTCATTTTATTAGCACTAATTTTTAGTTTATGGAAAATAACTAAACTAGAATTTTGGAAAAATCAACTATTTTTTAATTTCCTTGAATAAATCTAGTTTTGAATCGTTTTTTTAGAGTATTTATTGAAAATGCAATAAGTTCTTGTTTAATTATTAAGGGAAAAAGTGTTAGATTTCATAAGAAATAAGTTTATTGAAGCTGAAAATGCAATTTTCCAATTATACACTTAAATCGCTTATTATGAAGTAATTAAGTTACTTCATATTTCTTGAAAAATATTTGCTAATTAGAATTGAACATTACGTTTATTAGTTGTTCACATTGAATTTTAATCATATTTTAATGAATTTATCGCTAAGTATACTCACTTTAGATAATTAGTTAACTAATGGTTAAAAATCACCCTATTATTTTGAGTTTTCAATCCATGCATATTGGAATTTTCGCTCATTTTCGAGCTGAATTGAATTGAGGATGGGAGCAAAATAGGTAAAATGCAGATTTCTTGGCAAATTAATTTGATTTGCAATGGAAGTAGAAGGTCTTGTACTCCTATAGAAGATCATAACAAATTGGTAAGTATAAAAGGTATTGTAGAACTTATTATGGCTTGGTTAGCTAAAATATTGAAATAGAAACTCTTGTACAAGGTCCCAAATTACTAGTGGATATGAAAGTTCAAATGGAAAACATCCCCTTAACTTGACAAATGAGAATGATACAACTTAAAAGGTTGAGCCGAAGGTCATTAAGTATAAGCCTTAATTAAGCAAAAGAAAAATAAATAGTAGAATAGATCTATAGAAGGTCCTTTAGTAAAAAATATAAGTAATGATTCTAATAGGACATGTAGAAGGTCCTTTAGTAAAAGAACATAAAGTATAAATTCTAACAGAAGCTATAATAAAAGATTAAATATAAACCTTAATTGAATTAAATGGGAGAATCATAGGAGATGCTCTTGCATGAGGCTTAACATTAAGTCACCATAGAAGGAATTGGAAAAAATCCTTAATAAGAAACATAAGTAAAAACCATAATAGAAGGTAATGTAAATGATAATGTAAGCTTGAATAAATCAATATTGCCTTGAAGGAGTTGTAAAAGGGTTATATATATATATATATATATATATAATCTAGCCTAAATCAATGTAGAAAGAATTGTAGAAACACTTTGGTTAGAAACTTAAGTAAAACCTATTGGTAAGAGGAAGTGTAGAAGGGATAGTAAGCTTATACATATAGGGTGATAATATCTAGAAGGTAGTATAGAAGAATACCATAACCTACGTACAATAATAATACCTGATCTTCAATAAAAGAAACACTTAAGCTATAAATATAGGATACTATGAAAGAACTAGTAAACCTAATATAAAATTCAATAATCTAACCTCTTATATTTATCTAACTTGTATAGAAACTGAAATGTAAGTAGGTTTCCCTAATGATGTGAAGACTAATGTTACAAAATTTCTTGACTATCCATGAATCCTAGTAAGTAGGATCAATTCTTAATCATATTTTGAAACATCCTATAAAAATACTTCAACGCTTAGTTTTACTTTTGCTTATGGTTGTAAAGTTTTTAAAATGTGTACATATGATGTGTGTGGTTGGATTCTGCTATGTTGTTTGGTTGCCATCCTATATGATGTGATGGCTTTGCCTTACTTAGCTATGTTTTCTAATTTGATTATCACAATTGGTTGGTTACACTTAAAATGGACTAACTTAAGATAGGAATAAAAATCTAACCTAAAATAGGAATAAAACTCTAACCTGACATGCATTGTAACCCATTAGGGGAAACAACTAGGACTATTTCGCCAAACATTAAACCTTCAATGAAGCATCATAAATTAGCCTTCCCTCACCCTTAAGGTTAAATTAAATGATAAGAGAAGAGATTACGGTGAGATTAAGGGCACTGGGTTTGAAGAAGGCCATGAGCGAAGTATGCCTCCACTACATAAGCCTAAGTTTAGTTGCGATTTGCTATGAAGCAGTCCTACATCACACTAAAACTTCTTAGTTTGTACTAAAGTAAGCATAATTTCTCTAGTCTCATTACAAATCGAACAACATTGTACATATGATGTTTTGTTGCATGCACTCCATTTAACTAACTAATTGAAATGGCAACCCTACTTATTTGTTGTGTTGTATATACTTTTGTCTCTATCCTTTTATTAAGAGTGGTTTCTTATATCCTCATAGTTCTCTTTGTAGGTTCTAATAGTTATCTAGTAAGACTAACCTACCCCTAGAAATAAAAGGAAGGAAAAAAAGGTATGGAGTGAGGAATAAATGAAGCCAGTTCATTCTTTTCATCTTTTACTTTTAGTGTCAGCTAGATCGCATGGGTGACCTAATCTAACTTATATTACATACTCTTTTTTTCGATAGTTAACTTATATTACAAGTTGTAAACAAAGATTTAAAGTTTCTTTTGCATGCTTTATGTACAAAACTCTACGTAAATTTATCTTTCAAATAAATATATAGATAAAATGTAATTTTTTTACTTTATACATCGAATTAAAAATGCTTCAGAGTAGTTTAGTCTTATGTGCTTTATGGATACCAAATTTATTATAGCAATTGAGAGGTTAGCTTTCGTCATAGGTTAGTGTACATGACTGAACTATTATGACTATATCACTCTCAAGGCATGACACTACGCATGATATCATAACGCAATAGCTGAACTGAGTTAAGATAATGGTATGTTGATGTTTTCAAATATATTGCTAAGTTATTACAAGTATTATTTTAAATGTAACCAAACCAAATAATAGTTATTACTTCTTTATTATATTATTAGGATTTGTAATTCTATTCTTATTCCTTAAATGTAGTAATGTCAGACCATGATAATTGTAACATTGATTAAGATTACTTTATTAAGAGCTTTTTTTCAGACTGACAAAGATGAATTTCATTTGATGGAAAAAAAATTACATCGATTATTTAGACCTAAAATGGAATCACAATCTTAGATTCCATTGCTTTTCACATGTTTGAAAGTATCTTCATTGGAATCGATGATTTTAGCTTTAAGAGGAATCTAATTCTATATAACCTTCAATCTAATTATGACACTAAGGAATTTTTTTTTTTTTGACAAATACTACTATTGCATTCCATTCAATGGCAGTTCTAAGCATAAAAATGATTTATTTTTTCGATTCTTATTTCATTTCATTTGGTTTTAATCCATTCTATTCCAAATAGTTTCTATATACTAGATGTGGCATAAATAGATTGGAAAGAGATGAATGGCTAGAAAAGAGTTTGGGATATAGAGAACTAGTTAAAGAAACGAGCAACCTTCTAGAGTCAACATGTCTAATGTAGGGCATATCATCATTTTTCCTAAGAAAATAAAATACATATAATTGGCAAAGTACAAAAAGTCCTATAAAAGGGAAACTATAATCCCATACAAGGGATTAAATTAAAAGAAAAACAAAAATAAAAATAATTTGGTTATTGTAAAAAATAATAATAAAATAATATTAGCTCGATTGTCAAATCTTCAAATTAATCAAATTTGTACATGTAGAATTATGGTGGTGCAAATGTAATGGCAATAGATAAATGATGGTGAAAATGGTGGAAAGAAACTTAGATATGAGATTAGAGATAGTACATCTATGGCCATTAGGATCAACAATGGTGGATTTATGGATTTGCGAATTTACCCTTTAATCCATGTGTTAAAGGGGGTCAAGGTAAACTGGCCTGTTAAGTCCACTTGCATAAGTTTAGCCCCAATACTATTTTATTATGGATTTGATCTTTACTTTTTATGAAATGATAAAACTCACAAGAGATAAATAGGTGTGGAAGTAGGGTATATAATATATAAAATTTAACATGAAAAACCTTAAGTAGTTGAGGTAGAATACCATGAGCAAGACTACAGACAATTTATTAGTATAACAACATAATATAACCATTCTCACAAGCTTTCTTGAGCAAAGCTCCCATTACTATGTCTCCTAGGATTTATATGGCTTCCCTTCAAACTAACTCTACATGAAACACAACAATATATATATATATATATATATAAAGCAACGGAAAGAAAATCATGACTCAACATTAGAAATAGTTAAGGCAATAAAAAACACAAAATGAAACATCATATGTTATTTGGCACTTGGTTGACCATAATCTAACTCGATAAACCATAACTACTTAACATATGATCATTGTTCATCCTTGTCAACTATGAGCACTTGGCATAAAACCGTCCCTTCTAACAATCAACTACTCTTGTATGTCCTATGCTTGGATTTTGCTCCTTGTTCTTCTCTTTACCTACCTATATATATTGCTTAAGTGGAAGATACAAACTCAGAAAATATATATATATATATATAAAGTAATTTTATCTTCCATTTAGAAAACCTGGTCAATCAAGCAAATTCAAAACAAGTTAGGGTATAAATATGTTTAGACTAATATGTAACTTTTAGTAGAATGATTAATGATTGTTTAATCGTATTTTATGTCATTCTCACTTAGAGTCTTATTGAACCTCTTAACTAAGCTTAACTGACTTCTGTAATTGACTTAGAACCATATAGGATGCGAATAATTTTGACACAAGAGGGTTTCTAATTTTTGAGAGTAACACAGTTACATTGTTTTTTCAAAGACAATGAACTTAAGGGCGCATGTGCAATATAATAATATATATTAATGTATATATCGATAGATAGAGAGACGGAGAGAAAGAGAGGGGAGACAGAGAGTGAGAAGAGATCGAGAGTGAATATGTCGCGTAAAATGTATGTGTTTAGTAAATGCAGTTATTGGAATGGTTAATGCACTTGTACACGAGTGTGGATATTTCTGTACATCTCGATGTTCTTTCACCAGTCGACAAAAATGTCACTGTGCCATAGCTAGTCCATGTTCAAGGTGCCATGTCAGGAAGGGCTGAATCTTATTTGATCGATAAATCAAACATACTCAAGAATCGGAACTTTTGCTCATGGTAATAAATCCTTCTGCTCTTTTCGTATTTTTCAAAATCATAAATGAATGTAATAAATTATCGATCCATGTTGAAGAGAATCGTTTAATTTCATCAATCCGTGTTCGATAATTTTCTAACGAAAAGAGTTAGTGATTCAATCCAAGAAAATTAAGAATGCCTTGTAAGGAGGTGGCAAAAGGCAATTTCAAGAAAGGAAAAGTGAAATCCTGTTTACATGTTAAAGTCTACGAAACCGATAAGTAATTCTTATTGATTTCTTTTTTATTAATGTCATTTTGGTATTTTTGAAGATAACATCATAGTGATTATAGGGAAGACGTATAGTTGCTATTGTTGTCCTATCGTTGAAAGGGGATTCTCGTTTTATTCGGTAAGAGGTAAGTAATTCCATCACTGTTAAATTTTGTAATTCAAAGAAAACGACCTAAAATTGACCCTTATAGAAACTTACAATGTTAGGAAATTAATATGAATTTTATTCATAGATTACAGTTTTCTTGTTAAATTGCATGAAACATTAAGTAAATAATAAAAGATAGGAGCTGTATGAAACTATGAATAAGTGGTGATTTCAAAAGTAAAATTGGACATCTTAACCCCCCCCCCCCCAAAAAAAAAAAAAAAACTTGGAGATTAGAATTCAAGAATGATATCAAATTGGATTTTTATTAAGAAATTTATCTATGAGGTCCTGAGATCAAAATAATCTTAGGCATGAATACCTAAAAAGTTAAAAATAAGAAAGAGTGATTGACCAAGGTAGATGGTAAGCTCTATCAATCAGGAGGACACTACAATTGACCGAGGATGAGGAGACGGCGATAGACTGGGTATTTGGGGTGATTGACAAGGTGTGTGTCTCGATTGATCAAATAGGTCCTTAAGTCGACCTGAACCGATGGAAAAGTGATATAACGATCTAGTTAAGTATAATGAGGATCTTAAACTTAAGAAAAATCAGCATACATTGAAACAAGTCATTAATTAATTGTGTATTGCATGTTTAAAGGAAATATACATGGAGTTATATTTAGTTGGCGAGTGATAATCAGGAATGTGAGTAACCACTGGCTATTACGCGTGCCGAGTGTATGTATGAACTAATTTGATAACTATTTTGCCTCAAAATAAACAATCGTTTTCTTGCTTGTGGCAAGGCTGGATTTCGAAATAGGCGGTCATGGATTGAGGGTCGTCAACCTATAGTAGGATGGGCATTTGGGATAATGTGATTTGTAATTTAGTCACAAATTCCTTAATGTATGTAGCCTAGCAGGTTGTGAAGATGGTGGAGCCATGGCTGATATAGAGTTGGTAAATCCAGAGGGAAGTCGTTGCGAGGTTACTTTAGTTGCACGATATACTACTAGATGGCCAGTGTGAGCTGTGAATCTAGCATGTGGCCACTAAATTTGGCTTGATTTTAGATGATGGGTTTTGTAGACCCTCACAAATGTTGTTTCTGTCAAGTGTCTTGGCAGATTTTGAGATACTCCAAATCTTAGGAAATTAAGGTTATACTGTACGTTACGTCTTAATTGTAAGCCTTAATGAATATCGTTTGATGCATTTGTTAATTACGGCATGCATGCGGTATAACATATAAGTATTTGTTATTGCAGAAAGCTTCATGTTATGCATTGCCAGGGACATTTTATTTCGAGTGATCACCGTGATCAACAGATTAATCCGTACGATATTACATGGGATATGATTCGTATTATGCTTTGCAATAGCAACTCCAAGGTTTGTAAGGACCAATGAATTTGGGCATGCTAAAAGATTGTCAGAGATGGCAGCTGAGTTAATATTTTGGAGGCTATTGTTGGTGAAGCAGTTGTATTATTATTCCATTTGATAAGTTTAACACTAACGAATAGTATTTGTAGAACGCAATCATCACGTGATATTTCAAGCTGACGATCCTAAATGGATGACTCACCTGGCTTTTGCTAATGATTGTATCTTGTTTATCAACGGATCCAACGATTTTATCGTAAGGCTATATAGAACTTCTTCTGTGACTCTTTACGGGAGATGTCTCCAGGCGAAAAAGGAAAAAAGAATGAAAAAGTGGATCCTATGTTGCAGGGGATTTCCCACTAATCTACTTGGGCTGCCCATTAGTAACTGGTAGGTGTAAGCAAAATCGTGTTTCATGACATTGTGTATAAAATTAAAGAACAAAACAGAAAAAGCGGGCATCTCAATGGTGATTATCATCGTGCCGTGTTGCTATCGTAAGTTGGCGAACGTTGAAGGGAAGATGAGATTCAGCGGAGTAATAACGTCGGCATGGTTCTCAGAGACTAAACACTGATGCAATGATCTCAAATAATTGCATAACAGGAGATGGGCTGGTTCGTGATAACTATGTGCAAATTCGTTTTGCAATTCTTTTTTCTCAATAAAGACCTATGACCAGCAACTTCGAAAATAAGATAATCCATGTTTGGTGTTGGATCGAACCGTACACACCTAGATGCAGAAGAAGAAACCAAGTAAAAGAGAGGAAAACATAACAGCCCCCACAGGAGAGGAAGATACGTGGTTTCTTGAAACAGCAGACGATGATGATGTACCAGTGGCTACTGCCCTTGTCCTGACTCTCCCACCTTTCTTCATCCGAATTCCTAATTGTTTTCTATGAAACCAATTTGAAATCAGACCATCGTTCTTTTTCATCATCATCTTCCCATCTTGCTGATGAGCAAGAGATCTTTCCAGGAGATTTTTACGTTCGTCCATGGCAGCTTTGGGTGGAGTAGGCCTAGGAGTAGCCAAGCATTGGGACATTACTAACACGAGAACTACTAAAGAAGCCAATAATGTTTTCATTGCTCTGGCCATGAAAAATGTCGGTTTTTGCCGATGAATCGATCGATTTCCAAGTCTTTACGGGAAAAGAAGGATTCCTGTATCAGTCGTGTGATTACGAATTACCCAAGGGGTGTGTTCAATGATGTTGGGCACTGCTGAAACGAGTCTTGGGAGTTCTTTCATATACTTACTTGAGTTTGCCGCGTTGATCAGTACCGCGTGAGGTCAAAGTTGTTGGTCGGGACGACAGTTTCGTAGGATGCCTTGGAATTCTTCTTTACCTGTCGCGCGGTGTACAAACAAATATCCATCGTGGGCCATAAAACAAATTGGTCTATTTCAATACGTATTTCCGTTGTCTATATTATTTAATAGACCGACATGTTTTTAGTATCTTGCTTCTTTTAGTATTATTTATCAAAAAAAAAAAAAAAACAAATCATACATAAATTTATATTATTAACGTACCTATCAATTTCAACTACAATCCTTAAAACCGCATATATTTTCTAATTTGAGCATAACCACATGCAACTTCCAATTTCAAACTCTTGATCTTTAGCTAATGAATAACTTACATAAGTAGATATTAGTAATATATGTATATTGTAATGCCTCGAAACCGAGGATGCTACTATCCGCACGCTACATGCATATACGAGATACTAATATGCGAAGACTTAGAACCTATCTAATAAACACAATTAAATAAGTAATCCACATGTCACATGTGATGATCAAACTCCTTTCAATTATAATAACCACGGCTCATAAGTGTCTTGTGAAGTCTACAATATATCCAAGTGATGGAGTCCATCGTGGCTCTAACATTAGCTATTAATATACAACAATCACATCTTACATGTCTACAAAACCAACATAGTCAATACTAAAATCAAATCTCCAATGATAATACCAACCTAGCACCAGATCTAACATATGAATTATCGAAACATAACCCATTTACTTCTTGCAGTAAATATTGTCCATGTCATCTCTTAGGTCGTGAAACATGTCATATCCTAAATTGTCATATAATTTGGTATCACCTAAAGTTCCTATAAATAAAAAACAAATGTCCTCAAAGGGTAAGCCAATGCCTAGTATATGGAATACCATACCGACATGCATGCATACAAGGATAATCTCATAGTAACATTTAATGCATGGTCGACCAATTATTATCTTTGATTTAAGTCCATCAACCCTTACAGTTTCAACGTCTCGAAACTTGGCGTAACTCATGATCCTGTATGATACAAATTAGCATTAATTATTTGGTGTTGGGTACTCCCCAACACCAGAAGTCTAAATATCATCCCAAAATCTATCTAAATCCTTTAATATGCAACTTTACTCAAGATAATGCCAAATATAATCATTGAGATGTCACCTTAAGATAACCAATACTCTTAATCCCTTTGGCCCACCCGCCTACCCAACACAATCACATTTAAGTCTAATATAATTAAATTCACTTAATTACTAGCTTAGTTACGTACAAGCAACAAATACAATATTCACATACTTGCAATAGTGAGCTGGTACAAGACTTGGCATCCACTAGAATCTAAGTAAGAAATCATAATTATCAAGGATTAGAATCTATAAGTAAGTTAAATAGTTTCCTAAAACTACTTTAGTTCAAGTCTGTCCATCATATTATTACCTTTATTCTACCTTTAAACTCACTTATACTTAAAGCTCAAAAGAGAAAACTTTCAAATGTAAGCATTTATTAGTAATATAGTTTATTTGCAAGGATTAAAAATATATATAAGTATAAATAGGGTGAAAATCCATTAAAAGTGTTTAGGCCAACAGTCGAGGTAGGAAGTGCTCGCTAGTGAACAAAATATGTTTAATTATACTTAATCCAAGATAAAGTAGTAATTTGAAGTGTTTAAAAGTTTTTAAGAATTATTAAGAGTGTTTACGGACAAAGATAAATTATTAGAAGAAAAAAGTCTAGACCATGTTCAAAGGGTTTGAGTTATTTTAAGTAGAGAAAAATATCAGGGGCATTCAACAAGGGATGCTCCGAACCTTTTACAAAAAGGTCTAAACCTTTTGTTAAAATTGAGGCTAATTAGACCTATGTAGACAAAAATGGTCCAAACCCTTTTGAAAAGGTTCGGACCTTTTGTAAAAACTGCAAAATCTTGCAAGATTAGTATTCAAATCATAACCAAAGGTTAAAAACACGAATGTATACCCCAAACACATTCTTTTGACATTCTAAACCACATTCCTAAACTCTTGTTCCTTCTTTATTAGATAACTAAATAAAACAATGAAACTTACTTCATTTTGGAAGTTTTATATCTTCTTGTTATAATTCCTTGCACCAATACATGTTTTCTCTCAAACCTTCACCAAACACCACACATATATTTACTTCGTTTTGGAAGTTTTATGTCTTCTTATAGTAATTCCTTGCAGCAACACATGCTTTCTCTCAAACCTTCACCAAACACCACACATACATACAACAAATTATATGTCTCAAAGATAAATCTTTCTCTTAATGTTCTCCTAATTCTTGAAATTTCTCTGATTTTCAATCATAGACCTTATTAAATACTCCTTTAAACTTCATCTAGAAGAGAAGTAAACCTTCTTACTATTGTCATCAAGTGCAGTTTGCAAAGGAAGGTAAGAGTCTGTTTTTTGCAAGGAAAATAACATATAAGAATACAAGAGGGAAAGAAAAGAATGAGCAAAACAATGTATCACTTTAAAATTCACCAATAGGTATCTAGTTGGGTATGGAATGACTAAATTGTCTTAGTCCTTAAAACTACTTGCAAACTTGCCACCTAATTTAAAATTATTTATTTTCTTTTCTTTTTCATAAAGAAAATGATTATTACATGCGCACACACATATATAAAGAGAGAGTGAATATTTAAATAATAAAAAAGGAAAAACACTAAACACCAAAAGTTAGTCGATCCAATTTAATACTATAAAATCATTTGTCCTACATATTCACTTATCAACAATGTTAGAAGTACAAATTGAAATGAAAAAAAAAAAAATCAAGTACAGTTTTGATGTCTTTGGTTTGTCTTGTAAGAGGGGATTTAAGATTATACTAGAGTCTAGTTAAGAGTGATATGTGAAAAGGGTAGCATAATGATGGTATATTCAAATACAGTGCTAATTAAAATAAAGTTTTTTGTTGTGCTTATATGGTTGATTTTGTAATCTATAACATGTTAAATTAGGACATCTTAATTAGAATTTCATAATATATATATATATATATATATAGAATTATGAATATATCTCTATTAGTTGACAATGCATCGCCAAAAAAATAAATATAGCATTTTATAGAAATTGAGTCATAAAATACGAATATGGAAAGATGAACGTTAATAATTGAAAAATCCTGAAAGAAATAAACAAATGTTTGAACTTTTGCATAAGAAGAATAAAGAAATATTGTTAGAGACACTAACATGTCAATTTCAAAAAAATGATCTAGCAAATCAATCTCGATTAATAAAGAAACAATCAAATTTAAATAAGTTAGTGGAAGAATATAAAATGACATGGCAATATCAACCTACAAAATGGTAACAATAATTAACTTAAGGAAGAGTTCAAGTATATTAAATATTGTTATCAGTTCGTAGCATTGAAAAAGGTTAAGCTAGAAATTCCACCTTAACTTTAGGAATTTATTTCTTATAACTCATATCCTGAGGTAAAATACATCTTATTGCTCATACATGATACCCTAATGAATGAGATTCTTTTTTATTCATCTGACTTTCACTTCTCCTGAAATTAACTAACAAAATTTACTTATTTTAAAAGTGGTATTGATATACTAATTCTTCATTCTATACCAAACAAAAAGGATATTAGAAAAATTATAAAAAAATGAATAAAATGAAAAGCACATTAATCATATCACATCTCATCTTTAGCTAAAAAAAAGAATAAAACTGATCATATTGCGAAACATAAGTTTTTTCAAAGAAATTCTATTTAGAAAATAAAAAAAAATGATTACATCACGTCTCAAAATATCATTCAATGGCATGAAATACTTGATAAGGTAGGTTTGACTATTGGTTTTAAACATAACAATATAAATAAGTTTATTTATTCTAAGCATATCAATATATATGGACTAACTACTTGTCTTTATGTGGGCGACTCTCTTATATTTGGAATAAACTTAGAAAGTATCAAGAAAACCAAGAATTACCTTACTTCTATATTCAAGTTGAAATATTTAAGTGAAATAGATACAATATTAACAATGAAGTGCTAAAACATAATGAAGGAATAAATGTAGTTAATCTCATAACATTGAGAAGATTCTGCAAAAGTTTAAAAATTTAAGATATAAGGAATATCATACTCTATATGATCCACACATGAAGTTTATCGAGAATCATGATAGGGCAGCAGCACAATTGGAATATGGTAGTATGTAGGTAGGTTGATGTACATCACAATCCACTAAACTTGATATCACTTTTTTCTATTTGCAATTTGTCAAGATGCAGTAGCAAACTTAGTACAAGTATATTATAGTGATTTTCTTACTATACTAGAAGGGTTACCAAATGTAGGTTGGATTACTAATATAGGTAATCATTATTCTATAGCTAGATGAATTTACATCTAGTGGAGATGTAAGTTGGAGCTCTAAAATCAGCCTATATCACACATTCAACAAGGGAGGTTAAGTTCATGGCCTTATTATCAACTAGGAAAGAAGTAAAATGGACGAAAAGCTTCTTATTGGGAAGAGATATTACACTCTTGATGTCAGGCTATTTGAATTTTTCTAAAAATCAAATAACTATATCATGTGCCTATAGTAAAATATGTAATGGAAAGTCTAAACATGTTTGGTTAAAACATAAATATTTAAAAAAAAAAATTAATTGATAATTAGGTTATAATTATAGCGTATATTGAGATCAAAATTAATTTAATAAATGCTCTAACATAAGCATTGTCAAGAGATAAAAGACTTTTGCGAAATGAATCTAAATTCCAACTAGTGTTATCTTTTTGGTAAACCATTAGTTTAGAAGTTTAATAGGTAATGATAAGTTACATTCAACTATGAATTTATTATTTAGTAAATTAGAGGATAAGATATTGTAATTTCTCTTAATGTATCAATCATGTATTGTGAGTTCAGATTTTTTTCAAATGAATTCTAGAAATTTAAATTTAAGATGATGCTACATTTAATAAGAGTCAATAATATAAGATGATAGTACACCTAATAAGAGTCATTAGGTTGTATCTCTTTTAAATACTCATAAAGCTAAGATGAGCATAAGGCCATTGAAGCACGATAAAAAAATCCACTTATTTGTTAGAATACTGAAAATATGTGTGGTTTTTCCAATTTTAGTACAAAGCGTGTAAGTCCAAGCAATGAGTCGCCTAACACCTTTTTGAACCTTGATGAACTTATACTAAGGGATTAATTCAAATCTAAGGACACAATTCATCATGCTAAAACTTGAAAAGGAATGTTTGCATTATTGATAATCTAATGGCCAAATGTTGCATATATTTTTAATTATGTCAATTAGATTTGAAATAAAAATATAACAACTTTGATATATTAGAAATTAGCTAAAGTTAAGATGGACTTGGTAGAAAGGGGGTGATGGTGCCATAGGGGCCTCAGCCCCTTAACCAAAAAAAAAAAAAAAACTATTAATTATTTACTTATATTTTCCATGCTTCTAGTAAATTCTCCCATCCCAATTCCCATGTGGCTAATAAATTGCAAGGTTTTAATGCCCATGTGCCTGGTAAATTCTCCTCCTATTTAATGCACAATTTCCCTTACCATGCCCAACCTTTTAATGACTATTAGATTCCAATAATTACTAAAGCACATATCATATTTTTATTCATGGGTATAAGGAGTAAAAGGAGTTTTATAGCCTATTATGTGCAATATTATCATAGTACAATCAATTACCCATTATCTTCAATGTTGCTTTATTCTAAATGATAATTTCATACACAATTTAGATTTCCAAAATTGGAATATTTAAAAAGATTCAAATGTCTCAATCGAAATAAGAATATTAAAGGAAAAAGAAAAGTAAAAGATGAATAATACCCCAACGAATATAATAAATAATCTAGAATAATAAGTAAAGAAGATGTTACATGTATATATTATCTTGTCCACCATATTTTGCTTTCAAGAAAAGAAATAAATTAGATTAGATTAGCAATTTCTATTTTGAATCCTAATTATCTTCTTTAACATTGTTGCCTAGATTTTTTTTTCAATCAATTCTTTCTTCCTTTTTTCTTTTTTCTCCCTTAACTTTGTATACATAAATAAAGCCACTTTTCAATCTATATTCAATTGACAAATATATATATAGTTTCATAATTCAAATCTTAGTAAAAAAATATGATAAATTTGGTAAAAGCACCAAATTTATTCCTTTAACATTAAGAAGATAAGTATTCGAAAATATCATCTAATAGAATTTATATTACATTGTGTTGAGATTTTATTTTTCAAAAAATCTTTCTGAGATATGAAATCTTTATATATATATATATATATATATATAGTTTTATAATTCAAATCTTAGTAAACAATATAATTTATATAACATTATGTTGAGATTTTATTTTCCAATGGATCTTTTTAAAATTCGAAAGTTTTTAAGTTTCAAATTTAATTTCAATACTATCACTTATTGTTTCAAAGACATAATTATCATGATATACTTAATTTGTACATAAAAAAAAAAGCTTCTATTGGTACTCTCTCTCTCTCTCTCTCTCTCTCTCTCTCTCTCTCTCTATATATATATATATATATATATATATATATGTCCATGTATATATGTATAGTGTAAATATCTATCTATCTCTTCAGTAATCAATTATATATATTAAACTATAAAATAATCTTTTTAAGAGCATGAGTTACAAGAAATACAACAAACACAATATTATTATTTTCCATCATTGTCATCATCATTCTTATTTGTGACATGGTTAGAAAATTTTATTATAACATACTATATCTTCTTTTATTTAGGAATTTTCTTTGTATTGACATTTGTGACTCCATACATTATTTTTACTTATAATTTTTATTATTTTTTCTCTATTTTTGATAGAAAATTTATCATTATAATTAAGTTAGGGGAAAAATAGTCACAATTGATTTGTTCTTCAAGTAAAAAAGAACAAAAGATTCTAATCTGTCACAACTTGCAACAACTATAGGAAATAAAGATTTACAGGAACAATAAACAAAAGTAGCACGATTTGATAAAGAAAGCCAAGATATCCCAACTATTGAGTGTGATCCAGGATTGTGATGTCAAATATTAGATTATCTTATTGATAAGCATGATGAGATTCGAAGAGTATACCTAATAGCTAGATCTTTTTAACCAATTCTATGTGAGTATCCACTTTCTAATAATAAAATTCATGCAAGACATTTTCAATCTTCTTAGTTTAACAAATTTCCTATATGATTAGAATAATTGCCTACAAAAGATGCAACCTTTTGTCTTTACTACTTTATGTTTAGTGGAGGCCTAGGTGATCAATCAAGAAAAAATGCATTCACTGAAAAAGGATTTAAAAATTAGAAGAAGGTTAATGATGGAAGAAATTGTGCATTTTTTACTTATATCAGATCATCTCTAAGCTTTCCTGATAACATTTGTGTGAAGTCTTGCAAGACTTTGATGAAACAATCTCAACATATTGAGAAATTTTTACATAATCACAGTTCTAAATCCATCATAAATAATTATTTAAGGCTTAAAACTTCTATTGATGCAATAAGGTGGCTTAATTTTCAAGGTTGTGCATTAAGAGGTAATGATAAGACTTATGATTCTTAGAATCGAGAAAATTTCATTAAATTAATTAAGTTATTAATATGTTATAATTAGACGGTTGCTAATGTTATGCTTGATCAAGTTCCCGGCTCAATATGTTTCTCATAGGATACAAAAGGAGACATTAAACATATTAGAAAAAAAAAAAGTATGTACAAAAATTCGTAAGGAGATTGATGATGCCAAATATTATATTATTATGGATGAAGCCCAAGATATATCTAAGAAAGAATAGATAGCAATTTTTTTTAGGTTTTTCGACATTAAAGGAAATATGAATGAAAGATTTTTCACCTTGTTCATATTACTAATATGATGGCCTCTAATTTGAAGAATGAGATAAAATCTGTACTATCTCAATACATCTTGAGTTTTCATAAAATCTGAGGACAAGCGTATGATGGAGTAAGTAACATGCGTAGTAAATGGAAGGGATTACAACCACTCATTTTGAGGGACTGTCATTTTGCATACTATGTTCATTGTCTTGCTCATCATCTTCAGTTAGCCTTAGTTGTAGCAGCAAAAGAAATTAATCCTATTTGTCAATTCTTTTCCAAGATAAATTATATTATAGTCATATGCTCATCTCCTAACCGAAAAGATCAATTAAGAGATGCTTTTACTTCTAATTTAATTGATCGAATTGCAAGTGACGAGTTAGAAATAGGCAATAGACTCGATCAAGTTGGGATGTTACAATGCACTAAAGACACTCGATGGGGTTCTCATTTTTCTTCTATTAAGAGTGTGTAGAATATGTTTGAGGCAACTTACACTATTCTTGAAAAAAATTGCTAAAGAAGGGAATTGTTCTCAACGAGCTAAAGCAAATCCTGCATTTGATGCTCTGATGTGCTTCGACTTTGTGTTCATTTTACATATGATGAAAAACACCATGGGAATCACTCATGATCGTTGTCAAGCTTTGTAACGAAAATCTCAAGATAAATTGAATTCAATATCTTTGGCATCAACAACAAAAGCTTTACTTGAAGAAATGGCATAGTCAACGTGGAATGATCTTATTAGAGAGGTTATTACATTTTGTGAGAAGCATGATATTATTATGCCAAAATTGAATTCTCAATTTACTTCTCATGGAGGTTGAAGACATTAATATAGCAATCAATCGATAGAAGAATATTATTGAATTAATGTGTTTTATGTTACTATTGACACTCAATGGCAAGATATCAATCACAGGTTTATTGAAAACATGATGGCCCTTGTTACTCTTAGTTCATCTCTTGATCCAAGTAATAACTTTAAGAAGTTGAATTTTGGTTAAGTGTGCAAGTTAGCTTATAAATTTTACCTCAAGGATTTTACTGAGCAAGGAAAAATTCATCTTAGAATACAAGCCCGTCATTATAAACTTGACATTCCTCATAATTCAAAATTCAAGGGCTTATCTACAATTTCTGATTTACATCATAAATTGGTGGAGACCAAGAAAATATTGATCTATCCTCTAATTGACCATTTAATTCGATTCATTTTAACTCTTCTAGTCTCGATTGTAACAACTAAATGCTCTTTTTTCGCCATGAATGTTACGAAAAGCAAGTCAAGAAATAAGATGGGTGATGATTTTCATGCTGATTGTCTTTTGATTTATATAGAAAGAAGTATTAGTAAGAAAATTAATGTAGACTCTATCATAGATGAGTTTTATGATTGGAAAGAGCGATGAATTAGACTTTAATAATTTCTTTTTTGATTTAGCATTTTAAGGTTATACTTTTCATATATAATAATAATATTGAAGCAATATCAATGTTGCCCCCTTAGTTTTAAATCCTACACCTATCCCCAGCTTATGATAAGAATCAAGCTGCTGGACCTTTAACCCACAGCTGAGCCTGAGGATTAGAAGGCCTAGCAAGGCAGATTCTTTTGCTCCAACTAACTCTTACCAAAGCCGAGTATATCTTAACCGACCTATTCTTCATGCCGAGCCAAATGACTGTCTATTTCTCACAAATAATGTGTTGAGAAGTGGACGGCCAAGATAACAACCAACCCTCATCCTCACTCATGCCTAGCCAATCACTTACTCGGCATCACCTTTGCCAAGCTACTAAGAAAGAAAGAGTCCAAACTAACTAAGCTACCCTTGCTTGGACAAGTAAGCTGATTGTACTTTTTATCCGCATCTTCCAACAGTATCACCAATACAACATCACAATGTGTACAGAATCATATGTAGAATCCATTAGACCAATGATTTTTTTTCTTGAATGTTTATTTTTACCTTTTTGTATCTTATACATTACTTCTTTAGGAAATACCCTTTTTGTCTTTTCCCTTTTAGGCAAGCTGCCTTAACTTATGAGTATATCTTAGAAACTTATCTGCAAGACACTTTTACTCATCTTAAGGAGCTAAAATAAGGAAGCAAATAGTTGATGAGTATGTCTAAGAATTCTAAATACTCATGATTCAATGTAAAGTAGAGGAGCCCCCAGTATAAGAAATCTTTAGATTCATTACTAGGTTGAGAGGTAACCTTCACAACATTGTGGAACTCCAATGATTTACCACAATGGATGAAGCCATTAGAATAGCCCAGCCAATAGAGAGGCAAAGACGGAATCGAGTACTGACTAGGATGCTGACTAGCCGACCTGGATAGATGAGTCACCAAGCTCAGTCAAGTACCAAGTTGAGCAACAGCGCCAACCCAACGGTGATGTGTCAATCTAAACTTATAAGAAGAGGTAAGGGTTTGGTAGGAAGATGAGCCAAATCATGTGCTTCAAAGGCTAAAGGTTTGGACATATAGTTACTTAATGCTTGAACCAAAGAATTATGATGATTAAGGGTGACGTCCCAAAGCTAGATGTAGAAAGTACTGATGAGGAACCTAAAGAAGAAGAGAGCACTACCAAGAAAGAAAATGCTGAGAAAGAGCTTATTGAAGAAGATATGTTTGCCGAGGACTTGGATCAATTGGTCCTAGTTGTCCAATGTGTAATGAACATGGAACCCTCACGAAAAGAAGAGCAAAGAGAGAATTTGTTTCATACCACCTATAAGGTGAATGACCAGGTACAAGCATTAATCATAGATAGTGGGAGTTACACCAATGTGGCATCAGCCAAAATGATCATATAGTTGAAGTTGTTGACCATTGTACACCCGAAGCCATACAAGTTACATTGGCTGAATGACAAGGGAGCACTACATGTAATCTAACAAGTACTACTGCTGGTCACAATTGGAAACTACTTCGATGAGATTCTCTATAACATGCTGCCTATGTGCACCTCACACACGTTGCTTGCCTAACCATGGTTATTTGATAGGAAAGTTATCTATGATGGATACAGGAACACATACATATTCAAAAAGGATGGTTAGAAAATTATATTGAACCCAATGTCGTCGAGAGAAGTTAATAAGTTGCAGACAAAACTTGCTTGTAGATTGAAGAAGGCTCTAGTGATGAGTAGAGTTGAGCTTTGAGAGAACCTTAAAGTTGATACCCCGACCCTTATGTTGGTCAGCCGCCTATTAGAGATGAAGGAGCAAGGTGAATTACCCAAAAAATAAAAGAGTTGTTGGATGAATATGCTAACCTATTCTCAAAACAGTTACTCGAAGGGTACCCAATTCGCGACATAGAATACTGCTTTGACTTAATACCCAATGTCGTATTGCCAAATAAGCTTGCCTATCGAATGAGTCTCAAATAGGCTTTTGAGCTCTAACGTCAAGTTAATAAGTGTTGGAGAGAGGATATGTTAAAGAAAGTCTTAGCCCTTACGTTGAACCAGCACTTCTAGTACCGAAAAAGGATGAAACCTGGCGGATGTATGTAGATAGCTGAGTCGTGAACAAGATTACAATCAAGTACAGGTACCCTATCCCAAAGTTAGAAGATATGCTGGATGAATTGAGTGGATCCAAAATTTTTAGCAAAATTGATCGTAAGTCTGGCTATCTTCAAATTCACATAAGGCTAAGAGACGAGTGGAAAATAGCATTCAAGACTCGACATGGATTATATGAATAGATGGTCATTCCTTTTGGCTTGTTGAATAACTCGACCACCTTCATGAGACCAATGAATCATGTGCTAAGACATATGATCTGGAAGTGTATTACAGTGTACTTTGACGACATCCTGGTCTACAGTGTCGACATGTCAAGTCACTATGAACGTCTCCAAGCCATTTTAGATATCCTCCGTGTCGAGAGCTTATTCGACAATCTGAAGAAGTGTTGCTTTTGCCAAGAGAAAGTGGTATTCTTAGGCTATATGGTCAATGGAAGAGGCTTACAAGTAGATGATGAGAAGATCCGAGCTATTGTCGAGTGGCCGACTCCCACTAACTATGCCGACGCAAGAAGTTTCCATAGATTAGCTTCATTCTATAGACTATTCATCAGGAATTTCAGCACCCTCGCCGTACCAATTACTAAGCTAACGAAGAAAAACACCAACTTCTGATGGGGTAAAAAGGAGGAGAGGAGCTTTGCTGACATAAAGGAGATATTGACCTCTACCTCGATGTTAGTTTTACCTGACTTCGAAAAGATATTTAAGTTGGAATGCAATGTGTTAAGCATTGGAATAGATGCTATCCTAATGTAGGAAGTTCAACCATTACCTTCTACAGTGAGAAGCTCAAAGGACTTTAGTTAAATTACTCTGTATATGACAAAGAACTTTTGGTGTTGATTCGAGCACTGTAAGTATGGTAGCACTATTTATGCCAAGAGAATTTATCATATATACTGACCATGAATCGAAGTACCTTTGAAGTTAGACCAAGTTATTGAAGAGGCAGGTGAGATGGGTTAAATTCCTTGAGAGATTCAATTTTGTAATAAAATATAAATAAGGAAAGAGCAATATAATTGCAGATGCTCTTTCAAGAAGATATGCACTTCTAAATGAATTGCAGACCAAACTGTTTGGGTTTGCAAGTATCAAATAATGGTATTTTAAGGATCTACATTTTAGACCCATAGTTACGCAATGCTTTGATGGAAGAACAATGGATGAATATCATGTGGAGGATGGCTACTTATTCCGATGTGGAAAATTATGCATGCCGACTCGTTCCCTAAGGGAGTTGCTAATTATGGAATTCTACAGTAGAGGATTGTCTGAACATTTTGGGGAGAAAATGACATATGAGTTGCTGAGTGGTCGACTCTTTTGGCCTAGGACGAGTTAAGATGTATATTGAATTATTGCAAGCTATGCCATGTGCAAAAGGGCTAAGTGCTAAGCTGAAAAAGGGAAAGTAATGCCTTTGCCTATTCCAACAAAACCATGAGCTAAGTTGAGCATAGATGTTGTCCTCAGATTATTATTAACTGCCCGAGGCAAAGTAACTATAATGGTTCTGTTAGATTGGTTCAGCAAGATGGCACACTTTGTGCCTTACACCAAAATTAACGATACTTTGACTATTACTTTTCTTTTCTTGTAGGAGATTATATGGTTACACAACGTGTTAAGAAGTGTAGTCTTCGACAAAGACCAAAAGTTCTTAAGCCATTTTTAGAGGACCTTGTGGCGTCGGATGAGGACCAAACTACTATTCAGTACTTCCTGTCACCCCCAGATTGACAGCCAAACAAAGGTAGTTAATCACACTTTGGTATCACCACTCTAAGCTACAGTAAGCAAGAACTTGGTTGATTGGGACGTTTGCTTACCGATAGTCGAATTCTCTTAGAACCGAATAGTGCATGACATCACCAAGTAAACCCCCTTTGAGGTTATCTATGGTTTCAATCCCGAATTACCCCTCAATCATACCCCTATGCCTGTACCACGCAAGAGGACCTTGATGCTAAAGCTAGAGTACAATCCCTTCAGCACATTTATGATAAAGTCACTTGGCACATCAATCAAACCACCAAAAGAATGTGAAAGAACACCAAGGGTAGGGCGACTAAACAATTCTAGTAAGGAGACTTGGTATGGCTAAACCTTAGCAAAGAGCAGTTCTCGAGAAAGAGGAGGAACAAATTATATGCAAGAGCTGAAGAACTTTTCAGAATCCTTCAAAAGATCAATGATAACGCCTACAGATTAGAGCTACTTGAGGACTATGGGGTTTTTGGCACCTTCAGCATTGCCAACCTCAGTCTATATCACCTCGATGATAAACTGATCAAAGATTATTCGGATTTGATCCCAAATCCAAATCAACCCGGAATGAATTATAGGAATCAGGCTACTAAACCTTTGACCCGCAGCCGAACCCAAGGACTAGAAGGCCTAGCAAGGAGGATTCTTCTACTCCAGCTAACTCCTATTGAGGCTTAGTATATCCTAATCAACTCGTTATTCATGTCAAGCCAAATGATTGCCTATTTCTCACAAATAATATGCCAAGAAGCGGACGACAGAGACAATAGCCAACCCTCATCCTCACTCATGCCTAGCCAATCACTTATTCAACATCACCTTTGCCAAGTTGCCGAGAGAGAGAGAGTCCTAACTGATTAAGCCACCTCTACTTAAACAAAGAAGCTAACCATACTTTTTGTCCGCATCTTCCAACGGCATCACTAATACAACATCACCACGTGTACAGAATCATGTGTAAAATCCGTTAGACCAATTATTGTTTTTCTTGAATGTTTATTTTTACCTTTTTGTATCTTATACATTACTTCCTTAGGAAATACCCTTTTTGTCTTTTCCCTTTTAGGCAAGCTGCCTTAACTTATGAATATAAATACCTTTATAATTATAGCCACAACAAGGGGATTACCATTAATACACTTAAGCATTTTCCTACCCTGCATAAACATTGCCTTTTTACTCTCAACATTGCCTTTTTACTCTCAACATTGCTCTTATTCTAATCCTTAAGCAAGGTTAGGTAGTGAGTAATCTCTCTAAACCATTTGTGTATCATATCAAGTTGTACCATGAGTCCTCAGAAGTTCCATTAGTGCTTCATATCCATTAGAGCTATTAGAGCTATATTCGTGGGTTTGCTTACTCTTCATTCGCATTTGTACTTTCACATATTCACCATTATTTCCCTTTTAAGCTTTTTGCAAGCTTGGTCCTATTTAGCAACCGGCCTTGTCTATTCTTAGTCATGGTTCGTAATAGCTTAAGTATTAAATTTCTTAAAATATTGAATTTTTCGAAATTGTTTAAACTATTATGAGTAGTGATTTGAAAAAGCTGGAGAAAAATAAGATAAAGAATGCTTAAGCATCAAATCATCCAGATCAATTCATGGAATAGTCCAAACAAATCATTATCAAGACAAATTGTGTCTCACCTAGACAACTTACCAAGATGGCTTGGAAAAGGAAGATCCAAACAACTCATCAATTCCCTATAATTCTACATATTCATGCTATCTGAAGTATTACATTTATTACTTAAACTATTGTCTTTTAGGTGATTTTCAATTGTAAGTTTTTATAATGGATCGTTTAATCAATCTATAATTGATTTAAAACTTAATCCAATGACCAAAAACAAAAGTTTTTTCTGGTCATGATCGATACTCATGAAATTGGTGAAATATAATGAAGTATATACTTCTTCTTCTTTTTTCTAGAATTTCTGTAGAGGCTTGAAATTTATTGTATTAATATATTGGGCTACATTTATCATTTATTTCGGCTTAACTCCCTGGGCTAAGTGATAGGGCTCAAAAAGTCTGGTTTATATTTAGGATGATTTAAGGAGAACTAGCTTAGTAAGTTCGGAACAAGGATCATTGGACCGATTCGTCCGCTTCTAACTTTCTTAGGTAGGCTTATGCACTTATGAGGATGGCTACTGACCTTAAGCACATTAGCTAACTTATTCAAGATAACCATGAATTGAACAAGCTCTATTTCATCCATTAATCACCTAGATGATCTAACAGAAGCCATCATCCTAAGACCTTATATATACCCAGCCTTTCCTCCTCGTTCATAACTCTTAGAGAGAATAAAAAAACAACATTGCTCTGAAAACCTCTACTCTCTCAAATCAAACAAGTAATTTAAGAAAAAGACAAATCTCATTCGCTCAAGCTACAAAGTAAATACCTAAGGTTCCCTAATGTTGCATTGTCTATTGATAACTCTGATTTTAAACATATTTCATATGGTGATTTTATAGTATTTCCCTTACATTTTTTTGTTTTCTTTAAAGAAATTGATACTTAATTAAGTAAAATTTTGATTTCTAGGTTTGAACGTATTTTAGGATCGAAAACGAAGAAAAGGAATCAAGTTTCACTCAAATCGGAGTTCAAATGAAGAAGTTATGAAGTTTTGAAGTTATATAGAAAATTTTGTCTTAGTGCAGAAAGTTACACGACCTGGGGACACAGCCATGTCCCAGGCCGTGTCTGGCAATGAAAACAGAATCCTTGTAATACACATATAAAAGGATATCTTAGGGTTTAAAAGAAGGAGGGACATTACAGAAACGGAGAGACACAAGAGAAGAGAAAAAGACTTAAGGAGAACATCAAGAAAGAGGCAAAAACAACATCAACTTCAAGATTAGAGAGATTGCTCATCAATTAGAGGGGTTTTCCATGTTTTATTTAATGTTTTTGATGAAACTCGTTTTTAGATTCATTATGATAGCTTAGAATTCGAGTATTTAGGATTATGGAATCTAGGGTTTCATGTGATTCTTGGATTGATTTAGAAATTTCAATAAAGTTCCTATCTTTACTTGATTCAATTATGTCGTTTAATTATTAATTGATATTTCTAGAATATCAATATATGATATTATGCATGTTGATTGAGAAATTGCATGTATAATTAGATCTTTACATAATTGAAGAGGATTACATGTATACTTAGAGATAAGATACATGTTTCTTCCGAAAAGTTAATTAATTGTGTGGGAATTCGTTATACATTAATGCAATTCTAAGTTATATTGCTAAGTGAAGAGATTTCGGTAAATAATTTAGGATTAGAGTTAATATGCTTGAGAAAGGTATTAACTTTAGTTGTGAATCCCTCCGGTCAAGAATAATAGAAACCGAATTGAATATATTTTAAGCGATCACATGATTAACTCTAAGGGAAATAATTTCTAAATACGTTATTACTTTCTTGAAGTTGTTCTTAATTTTATCGTTTTTTCAATTGCTTAATCAAGTCTTATAATTAAGTTAGTTTGTTAATTTTAGTATTTTTAATTAATTCAAACTTTCATAATTTTTCGGTTAGATAATAAAGCTAAGGTTAATATTAGTACTCGAAGTCTCTGAGGGATCGACTCGGACTCACATCCGCTATATTAAAACTTATAGGTGCACTTGCTTCATATCATCTATCACTTATGCATTTAAGATACTAGGACTGCATTATCCTCTTCCCTGCCTCATTTTCTCCTAATCATCCCTTCAGGTGTCGTTTTCGCTTCACTTTTTTGAAGCCACTTATAGCACATGACTTACATAATACGCTTGTGACTACTCCAATTGGACCTCGTACATCTATATTTTAGCAACTCCATTAAGGAAGAGTGATTGCAACAAGAAGAGAATAATCGGCATGTCTAATACCACATCCCAAGAGCTCGACACTAATATTGAGCTTATCGAGCAGGCCAAGACCACTAAGTGCTTGAGGCTCCTCTAAATCATGTGCAAACAATGCAAGCAATGCAAGAAGCCACAAGAGCTTTAAACCAGTTCATGAATATGTTCCAACTCATCTTCACTAGGATGGTTACCACTATTATTGCACAGTAAGGTATGGTTTTGCTAAATCCTGTAGTTAAACTTGGGTAGATCTACTTCCTATCTCAATGTTGCCCTTGCTCCGCTACCTATGTCCACAACCTTTGCTCCAAGGATTTCTTTTATAACAAGGGAAGACTTAGACACTTATATGAAGGAAATACAAGTTAGGTCATCTATATGAGTACCAAAGCTGAAACTCTCATATAATCAATGCATTGCAGTGAAGCCATATCCTAAGGACTATGTAAGTCTTAAATTCATGCTAGTTAATGGCAAGGGAAGTGCTAAGGAACAATTGTTGAAATTTATTGAAACTTTAGAGCCTTATGGTTTCAATGATGATCTGAAGCTTAGAGAGTTCTCCAAGTATTGGTGAAGAAAGCATACACTTGTCATGTTAACATTCCTTAAGGTCAATTGATTCATAGGGGACTATGTGCAAGCTCTTATTAGAGAAATTTTTTTCTACTTAGGAGCAAGACACAATTATAGACTTAGGAAGAATACAACAAAACCCGAAGGAAGATCTTATGGATTATATAGAGCGCTTTAGAGAATGTACCCTAGACATTTAAGATATCTATTATAAAGGAGAATTAGTGAAGATCTGCATCCAAGGGATGCTCTCTGAGTATGCTATACACCTAGATAACCTCTCCATGTGTTCTTTTACTACACTCATTGAGACTGCACAAAGTACAAACTTTGTTATGAGGCAACAGGAGGAAAGTAGCAAGCTTAACAAACGAGTAGCTTTCGTGTCCTTGACTGGGAGTGAAGACTTTAATGCCTTTAAGAAGCCTAAGAAAGATGCAAAAGCTCCTTCATTTCCATGCCCAATGAGTACGGTACATGCTACCTTTAGCCGTTGGCTACAAGATGAAGATGTTAAATTGCCAAGAGTTGAGTGCCAACCTATGAAGAATGAAAGAAGAAATCCTAAATATTGTCGATTTCATAAAATGGTAAATCATCCTAGTAAGGATTGTCGAAGCTTAAGAAAGATATTTCATAAAAGAATTCAAAATGGGAAGGTTATCATCAAAGATAATGATATTCGCAACAACCTGCTCCTAAGTCATAATACCCATCTAGTAGTACGTAAGGGCTTTGAAAGTGATTAGTAATTTGTTAGGTATTGAAAAAAAAAATGGATTCAAGCTATGACATTGCTTTTGTAAATAAAGAATGAATTCTGCTACTCAATAATAAAAAATTTATTATCTTACTCATAAATGTGTTTTATATCCTACTCTCCCTAGCATCTTGACTTCCATGCTTAAACTACTAGCAATGCCCTAGCATCTCAGCTTTTACACCTAAAGCCCAAGCAATGCCCTAGAATCTTGACTTATATGCCTCAAACCGAGGTGATACCCTAGCATCTCGACTCTCATACCTCGAGCTTAAGCATGCATTAGCATCTTAGCTTCTATACTTCAAGCCTTAGCAACACCTTGGCATCTTGGCTTCCATGCCTAAAGCCCAAGCGATACCCTAGCATCTTGGCTTCCATGCATAAAACCCAAGTAATACCCTGACATCTCCTTCCAAGCCTTAAGCCTAGTTGATGCCTTAATACCTCAGCTTCCATACCTAAATCCCAGGTAATGCCCTACCATCTTTGCTCCTCCATATTAAGCCCAAGCAATACCTTGGCATCTCATACACACATAGGAATCATTGCTGAATTGAATTAGTGATGTAATGATGGATCATAATCCGCTACACTTCTATCTCACTTGTATGGGAACCACAATCTAAGGGAAGTAATGTTGGCATAAAGGGACCTAGTAATCTTCATGAGCAACCATGCATGTAGTTTCATGTAAGACAAGCCATTCAGGACCTCATCCAAGATGTGCATTCCTCAAGAAGGAAAACTGGGTATAGGAGGCAGGTAAATGCATATCCTTTGATGGCAATCCTACAATCTTACCAAGGCTCACTACATGTAAGGCTAGTTGGGACCTGTTGTGCGTAAGTCCTGTTACACTACCTGATGGGAATCGACATATGACTATCCCGAAGCCAAGGCCGAATAATTTGTGCCAAGGCCTAGCAATTGCCAGACAGCCAAGGGGTAAAAAGGTAAACACTCTGCATTAGGCATGTCGTCTACCAAGAAGCTAAGAGAGCACATTGCTGAAAGTTGGAGGCCTAAGATCCACTCGATACGGCACAGAGAGACTAATGCTGACTAATCCTAAGACTCTACAATTATGGGTCAACCTTTCAGGTATCTCAGCCAAGCACTACGAGACTTCAAAGACTCCTCCTTAGACCCAAACATCCAACTGCGGACCTAATCTAATTCGAGTCCTACTCATTCCTAGACATGCTGAATGATTGCATGCTTACTTCTTCTATGAAACCATACATTTTTGTGAATATTTTCCTTATTTTAATTATGAGCCCATTCTTTAGGGTTTAAGGCCTTGCACATTATTTACAGTTTTGCTACTAAGATTTAGGACTTGCTATAAATACCAACATTTGTATTTAATAAAGAGGGATACAATATAAAAACAAAAAGAATATTCCTATACTCGGACTTGCTATAAATACCAACATCGCCTCCTTCGTCTTCTTCCTCAATCTCTTCAAGGGCTAGCCTCCATCTAACATCCCTACCTATTCCTTCAGCTCGAGGTGATCGAGTTAGGACATTAGCTTGGCTAAACCAACCATTACCTCGTCTATGCTACTCATATCCTTGAGTTAGGCTAATTCTATCTTGTTTTCTATCTTATTAGATAACAGTCACCAAACTAACTACCTAATCGGTGAGCCTGTCCATTCGGTCACTTATTGACCGAGGTATGAATCTCCCTTCTTGCCTTTGGCTTTGTCGAGCACCACTTTCTTGATTTCCTAAAGTTTCCTAAACACTTGAATCTAATATTATTGGTTAGCACACCAAATTGATGTTTTAAACATCTTCTAATGCTCTTTTCGTAAATGATAACAACAGAACAATAACTACCACTTCTACTATTATGACAACTACACACAGTGCATAAACAAACAACTGCACTTTATTTTTGCTTTTAGGAAACAGGGGAAAATAGAGCACAAAATTTTCCCTCAACACTTCTCAAATACCAAACGCCTATGTTTATAGGAAAACTTCTATCATACGAAAACAGTAACAAACTACTCAAAGAATACAGTAGTAGAATCCAACTTCAAATGTAACCAAGCTCTAATAACAAGATGATACAGGTCCGTGGATGAACACACGAACTTAATATCATGCATGACCAAAGAGGTGTGTCCAGACCGCAAGATGGTCTGAAAGATAAATGGCAATTGAAGGTTGAACAAGGGTTCCCATACACCATCAATGGATATGGCGCACCAACACCTCATATGAGCTTGGGTCACACTTGATATGATGCATAAGTACAGCCAAAGGTCACTTACCACTAATCCACACTCAATAAGCCAAATAAGAGTAACTCAAGAGTAAGCAAAAGAACACTTAGCATAAGAGAGCGTAAAGGTTCAGTGTAGTCTCCGTATGTTCTTGCAGCTATTACAATTTGCAAGTATTTATAGTACCCAATTAGGGTAAGTCCTAGGTTACAAGAAATTATAGAAAATTATCCCTACTAACTAAGAAAAAAGGGTGAGTAATTTATAGGGGTATTGATGTAATTGTGCAAAAAGAATATCCTTTGTCAGAAAAGGACAATACGAACGTCTGAAAAAAGGACTGTACACATGTGGTTTGCTCATTCTACGGTCAGTATGATGCTGTTATCCAAGCAAAGGTAAGTTTTAATCTAGTAAGGTTGGCATCGATGGTAGCTTAAGCAGTTAGGACTAGATTGGCGTTGATGATAACTCTTATTTTAAATACATTTCACATGGTGATTTTATAGTATTTCCCTTTCATATTTGGCTTTTTTAAAAAGAAAATGATACTTAATTAGGTAAAATTTTGATTTCAAGTTTTGAATACGTTCTTAGATTGAAAATGAAGAAAAGGAATCAAGTTTTACTCAATTTGGAGTTCAAATGAATGATGAAGTTTTGATGTTACATAAACAACAGGAGAAAGTAGCAATTTTTTGTTAGAAAGTTACATAATCTAGGACACAATTGTGTCCCCTAGCTGTGTCCATGTAGGAAGATTTTTTGTTCTAAGGTCAGTAAGTTACACAGCCTGGGAATACAACTGTGTCCTAAGCTATGTCTGG
The DNA here is from genome assembly GCA_024138005.1 of Lumnitzera racemosa. Classification (NCBI taxonomy): domain Eukaryota; kingdom Viridiplantae; phylum Streptophyta; class Magnoliopsida; order Myrtales; family Combretaceae; genus Lumnitzera; species Lumnitzera racemosa. The sequence goes on from JAMXBC010000007.1 coordinate 60,816,703, forward strand.
TGACGAAAAAAAGAAACTTTACAATACATTATAAAAGGACTTACTAAGGTTTTACACAAAACTTTGGACATTCAAAAGAGAAAAGACTTGAAGAAAAGGAGGAGCAAAAAGCGAAAGCAACACCTAACTTCAAGATTGAAGAGATTTTTCATCAATAAAAAGGGTTTTTCATGTTTTATTTCTTGATTTTATTGCAATTCGTTTTTAGTTTCATCATAATAACTTAAGATTCTGGTATTTAAGATTGTAGAACCTAGGATTTCATGTGACTATTGGATTTATTGATAATTTTCAATAAAGTTTCTATCTTTTCTTGATTCAATTGTGTGTTTTAATTGTTAATTGATAGTTCTAGAGTATCAATCTATAATATTATGTATGATGATTAAGAAATCACATGAATAATGAGATCTTGACATAATTGGAGAGAATTGCATGTGTACTTAGAGATAAGATAAATAATTCTTTCGGAAAGTTGTTCTTTTGTGTGGGAATTTGTTGTACATTAATGCAATTCTAAATTATATTACTAAGTGAAGAGATTCCGATAAATAATTTAGGGTTAAGGTTAATATGCTTGAGAAAGGTGTTAACTTTAATTGTAAATCCCTTCGGTCAAGAATAATAGAGATGGAATTGAATATATTTTTAGCAGTCACATGTTAAAAACTAGGGGAAATAATTCCTAAATACATTATTTGCCTTTTTGAAGTCGTTCTTAATTTTATCGCTTTTTAAATTGTTTAATCAAGTCTCATAATTAGGTTAGTTTGTTAATTTTAGTATTTTTAATTCATTCAACCCATCACAATTTTCCAGTTAGATATTAGAGCTAAGGTTAATATTAGTACTCGAGGTCTCTGAGGGATCGACTCAAACTTACATCCGCTATATTAAAACTGATGGGTGCACTTGCCTTGTATCAGTTGACTTAGGGGGCAACTCATTTTCGGTTGACCTTGAATGATTGACTCCTAATAGTTGTTAGCTCGGCCTCAGCACTAGTGAGGTTAGCTATATTCCTGATTCGATGCTTGGATTGGTATCTGTTGAGGAGAGGTTGGCTCAGCATGTCGACTGGTCACCTCGATAGTTTCTTGAATGACATAGAGAGCGAAGTAGCTCAATAAGTTATACTGAGGAATGCACTGCTCCTTAGCGCTCAATTTATCTCAAACAGCTCAACAAGCTAACAAGGCAAGCCTACAAACTCGAGAGTATGTAATTGGTCCGTAATCCTTCTCAGAACTTATTCCACATCACCTACAAAGTGAATGATCAGGTATATGCACTTATAGTGAATAGTGGGAGCTATACTAATGTAACATCTGCCGACCTGATCAAGAAACCAAAATTGCCGAATATTACACATTCGAAGCCGTACAAGTTACATTGGTTGAATGAGAGAGGAGCACTTCATGTCACTCAATAAGTATTGTTGTTGATCTCTATTGGTAGTTACTCCAACGAGATTCTTTGTGACGTACTACCCATGTGTGCATCACATGTGTTGCTTAGGTAAACTTTGCTATTCAACCAAAGAGTTGTACATGATGGATTTAGGAACACCTATGTATTCGAGAAGGATGGATGGAAAGTTACTTTGAATCTTATGACATCGATTCAAGTTAGTAAATTGCAAGCTAAACTTGTGCACTAAACTTACATAAAGATCCTAGAAAACTTTAATTATAAGTAAAGCCAAGCTCCAAGACGCTATAAAGGCTAACATGTTGAATTTTATGTTCATCAGAAGGCTATTAGAGTTGAAGGAGCAGAATAAGCTACCCCTTGAGGTAAGAGAGTTGCTAGATGAATATGCCAACTTGTTCCTAAAATAGTTACTTGAGGAATTACCTCCATTCAGAGGTATTGATCACTACATTAACTTGATACCTAACACTACCCTGTCGAACAAGCTAGCTTATTAGATAAATTCTGCACAAGCTTCTAAGCTTCAATGACAAGTTAATAAGCTTCTAGAAAAGGGTTATGTAAGGGAGAGCCTCAACCCGTCCATTGTGCCGACACTCCATGTGCCAAAGGGGGACGGTACCAAGTGAATGTGCATCGATAACCAAGCGGTAAACAAGATTACCATCAAGTACCAATATCTTATCTCTAGATCAAAAGACATGTTGAATGAACTGAGTGGAGCTAAGGTCTTCAGCAAGATTGATCTGAAGTCTAGCTACCATCAGATCCAGATGAGGCCGAGCAATGAGTGAAAAACTGCATTTAAAACTCGACATAGACTATGTGATTGGATGGTAATGCTTTTTGGCTTGTCAAATGCTTCAAGCACTATGCGACTAATGAACCATGTACTTAAGAATCTAATTGGGAAGTATATCGTGGTGTACTTTGATGACATCCTTATGTATAGTACCAATCATGAAAGCTACTGTAAACATCTTTATACCGTGCTAGATGTACTCCAAGCCAAAAAGTTATTTGGTAATCTAAAGAAGTGTTGTTTTCGCTAGGAGGAAGCGGTATTTCTAGGTTATGTAGTAGGTGAAGGTGGCTTACGAGTGGTTGATGAGAAGATCCAAGCTACTATCGAGTAGTCGAATCCAACCACTTGCACCATAGTGAGAAGTTTCCACAGAATGACATCCTTTTATCAAAGGTTCATTAGAAACTTCAATGCATTGTCACAACACTTACCAAGCTAACAAAGAAAAACATTGAATTTAAGTAGGGAGAAAGAGAGGAGAGGAGAAGAGAGGAGAGCAGAGGAGTTTCATTGAAGTGAAGGCAAGGTTGACTTCTACACCTATATTATCCTTACTTAACTTTGAGAAGATTTTTGAGTTGGAATGCGATACATCAAGCATCGGCATAAGCGCTATCCTAATGCAAAAAGATCAACTAATTACCTACTACTATGAGAAACTTAAAGGACCTCAATTAAATTACTCCATATATGACAAAGAACTCTTAGCCCTTATCCAAGCACTCTAAGTGTGGCAACATTATTTATTACCAAGAAAGTTTGTCATCTATACTGATCATAAGTCTTTGAGATACCTCCAAAGTCAAATTAAATTGTAAAAGCAACAAGCGAGGTGGATTGAGTTCCTTAAAGGATTCAACTTTACGATAAAGTATAAATAAGGCAAGAATAACGTCATTGCTAATGCACTGTAAAGAAGAGACATCCTGCTGATCGAATTGCAGGCCAAATTATTGGGGTTTGCAAGCATCAAAGACCAGTGTCTTAAGGACCTACATTTTGGACCCATACTTGGGCATTATGCCAAAGGAAGAACAATAGATGAGTACCATGTAGAGGACAGTTATCTGTCTCGAAGTGGAAAATTATGTGTGTTGACCTATTCCTTAAGAGAGCTACTCATCAAAAAAGCCTACAGTAGAGGACTCTCCAGTCATTTTAGAGAGAGGAGAACATACAAACTATTGAGTAGGTGGTTCGTTTAGCTCAGAATGGGAGAGACATATAATGAATTGTTGAGGGCTATACTACTTGTAAGAGGGCCAAATGCCAAGCCGAGTAACGAAAAGCAATGTCGCTACTTACCTCAACCCTACCTTGGACTGAGTTGAGCATGGTCTTTGTTTGCGGATTACTTAGAACTACCTAAGGCAAAGATTTTGTGATGGTAGTAGTAGATAGATTCAGTAAGGTGGCGCATTTTGTGCATTGCTCTAAGACTAACAATACTTCAGCTATTACTTCTCTCTTTTTGCAGGAAATTGTTCGGTTACACATTGTACTAAGAAATGTAATCTTAGATAGAGATCCAAAGTTCTCTAGCCATTTCTAAAGGACTCTATAGCATCGAATGGGGACTAAACCATTATTCAGCACTTCCTATCATTCTCAAACTGATGGCCAAACAAAGGTAATTAATCATACTTTAGGCTCACTGCTTTGAGCTGCAGTGGATAAGAGCTTTGTTGATTAGGATGTCTGTTTATCCGTAGTAGAATACGTTTACAATCACACAATACATAAAACCACCAAGCAAACCCCTTTTGAACTTGTTTATGGCTTTAATGTCGAGTTACCCTTCAATCACACCCCTATACCCATATCCGAACAAAAGGATCCTAACACGAGAGTCTGAGCATAGTCCCTACAACACATCTACAACAAAGTTACTCAGCAGATCAACCAAGTTGCCAAGAATTGAGCGACCTCAACCCCTATCACCCTAAGGAAGAATTGAGTGAAGACTAGTCGAATTTGATCCCAAATCTAAATCAACCAGAAAGGAATAATAGGAATCAGACTATTAGACCTCTGACGTACAGTCAAGCCCGAAGCCTTACAAGACTAACAAGACGAATCCTCTTACTCCAACCAACTCCTATAGAAGCCAAGCTGATCCTTGTTATCGAACAACTCCTTATGCTAAGCCAAGTAACTCCTCATCTCTCAAAAATCGTGTGTTGATTAAACAAAAGCTCTATTGATAGCTCAACCCCTTATACACGTCTGCTCGACCATGATCGAGCCAACCCCTAACTCGGTAACATTAGTGCCAAGAAGCTACGAGCTCCAGTACATATTCGCCACCATTCCTTCTTGGATAAGTCCACCTCGGATCGGTACCTCTACTTAGTACCCCTACTCAATACCTTGGCTTGGCAAAAATCAAGCCGATTGTATAGAATTTTCTTTTTTACCAGAAATTCATCCACCTTCAGTAAGCCACCTGTCCAAGCAACCATATGATAGAATCCCCTGTACAAAATACTCACTTTTGTTGTATTTTCTAATATACCCTTCATCATTCCTTGTATATTACTCCTTTTAGACACTACGATTTTTGGTCTTTTCTATTTTAGGTAGGTTACCCTAGTTTTTCGAGTATAGATACTCTTGTACATGTAGCCACATCACATCTAATATCATCAATATATTGCATGTTTCTCCCTTTTGTGAATATTGCTCTAGTTGAGCTTGTTTACTCTTTTCACTCTTATCCTAACCCTTAGCAAAGTTAGGTGAAGAGTAACATCATGGGACCCTCTTGTATATCATATTGAGTAGTGTCATGAGTCATTAGAAGTTCTACTGGTGCGCCATATCCTTTGGAGCTGTTTATGGGTTTTCTTATCTTATCTTATATTTTCTATTCTTTAGCATGACTTGCATCCTTCTTCAAGCTTTTGGCAAGCTTGGACCCATCCCTATAACCAGCCTTGTCTATCCTTAGCCTCAGTCTACATCACCTACTAAGGCCTACTATGCTTAAGGCTTTCTCGTTCGAAGCTTCTTTGTATAAAGTCAGCTACACTTAAGGCTTCAAGGCCTAATATGCTTGAAGGTTGCTTGTTAGAGGTCAATTCTTCGCTAAGGAACCACTTAGCAAACTTTGACTTTTGAAGTGGATATTGAGATTAATCGAAGGCATTATTAATTATGATACTACACCTGTAAGAATAAGAGAAGAAGTTAGCAAGATAAGACATTCGTAATATTTGAAAAAAGAAAAAAAAAAGAAGAAAAAGAGGAATAATTTAAGTCATAATCAAGATAAAGGATTTTATACACAATACTAGTGCAAACATGTGAGTAAATTTGCATAGCTCTTTAAAGGGCTTAATAACTTCATTATTATGTTAATTTGTAAGCATGACATAGCGTCAACGTAACGATTTGTGAATCAAGAAAATTAAATATGCACACCAAGGAAGAATCATGATAATACAGACTTCAATGGAATGGAAAGGTGCTCACAATTGCAATAGGCCTACTCTCAAAATTGAGACAAGGTACCTCCTACTTCCATAACAAGGTCAAGAACTACTAATTCTCTTTAGTGCCAACTTTGTCGTTTTAGGATTTCCATCGTTAATATAAGTTTTAGTATTGGTGTTGGCAAGAATTATGAAAATTAAAGAAGGAGAAAGGCTCTGGAGTCATCTTGAACTTCATTTCATTAGAAAAGATAGGGGCCTACATAATGATTAAGGATATGCTTAAGTCTATTCCATACTCCCACTTAAATGTGATGTGTTATATGTAAGGTGCTCTTCGCATTTCTCATTGAGGGAGGTATTAAGTAACAAGGTCAAACTTAGTTGACTTTTCTCAAAAAAAAAAGAAGAAAGAAAAAAACAACCACTTATGTAATGGTGTGAATTCTATTTCACTAAGCTTGGAAGCTACGTGAGAGAAGATTGAAGACACACATATGGTTCACTTAATTTGCTCGATATTCTCATATAAGAAAGCTCTGGATGTGAAGAAGTGCCAAAGCAAACAAAAACATAAAATTTCAAACCAAGAAGCACACATGAAAAGAGAGAGGTTCTTGATTTCTCAATGTTAAGGGAAAGGAGACATCACGGAAAATATCTAATTAAATTTTACAAGCCCAGTTTGTTTACATGGAAAAAGATGAATGGATAAAGAAATATTCACAGAAAAAAGTCTCCAAGTAAATACGTAGCATGCATATTAGAGCATGGCAAAGATAAAGCAACCTAAGGGCCTAATCAGTTAAGGTATCAATGATTCAACAATAAACAAAATTCAATTTATGTAAAGAAGACATGGCTCATGCAAGACTAGAAAGGAAAAAAAAAATATGGCTTTTTGACAAATTGTTGTGATATGTGAATAAGTAAGCGAAGAAAGAGAACTCACCAATTAATAGAAGTGATGCGGAAGGTAGAAGATGTTATTGTTGTTTGCTTAAGGCGCTTATCTTCATCGGAGTGAAGCAATTTGAGCTTCTTGATAAACATGATGAACTCGTCCATCCTGTATCCTCACTCATTTGTCGTCGCAAGAACGATCGAATTGTGAATGATTTAAACTCAAAACAGAAAGAACTCAACTGTCACGCCCCGAAGCAGCAGAGTCGTAATAGCCCCGCCGTGTAAACCATCCTAAGATAGAAGTTGGCCTTACAACCGCTATCTTGGACCTGATCTACACAAGGCATCCACAACTAACCCGCTTTGAAGTAAACAATTTGTAATTTAAATAATTCATTTACCTAAGAAAGTAAGAAAAGTTATATATAATCACTATGATTCAGTTATTACATTATTCAAAAATAAAAAGTAATAACATATGTGTTGATTCTTCAATATTTTTCCTCACTCCCCAGGATCCAGCAGTTGCTAGCTTCAGAGTAGTTGTTGCCGCTTCTTAGCTAGCACCTGCACGACGTCTATAGGGATGTGAGCAACCACAACTCAGTAAGTTAGGACGGAGGACTTAAAACTATACCATACACACAACAAGGTTTTCAATCACTTATTAGGTGCAATGCATGTGCAAGCAAATGCCATCGTACGACGTTATTCGGCCCGTCGTGAGATTAGAGAAATTGTGCCCGCTCTAATCCGGGTTGAGGAGTTGCCGTTAATGCAACAGCTCACGACCAAACCCAAGCTTGTGTAATGGAGACCTTGCTCTTCTCGCGACTACCTTCGAACCACTGTCTTCACCCTCGCCGCGACCTCCTCTCCTGTCACTTAGTTCGACCGAGGATGAAGAAGGGACCATTTTGCAATCCTGCGCTGTCCCTTTCGAAGGGGTCGGTATTTGGCCAGAGAGTCCTAAGTTCCCTTAACGGGTTGCCATGCATGTCCGATTATGATTACTGGTCAGATATTTGATTAAATCCAATTTATGGTGATCAATCCTTTCATATAATTCATACAATATATGCCAGAACAACAAACATAATCATAGCATCACCCATAATCAAGCACATGCACACATTCAACTATCTAACAAGCACAACCAAGCATAATCTTAAGCCTCCAAAATACAGCATCGTATTAATCCCAACTTACCTCAACTCCTCGCTCACTCACTCGAAGTCCAATTTGCTCAGGCCATCGCCGATCATCCCTATAACACAAACGTGGTTTTAGTTTTCATATAATGATTATAGGTTCATTTTATCCTATAACGCTTATTGTTAGGTTTTGTTTAGGATTTAATATGCCTAATTATCTAGATCTTAAGTCTTTTATAATTATTCTAGGTTTGGGGTTAGGTTTGGGTTCAGTTTCCACATCGATTTCTAAATTAGATTCTAGTTCAATTTCTAAGTAATATTTTATATTCCAACCTTAGAAATTCATTTCAACTCATAATGTGAAATTAATCACATTATTTCTCGATCTCCTAAGTATCATTAGTACCCCTAGTCAATATTTTATTTCATCCAGTACACTTATATTTTTAGTAGTGTACCGAATTTACTCCCGATGTGAGAAATTTTTACATTTTTCATATAATTACATAAATTCAAGTTTCTTATCAGATTTATTATATATCCTTATTATTTATATAATATCAATTTTTTTCCTAATATTTCTATTTATTATATTTTCAAAAATTACATATTATGCATTATTGCCTATTATGTACATAATGCATTTATAATATTTCTATCACTTTAATTACCACCCCTAAACATCAATTATCATTTCAAAATATCTAAATTCATCCTAAATCAGATTTTAATCCTAAATCAGATTTTACTCCTAATTTACAAAATTAACTTAAAGTTAACTATTTTTCCTTATTAATCATTTACTACATAATTAACCTAATAATTACATCTAACACCCTAAATGCTACAAGTATCATACTCCATCATATTTCAACATCCTAAAACATATAATTATTCACTAAATCAATCATCAATCATTTAATTACTTAATTAACCCTAAATTACCCATTTTATGCCTCATTTTAGGGCCTAAAAATTATCTAAAAATTTAGGAAATTAATTTTTGAAAACGGGATTCATAGCACTATTCTATATCATCTAATTAATCTACAAAAAAATTTTGCGCCCGAAACTACACTCCTAAGGTCATTTATTTCTAAACCGAAACATGCTCGGTTTTGCATGATTTCTTAAGGGCCCTATATCACGAGACATATTTTCATCAAAATAATATTTTTCATAAAAAATACATACAAAAATATTCCAGAATAACGAATTTCATAATTTTATAATAATATTTATTATTTTTACAAAATTACACAAAATCGGACTGGAAATCGAACTCACCTATTTGGGTGGCTCCGGCCAGCGTCGGTGGCCATGGGTGTATCGTCCCACCTGGGCGTTGCCACCACCGTGTGGTGGTGGTGGCCATCCACTCCCAGCCACCCGTCGGATATGGGTTCCCCTTTGTGGCCCTAACTGCATAGTTTTTCTTTTCTTTTTCTCTCAATTTTCGCCTCTCCCTAATTTTTTCTGATTTCTAACTGTCCAAATGAGCTTTTGAATTTTTTTTCCTATTTATAGAGCTTTATTGTAATTATTGTGCATTAAATTGAATAAGACAATTGCCTTATCCCTTAATTTTTGGCTTTTGTGTTGTCTTAATTTAATTGGTCAATTTTTTTCTTATTTTTCCCAGCTACCATGACTTATATCTAGATCATTCCTTATTTTTCCTAATTTTTCTTTATTTTTTCTTAATTAATTATGAATTTTCTTTAATTATTTAGTATTATTTTAGCACATTACGCATATTTTAAGTAATTACGCGTATTTCTACATACATGTAAATTCATATATAGTAAAAATAAATATTCCTAAATATTATTTAGGTTATTTTATGATTTTTAGTATACATATAATTTATTTCTAGCGATTCGTTAAGTACCGGAATGCATTTTACGCATTTTCGATAAATAACGAGTTATATACTTAAAATTTGAAAATTTTGTAGTCTCCTATTTTATTACTTATTTTCTTAAATTCAAACTTACGGGATCGGTTTACTAATATTTTTAGCTTTACTTTATAATTGAGGCTCGATCGGTCTTTCAACCGATCGAAACCTTGGATTGCTTAGTTATGGGGCTTACATCAACTAGCGACGATCCAATGCATTTTTCTCCATACAAACAAAAGCACAATGATTCAAGCTTTTGAGTCACTCAATATTGTGTTCACTCGCACTCATTTATCGTTGTTAAACAACTAGAGACGAGCAATTAGAACTTGGAACAAAAAAGCATAAGTGGAACTTAACAAGCGTATATAGCCAACATCTCCAATATTGAATCAAAGGAAAGATATTAAATCGATGAAGAATGCTATCGTGTAATTGTGAACGGATGTGCCTTGATAAATATTGAAGTTGCTCGGTACTTCCTCCGAAGGAGTATTGCAACTCGAGCATTAATCCATTCAAACTTGTACATTGAAGATCAAAGTTCACACAACAAATGTGAGTGCAAACTAGAAAAAAATTGATGCTTGCCTACAAGCACATATGGCATATAAGAAGGTATTTCAAGTATCGATATTAAAAGATTTGATGAAAAATTTATTAGATCTTGGTTGACTTAAATGATATTATTCCAAGATTTTATGGATGTTCAAATCCAAAAGTTAAAAGAGATTTTCCATAATTCATAAACAAGTGGAGCCAAATTTGGGTATTCGTTGGATTATGGTTGAAGAGGAAGGATAAATATTATAAGTTGGAGTTGTAGCCGAGTGAAGATCTAATTGAGACTGAAGAAGATTTACTTTTTGTTTGTTGTAGAAATTCTCGTGCAACATCGCTATGTATCCGACCCCCTACCTCTTCAGTTTTGTTTTTAACTCTCCAATAAGTGAGTGAGCTGACAATGGGTTGCTCACATCTTACTATTTAAAAATTAAATAAATAATAAATAAACAATTGGAAGATATGTGCATGGGATAATTTTTCATTATTGTGTTCGTTGATATTGCTCGGAAGGAGTAAGATTTAAGGGGTATTGCTCATTGTGAAGGCTAACAAGTCCAAAAGTTAGAGTTGAGGAAAAAAAAAGATGCGAAAAAGAGAAAGAAAATCAGTCGAAATCAATAGAATGGAGTCAGTATTTGGAAATCAACTTAATAAGGTTAATACTTCATATATTGAAGCAAAGTTGGCTTAAATAAAGGAAGCCTAAGATATAAAAAGAATGCTTGATGTATTGCCATGGGGGCAATAACACTCCAATATGCCAATAGCGATGGGTGCAATTAAACGGTATTGCATGCTTACATACTAAGCTATCTAATAAATAAATTTACAGTACTAACACTAGATTAAAATAAAATCTCTAGCTAAGTGAGCACACTTGGTAGCAATGCAGCTAATTTACAATGCGCTTGCACCGAGTAGTGATCTAACTACTCAAAATAAGCAATTGATACCCAAAATACTTAGACTCCATCCAAAAATTTTGGTTTGGTTAAGGGACAAAATGTAGAGGACTAAAATTACTATATTAATATATTAGGCTAAACCTATTAATTATTTGGCTTGACTCTTTAGGCTAAGTAATAGAGCCTAGAGAGTTCGGTCCATTTTTAGAATGATTCAAGAAGATTTGGCTTGGTAGGCTTAGAATAAGGACCATTGGGCCAATCTATTCGCCCCTAAACTTTCTTAAGTAAGCTCATGCACTATAAGGAAGGCTATTGGTTTAAGGCCCTTTACAAGCTCATTCCAGATAATTATGGAATAAGTAAAATTCCATCTCATTCGTCAATCAACAAGACGATCTAACAAATCTCATCGAACCTAAGAGCTTATACATACTTAGTCATTTCTCCTCGTTTACAACTCTTTGAAAGAATAGAGAAACAACATTGCTTTGCAAGGACTCAGTTCTCTAAGATCAAATGAATAATTCAAACAAAAAATTAATCTCATCTACTTAAGCTATAAGGTAAACACCTAAGTTCCCTTAAAACTGTCTTGTCTATCGCCTGTGTATTTAAGATACTAAGATTGTTTATTCCTTCTCTCTATCTCATTCTCCCTTAATCATCCCATCAGGTGTCTTTCTCACTTCACTTTCCTTAAATCATATGTAGCACGTCACTTATATAGCACGCACATGATTACCCTAGTCAAACCCCTATACCTCTAGTTTCTTAGCACAAATTTTTGAAATTGCTAACACTCCTTATTCTCTCTCAAAACAATAACTCTTAGAAATAAACTTTTCAAATAATCTACAAATTCTAGTGTGCTAATTAAGAAATAAAAGATTGCTACTTTCATTCTTAACAATCACATAGATATAACTGTAGGGGTTATAAACGTCCCTTGTAAACTCCACATAAGATATGTAAAACTCTCAAAGAATCACATTTACATGCATTTAAGTATCTTCAATTTATCCCTATTTCTAGAAATAATCCAATATGATTCAAACTATTAACTCAATTGAAATATATTTTGTTGCACCCAACCATTTATGCATGGTCTTAATGTCTCTTGGAGCAACATACGGTCTCCGTAAGCGTGGGTAGCCCAATTATGAAATGACATCGCGCGTCGATGTTAAATACAATGAATATTATGTCAAAAATGACTTACCATTATTTAGCTAATGAATAATAATCCGTTTTGATTATTTGGAATTATTATTATTTGAAGTCAGTGCTTTTCCAATCTACTTCACTTGAGACATCTATTAACGATATCATCAAAGGGCATATATCTCTAAACATGGTGATGAGGAATGTATAACGATGTATATTTGTTGATAGACGTCTAATCAGGATGAACAAAAAAAAAAAAAAAAAAAAACCTTGCATATATATCTTTCAATATAAAAATGGTCCAACTTAATTGGGATTCGATCTTCTACATAAAATAACATAATATTTACTACCAAATCAATGAAATCGAAAATTTTAAAGAGTATCAAACCCTACACACCAAGACGAAGAAGAAGAAGAAGAAACCAAGGAAAAGAGAGGAAAAAATAACAGCTCCCCCGACACGAGAGGAAGAAACATGGCTTCCTGAAACATCAGACGATGGACCATTGGCTACTGTCCTGTCCGGCCCGACTCTCCCACTTCTCTTCATGTGAATTCCTAATTTTCTTTCACCAAACCAACTTGCCATCATTTTTCTTCATCGTCACTCCATCTTGTTGTTGACGGGCAAGAGAACTTTCGAGGGGGATGTTGTTGTCTACATTTGTCCTCGGTGCCAGGTTTTCTATGTGGACTAAAATTAGCCGATCAGCATTGAGACACTACTAAGACAAGGACTAGAAAAGAAGGCGGTAACGTTCTCATTGTTGCTCGAGCCATGGTGGGCAAGTGTTGCTTTTGCTGATGGTGATGACGAATTGAATGAATTTTGCCAAGTCTTCACCGGAGAAGATAAAAGGATTCCTGTATCAGTGTTGGGCGAGTGTTCAATGGTGTGGGGTTTCTGCTAAACGAGTCTTTGCGAGTCCCTTTACATAGTTACTGGAGTGGGTTGCGGACGAAACAGGACCCTCTCAGATAGAAGTTGTTGAGTTTGTGTTGACGATGTTTTCGTCCCACGATGTGTCTTGGAGTGGTTCTTCCCTTCCCCCCTCGTTCTCCATATATTATTAATTAGCAAATATTTATCGTAGATCCTCAAACAAAATGGTGATTACCAATTGTATAATTCATATCGTTTGTACCAAGTTTAAGAAGGCAACCAAGGTCGATATTACTAAAAACCTACAAGATAAGCAAAATTATTTGGAGAATTTATTATTGAAAAGGGAAAAAAGGGAGACTTTTTTTATAATTTTCTTTGACATATTCTCTTGTAATACATGTCCATATAGGGATGCAACCAAAGTTGGTTGAGGACAAAACCCGAACCAACGTCCTATAAGATTTAGCACCTTCTGGATTCTTATAAAACCCATATAGGTTTTTCTTCTTATTATCGAAATCCACCTCCATAAAGTTTAACGTCTCTCAAAATTTTATGAAAGCCTTAAGGTTTCTCCTTCACACTATAACCTCTATAAGGTCACTATGGATCCAATATTCAACTAGACTTGCCTTGTGGTTACAAAAAATATTTTATTTTACTTCTGATTTTTTAAATTGCTTGAAGCATATTTTTAAAAGATATATATATAAGCAAATATTTAATGTACTTATTAATATTTTCAATGATAATATGTAAGATAAAGTCAACAAGATAATGGCATTATTAACTATAAACAATCAATATGCTTAATATGCATGTGTGTAGGCTACAGCTTACATAGGTAAAGAGCAAATATTACTATTAATTTATTAATTTTTACTAGGCCAACTTTTTCATCCCTTTTTTTTTATCATGGGGCTTCATTAATGAATATTTCAAGAAATAATTATTATGAATTTTCTTTTTTAACATAGCATGGATTTGGAACCATTCTATTTAAATTCTATAAATTTCCATCAATTTCCATTTTATTCTCAATAGATGTTGATACGTGTAACTAATGATTGAAATTATAAGAAAAATTATACATAAGATTGTTCAAAAATTTAAAGAATCTTAGCTATTGATTGGTTAATTAATAGAAATTAAGAGAACGAAAATCAAAGATGATCTATTTCCAAATTCACATATAAGGCTTATTTCTTCATAAATCTCTTAGTAAAATAACGGGTAATGCATTCCATGAGATTTACAAAATATGACTTTAAACTCGCTTGCTTATTTTATTACATAATGGGGGTGGTGGCAGTTTGATTTTGCTTGGTTTTTCCTTCAAACTAATCCAAACCATAAAAATACAATACAATTTTTTTGTAGATTTTAAATAAATTGTACAATTTGGATTAGGAATTTTTCTTAATTATAAAACTTTGATTCATTTTAGTTTGGTTTGCAGATTGAACTAAACTTTATAATCTAAAGTAGTATATTTGCATAACATGTAATTTCATATGAAAAGGTATTTAATTCATTTAACAATCATCAAAGAGTTGGATAAAGTCCATATTTATACAACTAAGAAATTTTAAATATATATTAATAACTAATTTTATTCATAAATCTAATGTATAGCATGTTTTGGTCAAAAAAAAAAAGAAAAGAAAAGAAAACCGTATAGCATAAATTTAGAGTTGAACTATATATTAATTTATAAATTCTGGTTATGAAAGTTAAATAAATATATCTTCTAATAAATGTAAAATAAAAATTCTTTTAAGTGTCATATTAAAATAAAAAAAAAAAAACTTTTTAGTTACATGTAAAATGTTACTATGTTTTTCTTTTAAAAAAAAAAAAAAAGGGTTTGGTGGTGAGATTTATCCTTTTCAAATAAACCACAAATTTTTTGTATGATCTGCTCTAGGATTTTTTTCAAATCAAATTACTAAAATCCATTTTTTCAATCTGGTTTGATATGGTATGGGGATTGATTCGATTTGATTTTTTTTTTTTCTTTTTTTTGGTTCAATCGCTATGGCCTCTGGGTTATGGGTGTATATTTTTTAATTCAATGAAAGATTTTTTGTTCTCACGATTTGCGCAAACAGTTTTGCTAGTTTGGGGACCGAGGTCAGAAACAAAATATATTTTCAGGAGATCACGTCACATGTAGACCAAGTTGAAGTCATCGGGCGAAGAATGTTGCAACTTGCAAGACACTTATGAAACCAACTCAACTTCTACGTCTGGTTGCCGCTTTCCCCCAGAAGTCTCCAAGCAATTGCAGGATTTTCAGGTGAAAATAATAATCATGGTCCATGGACATTTTCTACAAAACAGTGTTGTTGAAGCGGCAATTCAAATTTCAAGACCTCAAAATTGTGACTCAGGTTTTTTGTAATCGTAATACATGAACCATGCTAATAATAACAAGACTATCTAGTGAAATGTGACAAATTAAAATTTGGACCAGCTTGGAAAGACCATAAGAAGCGTATATAGGCTCTTTTTATAAACTTTGCCAATCCAAAAATACAAGGTAGTCGAAAACTTCAATAACATCATCAATGGTTTTTTACCATGCTCTTATAAGTAACGGAACAAGTGTTTTTCTTTTCTTATGTTTTGAAGGACAAATTATAGAAACATGATTTTTCTTTTAAATCTTTTACAAACTCATGATCTAGATTCTTTTGTTGCAAACACATGATCTATATTTCTTCATTGTATGTTACCAATAAGGGGATATGTATTGTCTTATAATTAGTCCTTAATAATTATTTTAATAAAAAATATATATATTTATTGAATAAATCTAATTAAATAATCTAAAAAATAATCTAAAAATAAAAAGTAAAAAAATCATAAAATCCCAAAGAAAAATAGAAAAACCGTTCAAACCCTAACTCGAATTTCTAGTCACCACCAATGTTGGAGTAGCCGTCGAGTTGGATTTAAGATTGGATAGTTGCAACTCACCATTATAACCATTATAGTTCTATCATGTAACCTAACCATAATAGTGAGTAGCTATAAACTAAAAAACTCGTTAAGTAAGATCTCCTGAACCAATGCTAACCTATAGGTTCTTAAGCCCCCACTTTTTTTTCTTTTTCTTTTTTCAATTTTCGGCGAAAAATGTGATTTAAGATTTGAACCAGCTTTTTCTTTTTCTTCTATTTTTAGTAATTATTCTTAATTTTCAAATGTAATATTTAATCAATTAATTTGATAAATTTATTTAATAAAATTAATCATAGTGGAGCAAATATATGATGATATATAATTCCTTATTAATATTAACACACAGTGATAAAATACATGCTATCTACTAGTCAACAAAAAAAAAAAAAAAAAAAAAAAAGGCCTAGAGTTTGTGAAAGGGTAGAGCACAGGTCATGATTTTATAATTTTCTTCTCAAAAATTGTTTAACGGAAGCAAGAAGCTCTAAATCCAATTCTGGATCTTACAAATATTTATACGTTTAAAATTCATGATTTTAGAAGAACATGATTATTCTTTTGATTAGTTTTTTGTCACAAAAATTGCTCATGGATCATTTACATTTGAATAATTGAGGTAATATAACACTTCATATGTACCAAATATGTAGACACAAAAGGAATGGTGCCAAAATCCTCGTATCATCTTGTTTGCTGAATTCTGCGAATAGGTAGACATACCTTCTTCTTTCAAACAAAAACTTTTTGAAATGAAGTGTTTCTCAGTAGTCACATTTCAAGGACTTCATTAGAACGAACCCAGTTCATCGAAGACAGATTTTTGAGACTCTATACCACTTTAATCGGGCAAAGTCAACTTCAATTCATTGCACTTACGAGACGTTCACTTTACCGTAATAACCATTTCGATCCTTCCTTATTCCTTATAAAATGACTACTACTATGTTCATTTCAATTATTATTGGCCCATAATTGCAATTCAGTGGAAATTACTATTACATGAACAACCATTCTTAAGTTCCAGCTCCTAATTGCAATTCCATGAAGAGATCTTTCTTTATTTCCCAAATTACCCTCATCAAATTAATAAAATGACAATAACTATCCTTTCCTATCTCTTTCAACTTTCAAGATTACACGACGTAAATCTCAATGAGTTCAACCAAACGGCATCACGTCCTCAAACGTCAACGAAGAAGCCATTCTAAGCATAAAACAAAGCATGTCACTAGCGTGGGTTTGGGATAGGTTTTGCAAAACCTATACACACGCTCTGTTAATTTATAAAATATTCTAAAATTTTATAAGGTTTTTATCCTATTCCTAAAATCTACCTTTATAGGATTTGTTACGCTATATGTAAGTATGACGGTGGACAAGGAAGAGAGTGACTGAACAATCGATTGTGGAGTGGACAATTGCAGGCTGAGGGGGTTGATAGTTGAGTGACGACCGAACAACAGACGAGGACGAAGGTGAGGTGACTGGACTGGCTAGTGTCAAGCGTGAAGCATTTGCTGTGTATTTTGTTGACTGACTAGTAAGGAGAGAGAGAAAGAGAGTAACGAACAAAGGAGAATAGGCACAACCGGACGAGGGACTCAGTGTTTTTACATTCAAACTTTTCTTCTTCTTTTTTAAGTTATTTCTCTTCTTTTTTTTTTTTTATTTCTTGGCGATTAACATAACGTGCAATAAATATATATATATTGATTAATTTTACTAAGTTTAGGTTTTTACATCGAATTTTCTTTTAAGTCTCAAAACCTAAACCAAAAACTTATAAAATTTTTAACGAATTTAACAAATCCAGTATCTTGTAAATATTTACCTAATGGCATCTCCTTATAAAAGCCTGAGAAGCCGAAGCCTAACCTAACTTTATAAAACCTTGAGAAGCCATCATCCTTCCTCATACCCATTCATACTGTTAATCTTGTTTTCTTCATTTTTTTACCACCGTACGATCACAGCATTATTATCATCTAGTCTGAGCTAGTGAAAATGGACCCATTAGCTCTAGCATAAGCTCGTCTTCAAGCTTCCAGTAAATAGTATTTTATTTCGTTTGAAAATCATATGATCGTGCTCATATCATATGGAAATCAACAATAAAGTTGATAAAATAAGAAACAATTCAGTATAAAAGTGCAATCATGTTTATTTTCACGTGATGGAGATTGGAGAACTGTTGATTTTGAATTAGGTTTTCTTATTTGAGGATGAGTTTTTAATTTGGGGTTAGATTATTAGATAGATCTTAATTAAAAAGGCCAATCTTGTCTTTTCATTATTTATTCAAGTTAAGTAGTAGGAATTTACTAATGTCCATTTGAATAATGTAATACATATTCAAAACTATATGACTCTATTACATTGCACATAAACTACGATTTCATTACACCCTTATTCCATTCAATGAAGTAAATGACCTGTTAATATTTAGCTCACATCAAAAGAGACACATTTAAATCTCAAATCTACTAATATTAGCATTCAACATGCTCTTATTGGACATTTTGCATATGAAATCCAAGTTTAGAAACAAAAACAACAAAACTACGTGAAGGTTAGGAAGGTTTGCCTTTTGAACCCTCGGTGCTCCACATATATTGCTTGGTTAATGGTCATGTGAACTTGAAAGTCAAAGTGATGAGAAGCATATTAAATATTCCACTTGGATATTGAATTTGCATTCTTAAATGAAAAATCATAAGAGAAAGTTTATATGAGGTAAACTTAAAGGAATTACTAAGTTAAATTAGATGTTACGTTTAGACTCTTAATTCGGGAGTTATAAGAGGGTTGCAAAGGCCTATATCTCAACCATTTTGAGGGTCTCATTGAGGGGTATCTAATGTGAGCAAACTTCTCTTAACCTCAAGATTTCATAGATCTAATACTTATACAACATTACAGATGTAGACATTCTAAATTTTCAAAGCTATTTTTACCTCCACATAACTTTTGAGAACCCCGCAAAATGTTACTATTTTGAGTCCTCTTTGCCATGGCTTTTAGGATTTTTGTGATGGATAAGAATTTAAATATCTATCTATGCTTAATCAATAGTTTTAAATGTGTATTTTATAACTTTCCTCGATTTCTACCTCCCTCAAAGTAACCTAATTTTTTTTTCTCATTTATAATAAAAGGACATTAAGTTTAGCAAACTTTTAAGAGATTAGAAATTGAAGGAACTATGTGGAAAGGAAAGGAAATATAAGTTTTATATATGTTTGGATATAAAAGATGGAATTGGAATGAAATGGGTGGAAATGTTTCCTTTTTGCATGTTTAGTTAATATAAGAAAATGAAATGAAGAGAAATAAAATAATAGCTAGATTGAATTAAGCTCCATAAAACTTTTTTTTTTTTTTCTCTCTTTCATTTCAGGGCTAAATTTGTAATTTCAAAAGTTTTCCATAGGAAAAGGAAAAAAAAAATCCTAAAAATATTGTTCTTGAAAAAAATTTGCTAAGAATACAGCACCTAAATGCAATTTTGGTTCAACCTAGAGGCAATTTTGGTTTCACCCCTTCTTAGTGCAAGACAAATTCATTCCACCCAAATTCGCCTCTCCTGAAGGTAATTTTAAACATAGAAATACATAGTAATTTCTAATATATCTGAAGGACCACAATTTACAATAACATTTCACTTGAACTAATTATATCAAAATATCCAAATTCTTCATCTTCAACAAAGCTTAAGTAACCCAAACTTCACACTCATAATTGACATCTTACAAAATGGTGCAAACACACCAAACTACCATTCAAACTTATATGTACCAATAAAATGAAATATCATAGAAATTTCTAGGTTTAGTAATTTTGAATAAGAATAACAATCAAAGTAAATGAAATGATTAATTAAAAGATGGAAAATGTGAAAACTCTACTACCACTTTTAAATATCTACATAGTGTTCAGAAAGTAAAGATCAAATACAATTGAAAAATGTGAAACATCTAAATCTAATGCCTAGCTAATGTTGTTGGCGCGTATATGGACAAACATCTTAAGGATCTGGATCAAGCTAAGGCTGCACCATTTGGTTTGCATCCAAATGAGTGATCTATGCCCCATTATGATTGTAAGCATCAAAGTATGATGTATGCATGAGGACTGGAGTAAGGTGCACCTACGTGAGTCCCTCACCCTTGTCATCATAATAATCTCTAATTGGCCTTCTTAAGGGTACAGGGGAAGTACAGACCTGACTACTCGAGGTCTCTTCAATGAAGAGGGTGTAGAAGTTCAACCGCCAAAGCCCTCCCCAATAAAGGTGTCTAAAACTCAAATTCAAGCAATCTAGGAGATACTACTGGCGATAAGTGCTTTAGAGACAAATTGTCCCTAACTCTAAACTCAACCTGTCATCACCCTCAAACCCCACCCTGCTTCTGTCCTTGCAGTCGACGGCGCCCTCCTTACTAAGGATCATGAGGTAGAGAGCCACTCTGCTCGATAGTTGGTACTAGCCCTAGTGGATCATTTAAGTAAACACCCCTTAGCTACTAAATTACGGTATCCACTCCAAGCTTAATAGGAATTAAACCACCGTACCCTTGACCTGTGCCTAAGCCCAAAGGCTGGAAAACATGGCCAAGCGAATTCTTTCCTTACAACCCACCATCAAGGAGTCCAAGCTACTACGATGTACCAACCTGTTGACCAAGCTGAACTGAACCCTCCCATACTCATCATTCGTCTCTAACTACCAACCTGAACTGCACTTGAACATCAACTTGTCTCATTCGACCATCAACTTAGATAACATAAATCTCCGCAATATTGAAAGCGTTCAAGGTAAATTTGCCTCGAAAGAATTATCTACTCTGCTCGGCACCTTTGCTCAGTAGAAACTAAGCTAATCATAGAAAATTATCTTTTCTGCCAAAAGCCATCCACCTATAATGAGCCATATGTCCGAGCAACCATGTGATAGAATCCTTTATACAAGATGCTCATTTTGTTATATTTTCAATTGTACCCTTATTATTCATTGTACATTACTTCTTTTAGATAATACCCTTTTTAGTCTTTTCCATTTTTAGGTAGGTTACCTTAGTTTTTTACATATAAATACCCACTGTATGTGTAGCTACAATCATCTTATCATCATCATCAATATACTGAATAAACTTCTTTGTAAACATTGCCTTCGTTAGCTTGTTTATTTACCTTACTCTTATCTTAACCTTAAGCAAAGCTAGGTGACAAGTAACTTTACTGGACCACCTCGTGCGTCATATCGAGTTGTGCCATAAGTCATCAAAAGTTCCATTAGTATGTCATATCCTATAGAACTATTCGTGGGTTTGCTTATGTTTTACTTTTCATGTTGTTTTCACATCTTTCCATCACCTTTTTTGAGCTTTCTGAAAGCTCAAACACACCCTAACAACTGGCCCTATCTGTTCTCAACTACGGTTCCACATCATCTTAGTATCAGAGTATGTCCAATGTGTGCTGCACAATCCATGCTCATTTTTCCCATAACTAATATTGCGTAGAAGCATGAACTCTTGTATGTTTACCACTTATTACAAGTGCACTGGTGATTTCTAAGTGCAATAATGTGACTGGTTTCCCCCTTTTAACCATGAACTATAGGGCGCAGAGCGATTATAACCTCAAAGATCTGCTCGTTATAGTCAAAGATGATAACTCAATATCCACTTGCTACTTTATGCTAGCTATCAAACTTTCCCTCTACAAATTTAGTCAACACCTTGCCTATACCCATCTGATTAGCTATCTTAATCCGACATTAACTGAAGTAATCATTACAATTGTAAAAGGTTTTCTTCACTAAAGTTGTAATAGGTAGTTTCTTAGTGTCTTATAGTGCATTATTATAACTTTCAACAATATTTGCGGTCTCAATACTGAAGGAAGCTCCATCATTATATGATAGGATCCACATCCTTGGATGCAACTCTTTGAAGAATGACCTAGTATAAGAACTCATCGACTTAGCCTCATCGTAGTATGCCCGGAATTTTCAAGGTTGCAACCAGTACGCTACTTTCTTTATTAATTCTTTACACTCCTTATTCTTGGCCTTAAAATTGAAATTAGTAGCAACATGTCAGATTCACCATTGCCACAACCATCCATTTGGACATACTACATTCTATCCTTCAATTATAGACCGTATTCTAAAGTCACAATCAGATATCAAACAAATGTCTATACGGTCCTTTTTCACATACATGAGCAGACAGTTCAAAAACCATTCCCAACCATCCTCATACTCCCCATCAACCAAAGCAAATCTAAAGGAGATGATATGGTTTGCACCATCAACTCTAGTAGCAATAAGAAACTTATGTCTATACTTCCCATACAGAAATGTACCGTTGATGGTAATCATAAGGCTAAAAAACAGCACATCAGTTTAGTTCTGCATATATAAGTGACAACGAAACAACTATTAAACCTGTACGATAAGTGTAAGTTGTGATATCATACCTATAATGTACAAAGGCCTTGATATATGGTCCAAACACCCAAAATACTTAATCAAAGAACGCATGACCCGAAATATCGCTATCTCGCCATCTTTACTCTGCCATGGTACCTACATTAGCCTATTGAAGGGCATTTAAAAGATATGGTAGCATTGCATATGAATAGTCCCACCTTCCATAAACTTGCTCTATCGCTTTATGCTTTCCCTCCTAAACTCTTTTTATGTGTACAATATAACCATACTTCTTACAAAAGGTAGCCTAGATATGTTTCACCTTAATACTCGATGATTCTTGTATTTCCTTAATGATAAATCGAGACAAAGTTATTAAATCCAATTGAGGATGGTCCTGACTAAGAGTAGGATTCAAGTACATGTATAGGCCTACAAACCTGGTTATCATAAAGCATCTAGCATGCCTCTTCTTGTATGCCCGTAGTGCCATTTGCAACCTTTCTCCTCATTAGCACATCTGATTGACCAAAGAGTAGGCTTGGACTTATTCACCACGAAGTCATGATGGTTCATAACATAATGCGTTTTCACTATTGTCTTTAAGTGTTCTTTTTTTAGGAACTACATTCCCACCTTAAATTCATTGTTGAAGCTCCATTCACCATCATCTACACTCTCCTTTAATTGACGTTAGGATTGAAACACTTTATTTTTTACTTGAAACCTAACATTCCCATCATTCCCTCCAAAATCGTACTCAACAGTCGAAGGAATGTCAATTTCATGAACCTCAACATATATTCCTGTTAAACGGTTTATTCCACCTTGTCCTTATACAAATGCCATTAATTGTTAGACGTCATAATCATTGTTTATAAGTATAGCATAGAACATGTCCCCACTCCCTCCTATAAGGTGACATATGTGAATCAAATCGACCTTGCGAGTCATCATGTCAACTCAGAGCCAGTTACATATCAATCAAACCAACTAATCATAGTTTACTCCAATCAGTACCTTAACTACTATTGTCGAGCGCCCATCGTAGCACAACTCATCTTCCCCTTATATAATATTTTCTCCAGTATGACAAACCACCCTCACATTATCCATTTTAACCTATTTATCACATAAGCCTAATAAAATTCACAACACCGAAACAACTCATATCTTATATGTATAGCCATACATTCATGAATATCCAATGACACGATGAGCAAATTTAATATAAGAAGCATGCTTCTCACGACAATTGGTTATTTCCTAACTATTTTATTCATACAAAAGTTAACCGATTCAACTAATTGCATTGATATTAACGCACACAATTCGAAATGTAGAAAAATTTGATAGAGACAACAATATACCATCATATTCTCAATAGCAATGCTATTTCACAAATTCACATGTTCATAAAACTAATCAAAAGAGGAAAACAATGTTACATTTTCATTTGTCAACTTCTAGAGAAAGAAATTAAGGAAATCACGAGTTTTTGATGTTGTTTCCTATAAAATTTCCCAAATAATTGTTATTCACCACGTTGCTATGAAAAATCTACAATTTTTTTAGGGAAAAAATGAGTTGGAAATGGTAGCATGTGGAGACTTTTAGCATCTACGATTTTTAGAGAGAGAACACAATTTGTAACAAAGAGGAATGAGGAAGAAGAAGAAGGGACGGTGGAGTTTTAGGCCAGCCAAAATCGCCTCTTAGATGCTGTATTCCTAAGAATATTTTCTTAAAAATGGTATTTTTGGGATTTTTTTTTTCCTTTTCTCAATTTTCCTCTTTTTTTTCCTTTAACTTAATTTGAAGAGAGAGAGAGAAAGAAAGGCTTCCAAAGTGGAAACAATTCCACCCATTTCTAGTCCCTTATACGTCATTGCCACTCCAACTAAGCATATGATTTTCTCCGACTTGCACCCATTTCCTTAGCTTTCTTTTAGTTTTTACGGGTCCAAACAAGAATGTTAAACTATATGTAGCTGTGGATCAACACTTGCATTGTGTGGAGATAGCTATTTAAATTTTCTCTTGATTGTACTATTTCCATACCAATCAGATTGGAGATAACCGATTAAAAAAAAAAATGTAACTTTCATCAACTTTTTGGCATATGATAAGAATGGGACCCATAGATTGTTCAATTTTCTTTCAACAAGTCCAAATATCTAATATACTAGAAAAGGACCATTGCTAGTTGCATCTCACCTGCCTTGTTTTTTCTCTTTGTCCGTGACATGAGAAACAATTCATCCGATAATATATGTTACATGTTATATATATAATATATAAATAGTAATAAAATATTAATATATATATCATATTCAGATCATGATAATTAATTTGAAAATTGTTTCTTCTATTAATGTTCACGTTAATATTTTATTAATGTTTATGCATAAAAAAAAATATATAACACGTACCGTTGTTTCCTAGAACATGACAGCTTATATGAGGGGTTTAAGTAATTTCCATTTTCAGTTGCTGTAATGATGAGGTTGTTGAATCAAGCAAGAGCTCCGAATGAACACGGAAAGAACCATTCCAATAGGCACGAAACCCCCTATGCTACGAATTTCAATATTTATATGTATATTTACGCGTCCTAAAGAGGACATAAATAAGGGAGTTAGTTTCGCTTAACACGCTTGAGTTGAGATTTGAGAGATCAAAGCAGATCTTATAGATGGCCAGAGCAATGAAAAACCTATTGGCATGTTTTGTCATTATTGCTATCTTAGTAACATCGTCTCAATGTTCAGCAACTTCGATTGCTCATAAAGCAGCCATTGATAAGCATCATGTACATCCTTTGGATAGGTCTGTCTCTGTTGCCCATCAACATGATGCAGAAGTGATGGTAAAGAACGATGGAATGGTTATGACATCCTGGAATAAGAATCGGAAACTGGGGATTCATGAGAAGAGAGGTATCAGAGGCAGGTCATGGTCTGGAAATAGAGCCGCTGGTAAATCCTCTGCTGTTCCAAGGAGCCATGTTTCTCCCTTTCATTTAGGCACTGTTGTCCTTTCATCTCTTTTCCTTGTATTCTCCTTCTTCTTCTAGGTTTACTGTTGGGTCCGTATCATCAAACAAGGATTACTAATATCCTTGGAGACGTTAGTCATATTATCATATGCTATTGAAAAAAAAAAAAAAAAGAGGAGTGTATATCTAGGACTTTAGTCATTGTCGTATCGGCCTGATGATGATTGTGTTAGTTTTTTTAGAATTAAAAGTAATTAAAATTAGTCGTTTAGCAATCGGGGACTGCGGTCTGGGAGTGGGCAAAGGCCTAAAACACCGCTATGCCCTGGAATTCAATTTCCTTGCTATTTACTTTCATGTTTGAAAGATTTATTCTTATTTCCTGAACTCCATCTGTTTTTTCTTTTTCTTTTTCTTTTTCTTTTTCTTTTTTTTTCTTTTTTTTTTTTTTTTTTGAATTTCTTCTCATATCAATATATGCAAATCCTTGCTCATGTATCCGACATGTAAATTAATTCACGGGTATGATGCATCTAGCATTTATCTGGCTGCATGTGATATTTATATGTAAAGATTAGTATTTTGTTAGAGCAAATCTCAAGTAGGAACTGGAGATTGATCGATGAGTATTTATTTTAAAAAATAATAATAATTAATGCTTACCATTGGACCTTGCATAGATGGAAATAGTAGCCATAAAAGAACCGTGCCTATTCCCGAGTTGTTGAGCCTAAAGGTTAATATTTATAAATTGGATTTTATTGTGAAACTGCCGATCCGAAATCTCTTTGTAAAATTCCAACTAAGAGTACAACACTTTTATGGTCTAGAAAGGGTTATTCCTAGGCATCATTGGATAAATATATTTGGTAATATTATTTTACTAAATTAATTATTGTAGACCGACTAAACTGTGAAACATGTCCATAATTAAATTTAATGGATAATTATAAAATAGAGATTATGTGTTTGTTATAAAAATAAAAGAAAAAGAAAATACAAATAAACTGTTTAGAAAATTTTAAAACAAAGGTCATGTTTTACTTTTTATAATTAAAAAAAATGATAAGGTAGTATAAAGAAATATTATATATATATATATATATAAAACTGGAGTAGTACAATGCAAAAGTTATGTCACAAATTTTAAATCACTGGTCATCTTTTGGATTTCCCTATAGTAGCTGTGCGGAGCTACAGCAAACAAATGCGGGGAGCTGTACGACATATTTAATATATAGCCTAAATTATAGGTGGATTCTCCAAACAAACAAACAAGACAAGGAAGTGTTGTTTAATAATTTTATTCCTGATGATCTGCGCGATTCGTCATTTGAGAAAGACCCTTATACTAGACTTGTCCTTCTGTGCTGGAGGAGTTCATCCTCCGTGATGTGGGAGTAGTATTCTTAAAGAGAGAAATGGAAGGAGAGGAGATAAACTTGGTTTCTCGTAGCATGCTTATGACAACAGTTTGAATATGATATTCTTAATCTTCTTTTGTACCTTTAATAGAGTGATTCCTATAAAAATCCTACAGCCAACATTTCTCCAATGCTTACTACAACTTAAGAAGTTGCAAATAAGAGAGGAACGAACCCAAAGTGATCGTAAAGAATGATGGAATGGTTATGACATCCTCGAAAAAAAAAAATCAACAAAAAGGGATCTTTAGAAAAAATATTACATCCGTAAGGTTGTGAAACCGTCTTTTGTAAAGACACCTTCCATATGGTTTTTTTTTTTTTTTTTTTTTTTGCACTAAAATCACCTTTCGAAAAAATACCTTCAATGTATTTTACTACAACGTGCCTTCAATTGTAGCAAAATAAAAAAGTACCTTCACTACTGCTACATATCAATCACTCATGCATCATTTCAAAACTCCTCCTTTCTCTATTCTCTCTTGGCCATTTCAATTCCTATCCTAAAATCAATGCCTTTCAACTTTTTTTTTTTTTTTTTTTTTTTTTTGCAAAATCACTTCCAACAATCATAGGTAAACATCTATTACACTAAGTCTTTCACAATTTCATGAATTTCAAGCATAAATTTTGGTTGTTTTTACTATTTTTCTATTTGAAACCCTAGAATTAGATTTTGGTATATTTGGCTAATGTAAGTTGTTTAAATATTGTGTTTGTATGTGAATATATCCTCTATATTGTATTGTTGCAATATATATGAATGATTTGTCTACTAATGTATAGATTCTGAATTCTAAAATTGGAATTTTATTGTTTTGAAATGTATACTTCAAGTACTCGATGAAATGTCCGTTAGAGAATTGTGTAGTTTAAGAAATAAAAAAAAGGTTGCGGTCACATTAAATAGCACAACAACATTTATGTGCTAATAAAAACATTAATTATCATGTGGGTAGGTTGAAAAATGGTAGGCACAGTAAAATTTATGATTTTTGCCCATGAAAACATTCTGAAGGGAAATTCAAGGTTAAAATATAACCGTGACCCAATGAAGTTGATAAAATTAAGAACCAATGCAAATTCCTCTAATCTCCTTAAAAGGGTTTGTTGGGATGTTGGAGTTAATCCAAGTGCCGAGGTTAAGCATTTGTATAGATATCCCAATGCCTACTCAAGTATCATGAATTATTCTTTCATTGCCATCAACGACAATGATGACATCAGAATCTCTTTAACATGGCAGAAGTATTTTAGCAAATCCATATCCACCACTTGTATGTTAGGATTAGAAGAGTAGAAAGAGGCCCTTTTGTATAGGAAACATGTGTCTCTAGTTGAGGAGAACGAAGGGGTGACACCAGTTGAGGACCACGAACAAATGACTTATGAATATGAGCCGTTGCCCATGTCTGCACCCTTGTAGGATGATGATAATGCGGTGAATGAGGCTATAGGTTTAGATTTGTAGAAGGAAGTTTCATATGATCGTGTGATTCAACAAATGGGAGGCTTACCTATTGATGATGATAATTACTGTGACGATGACGATGATGATTATGAGCTTAAGGGAGATGAGGAGAATGATGATGATTAGCATGATGACAATGATGGTAATGAGATGCCTTTTGCACGTCCTATTCAACCTAAGGTACCTGCTACCCAAAACTTCCATCCAGAAATGCTTAGTGTGTATTCATACGCTTTGAGTTCAAATTCAATGGTTCCAACACCAACCCTGATACAAACTTCGGAGTTTGATGTGGTAAAAATAGGGACATCAAGGATGAGATTTCCTTTTTCAACAAAGGTAGGGATAATGGTTACTTGAACTTTGAAAGGGATATGAACAAAGAGTTTAGTAACTTACAAGCTAGTAAAGATCTTCGTAAAAGTACAAGATTCAACACAAAGGAGGAACTCATAAGAGCTATTAAGCACTACCACATCAAACATCATACTGACTTCAAGTCCTTAAAGTCGAAGCCAAGTAAGTATTCCATCATTTGTACCAAGAATGAAGATGGTTACCAGTAGAGACTACGTTCGTATAAGAAGAAACCAGATGGTGTGTTTATGATTACAAGATTGGTAGAAACCCACATGTATCAATCCTATAATAAATTAAGATCACTTGCAGTTGGACAACAACACCATAGCCATGGAGTTCTTAAATGTCATTAGGAAAGATCTTAACACCAAGATTTCTCAACTTCACAGTATTATTGAGAGGTAATTTAGGTATCAGGTCAATAATAGAAGGGTATGGGCTGCAAAGATAAAAGTAATTGATGCCGTATATGAAAACTAGGAGAGGCCATAGGATGATTTTCCATGATTGCTTAATGCAATCCAAATGACTAACCCCGGTACCAAGGTGAAGTGGATGTGGAACCAGTCAAGTCGACTAAAGGTGATAAAGTTGAAGTGGGTATAATGGTCATTTAACACATGCATAAAGGCATGGAAGTACTATAAGTCTGTGGTAGGTATTGATGGTACGTACCTATACGAAAAGTGTTGCTACGAGTTATTGGTTGCCACTAGTATGGACAACGCGAACCTTATAATCTCGCTTGCTTTTGCACTTGTCGATAATGAGAAGGCCAATGCATAGAGCTAGTTTCTTAGGAATCTAAGGTAACACATTTGTAGTGACAGGGTAGGCCATGAAACCATCTACTTCATATCTAACAAAGGGACAGGCATTCATTCTGTATTGGACAAAAAAAAAAAAAAACAAGAATGGTTGGAAACCTCCTTTTGCTGTGTGATAGCGGTGCATATAACATATTGCAAGTAATTTCAACAATGACTATAAGAGCCAGCTGTACAAGAAATGGCCAACCTTTGTAGCCATGTACACTTGGCCTCAAACGTATGAAGAATGCATAGAGAAGGTTCATAGTATCAAACCTGATGTACTGGATTGGTTTCGTCCTATGCCGATGCAATAGTAGACACTTGCACATGACAAGGGTTATCTGTTCAGATATATGACGTCCAACCCTATGGAAGTGTATAATTTAGTATTGAAGCACGCCTGTGGTCTTTCGGTAATGTCACTTGTGAGGAAAATCTTCTACAATTGCGTATTCTACTAGGATAAGAGATATAAGGAGGCGCTTAAGTAGGTGTGTACAAATCGAGTATACACTAAATATGTGGCGAAGATGTTAGAGGAATGGGTTAAGTGAGGGAGTTCTCATCGAGTAGTACGTTTCAGTCGATACAATAAAATTTATGAAGTTAAGACTAAAAGCAAGCATGTAGGGAACGAGATGAAGAGAGGTAGGCACGTGCAAACAATAGACTTTAACAGGTACATATATACATGCAACAAGTGGCATATGTAGAGGATTCCCTACTTATATGCTATTATTGCTATCTGTTCTGAGCATTTCGCCGTAACTTCCAATATCGGGGATTAATATAAGTTCGCGTATTAGGTGCAGATATATAGAGCCCACTTCTTCCTAATCGGTGATGAGTCGAGTTGGCTAGTGATTCCATACCTCCAAAAAGTATGACCGAACCCATGGTTAGAGTGAAAGAAGGGTAAGCCTAGGATTAAGCATTTCCATATGGAGATGGATGCCAAAGACCGCTTGGATAGAATAACTTATACGTTTTGTAGGAGGGAGGGACAAAATAGAAGAACATGTCCCCAAAGGAATCAACAAGGTAATTAAAACCGAGTGTGCTAACTTATGCATAGTTTGATTTTTTTATTAACTAATTATTTACCTATTATTCGTAATTATTTTATAATTTCATTGTAATAACCATGTTGTTTTGTACTTTTGCAAGCTAAATGGAGCCTAGACCAGTTGATGGATTCATTCTCATTAGACAAGACAATCACAGGTCTAAACGCATATAGGTAGGACATGTAAGAGGACTAACTTTTCTTTCTAACATAAATTACTCCACTTACTTGTAACATACTAATTAGTATCTTTCACAAGGCATAGAGGCTTTACATATACGATAACGTGAGAGGACACTCTAGTTGAACGAGCAAGTCTACGAGATCCAATTGGAAGACCGCATGCTACTTACCTTAATCAAGCCAACTTCACAGGTTTGTATCGTCTTCCTTACATTCAGCTAGATCACCACTTGATCACTACATTAGTGGAAAGGTAAAGGAAGAAGACTCATATGTTTCACGTGGCCTATGGAAAGTTGATGATTACACTATAAGATGTCAAGGTTCAGTTAGGCCTCAAAGTTAATAGATTGCAAATGACAGGGAGCACGTACAAGATAAGGCTATAAGTATGCGATACCTACCTCAGGGTAGTTCTGGAAGATTCTACTTATTCGAGAGGAAGGCACCTATGTATGGGCTAACTAGCTTACCACTCTGTTTCTTTACTTGAGTGAGTAGATGATGAGCAAGTTAGATGGCACACTAAAGTTTACATCTTGCAGATGCTGGGGGAAGGGTTCATATTTTCCAACAAATCTGGTAACTTGGTGCATACCATGTTCCTACCTCTATTAGATGACTTCAAAAGAGCCAGACAATACAACTGGAGGTTTGCATACCTCACATGGCTATACAAGCAACTATGTAACTCCTTGTCAGAGGCTACCCATGAGATGGGAGGTACAACAATTCTCCTTCAAGTATGGGTGTAAGATAAGTTCCCATACATAGCCCCTGTCCCCAAGCATAGCATAGTCGTAGACAGCAAACAAACCATTAGTTGTTATGTAGATAACTGATCATGACACAAGGACGCACCCGACGCATGTTGTGACAGCTTACCATGATACTTTTGACAAATAAAGCTTGGATTAGGTACAAATTTTTCTTGCAATTTCATTACTAGCTCCTTCAATGCTTTGCCTTTACAGTAATTATAACAAATAGGTCTTTCTAGTAATTCGACAGTCGTATCTAGACAAGCTTCTCAAGCTATTACCTAATTTCTACTATCGTAGCCGACACATCTAAGCAGCTCGAGTGCTACTCATTACTCATATGCTTCCACATTATTGAGTGGCACTTCCCCAAGCATGTCATCAAACGATTTAGTGGATTGCAAAGGATTCCACCTAGATGCAATATGGAAGAGGCATTAGACCACATCAACCTGTGTGGGCAAACAATTATGGATTAGATTACACACTGTCTTCCCTACGTCACCACATGGAATGATCGCCGCTCTCTAGTCATCTACATCGATAGACCTAGAAGAGTAGAGTGTAGGTATTGACAATGGTACGTAAGGATCACTCGTTAATACATTGACCAAACTAGAGCACTACTTAGACAGTTAGTAAGACCACTTTCAATTTTGACTATTTTTTCTTACTTTCATTGCTCTATGATGTCTTAAACCTCTTCTCTTTCGCAGGTTGAAGAGTTCCAACGGATTAGGATCTCTCTCGATGGGGCCAACTACCAAGCAACTTGATCTTCCACTAAACATGGGATTCGTTGCTATACGACTGTAGACACCTCATTGTTACCCCCTTATAATTTTAAAACTTCTTTTAGAATTAAAAAAAAAAAAGGTCTTAATTCAAAAATACAAAAAAAAAATTGGCAAAATAAAATAATAAATAATAAAAGAAATTTAGATTTTTAGGGTTTTTGAATCACATGAACAAAGTCATTTCATTTTTTAGGGTCAAACAAAGTCAAAGTACACATGAGCGATTTAACAATTCCGAGCTATATTTGAGAATATAAAATTTTTCTAAAAATTTTATATTCAAACCATGGTTAATCTCAATTATTTTTTTAGAATAAAAACAAGCCTAGTTTAAGTTGATCATAGCATCAAATGGCGCTTTGATCTAACTTAAATTGATTGATTTACAAGCAAAACAATTTTTAAATTAGCCTTTCAATCAACAAATTAGAGCTCGAAAAGCCGTTAAATGAGTTTAGTTTTCAAATTAATTTTAACATATGTATACTAGATTTGCCCTTGTAAGTCATCCTTTTTTTATTATTATTATTATTGGAAACCAGTCGATAAGGGGTTTAGTTAGGCCTAAACCAGGTTTATTGTTTTAAATCCAAGCCAAGCCATTTATTTTAGATAAAATTTGGCACGCAACATATAATCAAGTGAAAGCTAAAGTTAACTAGCAATGGTATATGCATATGCAAAGGGGATCTAAAGTTTGATTCCCTATCCTTGCATTAACACGAATTTTTTTTTTTTAAGCAAAAGCGACATGTGTCACCTAGTGAAAGTGATGGCCACTATTCATCCTTCTCTTCTCAGGTTCATGATTGGGTAGTTGCAAATATGGGCAAATTGGAAATGAAAAAATATCCATGTGACCTTTGCATTTTTTTAACCCTATCAAACTTAATTTTTGGCCAAATTCATTCAAATAAAATGCTGGAATTAGTAAAGGATACAAAGAACTTTTGAATGGTGCCCATTTTGTATAGAAATTTATTCATCTTCTTGGTCAAAATAATAATTTAAGAAGGGAAAAACTTTTGAAAAACGTAATTTTGGCTTCAATTCAAATTCACATGATTTGAGTCCTTTAATGAAAATCAAAGCTTCTATTGGTTATTTTAGGCAACAAAGAACATCTAGGATCCCATTTGAATAATTATTCAACCAATATTAAGCAAATTCAAGTCACTAATCAAAACCTATTAATTCTCAATTTCAAATTTAATGGTGATTTCAGACTTTCCTAAACTTCTTCAAGCTAGGAACAATATAAAAAGGGCTTAGGGATCACATTTCAATGAAAAGCAAGCTTCGAAACACTTTATACATACAATAATTGAAGCTTTCTCTCTCTAGCTTACAAGCTTATCCTTCTTTCTCTAAAATCTACCACTTTCAGTGGTTGTTGAAGCAAACCAACACCACCAAGAACTTCAACACTCTTAAAAACCCCTAACCTAATACTCTTCTCAACTCCAGCAGTTACCACTCGACTTGTACCACCACCACTTACGATTGACTTCTAAAACACCACAAAACAAGCTCCAAATACCATTGCATCAATTCTATACCCCTTATTCCCAATATAATACACATGAGAAGGATGTTCCCCACATAAAATAAGCCTTAAAAACCACTACACAAAGCCTTTGCTCAACCACTACTCTCTTTCTCCTATCCAACTCGATACCTAAGGGCAACCCAAACTAAGCTCTAATCCAACCTACGTCCTACTCTAGCTTCAGCCTAGGTCCATTTCCCTTTGGTTCTTTAATTTATTTATTTATTTCTTCTTTTAGTTTTGTTGTTTTATCAAAATGAAAAACAAAATAAAAAATAATCTAAGAAAAATGTGTTCCCAAAAATTGATTCTTTCATGAATAAATTTCTTTTCAAAAAAAAGGAAAAAGAAAAAAGAAAAAAAAATGTTTTCTCGCTTGGAAGAATATTTTTCAAAAAAAGAACCCTTTTTCTAAAATTAAAATTTAGAACTTTTTAGGATCCTTTTATAGAATTTTCCTTAAAATAAGTTAAATGGGTAAAAAACATAAAATTGACAAGTTTTGAAAATTAAAAGCAACTGACAAATTAAAGTTTTATAAACGAACTACGGAAAGTTTGATCCCGAATAGTAAGTATGTAAGCACTCATAAATAATTATGGAGCCACTTAAAATGGAATTTTTTTCCCCTTTTGTGAATTAGTAGATTTAATTTCTTAATTTCTTCTTTTTGTATAAGAAATTAATCTTCTTTCTTTCTTATAAATTAAAATTTTCCTTTCATGTAAAAAGGGTATTTTGAAATAAATAAAACTATATTAAAAAAATTATGGTAATACCTATTAGGATTTAATAGGTTAGCTCTAAAATCCGAAAACTCTAGTTTTCAAACCATCTTCAAAATTGGTCTTTCCGTAGATTAGTAATTAAATTATAATTAATTTACCTAATTATTTATGACTTAACCTTTTCTCGACTCCGATCAAGTGACGACTCTAAAACCTTTTTAAAATTAAAAGAAAATTAAGTTTTTCTTAACTCTTAGTCGAGAATTAATGTTAAATAGATTAAAGTTTCATACTAATCAAGTTAAGGAAAATAAAACCAAAAATTTCAAGCTAGACAACAACCATCTCCTAATCACTCTCTATCCTCCCCATCTAGATCAGGTTCAAGTGCAGGAGTTGAACAAGGACACCCCGACGAAGTTTAACCCTCTAAACACCTCTCCTCCCCCAAAGCGAAGCGGACAAACCAAGACGAGTTGGACATACTCAAGGACAAGGCTGTCAAGTCTAGCTTTAGCTTAGGTCTTCGATACTCGAGACTCCAGCTTCAAGTATCTAAGACAAACCCCCTTTCACACCACCAGCACTATTTAAGAAAGGGAGGAAGCTTGTCGATTCTCGAGGAGAGAGTTCTTCTTAGAAAGCTACTATCAACCCTACACTACCACCACCCCACCCACCCCCCCCCCCCCCCCCCTCAACAGCTACTCTACCTATGCCTAACGAGAAATGCAATAAGAGTCTAGTATCTAAAGTGTCCTAAGTGTTTACTAGATTTAGGAGACAATAACATTGTATCTATTATAAACTAGACTTCATGACATTTGTTTTTATGTAAATCTTCATATTAATCTAACATATTCATGCTAGTTTCAATGAGTTGTACACCTTACATTTTACTTTTTACATTATCATAGTAGTAAATAATTTAAGGTTTCGAACATGTGAATTAGATATAGAGTAATGAATATCATCACATGTAAAACTAGAAAGTAGGTTAGACTCAAAGTTTCAAGATTTCAATTGCATTTTAATTCCTACTTTTTCTTTATTTTATGCATACAAGAGGTTCCTTGAATTACTTATTTCATAAAGTATATGTTTTTCCAAAAATGATGCATTTTCAAAAAGTACCTAAGTAATTATAACTAAAAGCACCTTTAATTGTAATAATATTATAACTAAAGGTACATTCTAAAAAGGCACCTTAAATTATAATATTATCACAACTAAAAATGCTTTCTAAAAAGCACCTTCAATTATACTAAAATTCATTTAAGGCATCCTTTAGAAAAGTATCTTCAATGCCAAAATCATCCATATGAAAGGTGCCTTGACAACCTCCCAAGTGCAATAATTTTTCCATATACGCCCCCACCTTTCCCCTTTTTTGGTTACATTCCTCCAAATAATAAGAACAACCTCTCATTTAAGGAATTTGGAGTTAATCTTGATCATCAAACAATTTTGAGATGAACGATTAAGATGGAACATTAAGAATGATTGATGGATCATTTTTGTTGATGGCCATTTTTCCTCGTTCAATATGAATGAACTTAGCCTATGTTTTCAAAAGCTTAAGAATACACCAATCCATCTATTTGTAAATATAAGCCTTAAAATTTCCAATGGCAAACAAGCCCAACAAGGACTTAAAAGGCTTTTCCAATCCTACTGAATCAAATGGTTGTAAGACATTTCCTAAATTGGACCTAATTTATTAGAAACTGTTAATAGCTCTAGCAACCAATCTATAGCATTAAATATAACCAAACATCCAATTATGTAAATGACCCATAAGTTCTATATGTTACGTTTTAGAAATTTAAAATATTTCTTTTATTTTAATAGTTATTTGTAGTTTACCCAAAAATGATGCTTAGTTTTAATATACCCTATTACAAAAGTACTGATATTGCCAGTATTCACCAAACAATATGGTCATTAATTTGTGTGTAAAGACTTAATTTTCTTTCTTTCTATCCTATTAATCAAAATAAAATAGATAAAGAAAGAAAGAAAAAATGCAAAGACTTCTACTTCGTTTCTTTACCGAACACCTCTGCAGCTCGATCGAAATGTAACAGTGAATAGATTCGTGCAGACTACCAAGTCAAATTAGTATTCCGCTTTCGTCTGAGATCTTGTGAAATCAAGCTCATATGGAGACGGTTTTGTGTATGTTACTACAGATTGAAATCCTGTTCTTCCAAGGGATGTGAACAACATGACAGGTAAGAGTACTCTGCAGAACATGAGCATTTGCACAATGATTGCAACTGATCAGATCAGCAGCATATTTAGAACTTCTGCATTTAGATTAAGAAGTGATGGAATCTGAGCCAATCTTTTTGACAATTCTCCAATGATGCGATCCATGTATAGAACATAAAGGCCATTTCTACTTTCCAATAGCTCCAGTGCCTTCCGAGCATGGACGATTGATGTCAACCACTCTTCAAACAGCACTGCAGATTGACATTTTTTTCAGGTCGTTAAAGCTACAAAGCTAATACACAGATTTAATCCCACTTCATTGATGACAACTATTTGCATACAAATTTCTCCAATGGATTTATCTAGCATTAGTGGCTAAAGGCTGACTCAACTTACTGGAAATCAACAAGTGGACACTTATAGAAGGTGAAAGATGCAAAGGCACTTACAATTGTCGAAGCTTTCAGCTGCCGACCATGTCAAAATGTAGTCTGATATCAAAAACTCAAGCAGCTGCATCCTGCCAGCAGAGACGCATTTACAATCAAACTAGAGCCTTCGACAAACTTTCAGTTGGTGTACTACTTATTTGTTAATCAATTCATCTAGTAAATAAGCGTATTGCTAATCAAATAACTGTCCAGGAGCAGTATTTTTGAGGAGCCTATTTCTTTAACAGTGTCATTGTCAGTTTTAGCAGAGCAACAAAGTGCGAAGGAATGGTAATGAATGATAATTTTTTCAGAACACTTGCTTACAGAAGGAACATGGATCCATGCATCTGAGAGAAGC
Organism: Lumnitzera racemosa; assembly: GCA_024138005.1. NCBI lineage: Eukaryota > Viridiplantae > Streptophyta > Magnoliopsida > Myrtales > Combretaceae > Lumnitzera > Lumnitzera racemosa. Next base: position 60,854,431 of record JAMXBC010000007.1, read on the forward strand.
CATCATCAAATGGATCTAAGAAAAGCAAACTTTCTGCTATTGCATATATCTTTTGAGAAACTGCTAGTGTTGCTCTTTGTCCAATGTATATCTCATTTCCAAGCTTCCGGATTACATGCTGAACATGATACTGCATATCGTTGTTGATGTGATGGAGCACTGGAATGACATCGATATGGAAAAGAAGAGATCAGTTGTAATAAAATTATGGTTGAAAGAATATATGGCTGACTAATGAGAATTGATAATAAGTATCACCTAGATAAATTCCAGATAAGGAAGATAAAGATGACTAAGAAACTACAATACACCTTCTTCTCTTGCTGGATTACAAATCCTTCTGATTAATCGCAATATCATACTATTAACTATTCCTTCGATCATCTCTAAGTTACCTCCCTTTGTTAACGAACTCCTCACTGAAGCTTCAGAAACAATTATAGACAGAATTAGTCTCATCAGCTGGAAACGAAAAGCATCCAGACTGCAGGGAGATGGACACTATATGATCATGTTGCAAAGAGGTGATGACAAATAAGAAAACAAGCTTCAAGGGCGAAATAACTAAGCTTTAAAAATCTGTAGCCCTACCATGACAGGACCAAGAAAAACTAAAGATGTGCTGCAATATCCTCAAGTACCACTGCTAAAACAACTGGAAAAAAACATTATTGTATGTGAAATGTTTTAGAAAGATTACTCTGATATCAATCAAGGGATCAATTGACCGAGTTCAATCTTAATTCTTAACCAACTAGAAGGTAATATCCTGATCTATTCTGAGCAGCTGCAGGAAGCTCAACTATTAGAATTTTCTTTTGTCACCGTAAAATAAGAAATCCAAACTTGTTCGGAGATTTGTATATTACCATTAACATAGCAAGGAGTACCTATAATGAAGTCAACAGCTTGGTGTGACCAGTTAGCGAAATTAGGCACTTCCACCTGAAAATCACGGTCCAATCAGTTTGGTTTCTGCAGAAAGTGGTGCATGAAATTGTAGAAACCAGCAAGTAAAGCAGCCTGACAGAGGAACCACTGTCACAGAGTTCGAGCAGAAATTCGACAGCAGAATTCAGCTGCTCTACTTCGTCTTCATCGCTTAGATCTGAACGCAAAGCGCAGAAGATGCATCCATTAGTCTACTCCGGCTATTATGAGGGAAATAAAAAACGTACTCCTTTTCTTCTCAGGAGAAAACTAAATTTAGCCGTCAACCAATCAATCTACAAGTTCTAATCCTATTAGGATCTCTCATATTTCATAGTTTGACATGGACCCGAGAACTCGAGATTGTAATGCTGACACCATATAAACCACAAGAGGTCATGTTGGATTGCAAGTGTATTTTGCCATTGGCATTGACAATATGGAGTTGGATGGAACGAATGGAGAAACTTACACAAGTATATGGATTATTATCGGATCGAATTAAAGATACCTAATAGATGTTGCTTTTGATTTGTAGCACTCCCTTTTTTCCTTCTCCTTTCCTTGAACCGAACTGCATGATATAATCATAATCATCTCGATCGTAAATCACAACGATAATTATTATAACAATTATTCCAATGGACAAAATCTCAAAGACGGAGAACACCTTGTCTGAGAAATCTGCGGCGAAGAACATCAGTGAACTTATGTTCAGAGCCATCTCCAAGTCCGTTAGGGCTGAACTTCCCCAAATTTTCAAAGAAGTAGCACTTGCACGAAGCAACTTGAGAAACTGGATCTTTGCAGGATGCCTCTATTGATCATCAAATCTTCGAATTCAGCAAACACAGAAGTTAAACTAAACGAAATAATCAAAATAAAGAAAATGAAGAAAAGGCATCTAATAATACGAGCCTTCGAGTTCATTGAGATCTTGCCTGAGTCTCAAGATCTCTTGTTTTCGTTCCTCCGCCTATTGATAAAGAAAAATACAATAAGATATCGGAACAGAGTTTATAAGGCGCATACGAAATGGTAAGTGAAGACCTTTCTCTTCCAACAGAGAGCGTCACGATAGTGAGAAAGAGGAGGTGATGGTGGTGGTGATTGTGATGTTTGGGTTTGAAGAAGTTTGGAACGAAGAAGGGAAATGGCTATGGCAAGTTTTTGGTATAGATCGTCAGGATTTTGGTTTTGGGAAGAATGTTGTTGTTGTTGTTGTTCATGCAAGTCCATGTCCATGTTTGAATTCATCTCTTCGTTTTTGAAAAGGAGTAGATGGCGGGAGAGAGTTTCCAGAATTTTGGCATTTGCGGGGGTTATGTTCACTGCGTTTGGTTAGGTGGCTAGGGTGCCGTTTCTTTCGGTGAAAATTACTTGTTAGCGGAAAATATTTTTCTCCCGAGAGGTGTGCCTAATTTCATGAAAATGTACTAAAAATCATAATCCAACATCTGTTTATCCCAATTAGCTGAAATATGAAAAAACCAAAAAATAAAAAAGAACCATAAATAGTTCTAAGGATTCAAAACGGAGAATTGTTATTTTTATGTAGTGTAATATCTTCAATCAACTGTTTGATGACCCACGCAATGGAATCAACTTTCACTGAAAAGTTAGTGGCATTGATGGGATGCAATAAGTTCAAAGCTCCAAATTAATGAATTATAATATTCAAAATACCTAGACTCGAATTGCAGACAATTTAATAAAATACAGCTAAATAGGGCTTAGATAATATATATATATATATACCACACACATATGAATTGTATAATAGGCCGATAAAACCTGTAGATTATTTAAAGTAATCAATTCTACCTATAAAATTGACTAAACTACATCCTACCAAAACATCATACCACATATATCTATATAGCTGCCATAGCATACACAACTCGAGCTCACACACATCTCTATACACAATATATATTTCAAGTGCAACCAAAGTTGCCCTCAACTATCCATCTTCTTCCTGGGAAAAGTACATAGAAATAGATTATTAATTATGTGTTTGAAGTTTGAATATGCTGAGTAATTGATTAAAATAGTACATATATTAATTACAAGCATTTAAAGTAGATTTGGAATATTGCCGAGAAGATCACACCTCACGCAATCATAGGTTGTGATCTTCAAATAAAGGTTGGAAATAAGTAAATAAGTTTACAAGAGATTCACAGCTAAAGATCACAATCATGAACTTAAGCATAAACTGTTATAATCTACAACAAAGAAGAACAAATTAAGTATGGATAGTTCACATCCACATATCATGGCTGTAAACCTTGTCTATGATCTTTATGTCAACAAAGTTGAAGAATGCGCTGCTTTAAAGAATTACAACTTTTGTTCAAATTCTCGTAAATTATAATCTGAAGAGATATCATTTCGTTTATAAGATTTAGATCGATTTATAACTAATTTAGATTCAATTTAATGAATATAATTTGATCATTAAATCAATATAACTCTTAATGAAAGGTTTATACTTTCAATGTATCCATTATAAATAACTAATTGCAAATATGTTTTCTTCTTCTCTTTTGCATGAATTTTCATCCTATTTTTCTACAAATTCTCCTTCTTTTATCACTATACAAATAAACTCTTTTTAGCTATGTCCAAATAGTGGTTTGGTGTATGAATTTTTGCTATCAAGACTTACTTGTATCTTAGGGGAATTCTATACTTAGACTCCTATAGCAAACTTTGTAGAGAGGCATATATTCTTTAAGGAAAGCAATCTCAATCGTGCTTTAAGTCAATTGCATTTGCTAATTCATATTCATTTCCTAACCACTTAGAGAATTTATGACGATAAATGAAACGAATTCTGTAATAAGAGTTATGAACCAAGAGTTCGTGAAACTAGATCATTTTGACGGAATAGATGTCAGCAATTGGAAAGATAAGATGCTTTCCTATTATCCATTCTCAATATAGCATATGTATTAGATCTAAAACCCCATGATTAAAGATTTGACAAAAGGTACAAATTCATATGAGAAAGTTAAGTATGAAGAAGCCAAGAAGAAGAGAGTAGACGATGAGTTGGCATATAAAGGTCACATTCTTAATTCCTTGTCAATAATTTGTATGATTTTTACATGGCAATCAAGACCCTAGTAGAGATATGGAAGGTACTAGAAGAAAAATATAATACGGAAAGACAAGGTACGGACGAGTTGTTAATGCTAAAATACTTTAAGTTTAAAATGCATGATAACATTCCTATATTAAATCAAGTTCAGGACTACAAATACTTATCAACCATCTTTGTGACTTGCGTATGATAATCCTGTGTCACTTTAAGTGAGGGCATATATGCATAAATAAAGAGTCTCAAAAGTGTGATGTAGTGAATTTACCACATATTTCTAATGTGAACTATGTGAAAGAAGGAGAAATCGAGAAACTTAGTAAGAAGAGGAAAATTAAGGAACTTGATACTAAGAAGAGAATTCACATATGTTACAATTGCAATAAGAAAGGACGTCACACTAAAGAATGTTGATCACTAAAGAAGGCTAAAAATAGCTTTACCAACTTAGTAGAAGATCAAGATTTTCTAGCAATAGTCACTAACATATTCAATTTTCTTCATATCAGCTTGATCACTAAACTAAATATGGCAACAAAGTCAAGTACAATCATTGGTGGCTTAATCCTAGAGTAACCACCCATATGTATCCTGATACGCATCAATTTCAAAATTTTAAGGAAGTTAAGGACCATGAAGTCATGATAGGAAATGGCACTGCGACTAGTGGCAAAGGAGTTGGTAAAGTTGATCTACACTTTACGTTCAAGAAGAAATTGAGGTTATTGAGCATGTTCTATGTCCTAGATATAAAGAAAAACTTAGTGTTTATAGGACTATTGTATAAGAAAGGATTTAAAATTATTATTGAGTTTAATAAGTTTATACTCATAAAATGACATTTATACATAAGAAATGATATGTTATTGATTATATGTTCAAACTTAGTATTGATATGAATAAGATGAATATTTCTATTTATTTTGTTTATTCTTGTGATTCATGGTATGTTAGATTAAGATATATCAGTTCCAATACTATTAAGTTTATGTGCAAAAATAAACATGTTAATGTTAATGATATGAATACCATGAATAAGTGTGATATATATATTCAGGTTAAAATCACTAACAATTCTTTTTTCTAATGTGGAAAGAAGTACCAAATTACTTAATCTTATTCATAGTGACATTAGTGAGTTGAATGGAACATTGACTAGAGGAGAAAAGGGATATTTCATAACTTTTGTTAATGGCTTTTTGCATTAGACATATGTATATTTGTTACAACATGAATGAAGCATTTGAATCCTTTAAGTGTTGTAAATCTAAAGTAAAAGATTTGTAGATAAGCAATCAAATGCTTGAATAGTGATAAGGGAAGTAAATATTTCTCGAATGAATTTAACCAATATTGTGAAGAAAATGAAACTATACATCAATTTACTACTCCATATATACTGCAACAAAATAAATCAACAGAACACAAAAATCGAAAATTAGTAGACATAGTTAATGTACTAATTTTAAATGTCAAATTGCCATTCAATGGGAAGAAGCCTTATTAACTTGATGTCATATATTAAATAAAGTCCTGTTAAGATCATTAACTTTCGTTCCATATGAGAAATAGGGAGGAAATAAACCAAATTTACAATATTTCAAAGAGTAGGAGTTTATAGCTTATTATAGGATGTTTGGACTTAAAAGAGATTTTTTCATTTATGCAAAATACTCTAAAGAATAGACAATATTAGAAATTGAAATAAGAGATGTAGAATTCTTGGAAAACAAATTTTATTTTAATCTAGTTGAAAAGGATACATGCCCTTCCACATAATAAGAAATGGAATGAAAGGATTCTTGAGAAAATAAAAATGAGGAAACAAATAAAGAATCAGCTACTAAACCAAGAAGTAAGAAGGCAAAGAAGAACAAGGATATAGAACCAGGATTCACAGATTTACAAACCCTTAGCTATATGGTGGAGGGAAGTAAATATTTAATAATAAGTAAAATCCCCATTATACTTAGTGGTAGAAGTGTTAAAACCTATGAAGAAGCTATGACTTTTAGAGATGTAACATTTTGGAAAGAGGTAATAAACGATAAGATGGAATCTTTATTATTTAATAACACATGGATTCTAGTTAATTTGCCTCAAGGATCCAAGGCAATTGGCTGAAAATGGGTCTTTAAGCGAAAGTACAATTCGAACGACTCTTTGTAAACCTTTAAAGCAAGGTTAGTAACCAAAGAGTTCAAATAGTGAGAAAGAATAGATTATTTTAACACTTATGTCCTGTTGCAAGAATGACTTCAATAAGAGTGTTGATAACTCTTGCATCCATTTTTATTTTCAAGCTTCATGGAACAACCAAAATGCTTTGTACTACTAAGAAGTGAGAAAAAAGTTTGCAAATTAGTTAAATCCTTATATAGACTCAAGCTAGCTCTAAGACATTGGCATGAGAAATTTGATGTTATAATCTTAGCAAATGGTTTCAAACATAATAGTGCAACAAATGCATTTATTCAAAATTCATTAGTAGATATGGTGTTATAATTTGTTTATATATTGATGATTTGTTGATATTTAGAACAAATATGATTGGTATTAATGAAACCAAGAAATACCTTACCTCAAAATTTAAAATAAAAGATTTTAATAACGTAAGTACAACATTAGGAATTAAAATGATGAAGCATAGTAAGTGCATTGTGTTAAGTCAATCATACTACATAGGAAAGATTCTTGAAAAACTTATATACTTAGTAAAGAATGAATATACTGCTCCTTATGATTCTCGTGTGAAGTTAAAAAAGAACACAAAAAGAGAAATAACACAATTAGAATATGCTAATGCCATAGGGAGTCTAATATATACTTCACACTGTACTAAACTTAATATTGCACTTATTGTGTACAAATTGTCGAGATATACTAGTAATCTAAGTACTAAGCATTAAAAAGTAATATCTAAAGTACATGGTTACTTAAGGTGAGATATGGATTGGTTTATGGTGATTTTCTTATTATATTAAAGGGATACTTAGTTGCAAGTTTGACAACAGGTGCTAGTGATAGAAATTCAACTTTTGCACAAATATCCTCCTTAGGTAGTATAGCCACAAGTTGGGCATCCAAGAAACAAATGTATATTATACTCTACAATTGAAGCTGAGTTTATAAAACTTACTATAGCAGGTATGAAGTAGAATTGTTGAGAAACTTGTTTATTGGAATAAGAATTTGGCTAAACCCTGTTTCAGCTATTTCTATACTTTGTGATAGTAAGACTGTAATATCTTAAACCTATAATAAAATTTATAATAGGAAGTTTAGAAATATAAGGCTGAGACATGAGTGTATTAGAGAATTAATAAATAATGGAATCATAACTATTACTTATGTTAGGACCAGGAATAACTTGGTAAATCTACAAAAAGATTATCTAGTGATTCAGTAAAGAGTACATCTGTTAAGACAGTTCTCAAACTTCTGTAGTTAGTAATGATGAAAACCCTAACTTACTCTAGCATACCACTAGTTTCAAGGTTTAAAGGGTAAATACAAGTCATTACCAACTTAGTGCACCGTAAGTACTATTAGTAAAAAAAGTATGAGATATAATGTTAATAAATATTTCTTAATGGATAATTTTCTTAAAATCCAAATCAATTAGTTTAATGGAGTCTACTTAATTGAAAATAGAAGTAATACCACTCTTAGTAAAAATTTGAATAATTTTACTTTTATAAAGGTTCAATGAAACCAAGATGAGTGCATGGTCATAACTGCTCTATCATGAAATCCACTTATTGAATTTAAAATGCTAATGTGTGTAAATTCTCTTGTTGTAACCTAAAGTGTGAATGTAATACCTTAGGCCAAAAGCTATAAATAGCCAAGCCAATAAATATAATGGATCTATTTCAACCATTTAACTCAAAAGTTCCAAGCTTGTGTTATCAAGATATTCATAACCATAACCTTATAACTTAGTACCACAACCTCCTATGATTCATATTGGATACTTTAACCATGGGTTCTCACAATCTCCTATAAGGGATAACATGGGCAATATGATCATGAGAAAAGATTTACTCTTCCTATGACTCTTATCCCAAATAAAATATTATTTGACCCCATATCTTTTCCCAACCAAAATATCATGTTACTTTTTTTATAAGAATAAAAAACTTACAGTTCTCAACTCACCCTCAAATCCCTAATCAAGAATCGCGTTATTGAAATAAAAATTCAACAAGAATTCTTTTGTATTCAAGTAAGCTTTCATTTTATTTTCATTTTACTTTGTTGACTTATATCCTTAAAGTTTTTCTTGAAGTTTTGAGAGAGAGGGTTATAATTATCAGTTATGGTGGTGGTTTTTTCTATGCGGTAGGATTGTAGAAGTGTAGTATTAATTGTATGTATGCGTGTTGATGTGCATACGTAAGTGTGGTGAATTTTTATGTGTGCTAAGTGTGGCGTGGGATGTATGTATATGCCGTCGGTGTATGAAATATGTTTATGTGCATATCAAGTGAGCATGCGGCATGAATGTGATGGGTTGAGTACATGTGTATGTAAGTGATAGTGAACATGGTGTATGTGTATGTTTGTGTGGATAAGAGAAGAGATGAGGACAGTAAGAGAAAGAGAGAGAGAGAAAAGAAAATAGTAGGAAAAAAAAGAGAGAAAAGAATGAATAATATATATAATCATAGATATATTATAGATGTTATATTTATTAAATATATGTATATTATAAAATAATATATGTGTACATTTAAAATAATAGTAAATAATGTATATAATATGTGATGTTCGTGTGTGCGTATGAGGGTTTGTGTGCGAATATTATGGGATGTTGAAAAATTTATGGAATGATATAAAAAGATATATAAAGTGTGGCTTAAAAGCTTGGTTGTTAGGGCAAAGGGTTGAATCAAAACGAAAAAAGTGTTGACTTGAGTTAAGAATTAGTATTTGTGAACATATGCTAGGAGTCAGGTAATATTAGACCATATTGAGATAGGAATATTAGGTATAGGATATGTGTTTGTTGATTGTGTGTACTAGATTAGTGTACATTAATCGGACTTAAATGAAACTTAGACTTAACTATTTGCTGTTTATGCTTGACTTCAACCACCCATTGGTCAGGTCTAATAGTGTTAGTGAGATACCTAGTGATCTTTACGCGAGGCTATCTCTTGTGAGTCCCACACTGAAAGGACCTAAGGAAATTTATGATGGTATTTGGTACTCAGGTGATTGGGAAAGACCTAACATCAATATCTATATAGCATTTATATATTATGTATATAGGAGTTATGAGTAACCCCAAGTCTGAGGATGTTGAGACTGTACTATTTATAGACTTAAATGACAAGATTTAAAACCAGTTGTTTGTTGCATTTATGATTATACTTATATGTGTGCTTGTCTTGTTACATGTATGTTCATGTGCATGTGTATGGTATCCTATACTAGGTATTGGCTCATTCTATAGGGATTACTATTTTTTAGCTGCAGGTTTAAGTATTATTGATGATGTAGAGCATTATGATGACATAGGGTACAAACACTAATTGAAGATGAGGATTATTGCTACTTTAGTGGTGGGTTGAGATACGCGTAAAAACTAAGCCTAAGTTATGTTAAGTCATGAGCTCTTTATTTTAGTTGTACAGGAGCATTTATTGTACTTGGTGGATTAAGTGATTTATTATGCCACTCGTAGTTGTAAATCGAAGAGATTATTTATTATAAGAATTGGCGGATTTATACTTAATTGTGGAATTTAAATAGGTTACAGGTTTCTAGACGCCTGACGTGTCAATAGAGGTTAAGGATACGAGACATACTATAACATTTTGAGTTCTAGGCCATTATAGTGAAAGTTCAAGGCTACAAGCTATTTCTCACCTTGTTACAGCTTTGATAATCTACACTAGGAGATAGGTCAAATCTAACAATAATATTCTTCATACACAATTAACAAGAGTTTATGTTTAGATAATCGAAAATCTAGTAGGGGAATGTAGAAATTGATTACCAATCATGTGTTTGAAGCTTAAACTATGTGTTTAATAGACACAATAATTGTCTAAGATGATACCCATATTAATTACAAGCATTTAAAGGAGGTTTAGAATGTTTATGAGAAGATTACGATTAGGTTCATAGTAAACTTAGGCGTGATCTTTAAATAAGGATTGGAAATAACAAATAAGTTTACCAGAGGTTTAAGGTCAAACATCATGCCCATGAACTTAAGCAAGATCTGTAACAAAGAAGAGGAAATCAAGTACAAATGGTTTATGGCCATGAATTATAGCTATGAATCTTGCCCATGATCTTTATGTCAACAATTTAAAGAGTTGAAACTTTTGATAAAATTCTCATAAATTACAATCACAAGAGTTACTTTGTATTATAAGGTTTAGATCGATTTGTAACTAATTTAGATTTGATCTAGTGAACATAATTTGAATATTAAATCAATATAACTCTTAGTACAAGGTTGCATACTTTCAAAGTGTATACTATAAATAACTAATTGTAACTATGTTTTCTTCTTCTCTTTTGCACAACTTCTTCTCTTTTGCACAACTTCTTCTCTTTTGCACAAATTTTCATCCCATTTTTCTGCAAATTATCCTTCTTCAATCACTATACAAATAAACTCTTCTTAACCATATTCAAATAGTGGTTTGATATATGAATTTTTGCAATCAAGATTTAGCTGTATCTTGAGGGAATTCCATACTCAAACTCTCATAGCAAACTTTGCATGAAAGGTCTAAATTCTCTAAGGAAAGCAATATTGATCGTGCCTCTGAGTCCATTTCATTTGCCAATTCTAATTCATTTCTTAACAGGGTGAACTGTCACTAGATTGGATAACTTTTTGTTTTTTCAAAGAAATTCATAAGGTTGCTAACATGGACAATTCTATAGATGAGAATAACATAACTGCATGTAAAAGCTCATAAGTATTCAAGAAGAATATGGTCTAGTATCCAATTTTTTTTTTCTTTGACGTTCAACCACCATGCCAACAAAGATTCATGTAGATATAATGGACATTATTGCAAAACACAATATATAAATTCATAGAAACATGGGAGTAATTATCAGCATTTTACCATAAAATTTTAAATATGAAGTACCTTCATTTGACATGACTTCCTATACTATGTGTGATTATCAATTATTGGCTAGGAAAGCAAAACCAAATGGTTAGAATTCACTTGTTCTTAGCAAATAGGAAAAACCAAACAACTAGAATCACTTAAGAAAACCAAGCATCTATGAACTTAAGTCCATAACCCTTAAATTTGATAATTCATTCCTCATTGTATCCATTAACAAAAGTTTTAATCCATATCTCTCGAAGATCTTCACTTTTCACTATAAAAAGCTTTTGCAATCTTTTCATTCATAACCAAGAAATCAAAACATATGCTAGAGTGAATCTATCAAATCCTTCTACATTCGTTACCTCATATAGAGTATCGCACATCTAATTTTTCTTTACTCAATTCCTTGGTTACTTAGCTACTGCTTCATCACCCATATGTTCCAACATTTTCTTCTCAAATGTTTCACTACTAGTGTTCATTTACTTTCAATGCCTTCGAAACCTAGATAGATTTGAAGATTCCTCTTTACTTCTTTTTGCACCTTCTTCATCATCATCTTTGACCTCAATAGGTGCAAAATCACTTTCAACATCTAAAGAATTTTCAAAATCACCATATTGCTTAGTAAAATTTTTCGTTGCTATATCCTAGCCACAACTAATGGCATTTCACCATACATTGCTATCTTCTTGTTCAAGTACTTCCTGTGATTTGAATGTGCCTATTCAATAAACGAAACCACATAATACTATTCAATACATATGTATATGTATATGTATATATATGAAGTGACATATAAGCAATTAACCGACTAATCATTTAAAAATAATGAAATTGAACATCAAAAAATAGCCAAGACCATTATAGATATGAATATTAATCTCTCAACGGGATGAATTAGATTAGAAATCCCACCCCACCAATTTATAATATAATAGTTGGCCAATAAAATAAAAAAAATTGCTTACCATCACTTCCTCATGAAAAACATCTTTATGAGTAATAATCATCTTCACTTGAGTGAAAGATGATGGTCTAAATGTCATTGAAGGCTTATTACCTTTTAGTGCCTCTTCTACTTAAATTTCTATCATTAAGTCCTCTATCGATTTAGACCAGTGAAAATTTTTCACTTCGGTCTCCTTTTCAAAGCCATTACCTTCTTTCCTATTGTGTTTCCCCATTACTAAATTAAGTGCAAGTAAGTTTCAACAAATATCCAAATAAAATTTAACAACAAAATAACCAAATAAAATTTTGATAAAAACTATAACTATGTTCAAATGAATATTATTCCCAAAAAAAATTAGTCGCTAACGAAAATCCATAATAATTGCAAATGTTTACATGTGATGGGAAAAAAATTCTAACATGTCTGCATAACACAAATTCAATACTAAAAGACATTATATATTTTACCTATTTGTTCTATAATTATTCCACATTGAAAAAGCAATTTCATCTCTTTTCATTGACCAATATCTACTTTCTTTCCTATCTTCTCTTTGAGTTTGTTAAGATTGTTAACTACTTTGAGATCCTGATTGGTCAAACATTTGCTAGTATGCAATAGTTAAGAATTTCGAAGCCCCTTTCAATTGTAATTTGTAAAGAGTGAATGATGGGGATTAAATAGCTCTTTTGCATTTTCAAGAGGGTGGTCATGAGTAAACTCCTTAAGATGGTATCAAACACCTTGATAAGGAGATATACCTCCTTATCTAATGCCATAGGTAGCATCACCAAGATAGTAGTTACTTACATATAAGGAAATATCAATACAAAGATTAGAAATTTATATTTTTTTTTTATTTTACTAAATGTTCATTAGCTTAATAATTGATAACTTCTAGAATTTTAAAACCACTTGGTCTTGACATTGCATGAATTAGTATACGAAATCATGTGCTGAACCATCCCAACCAACTAATACATAAACAAACCTCAAGTCATTATTTATAGCTGCAAGAGCATTTTGAGTCGTCCCTTCCTTTCGAGCTTTTAGACGTCCTTTAATGTTAGAGGGAACTAACGCACAAACATATCTACCATCTTTTGTTCGCTCACAATTCTAAAAGTAATTAATACTACCATTAATGGACTATTTTGGTATCTAAAAAATATAATCGAAACCATATGGTTTTTATGGCTTACCTTAAAATATGAATAAAATCATTCTTGGATCATATCACTTAGAGGTGGGAAAAAAAAATGAACAAACCGACTCAATCCACAAATCAAATTAAGTTAAATCGAAAATATGGCTTTTATCATAATTTGGTTTAAAAATTTTTCAAATCGAACCAAACTATCAGTTTATGGTTTGATTTGGGATAATAAATCGAACCAATGCATAAAACCAAATCAAACAGTTTTGTAAAAAACATATAAAGAATTTCTTCTATTGTAATATAGTATTTACAAAATTTTTAGTTCATATTTACTAAAAGGCATATGTATTGAACTTTTATTATAATAATTTATGTTATTTTTATAAGTAAAATTAGCTACTATCAAACATTTGCAATTTGTTAGTAGGATAGATATTGACTTTATCAACATCTAATATAATATGACTACTCGTTATTATTAAATAAATTAATAATATTCATATGAGATTACATATTATATAAACACATTTTTTTAAACTATAAAATATGGTTCAATTTGTAAACTAAACCGAAATTTTACGGTTTGTAAAATTCCTAATCCGAACTATACATTTTAATTTAAAGTTATAAAAAACCGAACTGCAATTTTATGGTTTAATTTAATCTGGTGTAAAAGGAAAACCAAACCAAACTAAACCATGCCTAACCCTACCTATCACTCGGTGCTTTAACTATTACCTTATATAACTTCAAAAATACTTTGAAAACTTTCTTAAAATATTTATTCACAATTTCAATGGATCTATGAAACCCTTCTTTAATCACTCTATATGTGATATTATGCCCAATTAAATGTTAAAATGCCAATACTTACTCCCTAATTGATAAGTATTTACTTAGACGTAACAGATTGTTCTCTTTAATAATCCTACACAATTCGAAGATGACCCTTGGCCTCATATGGGACAGTTCCCCTAAGTTGCTCAACCCGCCTTAGCCCGGTGCTCATGACGCACTACGTAACCTCCACCGTGCCGGGGACCAAGCAGGGCATTGCTAGCGGCATAGGAACCGACTCAGCATCTGGTTTACACAATAGATATCTCCACTGTATAAAATCCGATTCGTGTATGACTCTGGTTCGTTAACACGAGGCTCTTTTGTAAATCTATTTCTAAGACGTTTTCGCTAAATTACCAGAGTCTCAACAGAAATAATAACTTCAGCAGCATTGATTACTACGACATGTATCTCATTTTCATCCATTTATGGAGTAAAATAAATATGAATAAAATTAAAAAAGAAATCTATTGAAAATTTCATCAACATCACAGTCACAACAAAAAAAATAAATAAAAAAAAAGACCCTGAATTAAAGTGTATAAGAATAATATGAGGGTAGCATATGAAACAACAACACAAAGATGATGTTCCTTTGCGATTTATTGGAAGACACTAACTTAACAATTGCAATCATTTACACCAAAAGAAGTCCCCACAGGATAATATCTTATCATAAATTTGGCCATTGAAACTCTAAAACCAAATTAGACTAATCAGTCGCATATTGGAACAAATAGTTTATTATGGAGACAAAAGAACAAACTTACAACTCTACTCTTTACACTTTTTTTTTCAAAATTTCTATTTAAATTCTCAATATTTAAAAAAGTTTCCTGCAAATTCTCCTTTACTGTGCTATTAGTTTTTTCCGTTAACCTTGACACACGTTAATATTTTATTGGTCACATGTTCTTTATCAAATAATTAATATAATAAAATATTAACAAAATAAATAAAGTAATAAAAATTAGCATTAGCAATTTGTGTTATCATTTTATATCTTGTTTTCATGTTTAAATAGATTTGTATTTAAAAAACCTCAACCTGTAACATGACCTATTAATTAATCGTATATAAAAACTTAAACTTATGATCTAACGTATCTCGTATCTAATTAAATGTGGTTATAGTAGAGGTTACAATTCATGCTATCTCATTTAAAATTATTTATTGATTAAAAAATTATAAGTAAATCTATAAAATATATATACAAAGGGAAAATAACTATAATAATATTTGAATTTTATAAAGAAAAATGACAGTATTTTCATACTTAACAAAAAGTTAAGTCTTAAACAAAAATTCTTAGTAAGTTAAAATCTTCGCAAATATAAAAGATCCAAAAATCCAAGTCATATAATATTACTAAATTAAGTGGAATTATGGATTAAATTGATATTAATATTAATTTGATTTCCAAATTTGTTATATTATTTCTTAGATTTTTAAAAGAGATAGTCAAGTAATTTACATATTTGTAACTTTTCATCCAATTAAATTATAATACAATAAGAAAAATATATAACTAAAAATATCTCATGGCTCTAATAAAGATATTTGACTTAGATAAAAATGATTTATATAATAAAATATAAATACAAAATAATATATAACGTATCTCTTGTGCTTTGTTTATGTTTAGAAGCTTGACCTGAACTCAAACATAAATTTAGCTGTGTTTGAATGGGTCTAACCCGTTTGTGTCTCATATCAAATTTTTTCATACACTAAGTTATTTAAATTGTATCGTGTTGTATCATATTTGGGTATATCATATCTAAGTCTCAAATTGCTAGTCCTAATAAAAAAATATAGAAAAAAATATTAAAAATTAGTGAAAATTGATAGGAAAATGAAAAAAATAAAAAATCTGCAAAATGAAAAAATATAAGATAAATCATATAATATATATAAACATAATATATCTATACAAGTAAATAAATAAAACATTAAAAAATGAAAAAAGTAAAAAAAAAAAAAAAACTGTAAAAATTACAAAAATAGTTCAAACCATCCCATAACTAAGGGATATCCAACATTGCCAAGAAACCAAAGTAGGTCATTTGGACCTAATCCTAGTAGTGGATCATTGATTATTGCTTATGATCTTAGAGAGTGTTGCATTACCGCTCTAGAGCAGTGGCAGCAACTCAATATGCTGAAAACTAAAAAAAAATAATATTGGTAAACATGATCAACCTTCTTACTGAATTGTCTTCTTCCACAATATTATAATAGCATGCACAATTGCTTTTAAAATTGCCAAGGACTATTGACGAATACTTACAAGCCGATAATCACGTGGGAACTCTACGGACAAATTAAAGGAAGGGGCTGTCGCAATCCATAGAATTTTCAAAAGCGAATTTAATATTAATTGCAATTCTTTGATGGTCACTAGAAAACCGCTTATGATATTATAATCTTTCCTCGCCAATTAATTATGCTTTGGATACTATACCCGAACCAAATTGAAGGTTGGCTTCACTTATTTCAAGAGCTGTTGTTGATGTAAGCAATTATCGAAGTTTGAGTGTTAAAATTTGTAAGCATATCTACAACAATTAATATTAGAGAAACAAAAGTAATTGAATATTAGGAAAGAAAGGATGTCCTCTCCTCACTAGTAAATTTTATCGTTGGCCTTACACAATCAATGAAAGGTAGAACTATTCTACTCTTAAAAGGAGAAGATTTAATTCAATTCAATATCTCAAACCTTAGAAAAAATATTATTTATATAAAGATAATATAAATATAGGTTTTGCAATGTGAACTCAATCCAACAATTATTAATAAATCTCCTAAAAATAAAAATAAAAAACTAAAAGATATTCTCAAACCTAAAAGATAATAAAATATATTTATTTGCTAAAAGATATTAAAATACATATATCCTAAAAATAATGAAAATAATAATATTTCAAATATAAAAATCTTCATATCAAGTAAGTTGATAATGCTGTTGTGAACTCTTATTCTTATATTACCGGTTCCCATCATATTTATTACAATTAAATGTACAACAACATAATGAAGGTTATACTATTCGTTGGGATATTCCATAAGTATTGCTTTACCGTCCATTTACTTTACTAATAAGGAAAGACTATGATGTAATAACTAAGAATAAAATAGAGTTGTAATAACCTATAAATTGATATTATGTTTTCATTTATTTGTTTTATTTAGGGTTTTTGTTTTTTTTTTTTTGGAAAAAATCAATTTTAATGTTAAATAACTATTAATAGTGTATAAGTAATAAATTAATCAATACTTTTATAACAAGGATTGCTTATGAAATTTCTAGTATAAGCTTCAAATGTAAGTAAATAATGCTTCCATAAGGAATATAAGAGGAATGAAATATCACAACGAAGGGCATAGGATTATATTATCAAGTTGCTTTGCCTAATTCCTCTTCGTTTTATTAAATTTTAAGGAGAAAAGTGGATAAGTTCTTTTTCCTTTCGTGGGTATTGCTAACATTGTGAATGAATTGAAGGACATATTTGAATAACTTTTGACCACCATTAAGAGTCGTTGAACTGAGTAGTATTCCTTATAACTACACTCTTTGACCAAGCAAACATCATAGGTTTACATGTAAAAATAATTAAACTTATATTTTTATAATTAGTAAATGACATATACGTGCGGGTGCATAGAGACTCATGTAACGGGTCGAATTGATCTTAAATCGTCAGTTCATAGGTCATTATGAAAGTGAACTAGAATCAATCTTCAAGAAGACGATTTTGTACTAGTTCACTTGAATCGACTGTTAAGGGTTAGTTTGGACGATCCGTGAATCGTTGTTTTTTTTTTTTTTCAATTTTTTAAAATCTTTTGTGGACTTTTCATCTTTTTTTTTTTAATTCAATCTTTTATTGAATTTTCGTAATCCACTTGCGATTTTTTTTTCTTATTCCATTATCCATGAATTAAAAACTTTATTTTTTGAACAAATTTTTGGATTTCGAAATAATTTATTTGGTCTAAGCAATATTACAATATAAAATTGAACAAGAATGACCAATGCGACAAAATTTCTTATTCGGAGTATATTAAAAAAAATAATTCATTCAATTTTTTTTAATAAAGGGTCGAACCGATGAGTTAACCAATTGATTCAACTATTAATTCAACTTGTCTGTCTAAAGGCCCGTCTAATCGGCGAATTCCCCTTTTAAATCACTAAAGGCCTGGCTATTTGGTTTGGCAGTCCGACGGACTGCCCCACTAGATGTTATACGAACCGAGCCCAAGATCTGGCCCGAAAACAGAGCCCCGAAAAGATACAGAGGGCCTAATCATTCTCTGTTAAGTCCGACAGCTATTCATATTCAAATTGTGGATAAGAAAAGATTTACGCTTGTTTAGTTGGTGCGACTGAGCACTAACACAACGCCATGGCTGCTGCTACCGGCAGCTTCATTTTCAAATCCAATCATCTTCTAACCCCGCCTTCTCTCTCCTCATCCAAACAACATCGCTTCGGCATTCGCTTCTTCACTTCTAATTCCCCCAATTTCTCTCTCCTCCCCACTTTCCGCAACTCTATCGCCGTCTCCGCCCGTTACGGTGGTGGTGGAGGAGGAGGAGGTCCTCGTTCCCCCGGAAATCCACGGCGCTCTCGGCAGAGCGATTCTGATGATGAGCAAGCTCTTGATTTATCCGCAATCAGGTATTGCTATGACATTTGTGTTTAGTCATTTATTTGGAACAAATGAAAAATCCTTTTATCATTTTATTCTAATTTACCTATCACAAGCTGCCTTGAGTAGGCCGTAAACGAGGTCAGTACATAGTGTAGGATTCGAGGTTGATAGAACTCAGAACCAAACTCGATTGACCTAGTTTTGGCTTGCTATTTCTAAAAGAGATATTTTTCTTATTAAATTAACATTCGAGCTCGATAATCCTTGCAAGCTAATTGAGCTAACCTTATGAATCTCAAAGATCGAATCGACTAATATATGTGGTGCTCTTTTGTGTTTTGCAGGTCTGATACGGTGAGGTTGATTGACGAGCAACAGAATATGGTTAGTGCTTTAGGCTTTTTTGGTGATAATTTCTATAAGATAATGTTGAAAACATTAGTTACTTGGGGGAGTTTATTGATTGTAACTAGGTATAATTTTTCTTTTCATGTTTCTTTGTCCATCTACTAGCTAATTAAAGATGGTGTCTGAATGAAAAAGTGAAAATCGGACCTCATTAAGTATTTATATAGATGACAGTTTATAATCAGTGAGAATGCAATGGGGACAAGGATCTAATATTTGACAGGAGTTGCGTGTCTCCTTGTAGTTTGGTTACCTTGATTGGCTACTGTTTTCTGCAGATAGTACTAGAGGAGAGTTGCCATTGTCCTCACATTTCAGATAGAAAATTCACCATCTTATTCTGCCAGTTGCCATTTAGGATTGGAAAATTAAATTGCAGTTGATGCTAAGTATGGTATATATTGCTGGAATGCTGTATACAAAAGTATGCATTTAACTTACCAAAAAAAGAGTATGCCTTTAGTTGAGATTCCCTTTTTCAAATTCTTTTTTTTTTTTTTTTTGTTTTTTCTAAATCATCTTAAATAAAAACATGTATTTTAATCTCTATTTCTGGTCTCTGCATTAGTGGATGCTTGTGTGTGCATGAGATTGAGAACAGCTGCACTAGTGTGAATTGTTGTAGAATACTTTCAGCATGATTTAGTCCCTTTATCTTCCTCCCTCTTTTGATCCCTCTGCAATATCTAAGAGCAGATTGATGTGGATATGTTATGTAGGTTGGTGTGGTTTCTAAGGTTGATGCGGTACAGATGGCTGAGGATGCTGAGCTTGATCTGGTATGTTTTCCTAATCACTTCAAAGTAAAGAGCTATTTTTTGTTGGTTTCGCAGAGTGGACAGAATTATGTTCATTATTCTCCATTATAGAGGTTGAAAAACTAAAATACAAAAACAAAGATTCTAGGGTATTTGGTCGTTATTCAATCAAAGCTTTTTATGACACCGCTATTTCGATTGGATACCTGAATTCAAGTCTGAAATTGGTGTTAACTCTACAAATTAGTTACATGTGAAGAATTTGTGGTAAAGTATAAATGTTAAAAGCTCTCATTTCTGCAACCTTAAATCGTTCAATAGGTTGTTATTTGTCAAAATTTCTTTTAGTTGATCTGCTTTCCCTCTGATAGGTTTCTCATTCATATCCAAACTATTAACTTGTGAATAGATGCATATTATGATGGTCCAAAAAGCTGAATATTAGCTGGGGCTTTGAACTTCTAGCTTATGTTTGAAAGGTTCTTCAAAAAGCTGCTAATATTGATTGAAGCTTTCACGTTCTTCTAATTCATAATATATGCTTGTCAAACATTTTTCAGAAATGATTTCCAAGATGAAAGCAGAAAAAATCTGAACTAAAGGGCTCATTTAGTTCATGAGGAAAGTGAGAGTGACGATTTTATTTCCAATGTTGAGAGGCTTGGAAAGTATTTTGTTGTTTGGTTGCTGGAAAGGAGGGGAGAGAGAGAGGAAAGACTGCAGAAAATGCAAAATGAAAATGGATTTTACAAACTTCATTTTATATATTTTCAAAAATGAGGTCAGTTTTTTTCAGGAATAGTTTTCAAAAAGTTGATCTACAAACGTTAGAACATGAATACTGATTTTATTTTTTATTTTTTGGCTGGAATAAGAGAAGGAAGAATTTTTAAGTCGTTCCCAAGCCAAGTCTGGTTTTCCATCAGCTGTTGTTTAACAAAATTTATGTTCTGCTTGTGCAAAATTTCCCTGACGTTATAATAACTCTGTTAATAAGTGCTTCATCTTTTCTGTTAGTAACGAGCAGCGCACTTATACTACTAAAATTTCTGCAGGTGGTATTGTCCCCTGATGCAGATCCACCAGTTGTCAGAATAATGGATTACAAGTAGGAATATGGTGGCTGTTTCTTTTTGTCTAAATTCTAGGTTATATTAATCGATGGATGATGACATATTTTATAATTTGTCTGCCCATATTGTCTAATGATCATGTCGAGATTTTATGATAGGCTCACTTTTAGGCCAGCTCTTATATGCATTTTCATGTAACACAAGCTGCCATGGTATTCTGTGGTTTCTAGGCTTTCCATCTGCACTTATTATCTTCAAAATATCAGTTGTATGTGGAATCAACCCTTCCAAAACGTGTTCATGATTTTGTCACTTTTGCAGATGCTATGAAAAATTCAAACATCAAAAAGATTGTCTTAGAAATTGAAAGATGTCTTTGAATTTGCAGAAGAACAATAAAATATTACTTGTTAAATTAAAGTTTTATATATATACATATAAATATATATATATATATATTAATTATTTAATCCATGGATTCTGGCATAATCCTGATGCTTGTTATTCTTGTCTTCTGTCTCCCAGTAAATTTAGATATGAACAGCAAAAGAAGAAAAGAGAACAGCAGAAGAAAAGTGCTGGTAAATCTCTTACTGGTCTACTCTTTACGGTTGAATGCTGATCCAACTTAATAAAGAATGCCTAATCAATTTTATTCCCTTTCAGCGAACCGCATGGACTTAAAGGAGCTCAAAATGGGGTAAGATTCTTGAAATATGCATTGTATATAACAATTGCCAACAAGAGTAAAAATGCAAACTCTAGTTTTACCTCTCTTGTGGGATAAAAATATAGCTTTGACTTTTGCTTTGTCCCATGTAAGAAACAAGTAAATCCTTGAAGGTGGTTGAGGCTAGTGTCTGGAATAATATTGTTAGGTGCTGGTACTTAAGTCTCCCTATTGTAGACACAGTAATGGTTGCATGTTGAGTGGGTGCTCTGATTCCAATGAGTGATCCATGGTTTAGAAACCTTGGCCCTAAGAATAAGGTGTTGTGGCTGTATTCTACCATTTGCAAACACTTAAAGGTTATGCTTAATAATCCCATTCGGTGTTCATAGCACTGCTTGTGACAGTTGAACTACCATATGATGAGAACAAAAGACAAAAGCTCACTTGATCATTTAACATGGGAACCTTTTTTTTTTTCTTTGCCATTTTCCCATCCATTCTGAATGTGATAGTGAGGGAGATGAAATACAATTTTTCTCCTTTTTTCTTTTAAATATTTTTAAGGATGATTTGAACTACTAAATTTCTTGCTAGCAACACAATCGGTTGGTTCTTGTTTGATTGGTTTTCTTGCTTGATTTATCAAGTTATTTGTTGATTTTCATTTAAGTGGCTGGTCTGAATTGTTAATTTTTACATCTGGACGTTATTAAAAATATATTTACTCTAAAAAGGAAAGGTGCAGACATACAACCTTGGATTTGTAAGAGATGCTGTCATACTAATTTGTCCTGTATCAGTGCAAAATCTAAACATATTTCCCAGAATAGACATGTAAAAGTTTCTTGTTGTGATTTAAACCTGCTTTGAAGTGGTCACTCATCCCTGTCCTTGCCAACATGTTATGAACTGGCAATTGAGAGGTTTTGGCTTCCCTTTGTATG
Organism: Lumnitzera racemosa; assembly: GCA_024138005.1. Classification (NCBI taxonomy): domain Eukaryota; kingdom Viridiplantae; phylum Streptophyta; class Magnoliopsida; order Myrtales; family Combretaceae; genus Lumnitzera; species Lumnitzera racemosa. The sequence continues at coordinate 60,877,035 of JAMXBC010000007.1, forward strand.
GCACCTGGGTTTGATTTATTGCTGTTAGCTGAATTATGTATGCATTCTCATACGGTACTCATTAAAGATCTTTTCTAATGTCCTTGTGACTAGTATGGACTTTACTATCTTCTGATCTGTATTTTTATTGCCAGTTACAACATTGATCAACATGATTATTCTGTCCGTCTAAAATCAGCCCGGAAGTTTTTGAAAGATGGTGACAAGGTGTGTTTCCCCTCTCATGATATAAACCCATGAAATTTCACTCGGATGCTATGCTAGCTTGCGTAATAACAATTATCATGCTTACAGGTGAAGGTCATCGTGAACTTAAAAGGACGGGAAAATGAGTTTCGAAATATTGCCATTGAGCTTATAAGACGTTTCCAGAATGATGTTGGTGAGGTAATTTATCTATGATCCTCTACAAATAAAATTATCGGACTCCACGACTGCTTTTCATTCATATAATCTGTAAGATGAAGATCTTAATTTGTTGAGTTTCATAATGATGATCGGTCTCATAATATATTACCTCTTTGGTAGGCCAAAGAAAACTTCCCTTAAGAATAATCTGGCTCCAGCGTCAAATAACATCAGATATTTCTCAAACCTCTTTGCAAGGGCATTTATTCATATGCTTGAAAAGTGATTAAAATTTTTTTTCGATCATTTCTCTCTGAGTCCTGGTAATTTCAGATACATCAGAGGGAGTTTTGTCAAGCATTCTAGTTTCAGACTTCTGTTGTGGTCTTCCCAAACTTATGCCCTTTTTGAAGGGCTTCACTTAAATATTCTCTCTATGCCACCATTTTCTGACTCGTCATTCAGCTTAGCCAATGAAATCTCATGTCATTTAGTACCAGTGTTTCTGAGATTTCGCAAGCAGTGCTATAATGTAAAATCACAGAGCCCAATATTTTGCCCAAAATATTCGCCCTTTTCTATTCCCTCTCTTCTTTTTGCTTCCAACTAATGCTTGACCACTGAAATGCAGCTTGCAACCGAGGAAAGCAAGAATTTCAGCGACAGGAATATATTTATAGTTTTGGTTCCAAATAAGACTGTTCTACAGAAAGGTCAAGATCCTCCGAAGAAAAGAGATAAATCATCAGCCAATGAAGTCTCGGCCAAAATCTGACAAATGAAGGGTGAAGATAGAAGTAAGAAGAGGTGGGTGTTCTCTCCAGGTAGGAGGTTTTGGAGATTGTGTATAGAATTTAATGTAACACAGCTTGTATAAGAATCTCAACATTAGCCTTATTGGAAGGAAAAGCAGCATTCCCTCCATTTTTAAGAGAGAGAGAGAGAGAGGAGTTCAATCTAAATTTGCTTCTTCTTGTTTTTTTTTTTTTTTTTTTTTTAAATATTATTCCTGCTTAATTTATTATAGATAAGGGCACTGAAATAGGGAACATGACAGCGGTTATGTTGAGTTGCATCTGTAACATGTCCATCTTCTTCGAGCGTCGAACTTTTTAATGAATTGGAGACGGTAATATTCTTATTTTAGCAGAAGCCTTCCGAGGGACAAGCAAATCTTGAGAAAGACCTTCGAGATTTGATTCATATTAGATACTAATAATTGCTTATGCGAATATGATTCCGGAATACTATTTCCACGTTTTTACATGTTTTCGAGAGCTTAAGAATCGGCCGTGAACGTAAAACAGAAAAAAAAAAAAAAAAAAATCTGTCCATAAACATACACTCTGTTTAGATGGGTAGAAATTGGCTGAAATAGAAAGAAAACAAATGGAATGGAGGTGTTTGGCAATTTAAATGAAGGGTGGAAATTGGTAGAAATATAATACAGTTAAAAGATTGCTCTTAATAATAATATTTATCTGAATAATGATATTTATCACTATAAAGGGGGGGTAATTTTGTTTGATACTAATTACATTTCCTTTTTAAGACAAACTAAACAAAAGAAATGGAAACATGTCGTTCAATTTTCCTCCATATTACCAAACACTATAAAATTTATACCTCATTCCGTTTTCACTCCTTTTTTCTTAATATTTTGTGTCCATATCTGTCCATTTCCATTTTATAAAAAGTTATAAAAACATGGATTTCACATGGACATGGCCTTTCTTTTAGGCAATTTGTCAAAAAGCATTGGACATGCTCAGATTGGATTGGTTCGGGAAGAAAAAGAAAAGAGCCATAAACAGGGGCAGACTCCTGAAGTGTGACAGTAGTGCTCTTCCATGCCTCTTTTTTAAACTCCGCGGAAGTACCAATTATAAGTATGCCTCTAAATAGGATGTTTATCGAGACATGTGGCCATTTACATAGTGGAGGAGATGGGAATAAGTAGGTTCCTGCTTCAAGTTTCCTAGAAGTTGCCTGGAATATGTACGCATCATGCATTCTACTGGCTTCGGGTTTTAAATGCGTTGCATGTCTATTATTACATGTCCAAAGAATATCCCTAATCAATATTATATAATAAATATTCAAGTAATTTAACCATTGTAAAACCTACCTAGCTTTCAAGAAATGAAACGTCATAATGCTGACCCATTATTGATGAAACTGTACATATAATCGTAGTTGAACTTGTTTATGGATTAATATTAATTTTAGGGATAATAAGACTGACGTTCAGGCATTTATATTTTAAATGAAACAATGTATGGAGTCTCCACGTTAGGGAGAACTACACATGAGAAATTTAACGTCTAGAGTTAACTTCAAATAAAGAATAGAATTTTCAAGTTGTTTAAATAGAGAATCATCATAATGATAAATATTTTAAATAAATGATTAACATACTAGTTTTATTTCAATTTGGATTATTTATCATAACTACAACTCTCTATTTTAACCACTTAAAAATTTTAATCTCTTTTAAAACCAATTAATATAACCGTTATTCTTCTTTGAACCACTCAAAAATTCAATTCTCTATATACATATATACCATATCTCCCCACCCCAAAAAAAAAAAATATAGAAGAAAAAAGAAAAAAGAAAAAAAAGAGAAAAAGAAGAACAGGAGAGGGGATATAGGACCTTCTTATCTAATTTCTCTTAATGGTACAACTTTAACGACTCTTTTACCATTGAGCTTTATAGAATGGTTTATAAGAATTTTAGGGTCAAGAGAAATTGATTCGATGCTTCCATTCATATTGTTTCATAAAATGTTTACTAGGGGGATGTAGATCTCTTACCCTATTTTCTGTTTTTCGATTGGAAGTTGATTAGTTAAAGTTGGCAGTTTTGTTATTATTTTTCCTTAAGATTTTAGGATTAGCATATGGTTTCAATCGTAAATTCTTTTGTCCATTAGACTTTAGATGTACGATTAAAATGTTTTCATACACTTCCTAATGATTGTATAACTATTATTTTCTTCAGATCCACTGAAGGTCAAACATTTGTATGAATAAAAAAAAACTCATTTATAGAACGTTATTATTATTATTTTTTAATAAAGTTGAAACAATTTGAATTCACTCTTTCTCCATATTTTGATAAACTAAAATTCTTGTTATTACATGTTATTGGTTATCAAAAGATGGCGTTGCTATTGTTACAATGGACACATTTAAATTTAATTTTAATCATAGCGATAGGGGCAAAGAAATATTCATTTAATTTTGATGATCGCAGCAACACGCGATTTTCGATCTAATTTATATAGCACTGAGGTTTTCCAACATAGTTGGTGAGGCAGTTTGTACATAATTTAGGAAACTTAAAACAGCTTCAAGGATCCCCAAAGCATCTCCTATTCAACATAATAATGCATTGCAAATAATAATGCTTACCTTGTACGAACACCGGTTAATCCTCTGTCAAATGTGTAATATAAACATTCAATTTTTCTATGTGGATATGTTTTTCTTGTATGATACTTTTGTTGCTTTACTTTCTTTGCATTCTTTTTTTTTTTTTTTTTTTTTTTTCAATACAAAGGAGATACAAAATTTACTTGCACTTGGAGGCCAACAGCGCCACTCACCATCGACAGATGAATCAAGGGATAAATGCAATTAGAGGGGAAAAAAATAAAAAATAAAAAATAAAAAGAAAGAAAAAAGAAAAAAGAAAAGCTAATAAATTTACAATCATCTGAAGCCAGGATTAAACCCTTCCTATTCTCTGTTAAGTGCGGGCTTTTTATGTTCTCATGGCGACACCTTGGAATCTTCGGTTGTGTTTAGTTTCCAAAACCGAGTACTCTCCTTCTCCAAAGCTTGTTTTAACTGCAATATATGTATGTGAAGACTGTGTTCCTCGATCTGTTCATATCAAATTCAGAGATGGAGGTAATTAGGAACCTCAACTAACGAATTGATAGTGACACTAAAATATGGACATCACAACCATCAGAACATCTTATGTTTTATCCATCGCGAAAGGGTGATGAAATGGCCAACTGTTTCAGGGAAAGTGGTATCGTACGAGAGTTAAGACCATAATCGGAAAATCCTTTTGAACCAGAAATATCGTGGAACAAGCTTTACTATGATGATGTAATGTGCATTAGAAAATTCCTAAAAATTAAGAATGGTTGTCATGTAAAATTCAAATAAGCAAAATGAATGATCCGGAAAAGTAATTTTGTATAGGATACAACATTTAACCAATCTTGGCTGATCGAGACGGACCATATTGAAAATTGTAAAGGATCAATATAGATACGCAATTAGAGAATCACTGAGATCTGCCCAGCAATAGGCTAAGAATGTCTGGAGGCTTATAGCTTGAGCCAACGAAGCCAACAAAGCAGATGCCACTAAAGCTGCAATTTTTACTACAAAGAACGATGTGCTAGTGCCATTTTGTAGGGATATCGATGACTAGAGATGCGAGCAAAAACAATAATCATATAAATGTAAAAAAATCATATAGGCAAGAATTTTGATCCAAACCAATCGCTCAGTTCCAAAAACAAGGATTTAATGCAAAGCACCGAGTTGGTATCCAAATGTACACAATAGGCAAGCTTCCTACTTCAACGCTACGAATAAAACAAGCAAATACATGCAAGAAAGAGATTTGTTGGTAAAAATCCACACCTGCATTACAGCAGCTGAACCAAGCAAAGCCTCACATTGATCAAGCATGGCTCTCTCATGTGCAGCTACAAGAGCAAGTTCGGTTACCAACTCGTTCATCTTCTCAACCTGTAAAGACACCATTGCGAGAAGGAAGAAACAGAAGCTGAAGCATGTCGACAGGTAAGAAAAGAATATTACAAATAGAAGCAATGCGAGTAGAAATTAACAACTTCTATCTAGTGATAGAAGTAAGTGATGCATGAAGAAGCATGATAGTTTATCGCGCAAGACATTTAAGTCACATTAGCTGTAATGACCAAAAAAGGTCCTATATGCTACTAATCACAGGCCCATAACATGAACTATCTAGAAAGAAGAGCAGCTTACATATATTGCATCAAGTAAGGATGCAAAATCAGATACATCTCTGTACAATTTAGCACATCTGCATGAATAAATGATGCAGGCAGAGTGGAAGTACCATATATCTACATATTTACTGTCATTTATATTTCCTATTGTGGTACTTCCACTCCGCCTGCATCATTTATGCATATATTTGTGAGTGTGTGTGTATATATATATAGATATATACATACATATATGATTGTACTTATCTATGTATTTAATGTATGTACGTAAGAATGACATTCATTCTAGTGGGAATATAAGATGCTTCAGTCTGGTATATAGACTATCGATGCCTCTAGTTGTTCTGAAATCAACATCAAGGCTACAAAATCTCCTTCAATTATTAGTAGTTCGAAAATGAACCATGATATTAGAAGCTTATGATAAGAAACCATCAACAAAACGTCAATCCAGGGAAACAAGGGAATAGAAGATAATCGTTTAATCACGTGGCTGACAATAGTAAAGAAATCCATGAATAGTTATAAATCTGACCCTTGAAAACAGACAACGTACAGAGGATCCTGTTGCCTGCATGACATCCAGAGATGAGCGGAGGGCTACCTTCAGGGTATCGATGTCTGCCTGTGACAGATTGTCTTCTAATGAGTTTTACGAAAATATGCATCCAAAAGAATACAGATATGATTTTTCAAATCAACGTACTCTTGCCCCTCCAGTAACTGGAAGACGAAGAGTGCTTGCTTCTAAATCTTCCACAGCTCCAGCCAATGAGATAAGATGATCTCTCTCAAGCGAAGCCCACTCATCAAGGTATGCCATCTACACCAGTCAAAATCAATTCATTAGAAAGTGAAGAGAGAATGCCTTCTTAAAATAAATTTTCTTTCTTCAGCATTCACTGGCAACTGTTGGTGCACATGGTGTAGAATTAGGTTTAGAATCCTTTTCATCTTCCATACCAACAAAACAAACTATGATGATTCCACCAAGCTGGGATATAACAATAAGAAATCGAAATCCTGTACATGAGGGTCGCCATGCAAAACATTACCTCACTTAAGAAGATGATTGAATAAGTTATTTGTGTTCAGAACTTTATTTCTTTTTGGTTTAGGGAAACAGGAATTTTAATAACAAAGCTGGAACCTTGAATCACGTCCAGATAAGAAGACTATAGTTCTGAAACGATTCATGGGAAAGGGTACATGTATTCAATTTTCTGGGATCATAACAATCTCTGAAACTTCAAAAGCAGCATTTGCTACAACTGAGAACTCAGTTATATTGAGAATTTCATGCAAAAGCCTCAGTTTCTAAGCTCCTTGGAATAACCAGAATGGTGACACTTTATCATGGATGTATTTTCCTGGAAGAAATTACACTTATGTGACAATTAATTAAATAATTAGTCTGTCCTTGTTCATAACTTGAGCAGTGTGAAAAGTTCATCAGAAACTGAGAAGGGTATTCCCAAACAAGTAGGGAAAACGTAAAGCAAAATTGTCCGCATATACTTAAGAAGGTTCCTTTGGTGATGTTAGTTTGTCTTCTACATTGACCAAACTATATGACATAGACCTCAGTAATTCTTGCCAATCAGTCTGAGATTCTGGCCATTCAAGAGAAAGTGCATCATACTTGTTTTTTTTTTTTGTCAAAATCATGGAACTTATTAAATGTTGGTCCTTGTCAAAATAAATCAGTGAGAGGCGGTGGTTTACTTGTCCTTTCAAGACAGAGTTAAGCTTAAGCTCCAATCTCATCTGTTGAAGAAGGATCCTTTTCTTGGTGACAGAATCAGCAAGAGTCAATGTAGCCATCCAGATATTGTACATTGTTTTCTGCATGGATAAAAAAATTACCATATTAGCAACAATCTATGGAAACAACAAACGAAATGGCTAAAAGTTGATTCTAACAACAAATGGCTGAAGAAAAGAAGAGCAGTAGGCATTTTATTGTAAACAGAAAGAATTCTCAAGACCATTACTTCTCTAAACAGTATCAGTACACCATAACATACTATCAGAGAAAGATTTGGCCTTTCCCTCTTGCTATAGATTCAGATGTTTTTACTAAAGCCTCATATCCACGATGCTAGGCAACGAGTATGAGCTTTCTCTAGCTGCTTGGTTAGTGTGTACAAACTTCAGGAGATAATAAGCAAGCAAAGGAATGTCATGAATCCATTACATTCAGGGTAATCACCGAAAAAAAAGTTATCGATTTTTACTCATCATGAAGTTTCCCGCCACTGAAAAAAAAATCAGATGGAAAAAGAAATAGCGGTTATTTTTTATTTAAAAATAGATATGGTACTACAATCTTTGCTCCAGTGGACCAAACTGAACGTAGAGTTGGAAAAGAGTTCTTATTTTTAGTTAGTTGATATCAGTTGATTGGTAACTTGAAGCAAAATAGGTACAGGTCAAGCTAGAATAGTTAATTCTTAAAAACCCTGCAAATTCGGAAAATAAACTGTTTTACCTCGGCTTTTGCTTTCTGGTTACGGAGTGCTGCCTCTGCACGTGCATTAGAAAATCTCCACTGAAGATATCTATTATGCAGCAAACGAAGCTGATGAGCATCTTCTATATACCCTGCACTCTTTTTCCCCTTTCGGACATCCACAATAAAACTCAGGACAGAGGGTGTTGTGGTAGATTGAGTAGATGTAGCAGATGCTCTTATCCGAGATGGACTGACCCCTCTAGAGGGAGGAGTAGATGGCCTCGACCTTGATGGACTAACGCCTTTTGAAAGAGACGATGATAAGATCCTACTTGGCGATGGTTGCCGTGATGCAGGCAGAGACTTAGATCTAACGGCAGGAGTAAATGCCGTTCCTCTGTCAGCTACACTCAACGGGACAAGATTGTTTTGTCCATAAAGGCCTACCCAATTGTCATCAAACGAATTGCCTTGACAATCTCCTCTATCAATCTCGTCAAGTGACAACCTAGCAGCATCACTGGAAGATTTTTGCAAACGATTAGCCGGACCATCAGAAGAGGGAACCCTCCTTAATGATGATAGCCCAACTCCTGCCTTCGCTGTGGGATTTCTGATGATTTTATCACCAAGATCTATACTGCTGTTCAATGCATTGGAAGAAGATACCTTCCCACCTGCTCTACTAGGCCAACGATGTTGATCTATTAAACGTGAAGATAAAGTATCAACAGGCTTCGAATTCTCTGACTGATCAGATACGTTTTTACCTTTCAGAGGACTTCTCTTTCTCTCTGGTGTAGGCTTCCTTGCTGCATTTGGTGTTTCAGCTTGCCTAACTGTAGCATTTGAAGATGGTCTGAGGGTGCGGTCAACAGAAGTATTACTAACAGGTTTTTCCTTCTTTGCAACTGGGATAGAAATGATATCAGACTGGAAAGAGACGCTCAAACTTCTCATTGTGGAAGGCCACAAACTCTCTGCTAATCTACCAGTAACAACTTTCCTAGATGACAAAGGCATATCCACAGATGAATCCTGTACAGGTGTGGACGGGCGTAGTGGTGAAGTTGGTGTCGATGGGCGTTTCCTCTCAGCTGAAAGAGCTCTTTTGGGGGCCAGTTGGGATGGTGCAGGTGTAGCTGCTGTTCTGGGAAGATTCGGGGATGAACAACGCCTGGGACTGGGTGCAGATGTTGTTGATGGCGAAGGTGATTTATACCTCGAAGAGACTTCTCTCGTTCGAGGGCGGCGTGTGCTGGTGACGGCATTGTTCCTCTCAGCTGGAACCAACGGCGGCCTCAGCTTCTCGACACTTGTGTGCTTCTGTAATGCTATATTGGAATCACATACATCCATCCATTCAGTCTGAATTAAACTACGTTGACTAACTCTAATCCACCCATAACATGGTTCCGTATTTTACAGCCAGAAGGCACTCATGCATCCCACTTTCAATTGGAATCATACAACCGATAGCTCAAAAAGGAGATCCTTTTCTCTGCAACAAATCTGTCACAAAGCACAACCAAAAGTAAGACACCGCTGTCATAAAGCAAGGAAAGAAAAGCAATAAGCCAGAAAAAAAAAAAAAGAAATTAAATCAAATAAAAGAAAAGTCCCATAAAGATGACGGCTTTACATTGCATCAGATCTGGTTGGTTACAGATTCTGCATTTCAAGCATAAAAATGGAAATGGGTATGGGAATTTCATCAATAAAAACCCAGGATCAAGCAGATCAGACCAGGACATCAAGCAAAATCTGGTAGGATAGAAAGAATTCCGCAATGTGTCACAACGTGCGCTACCATAAATCATAAGTGAATTCAATTTCCTAGCATTCCACTGTAAAATATTTAGTAGTTTGATAAGAGTCGTTGGAGCAACCAGAGAAGGTGGAATGTAGGTGGAGGAAAGCAAGGATGGGGAGATGAATAAAATATAAATAGTACTAGAGTATGTTATTATAAGTACCGTAGAGACTCACATTGAATAAAATAGTGGGTGAAGTACGATATTATAAGGGGTGTCTTTAAAAACTTTTATGCCTATTTGTCCCTCTCTCACGAGAGTGCCATGGCCATCTGGGCTGTAAATGGGGTTCACTCAAACACACACACACACACAAATCACGTATCCCCTCTGGCTTGGTCTCGTCTTCTTTGTTATAACTCACTTTCATTGAAAACGAATTCAATTCAATTCAATTGAAAGTGATCTCAACACAAAACAACAAGCAACTCCCCCTTTATCTTTTTTACTCACTAAACCCCACAAAACAACTTAGTACCGCATCTAACGTAGGGTCTTAACTTATAAAACAAATTACCCAACACCCTCTTTTGATTTTTCAACATTCAATTACCATCTCATCTTTACTCGTTGACATCTTCTATCTAGTTCGACCGTGTCCACCAATCACAGTAATTTTTTCTTTCTTCATTTTCTTTTTTTTTTTTATATTGATTCGAGATATCATCAGACAGCAAGCTTCAAGTAACAAAATTTCAATCCAAAATGGAGTAAATGAGTGGAGACATGGACTTTCACGTGTGAGCAAACATCAGTGTTCCCATAAAATTCACAGTCCATATTAATAACCAAAATTAATATTAAGAAAAAAGGACAGTAGGTTAAAAACCATTAAACACTCACGGAGACAAAGGCAATATGCATAGAGCAGCGGTGCATATAAAAATAATAGTTTCTGGTTTGACCATTTTGGACGTTTAGTAATTTCCAATTTAAGGAACGCAAATCAATGAATCAAACCTGTGAAAAGATTGCAATATCAAAATCAAGGACTCTTGTTTCTCAACCTTTTTCAATTCCTTTAAAATTATATTAAAAATTAACCTCTGTGTTTTTGCAGACTCTTGTCTCCTACATCGAAGACGCTGTATACTTATTACCCAAAAAAAAAAAACACTGTATACTTACCGCAGCATTTACTTCACGATTAAATCCAAACAATCGTAATAATAATAATAATTATAACAATTCTTAACATTTTTCTCTTTCTCAACAAGATCTGGATACTAATAAAAAACTTACAGACCCTAATTTTTTACCCTTTCTAGTGATTGGCTAAACACAAACAAAAGAATAAAATTTTATCCATGAATTTTCTGATTTCATAACAGTGAATTTATTATTACAGATAAAAAAAAAATCCGCATTAGTAAATAGAAATGCTACGTTAATTCCATTTTCATCCTAAAATTCGTCGAACAAAGCCGAAAAACTGTAATTTCGGTTATAAAAGAGAGACAGAGGAGAGAGAAAAATTCATTGAATCCATGACAAAATTTCATTTACGATGAAATTAAACGCCGATCTTTGAGATCGTAAACAAAGAAAAAAAGAACTAATATTCCTCCACTTACATATAAACTATATATTATATGCATAAACTAAGAATTCGCTAAATTGCGACTTGAAAATTTATATTCACTACGGTTTCCTGGAATTTTGATCTCCATAACATGATAGTAATCATAACAAAGAAATAAAATTACGAACAGTAAAAATTATAAAGAAGTACCTTTACGATTCAAGCGTAATTTCCAGAGAAAGCTTTTCCGGTTTCAACCAGAATACGCGCTTGATTGTATAAAATCCAAGCAACAGTAATAAGTTACGAAAATCACGAGAAAAGTCAGTATATTTATCACAAAACTTCAAGAGTAAGTGAGAGGAAATCGCCGGGAGTGATCGGAAAATCTGGCATAGAGAGAGAGAGAGAGCTGTGGAGAAATGTTGAATGGGAAAGATAAAGAAAAGAAGAGAAAGAGAGAAAAAGGAAAGATCAAAGAAAAAAACGGTTTCAGTTGACAGAAACAGATGGAGGGCGGAGTTTTCGCGCCACTTACTTTATTACATTTAACTATTTCCTTACCTTTTTCTTGTGTTTTTTCTTTTTTTAATTTTCCAAAGTAAATTTTTTTTTTTTTTTTTTGCCCAGTCCCACGTAAAGCTTGAACCACTGAATATTCAAGTTCGTAAGTTTTTGTTTTGTGGGTTTTTGAAAAAGTTCTATTATGGATTGATTTTTAAATAATGTCATGCATAGATTTTAATTTTAATTTTATATATATCTAGAAAGGCTTATAAAAATAATAAAAAATTTATTTAAAAGATAATAATAATTAATATATTAACTAGTCAACGATGCACCATTAAATGTATATAAAAAATACAAAATAGGAAAGATACACAAAGAGAGATGTAGATGTAGATGTAGATGTAGTTAGTGGAAGAGTGTGGAAAAGTAGGAGAGAGAAAAAAGATATATACATATAGGTAATAGGAGAGTGGAAAAAGTTGGAGAGAATAAATAAATGAAGATAGAGAAAAAAAAGTAAATGGGTATATTTATCCGTTAATTATAATATTAATAATTTGTTCTATTGATAGTTTTTCTGTTAAATAATAGTAAATAGAAGGTAAATATATAATTTTTTAAAAAGCGATTATTTAAGATCTTATTTGCTTTAATAATATAGATAAATAACAAAATCATTATCATTTTAATTTAAATCATTAGTTTTGTAAATTTATTTGATAAAGTTCGAACTCTTTAAACATACCCTTAGATAAGGATTGTAATTCTTATTATTCTTTATACAAATATGTTTTTTTGCATACATTAGTTAAGAAAAAAATGATAAAAAGATATCGATAATAAAGTGTAAGTGGTAAAAATGAATAATTATAAATAATTGCAATATATCATAAAAAGTTATTACTAATAAAGAGGTACACAATTTTTGAAATTATATATTACAATAGATGGGAAAATTAAACATTTGATCTCTAACATTCAATAGATATTTGTTTGTTCGGTATTAAATTTTTAAAATTATATATTATAATAAAGAGGAAAAATTATACATTAAAATCTTGTGAACTTCTATAGTTCGGTCTACTATTTTGACTAGATCGATCTAGCATTTAATTTTTCAATTCATTTAATATTTATTAGATTTAGATGGTTGATAATATAATAAGTTTAATGGTTTATATTTAATGAATATTAAATTAATGATACAATAGAAAACGGTACTAATCCCATAAAAATAGTAAATGTTGCTATAGAAAAATCCTAAAAATCTCGAAGATTCAATAGATATTGGCTTGTCTTAAAACTCCTTATCTCCATCGTATCTGTACCAATCATATGTAGATATACGCTTAGATGAAATAAACTTTTATAATTATATATTACCTCCTTATCTAGGTACTTGAATGTAATTTGATGGGGTCAAGAGGTTTATTAAAAATCCAAACAATTGAAGAATCAAACACAAGGTCCAAAAGATTAGGAGGATTTGCATATGAGACACTTACTAGAATCAAAAGCAAACTGTTTAAAAGCAAATGTTCCAAAATCAAAAGGGAAGAGATCAATGGTTAAGCTAATTTTGAAAAGTCATAATTTTTTGTATATTTAAAGTTATGGAACTTATAATATACCAATAAAAACTTATTGGAGTCTACTACAGCCTAGTACAAGCCAATTAACCATTTGACATAATTTCATGAGTCAGATTTACTCAATTTCAAAGATATTAGGTTCATTAGGATTTTTGGCTAACTTAAGAAACTTTATCTTGGTTTATTTGGTTTTCAATTTATTGAATTTCTTTATTGATTCTATGGTTTTATGGTTATAAATAGTGTTATCGATCAATTGTTTAAGGAGATTACAAATTACTGTAAGTTTATTTCCTTTCCCATATGTTGGTGTTATCGCTTCAACTTGCATCATAATTGGTTGAGATGCTCGAGATGGGACAATAAATTTTATTTCAATATTTACTTGTTTATCCATTTGAGTCCCTAATTTTTCTTATTTTATCAAGTCTTGAATTTTTTTTTACTTTTATAAATACAGGAATTTCATCAACTTTGTTACAATATTTGTTAATCCCTTGACATGTTTGCTTCAAGTTGGTTCATAATAATTAATCTAATAAAATAATTATATTAAATATATTTGATTACATGATAATATAAAAGAAAAAAAAAATTGAAATATATTTCATCATTGAATATAACAAAAATAAAGAAAGGAGGCTATAAAAAATTCGTAAACCCCACTAAGTCCAATTAGAAATTGAAAAAAATCAAGGATGGATTGAAAATTTAATGAAGTTAGATGGAAATTCTCTTTTTATAAAAGTTGGAAAATGTTGAGGATTCAATAGAAGAAAAAAAAAAAGGGTTGAAAACTCAAACTGAATAATAGATAAAGAGGACCGCAAATGTGGTTTTTTCGTATCAAAATTATTAAATTTAGGGAACTTTTTAATATTAGATATGATATTTGAAGTAGCTAAATATTATAACTAATCACACTTTTTGCTATCTTAACTCTTAACTCTTGTTGTTTATGTTTGTACCCTTTGATTAATGATAGCTATTTGTAGCTTTTATCTTAATAAAATATAATAGAGGGAGAACACACATTTCATTCTATGCTCTTTTCAAATAACCTACTTATGAATTTTGAATGTTTTCAAAATTTTATAAAAGCAAGAGTTCCATTAAATCCATTAAATTTTTTGTACATCTTGTGCATGTGTCAACTTCTTATTAGTCTTATAGGATGGTTAACCAATGTAAGTAGGATTTGGATAAATTCTTTTAGCCCATTTTTCTTACTTTTATTTTTTTCTATAATTTTTTGTTTTTTTTACCATATTATATAATAAAATTTATTTAAAATTATTTTCTATTATATTATGTAATTAAATATAATTAATATTATCATTTTATTAAACTAATTACTATGGACCAATTCGAAGTTGATACGCATCATGAATTGATTGATAATTTAATAGATTTAATAGAATTTTTATTTTTGTAAGGTTTTGAAAACATTGATAACTCAAATAAAAAGAAGAAAACAAAAGATTAAATGCTCAAATAGAAAAGTGGGAAAAGGTTAAGGATTAAAAATGCACTTTTCCCATTATATTAAAAATATAATAACTCATTTTGGATGCATTTAGATCATTAAAAAAAATGAAAACAACAATTTTAGGGAAAACGGTAAGGCAAATGGCCTAAAAGTTATTTAAAACAATAAAATTTGGTCTTTATAAGGTAGCGTCAATTGTGACAAAGTTTTTCTTATTTAGAATTCAAGTCCTTTTAAATGAGTATATGCTTAACTTGTGATTCCAACAATTCTATCTCAATAGGTTAAAATCAAACTATGAGTTGGAATTACTAAAATGGAGTTAATGCTCAAAAGTTGACTTAATGAGGTAGATAATTCACTTAAAGTAGACAAAAAAAGTGAATCAACTTTACACTAAGTCACACAATCGTAGATAAAGAAAGACTAACCTAAGATATTGTCTTTAGGAACATGACTTTTGCAAGTTTGGAATAACTTGTGCATTTAGATGGTACCATGGGATTGCACACTAGATAAACTATTGCAACAGGTGCTAGTTGTACATATATGACTCTAATATTGTTGATTCATAAATTATATAGTCTCAATTAGAAATAGTGTAATAGCTTTATTGTGTAGGCGCTGGTGATGATCTAAGTGCTTAAAGCACTTGATGAATGCCTAAATCCCTTCTACTTTGCCTAAAGAAATTTTTCTTAGAGGGCAAATGTCAAAGTTAACATATAATTGTATTGAAATGGATTAAGTGCTACAATATTTTGACTAATTACTTGGATTAGTGATAATATCCAAATGGTTAGGCCTATATGTTGGGATAATTTAAGGAGCTTGGCTTGGAGGGTCAAAATAGGGTTTGTTAAGATTAATTAGCTTGATTTTAATCTTTCTTACTAAGCTTTTGTATCCATCTAAAGGCATGCATCTTATAAAATCTCTACGAAGAAACCCTATAAAGATTTGACCAATTTGTTTGTTAATTATTAAGATGATCTAATGGTAGTTATCCATTGCTAATCTTATTCCTTACTTTTGAGAATAATTAATCAATTATTGAGTTTAAAAGTTTGATAATTAGATAGATACAAGTAAATCAAGAAATTGTTACTTTCATATTACTCCTGCCCCAAATATAAAAAATTGTGAAATCAAAGATCTCAAGCTTCTTCATCTATTACAAAAAGCTTGCAAGCTTGTTAAGACAGTCTATCTTATACCCTATACCCTAATTATCTTATCTTATTTGGAGTAGTAATCTTAAATTACATCACCTTACTAATATCATGTGAAGTGAATGGCTCATATGTGATACACATTTGATGCATGACCTCTACAAAACTCAATTAAGTATGACATATATATTTAATATTTTTCAAATTTCAAGTGTAAAATAAAAAAAAAAAACACATAATTAATGTTGATCTCGTATAACATATCAAGAGAGAGAGAGAGAGAAAGGAGGGGAGAGGCGGTGGATTGATATCTTTAGACTTTTGAAACATTTTTTGATATAAGAAAAATAAAGTTACCTCTCTTAACAACATGGTGAACAATGATATTTTAATAATTCAACACATAATAGTAAGGCAAATTAAAAGAGTAAGGAAGGAAAATATTAGATTGAGATTTTATAGAGTTTCGACCTTTTACCTATTGCTTCCTTCCAACTTCATTGTTGAGGACCCTTAAATCAAATCATAAAAAGATTACAAGCACTTGTTACTTATGGACTTTATAACACTTTACTCTACTTATCTAGCCTCTAAAAAATCTAAGCTAATATAGATCTGTAGAGAATCTCAATTAGTTTCGCTCTAAAGAGAAGTGACGAATGTTGTAATGTTTACTTCGGTACAACTTTTTGAAGAAGTATTTGAAGAACTTTATGTGACTTTTCAAAAGGTTGAAACTGATTACGATTTTTTTGTGCAATAAAAAACTTTTTTTTTTTTCATATTTATGTCACATGACGTTTTGAATTCTTTCTCTTTTTATATTGAAATGTTCTAACGACTAATTTGAAGATTATCTTTACTTTTGTATTTATCCAACCGTTAGTTATTTAAGATAATTCTTTGGATATTTTGAGAAGATCTCAATCATTTGAATTTAAAAGAACAACTCTCCTTATCTTTTTAGATCAAATATTCTTCAATTTGCAATTATTAGATAAGCTTCTGATTTGAATTTGATGAGAAGATATTCTTAATTTGCAACTTTTGGATAAGATTCATATTCAAGATTTGAAATTACACAAAATTCGATTAAACCTTATCTTTATCCACATTTGTGCATATCTTGATTTTTCAAAGAATTAATTCACTTAAAAATAATGCTTATGAATCTTGATTCCATTTTAAGTAAAATGGGATTAAGCGTATTTTTCTAATACACCCAATCAGTGGAGCTAGGCTTAGATTTCTTCAAATCTAATATAGATTAATTTTCCATATTAATTTGCTTGATCAATTTTTTGAAGAGTCTCGGTCTTTTTTCTTTTTCTTTTTTTTTTTCCTGAAGTTTCTGAACAAGTTTCTAAAGTACTGTATCAATACTTCTTATAAAAGTGTCTGAAATACTTTCTGAAGATTTTTAGACTAGTTTCTTTTCAATCAATTTAAATCTTCTGAATGCATCTTAATTTGTAATTTTAAACTTAATTTTCAATTATATATATAATATTATTTTTGCCCATTAACGCAATATTTTCTTTTTCATTTTTGTCAAGATCCAATTACACAATGCTAGTAGTGGAATATTGAGGCTTATTTGTTAAATTACCCAATTCTATTGTGCTCACATGTTTTGAAACAATACGTTTGCATGCATTTTGGCAGAACAATCCGGAGCATTTTCAAGTTGAATTGCTGGTTGTTAACCAATGGCTGTGGGAATATCGGAGAGACAAGGAGGTTATAAGTTGATGCTGGGGTATTGGAGAGAATAGGAAATGGCTGCAAAGAATTCAAATGGTAAATTACCTTAGAAGCTTTTTTTTGGTAGTTTAGAACAGTTTTTTTTTTTTTTAAAGGACGATTAATGGAATATTATAAGCAAAATTATATTCAAAAGGTGTAAACACCAAAATGATGGTTGCACAAAGGCCTTAGGGCTTAAATAATGTATAGATTAGACTGTCAAAACAAAACTAATCAAAAAAGAAAAAAAAAAAAAATACAAAACAGAGGGCTACATGGTTGCTAGCCCTTTTGATTGAAGGGCTCCAATTCTGAGTTCTTACCTTGGATCCGGGTAAAATTGGAGTAAAATGTAGAAATGATAAGGAGTTATGTATTATATTTGAAAATTATCTAAACCATGATCTTTAAATTTTTTTTTTTTTTTTTACTTTAGTGATCATTTTGCCCCTTAAGATAATAAAAAATAAAATAAAATTTTTAATTACTTTATTCAATAAAAAAATAATCGAATGGGGTTTAATAATATAACTCTAAAAAATTTAGAGGTTTAAATGCTTAATTTCCCTGATAAAAAATTTAAACGCAATGACAGGGCAATTTATCCCCAAAGCTAGTTCACAAAAGTAGAAAACGATATATTCATAGTTGGCCTTTATATACATATTTCATAAAATAGACAAAATTATTCGGATAATTATAATTTTGAGAACTAATCGATACACTTGGCAAGGATAGAAAGAGATATGGTAATTTAGAACTAAATATTATCTGTCCTTATAATAGATTTTGTTTTCAAATCAAATATTTAAAAAAAAAAAGGATGATAATGTCATCAAAAGAATGAAAAATCTCTCGATTGCAGAGACAAACCAGCAGTGTTGCAGATCGCAATAACAACAGTCGAAGCATTTATAGTACCCCTCCTTTAAATTTTTCTATTTTAGTGCTCTAGGAAATAAGACATATCACTATTTCCGTTGTAGTGACCCCTACCCTGGAACGGGAAAATGTTAGTAAAAGTGTCTCCAGTTTCCCTTTTTTTCTTTTTAATAATTTTAGTGCTCCTAACTTCATTATATATATATTTTTCATTTTAATATCTCAACTATATTAAATGAGATAAATAAGTTATTGTTTGTAGCAACCTCATAAAAATATTGTAAAATAATAATTTTAACGATAAATCTATTAAAGATAAAAGACAGGTCCAAGTCTTCAAATTTCAGCATGTAATTCTCATAGACTCATAGATGGTATTTGAATTTTGCGATATATTAATTATCTCAAAAGCAAATTATGCCATCATAATAATCATTAGGTTCTATGGATTTCCCGTTTACACCTAAAATCGCCTTAAAAAGAAATTATTTTAAGTTAAATGTAACTTAAAAATTTTGGCCAAAAAAAGATCAAATTACACTTCTAACCATTATATATATATATATGCTTTCGTGTAATCTTCCATTTAGTATCATACCATACTCAAAGCATGACCATCACCATCACTGCCATATTTTTTCCAACAGATCCATTTTTAATCGAAGGACACTTTCTTACATATCGTGGTCCAAAAATGATAAGCATAAATTTGATCGTACAGTGGAAGATCCAGAAAAGTCATGTAAGTACTCATGTGATGTGTATTAACTATTATGCTTTTCTCTTGACAGATGGTACACATACACATGTAGGAATATCTGATACACTAAGAGGTCGGCCGTTATAGCACTGGAATTAGCAGCGGTTCGAACCGAATTGGCTCTTTAAAGCTGTCGTCCCCGACAAGTTTGTAAACCGGCGGTGGATCCAACCATGGGTCCGATCGATTGGCTTAACCTTTTTAAATAAAAACCAGATGATTCAATCCCAAATTGTCAGGGGTATGCGTCAATTCTAAGTAGTTTCATTGTTGTAGATACATCTAAGCGAGATTTCTTTTCTTATATACACTTCATTTCAAAAAAAAAAAAAAAAAAAAAAAAACATTGTTCAGTCTTTAAATGAGGAATAAGTCATACCCCTAACTATTGCTTATAATGATTCTTTTAACTAACTTCTTTTAATTGTGTTATGGGTTTTTCCAAATTGTACTTTTTCTCGCTCCATAAACTTGATGAATTTTCGCATGATACTCATTGAAATTACATACGAGAAGTCAAGATACTATCTTCTTCTTCTTTTCTTCTTTTACATTTTGTGGAGATGGCCTTCCCAAAATTTCGATGTGTGTTTTTATTTATTTATTTTTCATGATAAATTTGTTAAGTTTATCAAGTAACAAAAAAAAAAAAAATTATATTTTTCCAAACGTTGAAAACGCACTGGCAAAAGAGTTATCTCAAACAACTATTGTAATTGATGCCCTATAGCATTTAGCAAGAACTCTTTTTTTTTTTTTTTAAATTTAATATTTACATGGCATTTTGCAGTATTTCGTGCCTTATTTTCTGTATTTCGAATGAACAAATGTCTTATAATAGAGGATAAAGCATTTTTTTTTTTTTTTGGTTTTTGGGGCCAACAAGCGCTTTTGGTTTTCACACCTTCTTTTTTTTTTTTTTAATTGTATCCATAATTATCCATGTTATTAACTATATAATTTAAAAAAAAAAATCAATATGATAGAAATGACTTATATTTTTTTTTAATAGGAGGATGGTTAAGTTATAATTTTCTCTCTTTATCAAGTGAGTCGATTTCATTTTATGGGATAGTGGTTAAGATCACATTGATACATGAAATGTGATTCCTCCCATTTGAAAATTTAAATAAAAGATCATAGTGCATGTCAATCATTTGCTAATAAATGTAAAAATCATTTTAATATATATTTTTTGCCTCACTATGTATATTTTTAGCAAGTGTCCGTTTTACATTACAAGGCATTAACATTAGTTTTTACACCTAAAAGGTACATTTTGGTATTGTATGCCTTACTTTTTGACAATTCTAAGGTATAAATAATGTTCCGCAAAGTAACCACAAAATGCATCGCACAGTGCTCTACGTATACAAGGGTTGCTCTTTCCTTTTTCCTAACAGTCCAAGATTAACTTAATAAAAAGTATAGCTCCCAGTTCCTGTGGTCTTGCATCTGTCCTCTATAATAGACTTAAAATTGTTGAAACAATTAGCATGGTTAATTCCTTGCAGCGCGAACTCGGTTGTTTCGTGACACGATCTTTCTGCTATATTCAATTACAATTTCCAATTAGCTATTATGACCGGTGACTACTTAGTTAATTTCCTGCATCACAGAAAAATTAAAAGAAAAACATACACACACACACGTAAAGGACTTGCTTAGTAATTTGGCTTGGTTCAATCTGATGCCACGAACCAATTCTTTGGACTGATAGCTAGGTCCACAAGGTTGTGATCATTTTATTTTAGAAAAATCAACCTTTATAGGCTTAGATAGAGATCACTAGACCAATCCAATGGATCTTAACATTTCTTGCTTGGTTTGTGCACTTAACAAGCCTTTTTTATAAACTCAAGACTATTCATTAGGCTTAGTTGCTTATTTAAAAAGAGATATTGAGGTTAGGCTATGAAAAGACCATTAAAGAATGCATTTATATTTAAGCCTAAAAGGAGGAGGTACATGTGCATGTAAGGACTAATTTTATCAATGATCATGAGAACGATCTAACATATATTATCAACATCTTATCTTAACCATTGATCTCTAGAGTTATCCAATATCAAGAATGAACCCAAAAATTTATAAATAGATGCCTCCTCATCCTCTTCCTCCTCCTCCTGCTCCTCCTCCTTATTTGCAACATTGAGAAGATGTAGAGAAATGTCACTATGCAACTAAAATCACATCAAGGACATCAAATTCTAAACGAGAATGAAGAAGAATGATTAAGAACACTTTAGAGTAATTTCCTATCACATGCACACTCTTAATAACCAATAAGAATCAACTTCTCGAGCCAGTTACTCATAGCTGAACTAGAGGACTATAAGGACTTGCTTGAAGAATATTAGCTTGAAATATCATTTAAGATGATGACTCCTATCTCGACCTCCACCTTTCATATTTCTGCCAACCCGAATATTGAGCCCTAGTAAGGGCTAACACAATTCCCAAGCAGCCAAGCAGAAGTGTAGACCTACTAAGCAATCTTAACCCATTATTGAGCTTATACCATGATCTGGTTAACTTTTGAGTTGACTTATGTTAGACCTCTATCCTAGTCGAGTTGCCTAGACACTTGACTTGGAGAAGATCTGAACATCCTTCAATACTTGAGCTTTGACCTGAACCAGACCTGGTTTGCTCTGAGTGCTGACTTTCTTTTGACTTCATTCGAGTAGGATACTATAGTTGCCAAGTAGCCCCAGAATTCATTTTAGCTTAGCTAATCACACTGTAAGCCTCTAGTTGCTTCTTAACACATGTCTTTTGGTACATTATTCTAGAGTAATTCCTTACTTTTTCTACACAAAATATTCTTTATCATTTTTACCCTTTTTAGTATGTTTTATGTATTCCATTTGTAAATTACCCTCTTGTCTTTTTCATATATACCTTGTAACCTTAGTGGGGCTAGTATATATACTTCGTTTACTATATGCAAACAACAACATTGCATTATTGATTATTACAATCTTCCTTTTCCGAGTAACCTTAGTGTTCTCGTTTATCTCTTAACTTTTATTTATTTTCTTTAGTAAGGAGTAATAGCAAGTGATCCTATAGTTTGAACTGGCGAGTCATATCCAGTGAACTATAGGTTGGATATGATCAATTGGTGTGTTATATCCAATTGGTAAATGCTCAGATTTGTTAATTTCCCATTTTCTTTCTATTGTTCCCTTTCGTTATGGTGCTTTTTTGTGGTGCTTCTTTGTGTGTACAACCTTAGAGATGCATCACTAACTAAGATCACCTGTTTCCCATCCTACATCTCTCTTTAATCACACTCATTTACATATCATCAGGTCAATACTTCTTAAGAACATTAAATATGTGACGCATACGTGATTGACCGTTTACAGCAAAAGCCTTACACGTTTTTGGCGACTGAACTGGAGAGAGAAGCATTTAATTTCATAGCACCTATGAGAAAGAGAGCTAAATAGGAGGTAGAGACTCAACTCAAAGATGTCAAACAAGTCTAAGCAACTGAAGACAATGTTGTGCTTATGACAACGTACGATAACCCTACTGGATATACATCATGCGAGAGAACTCCCGTGTTCTCATATAATTCCTAAGTATGTTTTTGTGGTTCTTACCTAGAATAACAACTGCTATAGTTATTGCTATCGGTACATAACATAGAGTTGCTTTACTAGCTCTTAGCTTGTTAGTATATGAATCCATACAAAAGACCATTATACTAGAGGGCATTCATCAAGATCAGACTAAAAAGCATCCACAAAAGACGAAGGTCATTGTAAAACTCTGATTGATCTTGCACTACTTGCTAAAGATGTAAGAATTTATCTTAGAGGATCTTTGTCTACTTGTCATAATCTATAAACACTTATGGTTGGTGTAAGAATACCTTATAAGGTCATGCCTACTACTCGAAAGGAGCTAATGTTACACTTGCTGGATTGTCCACTATGATGAAGAAGATCTAAACAAGTATCTAAAGTAGGTACAAGCAACAAATTTAACAAGCAGTTTGAATCTCAAACTTCCATTCTGACAAACGGTAACAAAGAAACCATATCCCAAATGCTATACAAATCTCAAATTTACAAAGTTTGATGGCAAGTGAAGAGCAACTGAGGAGCACCTCTTCAAATTTATTGAGACATTTGAGGTGTATGGGCTTAACCTTAAGCTCAAAAAATTCTTAAAGTTAATCACAAAAAAGGGATATACTTAGTATATCAACTTAACCCCTAATTCAATTGAATCATAAGAGATAATATCCATATTCTCTTGTATTCTTTTTTAGCCAAGAACGAGTAAACATCACTAATATGGGATGAATCAAGCAAATCTAAGGGAAGATTTAATGTACTATATCGAGTGATTTAGAGAATGCTCATTTGATATCCAAATGTTTACAATAAAAAAGATCTTATAACAAAATCTATTTAGGGGATATTCATAGAATACACAGTTCATTTCGGGTAATTATCCTTCAAATCCTTGCAATATTTACTAGAGAATGTACAAGGATAAACAACTTAGTCACTTAGCAAAGAAGCAATTCAGAAAATAGGTAGTTTCTCTATGAGCATTGCATCAGAAGGAATCAATAGAGGCAATAAGAGAACAAGGAATGATACTTCTAGTATCACTGTTCCCATGCTTAATAGGTATGGTCAATGCCATATTCGAGAGGTGGCTTAGAGAAGGAATTACTAAGTTGCCAAAGGCTGAAAAGAAAATCTATATCATAAGAAAAGAATGATCTTTAGGATCATTGATTCCATTGGAAAGTGAGATATCTTACTTATGATTATTGTAGCTCGAAAAAAAGTTTCAATAAGAAAGTATGAAGTAGTGGAATCATCATTGATGATAACAATGTCGGTGACAATTCATTTTCGACTTGTCATACTCAAATGCTGGTGCTCAAATATATTGATGGTGATTAAAAATGCCATAAAACACAAAAGCAAATGTTAAAGGTAGAGACTACCCATCATCTTTACTATCTGTGTAATTAAAGAAATTGAAATGCATTCCACAATTATGGAATAATATATTTTGTGAAAGTATTTGTTCCCTCATTAGGTCACTATCCAAAATGATCTCTTCGAGTGTGTGAAAATGAAAACATAACAACAACAATTAGGTTACTCCTTTTGAGCCTAGGCATAACTATTATTGCTGTTGGCATCTCTCATTATTAAGAAAGAAGACATTCCTCTTGATAAGAACTTTTAAGGCTCCTCAAAAGCTATCATTACTACCATGCTGGTTGATGGCGCTTATATAAGCCTAGGTATAGTTACCATCATTATATTACATCTCTTGCTATCAAATAGCAAAACTGCTATCAGCAAGAAGCTATCTTAAAAAAATAAATAAATAAATAAATAAATAAAACACTTTGGCATAACTAACATTATTGTCATAATTCAGAATACTCTAAAAGAACTAACATTGTTGTCTGGTGTTCTTTAATAGGATTGAAGTGATCCCATCTATGGATGATCAAAATAATCTTCACATATTTGCCTCTACAACTATAATGTCTCTATGTAAGTTTTGAGGTCAAAGCAATCTCATCTTTGATGGATTAAAGAAATCCCATCATAGTTGCTGTTGTTATTTAGTTGAAGTTTTACTCCAACATACAACACAAGCGAATTACCCTTCTATAATTAACCAAAAGCAAAGTGATCTCAACTTCAAGTGATCAAATTGATCTTACTACATAGTTTGACTAGCATAAATGTCTTTCTTAGCATTATCAAGATCAAAGCGTATATAAGTTGTAAATGATCTAAGTGATCTTATCATAGTATCCTTAACTGACATAATTGGCTTTCTTGAAATTATTGAGATTAGAGTGATTTGAGGATTTTATCACAATGACCATGCTTGCCATAAACATTGTTCTAACAATCACCAAGATTAAAGTAAATTTCTCATAGCCAACATGTAGTCACTTGGCTAAAGTAAGTTTTTCATCATTGGTTGTCATTGTTTGGTCGAAGTGTTGATCTTAAATATGTAACTAACTCAATCTTAGGGAGGCTAAAGAGATGGAACATTCAATATCATTATCGATGGAGCATATAATTAATCTATAAAAGAGTAACGTAGAACTTTCTTTCTTTAGAATCCTACTGTTGCTAAGTTTAATAGCTGTATGTTTAGCTTTTCAAGGATTGTTGGTGATTAGATTGGTACCCAATGATCGGTATGATGCATTGTCTTGAATGGAGTTTCATAATGAAATGACCTAATGATTAGGTGTTGATGTTCTCAAAAAGTTGTTGGCCTTTGTGGTTTAAATAAATAGGTTGGTGTATTTGAAACAAGATATAATTGAATCATATTGGTGTTAAGGAAAACTTTGATAAGTGGTAGTAGATTGATATGCTAATAGCTAATCTATATTGCTTAATGGGAATCAAGCTACGGGACCTTTAACCTGTAGCTAAGCTTGAGGACTAGAGGGGCTAGCACACCAAATCTTCATGTTCTAACCAACCCCTATCGAGATTGAGTACTTACTTGCCGAGTCACCTCTAATGCCGTGCCGTATGACCACTCTTTATTTTGTGGCATGCCGAGTTGACGATTACTCTCTATTGCCAAGCCACCCAATCACTCGGCATCATCCTTGCTAAGAAGCTAAGAGAGTTAATCTGGACTGATTAAGCCATCCCTACTTAAACAAGCCCATTTATCTATATTTTTTTGTCTGCATCTCCTAATGACATCGCCAATGCTGCTACATATACAGTATCATATGTAGAATCTATAGCAACAATGATTATTTTCCTTGTATATTCATTTTTTTCCCCTTTATAACATGTACATTGTCCCTTTAGGAAATGCCTTTTTTGTTTTTTCTCTTTTGGGCAAGTTGCCCTAGTTTGTGGGTATAAATACCCATGTACTTGCGGTTGTAAAATCATCAGATTACCTTCAATACACTTGAGTACTTTCTTCCTTACGTAAACACTATTTGTTTACTCTCGACATCACTCTTATCCTTTCCCTTAAGTAAGGTTAGGTGGCGAGTAACCTTATCAGACCAATTCGTGCATCATATCGAATTGTGCCGTGAGTCATCGGAAGTTCTTTTAGTGTGTCATATCATCTGGAACTGTTCGTGGGTTTTTGCATACTGCTCCATTCGTCTTTGTCACTCTTTTCGTACCTTTCCCCATTAGCCACTCTTTTTGTACCTTTCCCTATTAGCCCCTTTTCAAGCTTTTTGCAAGCTTGGACCCATCCAACAACCGGTTTTGTCCGTTCTTGGTCACGGTTCGCATCATCTTAGTATCAAAGCAGAGGTTTTGTGTTAACTAAAATTAGTTCTTCTTGAATTTTTATTGTGTACTATTTTGCTTGTATGAAACAGAGTTAGTTATTGAGTTCATTTTACTACTGTGTTATTAGCTGTTCACTTTTTGAAGTGTTTTTTTTTTAAATAAATTTTGAATCTGTGAAGAATAATAACAGACCTAAATATGAATGTTGGTATTGGTGATGATAGTGGAGTTGTCCATCGTGGGTGTCAGTTTCAAGGAACTCTTAGAAGTACTAATGAGAGGCTTGATGAGGTAGTTAATCTCTTGGTAGATTTGACCCGAGCTGTTCATGCACTGTCTTGTCGATCCATTGAGGATGCACAGAACACTCCATAAGTTGCTTAACTTGTTAGAGGTCATAACCCAGCTTGATCATTTTGAGGTGGAGGATGAGTAAGGCGAAGGATAGACATGAGAGAGCTTGATGAAGAGTAAGAAGAGTATTTTGAAGAGGAAGGATAGCCCGAGCATTCGACCATGTGAAGTTTTAGATTCCGAGTTTTAATGGATCTAGGAATATTGACGAGTATCTGGATTGGGAAGAGAAGGTGGAGCGTATGTTTGATTATTACCAATATGAGGATTATGAGAAAGTAAGGACTATTACTGTTGAATTTTCTAGATATGCCGCCATGTGGTGAAAGAACTTTCAGGCCATGAGAAGGAGAGAAGGGTACCAAGAGATTAACACCTGGCCTGAGATGAAGAGAGTGCTCAGAAATAGATTTGTGCTTGAAACATATCTCCAAGATACTTTCACTCGGCTTTAGGAGTTAAGACAAGTAGGCCGAACTATTGATGAGTATATTCAGGAATTTCAAATACTTATGATACGATGCAAAGTGAAGGAACTACTAGCCCAAACAGTCTCAAGATTTGTTAGTGGGTTAAGAGGAGATATTCGAGATATTATAAAACTCCAACGATTTGACATGATGGATGAAGTTGTTAAGATTGCCCAGCATGTAGAGAGGTAAAAAGGAAGCCGAGCAATGACCCAAATACCGATTAGTCGATTAGGACAAGCAAGTAACTGGACCTTGTTGAGTACCGAGTCGAGCAGAAAAACCGACCTGAAGATGTAGTGTTGACCCGAACATATGAGAAGGGGTAAGGGTCTAATAGGAAGACTAGCTAGATCAAATGCTTCAAGTGCCAGGGGTTTGGACATTTGGTTGCTCATTGCTTGAACTGAAGGACAATGGTCATTAAGGAAGACATCCCGAAGTTAGACATAAAGAGTACAAATGAGGAACTTGAGGAGGAAGAGGTTCTTGCCGAGAAGGAGAACACTGAGAAAGAGTTGATTGAGGAAGACGTGTATGTTGAGGACTTAAACTCACTACTCATGGTTGTCCGATGCACTATAAGTATGGAACTCTCACAAGAGGAGGAGCAGAGAGAGAACTTATTTCATATCACCTACAAGGTGAATGAATAAACGTATACCCTCATTGTAGACAGTGGAAGCTGCACCAATGTGACATCAGCTAACCTAGTCTCAAAGTTGAGGTTGCCAATTGTTGTACATCTGAAGCTGTATAAGTTGCACTGGTTAAGTGAGAAGGGAGCATTACACGTCACTCGGCAAATACTGCTGTCGATCATTATCGGCAATTACTCCGACTACATTCTCTGTAACGTACTGCTTATGTACGCTTTCTACGTGTTGTTAAGAAGATCGTAGCTGTTTAATAGGAGAGTCATCCACAATGGTTACAGGAATACCTATATGCTTAAGAAGGATGATCGGAAGATCACGTTAAATCCAATGCCGCCGAGAGAAGTTCACAAGTTACAGATGAAACTTGCTCACGAACGAAGAAAGCTTTGATGATGAGTAAAGCCGAGTTTCAAGAGGCCATTAATGCCAATAAGTTAACCCTCTTATTGGTCAGACGACTACTGCAAATGAAGGAATGGGACGATTTATCCTAGGAGGTGAGGGAACTATTAGATGAATATGCTGGCCTGTTCTCAGAATAGTTACTTGAAGGGTTTTCCTCGACTAGAGGCATAGAGCATTGCATTGACTTATTACCTGGAGATGCACTGCTGAACAAGCCAGCTTATTGCATGAATCTTGAGCAAGCTTTTAAGCTTTAATGTTAAGTCAATAAGTTGCTAGAAAGAGGATACGTGAGAGAGAGTCTCAGCTCTTGTGCTGTGCTTACACTTCTAATGTCGAAGAAGGATGGAATCTAGTGGATGTATGTTGATAACTAAGTTATAAACAAAATCACGATTAAATATAGATATCTAATCTTGAGGTTAGAAGACATGTTGGATGAACTGAATGGAGCCCAAATTTTCAGCAAGAGTGATCTTAAGTTTGGAAACCATCAAATCTACATAAGGCTAGGAGACTGGTAGAAGACTACATTTAAGACTCAACATGGGCTTTACTAGTGGATGGTCATGCCTTTCAGCTTGTCGAATGCCCTGAGCACCTTCATGAGGCTTTTGAACCATGTGCTGAGACATCTCATTGGGAAGTGTGTCATAGTGTGCTTTGATGATATCCTGATTTATAGTATCGACATGCCGAGTCACTGTGAACATGTATGAGCAGTCTTGAATATTTTCTGTGTCAAAAGATTATTTGGTAACTTAAAGAAATGTCGTTTTTTCTAGGAGAAAGTGGTATTCTTAGGCTATGTAGTTAGTGGAGGAGGCTTGTGAGTCGATAATGAGAAGATCCAAATAATTGTTGAATGGTCGACCCTTACTACTTATGCCGATGTGAGAAGTTTCCATGGATTAGCTTCATTTTATCGAAGGTCCATCAAGAACTTCAGTACCCTTACTGCACCACTTATTGACTTAACGAAGAAAAACATTGACTTCCAATGGGGAGAAAGGGAGGAGGGGAGTTTCGTCGAGATAAGAAAGAAGTTGACCTTTTCCCCAGTATTAGTGCTCCCCAACTTCGACAAAATTTTTGAGCTAAAGTGTGACACGTTAAGCATTGAAATAGGTGCTGTTCTGATTCAGGAAGGCCAACCAATTTCCTTCCATAGTGAGAAGCTCCGAGGACCCTAGTTAAATTACTTCGTATATGACAAAGAGCTCTTAGCACTAATTTTAGCACTCTAGGTGTAGTAGTACTATTTACTGCCGAGAGAATTTGTTATATATACTGACCACGAGTTACTATGGTATCTCTGAAGTCAAACCAAACTATCCAAGCAGCAGGTGAGATGGGTTGAATTCCTTGAGAATTCAATTTTGTGATCAAATACAAGCAAAGAAAGAGCAACGTAGTTGCAGATGCTCTTTCAAGTAGGCATGCGCTCTTATTAAAATTGCATATTAGACTGTTTTGTTTTGAAAGTATTAAAGAACAGTACTTCGAGGATCTATACTTTGGACCAATAATTTTGTGATGCATAGATGGGAGGATAGTGGACGAATATTATGTGGAGGATGACTATCTATTCTAAGGGGGGAAACTATGCGTGTCGACTTGTTTCTTATAGGAATTATTAATCAAAGAAGCCCACAATGGTGGACTCTCCAAACACTTTGGAGAAAGGAGGACCTGTGAGCTATTGAATGGCTGATTCTTTTGGCCGAGAATGCAAAGAGATATGCATTGAGTAGTTGAAAGTTGTGCTATGTGCAAAAAGGCTAAGTGCCGAGCCAAACAAGAGAAAGCAATGCTCTTACCTATCCCGATGAGGCCGTAGACTGAACTAAGCATGGACTTTGTTCTCGGATTGCCGAGAATTTCCCAAGGAAAAGATTCTGTTATGATCGTTGTGGACTGGTTTAGTAAGATGGCACACTTTGTACCCTACACCAAAACTAATGACACTTCGGCTATTGCTTCTCTTTTCTTACAAGAGGTTATGTGAATATACGGCGTGCCTAGAAGTGTGGTCTTCGACAAAAACCTGAAGTTCTTGAGCTATTTTTGGAAAACCCTATGGCGTCAGCTAGGAACCAAATTACTCTTCAACACCTCATTTCACCCCTAAACTGATGTCCAAACAGAGGTGGTTAATCATACTTTGGGTTCACTACTTCGAGCTGCAGTAGGCAAGAACTTGGTTGATTGTGAGATTTGCCTACCAATGGTCAAGTTTGCTTATAACCGAAGCGTATATGACACCACCAAGCAGGCCCCCTTGGAAGTGGTCTATGGATTTAATCTTGAGTCGCCTTTCGACTATGCCCCTATACCTACACCTACATAAGAGGACCTCGACACCTTGGCTAGAGTACAATCCCTTTAGCACATCTACAACAAGGTCACTTGGCACATCAACTAGGTTGCCAGAAGAATGCATAAAAAGACCAAAGGTCGATCGGCCAAACAATTTCAGCCGGGAGACTTGGTATGGCTACACCTTAGCAAGGAGCAATTCCTGAACAAAAGGAAGAACATGTTATCTGCAAGAGTAGGACTTTTCAAAATCTTCCAGAAAATCAGCGACAATGCCTACAAGTTGGAGCTACCTAAGGACTATGGGGTTTCTGATTGCTTCAACATTACCGACCTCAGTCCATACTACCCTGATGGAGGACCGATTGAACATCATTAGGATTTGATCCCAAAACCAAAACAATCTAGAGGGAACGATGAGAATCAAGCTATGAGACCCTTGACTCGCATCCGAGCCTGAAAACTAGAGGGGCTGGCATGACGAATCCTCGTATTCTAACCAATCCCTACCGAAGCTGAGTACTTACTTGCCGAAGCCGAGTACTTACTTGCCGAAGCCGAGTACTTACTTGCCGAGTCACCTCTAATGCCGTGCCGTGTAACTACCCTTTATTTTGTGGCATACCGAGTTGACGATTACTCTCTATTGCCGAGTCGCCCAATCACTCAGCATCATCTTTGTTGAGAAGTTGAGAGAGTCAATCCGGACTGATTAAGCTATCCCTGCTCAGATGGGCCCATCCGTCCGTACTTTTTTGTCCACATCTCCTAATGACCCCACCAATGCTACATCGCTACATGTACAGTATCACATGTATAATTTGTAGCACTAATGATTATTTTCCTTATATATTCATTTTTTTCCCCTTTATAACATGTACATTGCCCCTTTAGGAAATGCCTTTTTTGTCTTTTTTCTTTTGGGCAAATTGTCTTAGTTTGTGGGAATAAATACCCCTATACTTGCAATTGTAAGATTAAGTTTCAGTAAACACTGCTTGTTTACTCTTGGCATCATTCTTATCCTTTCCCTTAAGCAAGGTTAGGTGGTAAGTAACCTCATCAGACTAATTCGTGCGTTATATCGAATTATGCCTTGAGTCATCGGAAGTTCTTTTGGTGTGTCATATCATTTGGAATTGTTCGTGGGTTTTTGGATACTGCTCCATTCGTCTTTGTCATTCTTTTCGTACCTTTCCCCATTAGCTCCTTTTCAAGCTTTTTACAAACTTGGACCCATCCAGCAACCGGTTTTATCTGTTTT
The DNA here is from genome assembly GCA_024138005.1 of Lumnitzera racemosa. Taxonomy (NCBI): domain Eukaryota; kingdom Viridiplantae; phylum Streptophyta; class Magnoliopsida; order Myrtales; family Combretaceae; genus Lumnitzera; species Lumnitzera racemosa. The sequence goes on from JAMXBC010000007.1 coordinate 60,909,117, forward strand.
TTATCATGATTCGCACCATTGCTCCTTAAGGGGTGTGACCTATATTAAATATAATAATTGGTATTAGTATAAGTATGTATAGTATGTGTGTGTGTGTATGTATTAAATATAATACTTGATTGCATGACATTCATATGAGTATGGTGACTATGTATTGAGCATTTTCTCACCTCATTACGAAGGAATTTTCAAGCAATAACACTATGAGATACGTTTCTCCAAGAGATATAATCACTAAATCTTGTATTACAAGTTATCTCTAGGCCTTAGATGTAACTTGTAAAAGTTTACATGATGCATGGATTTCATTTTAAAATCAACGTAAACAAAAATAGTATATTTATGCAAAGGATTAGCATAATCAATTCGTTTTTTTTAACCAAAGATATCTTATGCAAATGTGAGAAGGAGGATTTAAATTTATCTCATCCCTAAGGGAAAACAATGTTCATGTCAAATGGTCTACAAGGCCATTGGTAAAGCAAAAAAAAAAAAAAAAAAAAAACTTATGAAGGAATTTTCAAGCAATAACACTATGAGATGTGTTTCTCCAAGAGATATAATTACTAAATCTTATACTATAAGTTATCTCTAGGCCTTAGATGCAACTTGTAAAAGCCTGCACGATGCACTGATTTCATTTTAAAATAAACATAAACAAAAATAGTATATTTACGCAAAGGATTACCATAATCAATACATTAATAATGTACATTCATATTTAAAAGATTAGGAACAAGTTTTTTGAGGTATAGTTTATCCAAGATTATGAAAATGAAGTCCTTATTGATTAGTGAAACATAGTGATTAGTTTGAAATAGTGCTTGTCATACCCCGAAGAGATGGAGTTGTAACAACTCCGCTATGTGGACTATCCTAGTGTAGAAGTTGGCTTTATAGCTGCTACCTTAGACCTAGTTTACACTAGGCGTATTCAACTCAAACGCTTTGTAACATCTAATTTTATACCTGTTATTAATTAAACATGTGTTAGAGCTTTTCAAGATACCTACTCAAGAACACTAGTAGTTTGCAAATTAATAAAATAGTTTTATTTCCAATAAATAGTTATCCATAAAAAATTTCCAGTGTTCTTGAAATGTTTTCAAAAACCACATGTCTTGGCATTTACGTAAAATACGTTAGAAACTAGTGGGCATCTCTAGAGTATCATATGCCAATTAGTTTTCATAAAAAAGCTAAAGATGGATAAGCAAAAGTCTGGTTCTTGCAAGTCTTCAATTATCCTCACTCCGTGATCAAAGTACACTATTTTGAGGGTAGTTATAGTGTTGCCTCCTTAATCATTGGTCAACTTACAGTAAGGTCTATAAGGATGTGAGTACAACTAGCTTAGCAAAAGTGTACATTAAGCACAAACATGGTTTCAATTAACTTATTTCAATGAAATGCAATGCAACAAAGAAAATGTCATCATAGGACATTATTTGGTCTATCATGAGATTGGAGAAATTGTGCTCACTCTAATTCGAGTTAAGGAGTTTGACACTGAGCATTAGGGTTTGTGTAATGGAGTATACCCTTCGCCTATGACTCTAATTGAACCATGGCTCTCAACCTTGCCGTGACTTCCTTTCCTATCACTTAGTTCAACTAAGGTGGGGAATAAACCATTTCAACTATCCTCATCAAAGAGAGTTCATGTTTGACCCAAGAATCCTAATTGTTTTCCTCTAGTGGTTGTTATGCATATCTAGTTAGTAAAAGAACAGTTTTTTGTTATTTCTAATTTGGTGGTGATTAACCGTTTCATAAAGTAAAGCGAATCAATTATAAACATACAAAGTAGCACTCCAAGTCCACAATTCAAGTAACAATCCCATAAAAAACATGTACACATTCAACTAAGTTACAAGTATAATTAGAAGCATTCCTAAGTCTCCTAGTACTATAGCACAGTACTCCAACATGCGACAAAGCATGGATCTTAACTTACTTGTATTAATATTCACTTTGATGGGTTTGTATTGTCAATGTTCTGTTCTCTTGGAAATCTTATTTACACTAAACTCATATTTAGTTTTCATAAGATTTATGAAAGCGTTAGGGTTATTTCTAGTTCTTTGTGTTACAATACAACTTAGTTGAAATATTATTTAGGTAGTTATTTTAATGAAATTATATACATAAATATGTATATAGAGGATATTATTCATATATAGTTATGTTTATATTGATGCTTAATTATTGTAGTTTTATGTTATAAGTTATTTAATATCAATGATATGCATAGTTATCCTATTACTTAAAACGTATCATTTCGACTGTAATGAATTGTATCTTTAATCTATTAAATTACATTTCAATTATGACAAGCCATCGTATTACTATAATAGTAATACCTATTTTATTACTTAGAATTATCCAATTTTTGGTAAAAATTAATATCGTTGGATTTGTATGAACTCGACGATAACCTAACGATATGTATTACTTGTTTTATTTTAAAGGACAACTTCTAAATGATATTCTTAATTTTATCTTACCTATATAACAAACATTATCATATTATTTCCATAATATCTAAATAGAATATATTCTATATAGTTTCCTAGTATAGCTTAGTAAAATATGTATTATTTAGTCTTAATATGAGTATATCATAGCCTTGGTCATATAATATCACAAAATATGATAGAAATTGAAAGCAAGATTACTTGAAAATATCGAATACTGAAAAATTAGATTATCTAATCCCCTTTTCTTTCTTCTTCTTTTTTTTTTTTTTTCGTTTCTTCTTTGTCACCTTCTCTCTTTCTCTCTCTGTCCTCTCGTTCTAATCTCTTCACAAAATGGCTATAAAGCTATATATAAAGGTAGCAATTTCACTGCCTGATTGAAGATAGTATAGGATATATATATATATATATTTTTATATATTTTAGTAAATTTATTATATTTTATTTAATACCTATCTTAATTCCTAGAAAATTAAAAGAATATTCTTATTTTCACTGCCATTATTATTAGTAAGAAATAATTTACAGTCGCAATTTTGTTCTCTTATATGTTATTATTTCAGGTAAGTTTTAACATAATTATTAGCAAAAATATTAATAATATATAATATATAGTTAAGTTCTATTAATTGGTTGGAACTTATCTACATACTTCTTATATGAAATTTTACTCATTAATATCGATTATTAAGATTACTTAGCTAATTTTAAAAGATTTATCATAAGCTATATCTAATTATCAAACTTTAGGTTCTAGCGTAAGACCTGGTAAACTAACAATTCTAACAAAATTGTATATAAAAGAGCTTAATTTGAGATATTAAAACTATACATTTTTTTCTTTTAATTTTTATTACCTAGTTATAAGGGTTCAACTTAATTCCAAGAAAGTTATTATAAATTATAATTTTTAGAGTTGTGTCTTCAGCAATAAATTTTTCAATTAATAAGTTTTTATTAATTAATTTTAATTTTTTTTTAATTTATAGGTATGTGTTTTACTATGATAAATGTATATAAATTACTTTTACATATTATCTTGTGTCATTAATAATATCATTATATTCATTATTCTATTACCAAGATCCATATTCTCATGGTCACTAGCTAAGTTAGATAGGCTGTTTTGTAGTTATTGACTTAACTTATAAGTATATAGTTTTCTATAAAAGATACGAACTATTTAAAAGCTAGTAGGCCAAGGTTGTGGAGTATTACATTTTCCCCCAATTCAAAAAGTTTCGTACTCAAAACTTCTTTATGATGGTTCAAATAAGGTATCTATTGTTTAATAATGAAACTACCTTGATTTTATTTCAACTATTCTTATTCCATAGAGAATGATGGGAATCAGGCTATCAGACTATTGACCCATAGCTGAGCTCGAGGACTAAAGGGACTGGCAAGACAGATCTTCCTATTCTAACTAACTCATGCGGAGTCCGAGTATCTTCTTACTGATCCATCATGCTTGCCAAGCCAAATGATCATGTTGTGTGCCGATAAGTGGAAGGCCGAGACAGCAGCCCATCTTCATTCTCATACATGTTTGGCTAATTGCTTACTCGGCCACACCATTGTTGAGATGCTGAGAGAAAGAGTCTGGATTGACTAAGCCATCCCTACTCGAACAAGCAAGCTATCCATATAAGTAAGCCATCTATACAAGTAAGCTATCTGTTTTGTCCACATCTTCTAACGGCATCACTAATACAACATCGCTACATGTACAGAATCTGCTACACCAATTATTGTTTTCCTTGTATATTTATTTTTATCATTTTATATCTTGTATATTACTTCCTTAGGAAATACCCTTTTTTTCATTTTCCCTTTTCCTTAACTTATGGATATAAATACCATTGTACTTGTAGCTGTAAAGATAATCAAAATTAGATTACCATTAATACACTTTGTATTTTCTTCCTTGCGTAAACACTATTGTTTACTTTCGGCATCATTCTTATTTTAACCTTTGAGTAAGGCTAGATGGTGAGTAACCTCATCAGATTGATTTATTTGTCATATCGAATTATGCCGTAAGTTCTTGAAAGTTCCATTGGTACGTCATATCCTCTAGAGTTATTCATGGGTTTTTGTGTACCCTTCATTCACATTTGACCTTTTACACATACCCCATCACTTTCTTTTGAGCTTTCTGCAAGCTCAAACCCATCCAACGACTAGCCTTATTTATTCTTGGTCACGATTCGTATTAAAGAAAGTTACATGGATTTGTAAAATTTTTATTAACCTTATATCTATGGTTTGCAAAGGTTACTATTTACTACTTAAGGGAACTAAAGGGATGACCTTTCTTTTATGAGTTTCATTTCTTTAAAGTGTCTTTATTCCATATTTGTCCAACTTTCCTCTATTTAAGCTTTTGATTTATCTCTTATCCATCCTTCTATTTTTTTCTTTTTTTCTTTTTTTTCTTTCCAATCTCTTGTATTCCATGTTTAGTGCTAAATATATGCCAAATCCATTGCTGAAATCTTTCACTCGCATTATATTTTCCTAATCTTGCAACTTTCCATTACATTCATTTAAGTGTTTTCTCTCAGATTTGTCTTTTATCATATCCTCTATATCACTTATTCTCATATTCTAATTAGGATCAATAACAACATCAATCCTTCATCTACCATATGTATTGTTCCTTTTTCTCCTATCTACATATTTTATCTTTTAATGACCAAGTTATTGCCAAAGTTCTTAATTTTTAATTTTTCTTTCATATAACTTGGTGCTTAGTACAGGTGTCAACAAGAATAAGTTTGACAAATCTAGACTTTTCTTCACCTCGAGGTCAAATGAGATGACTGACAATTTGAATTCTCACAACCTAACTCGATTTAATAGAAACTAATACGACTTCTGATCAGCAAACTCACATTGATACTGATATGAACTCATTACTTGACAAAACATGACATGATGTGAGGTTGTTTGATAAGCACAAGAGACATAATAGGGAAGAGACTTGATAATCATAGATTTTCCATTCTCTTCTTGATTACCCATTACGATTGCATATATGGAGTGATGGTTTCTTATTATTTTAGTTATATGTTGGTTTACATCTATTAATTTTTCTCTTCTAATAGGGATTATTGACTAGGGCTTGAGGCTTATCATCGATTCTCTTCCTTTCAGATTAATTTCTTATGTAGGATGTAAAGTAAGTTATGACTAGTTTGAAGTGCCCATTTGTTCTACTTATTAAGGTCATCAACATATCTTTAGGGTGTCTAGCTACCATTCTTGTGTTAGGTATTTGTTATGACATTAGACTATTTATACCATACCAGGGGTTTGATTCATAATAATCCATAATCTTTGTAGAATACTTTTAATTCTGATTTTACCTTTCAGTTAACATGATATGGTTACCATTTCTAAGGTCACTTCAAACCTGAGTCTCCTATTATATCTTTTCTTATTGTTAGAGCATTATTGGGTTAATCTTAATGCTTATTAAGGAAGTGATTCACTTGTTTAATGTGAAATTATAAACTACTAATAAGTTAAGAATTGAGTTTCTTGCTTCACTAGTTCTATAGGTAATAGGAAAAGCATCTCATATTCAAGTTTTAGGTTATTTCCTAATAATGCATCAATTATTCTTACAGGTGAGCCCTAGCTAACTCATAAATAATTATTACCGTTTGCATGCACTTTTATCGATAATACCTACTTACTTTAGAATGTAACATAATTTCATTTATACATTTTCATGATACAAAATATAAAGTTTCCATAAACCTTATAGCAAGAGCTAGTCAACACTTATATAAAATACAATTAACAAGCGCAACAAATTGCACTCATGGACCAGTAACTCACAATTGAAGTTACGATATTTCTTTCATGTGAATATTTCTGCATTACTTCACATTTCAAGTTTAATGATCAGGTATTAGCTCTCAGAATATGCACGAGATTATATCTATGTACATAATAGTTTCCATAATTAAGCAATTTACATATTAACTCCTATAATTAAATAATACACTTATGCAAATTTACTTTATTAGCTAGCAATTCTTATTTTATTCATAGGTATCATATAGTCAAGTTCCATTTTTTTATAAAATCACCTAGTCTTATTTACATCATACTTGCTTAGCATCTATTCATTATTATACAGTTAACTTTACAGTCCTAAGTCAATAGCATTCAAAGTGGATAAGAAGATATAAGTTTCAAACTTCCGATATAAAATGACAAATTAGCATTCTTATGTTTCTCTCCTAATGCTAAATATAAAGACTTTTATAATTTCCTAGACTAGTAATTAATTTTTTTTCCTTAGTTATAGGAACCCATTCATAGTTGTATTAGAATGCATTCAAGAGATACGAGAGGTTTTTTTTTTTAATTTAAAATTACATTCATAATAGGCATCCTTAGTTCATTTCTATCAAATTTGGTATAATTCACTTAACTCTTCAATACTTTTCTATCAAAAGAGTATAAGGGTTACTTGTTCGGTGTTAACCATTTATTTTTCTTTTACTCGTACGTGCATCATGCCATATACACTTCATTTTGGTTTTCATCTACATAAGCACATATATTATTGTGTGTAGGATACATGGCTATATTGTTAATAGACAATACCTACATATTTTAAGTTGATCAATAGTTATATCACACCAATCTCATATTTCTTTTAGTTACTTACTAAAGTTCATAAAATTAGATCTATAAAAATATGACTTTATCTTTGATTTTAAGACATCCTATAATTATGTGCCAATTAAGGGTACTATCTAAATAATACATTTTAATTACTCAATTTCTCCTTATATATATATATATATATATGTATATATACCTTCTAACTCCATAGAGGTAGACAATAGCATCCTAAAATGAAAGAACACATATTCAAAACTTCTTACATTAAATAATCTAACTTAATACTAATATGTTCTATATTTATCAAACAACTTATAATTCATTTATCTTTAAATCTTGCTAGAACACTCAAATATGCGCATTACCATGTAAGTATGTTATCAATATGTAATACACTCATGTCAATAACTAACTGTATACTAACCTATATATTTTTGTTTGTTTATTATATATATATATATATTTCCAATCATACTTTCAAGTTTTCAAGATAACACATATAGAACAACAAATATATCTAACTTTAGAAGGTATATTATGAAATTCTAAATTGTATTAAGAAATTTTGGTCATGTTATCATACTCTATATCATATTATAGAAGGATCATGATCTTCTAGGACTTTTACAGGAACATACATATAGTAGCACTGGTAAATTAAGGTAGATATTATATGCACTAGTGTAATTAGTTAATACCTAATTCTTATTTCGCTTGCCAACATTTTATAGGAATAAATAGGTGTATAAAACTGCTTTAGTATAATTGCACCTTATTATGCAATACCCCTTACTTAATATATAATGCAATTTCATTGATATAAATAAGTGCATCCAGAAGGAATGAGAAAATATAAATTCAAAATATTATATATTATATACATCATCAAGCTTATATTCCTATTCAAATTATTTCTATACAATCTTGTTTCAATTTCAAATTCTTGGTAATGTATTTATCTTTATAACAATGCAAGTATGTTACCAGTACATATGACATTCAATTTAACTAGGACAAAGTCTTGCTCCAATTCATGCTTGTTTTAGTTACATTTCCATGTTAATAAGACTATATGTTGGTAAAATTATAGATATATCTCGTGTTGAAGGGAGCCTTATAATTTAAATATCACTAAAGGACACAGTCATATTAGTGTTGAGATATATTATGTTACAGAATAACCTTTAGTTCAATTAATAATACTACCATTATTCAATCTCGTGTAAGGTTTAAACAAAGGTTTAATGTCATTATTGAGTATATTATTAATATACCATTCTTTTTATCTATTAGTAAAAGTCTGTGCCCTCTATAAAACATCTTATCTACCATATTGTTGTCTCATACCACTACTATAAGATTGACCTTATCACATTCAATGGTTGAATCTTTTATGTTTATCTTATAATCATCTACTTTATCTTTTGAATTAGGTTCTACCCTACCTCTTTTGGATAAGTTTTTCCTGATTCACTTTTCTAAATTCCTACCAACTATTCATCTCTAAGCTAAGTTGCCATCCTGGTCAATACTTTATTACACCTCAAATCTGCATTAAGGTTCTTCTCAAAATCCCTTTCCTTAGTGACTACTGAACTTTTCAAAACTTCCTACTTATAATTCCCTCCATTCCATTAAGTCATACCCTTAGTATGGTAGGGGGTTTGCTATCAAGTTCTAACTTATTAAATCTTAATGGTAAATCTCAATACTTTTTAGAAATAAGAAGCATGGTAATTAGTCAATGGGTCTAAAGGACTCTCTTAGGAAATCTACGAGATACTTATGGATACAAAAATTTATGATTATCAAATTAGGATTACCAAAACTTTTCAATATTATTTCAATATTACTTAATTAATCATTTCTAGTAACAACCTTAAAGGATAGTATTCTATATTTTATAGGCGATTCTTTACTACTTTACTTAAAAGTTGATCAAGAGTTTATAGGTGCTTTTCGATAGTTGTAAGAACTACTTCAATAAAAGTTAATTAACTCCAAAGTCAGTATTGGCCATTATAACCCTAACTTCCTTGTATGTATATAAATATTATGGTTAGATATATATATATATATATTTATATATACTTGTAGCTTAAATCCCTTTTTACTACTTACACTCAATTTTTCCTAATATGCCTAATTCATTCTATTTATGACACTTCAAAGCACATTCTTAAGAATCATACTTCAAAGCGAATTCTTAAGAATAATGCTTTGATACCAACTTAGAATTGTTACGCTACAAAGAGACGGAGTCGTAACAGCCCTACCGTGTGAGCTATCCTAAGGTAGAATCTAGCCTTACAACTGCTACCTTAGACATAGTTCACACTAGGGATACTTGACTCAACCGTTTTAAAGCATCCAATTTCGTACCTATTATTAGTAAAATATGTGTTAAAGCTTTTGAAGATACTTTCTTAAGAATGCTAGTAGTTTACAAATTAATAAAATAGTTGTATTTCCAATAAATAGTTATACATTAAAAGTTTCTAGTGTTCTTGAAATGTTTTTAAAAAACATAGGTTTTAGCATTTACTTACAATACATTGGAAACTAATAGGCATCTCTAAAGTATCATATGATAGATAGTTTCCATAAAAAAGCTAAAGATGGCTAAGCGGAAGTTTGATCCTTACAGGTTTTCAATTGTCCTCACTCCTCGATCGAAGTACATTATCCTGAGGGAAGTTATGGTACAACCTCCTTAATCATTAGTCAACCTACAATAAGGTCTACAAGGATGTGAGCACAATTAGCTTAATAAGTGGAACAGAGACAAAATAACATAAACATGGTTTTTAGTCAACTTATTCTAATGAAATGCAATGCTAACAAGTAATGCCATTATACGGTGTTATCTGGTCCGTCGAGAGATTAAAGAAATTAAGTATACTCTAATTTGGGTTGAGGAGTTTGACATCACATACTTGTAAATTGAAACCAAACTAAGGCTTGTGCAATAGAGTACACTCTTTACCTGTGACTCCCTTCGAACCATGGCCCCCAACCTTACTGTAACCTCCTTTCCTATCACTTAGTTTGACTAAGTTGAGGAAAGGACTATTTCGGTTATCCTCATCAAATCTATGTTTGGCCTGATAATCCCAAACATTTTCCCTTATTGGTTATTATGCATGTCTTGTTAGTAAAAGATCAGTCTTTAGTTATGTTTAGTTAGGTGGTGATCAACCATTTCATAAAGCAATGAGAATCAAATATGAACATACAAAGCAATACCTCAAGTTCACAATTTAAGTAACAAACACACACAAAGTATGTATACATTCAATGAAGTTACAAGTATAATCAAAAGCATTCCTAAGTCTTCAATTACTCTAACATAGTACTCTAACATGCCACGAAGCATAGATTTTAGCTTACCTGTACTAGTGCTCACTTCAATGGGTCCGTACTGTCAACATACTGTTTACTTGAAAATCCTATATATACCAAACTTAGATTTAGTTTTTGTAAGATTTACAAAAGCATTAGGGGTTTTATCTAGTTCTTTGTGTTATGATACAACTCAATTGAAATATTATTTAGGTAGTTATTTTAATTTTAATGAAATAATATACATAAATATGTATATATAGAGTATATTATTCATATATAGTCATGTTTATATAAGTGCTTAATTATTATAGTTGAAAAGTTTGGTTCTTAGGATACATTCTAAAAATTATGATTTATAATAACGTTCTTGAAATTAAGCTGAACCCTTATGGCTAAGTAATAAAAATTAAAAGAAGTAATTGTATAGCTTTAATATTTTAATTTAAGCTCATTTATATGCAATTTTTTTATAAGTATTAAGTTTATTGAGATCTAATCGCTATAACGTAAAGTTTCGTAGTTTTAGATAAATCCTTTAGAATCAACTAAGTAATCTTAATAATTAATATTAAGAAGTAAAATTATATATAAGATGTATATGAATAAGTCCTAAATAATTAATGGAACCTATCTATATGTATCATGTATTAAAGAAAAGTGTATTTAAGGCTTTATCTTAGAATGTAAAACTAATGAAAAATTAATTCTGAATAAGGCCAAATGGTAATATGAGTTTCCAAAAGTTATAAGAAATATGATAGTTATTTTAATGAAATTATATACATAAATATGTATATAGAGTATATTATTGATATATAGTCATGCTTATATAGGTACTTAATTATTACAGTTTTATAATATAAGTTATTTAATATTAATAATACGCATAGTTATCTTATTATTTATAAAGTGCTATTTCAACTATATCTAACCATATCTTTAATCGATTAAATTACATTTCAATTATGAAAAAATCATTGTAGTACTATAATAGTAATATTATAGAAATACCTATTTTATTATCTAGAATTATCCCATTTTTTGTAAAATTAGTATCGTTGGGTTCGTTTGAACGCAACGATATGTACTACATGTTCTATTTTAAAACAATGTCTAAATGCTATTTGTAATTCTATCCTACCTATATAACAAATATTATCATATTATTTTCATATTGTCTAAATAGAATATATTCTATATAATTTCCTAGTATAGCTTAGTAAAATATGTATTATTTAGTCTAAATACATAAAATATCATATAATATCATAAAATATGATAGCAACTATAAATGAGATTACTTGAAAATATCAAACATCCAAAAATTAGATTATCTAATCCCCTTTTCTTTCTTCTTCTTCTTCCTCTTCTCCTTTCTTTTTTTTTTTTCCTCATCTTCTTTTTTGCTTCCTTTCTTCTTTATCACTTTCTCTCTTTCTTCTCTTTCTCTACCTCTCCTCTCTTTTTAATCTCTTCGCAAAATGTTTATAAAGCCATATATAAAGGTGGTAATTTCATTGTCGATTTAAGGTGGTGTAGGATATTTTTTTTTAAAGATATTTTAGTAAATTTATTATATTTTATTTAATACCTATCATAATTCCTAAAATATTCAAAGAATAATCTTTCTTTTTACCGTCAATATTATTAGTAAGGGATAATTTATAGTTGCAATTTTGTTCTTTAATATATTATTATTTCAAGTAAGTTTTAATGTAATTATTAGCAAAAATATTAATAACATATAATATATAGTTAAGTTCTATTAATTGTTTGGAACTTATTCATATACATCTTATATGAAATTTTAATCACTAATATCAATTATTAAAATCACGTAGCTAATTTTAAAAGATTTATCATAAGTTATATATAAAATTACAAAACTTTAAATTATAGCGATGAGACCCAATAGACTTAATAATTATAACAAAATTGTATACAAATGAGTTTAATTTAAGATATTAAAACTATATAGTTGTTTCTTTTAAGTTTTATTATCTAATTATAAGAGTTCGATTTGATTCCAAGAAAGTTGTTATAAATAATAATTTCTAGAGTATGTCTCAAGCAATAAAATTTTCAATTAATAATTTTTTAGTAATTAATTTTAATTTTTTTAATTTATAAGCATGTGTTTTATTATGGTAAATGAATATATATTACTTTTACATATTATTTTGGGTCACTAGTAATATTATTATATTCATTATTCTATTACTAAGATCCATATTCTTGTAGTCACTAATAAAGCTAGTATAGATCATTTTCTAACTTTTGACTTAACTTATAAATACATATTTTTCTATAAAGGATATGAACTACTCAAAAGCTAATAGGCTAAGGTTATAGGATATTATAGTGCTTATGACATGTTTCTCTTCTATTTGGTAAGGGAAAAAAAAAAGGTTTAGCTACTATTGGGAGAAAACTCTCACTTAAGGAGAATAACGCTTAATATAACACTATTTTTTTTTTAATCTTCATATTATTAAAAAGGAAGTTGGTCCGATCAAATAACAGAAAGAATGGGAGGAATAAGAAAAAAAAGATTCCTTTTTAGTAAAATGTGTATGGATAAACGGTGGGTAAATGTTAACAAAATTTAGACACGTTATAGTGATAGTGAATAATTTCTAAAGAATTACCATACATGTTTTACAAACATTCTTATACATTAAAAGTTTACCGGTAGTTCTAACCACTAATCAATGAAATATTTGTTATTAGAAGAACAAAAAGTAATAATAATATTTAACTAGTAAAAGAAAAATAAAAACAAAGAAGGCAATAAAATAGTTTTACATTATCTCAACTCTAATTAGCATTACAAGTAAAAACACTATAATATATCAACAATAGGCCGTAGATATGGATACCTTAAATGTAACAATACTCAACCTTATCATTTACTACCAATCTCCAAATAAGTAATGCTTTTAGAGAGTCATTCTACAAGAAGCAACCAATAATTGGATGGTTAAAGAGACAACCTTAATCATCAAATGAGAGGTGAAAGCATATTACAAATAAGAATAACATCTAACCATATACAATCAATAGAGAACAACCTTTTTTTTTTTTTTAATCAAGAAAGAACAACCTTTCCAAAATCTCAATTTCATTCTTTGCTTTTAGGCTCTACAACACTTTCAATAAAAAACCCAAAAAAGAAACATTATTATAAATGAAATTAAATAATTAATCCATAATACACGTTAGACAAGGACTTTCACAAAAAATCATTTACCATACATCGAAGCAATTTCAAAATTAATATTGTGAAGGCCTTGATTAAGTCAATCTTCGACTATGATGTATTTATCTCTTAACACTTAAGAAGAAGTAGGATTTAGACTTTTGGATTTGATAGGATACAAAAGCTAGAAATACTAAAGATTCACTTGTCGTTATTGATTAATTGATCGTTGCTACCATGACAAGAATTAGTGAGTAAGATATATGTAAGGAGAAATTAAAAGAAAAAGGGAAAAAGTAGCTAAAACTTATAGTCACAAGAAAAAGAAGTATAAGGACTAGTTATGATGCATGGTGTCATGCATTTACTATTTAATTCTACAAATTTATTAGTCTTTTTTATGACTAATATTGTTTTTAAAAAGAATTATTAAAAAAGCTTCGAAGAGGGCATTGTTTGAGAAAAATTACAGCTAATATTGTTTTTGAAGAGGTATTATTTTTAAAGATGTTAAACAAAAAGTTTATGATGACAGAAAATTTTTTTGAAATTATATATTATGATAGATTAGAAAAAATCAAAATCTTTTTTTGTGGAGAAACATGTCTTAGTTGTTTGAAATGATACACTATTTTGAGCAAAAATAGATATAAAGTTTTCTATAAGACATTCAAATCTTACATCCCTTGTCTACATAAGGTGTCAAAGATTTCCCTCTTCAAAGCTCTCAACAAGACTTTGTTTGGATTGTAAATGGCGAGGTTCAAATAAAGTCCCTCTTTAAGAAAACATGGGAAATTGCTTTCTTTCAATTATAGGTCATGAGAAAATAGTGCACTTATACTTCATTCAGATCATTCAAATCCCTTATTATGAAATCCAAATGATGTCCAATTTCTTATTCTATTTTATATTTCATTTGGATATCATTTATGAGATTGGAATTTCTCTTTTTGTTTTGTTTTTTTAACCATACATGGTGTTCCTTAGCTCAACTTTTGATTTTGGTATCACATTAAGCTAAACATTGAGTTTCTAGTGCATTAAAAAACTCATCTAAGCATTTGGTATAAATCAAAACACATAATTCACAATCAATCCAATACATATTGCTTTCACTTCGATTTTGCTAATTGGATGTATAACTTATGTAATTTCTTTTTATAGAATTGCGACACAATCAAGGAAGAAGAAAGAATACCAATCTCCTTGTGTAGTGAGAAGTAGGAAAAATCGATAAATACCAATATAACAGTTGTTTATGTGAAAAAGAAAAATGACTTCAATCACTAACTTTGTTTCCTACTAGTGTATATATAGACCCTATTAACTAATAGATTTATGCTATGAAGTAGTACAACTGGACAAATAAATAAATAACGCGTGTACAAGACTTACTTTACAAATAATTCCAACATCCCCCAACCCCTCTTAAGGTAGAGTAGACCAAAGCCCAACTAAGCTTGGCAACTAGAAAAGACTTAGTAAATAAGTTTGTAAGTTGTTGCGCAAGAGCAATGTAAGAAATTCGTATAAATCCACTAGTGATGTGATCATGAATTAAATGAGCATCCACTTCTATGTGTTTGGCTTGACATGAAGGTAGGGATTTATAGCAATTTGGAGAGCAAATTTATTATCATAATGTAAGGTAATGGGCAAGTTTACATCAACACACAAGTTGCGTAAAACAAAAGAGATTAGGAGAATTTCTTTAATGGAAGCGTTCATACTCTTATATTCAACTTCGATGCTAGATATATTAATAGTATGTTGTTTCTTGGTTTTCGAAGAAATAAATGAATCACTAAGTAGCATACAAAAGTTGGACAAAGACTTACAATTCACTAAAGAAGCCCCCCTAGTTAGCATCACTAAAACATTACCAAGTTAGATAAGAGGAGGAAGAGTAAAACGGACCAAGGGACGAAGAACTCTTCAAGTAATGCAAACGAGAATGAGACAAAAATTGAATAAGATAATGAATAGCACAATTAAAATTTGGATGGGTGAGAGTAAGATAGAGAAGTTTCCCTACAAGCCGTTGATAAGGCAGTGGATCAACAAGAAAAGTACTATTATCTTTGAACAAACTAATGCTTATTAGAAGAGGGGTAGAGGCTGGTTTACAACCATTGCATCGGTAACTAGGCCAAGGACAAACTTTTGTTGATTTAAAAGTAAACCAATAGGAGTTTGACAAAGCTCCAAACCCAAGAAAAACTTATCTTCAATAGGATCCTTAATGGTGAAATCCTTATGAAGTTCCCATTTCAACTGTCGAATGGTAGAAATATTTATGTTGTAATTAAGAGATCATTAACATAAAGCAAAATAATAGTAAAGTCTTGATTCGAATGTCTAACAAACAATGAATAACCATTCATAGAAAGAGAAAAACCATGTTGCAAAAAAAAAAAAAAAAGAATCAACAAATTTCAATATTCCATTTCCTTGAAGCTTGTTTAAATCCATATAAGGACCTCTTAAGTTTACATACTTGACCCCATTTAGCCTTAGTGTAACCTTTAGAGGCAACATATAAATGTTTGCTTGAAAATATTCATATAAAAAGGTATTATTAAATCAAGTTGAAAAAGAGGCCAACCCTTAACCAAAGTAATAGCTAACAATATCTTAACCATGCTAAGTTTTGCAACCAAGAAAAAAAGTATCATGATAATCTATCTCTCAATTTGGTTTTAACCTTTGGCAACCAGTTGAGTTTTATAACGATCTATAGTCCCATTTGGTCTATACTTTATCTTATAGTCCAGAACCAATAGTTCTTTTGAAAAACTTTTTCAATATAAGAAAAATAAAGTTACTCCTCTTAACAACTTATATTGGTGAACAGTGATATTTTAATAATTTAACACACAACAATTAATAAAGAAAAAAGAGTAAGAGAGGAGAATATCAGACTGAGGATTTATAAAGTTTTGGCCTTCTACCTACTGCTCTCTTCTAAGTCCACTATTGAGGACCTAGTCTACTTTACTGGTGCCATTTCACATGATCCATTAAATCAAATCACAAAAGATTACAAGCACTTATCATACATAGACTTTACAACACTCTACTTTACCTATCTAGCCTCTCTACAATCTAAGCTAATACAGATATACAGAGTACAAATGTACCTGTCTCAACACTCAAACAAAAAAATTACAAATTACAAATGAGAATAAAAATATAAATCTCAATCAATTTCATTCTAAAGAGAAATAATGATTACTGCATTGTTTGCTTCGGTGCAACTTTCTGAAAAAGTATCTAAAGGATTTTTTGTGACTTTTCAGAAGGTAAAACCTGATCACAACTATTTTGTGTAAAGAAAACTTTTTCTAAAGTTGTTGTTCTTGTGAAAATAATGTTTTGAATCCTTTTTCTTTTTATATTGAAATCTTCTAACGGCCAAATTGAAGATTATCTTCACTTTCGTATTTATCCAACTGTTAGTTGTTAAAGATAATTCCTTGGATATTTTGAGAAGATCTCGATCATTTGAAATTCAAAAATAACTCTCTTTATCTTATTTAGATTATATATATTTGAATCCGCAACTACTAGATAAGCTTCTAATTTGAATTTGACAAGGAGATATGCTTAATCAACAACTTCTGGATAAGACTCATATTCAAGATTTGAAATTGCATAAAATCTGATTCAACCTTATCTTTATTCATGTTTGTGCATATCTTGATTTATCAAAAATTAATTCACTTAAAAATCCCTGTGGATCATGATCCCATCTTGAGTGAAATGGGATTAAGTATATTTCCCTAATATACCCAATTTAGTGGAGCTAAGCCTTGTTGAATTCAAATCTTGATATTAAAATTTAATGTCATATATTCCAGATCAAGTTTTCGAATGACCTTTTGAAGAGTATCAATTCTTCCTTTTTTTGAAGTTTCTGGATAAGCTTCTGAAGTGTTACACTACTTCTGCTTATAAAGGTTCTAAAATACTTTCTAAAAAATTTCAGACTATTCTCTTTTTTAGTCAAGCCAGACCTTCTGAATAAGTTTCTGAAGATAACTTAGTTTTACAAATTTAAACTTTTTGAGAACCCTTTTGAATGCTTATAATTTTAATGATTTATTAGCATTTATCTATTTTTGTTATCATCAAAATATATGAAAAATATTTAACATTCTCCCCCTTTTTGATGATAACAAAATCACTATTATAAAACCAAATGCAAAAATAAAAAAATCACAATCACATAATCATTATGTCGTGCAATGTGCAGACTACAATTATTTTTGGTTTTCCTCTCATCCCTTTTTTTTTATCATCCTTAATATACTGTGAGTAGAATGAACTCTCCCTTAATCTTTATAAAACTTGTAGAATGATTAAAAAGATAATAGAAATAAAAGATCATACTACATTGATTAAAGGAAAATATCATAACTAAGTTCAGAGATAACATAAATGATAAGGAACAAGTCCACAGGAGGACTAAAATAAAATATGCTAACACAGTTTAGCTAAAACTAAAATATAAAGACAATCATTTCTTAGATTTCTTAGTTTTCTTCCTATCACATAGTTTGAATATGCCAGAATACGTTGGAAGAGCTTTGCTAGGAGATGGAGTGGCTTCAGAAGATGTTACGATAGATGAAGTGGGTTGTTCACTCTTATCAGAGGATTATGTGTTCTAAACGGGAGTAGGTGGAAAGACTTCTTTTGTGGAAGCTACAAAGAGAGTTTTTGTGTTTCCTTCTAGAGGCGTCTGTTCTTCAAGATTGAGAATAGGTGTAGAAACTTGAAGTATCTTATTAGCTGATTGTGGGGAGATGACAGGAGTGGTAGCCAAAGCTGGAACAGGGTTGGAATCAGTCTGATCAATTGGTTAAATAGAAATAGTAGGGAGATTAGGTTTAGGTGGTGTGAGGGGAGTGTTTGAAACAAGAATAGATGGTTCAAATGTTATGAGGTATGGATTAGAGATAGGAACAGATGGTTCAGCTGGTTGAGTTTGTGCAAGGTGTTTAGATGGTTTAAATGGCTCAACAGGATGAGTTTAGTTATTAGTTGTTGGATTTGATTCAGTAACAATTTCCTTGACCCAACCTTTAAATAAGTCTTTCATTTCAGTAATATGATCCTTGACTATCTTTCCTACAAATTCTTTGATTCCTTTAGAAAGTTGTTCAACAAAAGTTGAGCTTTCCCCTTGTTTATATCGAACAGGCTGAACCTCTGTACTTTCTAAGTCACTGTTTGAAACTGATCTTATTGGTTTCCGGAATTCTATGCTACCTGATCTTCTAATTAATTTCCCTTTCCTTTTTGGTTCCTTTTCAGCTGGCTGCTTTCCTCTCTTCCTTTTCTTTTCATTGCCTTTTTCTTCAATTATAATGACCCTTCATCCAAGATTTGAGGGATGAACAAAGATTCCTCCGTTATGTGAATGCCAAAGCTTTTCATTCACATAAATCCCATCTTTTTGAAAATTCTTTCACCTAGTTTAATAGGGAAAAAAGGGAAACTTACTTCTCTTGGAATTTTCAATTTCTTGAAACTAAAAAGAGTCATCAACAAATTTTCATATGGCCTAACATCTAAATGCTGCCATATGTACCGCATCATGAGTTCCACAACATCTACCTTCTTCTTCCTTAGCATTGCCAAAATACCCAGTGCATCCTCTCTAGTTACAGAGTTTGCACTACCCTTCTTAGGCATTGCAAATGAGTTGACGAATTTATGTAAAATTCTAACCAACAACTCAAATTCAATATTGAAGATATCTCTTCCTTTTCCTAACTCAACTCCATCATTTAATTTTGTAAATAAATTTTCCTTAATCAACTGGACTAAGCTCTCATCCTTATGTACTTCTTTAATGCTAAAGCATTTTAGAATGTCCTTAATTATTTCAATCTTTTTTCCTAGCATAACTGACTTCTACACTTCCTGATTCTTATTATCAAGCTTCCTATAGAATTCATCTACTAATTCTCCATAAATCACTCCGTGCATATCAATCGAACCATATAAACCCAATCCATTCAAATAGTCTTTCCAATAAAAATCGTTCTTATCAAAGAATTCTAAGTCTAAGTAAAATGAATCTTTGATGGAGAAATTTTTACCTTTGATTGTATATCTCTTCTTGGGTTTGTCTTTTGATTTGAAGGAGGAAATTGGAGTTTTTACTTTCGAAGACTTTTGCACATTCTTAGAAGCTTTCAACGTCTTCTTCATTGGAGTAGCAACCTTAGACCTTCGTAGAGTCTTCTTTGGTTTAGGTACAAGGAGTGGTTCAGAAGGATTTCTTTCAAAAACTTCTTTAGATGATTTGCCTAAGGGATTAGTACCTTTACATTCAGCCACTTCTTCGGATGAACAAGATTCTTAAACATCCTTATCAGCCTTCTAATTAACTTTCTGAATTTTTTTAGATTATACCTCAAAGGCGTTCTTTTGAGTCACTTCTTGATAAGCTTCTTTCAATGGTTCATCACAAAGTTTTAGGGTTAGGGTTTTTTTAGATTAATCTTAGTATGTTATGGAGAGTGGACTAGGTTGTGGGTTTGTAGAGATAGTGGTGTTTGTCTCTTATTCATCAAGAACAATGAGATTCTTGGGATCATTTTGAATTTTGGATTTAATCCCCTTAGCTGTAATGCGGGTAGATTTTCTAGGTGCCATGGAGTTTGATTGAGAGAATAATACGAAAGAAGAACAGGAGAGGTTTGATGAAGTGAGAAAAAAAAAATTTGAGGCTTTTATAAGACATAAGGAATTGAACTGCTAGTGTTAGAGTTCTTTAACCATAAAGAATTTTGTAGACCTACTATGGATTAGCTTAATGGACCCACTAAAGAGAATTTTGTAGATCTACTAAGGACATGCTAAAGCCGTCAATTTTTCATGTCCAACAAACAAAAAAAAAACTTTGCACATGATTAAAGAATATATAAACAAAGAAAATTAATAAAAATGATCTCTAAATTAACAAAAAAGATTATAAACACCTATCTCATTACAAATAAATTCAAATCTTAATTTATCTAGACGATTAGTAAAAATATCGGCAAATATTTAGTTGAAATAAAATTAACACTTACATCATTATTTGCTATATGATCACGAATGAAATGATGCCTTATTTCTATATGTTTTGACCTTAAGTGATGAACAAGATTTTTTGTTAGATTAATAACATTGGTATTATCACATTTTATGGGTATATTTTTACAACTTATTCCATAATCATCAAACTGTTGTTTTAACCAAAGTATTTGTGCAAAATAATTTCTAATAAATACATATTCAGCTTTTAAAGTTGAAAGAGCAATAGAATTTTGTTTCCTGGAAAACCAAAAAACTAACTTATCTCCTACGAATTGACAAGTTCCTAAGGTACTCTTCTTATCTACTTTAAAGCCTTCATAATTAGCATCTAAATATCCTATGAGATCAAAATTTTTACTCTTAGGATACTAAATTTCCAATTTTGTAGTGCTTTTTATATATTTAAAAAACTTTTTAACTATTGTTAAGTGTGTCAATTGGTGAACTCTAAAATCTAACATATACACAAGTACTAAATAAAATATCAGGGCATAAAGCAGTTAGATATAATAAAGATCCAATTAAACTTCATTAGAGTTTTTCATTTACCTTTTTGCCATTACCTGTGATGTCAAGTTTTGTTAAGGTACTCATAGGTATTGAAGAATCTTTAGTACTCTCAAAACCAAATTTCTTCAATATCTATTTGGTGTACTTCTCTTGGTGAATAAATATTTCACTCTCTGATTATTTGATTTATAATCTCAATAAGAAGTTTAATTCATCATGATTGACATCTCAAATTCTGCTTGTATCAAACTTAAAAATTCCTGGCAATATATTTTATTACTTGCACAAAAAACAATGTCATTAACATAGATTTGTACAACTAGCATATTTTTTCCATAATGTTTTATGAAAAGTGTAGTATCTACTTTTTCTCTTTGAAAATTATTTTTAATCAAGAATTGACTTAATTTATAATACTAAGCATAAGGAGCCTATTTAAGTCCATACAAAGCCTTTTTTAACTTATACACATGATTTGATTTGAAGGGATCTTTAAATTCAAGAGGTTGATCAACATATATTTCTTCTTTTATGAATCCATTCAAAAAAAGTACTTTTTACATCCACTTAATACAACTTACAATTTTTCAAACAAATAAAAGTAAGTAATAATCTTATAGCTTCCAATCTAGCAATAGGGGCATAAGTTTCATTATAGTCTATTCCTTTATCTTGAGAGTAACCTTTAGCTACTAACCATGCTTTGTTTCTAATTATTTTTCCATGTTCATCTAGCTTGTTCTTAAATACTCATTTAGTTCCGATGATTGACTTGTTTTTAGGTCTTGGAACTAAACTCCAAACCTGATTTCTTTCAAATTAACTAAGTTCTTCTTGCATGGCTAAGATCCAGTTATTATCATTTAAATCTTCATCAACTGAGTGAGGTTCAATTTCAGATATAAGAGAAAAATGATTTTTAAAGTTTTGTAAGATTGATCTTGTTCTTATTTCGAATCTAACGTTACCAATTATAAGCTTAGGAGGATGATTGGTTTTAAATTTTAAAATTGATGGTGGAGTATGAAAATGTTCAAAGCCTTTTGACTTACCTTCTGGATGTGTTTCAACAAACCTGGTATTAGTTTCTGTAGTACCTTTTGATTAAGGTTTTTTTTTTAGATTCATTACGCATCCTTGAAGCTTCTGAAGTACCTTTTGAAGGAGGTTTTATCTTTCCTTCTTCTAAATCAGGATGCACTGTATTCTTTTTATTTAAAGAAAATGGAATTTCATAGTCTGATTCTTTATGGATTGTTTCTTTAATAAATTTGACATTTATTGATTCTTCCACAACTTTTGTTTCTTTATTGTATACTTAGTATGCTTTTAAGTTCAGAGAGTAGCCTAAAAAGATGGCTTCATCTACTCTCTCTTTAAATTTTCCCTAGACTTTTTCTATTTTCTTAACAAAGCACTTACAACCAAGTGTGTGAAAATATAAAACCGTAGGTTTCCTTCCTTTGTAAATCTTGTAAGCAGTTTTATTTGTCAAAGGTCTTACATATACCCGATTAATGATATAACAAGCTATTGAAGCTGCTTCTATCCAGAAATGATTAGCTATATTACTTTCATTAAGTAGAGTTCTTATCATTTCTTGGATAGTTCTGTTTTTGCGGTCAATTACTCCATTTTGTTGTGGAGTATAAGGTACAGAAAAATTATGAGTGATGCCTTTTTCTTTACAAAATGAAATAAAATTTGAGTTTTCAAATTCCTTGCCATGATCAATTTGTAAGTTAATGACAAAGAGGCCTTTTTCATTTTCAAATTTTTTTGAAAAGATTTCAAAACTTTTAAAAGCATCACTTTTATTATGCAAAAATAAAATCCAAATAAATCTAAAGAAATCATTTACTATAACAAGTCCATATTTATTTCTTCCTAAACTTAGATTACGAGTTGGACCAAATAGCAATAATTCTTAAGGTTTTTGAGTAGAGATAATATTTTTACTCTTATGAGAAGATGAACTCATTTTATTCTTAAGACAAGTAGCATAACAAATATTATCTTGAGAATGCAGTTTAGGTAAGCCTAGGACTAAGTCCTTTTTAGATAAGTTTTCCAATTGTTGAAAGTTCACATGCTTTAGTCTTTTATGCCAAAGCATAGTGTTATCATTTAATGAAATAAAATAGCTTTCAGATGATACTTCAGATGGTTTAATTAGATAAACATTATTCTTTTTGAAACCTTCAAATAGCTTAAAACCATCCTTATTAAAGCCTACACATTTATCATGTTCAAAAACTATTCTATACCCTTTATGACACAACTGACTTATACTTAATAAATTATATTTTAATCTTTTAACTGACAGCACATTTTCAATTGAATGAGATTCCAAACCAATTCATTATACCGCAATTATTTTACTTTTACCATTGTCACTAAACTTTACATAACCATCTTCCTTCCATTCTAGATTTGTGAATAATGAAACATCATCGATCATGTGTCTTGAACATTCGCTATTAAGATACCATGTTCCTTTTATCTTAACTTTGTAGGCCTGCAAAGCATAATCAAGTCTATTTACGAACCCAGCTAAACTTGGGTTCATGAAAATTGAAGCTTACCTTTTGAATATAACCTTGATTATTGTTGAGCTTGTAATTTTTGTAAAAGTAATGTTTCTCTATATAACCTATTTTATTGCAAAGAAAACAAGCAAAGGTTTTTGCTCGATATACCGGTTATTTACCACTTTCCTTTTGATTTAGATTCTTTTTGTAATATCTTCTGTTCAACCTTTTGTTGTACTTGTCGTTGTTTTGAGAGAACCTTCTATTGTACTTTCTGATAGGTTTAAATGCTTTGTTATTTTCCCTTCCTTTGATCGTTTTTTGATTTTCATCTTTTGATTTAATAAATATTATTTCTTTCTTTATTTTAGATGTTTCTTTAATTCGAAACCTAGTCCAGATTTTAAATTATCGATCCTTTGGCTAGAAATCAACATCTGTAACTTCTTATCACTCTTATCAAACTTAAGGAATGTATTATTGATAAACTTAGATAAGTCCTCTATATGATTGTTCAAATTTTTGATTTCTTCTTTTAGAATAATATTTTCATTGACTAAAGCTTCACGGGCAATATGCAATCCTTCGAAATCATTTTCATCCGCTAGCAGTTTATTAGCTTGACTAAGTGCATGTTTTTCGATTTTCAACATTTTTACTTCAGATTCAAACTTAGATATTTTATTACTCGACTTAGAAAAAGCTTTGAGGAGTTTGTTAATTTCAACACATATATCATTAGATACTTCTAAATCAGAATCAAAATCAGTTTAAGAATCTACCTCATGAAGTGCTATAAGACATAGATTTGCTTCCTTGCATTCTTGTGAACCTTCTGATTTAGTTGCTGAATCTTCCAAGTCACTCCATGTTGCCATCAGAGATTTGTGTTTCTTTTTTAATTTCTCCATTTTCTTAATTAGCATAGGACATTCGTATTTGATATGTCCAGGCTTCTTACATTCATAGCAAATAATCTCCTTTTTGAACTTTTTCTTCTCTTTTTCTTTGATTGCCTTTCCTACATCAACGGAACGATTCTTATTAGTAGTTAATCTTTTACTAAATGTTTTCTTACCTTTTTTCTTAAGCTATTTGTTGAGCTTTTTAGTTAGAAGTGTTACATCTTCATCTTCTTCTTTTGATGAATCTTCTCCTTTTGAATCGGTATCTGTTTCCTGGGCTTTGAAGGCTACGGTCCTTTTCCTTATATCTTCTAAAGTACTTTCTAATTTGAGAAAATCAGTTTCATATGCCATGAGCTTTCTACGCAGTTGACTTAGAGTTAACGTTTTTAGATCACAAGCTTCTTCTATAGCAGTTTTCTTTGCAGTCCAAATTTCGGGAAGAATCCTTAACATTTTGCATACCATATCTGCATCACTAATAATTTTGCCAAGAAAAGACAATTTGTTAGTTATAGTAGTAAATCTAGTAAAAGAATCTTTGATTTCTTCAATAGGGAGAATTGGAAATGTTTCATATTGTTGAACCAACAAGTTAATTCTTGTATCCTTGATTGTTTTTGTGCCTTCATAGGTTTGCACCAAAGTATCCCAAATATCTTTAAATTTTTCACAACAAGCAATTAGACAAAATTCTGATAATGCAATAGTACTTAACAATAAATTCTTAGCCTTTGAATTGAGTTCGGCTTTGGTGATATAATCTCTTAATGTAATGATGGTTGAAACTTTGAAATCTCTTACAAAAACAATTTACCAAGCTTGATAATCTAATGCCTTCACATAAGTCTCCATCTTGAATTTCCAATAGGAAAAGTTAGTTCCATAAAAAAATGGTGCCTTGCCAGGTTAAACTGTTAAACTACCACTTACTTCATCCATGATCTTGAACTCTAGAAGATATTAGAGTAAGGCTCTAATACTAATTATTGATGCTGTGTAAGATATCAAAAAGGGGGTGGGAGTTGAATTGATATCCTTAAATTTTTGAAAAAAAAAATTTTGATATAAGAAAAATAAAGTTACCCCTTTCAATAACTTATATTGGTAAACAACGATATTTTAATAATTCCACACACAACAATTAATAAAGTAAATTAAAAGAGTAAGGAAGGAGAATATTAAGCTGAGGATTTATAGAGCTTCGGCTTTCTGTTTACTACTCCCTTCTAGCTCTACTATTGGGACCCAATCTACTTCACCGAAGCCATTCCACTTGATCCACTAAATCAAATTACAAAAGATTATAAGCACTCGTTACACATAGACTTTACAAAACTCTACTCTGCCTATCTAGCCTCTCTATAATTTATGCTAATATAGATCTACAAAGTATAAATGTACTTATCTCAACAGTCAAATAAAAAAATTACAAATTATAAGTGAGAATAAAAATATAAATATTAATCAATTTCGCTTTAAAAAAAATAATGATTGTTGTATTGTTTACTTCAGTGCAACTTTCTGAAGAAGCATGTAAATGAATTTTTGTGGCTTTTCAGAAGGTAAAATCTGATCGCAACTCTTTTTGTGTAACGAAAACTTTTTGTAGAGTAGTTGTTCTTTTAAAAAAGACGTTTTGAATCATTTCTCTTTTTATATTGAAATCTTCCAACGGCTAAATTGAAGATTATTTTCGACTTTTGTATTTATCCAATCGATAGTTGTTAAAGATAATTCCTTAGATATTTTGAGAAGATCTCAGTCATTTGAAATTAAAAAACAACTCTCTTTATCTTATTTAGATCAAATATACTTCAATCCGCAACTATCAGATAAGCTTTTAATTTGAATTTGACGAGAAGATATGCTTAATCAGCAACTTTCGGATAAGAATCATATTCAAGATTTGAAATTACACAAAATTTGATCTAACCTTATCTTTATCTGTATTTGTGCATATCTTTATTTATCAAAAATTAATTCGCTTAAAAATCCCAATAGATCATGATTCCATCTTGAGTGGAATGGATTAATTGTATTTCCCTAATACACCCAATCTAGTGGAGCTAGGCTTCATTGAATTTGAATCTTGATATTAAAATTCAATGTCATACATTTCCAAATCAACTTTGTAAATGGCCTTTTGAAGAGTATTAATTCTTCCTTTCTTCGAAGTTTCTCAATAAGTTTTTGAAGTGCTATATCACTTCTACTTATAAAACTTCTGAAATACTTTCTGAAAAATTTCAAACTATTTTCTTTTTCAATCAAGTCAGAACTTCTAAACAAGTTTCAAAAGATAACTTAGTTTTGCGAATTTAAACTTTTTAAGAACCCTTTTGAATACTTGCAATCTTAACGATTCATGAGTATTTATCTCTTTTTATTATCATCAAAATATACCAGAGATATTTAACAGTTTTGAATTCTTTATTCATGCCAAGAATCCAATCATCAAAGGTATATGAAGTAAGGAAAGGATAAGCACGAGAAGTGGCTAAAGGTATATTGATATTGTTGTTGCTAACAACATTGGTAACATAATCTTACAACTAAGAAGGAGTTTTAGAAATTTGAGATGTCTTTCATGTAGTAGGAGGAGGAGAAACTAATGTAAGACCTAAATTAGATGAAAAATGTGAAGGAGATGTGCTAGAAGAAAAATCAGATTCAATGACAGAAGGTAAAATAGAATCAACATCAAGAGGAAAACAAAGTTGGGGAAATAATGAGTAGAAGGATTCAAGGAATTGGTAGAATCAGAAAATAAACCATGATTTTCAACAGAGGGAAACACTTCTTCAAAAACTACAACATCCTTGCTTGTAATGATCTCCTTAGCTTCCAAATCATACACTTTATAAGCTTTGCATCCATGAATATAATTAAGAAAGATACATTTCACTCCATAAGAATTAAATCTTCCAGAAGAACCCAAATGTGAAGCCATAAAATATAAGTAAACTTAATAAGCAAATGATTAAGCTTTTCTCTAAATAAAACTTCAAGTGGAGTTTTCCAATTTAAAAGTGACATAAGCATTTTGTTGATCAAATAAGTGTTTGCTAAAACACATTCTCCTCAAAAGGATTTGTACAAGTTTGTGTGAAGTCTTAAAGCTCTTTTCGTATCTAATATATGTCTATGTTTCCATTCTATACGATCATTTTGTTATGACATATAAATTGTAGTACATTGATGAGCAATTCCCAACATCGAACAACTTTTAGTGATCAATAAAAATTTGGTTTCATTATCTAATCTAACAAATTTGGATGTATTGGGAAAATGATTAATCATTAGTGAAGAAATTTATGAAGGATAAGACACACTTGAGACTTATAACTCATCATATAAGTCTAAGTATTCCTAGAATAGTCATCAACAATTATAATAAAGTATATTGCACCAATAATGGAAGGTACATGATATGGTCCCCAAACATCAACTTGTACTAAATGAAATAAAGTGGTAGAATAAGAATACTTTTATCAAAAGGCAATTTGTGAAACTTTAATCTTTGACAAGTGTCACATAAGAATTAAGAAGTATCAAAGGAGCTATAAGGAACAATGTGTTGAAGCTCAGTGATAGAAGAATGACCTAATCTTGTATGTAGTAGACGTAAAGATGGAGCTTTATTACAAGAGGAATTGTGTAAAAGAGAAACATGTTGTACATGAACATCTTTATTTCTAAAACACCTATTAGCAAATTGCTTCACAATATAGAGATTGTTAGAGACTTTAGCAATAACAATTACTTGCTTAGATTTTGGGTCTTTAAAAGTATAAACGGAAAGAATTAATAGTTGCCATTGGATTGTTATCAATAATAGCTTTATGGATTGATAGAAAGTGGTGGGAAAATTCTGAAACAAAGAACACATGGTGCAAAGTCAACTTGGATTTAAAGTGATGGATGTAAAGAAATTAACAATTTAGTACTTCCATTAGGAAGGTGTATTGAGAGTGGTTGGTTTAACTAGTGTCCATAAGCTAAGAGCATAAATTGTTATTGAAAGAGCTAAAATTTAAAAGAGAAGAGCTACCTATGCAATGAACAACAATTGATGTAGCATTAACAAAAGATTGTCCTTGATTAACTTACCCCTTCAAAGGCTTAAGCATCTAATTGTAAACATCATGAAGTATTCATTGATCTAACCTAGAAGGACTTGCTAAACTTGAAGACTCCATACTTAAAACATTAAAACAAGCATTAAGTAGAGTATCACTTATCAAAGAAGTACTTCTTTTAATCTCAACTTGTGTAGCTGTCCTATGTTGGTTGCGCATGATTCTTTTACCCTTATATGAACCCAGATGACTTGTGAGTTTGAAATAATTATCCACTATGCATCCCTCTCCCTTACAATATCTATAAACCAGTTTATTATCTTGAATATTCTTATTTTCTTCCTATTAGTTTGATTTCCTTTCTCTTTATTTACATTGTATGTCGAAGCCTCAACATTGCAAATAACTAAACTAGTAACAAGCTTTTATCTTTCCACTTATTGTACTAGATAAAACACCCTGTTCATTGTAGGTAAGTGCTCAATGGAAAGAATTTGGCTTCCTATGGATTCAAAGCTCTCATTTAGTCCCATAAAAAATTGAATCAACTTTCCTTGTGAATAAAAAATCGCAATCCTTTTAGCTAATGTGCAAGTACAAAGCTCAATTCTTCTATACTCACAACTAGGATAGTTATTTAAGACT
Source organism: Lumnitzera racemosa (assembly GCA_024138005.1). Lineage (NCBI taxonomy): Eukaryota > Viridiplantae > Streptophyta > Magnoliopsida > Myrtales > Combretaceae > Lumnitzera > Lumnitzera racemosa. The sequence continues at coordinate 60,938,559 of JAMXBC010000007.1, forward strand.
TATAATTCATTTCAATAGCGTTTAAACTTATTGTATTCATATTGCAAGTTAATAAACCATTAGACCATTTCCTTGGCCATATTATTCACAAACTTCTTTCCAAATATCACAAGCTAAAGTTGCATACAAGAATTTTTTTACAAAATTTCACTACTCATCAAATTAAGCAACCAACAATGAACTATAAAGTCATTTATAGTCCACTGATTAAGTCAACAGAATCTTCTCTAAGTTTTTAATAGTCCCTTCTATAAAACCAATTTTTAATTTAGCATTAAGCCCTAATTTGATTGCTAGACTCCACGTAAGGAAATTTGTGCCATTAAAAACACTATTATCAATCACTATAGAAGGATTATCTATATGTGGGATGTATAAAGGATCAAACAACACAACATCTCCATGAATTATAGGAAGATTATTTGATGCTTGATTATTCATGATATAACACTATCATAGAATGTAGATTCGAAAAAGAAGAAAATTAATATTCACATTAAACTTGATGTTTTGATACCATTGAGAATTGCAACATAATCAAGGAAGAAAAAAGCATATTGATCTCTATTTGTAGTGAAAAGTCATAGATAAATATATAATATGTATACAAGACTTACTTTATAAATAATTTTAATATTTTTTTGGCCAAACAATATTATAACATGGGGGAGGGGGGATTGTATCTAGGTCAATCTCCTTGGGAAACCAATATTCACACTATTAGGTTATAATGGCCTTAGCATGTAATTTCATTGTTTATCTTAGATTTATTATGTTTCTTACATGTGCTAGTTGTTTATCTTTGATTAAAGTTTAAGGTTTTTATCTTTATAGTAAAAAAAATTTTCTCATATGGTAATTGACATACTTATTTGTTCATTACCATCAGTGCTATGTTTGGTTTGATTTCCTAAGGTTAAATGAATGAAAGTTGATTGCATTGGTAGAAAAAATCTTAATAATCTCTCTTTTTTATGTAATAATTGTATGAAGGGTTATTTCTATAATCTTCACTATACATATAGTACTATTTCACTATATTAAATAAATGTTGAAAAATCCATTTGGGAGCTTTTATAGTCCTGTCCATATTTTTTATAGGACCAATTTAGCCCCCCATTTCACCTTTAATTTTATATCTATTAGATCTTATTAAAGATTTTTCATCAAATATAATATTAAGAGAAAATTACAATAGAGAGAATCAACATTTAAAAAAAATTCAAATAAAGGAATAATGTTTCATATAGTAGTTCAAACAAGGGATCAACATTTCTAAAAGTTCAAATAAGAGTTCAATATTTCACAAAGTGGTTTAAATAATTTTATGGATTAACTATTATGAATTTCTCATTTGAACTACTTTGTGAAACGTTGATTTCTTATTTGAACTTTTCAAAATGTTTATCCTTTATTTGAACCATTTTGAAACATTGATCCCTTATTTGAATATACCTTCAAACATTGATTCCCTCCATTGTAATTTTCCCATGATATTAATAATATTAGTGAAATACATACTTATGATACATGGCGTTATAATAAATAAATATATGTATAAAGCTAGCTTTGAATAGTGTAAACTCTTAATGTTTTTTTTTTTTTTATTTTCATTTCCTTGCAAGTAATATTTATATGTTTTTATGTATTTTTTCTACAGTAAGTTGTAATCATTACAAAATTACTACTACTCTAAGAAAACTATGTTCCTTTCATATATATGCATGTGTGTATGTCTATATATATATATATATATATATACATATATTATTCCTTTAAGAATCACTACAGGAACATGTGTGTGCAATGCATGTGCTCCAAAATTTACAAAATGCTAGACAATAATATAGCTTAATTTATTCATGATATGATTTTAATTGCACTTAGTAGCGAAGACTTTGAACTAAGATTTGTATTTGGGTGGGATAAGGTATTAATATGATACATAATCTAAATGGGAAATTTTGTCTTCTAAAGAAGAAATTATTGGACAAAGTAATCATATATTATGAAACTTTGCTATTTCTTTCTTTTTCTAATATACTAATTATAGAGAAAATAGAAACTATAAGTATAGTTTTATTTACTCTACGACACACCAAAAATATCATCTACTATCTTTTGTAGATATGAAATGGATATGTTGTTTTTTGTGTATGTGTGTGTACTAGTAATAGTATGTTTATCTTAGTTTGCATGTCTTTTATGTATTGGCTGGTTGTAAATAGTTGTATAGTTCTATTTTTATACTTGTAACTAGGTTTAGTTAGTCAGAGCTTGTTGGTCTTGCATATAAAGAGTCAAAGTGTATAATACTAACTATTACATTTCATTTTGTCATTACAATTGCATCATAGATTCATCTCCTTCTCGAGCTCTTGAGTATTGCAATAGCAAACAAAACATTTACAATCTACCATGGTTGATATCTTGATGGTATCCAAGGAAGGTATTTTATTCAATTTTGATTCTATTTCTCTATTTCTATTGATATAAAAGATTTATATTTTTTGAAAGGATGAGTAGTTCGAGTGTTACAAGTATATCTGGAAATTCTAATTTGAATCTATTGGATCCTTTATACATCTCATTGTTTGATAATCCTATAATGATTATTCAAAATATAACATTTAATGAAAACAATTTTCTTGGAATCATTTGATTTGAATGGGTTTAGGGAAAATGCTAAAATTAAGTTTTGTCTATGGGACTATTAATAAACCTAGTGATGATTCCCTTAATCTAATCCAATGGGTAAGGAATGACTACATGGTGTGTTATTGGTTATTAAATATATGACTAGTGAGATATCTCAAAACTTTCTGTATGCAAAATGAGCTAGAGAATTGTAAAAGGAAGCTAGTGAGCAATACGAACAAAGAAATGGGCCATTGATATTTCAATTACAAGATGAGATTTCGAATCGGAGATAAGGAAATCAAGATGTAGATGTGTGTTCTAATAAACTTAAAAAGTATTGGGATGAGTAGCAAGCTTTAAATAACTATCCATCTTGTGAGTATGGATGGATATGCTTGAGTGAATTGCAAATTTTTAAGCATAAGGTAGACTGATGTAATTTCTAATAGGATTAAATGATAACTTTGAAGTTGTGTGCAATCAAATTTAATTGATGGAACTATTGCCCACTATTAATAAGGTGTCCTGATATAGAAAGCTTAGCTTATCTTGCAAATAGAGGAGGAAATTCAAATGATTAATGAAATATGAAAAGCTCTCAAAGTAGGAAGATGTTTTGCAAATATTGTAAAAATGAAGGGCACACTATAAAGAAGTGTTTTTACTAGTTGAGTACCCAGAGTGTTATAAGGGAAAGTGAATTACTAGGCCCCAATCTAAGCTAGCTATTGTAGTTGAGGCTAAAAGCTTAGAATCGGTTTTCTTAGATATTCCCTTTGACTTTTGTTTTAGTATTGTAGGTGCTACAAGTTTGCATTCACTTGTTGATCAACAATTGATTCAAAATGTGTGCTAAAAGGTTATGAAGTTGATGAAAGGAAAGCAAGAATGTTCTAATTCAACCATAAATGCTTTGATGAGTGTAGTCAATACTTTCTTTGCTTTTATTACTATGAATAAATGTAATTATTTCTTAGATTGTTGATAGTAGAGCTATAGATCATATCTGTAAATTTTCCTATATACAACATCTTAATAAGCCAATATTTGTACATTTTCTTGATGGAAATACTAAATTAGTCCATATATAGGTGTGCACCGAGCTTGTTGAGCTTGGAATCAGCCTTGAACCATCGGTTCATGGGTTGTTAATTAGTTGAACCAGGCCTGGCCTTTAAGGCTATTGGCTCGGGCCAGTTCATGTGAACTACTGGTTCAAGGGCTGGTTTGTGAGCCCTTGAATCATACCTCTTTTTTATTTTTTATATATTTTTTTTAAATTTAATTTTTCCATATTTCCATCCATTATTATTAATAATTTGTCGCTTATTAGTGTATTTTTTTTTCTTTTCCTTAAATGTTTCTAATACTTTATCTAGACATGTAGTGATATATGAATGATTCACTTTTATTTTTTGTTGAAAATTTTTTCCATTTCGAAATAGTTGATTTGGACTGCATGAGCATAATGGTGTTTATGTTGTTTTGTTTTCTGTTATTTTTTTAAAAATTTGGGCAAACTCGACTAGCTGGTTCAAGGGCTCACCGAGTAAGCAATTCTTTGAGGTTGAACTGCTTAGGCCCTCAAGACTCGACAGTTCGTTAGCTGGTTTAGGCCCATCCCTATTCGGGTTAAGCTAGTTTATGGTTCGGAACCAGCCCATACATAAGTTTAAGTCCATATCATAGGTTGTGTTTTTATTGCTCCTCACCTTGAGCTTTATTATGTTCTATATATACTAGACTTCACCCATAGTTTATTATCAGTTCACAAAGCTATTATTGATAACCACTTGATAGCTACAATTGATTTTTTTCCTTGACCTTTCAAGACCAAAAATGTAAGAGGATTGTAGCTACGAGACAAGCTTGTAACGGCATCTTTATATTAACACAGGCATCAATAATTGAAATTACAAATGAAAGGAATGTAGTAGCATACTCTTCTACTTTACCTATTTGTTCTTTGAATTCTTCATGTAATAAAAATGAAATATTACATTTACTTTAGGAGATTGGGCCATACTTCAGTTTCCAAGATGATTTATCTTGATCAGTGTAAACATATTAACATTGGTTACTTTGTTTGTGAAAGTTGTTACCAATCAAAATTGCACTGGCTATCTTTTGGTTCATCTATTCCTTCATTTCATTTGTTACATGTTGATGTATGGGCTCATATGGAATTCCATCTATTACTAGTGCTTCCTATTTCTTGACTATACTTGATGATCATTCTCTTAGTACATGGACTTATTGGATCCTGCATAAGTCATAAGTTCCTTCTCTTCTTGAGAAATTCTTCAATTTTGTGCTTAACCACCACTTAATTACTCGTAAGTTTGTACATTTAGATAATGGGGTAGAGTTTTTATCTTCTCAATGTCGAAGTTTATTTTCTAAACTTAGAATTGTCCATAAAAAATCTACCATTTACACTTTACGACAAAACAAGAAGTTGAATGAAAACATAGGCATATCCTTAATATGACTAAGGCCTTAAGGATTTATGTTAATTTGCTTAAATCATTTTGGGGAGGAATGTATTTTGATAGCCGCTTACCATATAAACAAGATATTTCTATCTATTTTTGGTTGGAAAACTCCATATGAGGTACTTTTTGGTGAAAAACCCAATTATGATCATCTTCATGTCATGGGTTGTTTGTGTTTTGTTGGGAAGAAACTTATTTTAAGTGATAAGCTTGATGATTGTGGTTTGAAGTGTATCTTTCTTGGTTATGCTAATGGCCACAAAGCTTATAAATCTTTTGATTTAAAGTCACAAAAAATCATTGTTAGCAGTGATATCATTCTTTATGATACCATACTTCCTTTAAACATGTTCCTTCTTTATTTGGTTTTCTTATAACCACTTCTACAGATAATTTCCCTATTCTTCTTCATGTTTCCTTATCTTCTAATGAGCTTGATTCTTCTACTATGCCTACTGTTCCTATTACTTCCCCTTTCGCAACCCCTTCCTCTTTTATTGATATTCATTTATCTACTACAGTCCAGCTACTTTAAAAGTCCATAAGAGTCACTAGGCTACTAGCTTGGTTGGAAGAATTTATACACAATATATATTCTAGTCCTACAATTAACTCTTTTACTACTGTCCACACACAACATCCATATCCTTTTTTTCTCTAACAGAACCCTTCTTAATATTCCTTATAACTTTACACAATCTATGGCTCTTATGTTAACAATCAAGAAACCTTATAGTTATTCCCAAGCTACTAAGAGTAAAGATTGGATCATTATAGTGAAAAAAGGAACTAGATACTTTAAAACTTAATCATATTTTAGAGCTTACAACTCTTCCTCTAAGGAAGAACGCAATAGGATTGAAATGGGTTTACAAAGTTAAATACAAACCTAATAGTAGCGTTGAGAGATATAAGGCTAGATTAATAGCCAAGGGATATAATCAAGTTGAAGGCCTCGATTATCATGAGACTTTATCCTCTATGGAAAAATTAGGGACAGTTAGAATTTTACTTGCTTTTGCTTCGGCTAAAGGATGGCTTCTTTTTCAATTGGACATTAATAATGCTTTTCTTTATGGTTTTCTTAAATAGTCCTTATGTGGGTGGAAATAAGCATTTAAGCAATGAAATGTTGTAATTACATAGTTTTTAATTGGTCAAGGATATATCCAATCCAAAAGTGACTACCCTTTGGTTGGAAGAGTGGTGTTGAATTTACTATTGTCTTAATGTATGTTGATGATCTTTTGATCACAAGTACTTGCATTGCTACTATTAAGCAGTTGAAGAAGAGTTTAGATTTGGTTATTACCATTAAAGATCTAAGTAAAGCTCCATTTTTTTCTTAGATTGGAACTTTGCTGCACTCCTCAAGGAATTTTAGTTAATCAACGAAATTCTATCCTTGATATCTTAACAAATGTTGGCATGAAAGGTTGTAAGCCTATTGATATTCCATTACCTATTGGAATGAATTTGGCTAAAGATGAAAGCTCTTTTTTAGCAGATCCATTACCATATAGAAGACTGATTAGGAGACTTTTGTACTTGACTCTTACACATCTAGACATTAGTTTTGGTATGAATCATTTGAGTTAATTTTTATCTCATCTAAGAGAAGCTCATTTTCACGTTGCCCTCCATGTCCTACGCTACTTAATAAGTTCTTCAACCTTGGATCTTTTTTATACTTCTTCAAATTCCTTGACACTTCATGCTTATTGTGGTGCTAACGTAGGGTCTTCTTCACTTAAATGCAAGTCTCTTATTGGTTACTATGTTTTACTTGGTAATTCTCTTATTTCACGGAAATGCAAGACATAACCAACAATTAGTACTTTAACTATCGAGATTGGATATAGGAGCATGGTTTCTATGACTAAGGAGTTGCTATGGATTTCTTATATGTTGCAAGATTTGTCTATACCTCTTTCTTTACCCATTGTTCTACATTGTTATAATAAATTTGCTATTCAACTAGCTATTAATCCTTGTTTTCATCATCATAGCAAACACATTAAAGTAAATGTTCACTTCATTTGAGATAACATCAACAAAGGATTTTTGTAAACCATTTTTATCTCCTCACAAATGCAACTTGCTAATGCTCTTGCCAAATCAACTTTATTGGCTCGACTTTCTTATTTTTGTCACAAAGTTGAGCCTTCAATAAGCTTCACCTTGAAGGGGGAATGTCAAATGTACTACTAGTAGTATATTTATCTTAGTTCATGTGTCTTTTATGTATTGGCTGGTTGTACATAGTTGTATAGTTTTATTTCTATACTAGCAGTTAGTTTTAGTTAGTTAGAGTTCGTTGGTCTTGTATATAAAGAATCAGAGTAACATTTTATTTTCTAAAAAAAAAAAATTAGAAGATAGATTCATCTTCTTTTTAAGCTCCTGAGTATTGCAACAACAAACATAACATTTATACTTTGCCATGGTTGATTTATATATATATATATATATATATATATATATCATCTACTATCTTTTGTAGATGCATATCGGATATGTTGTTATATATATATATATATATATATATATATATGTATGTATGTTTATGTATATGGGTGGGTGTGTCTGTGTAATATATATGTACATATTACGGAGCTGAATAGTTAGTCTTATCTTAACGGTATAGACTAGGGAAACGCACATGACGCAACTGTGTATCCTAAATTACACATTTCAGCAAAAAGGTGAAATTTCAAACGTACGTAACTTTGAAGTTGCATTTGCAATGACCAGCTCGTTGGGTTTGTCGATTGTACAAAATGAATGGGATATTCTAACTGGGCGTTAAGGTTAAGTCATAAGCTGATCCCATGTACATGTCAGCAGATTCTGCCTGCATCATCATCATTATCGCCGTCATCATCAAAATCAATTTCTTTACTAGCCCGGTGGTCTCATGACTTATCCTTCACTTCGCTTCGAAATTTTACTTGTGTATATGCTTCTTATTATTTACTAACACCGTCCTCTTCATCTGCGTGATCGAGGAAAGGCCAATATATCCATGGCATTTTCTTTGATTATGTGCATAATCGGATCGAGACTCATGGATGGAAAGCCAAATGGCTAACTTATGATGAATAAACTTTTGGGGGGCTTTATTTCGTAGAAATTCCGACAGCTTCTTCCATATTTGTACACTTGAGTTGAGATCGTGTTTGGAGGTTCATATAAAACTTTATATAAGATGGGATTAGACAGAGTAAAATAAGTAGGTGGTACATATGTATATTATAAGGATTTATATATATGTTTGTAACATAAATATCTGTGTGAGTATGCAGGCACGTGTGAGACAATTAAATTATATTTGTTAGTTAATATATTACATGCGTTATACACATATATATATGTTATTCATATAATAATATCTTATAATATACTGTGAACAAATATAAATAATATTATGTAATATTCTATATTATGCAAAGTATAATAACTTATATTAGTTACAATATATGCTATATTATAATTTTTTTAATTATATTTTCATGAAATATTATAACCTCGTACTACATATGTTGCATCGTAAGATGGTGTTATCGTAAAATCTGTAGCTTTCGAGCCACAAAACCAATTGCCAGCTACGGGAATAGCTTGTGAGTGCAAAATTTTGTTGGAAGTAAGAACTCTCGCTGAAGTGAAGCTCGAATTTTCGAGTATGGAAATAGGGATGCATGAAAACTCAAAACGAGCTCCAAAACTGAATGTCATGGCATTTGGAATTTTTAAAAAGTAGAGGAAAGCCACCCTTGCGATCTTGGTTACTGATCGGTGTAGAAAGACTTTGACCCGCCCTAGCTCGTTTCAAAAGCCTTTCCTTAGTTCAAGGCTCAACCAATGTGAGAAACCTATTACAATTTCACAAGAACGTTACGACTCAACGTATGCATGCATACATGCATGCGGACTTCGTGGTATTATATGGTTAGGAATGGGAGATTTCGAGTTACTGATTTTGTGCTTAACAGCATGTGTAGTTTATTGATTATGCATGTATATAATAGATTTAAACACCCAATAATGATGGGTTACGCTGAACCTTAAGTTTTTTGATGGAGAATAGGGGTGGACATGGAATCGTCAAACTGGAAGAGGGGGCAGGTGGTAAATTTTCCTTTAAGTCAAAATTTAGAATTATCTTTATGAAAATGTCAACATATGATAATAATCATGTTACATCTCGTATATACAAAAGGAAACGATTTCATTAAGAAATGTATTATAAGTTATTTTAATATATAATTTATAATAAGTTAAACTAGAATACTTATCATTATAATACATATGCTATGGCTATTGGTTAATACATAGCACATCAAGAAAATTTTGTTTAGTTAGTTAATGTTCACCTTAGATCTTTGCCGCTAGGGTCTTTAAGTGAATTCGAATCATAAAAGGAGCTAGTAAGCCAGTGGTCCACCTAGGTGAGCTTCCATAAGGAACACACGACTAAGCAATTACTAGAGTTAATGCCTGAGTTAGTTAATGATTGTTGATAAAGCTTTAAATAAATGGGAAGGATCTTTTGGTGGCTAGTGGTAGAGGTTAAAGGAGCCCAATTATTGTATATAAAATAGTTAGGACTTTTATAAAGGAAAAGCTAACAAGCGGGAGGCTTACAACCTACAGTTTAGGGCATAGTGCCCTTAAGCACTAGACAATAGGACTCCCCTACAGGAGCCTAGACATAGACGTGGTCCTTTTGACCTAATGCCTGCCTTTTCATACTTAAGGCTTTAGGATGACCATATAACCTTTTTATCCTCATGGTGCATTAGAGGTTGTTTGATTGGGATTGTACCTAGTTTCCTAATTACAGTTCTCGATTTATTGCTTGAGCTCTAAGGAGATCAATGAGGTTACTTATTGTAGGCTTTTCACTAGATCTTTGCTTTAGCCCTTAACCTAGGCTTAAAAATCTACTATCAACACTTCCTCCCACTTTCTTTATTGGTAGGCTAGAATAGAAGCAATCTATTTGTGGAGGCGTGACACACTAAGTAAATAGGTGGTTGATGAGGCTTGTGAGCTTTGCTTGCTTTTAGGCAATAAGAAGGTTAGAAAAGTGGTTGGTGAGCAACCCTAGGAGTCGTGCTAAATACTTGTTCCTAAATGGGGATTAAAGGTTAACATACACTTATTTGGCATACTTAAGTGTCTTCTTACGTCAAAATGGATTAGGACTTGAAACTTATTAAGGCTTCCTCTTTTGTAACTAAGAAATGGTCATTCTATATGTCTTTTGTTGTAATTTTAGTATGCTCAAAGGCTTTCATCCTTATAGTAGGTTAGAACTTAAGGATTTGTGGGAAGTTAGTACCCATAAGATTCGTGTTGTTAGGGAGAGTTTCCTGGTTAACATGCTTAGCAATGTTAGTTGACACTTTAGGCGGCATGATACATGATCAAAAGAGTTGTTTCTTGAGAACCTTTAGGTGTATGTTAAAATATTATGGGGTTACCTAAATATGTTTTGCCAAGTTGCTTTTGTCATTGTAAAGCCCTCAACCATGGAAGCATTCTTGTGATCTTAAGAGCGTGACTGTTGTTCTTGCTACTAAATTCCCTAAGGTCCATATCCTCGATAGGTGTTCAAATTATGTATATTAGGGGTGATGGTGCTGGGATGGCTTTGCATGGTAGTCGATGTTGCTTGTAGGTAAGTTTTTATTTTAGGAGTATCGAATGACATTCCCTTATCCAAGGTGCTATTGTGGTGTGCATGAATCTCGTTTGTTAGTCTTACACTAGTGATGGTAGTATAGAGGGGCTCTTTTTTGCTGCTAGTGGGTGCATGAAATCTTTCCTTCATTGTAGTTATATTCTTAGCTATTTGGGAGCTTATTATTGTAGCTTTTTTGTTGGTCTATTTTCATTGTTTGCTAATAAGCTTGGCCTTATATTTTGTATGTGCATTCTACTTTGGCTCGACACTTAGAGAGAGATTTGGAGTCCTTTTAACTATGTTACCACTATTAGCAGTGGCTTCATCATGCAAATAATGACCAATTTTTGCCTTAGATTTGTGTAAGTGAATTCTTTGAGTTAATTTAGATCGCAGAGTAGGTTGATGGGCTCATAGTCTAATTGGGCGAGCTTACACAAGGAACACAATCCTAATTATGCATCGAAGGTTGCTTTAGTATAGCCACATTAATGTCTAAATTAGTTTATGAGTGGTGATAAGGCCCAAAATAAATGGGAGGATCTTTTTGTCATCTAGGATGGGACTTATTATAGAGATTTAAGAGAGTCATCTCACCATGTAGAAAGTAATTAGCACTTTTATAGATAGAGAGTTGATAAGTAGGGGGCTTGAGGCCTACTATCTTAGGCCTGGGCTCGAGGCCTTGCTCGGTTTCTTTCCAAATTATTCTATTACTAAAATTGTTTGGAAAAATGCATAGAATGTATTAAACTCGATAATAACTTAAGAGTAATATAATTATAAATGATAAAAAGAAGAAAAAAAAGAGATGGAAATATATTATTAGTAATAATTTGAAATAAAGAAAAAAAAAACTAAAAAATAAAGGAAAAAGAGAAAAAAAAAAAGAGAGAGAGAAAGAGAATGGAAAGGTAGTTTATGAGAGGTGAATATGGAAAAAGCAAGTTTAGTGGGAATTAAACTTTACCCTCCGATGGCAAGACTCAACCATTTAGTTGGGTTTCCGAGTTATGTCAATTATTACTTTCGGAAATATATTTATAGCAAATCCTTTCGCTTATTTTCTAAATAAATGTAATAATTAATTTTCTTTGGGCTTTAGGGGTAGGAGTCTAATGGTAAGGCACTTTAATGGTTCCTCTGGTAACATTCTTCTTCTCATCTTTTGTATTTTCCAATTTATTAACTCAATTAATTAATAATATATATATATATATATTACGGTGATTTTTTTTTTTTCTAAACTAAAAGTCGGATGGGACTAGTGTTACATGAGGTTCAGCTTTACTTTAAGAAAAATGTTATTGGGTATTTGGAACTACCTGTTAAAATGCCAAAAATGTATTTCTCATCTTTCCATGCACTTATATTTTTCTTGAAGTATATAATTAATATTAAGAGCATTGTAGTGTGGTGGTATATACATTAGGGGATCAATAAATTGGATTGAATTCAGTTCTCCCTTCCTTTAAGGTTTTAATATGATAGCTGGTAAAAAATAAAAAATAATATATACGCTGAGAAATGAACAAAAGTGGCCATTTTTTTAGGCTTAATTGGTGTAGGTGAGCACTCCTTATTGAGATGTTTTGCGTAAACATTGGTGCGAAATTATCACCTCATAAAGGAATTAGTGAAGATAGTAAAGGCCGTCGCATTTGAATGTACAATTGGATGACATATATTCTTCGGAGACATAATGTCATAGACTGCAAAATGATTCAAAGATAATGGATCTAATACAACATTAATCTTTCTATTTATTGAATGTGGCTATAATCACCACGTGACAACCATCAATATTAGATTTCATTTTGGTACATTTTCCCGTACCAAACATAACATTAACCTAAAAAAATATATTTCCTTCCGAATGTTGTTTATACATTAGGCTAATCCTGACAATTGAATTGGTAATCATCTTTCTTATTTATATCGGTTTAATCACAGTTTAGTCGGAAAGCGACCGTACCGATTCTTGTAACATGGCCGTAACAAATAATCCAATAGGAAAAGATCGATCGTGAGAAAGGGGAAAGTGAAGGGACAATGGCTTCATGTGAATATCATGTGGCATTAATTAAGGAAGCCAATATCCTATTGACAAGAGGTGGCCGAGGTAATGACCGTGGGGCTACAGTGCATAGAAAATGGCCATAAGCCTTGGACATGGGCAGGTTTGGTTGGTTGAGGGAAGGTCAAGGAAATATAAAAAGACAGGATGAGGAAACTCTTTTTCTTTCTTTCTTTTTCTTTTTCTTTTTCTTTTTCCCTTCCCTCGGTAGATTGGTGTCGGAAAGAATGAAAGTAATAGATTCATGCTTTTATAAAATATTTATAGTTTATATTATTTCTCATAAAAATATCTGAATCGTTCAAACAATTTGAATCGTTACTTTTAACACATCACCCAACTTGATATCGTAAGACGATGAAGTTGTTGATACGTTTTTGTGAATGTTTATGACTTTTCTTAGACCGATTTTTTCAGAAACTTCAGGTGAGCTACGTCGAAATTGATGTCTTTGATTAATTAATTATTGAAAGCTGTAATAATTTACTATTTTCTTCTGATATTCTATTTGCCTTTTAATTTTTTTTTCCCCCTTCATTTGAGAGCTTTGAACTTTTGTAAATAAACCAAGGAAAAAAAGAAAAAAGAAAAAAAAAAAAACACTACCGTAACACATTCGCATATACCATTAAAGTGACAAGTGAAAAGGGTTGAAAATATAATAAAAGATCATCAATCTTTTGTTTGAATTCTGCTTAAGTACTTGAACTTCTAATTTATTATTATTATTTTAAAATTTTGAGTCATTTACTAGCGTCACTTTTAATGAAAAATGTAGCGGAGGAAATGAAAGGAAATTTTTGGTCTGTTCATTAAAGTAGAATGGGGATTTGATAATTCTCTAAATTAAACTAATAATAAAATTTTTAAAAAGGTTAGACTAAAAAGCTATTTTTAAGAAATGTATAACAGCACCTCCATGCAAACTGGAGCTACCATTCTCGAATCTGGCTCATGATAGGAAACAGAGATAACAGTCTATTGCCATTCGAGTTCGGCTTAATGATAGTTGAAGCTCAAATTTATTAAGTTAAATTTTTATGACACTTGGAATCTATTATTTTAAAATTGTTTACGGAATTCAAATTGTGTTTAAATACCAATATAATTTTAACTAAAAATATATATTTTATAAAGAAACTATACCAAACGGACTCAATTGAATCGAGTTGTAACACAAACTTCTAAATTCAGTTGAGCTATAAAATTTTAGCACTATATTGATTTTGCTTAATTTGTTTACTGCTTATAGTAAAGTAAAGTGGGATACTGGTTGGAGTATGCTTTGAGACCTTTCAGTGGGAAACTTGCAAATTAGTGTTTAGTGATGAGAGCGCTTGACTGATTCTGATTGAAACAATTATAGGCTCAGCTGTCAATTTCCTTCTCTGTAATTATCAGCATCAAAGAACACCAAGGGTTTTAACAGAATTGAAAGCATATAACATCATTTGCGAGAACATCTTTATGTTTTTTTTTTTTTTTTTTTTTTTGACAGGTAAATATTTAACCCCGTCTCACATGGGGATAATTATATCGAAAGTGCCAAGATTAATTGATGATTAGGATTGTTCATAAATATCCTTTAATCGTTGTTGATTAAAAGTAGCACTAGTCTATCTTAGCCGAAATTTTTGAAATGCCCTACTTCTTGGCCAGTTTGAGTGTCATCATGAATTCAGAGGAATCTAGTGTAATTGGTAATAATAATAGCTCGTTCTACTATAGGTTTTATCGTAATCAATCGAAAGTTCTTTTTTTTATTTATTTATTTATTTTTTGTAAATTTTATTCAGTTTTTTTTTTTTTTTTTTCTGTTGAAAGTTAGGAACGGGTTCTAGTTAAATATCCTTTTATTAGGAATATCAACAAGCGAATAAGATCTTTTTTTCTTGATTCTGCAATAGGACTTTATTAGTGTGATCTTGGGGACTTCTACAAACAGCCTTGGCTATTGGGTTTTAAACTAAAATTGCAGGCAATTACCCTTTTATAAGACCTTTTAAGATGGTAATTGGCTAATTGCAAAATTATTTAGCAATAAGATTAAAAGAGCTTATTTTTATTCAAAATGAAAAGAAGTAACTTTTTGAAATTGACTGATGGAAGAAACGCGACTAGAAAGTTGGTGAGTCAGTGGGACATGGGACATGGGACACAAATGTCGAGAAACGAAAGAAATTAAGTAGATGGAGATGAGTGGAAAAGCAAAACTCATTCCCGCCAACTCAGTGAACCTTTTCAACGGATGGCGCCACATGTGATGATTCGGACTCGTCGAATGTTATGTGACTCTCTCTCTCTCTCCCCCAAAACTGGGCATTATGTGATCCTTTTCGTCCCATTCTTTCAGGTCCCCTCCTCCAAACGTAGCTCCCTAGCTTACCTTGCCTTGGGTTTTGTTCATATGTGTGATGCAACTTGTCTTGGTACATGGCTTTGATTGTCCGGCGCACACCGTGATTTCCTATCTAACTAAGTCTCTATTAATCACTTATAACTGTTCATTAGATCGGATCGATTCGAATCGGATTAAAGTTAATCAATCCATAAAAATATCTCATATTTTGCACTTATTTTTATTTTTTATTTTTTTTATTAGGATGAGTTTGTTCCCATAGAAGCTGATTCTAAGTATGAACCTGGAATCTACTCTATATAATTAGGTGGTAAACATTTAGAAACGGAAATCTATACACTAAATGAAGCATCGATTTAGAACCACGGCTTTATGCTTCGTGGCTGTTCTATGGTTTGTCAAAACTTATAGGAGTTTGCAATTATATCAAACTCAACAAACAAGAATACTAGCTACGTATGAAATTTCCCAAAGAAAAGTCAATCACCATGTGATGTGAAGAAGGTCGCATGGTAATATCTCTATTGTTATTGGTTTTAAATCATAAATATTGATTAAAGGCATGACATATGTAGAGATAGGGGTGTAGAAACTGGAAATTGGTTTTCTTTCCTTTTAGAAGAGTAGAAAGTAAGGGGCAAAAAAAAAAAAAAAAAAAGGAAAAATTAGAGTTCTGAAATTTTTTTAGTAATAGGTGATGATAAATTAATGTTATATTCAAGAAAGATATAAAGGATTTCTCTGAGTAAGCCAGTATTAATTCAATATACGGAAAAATCGAGAGCAAGTTATTCTTCATTGGCTGCAGTTTTTCTAATTTGAATGTCGACAGTTTATTAGTTGATCAAGTGGCTTGTTTTCAAATTTAGGTAATGGAGAACTCAAATTGTTAGTCAAGAGGGAACCGAAGTGAGGTAAATTATTTGTGTCATGATATGAGAAACTCGTAGGCAAGAGGGTTCAATATAATAAATCGATGATTTAAAAGCAACAATTTTAGGTGTGATTTGAATGTAGAGTGTGGACAAAAATCAACGTGCTATAATTTAATAGTAATTCTTGAGCTGCAAAGTGTGCTTCGGGTTCGGTTTGACAAGATGCCCGACACATACGGTATAATCTAATGAAATGATGGACTGATAAAAAACGTAATAACTTCTGACGGTACACTTGAGTCTCTCTCTACTTCTACTTCCACCTCCAGAATCTAAACTCGATCTCTTGTATAATAAAAAGGGAAAGTTCGATCATTATCACATTTACTACGATCGATATCAAAAGAAAGTAGTAGTAAAACTGATGGATATATATATTTTTTAAATCGCTAGGACTATGTTTCCCTTATCATTTTATCGACAAAATTCTCATTTCAAGCGTTGTTAACATTTCGATGATTCCAAAGAGAAAAAAATAAAAAATAAAAAGAAAAAAGAAAGAGAAACTTTAGAATAATCTCTGGTGGATAGAGATTAGAGATGTAGTATTCCCAACATGTCTATATTTATTTATACATTATGTGCTAATTGTTTTGAACATACTCTTCTAGTGTAATCATATTGTGAAGGGTCTTTATTATCATGTTCTTATATGATTAGAGACTAATATACTTTATATTAAAGTAAGTTTGCTTTTTATTATTATGATACTAATACCTATCTTAATAGTTGAGGGATTGGCTTTAAGTGCTTTCACTTAAGTTAGATCTTTATGGAAAGCGAAAGGGGAAGGATTTTTTTTTTTTTTCTTGTGAATTCTTTAGATAAGTATAAATCCCTTACTTTTGACTCATCTATTAAAAAATAAATATATATATATATATATATGTGTGTGTGACAATGCACAAAACAAGGGATGAAGACTGAATAAAGAAAAAAAAAAAAAATCCCTCAACTTTACATTGTGCTTTCGGCTTCCATAAATTAATCTAAACCAAATGATGGGCAGTCATGTGCAAGAATAGGAAACCCAATCATGGTGATCCAAACCAATGCATATGACTATGTCCTTTATTTGTCTCTTAATTTTTTTTCCCTTCATTATTTGCTTTACATTCGTTTGTTTAAGTGTATTTTGTTTTGGAGTTTACAAATCTGATTCCCTGGATGGAGCAGAATTTCAAATGAAATAAATTATGTAGGACAAAATAAAATAACGTTTTAAGAAGTCATAATGTTTTTTTTTTTTTTTTGGTGTCTTTTATGGGTTCATAAACAAATTGTCGATAATCACCGTCTGCAGTTTTGTTCGGATTATAAGATTATAGTAATTTGTAGCGTGTATTGTATCATACATTGGATACCATAACAAATGGCTACGTACATGTACAGCAGGAGACAAGGGGCTCCTGCGATTTTCTGAACATGTGATGGTGAATATTTAGACAATATATGTCTGAAAGACATCTGAAGCTTATTAATGGGGGTATTGAAGGCTTTCGTGATTCTGCTTTGTCCCTCTTCCTGGACAGGACCTTGTATCTGTCTTCTGGATTTATTGTACAGATCTTGCAGGATTAGCAGAGACACAACTATGTAAAGTTGTGTCGTGATATATGGAAAATTTCAGTGTTGAGAGGGGAGAAAAATATATGGATTACATGTTGTTATTTTTTTTTTTAATCAATATTGTTGGTAATTGCTCAAGAACACTCCTTCGAGTTACTCTACCGTATACTTACTCAAAATGATTATCATAAATCGATCATTAATTTAATAATTTATGCTCGTAAATGGTAAAATGAAAGTTATTACCATTCATCCATGGATACCAGTGATGGCACATAATATCAAGATAAATTACTTTTAATTTCAATAAATCATACCCGATAAGAATAAAATAAAAGTTATCCATAACTTCCATAAAAATTATTAATCATCGATACATGAAAACTATTGATGGGCTTAATTTTTGCTGCTAATAGTTTTTCTTTTTCTTTTTTTCATTTTTCTTTTTTTTTTATTTTTTATGGTTGATGAGTATTATTTACTAAAAATAGAAAGTAATTTATCACGAATTAGGACTATTGATAAGTATAACAAAATAACGTTATAATGACATCACTAAAAGAAAATGATGAACAAGTTCAAAAGAGCTTCTAATCTATTCACTTCTATGTAATAGGTTTGTAATAGAATTCATATTCATTAGAAATAAAATAAGGCCCGGTGGTAACTTATTATATTATTCAATTAAACAAAAAATAAATAAATGCAAATAATTCTTAAGGAATGGAAACATATTTTGTTTTTTTTTTTTTTTTTTTAAGGCCTCACTGGTGGATTCAGAAATATGGTAAAAAAGATCAACGAATAATTATTTCTTTAGTTTTATAAAAGAGTTGTAATTCCAAATTTTATAAAATAGTTATTTTGACTGCCGAAAATACAAGAAAAGAATAAGAATTTCTCCGTTGCTCTTTTCTTTTAGATGGCTTAACAACTACTGTTTACCTTCTTCGAGTTGAAAAGGAAGCAACATCTTCTATTCTCTAAAAAGAGAAATTTCAAAACCACATCATCATATTTAGAGAGGAAAAAAGTAAAAAAAGAAAAACATTTCTGGTTGTATATTCGGAGATATTTTAAATTTTAGGACTTGATAGCGTGTTGTCTGCTTTACTTAATTAGAACATAAATTAACTCTTGTCGATGCGTTTAGTAAAGAGAAATGATACATGCATCGAGAGATTTCACCGAAATTTTCACCGAAAATTCGCCACGCCCAGGGAAATCTATCTTTTCAGCTGACAAATCATTACGTTGCCAATTACATTGTCCAAAATGTAGTCTGATATTTACTTTCGCAAAACACTTTCGGATCAAATTTCGTTAAGTTTATCTTTTTGCTTAGCAAATTTTTAGCCTATTTGTGAATTGTGGTTTGGCATACATGTGTGTGCATGCAGCATTTATGTAATCGTAGTACCATTAACTATTCGAGATTTATGTATTTTAGTAAAGATTGATCATTGTGATGATTTGAGTTTCTTTTTTTTTTTTATTTTTTTTTTATCATGGAAGTAAACGGATGATAGTTAATTGGAAATGGATCCTTGAAAGTACATTAACTAAAGTTACGAGTTTTTAGTTTAATTCCAGTTGAGATGATTTTTGAAATTTTCTTTTGCTCATATTTTTGGAAGAACTTAGTTAACTTTTTCAAATATAAAGCTTTTTCTATTTTAGAACTCTTAACCGATTAATACACTTGTTCAGAGCTTATGTTGATTATATAAAATAAATTATTTGTGACACATGGTCGGTTTCTAAGTCTTATATATTCTTACCTTGATGTGAATATATAAAAAAGCGATCATATCCTCGATTCAAATGTGTAACAAGAATAATGAAGAATTAGGCAAATATGGGCAAAGAGGAGTAAATTTGTTAAAGCTCAAGCTCTGAAAATAGGTAAGTGATTATATAAACAATCACTGAGAAATATTCTTTTAAGGGCATCCTTTACTTTCTTCGTATAGTATTGTGATTTCAACTAAGGATAAAAGCTACATAGAAATTTGAATAAACTAATAACAATAATCATGTATATCATATTTAAAATATGCAGACTATATATTGCTATATACGATTAATCCTTAGTAAATATAATAATCATAAAATAATATATATAGCGTTTGAAATGATAACTAAGAAGGAATTTTTTTTTTTTTTTTTTAAATACGTATTCAGTCTTATACGAAGGATTTTAAGAAGCCTAGCTATTTAAGACAATGCAATTCACGAAATTAGATTGCATCTATTTCATCAATATCGATAATCTATATAATCTAAGAGGATTTAACGCTTTAATTTACCAAATTAACCTCTTTTCCCTTAAAAAAAAAAAAACGAAGGGTGATCACATAATAACTTCTTCATCATTTGATTCTCTATGCAATTTTATAACTTAGAAATTTATGAAAAATGAGAACAATATCTAACTTTAGTTTTATAATTACTTTATACTTTTAAGTAAGGGTAAACTTTTTCAATAATAGTCAACTTGATGGTCCATGATGAGATGATATCCATTAAGTGATTCGTAAACTCTTAAGACATTATCTGTACTTCTTCAGGTTTGCTCACGGATTTTCAAGTTTAATATCTGAAATTTCTAACTCCATGTCAGATGATGAAAAATATCAACCCTATACATTTGGATTCAGGTGATGAAAAGAAAGTTATACAATAAAATTTTAATTTCGATAGACTTATTAATTATGTTAGGAAAAACAATATATCTCAGTAACGTATTTGCATAATTACAATAACCCATTTGTCTCAACTCTTGTCTCCCATAATCTTTTAAAGAAATGTAGCTTATAGTTATAATAAATACCTGTTTGCGCGAAAGTGCATCTTCTAACTATAAAATGGAAATAATAAATTCGTTGAGAATAAGAAATAGACTTAAAGACAGTCTTTGAGCAAAGAAAACCTTGATTCAAATCTTTTGAAGTTATGAAATCCCAAATGAGTAACGTTAACGTTCTTGATTATGAGAGAGAATCGGGAAAAATAGTGATTATTAAGCAAAGAATTTAATTTGAGACACCGAAAACCTCAGCATATAATTATTTCGATAGGCTGCAGAGCAAGCCCACGAAGACAGGCTCAGGTATTTTCAGGCCTTTTATAAGTATATAATTTGTATTTGTAAAGGAATACATGATTTCTTCAATGGACCAGTGTGAGCAATGCATCAATCGGCCTCGATAACTTATCCACGCCCTCCTCTTTATCAGACTTGAGGCACTTTGATGCATAGCCTTCCATTATCATCTCTAATCTCAAATTACTTCCTTAGTTGGAAACAAAGGTAGTTATATTAATATCATAAGGTCCATGCAGGCATTATAGTTCATATACATAACGTTTGCATGGTATTAAAAAGCAAACAAAACTATCGAGGATCTATTGATTCCCAAATTAGAAACATGAGTACTATAGTGTAATCTAATTTGAAATAGAGGCTGGAACCCCATCTGGAAGAATAAAAGCTAGCAGCTCAACTTCTTTCACAGAATAGGCAGGATTTGCAATCGTGTCAATAATTGAGTTGAAGCATGCAAGCATCAAGCACATTAGAAAATTTCCATTTCTGTTTTATAGCCGTATGTTAATAGCATCAAGCATGTAAGTAATTTAATAGCCATAAGTAAATCATATGTCATTCTAGCTTGGCAGATGCAGCCATTAGATCCCTAGTAAATACACTAAATCTCCGCCCAAAGTACATCCATACTTCCCAACCTTTTGTAGAACCCAAAAATACATTGTCCATAATTGTCCCTTAAGACACCACCAATGGTCGCTCCATGAGTACCGTGAAGCATAGATTCGATGCATCTATGTTAACCCCCCTCCCCTTCCCACTTCCCCCCCCCCATTCTTTCTTTCTTCTTTTTTTTTTTTTTTGGCTTAAAATCTATGTTGACCTTAACCAATTCCTCTTTGGGCAACATCCATTTTAATAGGTTATTGAACAATTCTCCTTTTCAAATGGAGCTTTTTTTCATATGGTGTATCTAAGCTTCTCGTGTCTTTAGATTTATCAAACACACTAAGTTTAATGAATAATTCTGATTTCCAAAAATGCCAGAATTTCTAAAATACCACAAAATCCATAAAGCAAATGCAAAAAAGAAAAAAAAAAAAAGAAAAGGGACTTGTTTTGGTAGGTGCAGATGATAAACCATCTATCCATTTTTATTTATAGTTTCTCCTAATCCAGTTCAACAATGGCGTAATTTCTTCATTTTGCAGTATACCAATCATGTTGAGCTTAGACCAAATATTCTAAATATTTTTCTCATACCACATCTTCCTCTTCTCTAAAAAATCTTTAGTCCAATCAGCTATCATCGTAAAATAGACTCTCAAAGTCTTTTGAGAATGTCATGTGTAGCATCCTCCATTGTTTGCCTTCTAAGCTTTACTTTAGACTTGATAATTGATAAGACAGCTAAGGACTTCCGTGTCCATTATGAAAAGCTATGGAAAAAGAGGATCTGCTTGCATGTGTACTCGAACTTAGGAGGAAAGATTCAATTGTAGATTCATTTAGGACAACCTTTACTAATATAGTGGTTAGATAGCTAACGATTAGGTGAATTTAGTCTTTAATTAAATTTAGACTAGTTAAACTCCATTGCATTCTAATCTTGTCAAAAAGCTTCTTCAAGGTCAATTTTTAATAAAATTTCAAATTTTAGTGCAAGTAAATATAATATTAATGGCCCATTTTGTGCCACTTTACTTACCCTTTATTTGTGAAAAGGATCTATTACAATGCTTTTATGGTATAGATAGCTATTCGATGAAGTGAAAAATCCCATCAAGGTAACTTAATGAATGGTTGTTTAGTGAGCATATTCTTAAATTACCCCTCTCCTCCTCCTTCTTCTTCTTGCCCTTCTTTTATTCATACCCATATGCCCATTCACCTAAAGACTAGACATACAGGCCAAACACAACACATCATTTTATACTTTAGTGAAAGCTGGCCGTACCCACACCTGCACCTCATACATGTCTCTCTCGTTCTTCCTTTGATACATGTTTAAAATACTCAACAAAAGCTTATGCTCTCTAAGGTTTCATAATCATTCGGAACTCAAATTCCAAGTTTCCGATAACTATCGAGCACATTTGATAAAAATGCATATTATTAAAATTAAATTCTATATATTATTTGTTTTAGGAAATTAACCTTACTAGACTCTCCTTATAACTTTTGTGAATTCATATTAAAATTTTATTCAATTTGGACCATTTTTCCTAAATGCCCTAAATAGTATTAAATACCCCAATTTGTATCAATATTAAATAGTTAGGAGTCTGGTCACATGTTTAAACTCATTCCTTAAGCTTCCCCTAAGTTTGTTTTGTTATTTCCTCTATTCAGACCCTTTAGGTCTCATATATATAATATAGGTGGCATGTTATCTCGGGTCCATGATAATAGGTGACCAAGATTTCACATAAAATAGGTAAAATATTGAATTTAATAAAAACATAATTTTATCGAATAGCAAATATTTTTAGCATAAACACGAAACATAAGATCGAATTGTAGCAAGATCTTAAAAATAAAATTATTTGATCTATAGAAATAATAATTTGGAGCGCATCGAGATTAACAAGCTAATACAAGTATCAAGCGTATATGTGTATATGCGAAATGGAAAAAAAATAATCCCATATATTACATAAAAATGAATAAATTAATAATTAAATTAGGTAAATTGCATAAAAATTTCCAAAGGCAACTGGAGTGCTATTATTAGTTGGAGATAGACATGACTTGCATGTCTGGAGGCTAGTGTACAAATGGAAACAAACTTTAAGACACATATCACATATTTACCTTGAATTGGAGAAAAAGGACAATTGGCACCAAAAGTATTTCCTAACTAACAAAAGGATCAAAAGGATCTCCACAAATTGAGAAGGTCATGTCTTCAAACATGTCTAACCAATTTGTGGCTTGAGAGAATTTGCAATGAGAGGAAAATTTAGAAGAAGATTAGCATAAATTAGAGTTTAAAGAGTTTGAGGATTTAGGCAACGTCTAGAAGTGAACTAACATCTATGATTTTCCTAAGCATTTTTAAATTTAGAATCTAAATATCAAACTAGATTTTTAAGATTTAAAGGGGAAATATGGGTGCTTTAAAAAACTAAGCTTTAAAATGAACTCTGTAATAAATTTTAGAAATGGTAGATGATAAAGTTTCAACTCCAATATTTGTATATAAGTTCCTCAAAAGATCTATTTCAATGTTGTGTAAATATTTTTTTATAAACTATAAAGTTAGATTTTTGGTAATTTTAGTTTAACATGAAAGTAATGTACTGAAAATGTTTGAAATGGATAATGTACCAAGTAATTTGGTTTGCATGTACTACAACAATGTTGTAAATAAGTTTAGGATACTAAACTTTTTTGGTAAAGTATAGAAACAGGGAAGTTGGTGCTAAAATCAAGTGTTTTGATGATTTAAGTTAGAATGTGAGTCTAGATGCAAGTTAGAATGTGAGTCAAAATGCAAATCAAAAAATTGAGCAAATGAAAATATGAAATAACTTGATATATAGAACCTAGGTTAGAAATTGATTTAAGGGTTTGGATGATTTTGAATATTTATTTCTTTTTGAAATAATTTATTATGTCATCTATAAGTGTTTAGTCATAAAATTAACCTTAAGTGACATATTAATAGTATTGTAGTAATTGAATATTGAACAAGTGTTTTACTAAAATCTATTACCTTAAGAAGGATGGTGTAGTAAGGAAATGAGACATAATAATATTTATTTAGTATTTGAGGAAGTTAGAAACTATATCAAAAAATACGCTAGAGGAATTTTGTATACAAAGGGTAAATCAGAAATTGGATCAGAAAGAATTTAAAACCAAAGTTGTCTTAAAAAGAATAGCACCAAGACCTGAATCTTAAAGTGTAAGTAAGTTAGTAACCTTGCTTATAGTTAACTTATATTGACTTAAGTATCGTACACGTTTTGTTAAGTAAAACTGGCTTAGGAAGAGCTTTGAATGCAAAAGTAAGCTATAGGAATTTTCTAAGTGGCCTAAGTAAGTGGATTGTGCTTGTTTTAGAGTAGATTTTATCTACACTTGACTTATCTAATTGCAATACATGTGATTGATTATTGTGTATATGAATGTAACATGTTGATTGATAAATTATGAAATATCTTTTAAACTCCTTTGCATATGTTGTTGGTTGAATCATGCTTGGTTATTACCTATAATGACTTCAATTGTGCTATTATTTAGATATAAGTGTTGGTCGAGATCCATATTAACTTAGATAAGAATCTAGTAACTAACGGCTAACCTTAACTCCTAAGATGTTCACTTAAGTAAACCCAATATCGAGGTATTAGAGATGAAAACGTAAATGGAATAAAGCAAAAACTTGGTTTATAAATAGATGAGCAAGCCTGCTTGTCTTGTTTGATAGTTGCTTAGTCTTTCTATACATACATTAATGCATTCATAGCATGGTACAAAAAGGACTTATAGGTCAAGTTTTCTAAAAACTAGGATTATTGGGTTTTTTTTTTTCAGTTAAGCTTAATCTTAAAAACCTAGTTTTTTGTTAAGTAAACAATTTAGTTTCTCGGAGTTTGGTTTTATAACACAAACATTTTGGCTTACAAAGACTAGTTTTCAAGCATATAGAATTCCATAGCTTAGGCTAGATTGAGTTTGTTAAACTCTTTTCTAGATTCTTAAACTTTAATTTGTGTTTAGATACTTAGATTAAAGCTAACTAACTAGATGAGGGCTAAGGCTAAGTTAGGATATTGACCCGATACATGTCACATGCATTAACGTAGCATGCATTTGCTATATTTGCATTACTTGGTCAAACTAATGAGTTTTGTGATTGAAATGATAATTTTCTTGATAATTGTGCTATAATATTAGTTTTATTTTTTATTTTTTTTTTATCCACTCTCATTCAGTTTGTACTAATCAAGCTGAGGAGATAAGTTTTTTTATCCTCACTTTAGAGATAAACAAGACCTCGAAAGAGTAGAAAGACTTGAGAGCACTTGGTGGACTGTAGACACTCATGATTGGAGAGAAAAACGTCTCTCTAGAACTTAGAGAGAGATGTGCCCTTAGCTATAATAGTTCATACACCTTTGTATATATTTAAGCAAACAAAACTATCTAAGGTCTATTGATTCTCAAATGGAAACATGAGTACTATTCTAATTTAAGAAAAGGTTAGACTCCGTTTGGAGGAATAAAAGCTAGTAGCTCAACTTCTTTCATAGAACAGGCGAAATTTGCTACATATTCAACAAACAATTTCACTTTCAATGGGTCAATGATCGAGTTGAAAACCATTTACTTGCTACAATGTGACCCTGGAAGCACTAAGGACATTAGAGAATTTCCATTTTTGTTTATGAATGGCCAAACATGTAAGTAATCTAATGGCCATAAGTGAATCATATTTAATTCTATACAGTTGATGGCTTAGCAGATGTAGCCTTGGAATCCCTAGTAAATATCCTAAAGCTTTGCCCAAAGCGCATCATTATTTCCCGACCTTCTGCAAAACCTTTAAATACATTGTCCATGATCAATCCTTAAGACACCACCAATGGTTACTTCGTAAGTGTCATGAAGCACATATGCATCTGTGTTGACTTTAACACGTTCATCTTTAGGCGACATCCATTTGATAGGCTATTGAACGATTATTTCAAATCAAGCATTTTTCATGTGGTGTATCTAAATTTCTTGTGTCTTTAGATTTATCGATCGTACTAGGTTTAAAAAATAATGCCGATTTACAAAAAACGAGAGAATTTCTTTAATATCACAAAAAACCATAAAGTGAATGCAAAAAGGACTAATTTTGATAAGGTGTCAATGATAAACCATCTATCTATTTTGTTTATAGTTTCTCTTAATCCAGTTCAACAACACTAGACCAAATGTTCCAAATATTATTCATAGACAACATCCTCCTCTCGTTTGAAGCTTCAGTCCAATCAACTACCGTCATAAAATAGACTCTCAGTCTTTAAGTATGTTATCCATGACATCCTTCATTAATTGGCTTCCAAGCTTTACTTTAGACCTAATAATTGATAAAGACAGCTACAGAATTCCATGTCCATAATGAAACGGTAGGGAAAAAGATCTTGCATGACTGCCTGAACTCAAGAGGAAAGGTTCAACCGTAGATTCGTTTAGGACAATCGCTACTAATATATAGTGGTTAGGCATCTAGTGATGAAGGTGAATCCATTCTTTAGTTAAATTTAGATCATTATACTCGATCGAATAAAACTGCACTCTAATCTATCAAAAGCTTCTCCAAAATCAATTTTTTTAAATGTCAAAATTTAGTATAAGCAAATATAATAATAATGGCCCATTTTGTGCCACTTTATTTCCCCTCTATTTGTCAAAAGGATCTATTACAATGCTTATATGGTATAAATAACTATTTGGTAGAGTAAAAAATCCTATCAAAGTGATCTAATGAATGGCTATTCAATAAGGCTATTCCTAAATTACCCCTTTCCTCCTCCTCCTCCTCCTCCTCCTCCTCCTCCTCCTTCCTACCCCTTTCTACTCTATCCACATGCCCATACACCTAAAGACTAGACATAACAATCAAACTACACCAGCACCCACACCACGTACTAGATGGCAAGTACTCATCCTCCTACATCCATGCACCCACATCCACTTAGTAAACAGCAACCATGCATCACTATACCCCCACCAAGACCAATAATTCAAGTTAATGGATTATATTGATATCTCTATTTCATGACAAATTTGTTCTAGGGCTATAAGTATATGAAATTGGATAAAAATTACAAATAATCAAGTTAGAATACAGTTTATTCGTATCATAATCATGTTTTCATATAGCATACTGTGTCTTCTTTCATGTTTTACCTTTATTATCATGTTTCTAATTATGCCGTGTCACTATTCATGTCATAATATGGCATCGACACTTCTTAACCATCCAAATCCATGCACCTACACCTACTGATGAACTAATTGGAGTTGTGCTGCAATTAACCTCAACCAGTGAACCACGAGTCTTCTTTGTAGGAATGAAAGTAGCAATAGAAAGAACCATGGCAGTCTAATCAATTAACCATGGTAGCTTTAGTAAACTTCTTAGATGCAACAAATTTTTAGTTGAATTGTCTACCACTCCTAACTCAAAACTTTTAAATAATGTGTACTATTATATTCATAGTCAAATTAACAAAAAGAAAAAAAGGGTAAAGAAGTAAGAAAATTAGCTATAAATTGGGGTGAAGAATGGTCTATAGTTTTGATTTGAAAAGTATTGCACTTTAATAATATAGTTCCACTCTTTGTCAATTCAATATGCCAATTTTTGTTCAACTAAACAAAGCAGCAGTTTATTTCCGGCATAATCCCTTGTTATTGAATTGCAATTCAATTTATCCCTTGTTCCATGTGGTGAAGTAAACAAGCCATAAATGATTTTGGTTAGGAGCCACTTAGATTTCAAATTAATAGAATTCGGTTCCCACATCAAACCTAATAGGAATTAGGTTATGAATTGGACAAATAGGGCATCAATCTATTTCTTAGCTGTATGGAGTATTCCTCTTCATTCTATACACAACGCAAAATTTTCTACGTAGAATTGCTGCAAGTTAAGGGGTTGGGATACTTTCAAAATTCTCCATATGGAATTTACATAAGCTGAGCAATATGATTCCGGGGAAGAGTAATCTTACCATATCAACAGGCTTTCCAGGTTAGAAATTCCTATTTCATTTTTGAGAGCTGCTTCACATTCAACCAAAAGAAGCTCTCCATCCCTTCAAAGGGACTCTCAAAAATGTTAACATGGAAGCCTGTCCATGTCAATGCCGCTTCATATACAGGTCAAAGCAGTTACGTCACTAGCACTTCTGCTTCCGTTGCAGTGGCATCATTTGAATATCCATTTTTGTGCATCCTCTCATCTGAACAATTTCAAGTGGAGCATCATACATTTGCCTATAATGTCGAAATTGAAAGGAGGATGATAAGGATCATTTGTCCACTTATCAAAAAGAATTTAAAGAATATTTGCTCCAACAGAAACAATACTCACTTTTCTTCAGGTTAGTGAGACTCAGGTGACTGCTCTACAAGCATGCAATCAACACGCTCAAAGACAGATTAACCAAAAGGAACTCTAGTAATTTGCAAATCCAGAAAACTGAGCCCTGCCTAGAATTGATTCAATGCCACCATGGAATAGGTTGAAGGATTTTGCAACTGCAAAACCAGCAAGCATGCCATCGACCGCAGCACTAACAATCCCACCAGCATATCCTGCTCCTTCACCAACGGGATATAGTCCTTTTACTGATGTACTCTCATAAGTGTCATTTCTTCGGGATATCTGAATTGGGGAGCTAGTTCTTGTCTGGAGGAGAGAATAAATTTAGAAATAAGCTCCCTAAAAGTTATAAGAATAATGCCATTCTCAGCAAAAAGACATTGGTTGAATAGTGATTCTTGGCCCAGAATAAACTAGAACACAAATGGATTAGAGAGAAGCAGAGCAGACACTGATCCATATGAAACAAGCTAGGAAAGAAGGGGAGGAAAAAGTTGTAGTTGGTATAAACTACCTCTACCCCATGGAGAAGTGCATCTTGGGAAATAAAGCCAGGTAGCTAAACAAAGAAAAGGAAGCATAAAATATATTAATTACTTGGCTTCTTCATTTATTGTTAAAAAGGCAAGTGGAATCCAAATAAAAAGAGAACCAGCTTACCTCTTCATCAAATAGCAAAATGGAACGCTGCAGAGCCTCAGTTATTTGAGTGGGAAAGAGATCATGAAGATTCGCTGCTTTCACTCCTAAGCGGTAGCTCGATGGTGGGACAGATGTTACTGAAATATAACTGAAATAATTACCGAAGAAGAGAAATCTAATTCCAAAAAAAAAATTGCACGAATAGGCTCAGAGTTTGACTTCATCCATCCACAGCACTAGACTTGGTGTCTCTCAGATATTAGAGAGGTGGCATAATAACATTACCAGACAACTTATTGTCGAGAAAGTCCATTACAGTCTGCACAGGAACAACAAAGTTTCCCCCTCCCATTACGGCTGCTCTCCTCTCAAGCTCCCTCTAAAGTAGGAGATGAGGATTCAAAATTAGACAATGAAGTTGAAACAGACTCATTAAAAATAGAACTTATTCAATGAATTTATCAATTTCAACTTTGACGAGATACTAAATAGATAGAATAAGGGTCTATTAGAAAGAATTTGTATAATATCAGATTAAAAGAAGTATATAGTGTAATTGTGTCATTCAGAAAACGAAAAAAGGGATTCCTTTCTTCTTCTAACTTAGAAAGTATTCATAAATACTATCTAAGAGATGTTCCAAATGAATACGAATTAATGAAATTTTCAAAACTTCTATCGTAAAAAATGAAATGAATTTCTTCTTTAAACATCAAGTAGAGTATTCCATTTATGTTATCATTTAGAAGAATAAAATATTATTATAGAAGCTAAGAACATGGGAGTAGCAAAAAAAAATTAGATAAGATCTAATAAATAAATAGAATCATAATAAAAAATAAATATAAATAAAGAAAATGAATTAAAAGAAAAAATAAATCGAATTAAAAATGTAATAGAATTTTCATTTTCTTTGTTTTTTTTTTATATTATTCTATTTCACTTTTAATTTGATTTGATAGAAATATGATAGAAATAAAAAATTGCATAAACTTTGAAATTACTCAAATAGATAGTGATAGAATGATTTGGCCTACCGAATTCGTTCATATAGATTGTATACATACGGGATAATGAAAAATAAAAGGAAGAGAAGAAATGAAATTCATAAATAATTAAAATTAAGGGATAGCTCTTACAATTATTGAAGATAAAAAAGCAATTTATGATCATTTTTGACGGTTGAGCATCTTCATCTCAATAAATAATCAGAAAAAGGCTCCCAGTAAGAGGGAATTTTCAAAGTGGGGTAAGTTGCTCGTGTAAACAAATCTGTCTACAAAAAAACAAGGAGTAGAAAGGAAAACTTTTTACCTGAAAATCCACCCCAGTAAGAGTTCCACTGCAATTTAGTGTACCAAAATCTTTTGCTGATATTGGGACTACTAACGCAGCATTTGCCCATTTGGATGACCGCTTAGAGAATGACATACCATTGATACAGAGTTCTGATGGGTTTGTGCTAGTGAGAACCACCTAATAATTACATCAATGAAACCAGTGATATTAACAAAATTTTAATTCCAGAAAAATACTCTGCTTTCCTGATTTGCAACAAAGACAACACAACAAAGTATAATGGTGGTTGCACCCTCATCAGAAAGCTTGCACCGTGAAGATGAAATTGAATAATAGGTATTAATATGTGCAAGATGATGATGATGCTGGATCCTAGTAATTGGTGGGTG